>CM065590.1:360091797-361555805 GCA_033119425.1 Bufotes viridis
AGGAATCATGCGTCATATCAACCACCACCGGAGAAGGCCACTTTCAGTTATTTCGGCACAGCACCCAGACAGAGGAGAGAGGTCCCACAGCAAGGAATCATGCATCATATCACCCACCACTGAAGAAGGCCATTTTCAGTTATTTAGGCCCCAGCACCCAGACAGAGGAGAGAGGTCCCACAGCAAGGAATCATGCGTCATATCACCCACCACCGGAGAAGGCCACTCTCAGTTATTTCGGCCCAGCCCCCAGACAGAGGAGAGAGGTCCCACAGCAAGGAATCATGCGTCATATCACCCACCACTGGAGAAGGCCATTTTCAGTTATTTCGGCCCAGCACCCAGACAGAGGAGAGAGGTCCCACAGCAAGGAATCATGCGTCATATCACCGACCACTGGAGAAGGCCACTCTCAGTGATTTCGGCCCCACCACCCAGACAGAGGATACAGGTCCCACAGCAAGGAATCATGCGTCATATCAACCACCACTGGAGAAGGCCATTTTCAGTTATTTAGGCCCCATCAGCCAGTCAGAGGAGGGAGGTCCCACAGCAAGGAATCATGCGTCATATCAACCACCACCGGAGAAGGCCACTCTCAGTTATTTCGGCCCAGCACCCAGACAGAGGAGAGAGGTCCCACAGCAAGGAATCATGCGTCATATCACCCACCACTGGAGAAGGCCACTCTCAGTTATTTCGGCCCCACCACCCAGACAGAGGAGAGAGGTTCCACAGCAAGGAATCATGCGTCATATCACCCACCACTGGAGAAGGCCACTTTCAGTTATTTCGGCCTCAGCACCCAGATAGAGGAGAGAGGTCCCACAGCAAGGAATCATGCTTTATATCACCCACCACTGGAGAAGGCCACTTTCAGTTATTTAGGCCCCAGCACACAGTCAGAGGAAAGAGGTCTCACAGCAAGGAATCATGCGTCATATCAACCACCACCGGAGAAGGCCACTTTCAGTTATTTCGGCACAGCACCCAGACAGAGGAGAGAGGTCCCACAGCAAGGAATCATGCGTCATATCACCGACCACTGGAGAAGGCCACTCTCAGTTATTTCAGACCCACCACCCAGACAGAGGAGAGAGGTCCCACAGCAAGGAATCATGCATCATATCACCCACCATCGGAGAAGGCCACTCTCAGTTATTTTAGCCCAGCACCCAGACAGAGGATACATGTCCCACAGCAAGGAAATATGCGTCATATCAACCACCACTGGAGAAGGCCATTTTCAGTTATTTAGGCCCCAGCACCCAGTCAGAGGAGAGAGGTCCCACAGCAAGGAATCATGCGTCATATCACACACAACTGGAGAAGGACATTTTCAGTTATTTAGGCCCCAGCACCCAGTCAGAGGAGGGAGGTCCCACAGCAAAGAATCATGCGTCATATCAACCACCACCGGAGAAGGCCACTCTCAGTTATTTCAGCCCAGCACCCAGACAGAGGATACAGGTCCCACAGCAAGGAATCATGCTTCATATCAACCACCACTGGAGAAGGCCACTTTCAGTTATTTCGGCACAGCACCCAGACAGAGGATACACGTCCCACAGCAAGGAATCATGCGTCATATCACCCACCACTGGAGAAGGCCATTTTCAGTTATTTAGGCCCCAGCACCCAGTCAGAGGAGAGAGGTCCCACAGCAAGGAATCATGCGTCATATCAACCACCACCGGAGAAGGCCACTCTCAGTTATTTCGGCCCAGCATCCAGACAGAGGCGAGAGGTCCCACAGCAAGGAATCATGCCTCATATCACCCACCACTGGAGAAGGCCACTCTCAGTTATTTCGGCCCCACCACCCAGACAGAGGAGAGAGGTCCCACAGCAAGGAATCATGCATCATATCACCCACCACTGGAGAAGGCCATTTTCAGTTATTTTGGCCCCAGCACCCAGACAGAGGAGAGAGGTCCCACAGCAAGGAATCATGCATCATATCTACCAACACCGGAGAAGGCCACTCTCAGTTATTTCAGCCCAGCACCCAGACAGAGGATACAGGTCCCACAGCAAGGAATCATGCGTCATATCAACCACCACCGGAGAAGGCCACTTTCAGTTATTTTGGCACAGCACCCAGACAGAGGAGAGAGGTCCCACAGCAAGGAATCATGCATCATATCACCCACCACTGAAGAAGGCCATTTTCAGTTATTTAGGCCCCAGCACCCAGTCAGAGGAGAGAGGTCCCACAGCAAGGAATCATGCGTCATATCAACCACCACCGGAGAAGGCCACTCTCAGTTATTTCGGCCCAGCCCCCAGACAGAGGAGAGAGGTCCCACAGCAAGGAATCACGCGTCATATTACCCACCGCTGGAGAAGGCCACTTTCAGTTATTTCGGCCAAGCCCCCAGACAGAGGAGAGAGGTCCCACAGCAAGGAGTGGTGCGTCATATCACCCACCACTGGAGAAGGCCATTTTCAGTTATTTCGGCCCAGCACCCAGACAGAGGAGAGAGGTCCCAAAGCAAGGAATCATGCGTCATATCACCGACCACTGGAGAAGGCCACTCTCAGTTATTTCGGCCCCACCACCCAGACAGAGGATACAGGTCCCACAGCAAGGAATCATGCGTCATATCAACCACCACTGGAGAAGGCCATTTTCAGTTATTTAGGCCCCATCACCCAGTCAGAGGAGGGAGGTCCCACAGCAAGGAATCATGCGTCATATCAACCACCACCGGAGAAGGCCACTCTCAGTTATTTCGGCCCAGCACCCAGACAGAGGAGAGAGGTCCCACAGCAAGGAATCATGCGTCATATCACCCACCACTTGAGAAGGCCACTCTCAGTTATTTCGGCCCCACCACCCAGACAGAGGAGAGAGGTTCCACAGCAAGGAATCATGCGTCATATCACCCACCACTGGAGAAGGCCACTTTCAGTGATTTCGGCCCCAGCACCCAGATAGAGGAGAGAGGTCCAACAGCAAGGAATCATGCGTCATATCACACACAATTGGAGAAGGCAATTTTCAGTTATTTAGGCCCCAGAACCCAGTCAGAGGAGAGAGGTCCCACAGCAAGGAATCATGCGTCATATCAACCACCACCAGAGAAGGCCACTTTCAGTTATTTCGGCACAGCACCCAGACAGAGGAGAGAGGTCCCACAGCAAGGAATCATGCGTCATATCACCGACCACTGGAGAAGGCCACTCTCAGTTATTTCGGACCCACCACCCAGACAGAGGAGGGAGGTCCCACAGCAAGCAATCATGCGTCATATCACCCACCATCGGAGAAGGCCACTCTGAGTTATTTCAGCCCAGCACCCAGACAGAGGATACAGGTCCCACAGCAAGGAATCATGCGTCATATCAACCACCACCGGAGAAGGCCACTCTCAGTTATTTTAGCCCAGCACCCAGACAGAGGATACAGGTCCCACAGCAAGGAATCAAGCGTCATATTACCTACCGCTGGAGAAGGCCACTTTCAGTTATTTCGGCACAGCACCCAGACCGAGGATACAGGTTCCACAGCAAGGAATCATGCGTCATATTACCCACCACTGGAGAATTCCACTTTCAGTTATTTCGGCCCCAGCACCCAGATAGAGGAGAGAGGTACCACAGCAAGGAATCATGCGTCATATCAACCACCACTGGAGAAGGCCATTTTCAGTTATTTAGGACCCAGCACCCAGACAGAGGAGAGAGGTCCCACAGCAAGGAATCATGCGTCATATCAACCACCACCGGAGAAGGCAACTCTGTTATTTAGGACCCAGCCCCCAGTCAGAGGAGAGAGGTCCCAGAGCAAGGAATCATGCGTCATATCAACCACCACCGGAGAAGGCCACTCTCAGTTATTTTGGCCCCAGCACCCAGTCAGAGGAGAGAGGTCCCACAGCAAGGAATCATGCGTCATATCAACCACCACCGGAGAAGGCCACTCTCAGTTATTTTGGCCCTACCACCCAGACAGAGGAGAGGTTCATTCAACTTTGGGTTGCACCGCAAGATCATGGTAAAGTTAAAAAAATGAGGATTCAATAAAGAAGTGCCCCGGAGTACAAGAATACATGGTTGAGGGGGAGGCAGTCATAAATGTCTATTCTGCACAAGGGAGGCACAGTTCCTGTGGGATCCATGCCTGGTTCATTTTTATGAACGTCAGCTTGTCCACGTTGGCTGTGGACAGGCGGCTGCGTTTGTCAGCAATGACGCCCCCTGCCGTGCTGAATACACGTTCAGACAAAACGCTGGCCGCCGGGCAGGCCAGCACCTCCAAGGCCTAAAATGCTAACTCTGGCCACGTGGCCAATTTGGAGACCAAGAAGTTTAATGGGGCCGAACCATCAGTCAGTATGTGGAGGGGTGTGCAGACGTACTGTTCAACCATGTTAGTGAAATGCTGCCTCTTGCTAACACGTTCCGTATCAGGTGGTGGTGCAGTTAGCTGTGACGTGGAGACAAAACTTTTCCACATTTCTGCCATGCTAACCCTGCCCTCAGAGGAGCTGGCCGTGACACAGCTGCGTTGGCGACCTCTTGCTCCTCCTCTGCCTTCGCCTTGGGCTTCCACCTGTTCCCCTGTGACATTTGGGAGTGCTCTCAGGAGCGCCTCTACCAGCGTGCGCTTGTACTCGCGCATCTTCCTATCACGCTCCAGTGCAGGAAGTAAGGTGGGCACATTGTCTTTGTACCGGGGATGCAGCAGGGTGGCAACCCAGTAGTCCGCACATGTTAAAATGTGGGCAACTCTGCTGTCGTTGTGCAGGCACTGCAGCATGTATTCGCTCATGTGTGCCAGGCTCCCCAGAGGTAAGGACAAGCTGTCCTCTGTGGGAGGCATATCGTCATCATCCTCCGTATTCCCCCAGCCACGCACCAGTGATGGGCCTGAGCTGTGTCGGGTGCCACCCCGCTGTGAACCTGCTTTATCCTCATCCTCCTCCACCTCATCCTCCAGTAGTGGGCCCTGGCTGGCCACATTTGTACCTGGCCTCTGCTGTTGCAAAAAACCTCCCTCTGAGCCACTTCTAACAGACTGGCCTGAAAGTGCTAAAAATGACCCCTCATCCTTCTCCTCCTCCTGGGCCACCTCCTCTTCCATCATCGCCCTAAGCGTTTTCTCAAGGAGACATAGAAGTGGTATTGTAACGCTGATAACGGTGTCATCGCCACTGGCCATGTTGGTGGAGTACTCGAAACAGCGCAACAGGGCACACAGGTCTCGCATGGAGGCCCAATCATTGGTGGTGAAGTGGTGCTGTTCCGCAGTGCGACTGACACGTGCGTGCTGCAGCTGAAACTCCACTAAGGCCTGCTGCTGCTCGCACAGTCTCTCCAGCATGTGCAAGGTGGAGTTCCACCTGGTGGGCACGTCGCATATGAGGCGGTGAGCGGGAAGGCCGAAGTTCCGCTGTAGCGCAGACAGGCGAGCAGCGGCAGGATGTGAACGCCGGAAGCGTGCACAGACGGCCCTCACTTTATGCAGCAGCTCTGACATGTTGGGGTAGTTGTGAATGAACTTCTGCACCACCAAATTCAGTACATGCGCCAGGCAAGGGATGTGCGTCAAACCGGCTAGTCCCAGAGCTGCGACGAGATTTCGCCCATTATCGCACACCACCAGGCCGGGCTTGAGGCCCACCGGCAGAAACCACTCGTCGGTCTGTTGTTCAATACCCCGCCACTAGAGATGAGCTAACATTTAAAAAAAGTCCGTTGTTCGGGGTTCGGGTGGTGGTTAATTGCGCATCCCGTTATGGATTCCACTATAGCGCATATGGAATCCATAAGGGGCGGCTGCCACCTACCTGAACTGTTGCACAGCTGAAGGACCTGGGGTGACGTCACTGTCATGTGATCAGTGCAGGGCGTGGCTCAGCACGGGATCAAATCCCGTGCTGAGCCACGCCCCCTGCACTGATCACATGACAGTGACGTCACCCCAGGTCCTTCAGCTGTGCAACAGTTCAGGTAGGTGGCAGCCGCCCCTTATGGATTCCATATGCGCTATAGTGGAATCCATAACGGGATGCGCAATTAACCACCACCCGAACCCCGAACAACGGACTTTTTTTAAATGTTCGCTCATCTCTACCCGCCACAACTCATGCGCGGTGTGGGGCCTGTCCCCCAAACATATGAGTTTCAGAATGGCCTGCTGACGTTTACCTCGGGCTGTGCTGAAGTTGGTGGTGAAGGTGTGTGGCTGACTGGATGAGCTGGTGGAAGCAGAGGAGGAGGAAGCCGACTAGGAGGTGGAGGCTACAGGAGGCAAAGAATGATGCCCTGCGATCCTTGGCGGCGGAAGGACGTGCGCCAAGGAACTCTCCGCCTGCGACCCAGTCACCACTACATTTACCCAGTGTGCAGTTAGGGAGATATAGCGTCCCTGGCCGTGCTTACTGGTCCACGTATCTGTGGTTAGGTGGACCTTGCCACAGATGGCGTTGCGCAGTGCACACTTGATTTTATCAGATACTTGGTTGTGCAGGGAAGGCACAGCTGTCTTGGAGAAGTAGTGGCGGCTGGGAACAACATACTGTGGGACAGCCATGGACATCAGCTGTTTGAAGCTGTCTGTGTCCACCAGGCTGAATGACAGCATTTCAAAGGCCAGTAGTTTAGAAATGCTGGCATTCAGGCCCAGGGCTCGAGGGTGGCTAGGTGGGAATTTACGCTTTCTCTCCAAGGTTTGTGAGATGGAGAGCTGAACGCTGCCGTGTGACATGGTGGAGATGCTTGGTGACGCAGGTGGTGTTGTCGGTGGCACATCCTCTGTTTGGTGGGCGGCAGGTGCCAACATTCCTCCCGAGGCGGAGGAAGAGGCTAAGGCAGCAGCAGAAGAGGGAGTAGGGGGAGCCAGAGTGAGTTCCATGCTTTTAAGGTGTTCACTCCACTGCAGTTCATGCTTTGCATGTAGATGCCTGGTCATGCAGGTTGTGCTAAGGTTCAGAACGTTAATGCCTCGCTTCAGGATCTGATGGCACAGCGTGCAAACCACTCGGGTCTTGTCGTCAGCACATTGTTTAAAGAAGTGCCATGCCAGGTTACTCCTTGAAGCTGCCTTTGGGGTGCTGTTCTGCTTTTGCCCCCTGCTCCCTCTTTTGATACGCTGTTGGCTCGGTCTCACCACTGCCTCTTCCTCTGAACTATGAAAGTCAGTGTCACGACCTTCATTCCATGTGGGGTCTAGGACCTCATCGTCCCCTGCATCGTCTTCCACACAGTCTTCCTCCCTGACCTCCTGTTTGGTCTGCACACTGCAGAAAGACGCAGCAGTTGGCACCTGTGTTTCGTCATCATGAGAGACGTGCGGACTCCAATGAGGTGGTATTCCCATGTCCTCATCATCCGGAAACATCAGTGGTTGTGCATCAGTGCATTCTATGTCTTCCACCACTGGGGAAGGGCTAGGTGGATTTCCTTGGGAAACCCTGCCAGCAGAGTCTTCAAACAGCATAAGAGACTGCTGCATAACTTGAGGCTCTGACAGTTTCCTTGATATGCATGGGGGTGATGTGACAGACTGATGGGCTTGGTTTTCAGGTGCCACCTGTGCGCTTTCTGCAGAAGACTGGGTGGGAGATAATGTTGTGAACATGCTGGATCCACTGTCGGCCACCCAATTGACTAGTGCCTGTACCTGCTCAGGCCTTACCATCCTTAGAACGGCATTGGGCCCCACCAAATATCGCTGTAAATTCTGGCGGGTACTGGAACCTGAGGTAGTTGGTTCACTAGGACGTGTGGCTGTGGCAGAATGGCCACGTCCTCTCCCAGCACCAGAGGGTACACTAACACCACCACGACCGCGTCCGCGTCCCTTACTAGATGTTTTCCTCATTGTTACCGTTCACCAAGCACCACAATAAGGAAAAAAATATTTGGCCCAATGTATTGATTTGAAATTTAGGCCTTTTTTACAGGCACCTAACATTATCTGCCTATTTGTTTATGTAGCGTATTACACTAATCCAGGCACAGCAGTAACCACTGATTTAGGGGAATATCTCTTTTAGGGCTAGTATTTAGGCCCTGGATGAAAGGTATCCTTTTATGAACAGATTTACACTTGGCCTGCAACAGCTGGGACAAAAGATTCAGGGTATTGCTATTTTGGCAATTGAATTTCACCCCAGAACAAAATATATGTTTTGACGGACACTATGAAATCTGGCCTGCAACTGCTGGGACACCAGAATCAGGGTATTGCTATTTTGCCAGATTAATTTCACCCCAGAACAAAATATGTGTTTTGGCAGACACTATGAAATCAGGCCTGCAACTGCTGGGACACCAGAATCAGGGTATTGCTATTTTGGCAATTGAATGTCACCCCAGAACAAAATATGTGTTTTGGCAGACACTATGAAATCAGGCCTGCAACTCCTGGGACACCAGAATCAGGGTGTTGCTATTTTGCCAGATTAATTTCACCCCAGAACAAAATATGTGTTTTGGCAGACACTATGAAATCTGGCCTGCAACTGCTGGGACACCAGAATCAGGGTATTGCTATTTTGCCAGATTAATTTCACCCCAGAACAAAGTATATGTTTCAGCAGACACTATGAAATCTGGCCTGCAACTGCTGGGACACCAGAATCAGAGTATTGCTATTTTGCCAGATTAATTTCACCCCAGAACAAAATATGTGTTTTGGCAGACACTATGAAATCTGGCCTGCAACTGCTGGGACACCAGAATCAGGGTATTGCTATTTTGCCAGATTAATTTCACCCCAGAACAAAATATGTGTTTTGGCATACACTATGAAATCTGGCCTGCAACTGCTGGGACACCAGATTCAGGTTATTGCTATTTTGGCAGATTAATTTCACCCCAGAAGAAAATATATGTTTTGGCAGACACTATGAAATCTGGCCTGCAACAGCTGGGACACCAGATTCAGGGTATTGCTATTTTGGCAGATTAATTTCACCCCAGAACAAAATATATGTTTTAGCGGACACTATGAAATCTGGCCGGCAACTGCTGGGACACCAGATTCAGGGTATTGCTATTTTGGCAATTGAATTTCACCCCAGAACAAAATATATGTTTTGACGGACACTATGAAATCTGGCCTGCAACTGCTGGGACACCAGATTCAGGGTATTGCTATTTTGCCAGATTAATTTCACCCCAGAACAAAATATATGTTTTGGCAGACACTATGAAATCTGGCCTGCAACTGCTGGGACACCAGATTCAGGGTATTGCTATTTTGCCAGATT
The DNA here is from genome assembly GCA_033119425.1 of Bufotes viridis. Classification (NCBI taxonomy): domain Eukaryota; kingdom Metazoa; phylum Chordata; class Amphibia; order Anura; family Bufonidae; genus Bufotes; species Bufotes viridis. The sequence continues at coordinate 360,101,022 of CM065590.1, forward strand.
AATTTCACCCCAGAACAAAATATATGTTTCAGCAGACACTATGAAATTCGGCCTGCAACTGCTGGGACACCAGAATCAGGGTATTGCTATTTTGCAAGATTAATTTCACCCCAGAACAAAATATATGTTTTGGCGGACACTATTCTATTTTGCCAGCCACAGCTGAAACCACTGATTTATGGTATTGCTATTTTGGCAATTGAATTTCACCCCAGAAAATAATCTATCCTTTGCCAGACAGCAGACAGTATTATACTTGTCTAGCCAAAGCTGGAACACCATATTTAGGGGATTGGTATTTGGGCAATTGTATTTAACCCCTTAATAAAATATAGAAATTGCTATCCTGAGTTTCTAGGGGTGACAATTAGCACAGCCAAGCCCCTGATGTAGGATATAGCAAAAAAAAAAATAGTATTGATGGATTGATGGACTTGGTGGCAGCTTGTTCTGGTGCACCACAAGTCACAAAATGGCCGCCGATCAACCCAGAAAATAAGTGATAGAAAAACGCTCTGTGCAGCCTAAAAAACAGCGAGCAAGTAACTAGCAGAAGTTCTTGATTCTCAGCTGTAGATCGATCTGTTCATTAGGTGCTGTTGCTGACTTTAACCTGCCTAATCTCGCCCTGACAGAAGCTGCGTCCTCTCCCTACACTAATCAGAGCAGTGTGACGTGCGGCGCTACGTGACTCCAGCTTAAATAGAGGCTGGGTCACATGCTGCACTTGGCCAATCACAGCCATGCCATTAGTAGGCATGGCTGTGATGGGCTCTTAGGGAAAGAAGTAAAACGCTAGCTGATTGGCTGCTGTGCAGCCCTTCAGAAAGCGGGAAGAAATTGACGAACAACGGACCCGAACCCAAACTTTTTTGAAAATGTCCGGGTTCGGGTCCGGGTCCCGGACACCCCAAAATTCGGTACGAACCCGAACGATGCTCGAACTGTTCGCTTAACACTAGTAGAAACATAAAAAGTGGATTACCTAAGAATAGTGTATATACAGTTGTGTTCAAAATTATTCAACCCCCACTGAAATTGAGTGTTTTGGCCAGTTTAACATTGATTTTGATTATTTCAGTCATCTTGTTTACAATTAAATCAAAGAGGTACTTGTAAGTCAGACAAATATAATATAACATTTATAATGAAATAACCACAAATATCTTTTCTGTGCTCACATCATTATCAGTTTTATTTAACCCCCAAGTGACATTCAATCTTAGTACTTAGTACAACATCCTTTTCCAGTTATAACAGCTTTTAAACGTGAAGCATAGCTTGACACAAGTGTCTTGCAGCGATCTACAGGTATCTTCGCCCATTCTTCATGGGCAAAACCCTCCAGTTCAGTCACATTCTTAGGCTTGCGCGCTGCAACTGCTTTCTTTAAGTCCCACCAGAGGTTCTCAATCGGATTTAAGTCTGGTGACTGCGATGGCCACTTCAAAATGTTCCAGCCTTTAATCTGCAACCATGCTCTAGTGGACTTGGAGGTATGCTTGGGATCATTGTCCTGTTGAAAGATCCAACGTCTCCCAAGCCTCAGGTTTGTGACGGACTGCATCACATTTTCATCCAATATTTCCTGGTACTGAAGAGAATTCATGGTACCTTGCCCATGCTGAAGCTTCCCTGTACCTGTAGAAGCAAAACAGCCCCAAAGCATGATTGACCCCCCGCCATGCTTCACAGTAGGCAAGGTGTTCTTTTCTTCATAGGCCTTGTTCTTCCTCCTCCAAACATAGCGTTGATCCATGGACCCAAACAGTTCTAATTTTGTTTCATCAGTCCACAGAACACTTTTGTGGTTTGTCCACATGACTTTTGGCATACTGCAGTCGATTCTTCTTTTTCTTTGGAGACAGCAAGGGGGTGCGCCTGGGAGTTCTGGCATGGAGTCCTTCATTACGCAGTGTGCGCCTTATTGTCTGAGCTGAAACTTCAGTACCCGCATCTGACAAATCTTTTTTCAGTTCCTCAGCAGTCACACGGGGACTTTTGTCCACTTTGCGCTTCAGGTAGCAAACAGCAGTCAAAGTCAGCATCTTCTTTCTGCCACGACCAGGTAGCATTTCAACAGTGCCCGTTGCCTTGAATTTGCGAATGATGCTTCCTATGGTGTCTCTTGGTATGTTTAACATCTTTGCAATCTTCTTATAGCCATTGCCCTTCCTGTGAAGAGAAATCACCTCTTCTCTTGTCTTCCTGGACCATTCTCTTGACTTCACCATGTTTGTAAACACACCAGTAAATGTTTAGAAGGAGCTGAGTATCGCAGTCATTTTAAATCTGCCTAATTGGTGCTTATGCTTGATTGCTGCTCCTTGACATCCAGAGGTGTTTTCAATATCTGATCGAAAACACTTGAATGAACCTCTGTTCTTAAGGCTACGTTCACACGACGACAATTGTCGCGCGACAAAAAGTCGCGCGACAATTTGGGAACCACTACACTGCAACACTTGTAGCGCGACATTGATGTCACATTAATGTCGCGCGACAATTTTTATAATGGGAGTCTATGGTGGTGTCGCACGTGCAACATGCGACATGCTGCGACTGCGACACAACAGTCGCAAAAAATCCATCCCGGATGGATTTTCTCCGACTGTCGTGTCGCAGTCGCAGCATGTCGCATGTCGCACTGCGACACCATAGACTCCCATTATAAAAATTGTCGCGCGACAATAGTGCGACTTTTTGTCGCGCGACAATTGTCGTCGTGTGAACGTACCCTAAGAGTGGTAGTCTTTAAGGGGTTGAATAATTGTGTCAATGAAGAAATCACAAAAAAAACATTTAATACTGTATTACAAAAACAATTGATGTCATTTTAGTTGCATTTGGTTCTTTAAAAAGTCCTTGTAAGATTTCATTCTGAACACAACTACAAATGTACACTAAATTCCCTAAAACCCCTTACAGCATTGGGGGTTGAATAATTTTGAACACAACTGTACTTACATTGATGACACCTGTAAAAAGGATAGTAGGCTTGCTAGTTCCCTGAATAATTCCATGAGTTGTAAGAAGACCATTGTGACTCCCAGTTTTATCTATAATATAATGCGCCCTAAGGGATGGTTTTTGTCTTGTGGTAACAGCACTTACAATTACATTCCTGCTAATGTTATTGGAGGTCTCTGTGCATTATCCAGGCTGACTTTAGCCCTTCCTAGTCAACCCCCTATCAGGAGATCTCACAGATCAGTTACCAAGACTGTATCAGAAGATTGTGACTCTACTTTACCCCTCCTCAGCCGTACAGAATATATCAGTTTGGGTACTTCTATATTAGGAGTGCCTACACTGGTTATATATGATGCTTGTACTATAAATTCTTTTGCATGTTCCTTGGCTAAAACTCTGAATCACACCTCTATCGCTTTATCAGACATACTTTTAGATCTACAAGGAGTAATAGGAGCAGTGCTAGAAACTAGGCTTGCTATAGATTATCTGTTACTTAAACATAATATAGGATGTCAAGATTTTAAAGGAATGTGTTGCTTTAATCTATCTGACTATTCCAGATCAATCCAGTCCCATATTCAAGGGTTACATGAAATCGCCAATAATATCAAAAAGGATGTTGATTCATCCTCCTCGTGGGACTGGTTATTGAGCTGGCAGCCGGACTTGAGTTGGTTAAGAATATTACTTAACAGTATTATAATGATATTTACTTCCTTGATTATCATATGTTGTTGTATTCAATGTATTCCATCTCTCATTCAGATGTTTTGCGCAATTTGTCCAAAACCCACAGATCCTGGACAACCATATGCTACTTACCTCTCTTTGAGAGAAAGAAGATAAGTCATATTCATGACTTAAGAGGGGATTGAAGGGTTAAATCAAGCAAGCCATATGCTATGTAGTGAGGAGTTTCATAACGAAATGCTATCTGATCTGTACCAAGGATATCAGTCAAGTATGTTTGCAATAGCCTATATAGGGAATCGTTTGTACTCAGCAACCTTGTTTATGTAACACACACCTGTTAATGATTGATAGAATTAATGTATATAAGACTGAGGCTATACAAATAAAAAATTAGAGTTAATTTTACTGAGACTAGAATTGTGTGTCAGTGTCTCATTGAAATATACTCTCCGGACGTCCGAAGGGAAAGCAGGGTGCAGAAGAAAGATCCTTTCAGGTCTTAGGCGTAAAATAAAGTCGATGTATAATCAAATTGAATTAATCTATGTTCATTAGAAATTGTTGCTTTTCTAATATTCCTGTATATGCTAGCCCAGTGTAACGAGGAGCAACGCAACTCTTGCTCCCACTTACATGAACTTTTGAATTTAGTGACATCTGCCAGTGACCTACGGAGAATAAAGTAAATCTTCAAGATTTTAATACTCAATTCTCCCTGTGTGAAACAATAAATCAAAAAATAAATGGTGGCAAACAGACAAATAACCTTTATCAATCGTGGTCTCATATGCGCGTTTTAGACTTAAATACATAATCAAATCTAATGAAGAAATAACAGTGCTATTATATTCCAGTACGGACTTAGTGTCCTAAAGAAACAAGGTGAGATACCCTTACGACACATTTATGGAGCCAATAGGTATAGTCCGTGATTTTGAGGAATTTCACCAGATTCCCATTCTCCCACAGAGGGGTAAACCAAATAGCGTGGGAAACTTTAGGAATATTTTTAAGTTGATTCCAAACCCTCTGTAGGGTCCAGGGAATCAATAGTGACTTCCTCAATCACACGTGACCAGATTCTGAAGAGATAAAAATATTCTCTATAGAAGTATCTGTAACCTGTAAGAGATATTGTGCAAGTAAACTACCTTTAAATTTAAAACATTGTTGAAGTTGAGCACACAAAAAATAACCTTGAAAAAAAGGAAGTGATAATCCGCCCTCCAATTCAGACAACCATAGATACCTTTGTTTCATGCGCACCCACTTTCTTCTCCAGATTAGATCATTAACTAAAGCTTCCAATCTATAAAAAAAAATATCAGGTATCCAAATCGGGGAAGCGCAAATCGGGTACATCACAATAGGCAGAATAATCATTTTTACTAAAGCTATACGATCAGTCTGGGCTAATACCAATTTCTGCCAAGCAGAAATTTTATATTTAACTTTATTTAACACCAGGGCCAAATTAAGCTCATAAAACCTATTTATTGGAACCCCGACCTTAATGCTCAAATAATCCAGGGTTTCATTAAGAGAAAGGATCCAAACTCCACTACCATTATCTACAGCCTTGCGGTTAAGCAGGAGGAGCGAAGACTTAGCCCAATTAATCAAATAACCTGAGAGCTTGCCGAACTCCTCTATAATTTCTATCACATAAGGTAGGATTTTCCATCCCTGATCCAAAAACAAAACAACATCATCGGCATAAAGGCTTATTTTATAGCTCACTCCCGCAACCCCAAAGCCATCTATACAGTCATCTAATCGAATTTTACAAGCCAGTGGTTCAATAAATAGGGCAAAAAGAAGAGGAGACAGGGGACATCCCTGTCTCATCCCACGGCACATCCTAACCGGAGAAGAACTAATACCATTAACACTGATACACGCTATTGGATGTTCATAAAGCATTTTTGTCATCAGTGTAAATGGTTCCCCTAGGCCAAAGTGGGACATAGTGCGCCATAAAAAGGGCCACTCCATCCTGTTGAACGCCTTTGTGGCATCCAAGGAGCGGTTCCCACTCTCCCCAACTAAGAGATTCAAATAGACCCTATAAAGGCTCGTGTGTATCTGCCTCCCTGGTATACATCCTGTCTGATTAGGATGTATCAGAGAGGCAATGACTTGCTTGAGACTATTCGCAAGAATTTTTGCAAATATTTTATAATCTGTATTATGGAGCAAAATGGGTCTATATGACCCTATATCATTTTCATCCTTGTCCTTTTTCAGTACCAAGATGATCACTGCCTCTCTGAATGGAGGGGGCAAAGAGCCAGACTCACAGGATTCATTCAAAACCTGCAACATGATAGGGAGTAGCGATTTAGCATGGTACCTATACAATTCAAATGGCAAACTGTCTGGACCTGGGGATAATTTATATTTCAGCATCGGAAGTGTAGATCGCAACTCTTCCAATAGAATCAGGCGATTCAAAATTTCTCTATCTTGCACCTCTAATTGGGGCAACCCCAGTTGTTGTAAAAACTGATCTATATCTCCCTGTGTAGAATTAGAGCCTGACTGGAAAAGCTCAGAAAAATACTTCTCAAACTCCTCCCTAATCAACTCTGTGGCCCTAACCCTTTTACCATTTGAATTCCTAATCTCCCATATGATTGTGCGGTCTTTCTGATTGGCAATCAAACGTGCTAAAAACTTCCCCATTTTACCCGACTCACAGAATCGATTCTGTCCTTGGAAAATAAGCTTGTGCTGGGCTTTATTATACATGAATGTCTTAAGCTGTAAATTGGCCTCTTTTAGCTGCTCTGCATATTGTTCACTATAATGAGATGCCACTAAATCCTGGAGAACGTTAATTTTCTATATTTAGGTGCACCTGTGAGGCCTGGGATATATTGGCCAGTCTTGGGTGGGGCTCACAGCCTTCTCCCTCCTCCCATTGCAGGCATGGTTACATGCTGGAGGTAACTGAGGAGTCTGCTGCGAGTCAGCCTAATACATTCCTGTAATTTTGCCCACTGGCCCCTGGTATTGCCCATATGGCACAGGTAGGTGATTTTTAAGCCCGAGCACCACGCCAAGGTCTCTCAAGTACCTAAGACATGTCCTCCACTGTAGGACATGTTGACTAACCTCTCAATTTTAACATCAGTTTGAGGGCTTAGTAAGACCACAGTGTGCACCTGTTTTTTCATTTGTTATTGCTATATTGTTATATTATTTATCACATCCACACTATTGCCATTTTGTGTAGGATGTCTATTGTGGTACTTCTGGTCCGCTGCCGGAATCCTCCACCGTATGCATTTTTGCTGGGGATCGCCATTAGCAACGGGCCACAAGTGCAGAATCAGCTCCCCAGTATATATATGCACAACTGCATTTTTGGTTTGAGCACATCCCGCTTCATGCCACCTTTCAGTTAACGTTAATTTTCTGCAGCAATTGATTCTCCTCTCGGCAAAGATTAGATCTATATCTATTGATTTTAGTAACATATAAGCCTCTTATATGTGCCTTTAATGCATCCCACACATAATGAATATAAGCGGAGCCTACATTTAGATGCCAAAATTCCTGGATGTCCACATCAATAGGGTATTGCTCTGATATTACATCAAACCAATGCAAATTTAATGTAAATACTCTACCAGGGCTTGGTCATGAGTAAGGACCTTGATGTGATATGGTCCGAAACGCGTAGACGAATATGTATACCTCTTTGTCAAGTTTTTTTACTGGAGACATGAAATAAAGATTGAAGATTTTTTATCCGCAAGAAGGAGCTGGACTTCGTTTTTCTCTTTGCATTGGGATCGGTTGGTCTATGATCTGTGTCCGTGCACCAATCTTGTGGACTTTAAACAGGTGAGAGCTGCTAAATATCAAGTTTCTTTATGTCTGCATCAATAGGGTATTGCTCTGATATTACATCAAACCAATGCAAATTCAATTTAAATACTCTACCAGGACTTAAAGATTCCGCCTCCCTAAACGAAAGCAGGACCGGAGAATGGTCCGAAACTCCGTGTGGTTCATATTTCATCTTCGCAATCTGATGGATCAAATCCCGGCTTACAAAGGCCAGATCAATACGAGACATTGAGCAATAAGATTGGCTAAAACAAGAGAACATTTTTTTATTGCCATAGAGATGGCGCCAGACATCAACTAGCGCCAGCTCCTGACAAACTTTAGTTAAAGGAGAACAAGCCCGAATTCGATCAGAGGAGGTGGAAAATCGATCCAGCTCTGGATCAGGGGCAGAATTACCACATCCCGACCACCTACAGCAGGGATGCGTCCTGCGGGTGGCCGGGATCTTCCTCCTTGATGCATCGGCGTGTCATCTCGCGAGACGTAAGATGCCGCGCTGATGCCGCTGTGCATGTGCAGTGGGCTGCGGTAAAAGATTCAGAAGAAGTTGGTCATCAGCCTGCCAGCCAATGATCAGCGCTGGCAGGCTGATGACTTTTAAAAAATCGAATCAAAAGCCATCTAACACATTATATTTATAAATATAATGTGTTAAATGGCTTCTGTGCTTTCTGCTGGGTCCTTTTCATCGATTGGTCCCAGCAGAGAGCATATGTGACTGAGTACACCAAGCACCACATTTTTAGCCCCAGATCACCCCCATCACCCCAATTAACCACTTAATCACCCCTGTCAATCACTAGTGAAAGAGAAAAAAGTGATCAGTGTAAACTGTCACTTTATTTTTTTCACTACTATTGACTGTTAGGTTTAGGTTAGCTTTTAGGCCCCTTTCGGTAGTCAGTTAGCGCCCACCGCACTGCATTCGCTGATTACATAGTAACATAGTAACATAGTACATAAGGCCGAAAAAAGACATCTGTCCATCCAGTTTGGCCTGTCATCCTACTAGTTGATCCAGAGGAAAGAAGTACTCCATGGATCAACGACCCATCTCTAGTAGCTATTGCATGTAATATTATTACACTCCAGAAATACATCCAGTCCCCTCTTGAATTCCTTTATTGTACTCACCATCACCACCTCCTCAGGCAGAGAGTTCCATAGTCTCACTGCTCTTACCGTAAAGAATCCTCTTCTATGTTTGTGTACAAACCTTCTTTCCTCCAGACGCAGAGGATGTCCCCTCGTCACAGTGACAGTCCTGGGGATAAATAGATGATGGGACAGATCTCTGTACTGACTCCTTACTTATACATAGTTATTAGATCTCCCCTCAGTCGTCTTTTTTCTAAAGTAAATAACCCTAATTTTGATAACCTTTCAGGGTACTGTAGTTGCCCCATTCCAGTGATTACTTTAGTTGCCCTCCTCTGAACCCTCTCCAGCTCTGCTATGTCCGCCTTGTTCCCAGGAGCCCAGAACTGTACACAGTACTCCATGTGTGGTCTGACTAGCGATTTGTAAAGTGGTAGGACTATGTTCTCATCACGGGCGTCTATGCCCCTTTTGATGCAACCCATTATCTTATTGGCCTTGGCGGCAGCTGCCTGACACTGGTTTTTGCAGCTTAGTTTGCTGTTTATTAAAATTCCTAGATCCTTTTCCATGTCAGTGTTACCGAGTGTTCTACCATTTAGTATGTACGGGTGACTTGCATTATTCCTTCCCATGTGTATAACTTTACATTTGTCAGTGTTAAACCTCATCTGCTACTTTTCTGCCCAAGCCTCCAATCTATCCAGATCCCTCTGTAGCAGTTTATTGTCCTCTTCAGTGTTAATTACTTTACACAGTTTAGTGTCATCTACAAAAATTGATATTTTACTATGCAAGCCTTCTACAAGATCATTAACAAATATATTGAAAAGAATAGGGCCCAATACTGACCCCTGAGGTACCCCACTATTGACAGTTGCTCAATCTGAGTGTGTACCGTTAATAACCACCCTCTGTTTTCTGTCACTCAGCCAGTTACCCACTTACAGACATTTTCTCCCAGTCCGAGCATCCTCATTTTATATACTAACCTTTTATGAGGTACACTGTCAAATGCTTTTGAGAAATCCAGATATACGACATCTATTGATTCTCCGCTGTCAAGTCTAGAACTTAGCTTCTCATAGAAACTGATTAAATTAGTTTGGCATGACTGAACCATCATGAAGCCATGCTGATATGGCGTTATTTGCTTGTTTCTGTTAAGATCCTCTAAGATAGCATCTCTCAGAAAACCTTCGAACAGTTTCCCCACAACAGATGTTAAACTTACCGGCCTATAGTTTCCGGGCTCTGTTTTTGGACCCTTTTTGAATATTGGCACCACATTTGCTATGCGCCAATCCTGTGGGACATTCCCTGTCAGTATAGAGTCCGAAAATATCAGAAATAAGGGTCTGGCTATGACATTACTTAATTGCCTTAGGATTCCGGGGGTGTATGCCATCCGATCCTGGCGATTTGTCTATTTTAATCTTTTTAAGTCGCTTTTGTACTTCTTCTTGGGTCAGACAGGACACTTTTAATGGGGGATTTAATTTTATATATATGAAATAGCATTTCATCTGAGTTTATTTTCCTCAGTGAATACATTGAAGAAAAAAATATTTAACAGCTTTGCTTTCTCCTCATCGCTCTCTGCAACTCCCCCTTCATTACTCTTTAAAGGGCCAACACCTTCAGATTTATACTTTTTAACATTTATATAATTGAAGAAAATTTTAGGGCTAGTTTTACTCTCTTTGGCAATTAATCTCTCGGTCTCTAGTTGGGCCGCTTTTATTTGTTTTTTACATGTTCTATTTTTTTCCCTATAGTTTTTCAGTGCTTCCTCGCTACCCTCCTGTTTTAGTGATTTATATGCTTTCTTTTTGTCATTTATTGCTTTCTTTACATTTCTATTTATCCAGATTGGTTTCTTTTTGTTCCTTAACCTTTTTTTTCCCGTACCTCTCACAATGAGAATTTAGGATGCTTTTAAAGAACTCCCATTTTGTGGCTGTATTTTTGTTTTTGAGGACTTTGTCCCAGTTAGTTAGGCCTATGGCCTCGCTTAGTTGGCTAAATTTTTGAAGTTTGGTATTTTTGTTCCTCCCTGTAGAAATTCTCTTTTGAATGATAAGTGGAAGGTTATTACTTTATGGTCACTATTTCCCAGGTGTCCCCTAATTTGCACATCTGTTGTTTTGTCAGGTCTATTGGTTAATAATAAGTCCAGTATGGCCGTCCCTCTAGTCGGGTCCTGAACCAGTTGGGAAAGATAATTGTCTTTGGTTATTGCCAAGAATCTGTTTCCTTTATGCCATGTACAGCTTTCAGTTTCCCAGTCTATATCTGGGTAGTTGAAGTCCCCCATAATAACGACTTCATTATGATTTGAGGCCTTGTCTATCTCATTTAGTAATAGATTTTCTGTGGACTCTGGTATATTGGGTGGTTTATAGTAAACTCCTATTAGTAATTTAGTATTGTTTTTGGCTCCATGTATCTCTACCCACAGTGACTCCACATGTTCATGTCCCTCACTTATATCTTCTCGGACTGCAGGCTTTAGATAGGACTTTACATAAAGGCAGACCCCTCCCCTCTCCGGTTTTCTAAACAGACTGTAACCCTGTACATTAACTGCCCAGTCATAGTTATCATCCAGCCATGTCTCAGTTATTCCCACTATATCATAGCCCTCCTCACACATCACTAATTCCAGTTCCCCAGTTTTGTTAGTAAGGCTTCTGGCATTAGTGTACATACAATTAAGAGGTTTTTGTATATATTTAAGCTTACACCTTTCCTTCTTAACTGATTTAGTCCCTCCTTCCATTCCTCCCCCAGTCCCACTACCTTGCCCCCGGTATCTATCTGCACTATCTTCCCCCCCTATAACGTAAGTACCCTCCCCCCCAGTCCCTAGTTTAAACACTCCTCCAACCTTCTTGCCATCTTTCTCCCCAACACAGCTGCCCCTTCCCCATTGAGGTGCAGCCCATCCCTACGATAGAGCCTGTAGCCGACAGAGAAGCGTAGCGCTAATCAGCATTGGTACTTTATAGTATCTGTAAGTGATCAGAACTAATCACAGTCAAATCTATAATAGTATTAGTGTCACCTTAGTCACCCTCCACCCAAAACGCAGTGTTTGCCCGATCAGGCCTGATCAGTCTCCCACACGTGTGTTCACCCAGGCCCGCCCTGCCGCAGTGACAAATTTTATCATTATTTTTTTTTATCAAAGCACAATCACTACACAAGCGCTGCTGCGATAAAAAAAATTAGTTTTGATATTTTTTTATCAATCGCAGCGGCTTCCTGTACTTCGCTAGCCTCCCATTTGTAAGATAGGCTTGCTTTTTTTCTTGGGTAGTCTCAGGGAATACCCCCGAAATTTAGTTGTCCAAATGGCAAGTAAGGGGTATTCTTCTGAAGAGGCCTAGAGGCTTCTGACCCAGTCGGATGAGGAATGGGAACCCTCATCTGACGAATCCAGCGGGTCAGAATACGAACCTGTAGAAAGCAGTGGCAGTCTGACCCAAAGTTCGGACGATGAGGTTGAGGTCCCTGATAGCACCAGACGTACCCGGCCCCGTGTTGCTAGACCACAGGTTGCGCAGGATCCGATTCGAGGGCAGCAGAGTGGGGCTGGCGCTGTCAGATTACGTGGTGAGGCATACACCAGCAGCGCAGCCCATTCTGGACCTAGTACCAGCACTGCCGTAGAACATGGTGAAGTTACGAGCACCAGAAGGGCAGTTGAAGCTGGTACGGTGGCACGTGCAGTAGTTCCCCTGTCACAGCCACCGCACAGACAGGCCTGTAGAGCCCCTAGAGTCCCTGAGGTGCTGGCAAACCCTGATTGGCAGCCCCCATCTTCAGCCGCACCAGTAGTTCCCCCTTTCACCGCCCAGTCAGGAGTTCGGGTTGAGACAGCTCAGATCAGATCGGCACTGGGGATTTTTGAGCTGTTCTTCACTGCGGAGCTCTTTGACCTACTCGTGGCAGAAACAAACCGGTATGCCACTCAATTTATAAACGCCAACCCGGGAAGCTGTTATGCCCAGTCTTTCCTGTGGAAACCTGTCCAAGTTTCCGAAATTTAAACTTTTCTGGGCCTTCTCCTCAACATGGGCCTAACAAAAAAGCATGAATTGCGGTCATATTGGTCCACAAACACAATTAATCACATGCCCATGTACTCTACTGCCATGTCCAGGACACGATTTTAGACCATCCTGCGTTTCCTGCACTTTATTGACAACAGCACCTCTCGTCCCAGAGGCCACCCAGCTTTTGAGCGGCTCCTCAAAATTCGGCCCCTCATAGACCACTTTAACACCAAATTTGCAGATTTGTATACCTCTGAGCAAAACATCTGCATAGACGAGTCCCTGACACAGTTTACCGGACGCCTTCGCTTCAAACAATACATCCCATGCAAGAGCGCCCGGTATGGGGTCAAATTGTATAAGCTCTGTGAAAGGGCTACAGGCTATACGTACAAATTTTGCGTCTATGAGGGTAAAGATAAGACCCTGGAGCCGGTCGGTTGCCCTGACTACCTGGCGAGCAGTGGGAAGACAGTCTGGGACTTGGTGTCTCCCTTTTTTGGCAAGGGGTACCAGCTTTATGTGAACAATTTCTACACAAGTGTGCCGATCTTCAGGCATTTGTTCCTAGAACAGATTGGCTGCTGTGGCACCGCGCAACCTAGTCACCGGGGCTTCCCCAAATGGCTCATTACCACCCGTCTTGCAAGGGGGGAGAGGGCTGCTTTGTGTAACGAAGAACTGCTTGCTGTGAAAAGGAGAGACAAGCGTGACGTTTACATGTTCTCCTCCATTCACGCAGACACGACAATCCAAATTGAATGGGCAACCAGTGTCATTGAAAAGCTCCTCTCGGTCCACGACTATAATTTGCTCATGGGAGGGGTGGACTTCAATGACCAGATGTTTGCTCCTTATTTACTCTCCCGCAGGACCAGACTCTGGTATAAGAAGGTGTCTGTATACCTAATTCAATTGGCTATATATATATATATTATAGTTTTGTTCTCTACAGTAAGGCTGGGAGAACAGGATCCTTCCTCAAATTTCAGGAGGAGATCATCGAGTACCTCCTGTATCTAGAAGGTTCCGTGGCCCCATCCACAAGTGTAGTGAGCCGTCTACACGAGCGACATTTCCCAAGTGTCGTTGCTGGTACCTCAAACCAACAGCTACCCCGAAAAATATGTCGTGTCTGTAGCAGTAGTGGAATAAGGCGTAACACGCGCTATTTCTGTCCTGACTGCCCTGACCACCCTGCCCTATGCTTAGGGGAGTGTTTCCGGAAGTACCACACTCAGGTACACTTAGGGATGTAGGGACCGCAGGACACAGGTAGATTTTACACAAGGGTCTTTTAGGATACTAGGTTTTGAGAGACCCTAACACACAGAGGTGCTAGTGTGCTACTGCAGATATGTGAAACCCCTCCTTTCACTTGGGATAAAGTGCATAATGTACTTCGCACCATCTCTGTGCGATTTACACTTTACACATTGTCCTATGGGAGAGGAGAGGTTTCGGCTATGTAAGTAAAGAGTGAAAAGTAAAAAACAAAAAAAAAAAAATTAAACAGGTAGTAAGAAAAAGAATTTTAAAATTTCTGAGCCTGCTGCTTGTTTTTTTTTTTTTTTTTTTAACCACTTCAGCCCCCCTAGCTTAAACACCCTTAATGACCAGGCCACTTTTTACAATTCTGCACTACACTACTTTCTCCGCTTATTGCTCCGTCATGCAACTTACCACCCAAATGAATTTTGCCTCCTTTTCTTATCACTAATAGAGCTTTCATTTGGTGGTATTTCATTGCTGCTGACATTTTTGACATTTTTACTTTTTTTGCTATTAATCAAAAATTACCCAAATTTTTGCAAAAAAATTAAATTTTTCACTTTCTGTTGTATTTTTTTTTTTTTAAACTACATTTCTATATAAATTTTCCGCAAAATTTATTGTTCTACATGTCTTTGATAAAAAAAAATCCAATAAGTGTATATTTATTGGTTTGGGTAAAAGTTATAGCGTTTACAAACTATGGTGCAAAAAAGTGAATTTCGGCATTTTGAAGCAGCTCTGACTTTCTGAGCACCTGTCATGTTTCTTCAGGTGCTAGAATGCCAGGAAAGTATAAATACCCCCCAAATGACACCATTTTAGAAAGAAGACACCCCAAAGTATTTGCGGAGGGGCATGGTGAGTTCATGTATCATTTCATTTTTTTTCACAAGTTAGTGGAAAATGACACTTTCTGAGGAAAAAAATAAATAATAAAGTTTCCATTTCTGCTAACTTCTGGCAAAAAAAATTTAAATCTCCCACGGACTCACTATGCCCCTCAGTGAATACCTTGGGGTGTCTACTTTCCAAAATGGGGTCACTTGTGGGGTGTGTTTACTGTTCTGGCATTTTGGGCGGGGCAAAATTGTGAGCAGCCATGTAAAAGCTAAAGGTACTCGTTGGAATTTAGGGCCCCTTTGCGCACCCATGCTGCAAAAAAGTGTCACACATGTGGTATCATCGTACTCAGGAGAAGTAGGGCAATGTGTTTTGGGGTGTATTTTTACATATAACCATGTTGGGTGAGAGAAATATCTCTGTAAACTGACAACTTTGTATAAAAAAATGTAAAAAGTTGTCGTTTACAGCGATATTTCTCATACAAAGTATGGGTATATATAAAAATACACCCCAAAACGTATTGCCCTACTTCTCCTGAGTACGGCGATACCACATGTGTGACACTTTTTTGCAGCCAAGATGCACAAAGGGGCCCTAAAACCAATGAGTACCTTTAAGATTTCACAGGGCATTTTTACGCATTTGGATTCCAGACTTCTTTTCACGCTTTAGGGGCCCCTAAAATGCCAGGACAGTATAAATACCCCACATGTGACACCATTTTAGAAAGAAGACAACCCAAGGTATTCTGTGAGGGGTATGGTGAGTTCATGTAAAATTTTATTTTTTGTCACAAGGCTTGATAAGGATCCCATTGAGAGGATCGAAACGTCGCATGCACTAGGGTGAATAAAGGATCCACCTTATTTCACTATTCAGCGGTGCCGCAGTCTTCTTCCTTTGTTTGTATACGGCCTAGTCCAGGCCTTTTGACCGCGGGCACGCCATCCTACTCAGTTGAGTGCCGCCATTGGAGATATCTTTTTTTCACTATATATATATATATATATATATATATCAATTTCCGCTAACTTGTGCCAAAAAAAAAATAAATTCAGTGAATTTGCCATGCCTCTCACAGAATACCTTGGGGTGTCTTCTTTCCAAAATGGGGTCACATGTGGGGTATTTATACTGCCCTGGCATTTTAGGGGCCCTAAAGCGTGAGAATCCAAAATGCGTAAAAATGCCCTGTGAAATCCTAAAGGTACTCATTGGTTTTAGGGCCCCTTTGCGCATCTTGGCTGCAAAAAAGTGTCACTCATGTGGTATCGCCGTACTCAGGAGAAGTAGGGCAATGTGTTTTGCGGTGTATTTTACATATACCCATACTGTGTGTGAGAAATATCACTGTAAATGACAACTTTTTTAAAAAAAATTATACAAAGTTGTCAATTTACAGAGATATTTCTCTCACCCAGCATGAGTATATGTAAAAATACACCCCAAAACACATTGCCCTACTTCTCCTGAGTACGGAGATACCACATGAGTGACACTTTTTTGCAGCCAAGATGCGCAAAGGGGCCCTGAAACCAATGAGTACCTTTTAGGAGGGCATTTTTACGCATTTTTCTTCTCACGCTTTAGGGCCCCTAAATTGCCAGGGCAGTATAAATACCCCACATGTGACACCATTTTGGAAAGAAGACACCCCAAGGTATTCCGTGAGGGGCATGGCGAGTTCACAGAAAAAAAAAAATTTGGCACAAGTTAGCGGAAATTGATATTTTTTTTTTTTTTTTTACAAAGTCTCATATTCCACTAACTTGTGACAAAAAATAAAATTTTACATGAACTCACCATACCCCTCACGGAATACCTTGGGGTGTCTGCTTTCTAAAATGGGGCACATGTGAGGTTTTTGTACTGCCCTGGCATTTGAGGGTCTCCGCAATCATTAAACGTATGGCCAGCATTAGGAGTTTCTGCGATTCTCCTTATATTGAGCATACGGGTAATGAGATTTTTTTTTTCCGTTCAGCCGCTGGGCTGAAAAAAGAAAAAAAATGAACGGCACAGATTTCTTCATTCGCATCGATCAATGTGGATGAAAAAATCTCTGCCAAAATCAGTGACTGCGGTGCGGTGTGCTGGGCGCTAACTACCTAACAAGTAGCTAGCTAACTGGCGGTGATAAGGGACCCTTATTCCCCATTCACACGTCCGAAATTCTGTTTGCAGAACGGAATTGCGTACCCATTCATTTCTATGGGGACAGACTTTGTCCCGCTCGGATCCGGAATTGCGGATCCGCACTTACGGGTCTGCATTTCCGTTTCGCAAAAATATAGAACATGCCCTTTTCTTGTCCGCAATTGCGAACAAGAAAACCATTTTCTATATAGTTCTCGCAATGTGCGGATCTGCAAAATGCGGAAAGCACATTGACGGTATCCGTGTTTTGCGGATCCGCGGATCCGCAAAACACATATGGACATGTGAATAGAGCCTTACAGGGGGGTGATCAGTGACAGGGGGGTGATCAGGGAGTCTATATGGGGTGATCAGGGGTTAACAAGGGGTTAATAGTGGTTATAAAGTGAGGGTGGGGTGGGGTTAGTGTAGTGTTTGGTGCAACTATAGGTAGCAGCTATATCAGATGCTGTTCACAAAACAGCGTCTGATATAGCTCTTTGATCTAATTTATTTTACATTTACAGCCTGCCAGCGATTGATCATCGCTGGCAGGCTGTAGTATAACTGCAGAGCCGCGCGCGCGTTCAGAGCAGATCTCGCCTCTCGCGAGATGACGCACGGATGCGTCCACAAGGGACAAACTTGCCACCGCCTGGACGCATCCGTGCGTTCAGCGGTCGGCAAGCGGTTAACTAACCACCATTTACTTTCCAGCTGGACCAACCGACGAAAACGCTGCAGCACTGATGTACATTCTGAGAGCTTTGCGCTGCTGTCAGTTTCCATGTGAAGTTGGTGTATGCGGCGCTGCAGGACGAGATTTCTTCTCCGCAGTACAGGTACGTTTGCCCAGGCATATGAGGTCAGGAGAGATGTTGGAGTTCATATGCTTTGGCAAACACTTTGTATCAAAAATTTGGCAAAGATGTCTTCCTCCACAACGATCAATTGATCGATGTGAATGGAGAAATCACGTTTGCCAGGACATAGGAGCTGAAGTGGGTATGGATGTTTGGGCAGAGCCCCTATGTCCTGGCAATCGCCAGGCCCCTCTTTTTTTTTTTTCTTGCATAATTTTTGGCAGAGATTTTTTCATCCACATTGATCGATGAGAATCGTTAATTTCTAACGATAATTTGTTTCCCTTAGTCCTAACAGCAGCACAGATGGGTTTAATTCCCCCCGTGAGCTGGTAGGACTGGCGGAATTTTAATGAGCCCTAACAAGCAATCAAAAATTGACCCCCCTTAAAAGGGGGGCCATCCCCTTAACCCCCTGTGTTTGTAACAAGATAGTACAATAGGGAGGGATATTTGTGTGCTGCTGTTAGGACTAAGGGAAACAAATTATCGTTAGAAATTAACGATTCCCCTTACGTCCTACCAGCAGCACAGATGGGGAAATAGCAAGAAAAAAAACCCTAGGGAGGGTCTTCCTGCCTAGCAGAACTTAAAATAGTCTGCCCAAAGGCCATGAATTCGGATACTCTAGAATCCACCCTATAATGAGAAATAAAGGTAGACTCTGAGCTCCAAGAGGCTGACCTACAAATTACCTCCAAAGGAAGGGAACATCTCTCAGGAAAAGATGTCGCCACGGCCCGAGTGGAATGAGCCTTAACAAAACTTGGAGCGTCAAGATCTAGGGATATAAACTAATCCCTGATAGCCTCTTTAATCCAGCGGCTAATCGTAGGTGTAGACGCCTTGCGGCCTTTTAACTTACCGGCAAATAAGATGAAAAGGTTTTCATCTATCCTGAACTCCTTAGATCTATCCACATAGACTTGGAGGCATCTCGAAATGTCCAGCGGATGCCGAACTGGAGAAGAAGAAGTGGAAGAAGAAGAAAATAACACTGGCAAGGATATGACTTGATTAATATTTTGGAAGGAAGGAACCTTAGGCCTAAAATATGGCAAATATCTAAGAAGAACACGGTCCTTAAAAAAAGGATGTGTATGGGGGGTGAGCGGAGAACACCTGGAGCTCCGAAACCCTCTTGGCCGAGGTTATTGCCAACAAAAACACCGTCTTCCAAGTAAGAAAACGAAAGTCCACTTCTTCCAAGGGTTCAAAGGGGTGAGATTACAACCCCCTTAGAACTGCTGATAAATCCCATTGAGGAATGAGTTTGAGCACTGTAGGCTTTAATCTTCCGGCTCCTTTAAGGAAGCGCTTGATGAGTGGGTCCCGAGCAAAAGGTTTGT
This sequence comes from Bufotes viridis, assembly GCA_033119425.1. Lineage (NCBI taxonomy): Eukaryota > Metazoa > Chordata > Amphibia > Anura > Bufonidae > Bufotes > Bufotes viridis. The sequence continues at coordinate 360,120,177 of CM065590.1, forward strand.
TAAGACATGCTGAGATGGCTGCAACTTGAACTTTAAGGGTAAAAGGGGCAAGGCCCTTGTCTAATCCGTCCTGTAGGAATTGAAGAAGTGATGAAAGGGGCGGATCTGCATACGCCACCTGTTTAGTAGTGCACCAGGCCGAAAAAATCTTCATAATCCTTGCATAGGCCTTATTTGTAGATTCCGCTCTGGAATGAGATAAAGTTCTCAGGACCGACTCAGAGAGCCCTTCTACTCCGGGAAGGGACTGATCAACCTCCAGGCTGTCAGGTTGAACTGGTGCAGATCTAGGCAGAGATGTGTGTCCCACGACACCAGGGTCTGCTCTGGGGGGAGCCTCCAGTATTGTCCCTGACTCATCTGCATGAGTTGGGTAAACCAGGATCTCTTGGGCCAAAACGGGATAATGGCTATCACCGAGGCCTGATCCTGACGGATTTTCATCAATACCCTCGGTATCATGGAAAAAGGAGGGAAGATGTACGCCAGCCTGAACCTCCACGGTATCGACAGAGCATCTATCGCCAGAGGGTTGTCCTCTCGATAGAGGGAACAGAATATCTGTACCTTGGCGTTGAATCTCGTTGCCATCAGATCCACATCTGGCAAACCCCATCTGGATACTATCTGCCTGAAGATCTCCGGACGTAAGGCCCATTCCATCGTCGAAAGGCCTCGGCTTAGACGGTCCGCTATCATGTTGAGGGACCCTCGAATATGAATGGCAGAGAGATGGGAAAGATTTGCTTCTGCCCACCGGAGAATTACCCCCATCTCCACGAGGAGGGGGAGTGATCTCGTGCCTCCCTGTTTGTTTATATACATTACTGCGGTCATGTTGTCTGACTGTATCTTCACTGCTTTGCCTCGAATCCGCGGGGCGAAGTGGAGGAGGGCTAGCCGGATGGCTCGAATCTCGCGGAGATTGGAGGAGAGTAGCCGCTCCTGAGGAGACCAAGATCCTTGGACCGGTAGGTCCTGTAAATGGGCACCCCAGCCTACTTGGGAGGCGTCCGTGGTCAATATCACCCAGTCCGGCTGGGTCATAGACCTGCCTGCAGGAAGGTGAAACCACCACCTTAGAGGCACGAGTTTGACAAGACAGGGAGCACAGGGAGTCTAGGCCCGCAGGGGTGCCGTCCCATTTGGCTAGAACCTCCGCCTGTAAGGGCCGGAGGTGCCACAACGCCCAAGGAACCGCGTCCGCGGCTGCTGACATGAGCCCCAACATCCTCATTAGAGTCCTGATTGAGACACGTCGAGGAATAAACAGGAATCTTGCTAAGTCCTGTATCCGTATTTCTCTCTCTGGCGTCAACCGGAGAGACATCTCCATGGAGTCTACTATGAAGCCCAGAAAAACGATGGAAGTTGAAGGGCTCACATTGGACTTCGGCCAGTTGATCATCCACCCGAGGCGGAGCAGGAAGGAAATGGCTATATGAAGATGTTGGGTAAGCACTGGAACCGAGGAGGCTAGTAACAGCCAGTCGTCCAGGTAAGGAATAATGGTCAGTCCCTGAAGTCTCAAGGCCGCCACCACCACCTTTGTGACGGTAATGGGGGCCGAAGAGATGCCAAAAGGAAGAGCAGAGAACTGAAAATGCCTCAGGGATCCTGACATTCTGACCGCAATTCTGAGATATTTGCAGGAAGAGTGGTGGATTGGAATGTGAAGATAGGCGTCCTTCAGATCTAAGGTCGCCATCACATTGCCGGGTCTGAGAATATGGGAGACTGACCTCACGGTTTCCATGCGAAACCTTAACTTTCTTATGTATCGATTGAAAAATCTCTGATCGATAATCATCCGGAGATCTCCGGTTTTTTTGGGGACCAGAAAAACTGGGGAATAGATTCCTAAGCCCTGCTCCCCCGCCGGAACCTCCTCCAGGGCCCCTTTGGAAATATACTCCTGGACGTAAGCCTTTCTAGGGGGGGGGGGGGAGAGGTCTATTTGATAACCGTGGGTGACAACGCTTAAAACCCAGGGGTTTGGAATTAACTGATGCCAGGCCTTCTTGAAATGGGACAGACGTCCCCCTACTGGAATCTCCGGCCGGGGAAAGGGAAAATCTAGAGGAGTAACGGCAAAGGCAGCGGGGGTCAACCGAGAGCCTGGATGAGGCCCATAGTCAGGAGGGTTTGCCCTCCTTGCCACCTCTGCGGGGGCTCTTCGGATCAATCCCCTGAGCCCCCCAGGATCTAGGTCTGGTCCCCGACTTCCCTGAGCGATCTTGCCTGCATGAGCCTGTCTAATTCCGATCCAAAGAGACGGCCAGGCTCAAAGGGGAGAGAGCACAGATTATACTTGGAAGCGTTATCCGCGATCCAGGGTTTAAGCCATAGTGGCCTACGTGCGGCTGAAACTAGGGCCATAGATTCTGCTGCCAACTTCAGCTGCACCTGTGCCGTATCGCAAAGGAAGTCTATGGCGAGATTGGCAGTCTTGAAAGACGCCAATATATCATCTCTGGACACATTTTGGTCCACGTCCGTCTGGATGCTGTTTAGACTGGAGCGAAGAAATGACGACACTTCAGCTGCGGCAATGGCGGTAGAGGCTGAGGCCGCCACCGCGGAGTAGCTACGCCTGAGGGTGCTTTCAGCCCTCCTATCGAGGGGGTCCTGGAGATTGGAGCCATCATCCGCTGGAACCAAAGTGCACTTTGACAACTTCGCAATTGCCATGTCCACCTTTGGAACAGAGCCCCACGACTCCATCAAAGGTTTAGCCATCGAAACATGGTCTTGAATCTTTTGGTTAGAACCGGAGCCTTCTCCGGTTTTTTCCACTCCAACTGCATCATGGCTAGGAGGGAGTTGTCCGCTCCAAAGACACGCTGTGCCCTGGAAGCGGGATCGGAGGGCTCCCCCGGGTCAACATCATGGTCCCCCGACCTGATGGTCTTCTCCGGAGGGAAAAAACATGACGAGGTATCCTCTTCATCCGAAGAGGAATCCAAAGAAATTGCAGCCGGCCTCTCTCCGTGGGTCGTCACCTCCATAGGGACGTGCGCAGGTGCCTTAGCGCCTGGAAGCCTCTCATCAAGAAGGTTGACTACTCCTTTAATGGAGTCGTCTACATAGGTTTTAACCCAGTAGTACATTTCCTGCACAGTGGGATCCACGGTCTCCTGGGAACGCCTGCAGGACTCACACCTGGAGTAAGGATGCGCGTACTCCAGGGGGGTGTCACAATCAAAGCAGGCCAAGTGACGTCTCTTGGTGCCCGCCTTGCGGGGCTGATCGCCTTCACGTGGAGACGCCATCTGAAAAACAGAAGGGAATAACTCAGAAAAGGGGTTATTAACACTCCACTGCGGATTCAGCATAAGCCCACCAAAATGCAGGATACAATTGACAGAAAAAAATAACGCTTCTTTGAAGTGATACTCAGGAACACTAAGAACGCTGAGGACTCTGGAGCTAATCTGCAGAGAAACGCTGCCAGAGAAAGACTGACAGTCAGAGTGGAGCTTATATTCAGGAAGCTCCGCCCCCGGAGGCGTGACAGAGCCTCCTTTCAAATATAACCTATGTATATATATAATATATATATATATAACACTAAAAAACTTCCCCTCCCAGGGAATAGTACTTTCTTCTCTCTATCCTCTTTTCTTTTCTTTTTTTTTTTTATAAAGAAAAAAGAGCGCACAGACAAGCCAGCCGGCGCACTGGGGATGATGTCGATCCCCTGCAGCGGCGCCGGCCCTGCAGAGCCGCCGGCCGAAAGCCGCACAGAGAGAGAGAGAGGAGGAGGGAGGAGCGGACCGCGCTCCCCGGCCGCTGCCGGGAACAACAGGTACCAGGGAGCCAGAGGGAAGCGCGGCAGCGCTCACAAATGCAGCAGGGAAAAACAAAAATACTTATCAGAAGCCCAGGAGGGCTAGTCCGCCAGCCCACCAGTCCGGAAGGACTGAAAAAAACACAGGGGGTTAAGGGGATGGCCCCCCTTTTAAGGGGGTCAATTTTTGATTGATTGTTAGGGCTCATTAAAATTCTGCCAGTCCTACCAGCTCACGATGGGGAATTAATTGGGGAATTAACCCCATCTGTGCTGCTGGTAGGACGTAAGGGGAATGAAGAAATCTGTGCCGTTCATTTTTAATTTCAGCACAGAGGCTTGATTGCGGAGACCCTCAAATGCCAGGGCAGTACAAACACCTCACATGTGACCCCATTTTGGAAAGAAGACAGCCCAAGGTATTCGCTAAGGGGCATATTGAGTCCATGAAATTAGAAATTTTTTTCACAAGTTAGCGGAAAGAGAGACTTGGTGAGGAAAAAAAAAAGTCAATTTCCGCTAACTTGTGCCAAAAAAAATAAAAAATCTATGAACTCGCCATGCCCCTCACGGAATACCTTGGGGTGTCTTCTTTCCAAAATGGGGTCACTTGTGGGGTATTTATACTGCCCTGGCATTTTAGGGGCCCTAAAGCGTGAGAAGAAGTCTGGAATCCTAATGCGTAAAAATTCCCTCCTAAGAGGTACTCATTGGAATTAGGGCCTCTTTGCGCATCTTGGCTGCAAAAAAGTGTCACACGTGTGGTATCGCCGTACTCAGAAGAAGTAGGGCAATGTGTTTTGGGGTGTATTTTTACATATACCCATGCTGGGTGAGAGAAATATCTCTGTAAATTGACAACTTTGTATAAAAAAATAGAAAGTTGTCATTTACAGAGATATTTTTCATACACAGTAGGGGTATATGTAAAAATACACCCCAAAACACATTGCCCTACTTCTCCTGAGTACGGCAATACCACATGAGTGACCCTTTTTTGCAGCCAAGATAAGCAAAGGGGCCCAAATTCCAATGAGTACCTTTAGGATTTCACAGGGCATTTTTACGCATTTGGATTCCAGACTTCTTCTCACGCTTTAGAGACCTCTAAAATGCCAGGGCAGTATAAATACCCCACAAGTGACCCCATTTTAGAAAGTAGACACCCCAAGGTACTCCTTGAGGGGTATGGTGAGTTCATGTAAAATTTAATTTTTTGTCACAAGTTAGTGGAATATGAGATTTTGTAAGAAAAATTTAAAAAAATTCAATTTCCGCTAACTTGTGACAAAAAAATAAAAACTTCCATAAACTCACTATGCCCATCAGTGAATACCTTAGGGTGTCTACTTTCCAAAATGGGGTCATCTGTGGGGTGTTTCTACTGTCTGGGCATTGTAGTATCTGAGGAAACATGACAGGTGCTCAGAAAGTCAAAGTGCAAAATTCACTTTTTTGCACCATACTTTGTAAACTCTATAACTTTTACCCAAACCAATAAATATAAACTTATTGCATTTTTTTTTATCAAAGACATGTAGAACAATAAATTTAGAGAAAAACTTATGTAGAATGTAGTTTAAAAAAAAAAATTACAACAGAAAGCAGAAAATGTCATTTGTTTGCAAAAATTTCATAAATTTTTTATTAATAGCAAAAAAACTAAAAATGTCAGCAACAATGAAATACCACCAAATGAAAGCTCTATTAGTGAAAAGAAAAGGAGGTAAAATTAATTTAGGTGGTAAGTTGTATGACCGAGCAATAAACCGTGATAGTAGTGTAGTGCAGAATTGTAAAAAGTGGTCTGGTCATTAAGGGTGTTTAAGCTAGGGGGGCTGAGGTGGTTAAAATCTCCAGCTACTAGGAATGGGCATTGAGTTTTTGTTAACAAATATCTAGACAAGGAGGAAAACACAACATAACTATATGGTGGTGGTATATAAATAAAAGCAAATACAATCTCCTGCCCATACCAAAAGCCGTGCAGGAAAACACCTTTTTCTGTGGGTTGATTCCATCGGCAGTGACCTCATAACCTAGGAAATTAACCTTGGTCCAGCACCATTGAGCATTCTGCAAAGAAAGTTTAACACCTGCTTTCCTCAGCTGGGTTAATACATGCCTCAACTCTGCTATATGTTCCTCATAAGTTCTGCTTTTGATCAGGATGTCATCCACATAGAATAAGGTACCACGTTCAGTGGCATCAAACAATGCTTTATGCATGAACACTGCAAACTCATGGCCCGCATTGATGTACCCAACGGGCAGTCAGGTCCATGCATACTGTTGCTTTTCAAATGTGAAGGCCAGTTTGTACTGATCCCTCTCATCCACCTTGATCATCCAATACCCTTGTGCACAGTCAAGGGCGGTGAATATTTTGGATCCTTCTATTTGTGCCAAACATTGGTCAATATAAGTGATGAGCGGGAGGTGCCATATTCGAATTAGCGATATATCGCGAATATTCGAATGAATATTCGTAATATATTCGCCGAAATCGAATATTCGTCATTATTAAAATAATCGCGATAATATGCGAATATTTTATTCGCATTAGGCGAATTGAAGGCATATCTCCTACTGGCTTGCAAACATGAACGAATACTCTAAGTTGGATTCGCATTTCGAAAAAAACTACCATTATTTTTCTCAACAATCAGAATACTTACTTAGAAGTGTTCAACTTCATATTCTGTTCATTGGGGGGGGGGGGGGAAATTTCGCATTGCGCATCCAACTTGGAGCTGTCATTAGGCAACTTTCCTATTGCAAATGCATTTTTTAAATTAGCAAATATAGCGATATATTCGCATTCACCATATTCACTAATTCGAACAAGCCAATCGTATTTGTAGTTCTGTAGCCGTACAACGCGACTTTAATGCGAATAATTTCCATAGAAACATTTGTGTGCGTACAGATGTTATTGTTCAAGTTAGGCGGCCGTAACTTAACTTATTCGTATGTGCTCGTGCGCACATACAGGCGTGGCTTCTTCCTGGGAGCAGTTCCAACAGGTTTTCTTGTGGTGCATGCGATCCATGCGAATAAAGATGGTGGGCAACAATTTTACCAGAGAGGAGGAAGATACGTATCCTGATCACAGTAAGTTATTCAGCATTACATTACAGCTATAAGTACATGTGACACGCTTGTAACATTCAAATGTATGTTTATGGAGATAAAACATTCTCAAATTTTTGCAATACATATAAAATCTCATTTCACATCGTTTGCTTACTGCAGTGCTTACATAGAAATGATTTGTGGAAACAAGTATTGTTGGCATTCAAAAACAATACTTATTGCCCCAAATCATTAATATCTACTAATCTCTTAGATATATAAAAATGAGTTTCTGTCTGTCTGTTATTTATGGCCGACCAAACGACTGGACCGATCTTCACTAAGTTTGGCAGACGGGTACATCAGGTGTCTGGGAAGGTTTTAGACCGGGGCTCAGCTCTATAGGACGTATTATTTCTGAGATATTCCCCCAAAAATGACCTGCATTAGCAAAAACAAGCCCCCAACTGCCATCCACACGGCCACATGTCCCTTATCAGCCAATAGAAGCTCGCATGTCCACAGGTTGCCATAACAAATGATCACAGGTTTCAATAGTTTTCAGGTCCTTAAATGTTCATTTATATCATGTATGACGACAAAACTACACGGCTACATGCATGGGGGGCAGGGGCCACTATTAAAGGGGCGGGCATTGTGGAGTTCACTGTCATTAACCCCTTAACGCAAAACGCTGTGCATGTACGGCGAGATGATCGCGTGGGTGCAGGAGCTGTGCCTGACCAATCACTGCAGGGGCAGTCCCTGATAGCCAGGCCTCTGCTGTATCCGCCGGCATCGCTGTTTACAGCGATGCTGGCGGATTAGGCCCTTCTATGTCGCGGTCAGCGCTGACCGCGACATTGAAGTGTTTTGCGGTTAGTGAACGAGCGCATCGGGTCCCCGTGCTGCGTTGACGGGGACCAGATGTGTGAGAAGGCAGACTGATGCCGTGCAGAGGCTGCCCAATGCCTTGCATGGCATCGGGACCTGCCGTCTACAGGTGCCCAGGGGATCCTGATGCCGGAAATCCGTTGCTGGTGACAATCAACAGCAAAAAAATGCATACAGTGGAAGATGCCAGCCAGTCTTTGCTATTGTCAAGTTTCTGATTGTTCTCCACATCCACATAATCGTTACCGTATGTAGGATGGTTATTGTGGCACTTGTAGTCCGTTGCTGGCATCTTCCATTGTATGCATTTTTTGCTGTTGATTGCCAACAGCAACGGACTACAAGTGCAGGATATGCTCCCCTATATATATGCACAACCGTATGTGGGTTCGAGCATATCCTGCTTGTTTAACACCACACCACGTTTTCTAATGGTTAAAAAAAAAAAACGGATAGCAGATAAATCTATATATGATTCACATTGCACATCTAATCTTCCGCCTCACACAATATTCCCACCACTACATACCAACCCTGAGGGGGTGAACACATGTGAGGCAGTGGACGCGGGACAGGGCATCCGCATTACCCTGCAAGCGGCCTGCCCTGTGTTCTACTGAGAACTTGAAGTTCTGTAAGGACAGGAACCACCTGGTGACCCGAGCATTCCTCTCCTTGGCCTGGCTCATCCACTTGAGAGGGGAATGGTCGGTCACCAGAAGGAACTTCCTCCCTAACAAGTAATAACGGAGAGACTCGAGTGCCCAGGCACTCCCTCTCCACTATGCTATACCTGGTCTCGGCTGGGTTGAGCTTACGGCTCAGGAAGACAACGGGATGTTCTTCGCCGTTGACTTCCTGAGACAGTACAGCACCGAGGCCTACCTCCGAGGCATCCGTCTGTACTATGAATTCCCTGTTGAAGTCGGGTGTCACCAAAACCGGGGACCCACACAGGGCCGACTTCAATGCAGAGAAAGCCTCTTCCACCTTCTCACTCCAGTGAACCTTTCCGGAATTTCGTCCCTTTAACAGGTCTGTCAATGGTGCTGCTATCGTGGCAAAGTGGGGCACAAACCTCATGTAGTACCCTACTATCCCCAGGAACGATTTTACCTGCCTGGTGGTGACCGGTCGGGGCCAATTACGTATTGCCTCTATCTTATTTACCTGAGGTTTGATGACTCCCCGCCCAATGACATACCCCAGATACTTGGTCTCTTCTAACCAGATTGCACATTTTTTTGGATTAGCGGTTAGTCCAGCTTTTCTAAGGGCATCCACTACCGCCTGCACTTTGGGCAAATGGCTTTCCCAGTCGGTGCTGTGGATGACTACATCATCTAAGTAGGCCAAGGCGTACTGACGATGAGGTCGCAGCACAATGTCCATTAACCTTTGGAAAGTGACGGGGGCGCCATGCAGGCCAAAGGGTAATACCTTATAATGATACAGGCCCTGCGGGGTAACAAAAGCAGTTTTTTCATTGGCCGACTCCGTTAAGGGTACCTGCCAGTACCCTTTAGTGAGGTCTAGCACAGAAAAATAACGGGCTTGCCCTAAATTCTCAACAAGCTCGTCTACCCGGGGCATGGGATACGCATCAAACTTGAACACTTAATTTAACTTGCGAAAATCTTTGCAGAACCGCAACGTCCCATCTGGCTTGGGTATTAGGACAATGGGACTCGCCCATTCACTTTGACTCCTTAATGACATCGAGCTTCAACATTAATTGCACTTCCTCCGCGATGGCCCGACGCCATTTAACCGGATCTTGGCCTGAGGCTCCGTGACGATATCATGATGGATGAGGGAAGTGCGGCCAGGGAGGTCCGAGAACACATCCGTGTTCCGACTGATGAACTCCCTGACTTCCTGAACCTGTTTGGAAGACAGGCTGTCTGCAATTTTTACCGTGGTTACTGCTTCACAGGCCTCAAACTGTGGGGCTGGACCCTTTTCACCTAAAAGCCCTAGACGGGGGCTGTTGTCGGACGAGTCCCTATCTTTCCACGGCTTTAGTAAATTCACATGGTACATCTGCTCCGGCTTGCGCCGCCCTGGCTGGTGTACTTTGTAATTTACTTCCCCTACCTTCTCGATCACCTCATAGGGCCCCTGCCACCTAGCTAGGAACTTACTGTCAAGGGTAGGTACCAGAACCAAAACCCGATCTCCCGGATTGAAATCCTGTACCCGAGCCTGATGATTATACACCCTACTCTGGGCTTGTTGCGCTGCCTCTATATGCTCCCGGACCAGCGGCAACACCCTTTCCATCCGTTCTTGCATCTGGGTCATACCAATGACACTTTTGTGGGGGATGGGTTGTTGTTCCCACGCTTCCTTGGCGATGTCTAACAGGCCCCGAGGGTGTCGGCCATAAAGCAGTTCGAAGGGCGACAACCCAGTAGAGGCCTGGGGCACCTCTCGCACTGCGAACATGAGATAGGGCAGAAGCAGGTCCCAGTCCTTCCCATCTCTAGACACCACCCTTTTTAACATATTTTTTAAAGTTTGGTTAAACCTTTCGACAAGACCGTCCGTTTGCGGATGGTAAACGGACGTCCGCAACTGTTTAATACGCAACAATTTACACAGTTCCCTCATAACCATGGACATAAAAGGGGTCCCTTGGTCTGTCAGAACCTCCTTAGGCAGGCCCACCCAGGAAAACATTTCCATTAACTCCTTAGCTATGAGCTTAGCCGATGTATGTCACAGGGGCACCGCCTCCGGATACCGAGTGGTGTAATCGAGAACGACCAGAATGTGTTGGTGGCCCCTAGCGGACTTTGGTGTGGGCCCTATTAGATCCATAGCGATTCACTCAAACGGTACCTCAATGATTGGAAGAGGTACAAGAGGACTACGGAAATGTGGCTGGGGGCTATTTACCTGACAGGTTGGACAGGACTTACAATAATTTTCTACCTCCTTGAACACACTGGGCCAATAAAACCGCTGCAGTATGCGGTCCTGGGTTTTCTGCCACCCCAAGTGTCCCCCAAGAACATGTTGGTGGGCAAGCTCCATAACGAGCTTGCGATACGCTGTGGGCACCACCAACTGTTCAATATGCTCACCCCGGATTTGGTTCACCCGATACAACATTTCCTGGTGAACAACAAAGCGGGGAAGCATTAACTCAGCCCCAGGTTTTTGGGGTTTACCATCAATTATCACAACATTCTCCCAGGCCCTGGCTAGGGTTTGGTCCCGGTGTTGCGCGGTCCCAACATTTTCTCCCGAGACGTTGAGGTCTGCCAATTCAGGCCCCTGTGGCAAGCCCTCCATGTCTCCCACCATTACACTCAGTGGGGTTGTCTCCTCCTCTATCACAGAAGTAGTGGTCACCCCTACCGCTGGTGCCTCTGCCTCGGGTTCGGGACCCGGACATTTTTCTTCCCCACAGGTAGGCAACCCGTTCCTCCACAAAGTCCAGAACAGGGGAAAGTCCCTCCCCAATATTGCGGCATAAGGGAGCCGTCTCCCCACTTCCACGACATGTGGCACCTCTTTCCCACCCACCGCCAGGGAAACCTTAGTGGTAGGATACTCCCGGCGATCCCCATGTATACAGACAATGGCAAGGGTTCGCCTTTCTGGGAGTTTTTCCGTTACCAACGACTCATGGACCAGAGTTACCAGGCTCCCAGAGTCCAGCAGGGCCTGCACGGAGTGTCCATTAACCATGATGTCACACATTGGAGGGGTGTCCGCGGCCAGCAGGGGTCAGCTATATACACTGGTTGGGCAAAAAGACGGGACCGGCGAGCGAACCTGCAGTCCATGGGTTCGGGTAACCTAGGGCAGTTGGCGGCCACATGTCCCTGGCGGAAGACACAGTCGGGGCCGTCGTGGTTGCAAGTCCTTGCAGGGACGTTCGCTCTGACTCCTGCACGGCTATCAGCTGCTGCATTAGGAGATTGTTCGTCTGCTGCTGTGCACACATAGCCTCCTCATGTCTTTTTTGCTGTAGCTCATTAGCCTCCTCATGTCTTTTTTGCTGTAGCTCATAACTCTGAATCAGGTGCTTAATGGCCTCCTCCATCTTGTCAGGAACCATAAAACTTGCAGGCCTAATATATGCCATGCAGTCCAAAACAGCAAAAACTAAAATTTTCGGCGTTCACGCCAGCCTCACTGCACATCCCCGCATCCGACACCAAATGTGGGGAATGGCTCTGGTAGACAGGCTTGCGGAAGCAGTATAGAGGCAAGGTACACAGTTCTCTGGGTAAAGCAGAAGTGTTTTATTCACACTCAGCAACACAAAAACAGTCTTAGTGCTTGTTCACACGAGGCAAAACAGAAACAGTCTTAGTGCTTGTTCACACGAGGCAAAACACAAGGCAAAAACATCAGTCCCACAGCAAGGTCACCTGAGTGGTCGGTGTTAGTTCACACCTGGCAGTTAGCTCGGCCACGCAAAGTTTCCACCAGAGGCTTCCAGGTAGCCTGCACGCCTGTTTGCAGACTCTTGCTCTCAGCCCTGAGAGCTCCACAGTAACACCAGCAGCTTCCAGGATAATCACCTCCTCACCTGCTGAGGTGGCTGCCTTTTTAAAGGCCCGGAAAAAGTCCGGCCTGGACCGTGGGGAATAAACTCCCACCCAGCACTTGACTATTTCCAATAAGAGCCGGCCCGGATCGGCTTTGTAGCTATACTAAATATCAATGTGTCAAACAGCACTAGCTGCTGCTGACACACAAAAAATCTGGCTCTTATCTCACCGAGGCCAGGAACCTCGGTGACACGTACCATCCGTTGACAGAACCTTGCGCCCTCTTACAGACCCTAGAATGACGCTTCGTCCCTATTGACTATAATGGTGGCGGGGGTGGCGGTACAGCAGCAGCAAGGCAGCGCACGACGAGAGACAGTCTAACTGAAAGCTCTGCATGTCGTAGTTTAAGCCCGGGGAACCTCTCGCCATGCGCTGCCTTACCCATAGTCACCAACATTTATTCATCATCTCAACCACCAAACCAAAAATTATTAGTGTTTGAAAGTGAAATATTAGATTTAAAGTTACCGTTATAAAATCTGATTATATGCATTTTTTTTTTTAATACTGCAGCGCATGTTGGAGAAGGGCTACGACCTGACCCACTCCCATGCAGAGAAGAACGCCATTGTGCGCAGGCTCGGCTATGAGCTGTGGAGGGACTACAACAGCCAGCACAAGCGTCTGGCCATTTTAAAAAAATGGTCAGACTTAAAGAGGAGGCACGCGGAAAGAATCCGCTAGATACGGGACGAAAAATGCCCAGGTATAATGATTACTGAGTGTTGGAATAAAGATACAAAAGTAATGTAAAGCATATGTACATTTTTGTTTTTAGATTTTTTTCTAAAAGTAGTAAAATTTGTTATTATAGGTGTTCCTTTGCCTGCTGTCAGACGCAGGCCTCCCAGACAGCAGGTGTGGGAGGTATCTGCATCAGAGGAGGAGGAGGAGGCCGGACCCTCAGGGCAACTTCATGCCCCTAGCCCCCCAGGGGAGTCAGTGGAGGGTGGACCTTCACCCCAACCCACCTCACCCCCTCAAGTGGCTGATGACGGGGACGAGGAGGAGGAGGAAGAAGAGGAGCTCATCACCACCCCCCACAAGGAGAGTAAGTATGTGCTGTGGCTGTTTTCACTCATTCACTGTTCACACAAACACGTGCCAGTTTAGTCTTCACCATAGACACACTTTTTTGGAGCAAACAATAGGCTTGTTAAAGCTTTACTAATAATCTTTCTTGAGCCCACACATATCGGAGAACCTTTAGTCCCACACTTACAGTTCCGTACAAGTGGGATAACAAAAAAGTACTACCTCAACACTCTTTACAGTCTTCCAGAGGTCTGTTTCCCCTCTAAGATTGTTCTGCGTTCCAATCGCCTAGCCACACTGTATTTTACCAGCCTTTTTAACCACAATGTTATGAAAACCCCAAGGTGTGACCTGTCCGACCCAATGTCTCTCACTATTAAAACCCAGGCCCAAAATAATTTCTAAAGAAAACCTCCCTGAAACCTATAGTTACAGGCGTACTGATTCACCGAGGTATACATTCCCATTGAGACATACCGAGCAGCCATGATTATTCCCCAAACTCGGACCAGATATTGTTGGTGTCAACCCAAATAAACGGGTATATTTGGGGGGGGCGGGGGGGCACCCCAAAGTGGACGGAGATACCATTAGCCAATGAAAATTTAGCAATTTTCTATACGCTACTCCTCCCACAGTTTTAGGAGTACAATTAACAAAACTTTGCTTGTGCTTTGTTAACCGATCCCACCCTCCGGGCCCCTGGAGCGGCCCCCCGGAGACCCCATTTTGTCCCATCGACTTTCATAGAAAAACTATTAAGTTTTGTCACTCCTTTAGCTTTCAAGTTACAGTCACCAAACTTGGGTGACTTAGTCATGGGGTCACCCTGAAAATTTGTGTCAAATTTGGGGGACATTAAAAAGTGGGCAGAGCCACAAACAACCAAACAAATTTTCACTGTTGACTTCAGTGTGAAAACGTTTAAAAGCTGTCATTCCCACGGTATTTGAGCCAGGGTCCCCAAACTTGGCTCTTTGGGTTACTAGGTGACTGGGATTAAAAGTTATAAAAAAGTGGGTGGAGTCTACACTGCCCAATCAAATTTCAGGCATTTGTTTAAATGGGAAAAATCTAACTGCCGCTGCTCTTAGACTTTTATTGGCACAGTCTTCAAACTTTGCAAAATTGGTCACTGGAGGATTGGGATTAAAATTGAAAAAAGTGGGTGGAGCCACCAACTGCCAATCAGATTTCAAGCCAACATCATGTGGTTTCTTCAGAAACGACACCGTCTATTTTATTTATTGTTTTTATTTTTTAACAGTATTAAAAGAAATGGACCTAAAAATTAGGAAGATGGAGAGGGAGCACCATACTGGGATGAAGGCATTCCGGGAACAGCATCTCCGGAAGATGCGGGAGATCAAGCTCCAGTTCTCAAATGGCATGAGAGAAATGTAGGAGAGGCATGCCAAGGACATGGGGGATCTAAAAAAAATGGTTAAAACTATGAGGGCATTGCCCTATTAAGATTTGTGCAATTGTTTTATTTTATTTTTTTGTAATTGTATTGTTTATTTTAATTTATTTAAATTAAAAAACTTTGAAGTTTTCACTATAATGGTTAAACATTTTTTTAAGTGAAGGCCCCTAGAGTCTGTTCCCAAACTAATCAGTATCCTGACATACAGCATCCGCAGGTATATAGAAATAGGGTAGTATGAGGCCTACACAACTTAAATGGATCACGATAGTAGTAGTCATTGGTAATGGTTGTGTATTAAATATTAAATACAAAGCAAAGCATTCTAATAGTCCAGAGTTACATTTAAAACAAATTTTTTGGTTAATTTTCCTAGTAACTAAATTATTTTATGTAGTAACATAAATTTCAAATGTATTTTTTCATCAAACAATTAACTATTAAAATACAAAACTTGAACAGAGTAATAATAACTACAAAAAACCTTGTTTGATTTATCAAATTAGCAAAATTATAAACTTTTACAAATTGCAAAAATTTCTTTACAATCAAATCTTGTTATCAGAACTATAAACCAAAAAGAAGGAACAATGTTGGAACAATAAAATGGTAGGGGTAAGAACTAACCAGCATGGATCTTCGATGGCGTCCAATTTTTTTATAATTTGCATGTTGTAGCATTGCTTCCACCGTACACATAGAAACATAATTGATTACATGACTATGATTATATGAATTCTCTAACTGGTGACATGTCTCCAAGAACATCATATAGTACATAGTTTATACTTAAAATCTTAAAGCAGTGGTTATATATAATTAGCATGTGCAAATCCTCATTACATAATTGCCAATAAGTAACATAAACAAGAAAAGTACCTATACATATTTACATGCTGCTACATGGCTCCATTCACAAAACCGGATTTCCACACGGATAAGTATAACGCCAGTCACACCCAACCATGTAGAGAGGTCAACACGAAAGTCAGCCATCCCTCCCAGAACGACAGACAACACCGTGTTGGATCCTAAATCCGTGTGACAACAAAAAAAATAAAAAATAAATAAAAAAATATAAATTTTCGTAGGTTCAATCAGTCCAGTACAATGACAACTGCACAAGACCTTTTGACAAGGGAAAGCCACATGCGGTCCACACCGTGCTACAGCGTGAACCACAACATAGCCGCCCCAAACCACACTTAATTTAAAATAAAAAATAATAAAATAAAGTGAAATCATTTTATTTTGTGAATGAAGCCAAACAACGCTAGATAAAATGTCTTTTTAAAAAGATTCTTTAAATAAATATTTTTTTATGTCTAAATATTGACAATACATAAATAAGCTGAGCACATGAGAGAATACGAAACATGCAAACCAGGTTAAGAGAATTCATAATTCTATACTTGTTAAAGTGCAAAAGATAAAATCAGGTCCATGATGGTTGTCTACGCACGATCAGGACATACAGCATCTAGAGTTAACACAATACTAGAATGCTGACTCATAAGTTTCCATTTGTAACTAGGCAGAATAACACCAGGCACTGGCAGGTAAGCACACTTCCAGTTTATAATAAAAAATTAAATAACCCAATCGAAATTTTACTTTAAAAAAAGTGTGAAGGTCTGGACTCTATGATTATTCCCTGTGCGATCAAATGTCACTCAAAATTTTCATGACATGCAGCAGCATCAACGGCAGGATTTAAGGAGTGGTGTATTATCAGGGCAACATGTAGCATGGCCCGATTCGGCATCACAGGCAGCAGCAGACGTTATGTTAAAAGGCTCAAACATAAGTCAAAATTTTCATGACATGCAGCAGCATCAACGGCAGTGTGATCAACGGCAGTGTGGCAAAACCAACCTGGCCAATGGGTGCTGGAGAGGCCTTGTTGCCAACTTCTTGACCCAGGATTATGGCCCCTCTCATCAGCCCATGCTAAAATTAAACCACATGGTCATTTGACTGTGTTTGTGGCATCTGAGCGCTGTTTGGAAATATTGAGCGCTCAGATCCAAGCCATCTGGGGATATGTTAAATGTCTATATTTACTGTAAAGGGTGGGACATTGTGTATTGAATAGTGATGTCTGTCCTATTGTCCCCACGCTTGTATTGACGATTTCCCTTTGTCCTGAGAGATAATTGAATGACTCCTCTGTTGTCTCCAGGACAGAAGACATTGTTTAAAACTATGTATTCTCCTGCCTGTGATAATTACATCAACCTATTGTGTAAGGTAATTGTATCACAGGCAGCGGGGAGAATTTCATAGGGGAGTGTTTAAACTGTAAAGCTATAAAAGATTAGCTGCTAGGTCATGTTCTCAGTTCCCAACCAGGATTTCAGAAGTGGTCTATTATCATGGCCACATGTAGCTTGGCCAAATTCAGCAGCACAGGCAGCAGCAGACATTATGTTTAAAGGCCCAAATGTAACTCAACATGTTCAAAACAAATTCATAATTAGAAAATTTTATTAATATATACATGATACAAACTTGACAAAAAATATCGATCAAATAAATATCAATAAATAAATAATAAAAGTGATTCATATAAAGTTAAAAACAGAGGGAACAATTCAAAAACAATGGCGTTTGGGAGGGAGAGCAAAGGAGAGGGATGGTCAAGGGACCCTTCAGTGCCCTGAACCGACAGCGGGGGCCATGAAGTCACTGCCGATCCAGGACTCATTCATCTTAATGAATGCGAGTCTGTCCACGGAGTCTGTGGACAGACGGGTCCGCTTGTCCGTGACCACCCCACCTGCCGTGCTGAATGCCCGCTCAGACAGTACGCTGGAGGGGGGGCAGGATAGTAACTCCAGCGCATACTGAGCAAGCTCACGGCAGATGTCCAGCCTGGCAACCCAGTACTTCATGGGGTCGTCGGTGGTCATGCTGTCAGAAGCACCTACCGACCCCATGTAGTCTGCCACCATGCGGGCCAGCCGCTGGTTGTGACTGATGCTGCTGGTACTGGGTCGCGCAGACTGGTAGAAGAGCCTCATCTCACCCAGAAGGTCACCTGCTCGGCTGGTGCTGCTGGTGCCAGCCGCCTGCTGGGTGAGATGGGCGGGGAGAACTGGAGCTTGAGGCTGAGGGTTTGCCTCTTCCAGCCGGTGGATAAGACAGGCCCGCAATTTTTCAAGATGGGCCTGCCTCCGGCTGGCTGGGATGAACTGCTCCAGTTTCCCCTTGCAGCGAGGGTCTAAAAGGGTGGCCTACCAAATGTCTTCCCTCTCAAATTTTTTGATCCGGGGGTCCCTCCTGAGGCATCGCAGCATATGGGCAGCCATGGGGAAGAGCACAGCCCGCTGTGACTCTTCACGACTGCCCGGGACCATGACCTCTTGGTCCTCCTGCTGCTGATGCTGCTGCTCCCGGTCGGAGATGCCCCACCCCTGGACTAACGGTGCCCCCAGCACCGGCTCTCCCTCCTGACCAGGCCCAGACTCCTGGACGTACACTGATTCCTCCTCCTCCTCCTCGTCCTGGTCCTGGTGGAGCAAGGCCGCCTCATCTTGCTCCACCAAGGCAATCTCCCCAGCTTCGAGCAGGCGATCTAGTGTCCTGTCCAGCAGGAACACTAGGGGGAGCATGTCATTCAGACCGACATGCTCCCCGCTGACCATCTTTGTCGCCTGCTCGAATGGGGCCAGCATGTGGCAGACCTGCTGTATCTGCCCCCACTCCGCATTGGTGATGTAGGGGAGTGGGTGTGATGGCCCTGAAGTGCCTAGGTCCAGCAGGTATTCCCTCACCACCCGTCGCTGCTCCCACAACCTCTCCAGCATGTGGAGGGTGGAGTTCCACCACGTCACACTGTCCACAATCAGCCTGTGGGGGGGCAGGCTGTTGTCCCTCTGTACAACATCCAATAATTGCTCAGCAAGAGCAAGAGAAGACGCAGCCCAAGTATACAAAAGTATAAAGATTTATTAACAGATAAATAAATAGACAATTGATGACAAATACATACACATTGATTGTGCGGTGGAGGAGCACAGAATGAATGCCCAAGAACCACCACTGACACTGAGTATCCCCCACACCACAAAAATGGTTAAGCACTCAATAGTAAAGCAACGGTAAGGTTGGAGGTCATAATAAACCCCAGAAAATTAAACAACTTAGCCAGAATGTGCATAACATAATCAAACAGTCTAGGGCACAGATAGCATACCGTTAGCCATGGTGTACGGGGGGAAGTCAGTACCAGTGGAACAGAACACCCTCGACGCGCGTTTCGCACTTCGCTTCGTCAGGAGGTACAATAACATCCCCAAAAGGCCCCCCAATTATAGTGCAGTGCTCGCCTTGATTGGTTAAAAAATAATTATCAGATTAAAGACAGCCGTTGTTTAGTATCGAGCGAGCTTACCCTGGTGATGCGGACGCGGTCCTCCACGAGGACGCCGGCTCATCAGGAGGTGGAGTGACGCGCTTCCGGCGCGTCAGTCCAGCTACCAAGGAGACCGTGCGGCGTCATCACGTGGACCCGCCCGCAGCGCACCACGGGAGCTCGCTACAGCGGTAGTCATGGTGACGAATTATACAAAGGGGCACAGCACAGAATGGAAGCCGGGTATACAATATGGAATCAAATAGAGGCCGAAAAAGCAAAAAAGGAAAAACATAGAAAGGTAACCTCAACTAGAAAATCTCATGATCAAAGGTGATAATGTATATATAGTGAACACCATATTTCATTTTAGGTACCAAACAATAAAAACAAAAAATAATAATAACCAAAATTAGTGAATGCAAAGCTAAAAATCTAAACTCATAATCAAAAAATTACATGATTAAATAAGACACGTGATAAGTCAAACATGATTTGTGTACTAGTGCATAAAATAGAAAAAAGTCAAAAAACATGATCAAAATATACAATACATAATTAGTGAATCAAAAACGTGTCAATCATAATAAAGTTCATTCAGATAGGGCCATCGACGTCCACAATGATCCATAGGACAACAGTCCATATATCGATCCAGAAAACAAAGGGGAGGTAACTATCCTCGGAGGGCTAGCAGGGGAGGCTATAGAAAAAAATAGACATAATTTAAAACATGAACATATAGTAACATATAATAAAATAAAATTATAGAAAGGATTTGAAACTCAAGGCTTCGTTAAGACCATGTGGTAACACAGTATTGAGCAGTACCATCCATTTAGTCTCCAATTGTAAGAGCCCATTTATGAGTCATTTTGGGGCCTTCTTTGTAGGTGTATATGTTGTCCCTCTGTAGTTTGGACAGGGACGTGGCGGCAGTTGGGGAGCGTCTGAAGTGGCTGGTAATGTCACTCAACCCTGGGTACGTACGAAGGAACTTCTGTACCACTAGGTTGAGGACATGTGCCATGCAGGGCACGTGGGTCAGACTGCCAGCATGAAGGGCGGCGAGTAGGTTGCTGCCGTTGTCACAGACAACCATACCTGCTTGGAGCCTTCGGGGTGTCAGCCACTTCTGAATCTGAGCCTGTAGTGCGGACAGAACATCAGGTCCAGTGTGTCTCCGGTCCCCTGAGCCCACAAGCTGGAGCACGGCCTGGCAGCGGACGTGCCCTACACTTGCGTAGCAACGGGGACGCTTGCTGGGGAGCTCAGCAGCTGTGGAGACAGTGGCTTGCGGGAGAGCAGCAGTTCTCCCCTGGACACCCCTAGGCGGCACCACAAAATCAGATGCCGCCGATCCCTTCCCGGCGCCTCGGAGGGACACCCAATGGGCTATGAAGCTTATATAGCATCCCTGCCCATGCCTGCTGGTCCAGGCATCCATTGTGAGATGCACCCTGTCACTAACAGCATGATCCAGCGACAGGGATACAATGTGCTGGTGAAGGGCAGGGACGCCGGTCCTGGCAAAGTAATGGCGGCTGGAGACACGCCATCTGGGTTGGGCCTGCTCCAACATCTGCCTAAATGGATTGCTATCCACCAGATTGTAAGGCAGCAGATGTTGGGCGATAAACCTTGCCAGGAGCCCATTGAGTGAACGCATGCGACGGTCCCCTGGGGCGTAGGGCGCGGTGCGTTCAAAAGCATCTGCAATAGATGGCTGGCGCCGGACGGCAGAGGAGGGTGCAGTGGAGGCAGAGGTATGGCTGCCGGTACCAGTACCTCTATTAGAGGGAGCGGGGGAGTGGGAATGAGTTGGTGGAACGGGTTGGGGCTTTGACCACCCCGCATCTGTTCTCACTCCCGCCAGTGGTTGATTCGGATGTGCTGGTTGAGGGTTGTGGTACCCAGCCCAGCCATAGATCTCCCTCTCCTCACCCTGGCATTGCACAGCTTACAAATGCCAACTGTGACATCATCTGCTGCCAGGGTGAAGTAAGCCCAAACAGGCGACTTCCGCTCCGACCTCCTGTCAGATGGGGTGGTGCCGGCTTGCGCCTGTTCGGGCTCGGTGTGCACAGTTGGAGCTGGCTGCTGCTGCCATTACCAGTGGAGCCCCTGACACTGGGATCCCTGGTGACCTGGCGCACCATTTGCCTCGGGTGCCTACCTTCATCAGTGCTGCCGTCACCTGACAAAGGAGGTGGCGCCCATTCCGGGTCACCCTCCTCTTCACCCCCTGATATGTCAGACCTAAGGCCACCCTGTGGTGGACTGACGGGAACAGGTAACATGGAGTCCCTGACTGGGCTCCGCTGTCCCCTTGCTGGCGCCTGGGTCTGAATAGGTGCAGGGCTTGTGTGGCTAACACCACCCGCACCAGTTGGAAGGGATTTCATAGGGGGATTTATAGGCCCCTCCTCCTCCTCATCCTCAATCCCTTCCAACAGGTCCTGCCCATCCGCAGGGCTGAACAGTATTTCCGCCTTCTGCATTGCCTCCCCCAAGATGTCCCTCTCAGTCTCAAACTCTTCGAACATTAGAGGGGACAATTCTTGGGAGCTGGGGGTTGGTTCTACAGGAGGCGGTGTGTTGCAATTGCTGGCAGCCGGGGCAGAGGACTCCGTGGCACTCAAATCGGCCACAAGAGCAAAGACAGCCTCTGCATCCTGGGAAGTTATGGGCCGGCTGCCACTTATGAAAAAGTCACGGATCAGGCGGACTTCCCCTGCAACCTGCGTCTGCCTGTCCGTGGCTTGATGAGCGGCCCCGTGCTGGGAGTGGTCAAGCGCGGGAACTAACTCCCCTGTTACCCCGACCACGTCCACGACTGCCTGCACGGCCCGGTACACTCATACTGGGGATTAGGGGAAAACTTTATTGGGGTGGGGACGATGGGTGTAAAATGAAAGGACGAAAACTGTAACACACGACACTAAACAAGTAAAGCTATCAAATAATTTTTATTAACCTGAGACTAAACTAACAGACACAGAGACTAAAAAACGTGTTTTTTTTAACGGACGACTAACAAAACTACACTAAATGCCAAACACTTAAAAAAAGAGTTTACGTTTTAACCTGACACAAACAGTAACTGACACACATAGACTAGAAGACGGTTTTTTTTTTACGTAGGACAAAAAAACTACACTAAACACGTAAACCTATCAATTTTTTTTGTAGTTTTTATTGTTTTTAAACCTAAGACTGACACAGACAAAAAAAGGGTTTTTTTTAACCTCTTACCGACCGCCTAACGCAGAATTGCGTTGGTTTGTTCCTCCTTGACGCTGTTAACAGCGTCTGATATGCTTGCTGTTTGTGCCTTTGGTGGTCCCTTTTGCTTGGGACCACCAAAGGAAACTTTTGTAAGTGCACCAATCACCACACAGACCCCCCCATCCACCCCCCTCCCGGTCACTGATTAACCCCCGATTAACCCCCCTGTAAGGCTCATTCAGACGTCCGTATGTGTTTTGCGGATCCATGGATCCGCAAAACACGGACACCGGCAATGTGCTTTCCGCATTTTGCGGATCCGCACATTGCCAGAACTATATAGAAAATGCCTTTTCTTGTCCGCAATTGCGGACAAGAATAGGACATGCTCTATCTTTTGCGGAGCTGCGGCCGGATGTTTGGGGGCCGAAACCCGGAAGTTTGCGGCCGCAGCTCCGCAAATGCTGATGCGGCGAGCACATAGTGTGCTCTCCACATCACCGCTAGCCCCATTCACACTGAATGGGTCCGCATCTATTCCGCAGAATTGCGGAATAGATGCAGACATTTTTGCGGACGTGTGAATGGGGCCTTACTACTTTTTTTTTGCACATTTTTTGGCAGAGATTTTTTCATCCACATTGATTGATGCGAATGAGGTAATCTGTGCCGTTCATTTTTTTTTTTTTCAGCCCAGAGGCTGAACGGAAAAAAAAAATCTCATTACCCGTATGCTCAATATTAGGAGAATCGCAGAAACTCCTAATGCTGGCCATACGTGTAATGATTGCGGAGACCCTCAAATGCCAGGGCAGTACAAACACCTCACATGTGACCCCATTTTAGAAAGGTATTCCGTGAGGTGTATGGTAAGTTCATGTAAAATTTTATTTTTTGTCACAAGTTAGTGGAATATGAGACTTTGTAAAAAAAAAAATATCAATTTCCGCCAACTTGTGCCAAAAAAAAAAATAAATAAAAATTCTATGAACTTGTCATGCCCCTGATGGAAAACCATGGGGTGTCTTCTTTCCACAATGGGGTTACATGTGGGGTATTTATACTGCCCTGGCATTTTAGGGGCTCTAAAGCGTGAGAATCCATATGCGTAAAAATGCCCTGTGAAATCCTAAAGGTACTCATTGGAATTTGGGCCCCTTTGTGCATTTTGGCTGCAAAAAAGTGGCACACATGTGGTATCGCCGTACTCAGGAGAAGTAGGGCAATGTGTTTTGGGGTGTATTTTTATATATACCCATACTTTGTGTGAGAAATATCGCTGTAAACAACAACTTTTTAATTTTTCTTATACAAAGTTGTCAGTTTACAGAGATATTTCTATCACCCAGCATGGGTATATGTAAAAATACACCCCAAAACACATTGCCCTACTTCTACTGAGTACAGCGATACCACATGAGTGACACTTTTTTGCAGCCTAGGTGCGCAAAGGGGCCCAAATTCCAACGAGTACCTTTAGGTTTTACATGGCTACTCACAATTTAGCCCCGCCCAAAATGCCAGAACAGTACAAACACCCCACAAATGACCCCATTTTGGAAAGAAGAAACCCCAAGGTATTCGCTGAGGGGCATAGTGAGTCCATGAAAAATTGAACTTTTTGTCAAAAGTTAGCAGAAAGGGAGACTTTGTGAGAAAAAAACAATAAAAAAAATCAATTTCCGCTAACTTGTGCCAAAAAAAAAATCTTCTATGAACTCGCCATGCCCCTCACGGGATACCTTGGGGTGTCTTATTTCCAAAATGGGGTCACATGTGGGGTATTTATACTGCCCTGGCATTTTAGGGGCCCTAAAGTGTGAGGAAACAAATGCGTAAAAATGCCCTACTAAAAAGGTACTCATTGGTTTTAGGGCCCCTTTGCGCATCTTGGCTACAAAAAAGTGTCACACGTGGTATCGCCGTACTCAGGAGAAGTAGGGCAATGTTTTTTGGGGTGTATTGTTACATATACCCATGCTGGGTGAGAGAAATAGCTCTGTAAATTGACACCTTTTTTTACATTTTTTAAAAAAGTTGTCATTTACAGAGATATTTCTCACACCCAGCATGGGTATATGTAAAAATACACCCCAAAACACATTGCCCTACTTCTCTTGAGTACGGCGATACCACATGAGTGACAATTTTTTGCAGCCAAGATGCGCAAAGGGGCCCTAAAACCAATGAGTACCTTTAGGATTTCACAGGGCATTTTTACGCATTTTGGATTCTCACGCTTTAGGGCCCCTAAAATGCCAGGGCAGTATAAATACCCCACATGTGACCCCATTTTGGAAAGAAGACACCCCAAGGTAATCTGTGAGGGGCATGGCGAGTTCACAGAATTTTTTTTTTTTTTTGGCACAAGTTAGCGGAAATTGATATATATTTTTTTTTTGTTTTTTTACAAAGTCTCATATTTCACTAACTTGTGACAAAAAATTAAATTTTACATGAACTCACCATACCCCTCACGGAACACCTTGGGGTGTCTACTTTCTAAAATGGGGTCACTTGTGGGGTATTTATACTACCCTGGCATTTTAGGGGCCCCTAAAGCGTGAAAAGAAGTCTGGAATCCAAAGGTGTAAAAATGCCCTGTGAAATCCTAAAGGTACTCATTGGAATTTGGGCCCCTTTGTGCATCTTGGCCGCAAAAAAGTGTCACACATGTGGTATCGCCGTACTCAGGAGAAGTAGGGAAATGTGTTTTGGGGTGTATTTTTACATATACCCCTGCTGGGTGTGAGAAATATCTCTGTAAATGACAACTTTTTAAAAATTTTTATACAAAGTTGTCAGTTTACAGAGATATTTCTCTCACCCAACATGGGTATATGTAAAAATACACCCCAAAACAAATTGCCCTACTTCTCCTGAGTACGGCAATACCACATGTGTGACACTTTTTTGCAGCCTGGGTGCGCAAAGGGGCCCAAATTCCAACGAGTACCTTTAGCTTTTACATGGCTGCTCACAATTTAGCCCCGCCCAAAATGCCAGAACAGTAAACACACCCCACAAATGACCCCATTTCGGAAAGTAGACACCCCAAGGTATTCCCTGAGGGGCATAGTGAGTCCGTGGGAGATTATTTGTTTTTTGCCAGAAGTTAGCGGAAATGGAAACTTTATTATTTTTATTTTTTTCCTCAGAAAGTGTCAGTTTCCGCTAACTTGTGAAAAAAAATAAAATCATACATGAACTCACCGTGCCCCTCCGCGAATACTTTGGGGTGTCTTCTTTCTAAAATGGTGTCATTTGGGGGGTATTTATACTTTCCTGGCATTCTAGCACCTGAAGAATCATGACAGGTGCTCAGAAAGTCAGAGCTGCTTCAAAATGCCGAAATTCACTTTTTTGCACCATAGTTGTAAACGCTATAACTTTTACCCAAACCAATAAATATATACTTATTGGATTTTTTTTTATCAAAGACATGTAGAACAATAAATTTAGCGAAAAATTTATATAGAAATGTGAAATTACAACAGAAAGTGAAAAATGTCATTTTTTTGCAAAAATTTTGGTCATTTTTGATTAATAGCAAAAAAAGTAAAAATGTCAGCAGCAATGAAATACCACCAAATGAAAGCTCTATTAGTGAGAAGAAAAGGAGGTAAAATTCATTTGGGTGGTAAGTTGTATGACGGAGCAATAAACGGTGAAAGTAGTGTAGTGCAGAATTGTAAAAAGTGGCCTGGTCATTAAGGGTGTTTAAGCTAGGGCGGCTGAAGTGGTTAACGGAGGACAGAGAACTAGACTAACCCTAGGTACACACCTAAGCGTTTTACAGCGCGTTCAAACGCGCTGTAAAACGCACAACATGTGAAAAGCCATGCTTCCCTATGGGCATGGTTCACATTTGGGCGTTTTACAGCGTGTTTGAATGCGCTGGAAAACGCATAACGCTGTCGCTTCTACTTGAGCTTCTTTAGGGCGTTTTTGCGCGCGTTTCCGTCCATAGGATTGTATTAGAACGCGCAAAGATGAAGAAATGCGCGTTTTCTGTTCCAAAAACGCGCCTACGAACACGCGTTTTTTACTAGGCAACCAGCTGAAAAAGGCCACTCCAAGGTGCAAGACAGAATCCTAGGCCCAAGCATGGAGGAAGCAGGCTGTGAAGCAACACCTTTCATATAGGTAGGCCTGCATTTTTAGTGGATCTAGCACCTGTCAATCACAAAAACGCGCGAAAAACGCTCGTTCATTAATGACAAAAACGCGCATACAATCGCGTGTTTGTCGCGCGTAAAAACGCATGAAAAAACGCACGCCTGCAAAACGCTTAGGTGTGTTCCCAGCCTAAACAAAGAACATATAAAACTTCAATTTTTTTTTTTTTTTTTTAAACTTAACACAGACACTAACTTAGACTAAAACACTTTTTAAAATTAAATAATGGGAAAAAAAAAAAAAACTAATACACTAACTGGACGGACACTAACTGACAGACAAAACAGACAGATAGACCCTACACTATGCTATATCACTAACTAACCTAAACTACACGCTGCCCTGAAAAATCTAAACTTTACTATTCCCTAACTGTAGCCCTAATACCTAACCTAAACTATCAAGCACTATCTATCAAGCTCTATCTATCTATCTATCTATCTATCTAACAGCTACCTACCTAACTCGATGCCCTACACTTAACCCTGCACTGAACCCCATCTGCTACACTAGGCCCTAACACTAACTATATTTTTCTCCTAACTCTACTAAACTATCTCAAATTATTTGAACCCCATCAGCTATAAAACTAAACTACACTATTCCCTAATCACTACCTGAAACTAACTAACTAGAATATTATAAATTAAATCCAGATTATATAAAACGCACAGCAGACAAAATAACACAGCTCCAAGCTCCAACAAATCCAACTCCACAAAACGGCTGCTGGGTGATGTCGTCACTTATATAGTGAAGGGGTAGTCTAGTTTCCTATTGGTTGCTAGGGATGTTGCTAAGTTGTGACAAAGCCTTCTCATTGGCTACTCAAGCTAGGAGAAGGGAGGGAAAATGATAATGATGAGTCACCTCATACATTGTAGGAAAAAAAAATAAAAAATCGCATGGAGAATATATCACTATATTCTACATATTCGAAAATTCTAACAAACAAAACCTGTATGAAAATAGCTTGATGCCCCTATGCGATTACAAAAATGCAAATATTGTATTCTAAATGATTCTAATTACTAAATACTGATGTATAATTTTCCTCTTTACTGTATTTTATGTCATGCGAAAAATCGGCAATTACATATGCGTGTGAATCAGATCGCATAAGGGCAGTATACTATTAGGTTAGCTTGCTTGGTCGAATAGACGAAGATAAAGAAAATAGCAAATATAGTGCTATATTCGCAATATTCGTCTATTCGTGTAAACCAACCAAGACAACCCATTGAATGAACACAATATCATACTGCCCTTATGCGGTGCGATTCATGCGCATATGTCATTGCCGATTTTTCGCATGACGTAAAATACAGTTTACTACAAAAAGAGGCAAAATTATACATCAGTAACAATTCTCATTACTGATTTATAATTGTCCTCTGTATGTCAGATAGTTTGTGTCGTGCGAAAAATCGGCAATTACATATGCGCGTGAATCGGATCGCATAAGGGCAGTATACTATTAGGTTGGCTTGCTGGGTCGAATATAGAGAAGATAGCGAATATACTGCTATATTCGCAATATTCGTCTATTCGAGTAGACCAAGATAACCCATTGAATGAACACAATATCATACTCTCTAATGCTGTGCGATTCACGCGCATATGTAATTGCAGATTTTTCGCATGACACAAACTATCTTACATACAGAGGACAATTATAAATCAGTAATGAAAATTGTTACTGTGATGTATAATTTGCCTCTTTATGTAGGAAACTGTATTTTACGTCATGCGAAAAATCGGCAATTGCATATGCGCGTGAATCGGATCGCATAATGCCAGTATACTATTAGGTTGGCTTGCTGGGTCAAATAGACGAAGATAAAGAAAATAGCGAATGTAGTGCTATATTCGCAATATTCGTCTATTCGAGTAGACCAACCAAGACAACCCATTGAATGAACCCAATATCATACTGCCCTTATGCGGTGCGATTCACGCGCATATGTAATTGCCGATTTTTCGCATGATGTAAAATACAGTATAATACATAAAGAGGCAGATTATACATCACAGTAACAATTCTCATTACTGATTTATAATTCTCTGTATGTAAGATAGTTTATGTCATGCGAAAAATTGGCAATTACATATGCGCGTGAATCGCACCGCATAAGTGAAGTATACGATTAGGTTCATTTAATGGGTTGTCTTGGTCGACTCGGTCATAAGATCTAAGTTAAATTCGCATTGCGATTAATATAACCTGTAATACTCGCATAGCGAATTCAACTTAGAGCTGGGTTCCTAAAGGTTGGCAACGGCTTGCTAGAATATTACGATAACAAATTCACGAATATAGCACTATATTCACAATCTTCGTTATATTCCAGCAAGTAGCAAGTTCAACCAACCATTAGGAGCTCAGCTCAAAGTTTAATTCGCGATGCGAACATATACTCGCATCGCGAATTAAACATTGAGCTGAGCTCCTAACGGTTGCATTGCTATAATTGACGAAGATTGAGGATATAGCGCTAAATTCTCAATCATCTTCTAACAACAACCATTAGGAACCCAGATCCAAGTTTAATTCGCGATGCGAACATATACTTGCATTGAGAATTAACGTCAGAGTTGGGTTGATGGATTCCCATTTAAAATGAAAACATGATTCCTTACTGCTTAAGTTGCTTGTGGCCCAATGACTCATTGGCCCACAAGAAGGAAGCAGGGACAAGTCATGGTTTCGCCTTTTAGATATTGGAAAAATGGCGAATATTCTAATTAGTGAATATATAGCATCATATTCTAAATATTCGCGAATTATCGAAGTTGCGATATTCACGATAAAAATTTGCAATTCGAATATTCGCGCTCAACACTAGTCAATATATGGCACGGGAAATCCGGACATATAAACACATTTGTTTAACTGCCTTAGGTCAAAGCAGAGACGAAATTGACGGTTGGGTTTGAGGACTCCAAGTATTGGATGATTAAACGAATTGTGTACTGGACAGATGATACCCTTCTTCTCCAAGTTTTTGACGATATCCGATAGTGACTTGTAAGCCGCCAGCTGAAGTCGGTACTGTTTTACAAAAACAGGGGGTGCATTGGGATCTGTCTGGATACTTGTAACATGTAGGTCAGTTTCCCCACAGTCATTAGAATCCTTGGCAAACATGTCCTGAAACTCTGAGAAGAGCTCCTTAAGCCTGATTCATCTGAGCACTAGTCAGCTATGGAGATTTGTTCTTCGCCTGTTCCTGAAATTCTGAAAAGATCTCAGGCTGACTTAACTCCTAAGCTTCTTTAAGCTCACTAGTTAAATCATTTTGAGCAAAGCATACCTTATCCTTTCCTTGCTTGTATGACTCATACTCCTTTTCATCGATCTCATGGTTGAAAACCAATGGTGTTTCCTCGATGTGGCATGTACCTTCTTCGGAGCTGAAAGGATAAACAGGGTGGATATTGAATAACCCCTCAGGTGTTGAAGAAAAATGTTGTTCCATTACCTGTTCGTCTGTCAGGTATTCATCAGGAATTATTCCAATAACATCATTTTGGAATCCAAAAGTGTAGTATTCTGAATCCATAGCTAAACTAATTACGGTATCTTTTTGTAAGGATATGCTTTAGGGAACCATGTTATGAGTAGTGTTGGGCGCGAATATTCGCGATGCGAATATTTCGCGCGAATATTTCATATATTCGCGATTTTTTCGAATATCATGCCATAAATTCGATATTGCGAATATTCGCGTTGGTTAAATTAGATGATACACAATAAGTTCAAGAACTTCAGTTCACTTGTGTTGATAAATGAGTTTGAGTGACTCTGAGTTTCATTCATTTAAGGTGTTGTTTTGCATCAAGGCTCTTTTTCAAAGCCATAGCCAAAATCCTGCCTTTTTTGCGATTTTCCGTAATGCGATTTTTTTGACAGCGATGCGAATATCTAACACTTGCTGACATGCCTGCGCATTGACTTGAAAATTGAAATATTGCCTTTATGCGATTTTTCCGTAATGCGATTTTTTTCACACTCTATGCGCTTGGTAGTCGCGATCGTCAACTTGCGAATACGAACATGCTGCGAATTGCGAATATATTCGAAAATTCGCATATTCGAATATATGTCGTCGTGTTTTCCTCTTCTTATTCTCATTCACCCCCAATCATTAGTTTCACTTTCAACAAGGCTTCATTTTATATCCATTCCTCGACCCCCAGTCCCCACTTCCCTCCCTTATCTTTTTTTTTTTTTTTGCGATTTTTTGTAATGCGATTTTTATTAAGCGATGCGATTTCTTTCACACGTGCTATTCTTCCTGCGCATTGATTGACTTGACCATCCCGGCCATGAAAGTTAAAGTGTTTTTGCGATTTTTTTGCCATGCGATTATCCGCGATTTTATAAAAAAAAGATGGCGATTAAATGATGACGAATACGAATATTCGAATTTGCGAATATATCGCGAATATTTTACGAAATATTCACAAAATATCGCGAATTCGAATATGGGCATATTCGATCATCACTAGTTATAAGCTACCATGTACAATGGATCCTGATGGATATTTATCATGGGATTATGTTTTACCTTCAGGCAGAGTTGTTGCATCTGGTTGGATAAACAGATCAAAGCATCTGCATTCTTCATTTTCTGTCCCTTCTTTACTTTAATGGGGAGAAGAAATGATTTGCACCCTTCAGGGATTTCAACCTCCTCAGCAACCATGATACTCATGGCATAGGGCATCTGTTGTCCCCATCTCAAGGCTTGCTCTACATCCTGGAATCCCTCTGGGTTTCCTGATAATCTGGACCAAAAGGTATTATTCACCAGGTCAATCTTCATGGCAAAATCGGTGCAGAAGTTCGTTACCTATATACATTTGGTACCGTGGTTCATTCAACACGGTGAAAAATGTGTTCTGTAGTCTTACTTCCTATGGAAATGGACAAAAGACATCTTGCAACCACATTATGACTCATCGAATCTCCATCCGGATCATGAATCCATTGGTGCGGTGTAGAGATGGCCCGAACTATCCGCCGGCGAACAGTTCCCGGCGAACATAGCTTGTTCGCGTTCGCCTCAACGGGCGAACACATGCGATGTTCGGTCCGCCTTCGGTCCTTATACATCATCATTGAGCAAACTTTGACCCTGTACCTCACAGTCAGCAGACACATTCCAGCCAATCAGCAGCATACCCTCCCTCCCAGACCCTCCCATCTCCTGAACAGCATCCATTTTAGATTCATTCGGAATTTGCAGTCTTAGTGAGAGGAGGGAGAGTGTAGTTGCTGCTGATTTAATAGGGAAATTGATAGCTAGGCTAGTGAATTCAGTGTCCACTCCAGTCCTGAAAGACTCATCTGATCTCTGCTGTAAGGACAGCGTCCTGACAGCACCCCAAAAAGCCCTTTTTAGGGCTGCAACATTAGTCTGCTTTTTTTCCCTTTATATACATATTGCAGTTGCCTGGCCTGCCTGTGTGTGAGGAGCTGCAGGCCCACAGACTGTAGTGTGCCCACTGCCAGTGCCCACCCTGTCATCCCATGTGGCACAGGACTTTGCATCAAAAAAGGCATTTCATTTTTACACTTTAATCTAAGGTTAGTTGCCTGCCAGTGTGTGTCAGGCTGACTTCCACTGACTGTAGTGTGCCCACTGCCAGTGCCGACCACTCATACCGGCTGGCACAGGACTTTGCATAAAAAAAAGGCATTTAATTTTTACACTTTAGTGTAATTTCAGTTGCTTGCCTGCTGCCAGTGTGTGTCAGGCCGACTTCCACTGACTGTAGTGTGCCCACTGCCAGTGCCAACCATTGATACCGGGTGGCACAGTAGCTTGCTGATAAATAAGTCATTTAATTTTTAGACAGTAGTCTAAATTCAGTTGCTTGCCTGCTGCCAGTGTGTGTCAGGCCCACTTCCACAGACTGTAGTGTGCCCACTGCCAGTGCCCACCACTGATACCGGGTGACAGTCCCTAGCACGCGTAGTGCCACTTATCTAAAAAAAAGAAATGACAGGCAGAGGCAGGCCACCCCGCAGGGGCCATCATGGTTGTGGTGCTGTGATTTC
Source organism: Bufotes viridis (assembly GCA_033119425.1). Classification (NCBI taxonomy): domain Eukaryota; kingdom Metazoa; phylum Chordata; class Amphibia; order Anura; family Bufonidae; genus Bufotes; species Bufotes viridis. Next base: position 360,152,802 of record CM065590.1, read on the forward strand.
CACTGTCCCTGGAATAATGCCCAGTGTTCAGAGGCCACGTACCCTGAACCCGAAAAATTCTGAGGACATAGTTGACTGGCTTAGACTGGACACCCAATCTGCGCAACCATTATTGCCAGATGATGTAGATTACGGGGATATGTCTCAGTCAGGCAGAATTACACACATGGATGTACAGTGTGATGAAGATGATGTTGTACCCGCTGCTGCTTCCTTTGCTGAGGTGTCAGATACAAGTGAAGCGGTTGATGATGACGATGTGTCCACGGATGCCACATGGGTGCCTGCTCGAAGAGAAGAAGAGGGGGAAAGTTCAGAAGGGGAGACAGAGAGAATGAGGAGACGAGTTGGAAGCAGGGGGAGGTCGTCGCAAGGAGTTAGTGGCACAGTCAGACAGCATGTATCGGCACCTGGGGTCAGCCAGAGAGCACGCCAGTCAACGCATGCTGTTGCCACCACCAGAATGCCGTCATTGCAAAGCTCAGCAGTGTGGCATTTTTTTTGTGTGTCTGCCTCTGATAACAGCAATGCCATTTGCAACCTGTGCCAAAAGTAACTGAGTCGTGGGAAGTCCAACACCCACCTTGGTACAACTGCTTTGCAAAGGCACATAATCTCACATCACAAACGCCTATGGGATCAACACATGAGTACAAGCAGCACACAAACTCAAAGCCACCATGCTCCTCCTAGTCCAGCATCTTCAGCCACGTCAACCACTGCTGTCCTCCCTGCCCCCTCTCAACCACCCGCCACTCCATCTCTCACCTTCAGCAGTTTCTGCTCATCTGCCCACAGTCAGGTGTCTGTCAAGGACATGTTTGAGCGTAAGAAGCCAATGTCACAGAATCACCCCCTTGCCCGGCGACTGACAGCTGGCTTGACGGAACTCTTAGCCTTTACCTTAGCTTTTACCATACCAGCTGGTAGAGTCTGAGGCCTTCAAAAAATTTGTCGCTATTGGGACACCACAGTGGAAGGTACCCGGACGAAATGTTTTTTCAAAAAAGGCAATCCCAAACCTCTACCATGTCATTGAAAAGGAAGTCATGGCATCTCTGGCATACAGTGTTGGGGCAAGGGTCCATCTGACCACTGATACCTGGTCTGCAAAGCACAGTCAGGGCAGGTATATCACGTATACTGCGCATTGGGTCAACCTGCTGACGGCTGACAAGCATGGAATGCGTGGCTCCGCAGCGGAGTTGGTGACACCACCACGACTTGCAGGCAGACCTAGTGCCACCTCCTCTACTCCTACTCCGTCCTCTTCGATATCCTCCTTGGCTGAGTCCTCTTCTGCTGCGGCACGCTGTCTTGGGGTTGACTTGCCTGAAAGCAGAGAGCCACACAGGACCAGCACTCCTGTCCGCCCTGAACGCACAGGTGGATCAGTGGCTGACCCCGCACCAACTGGAGATCGGCAAAGTGGTGTGTGACAATGGAAGCAATCTGTTGGCGGCATTAAATTTGGGCAAGTTGTCACATGTGCCGTGCATGGCACATGTGTTGAATCTCATCGTACAACGTTTTGTGTCTAAGTACCCAGGCTTACAAGACGTCCTCAAGCAGGCCAGGAAGGTGTGTGGCCATTTCAGGCGTTCCTACACGGCCATGGTGCACTTTTCCGATATTCAGCGGCGAAACAACATGCCAGTGAGGCGCTTGATATGCGACAGCCCGACACGTTGGAATTCAACACTCCTAATGGTCGACCGCCTGCTCCAACAAGAAAAAGCCGTCAACGAGTATTTGTATGACCGGGGTGCTAGGACAGACTCTGCGGAGCTGGGAATCTTTTTGCCACGTTACTGGAAACTCATGCGCAATGCCTGTAGGCTCATGCGTCCTTTTGAGGAGGTGACAAACCTAGTCAGTCGCACCGAAGGCACCATCAGCGACCTCATACCATTTGTTTTCTTCCTGGAGCGTGCCCTGCGAAGAGTTCTGGACCAGGCTGTAGATGAGTGTGAAGAGGAAGAGGAAGAGTTGTGGTCACCATCACCACCAGAAACAGCCTTATCATCGCTTGCCGGACCTGCAGCAATGCTGGAAGAGGAGTACGAGGAAGAGGAGTCAGAGGAGGAATGTGGCGGCTTTGAGGAGGAGGAAGACCAACCACAGCAGGCACCCCAGGGTGCTCGTTGTTGTCACCTATCTGGGACCCATAGTGTTGTACGTGGCTGGGGGGGGGAGAACAGACCGTCAATGACATCAGTGAGGACGAGGAACGGGAAATGAGTAGCTCTGCATCCAACCTTGTTCAAATGGGGTCTTTCATGCTGTCATGTCTGTTGAGGGACCCTCGTATAAAAAGGATGAAGGAGAACGATCTGTACTGGGTGGCCACGCTACTAGACCCCCGGTATAAGCAGAAAGTGGCAGAAATGTTACCAAATTACCGAAAGTCGGAAAGGATGCAGCAGTTCAAAACCAAACTAAAAATATGCTTTACACAGCTTATAAGGGGATGTCACAGCACAACGGGAATCTAACAGGGGAAGAGGTGAGTGTAATCCTCCTCCTACCACGGCGGCAAGGACTGGACGATTTACAGATGTGTTGTTGATGGAGGACATGCGGAGCTTTTTCAGTCCTACTCATCGCCACAACCCTTCGGAATCCAGCCTTAGAGAACGACTCGACCGACAGGTAGCAGACTACCTCGCCTTAACAGCAGATATCGACACTCTGAGGAGCAATGAACCCCTTCAGTACTGGGTGTGCAGGCTTGACCTGTGGCCTGAGCTATCCCAGTTCGCGATAGAACTTCTGGCCTGCCCTGCTTCAAGTGTCCTGTCAGAAAGGACCTTCAGTGCAGCAGGAGGCATTGTCACTGACAAGAGAAGTCGCCTTGGTCAAAAAAGTGTTGATTACCTCACCTTCATAAAGATGAATGAGGCATGGATCCCGAAGGGACTGACAGTGGGGATACGTTTGACTAACAAAAGGCCTGATTACATGCCTTGGCCTCAAAATGGTCCCCACGCTGCTGTATTTAATGTCTGCATACCGGATGACTTTCGTGAATTCTCCACCACCAACTAGGGTTCAAGCCGCAATGTTTTAGTCACTTTTCTGCCTGGAAAACATCAATTTTTCCGGCCGCTGCTACAATAGCGGCTGCAACAATGCCATTATTTTTCAGGCATGTGTACATGCCTAATTTTTCTGTCCTATGGTGCAGCACTGTGGCTGCAATAACAAACCAAAAAAAAAAAGGCACATACAAGTGTCAATTCCCTTCGTGATCGTTACCTTGTTGTGGTGAAGGGGCTTGCGTATCACAATGAAGCAATCATCACCTCTATGAGTGTGGTGGCAATGTTGCCACACCCCAGATGATAAGGCCGTTGCTTCATTATGGTCAGACCAAAAGCGATCGGACGGCTGGATAATATTTCATAGAAAAAACATTAATTTACCTTTTTTTTATATGTTGTATGGGTTTTTAATACATAAAATAAAAATCATAATAAAGTCTCTTAATAGTTTATTAGAAATGATGCAGACAATTAAAAATCCCCATCAATTCCAATACAAAGCAAGTACAGAGCTCAGAACTAAATTATTTCATGATGTCGTAATGGTTCGCTAATTCGACAATGGTTAATCAATTCGACCAGATAGGAATAGTACTAGTTAAGACACCACTCATATAGGGTGTCACAGCACATTGCTCTGTGCACGCGCAGTGCCCCAATTTGGGAGTAAGAGGACCGACCAAGCTGCTTTTTCCATCTCCCGATTCCTCAAATCAATTCAGTTTGGTGTATGAGAGTTTGGTCTGTCACTGTGAAGGCAGTCGAAGGTACCCGGCCTAAATTTTTTTTCACAAAAGGCAATCCCTGATATGGGACGTAACAGGGATTAAACTGATGAGAACAGTACTACAGAAAATAACACTCATATCGGGTGTGACAGTAAATTGCACGGCTCAGACGCAGTCACCATGGTTTAAAAACAGAGTGGAGGGAGCCAGCGTTTTTTTAACCATCTCCCCGTTCGAAAAATCTATTCAATAAATGGCCCCCAGATTGGGGAGTCGGGGACGTTAGAGGGATTAAACTGATGAGAATAGTACTACAGAAAATACCACTCATATTGGGTGTGACAGTAAATTGCACGGCGCAGACGCAGTGACCGTGGATAAAAACAGAGTGGAGGGAGCCAGCGTTTTTTTTAACCATCTCCCCGTTCGAAAAATCTATTCAATTCACCTTTTGGGGACCCTTGGTGTTGTACGTGGCTGGGTGGAGGAAGAAACCTTCAATGACATCACCGGGACGTGGCTAGCTTGGTATCCAACCTTGTGCAAATGGGGAGTTTGCGGTTGTGCAAATGAACTGTTTGCAGTGCATTAAAAGGGGAGTTTGGTCTGTCAATGTCTGTGAAGCGGGTGTAACCCTTACACTACCTGATCGATGCATCATACCTGATCGTATACACACACTGGATGTTTTAAAGAATGTTATTCCAAACAATTTAGGAATGTTAGTTGATTTATGCCCTTTATGGGTTAAAACCCGACTCTGCGTCCACTACGTAATTTTCCATGGGAGTTTTGCCATAGATCCCCCTCCGGCATGCCACAGTCCAGGTGTTAGACCCCTTGAAACAACTTTCCCATCACTATTGTGGCCAGAAAGAGTCCCTGTGGGTTTTAAAATTCGCCTGCCAATTGAAGTCTATGGCGGTTCGCCCGTTCGCGAACATTTGCGGAAGTTCACGTTCGCTGACGGAAAATTTTATGTTCGCGACATCACTAGTGCGGTGGTGAGGAACTTTTAATCATTTTAGGATTGGTGACCTGTTTTAAGAGTCCTAGGCTTATGTAACTCGCTTCGGATTTCAGATCCAACTTGGCATGTTTCACCCGGGCTATATTGTTTACCTGTACGGGAATCAAACTATCTTTGACCTTTTCAATCCATACCATCGATTAAACGTGCTTGGTCAGGTCTATGACTACATTATTTCCTCCTTCAAGAGAAATGGTTAATACATCATCATCAAGGGGTTACCTTTTCGATTTTGTTCTTCTGGATGGTAATATGAGCGGCACCGTTGACAGCTCCCTTGGGCTTACCATTCTTCAGGATCGTGATATCCGGTATTTGATTGTTCCTGAAATGCACTTCAATAGAGTTAGGCCTCTGTTAAATCATATGACAACTGTGTTTTGCTTGTGCATTGCAAGAATACTCGTAGGCAATGGGTGCCTTCACCTGAGTCCAGACTGCTTCATTAATGAAATAGACTATGGAACTCAATCTTTTTAATAAATCAATCCCTATGATCAGCCGATCATATGGGAGATCCACAATTAATGTGGGGTGTCTAACCGTTTTCTTGCCAATCCTAAATGTCAACCATAATGTGCCTTTTACCTGCAAAGCATCTCCACCCACACTTATCAAAGAGCCACCGAATGGTCTCAATCTTGGCTTCTTTTCTGTCAAATCCAGAACCCGTTGGAAATAACTGTAAGATAAGATGGTAGCTTGTGATCCGGTGTCGAGTAGAGTTGTTTCGGTACCAAAATTTTGATTCGGTATCGATACCATAAAAAAGTATTGCGATACTCGATACCATGCGAAAAAAATAAAAAAAACGCCAAAAAAATCTGCGTGCATTCCGCATTTTATGGAACCGCCGGCTCATAATATAACAGTCCTATACTACTTTTTTACTTTTTGTGGCGACTAAAAGAAAATGGCGAATCGTGCATTTTTTTTTTTTACGGCGTTCACCGCATAAAAGTGGATTTTTTAATAGTTTGGACTTTTGAGACGCGGCGATATGTAATATTTTATTTATGTATTGTTTATATTTTATATGTAAAATTGGGAAAGGGGGTGATTTATAATTAATATTTTGGTGTACTTTGTTAACTTTTTTTTTCTTTGACAGTTTGTTTATTAACTATTTCCCCCTTAGGGGCTAGAACCTGGGATATTCTCATCCTATTCACCCTAATAGAGCTCTATTAGGGTGAATAGGATCTCACCCTCTCCCTTCTGCCCTGTGCACAGTACACACAGCAGCAGGGAGCAGACTATGGCAGCCAGGACTTCAGGAGCATCCTGGTTGCCTTGGTAACCGATCGGAGCCCCAGCATTACACTGTTGGGGCTCCGATCAGAAGAGCGGAGGTGAGGGGGCCCTGTGGCCACTGCACCAATGCTTTTATTACTGGGGGGAGGGAGGAAGGGGGGATGGGGAGGGCGCACTGGCCACCAATAATGTATTTAATACTGGGGACAGGGGGGCCACACTGGCCACCAATGTTTTAATACGGGGACGGGGACGGAGGGGGTTGGGGGGCGGGCGCGGGAGCACTGGCCAGCAATGCCTAGTAACGTTTCATATATAAATGCAGGCAGAAGACACATGCTGCCGACACCTGCCTGTGACCCATCGCTGCGATCCGCGGCAATTAACCCCTCAGGTGTGGCACCTGAGGGGTTAATTGCCTCTGATCGCAGTGCTGGGTAACAGGCAGGTGCGTCTTCTGACTGCATTTATATATGAAACGTTCCTAGGCATTGGTGGCCAGTGCTCCCGCCCCGCCCCTCTCCCTCTATTGGTTGCAGCTGCAGCACAGGGGGCGGGAGAGACTGCCTCCTTCTCCCTGTGCTGCCGAGGAGAACATGGCCGCGCCGAGAGCAGCGCAGCCACGCTGTCCTATACTGAGCTGTGCAGTAGCACAGCCCAGTATCGATAAAATACTAATCCTGGTATCGAGCTCGATACCAGAGAAAAGTATCAATTGGGTATCGAAACTTCAACACCCGAAACAACCCTAGTGTCGAGTAAACTTTTAATTGGTCCAATAAGTTCACTTTGGAGATACGAATCCACAAAATATTGTCCATCAACCTGAAATAAATCACACATGAAGTTAGGATATTTACTCATTTCATGCTTTCTGAGAGTATGACCTCTCTACAGCTTATTGACCTCTGCATTCCTGTGTCTCACAGGAGAAGTTGGAGAAACAGCGTCAGCCCCCACCCTTGGGGAAAACTGGATTACATCGCAGTTCACAGCTGGCTCACGACTGGAAGCTGAAACTCTGATTACTTGTTTTAGATGACACCTGATTGCAGGAATCGACTTGATTAGTCTGCAAGATAGATAACATATTAGACACCTACTCCCTGGCCCCAATTTTAGGATCAGGGGTACTGCAAGGAAAAATAGTATTAGTAATCACATCAGATTCTTTCACAACCATCTTAATAACCTTGCAGTGGCCTGGGTTCTGACCCGGCCCAATCTGCTTTATGAGGTTGAGCTGGGACCTGGAGTTGCCCCTAAAAAAGGTTCAGGCTGTTTTCCTGCTGATACCTGGTATAACTTACTCATAATGTCACTCAGCTGGGCCACTTGTTCTGCCAGCTGATCAAACCTGCTTGGTTTGTGCATATTTTGAATTTGTGGGGCGCCCTAGTTATTGGTGGGTGACCTACTCCTAGGTTCCTGCCTATCTTCCCTCTGTTGTCTGGGCCTGTTATTCCAGTGCCTGTAACCCTGGGAATCCCTATTGTAATAGGGCCTATATCCCTGGGGACCCTTATTGTAATAGGGATGGTAGTTAGACCTCCCAGCACCAGAATTATCCCCCTCTAACCCATTGGGATTTTGGGGCTTGGTTTGCTTGGGCCCTACCTGTTATCGCTGGGTTTGTTGGATAGGTCCTGTAGACTGGGGTCCTGTGTTTCAAATCCCAAGCTAGGGTTTACCTTAGCTTCAGCTCTGGGGATTTTTTAAATCTCTCACCTGTCACATGGCACTCACTGATTATACAGCGTGGTGGTAGCCATCACCAACCTATCCAAGGGAGCTCCAATATCCAGATCTCTGGCTAGGCTAAGTTTGATCTGGGTTGCCATAGAACAACTGCTTAAACTCTTCAGATTCCCAGTTTAGGGACTTACATGCTAATCCATAGGAATTTTTAAGGACAGAGAGAAATTCACGGGGACTCTGATTAGGCCTACATGTAAGCTTATATACGTCCCATTTTGCAGCAGTAATTGTTTATTATGGTCTGAATTTCAATTTAATCTCAAGCAAAACACTTGCCAATCTTGCACTCCTCTCTCCCTAAATGAGGTAAAGTAATGACGATACTTATCATCAAGTGCCCATGGAAGGAATCTGATCCTGTCAGCATCAGAGTATAACTTCAAAGAATCCATAGTGGACTCATGCAGTTCTAAGTTCTAAGTGATTCGCTATTTGAGATGAACCCTTATTAGAGAACTTGGACACGGTGACATTTAAAAACTTATTTATGCTGGATGAACTTTGATCCTTTTCTGAATATTGGGAATTTTTCTTCCTAGAAACCACCTCCGCATATGTTGGTCACCTGGGACCCTGATCCTCTTTGTGGGCAAACTCATGCCTGCGTGACAAGGAATAAGACACAAGTTTTCCCACATCACTCTCAGAATCACATGCACTTTCCCCACTTTCATGAGACACATGTGGCACAGGTGATTTAACCATAACCCTAACATCTCTATCCAGGGGAATATGAGGAGAGACACTTCTAGAGGCTTTCGTGTTACTGGCACCTAGTAAAGTGGTTACAGTTTGGAATGCCCGACTCAATTGGGTTAATGCCTTCTGTGTAATCACGCCAACACTTTGAGGTTACTGAGTGTCTTGAATGGGGTCTGCTTTAAGAGCATGTGATGATATGTCTGGATTTTGGGGAGTTAGAAATGGAGGGTCAGGAGATCCCATAGTGTTAGACGGATCCCTTTCAGCATTGACTAGATTATGGGCTGATCCATCTGTCTGCTGAATTTTGGAATACCGGAGATGTAACTCCTCTAAATCACTTTTTGCCTTTTGTTATGCATCATGGCTGTAATCAAGGTTGTATTTTAAGTCCTTGATCGTGGCCTCTGTCTCTCCGAGATCGGCTTCTAGCTGGACTATGTAGTTCTCCATTCCCTCCACAGACTCGTGTCTCTTGTGAAAGAGTATTGATCACCAATAATGCATACAAAACAGGTGGCAATGCACATAATAGGTGTTGCTCCCTTTTGGTATTATTTTGTGTTAAATCTATGTATGTCAGGTATCTATCAACCATGCAACCTAACTTCCATATATCCCCACGTTCTTCCAGGGATCTTGTCTGCAGCTCATTAGTCCATTCAGTCATCTCCTTATCCAATTTAACCCGTGAACATATATATTCAACAACGTTATGGATCAGCTGCTCCGGGTACGATGGGCTATTACCAGGGTGGGTGCCTGTTGCATGATTCTGATCAATAAGCACTACAGATAATAACAATCTGGCAAGCCAAGAAGTGTAGAATGTTTCACTATTTTCATAAATAATTTATAGAAAGATCTCAAGAGTGCCTCCATTTAATGTCAAACTATATCTTTTATATAAAATGTTAATTTTTTATAAGAGATAAAATGTTAATAAAATATGGAAATCAGTCAGGAGATCTACTAGGCGGACATAAAAACACCTTTTCTTGTATATTGAGACTCAATTTAATTTATGCAATTAATGAAACAAAGGGGCAATCAATTATGCAAAAATATAAAATTTATTTACAGAACGCATATAAATCTAATAAAAATACAGACAATTTATAGACACTTGAAAAGGGGATGGGGGGCACTCATAGATGGGAACCACAGGTGCAAACCAATAATTTTATTAAAACACCCATAAAAAATCATACACATAAAGTAAAAAATGTTAAAAATAAACCATGCGGTATAGGTTGTAGATCCCGGATGAATAGATATATATAGTCCGCCTAGAGAGAAATGTCCAACCCGATGGTATGGATAGGAAGTGCTGTCGGCTTTAGATGGAAATAACGCTATGATAGCGTACAATCTCTAGGAAAACCTCACAGCGGGATAGTACATATATAATAGAGAGTGCCTGTGTTTGGCTACATTACCGCCCTCCTGTAGTTGGGATTGAAAGTATCCGGCAGTCCGTATCGGAGCTCTGCTCAGCGTCCCGTGCAAGCCGTTCGGTCTAACGCGGCGTCCCACGTGACCGGCTGTGGATCATGTGATCAATCGTCACTGGAGTAGGCGGGTGTAGTGCAGGTCCTCTGCGATATAGCAGATGAATCCTTCCGCTGTAGGTGAGGCTGAAGAGGTAGTGCAAGATAGATGGATAACTTCAATATTCCTAAAATCTCCGAGGATATCATGGAACAAGATCTGCAAGGGCGTGCCCTTGCAGATCTTGTTCCATGATATCCTCCGGAGATTTTTAGGAATATTGGAAGTTATCCATCTATTTTGCACTACCTCTTCAGCCTCACCTACAGCGGAAGGATTCATCTGCTATATTGCAGAGGACCTGCACTACACCCGCCTACTCCAGTGACGATTGATCACATGATCCACAGCCGGTCACGTGGGACGCCGCGTTAGACCGAACGGCTTGCACGGGACGCTGAGCAGAGCTCCGATACGGACTGCCGGATACTTTCAATCCCAACTACAGGAGGGCGGTAATGTAGCCAAACACAGGCACTCTCTATTATATATGTACTATCCCGCTGTGAGGTTTTCCTAGAGATTGTACGCTATCATAGCGTTATTTCCATCTAAAGCCGACAGCACTTCCTATCCATACCATCGGGTTGGACATTTCTCTCTAGGCGGACTTTATATATCTATTCATCCGGGATCTACAACCTATACCGCATGGTTTATTTTTAACATTTTTTACTTTATGTGTATGATTTTTTATGGGTGTTTTAATAAAATTATTGGTTTGCACCTGTGGTTCCCATCTATGAGTGCCCCCCATCCCCTTTTCAATTGCATTACTTTTCCGGCCTGGGTGTTGCCAGGGGTGAGCACCTTTCTATGGTAACGTGCTGAGTGAGCCGCTGTAACCTATCTAATTTATAGACACGCAGACTTTAAGCTGCAATACCAATAAACCACCACTGTAACAAAAAAAACACCACTTCACCAGTACAGGACAACTTATATTTACTTATGATAAAATGTAAATGCTATACTTTTAACAAAAAGACCAATGATTAATATACCAGGAGAAACTCAGGATCTTCTGTTTATCAAACAGGCTATAACATTACAAAACATGGATTAATACAGGAACAATAAATGTTATTCCTTGACTCTGTCTCAGCCTATGACAATCAAAAATATTTATGATATTAATATGATAAGAGGTCTGTCACGACTTCTGGTTCCCGCGCTGAGGATGCAGGACATGGTGTAGGAGAGCTCCGGAGGATACTCCCCTAAAGCAGGCACCCGCTCGCCATTTAGCGCCAAGAAGGGGATCCTGAGGGAGGGAGAGGATCCCCCTGCACATCCCAACATTTTCGGTCCATGGACCGATATCTTTTGAGGAGCGGGAGCCAACAGATTCAGTGTACCAAAGTAGCGCGTGGGGGGACCATGCTCAGCAAAATGGCGGAGTCCTGCCCTGCTTCTCCTGCACAGGCCCCGGCTGACGAATAACTCACTGTAGCTCAGCCTGAGGAGGTTGTAGGGGCACAAACTATCGACTACAAGACCCTAGCGATAGAAGTGGCCAAGCACCTGGCCCCAGATATCAGAAGACGCTGTTTCAATCCCTACGAGAGCTGCATGAAGTGGTGTCGCAGCAGGATTCCAGGTTCGAGGAGGAGGAGCGCAGAGTCAACCCAGTGAAGAATTACTCGGAGAAATCAGATCGTGATATTCAAGAACTATTCAGGCAAAACAATTTTAAGAGATCGCCTGGAAGACCGAGAGAACAGGTCCCGGCGTAATAATTTGAGATTGGTGGGTTTACCAGATTCTATTCAGCCCCAAGCCCTCATTGATATTTGCAAACGGGAGTTACCTTTTGCTCTGGGGCTTGAGGGGCGGCACAAAGTCGAGCGGGCACACAGAATCGGCCCGAACCCAGACACACGAGGTGCCCGTGATAAGTCACAGCGGGGGGAACCCCAGAGAGCTCGCCAAGTTATCATGCGATACTTAGATTATTGTGATAAGGAAGCGATTCTGCGGGCTTTCAGATTGCGGAAAAGACCTTTAAAACTCAGAGGTCATACAGTTCTGGTTTTTGCAGATTACTCTGCAGCTGTTGCTGCCAACGAAGGGACTTTATTCGCATTTGCTCGCTCCTGTACAAAAAACAAGTTCGGTTCCAGCTCCAATACCCAGCTCGACTGAGAATTACCCTACCTGATGGAACTGTCCGCACCTAGAACGACCCACAGTCAGCGGAAAATGCTCTGCAGCACCTGGCTGAAGGAGATACTGACCCTGATGATCGGAGGAGCCGAGGATCGCCAGCTCCAAACTGTCCGACAAGCGGGAGGCAGCTATTGATGGCTTACAGACATCCCCTGGAAGGAAAGTTCGGGACAATGAACTTCCTAGAGAAGCTCGGGTTTTAGCGGGTCGCAGGAGGGCCCACATCAGAAGCAGATGACTGTATACCGCACATCTCCTGTAATGGGGAGATTACTATATCCTTTCTTGGGTTTAAATATGCCAGTTCTATGGTTCATACCATTGAGGTTGAATGTTGATTCTTCTTTATCTCTGTTAATTTAACTATGCCATATTAAACTGTATATCGGTTATGGTTGGGGAGGTGGGGGGGACAGGGGCCTCCAGGGTGTGGAGTAGGTATACCTCACCTACTCGCTAATGAGACATCATGGTGGGGAGGATCCTGCATCCCAGAAAAAAGGGAGTAAAGAGAAGGTCCATATAGTTTAGAGGGGTACGGATGTTAATTGTTCTAGTTGCACTGTTGTAGTTACGGGGAAAAGAGGTATTTCTGTTTACAATACCAGCAACCCCAGCCTGAACTAGAGAGGTCAGTATTAATCCTTCCTGAGGTTGCTAGATTCAGTACTAGTGGAGGATAAGGATGAAAGTGATATAGTGGAATATTAAGGGTCTGCGGTCGTCTCACAAGAGATGGATGGTGTTACGCCATCTCAAACGAATGAAACCTGATATAGCTCTACTACAAGAGACTCATTTGGGCACAGAGGATTTCAAACGCATGGAAAAATTGTGGGTAGGGCAGGTACTGGGATCCCCTGCCGTCCACAAAAAAGCGGGAGTGCTTCTTCTCCTCAACAAACAACTTAATTGTCAAGTACTGAGCCACACATCTGACACACGAGGGAGATGGGCGCATGTATCGCTTCAGTTGCAGGACACACAGTTTAGCATCTATTGTATATATAGGCCTAACTCCGACAATGCCGCCTTCTTTGCAGAATTGGAGCGTATATTACTACAAGACCACTGCCCTAATAAGATTGTAGGGGGCGACTTTAATTCTGTGGTAAGTGAATCGGAAGATAGGAAACGGGTTCAAGACATCCCCAGGGGCGGATACAGGCAAGATGGGGTCTTAGTATCTTTAATGGCGGAAGTGGGGTTGGTAGATCCCTGGCGCCTCATGCACCCTGACGACAGGGAATATACCTTTTACTCCCATGCCAGACATTCATGGTCTCGGATAGACTATATATTGACACACTGCACGTTGTAGGGGAAAGTAGAGTTGACAGATATAGAAGACTTGGTCATCTTGGACCACGCGCCGGTGACTTTAACCTTGAAAGACTCATATCCAAAGGGTTCTGACTACCTATGGCACTTTCCATCGCACTTGGCCAAGAATGAGAATTTTGTTAAACTGATAGGCTGGTGGGAGGAGTACCAAGACACTAATAAGGAGCATATGGAAAATCCGGAGCTCTTTTAGTGCACCTCTAAGGCGGTGCTTCGGGGGCGAATAATGAACTACGTGTTTGGGCAGCAGAAACAGGTTACGTTGCAGCTGGAGCAGGCTAGTAATAGGGTGCGCCAGACGTATCATTCTTACTTATGTACACCCTCAGGGGATAATAGGCGGGGATGGGCTGAGGCACGCCTAGAATTTGACCGGTATGTTAAGAACAAGGAATCTTTACGATTCAAGGCCTTTGCGGTGACCATCCACAAATTTGGAAATAAGGCCGGGAGATTACTGGCTAATTTGGCGAAAGGCCAAAGATGCCCTCAGTTCATCCCTACCCTCAGAAATGCTCAAACAGGAAGTGGTTGCTGACCCGGTTGCAATTATTAAGATACTGAGTGATTTTTATGAATCATTGTACAGAGACGAGACACAGGTAGGACTCACTGACACATTGTTAGACAAGATACGTCTTCCGAAACTCATGCAGGAACAGATAGCCTCTCTTAACGCTGACATAAAAGCTGATGAAATACAGTCAGTGATCAAAGGTTTGGGTAACTCCAAAGCACCGGGTCCAGATGGGCTTATCGGGGAATATTATAAACTTCTGCAACCCCAAGTGATCCCGATACTGGTAAAATTGTTCAATGACGTACTAAAAGGATCAGGGAGAACGTGTCCTATATCAAATTACTTCCCAAACCAGGGAAAGACCCCCTGGCGCCAGGGTCTTATAGATCAATTTCCCTCATTAATGTTGACAACAAAATGCTATCTAAGTTACTGGCGGATCCCCTGGCGCTTCTGTTACCAAGTCTTATAGCTCCAGAACAAGCAGGGTTTGTAAAAGGGAGATCAGCTGTAGGTAACATTAGGAGTGTTTTGGCGGTTTTGGATAGAACCTTCAATGCTCCAAGGGAGGGCGAGACCCCAGCCATGTTTACTCTGGATGTTGAAAAGGCTTTTGATAATGTTAGGTGGGCATGGCTGGGGGCAGTCCTGGACAAAATGGATATTGTAGGTCCTTTTAGAGTGTATCTTTCTCAGCTATATTCTAATCCCAAAGCTAGGATTTATACATCTGGATTTCTATCCAGACCCTTCCCCCTGCAGAATGGTACTCGTCAGGGGTGTCCTTTGTTGCCCCTCCATTTCAAATCTTGCATTGGAACCCCTGGCGAGATACCTGAACCAATCTGACCCATTCACAGGGATCATGGTGGGAGACAGGCAAATCAAATCAGCCCTGTTTGCAGATGATGTTATTCTCTTCCTAGCTAATCCGGCTGACCATGTTGACAGGATATTTAGGGCCCTGCAGGACTTCGGCTCTTACTCTGGTTACAGGGTAAACACCTCGAAGTGTGAGTTATTACCGTTGTATTCCAAAAAAAAAAAAATGACCCGTTCCGTGGAAAACCCAAACCTTCTGTTACCATGGTCACTTCCCATATTACTTACCTGGGGATAAATATAGGGAAACAACCTAGCTCTGTATATCAATTGAATTACCCACCCCTGATTGACAAAATTTCATCTGATCTGACAAGGTGGCAGAACCTGCCTCGGATGCTAGTGGGGAGATGCCACCTGATTAAAATGATGGCCGTCTCCAAACTCTTATACCCTCTCCAAACCATACCACTTCTCCTTCGCCACTCAGATGTTCAAATGTTAGAGAGTAGGTTCATACGGTTCATATGGAATGGCCGGAGACCCAAGATAGCTATGGACAAACTAAAGCTGCGAAAAGAACACAGAGTGAATTTTCCGGACTTCCGGGGTTACAATTAGACATGTCTTAGCAGACGTATAATGGATTGGGTTAACCAGATGTCCTACTACTCCAACCTATTGTTAGAGAAGAGATTGGCTTCCCCATGGGATTTGGTCGCATTGCTACATGCTAGTTTGCCCAAGCTCCCATTGATAATCAAGAAATCATTAATAATGAGGGACACGATCATGACATGGAAGGTGTTGAGAAGGTGTCGTATCAGTTCTCTAAGCATCTTCCTCTGCTTAATTACCCGGGCTTTGAACCGGGGAGGAATAGCTTGTCATTCTACAGATGGACGGAGAAGGGTATCAAAAAAATGGGAGACCTCTTTGTAGGGGGAGAAAATAGGTGGATGACACTGCAAGAAATGGAAGAGAAGTGGGGTTTGAGAGGCCCAAATTTTCTACCCTATATGCAGGTCAAAAGCTACAGCAGACACCTTATTAAGGACCTCTCTTGTGAGTGGAATCAGAATGACTTCGACATTTTGATATGTTCCAAGACAAGACCTACTGTCTCCATGCTTTATCATAAGGTGAGGGATGGATGGAGATCAAAGAATCGAACGACAATCTTCAATAAATGGGGCAAAATTCTGGCTATACAGGACGTCTCGAAGTTTGTTTATAAGGGTATCTCTGGAGTGTATTCAGCGATTGTTAATGAGAAGTGGCGGGAGACATACCTTAAAATACTACACCATGCTGTATATGGTTTTAACATCCCAGGAGCGCCTGACAGCTTGCCCTAGGTGTGCAAAAACTGGGTCTGATCTTTATCACGGCCTATGGGATTGCCCCAGGTTGGTTGAGTATTGGCATCAGATAGGGCAGATTCTACGTAGAGTTAGCAATTTTTGAGGCCACATCACCCCTACTTTGGTCATTCTACATGTTGACAAAAGTCCAGAGTCAGTGGAGGGAGGTGGTTCGAACCTCTGAGTGTCCTCTCCCAGTTGGGCCATAGAGTGTTGATGGTAGCTAAACTAAGTCTGCTCCGGGTTTGGTTATCACCGGAAATTCCAACCAGTGAGATGGTGATCACGCAATTAGAGCATGTGCTTCATTTGGAATGGTTAGAAACCCTTGATAAAAAAGGAGACACTAGGTAAAAAGTTCTACCGCACCTGGAAAAACATTATGCAGCACTATGTACAGGGGACTGAATGTCGGAAAATAATGACTCAGTTTAAACTGACGGCTTGGTATTTAATAGAAGACCTTAAAGGAGGGTTACGAAAGTTGAAGGTGGGGTGACTTCTTTCCAATTTCCCTAGGAGAGGGATCAATACTGACATGATTCGGTGAGGGGATGTTATTTCAGGCTGGGAGATTTTTTTTGGGGGGGAGGGTGGGGGGAGTTGGGCTGGAGGGGGTAGTCTGTTATTTGGGGGGTATTTCATTGCACTGCTAAAGTATACGATATGGAATGTTCTCACATCTGTGGTATGGAACAGTATGTTATGATGCCTTGTATTTTTGGATTGTTATGAAACAATGGCTTTCTGATGCCTTATTGTTTCTTACTGTATTTGGATATAAAATGAAAAAAAATCAAAAAGAAATGTTAAGAAAAAAAATATACATCCGTCTCAGCAATCAGACTATGAAATATAACTTTCCAAAGATTTTAGTCCTCTCTTCAAATAATGCCAGATTTTCCATTAGCGATATGCATCTTTGCTAAAAGAACAACAAACATTATGGAGGCGCTTAACACTATATATTCCCACAATATGGGGACTTTTGTCTATATACCGAGAGAAATATCTTATTAATATCACAAGCAATAGACATAACATACTTTACCAAGTCAAGGATGGACTGAGTCTCGGATGGGACCAGTTCTCAGGAGTTTTCTGGAAGTCAAAATATAATTCAAGTTTCTTCTGTTATATATTTATAGTTAGCTTCCTTTATTGGTTCATTTCTTTGATGGAGATCTGATGATGATGAAGATGACCTGCCATTTAAATCTTATCCCAGCAGTACTTATCCTCCCTGTTATTTTACGTTACCTCCTCCTGGATTATAATCTCCCAATCAACTGAGGACGGTGTAACGTATGTTAATATCACTGTGATGTCATCTTAACCCTTGATATACTAAATGGGATGCTGTCCATCTGCCTGCAGATGGCACTGTTGCACTGCAGATGAATATCACAACTTTAAATTCTAGATACCTAATAATACGTTCACATGACCTTCTTAACTTCTCCGATATACATCAGTAATGAGGGTCTCTTTCTGACACTTTTAAAGGCCCATAATCTAGACTTGCTGGAGTCACTGTCTTTTCTATCTTTTAAAATTTATGTTAATGGTTAACGGGACAATGGGCCTTCTTACTCAGTATTCGGGTTTGTATATTTAACTTGTCCACATGGATGACTAATAACATTCAGCTCTCCTCATGAAATCCAATTAGGAGAAAGACAACTTCCATACTTTCTAGACCTTCTAAGGCTATATTCAGTCAGTGAGATACTCACGGCATAAAGAATACATTCTAAATTACATATACACACACACACACACATTGTTACACATAAATGACACATTACATAAATCATTAGTTAAGATATGTTGCAAATCTAAATATACAGTACCACACAGAAATATATATAACATAATTATGAATACATGAATTGGACATCACACAGAAGAGGTTTCCCATAAGGCATGACTTCCTTTATGACCTTGTAAGGAAGAAAAATAATACGTTGCTATTTAAAAGGTTCTCTCTCACAGACACATGTCTGTAGGACCCATTATAGTATTAACAGATACACCACATCTGCTCACAATCATTTTTAAGAGACAATACACTATGTCTGCTATGAACTTTTTACCAACAACGAAAACCTCTAGGGCTCAAATCTCTATGATAGGATTACAGGACACCCGTATTTCAGACCAGAACAACAAAACAAAAATAGGTGCCTAAAACCTCACTTTTAATTAAATACGTTAAAAATCCTCTGGATATACATATATAGGTAACAGTGTACAACGTGTAGGCGAGGAACCACTAGTATACCAATGATTTTATCAGCTGCCCCCAATCTAGTAACAATAGGAGGGGTGAGGGAACAGGGAAGGAGGGGACACTGGGTCTATGGCCCTCAAATCTCACCCTATGTTAATTCCCTTAAGGACTAGAGAGGCGCCTCCTAAATGCGTACTGGTGCTTGCCCTAACAGTGAAGGACTGCCCAGTTTCGTCATAGGATAGGGAAGGAGGTGAGGGGGTCCCTACAATCAGGGAGGCAGTTGATTATGGTAGAGGACATCCCATAAGTTACCATATCAACTGCCTCCTGATTGTAGGGACCCCTCACCTCCTTCCCTATCCTATGACGAAACTGGGCAGTCCTTCACTGTTAGGCAAGCACCAGTACGCATTAGAGGCGCCCTCTAGTCCTTAAGGGAATTAACATAGGGTGAGATTTGGGGGCCATAGACCCAGTGTCCCCTCCTTCCTGTCCTCACCCCTCCTATTGTTACTAGATTGGGGGCAGCTGATAAAATCATTGGTATACTAGTGGTTCCTCGCCTACACGTTGTACACTGTTACCTATATATGTATATCCAGAGGATTTTTAACGTATTTAATTAAAAGTGAGGTTTTAGGCACCTATTTTTGTTTTGTTGTTCTGGTATGAACTTTTTACCCAAACTCTGAATTCGGCATGAACTCATCTTGGCCTACTTCAATCATACAGAAATACTTTATACTCTGGTTCAGTCTGTCTTTACAATTAAAGGAAATGAGCATGGATATTTAGCTATAGTATCTTGAGATAACACTGTACACTTATGAAAATGCACGACAACGTGAAGTTAGGTGTTGTCTTTCCTATTTGTATTTTGTATGTTTTATTTCCCTGCCTTTTGTATCTTGGCCTGAGGGAGACTCCGGTTCATCCTTCTGGTGGAGAAATAGGATTAGGGTTATTCTAGGAGGCGACCTTCTCCCTTACCCTAGTTTCCTGTCCCCTTTCCTCCTGTGCTCGGTGTGTAGTTTCCCATCCACACCGCATCCGTGACAGCTAGGCCTGAGTTTGCTGAGGAGTTTAAAGGGGTTTTCTGGGAATTAAGAAAATGAAAATACTTAAATATTACTTTATTATAAATATATTCCCAAATACCTTTCATTAGT
This sequence comes from Bufotes viridis, assembly GCA_033119425.1. Taxonomy (NCBI): domain Eukaryota; kingdom Metazoa; phylum Chordata; class Amphibia; order Anura; family Bufonidae; genus Bufotes; species Bufotes viridis. Next base: position 360,172,493 of record CM065590.1, read on the forward strand.
TATAATGGCTCGTTTTGTCTAGAGAGCAATCATTAGAAGAAATAAAATGTCAGCCGTCCTATTAGTACACACAAAACCTGTCCTAATTACACAGCAGGAAAAGTGACTTCAGGACACTGAGCTAAAGAGCTGCCTCATCCTCCTCTCCGCTCTGCTGGTTAGGGATTATGATCCTGAATATGGCTGATAAGAACTTTATGTGAATCTCTGTGGGAATGGAGTTCATGAGGAGACATGAAGTACAGAGAGGATGAACAGGACACACTGTAATAATGAAGACTGCATACAAGTGCTGCTGCTCATCAGCCATATCCCCCCCCCCCCAACTCCTCTCTGTACTTTATGTCTCCTCATGAACTCCATTCCCACAGAGATTCAGCTGAAGATTTTATCATCTGTATTCAGGATAGAGACAGGAGGATGAGGCAGCTCTTTACCTCAGTATTCTGAAGTCACTTGTCCTCCTGTGTGATTAGGACAGGTTTTGTGTGTAGTAATAGGACGGCAGCTATTTTATTTCTCCTAATGATTGCTCCATAGACAAAATGAGCCATTATAACTAATGAAAAGGTATTTGGATTTATATTTCTAATATAGTAATATTTAAGTATTTTCATTTTCTTAATTCCCAGAGAACCCCTTTAAGCTTCTCAAGCAGCAGCGTGACTGTTAGAGTAGCTTCCTCTACTGAAAATAAAGTTGTTGAGGATTAAACGATTCCCCAGCCTGGGGACATTATGCACACAGAGTTGGTGTACAATGGAAAAGCCAATCAGATGTGTATGGTAGGGTCACTCATTCAATCAGATAGCCTCATGTAAAGACAGAGCAGGTTATGGTGGAATGTGTGAACAGGGGCAGCCTGGCCATAGTCCCTGGCAACCAAAACAAACTAGTAGCTCACCACAGCTCACCACCCCCTTCCGACACTCTGCATTGGAATGACTTTAAGAAGTTTTGAAAAGTTTGTTTAAAGACAAGATGGAGTCAGTTACATTAACTATGACACATTTGATTAGCTTTCTGTCGGGCAAGAGTTTGCCAAGTCAGCTTTCCTCCTGAGCATTGGAGACTTCCTGCCAATTGAGGAAGTTCTCTTTGCCAACATTTTATAAATTGAGGTTAACCATTAGTTGATTTCGAATTTGCTAAGTTTAGATCCAGAAGGTGTAATGGCTGTCTGAGAGACTGGAAGAGTCACAGAAAGGCATAGAAGTGGACGTCCTTTGGCCACATCCCACACTGATGACAATGCCATGTGGAACTGGATGAAGAATGCCACATAACTCCGGGCATATTTAAGGTAGGTGAGAGGCACCCAAGTGTCATGTCAGACCATTCAAAACTATTTACATAATCGTGGTATGCGTTACTGCGTGCAACCTGCAAGGGTACCTGACCACACCACCAGGCACAGGCGTCAGCATCTTTCATGGGCCATGGAGCATCTCTGCTGGATGAGTCCGGTTCACTGATGAAAGTCGATTCACGCTGAGCAGAAATGATGGTTGCCAACGATGTTGGAGAAGTCAAGGAGAGGGCTATGCATCAGCCACGGTTGTCACCAGAAGATCCTTTGGTGGTGATGGTGTTACAGTGTAAACAGGTGTGTCTAGTCAATACAGAACTGCCCTACACTTTTTAAATAGAACATTGACAAGCCCATACTACTTGAATAACATCAGTAATTGTGCCTCTGCATGAACAACACAGGTAAAATTTTATCTTAATGGACAATACACCTGTTGATCAAGGTTGCATTATTAGGGAACAGCTTCTGGAGATGGAGTGGCCTGCACTTTCTCTAGCCCTGAAACCCATTTAAAACCTATGGGATCCGCTGAGTCACCGTGTAGAGGCTCATGACTCTGTACCCCAGAACCTCAATGACCCGAGGGCCGCCCTTCAGGAAGAGTGGGATGCCATGTCTCAGCACACAATACATACAACTTGTGAACAGCATGAGATGTTTGTTGTCAAGCTGTAATTGATGCTTAGGGTACATGACAAGTTATTGAGATGTTGACATTTTATACCCACCACAGTTGTTGGCTTTTGTTTCAATAAATTGTTTGCGATGAAGAAATCACCATTGCATGCTTCTACCGAAATGCCCTACTTTCATGATATAATATCACTGTTGTGTAAACTTTTTACGTTTTCCATAAATTTCACCAGAAAGCCAAATATCCCTTTTAGTGAGTAGTATATATATATCTAGGGTGTCAGTCACTCCATCCACTATTTTGGCATCAATTAATGTCACAAGCCTCTACACCTCTATCAATCATCATAGTGTGGAAGCCATCTGGAGATGCCCATCTACCATGAATTATACCTTAGAATGTAAGGAATGTATTATTGATCTACTGAACATTGTGCTAAGATACAAGTATTTCGCTTTTCAAGATGGCTACTACCTGCAATTACGTGGAAACGCGATGGGTTCTAATATGGCACCAACGTCTTCATGTCGGTCCTAGAGGCGGACCACGTCTATGTGTCCCACCACTTCAGCCATGTGCTGGGGTGGTAGAGATACATAGATGATGTGTTCGTTGTCTGGGGTGGTACTAAGGACAGTTTGTTTGAATTTCACACCTTCCTTAACAATATTGATCCTGATATTAAATTTACGTTGACTCACTCCCCAATAAGTGTCCAATTTTTGGATACTCTTGTTAGCATCCAAGATGGATCAATAATCTCTTGAGGTTTGAAAGCTGTCATACCAGATCTATGGTTAAATCTCTCCCCCGCAGTAGGTTTCTCCGTGTACAGCGGATCGTGAGGGATCCAACGACACGCTCCTTGAGACTAACAGAGATGTCTAACAAGTTTATTCATAGAGGTTACCCAAGATGACTCATTAAGAGACCTTTAGATACAGGTCCTCCTTTTTAAAAAATATGGGACCCCTGGAAAAGGTTCAGAGGGTTCGAATAACCTTAACTCTCCTCATATTTCAATAGCAAGTCTCGACATGCTGTAGTGTTACACCTGATGTATAAGCGAAGTAATGGCTATATACCTCATCAACTGACCCAATCTGTTTTTTATATTTGTTTTTGTTAGTTTTCTTTTCTTTTTTTTTTGTTCAATTTGCAGTGTAGTGCAACGCTCTACACTTATTTCCTTTTCTGGCCTAAGGACTGCATGTTGTAGTCTACACATTGATGTTAATGTCATTCTTGTCATACTTTTACATACGATGCTGCGTTGCATTCTCTAAATAACTGATTCATATTGTATTACCTGTATGCCTTTTGAATCAATAAAACCTTTGAAACTTTAAAAAAAAAAAAAAAAAAAAAAAAGACCTTTAGATACATTAGATGTACAGAGACCACACACTAAGGAAACATCTTCTGAACGTGCAACATTTATTTCTACGTTCACGTCAAGTAGTTAGGACATCGCAAAAGCCATTAGGAAACACTGGCCCATTTTTAGAAGCAACTTAAGCCATGTGAAAGTTTGGGATCCCTCCTTTAATGTCCTTTAGAAGGGCTTTGAATTTACGTGACAGGCTTGTAAAAGCTGATGTGGCGAACAAGGAAATGTTTTGGTCTTATTTTGGTCTTAAAAGAAAGGGATGCTATCTCTGTTTGAACTGCGTTAACTGCAGCTATATGCTTAAAGGCAATCTGTTTACTCATCCTAGATTAAACACACAACATGAAATCCGCCATTATTTGACTTGTGACAGTTTTTTTTGTAATTTACTTACTTCAATGTCCATATAATCTCATATGTAGGAGAAACTTCTCTAGATCTTAAAACACGGTTAAATCATCATCGGTACGCCATACGTCAAAAAAGGAAAGACTTACCTGTACCAAAACATTTTGTTGAAGCTGGAGATAGAGAAAAATATTTGAGATTTAGAATCATTGACCACATACCTCCTGTGAAAAGAGCTGGGAATAGGTATTAAAACGACGCGAGTTGGTATGGATATACCGTTTAAAAACATTTGTGGTCATGGCTACGGCCAACGATGCTTGATGAACCCTAGGGAGATAAACATCAAGAACAACCTAACCCGGCTAGCCGTGTGCTAGCTAAACCTAACTTAATGGCTTGAATTGTGCCCTTAGCCATAGCCGTGGGTAGGCCTAAAAGGGGGCATACCCTGTGGAAATGAAAAGAGAAGGGAGGGAGGGTGGGGCACCTGAAGAACACACGCCCAGAAGTGAGGCAGTGGCTTGTTTAAGAAGAGCCACCGCCCCTCCCACAAATGCAGGCTGACTAGTCAGCCTTACTACTAAAACCAGATGGGTTAAATACTGAATTTAAATGGGATTGTTTGATATATAGGTGTATCCGCAGGGGCGTCCCTGTTGATCCTGGTCAGCTATGCTGGTGTATGATTATATAGTAGTGTCATTTACGTGCTTTATAGTTAGTAATTTTTCTTTTCTTCTCTGTTTTATCAGATTGAAGTCCATTGCCTTATCACTCCAGCAGTGCCAGAAGTGGTCTTCCACGTCCCCATTATTTGGCTTGAATCTTTACCCATTAAGTTTTGCATATTGATGTGTGGTCAAGGGGCATCAGGGATCCCATTGGCTTATTATTTAATTTAATAAAGTGTGTGGATTGCCAGCATGTTTTTACACTGATTGGACTGGTTTGATTGCGGTGGTGGTGTCTAGTGCGGCCCAAAGGGGACACAGACGTGCTCTTCGTTTAGTGGCTTTTTGGCATAGAACAGTACAGAATGATTCCTCTCCTGTGTTGCAACTACCTCGCATGTCTCAGCCAACGTGATGTGAGTGTGACTTAGGTGACCCTCCATGCTACAGTAAGCCAGTCAGCATTGGCATGCTGATAGTGTCACTGTCAGCGTTTTTTGACACGGTGATCACCCTGTCGGGATGACACCGTGTTGATGGGAGAGACACTTACAAATTTGGATGTTTGTTGTTATTTTCAACATTCGCAATGGATCTACTGATGCCCCACATTTACTTTATGTTCCTGTATATTACAGGGTTGTTATAGTTACTTACTTATATGTCGTACTTGTACACTGATATGTTGATTTGGTAATGTATCCTGTAATGAATTTGAGATGATTATGTACATATTTTTAGTATTTTATATGACTCACGATTATGTGACCAATCATTGTGATGTCATATGTTTAATTTTCCAATTATCCACTTATGTATCATGTGATCACTTTTTTTTAAGACTTATACTCACTTGTGACACTATTGTGCTGCATGACAAAGCCCTCATTGAGAAGGCTGAAACGTTGCCTGGGAATAAATTGGGTCAGAATTTTCACTGACTTCGGAGTGCTGCCTCGTCCTTTGGTAGATAGAGAAATATATATATATATATATATATATATATATATATATATATATTTATATATCTATATACACACACACACACACACATAAGAGACATCTGTCCATCGAGTTCAGCCGGTTACCCAACAGATGCAGTCGAGCTAAATATGATGGTTGACGCATTAAAGGGGTTTTCCGGGAAAGATAAATACCGTACTGAAAAAAAAAGTTCTTATAAATAAACTCCCAGATGTCTAATTATTTATAATGGCTCCTTTAGTCTAGGGAACGATCAGTCAAGTAGCTAAAATAGCGGCTCTTGGATTTATAATCATAAAATCCGTCCGAGTGACACTGCAGGAAGGCCGGTGTGAGAAAGCAGAGCACAGAGCCCTATGTAAAGTCTGCTGGTATCAGCACTGTGAAGTTGTATACTATGTGCAGATGACAGCTGAGATAACTGCTCCTCTGTGTCCCTGTGCTTCAGAAAAGAGTTTACCTCATCCCATACTCAGAGACTGAAGGGTAGGAATGAGGACCAGACGCACTGCTGTTGGAGTCTTTAGAAAACACCTCAGCCTGACAGTACGGGATGAGGAAAATACCTAATATGTTTATTTTTTATTGTTTATATATTTTTATATGTAAAAGTGGGTGGTTTAAACTTTTAATATATTGTTTTTTATTTTTTAACCCCATGATTCCTCTGCCCTCACTCATCAGCATTGATCGCGGCACCTGAGGGGTTAAATGATGGAGGCGGTGCACTGTCCCGAGTCCTCTATATCAGAGGTCCCCAACCGCCGGGCCGCGGCCCAGGACTGGGCCCTGGAAGGTTGTTTGCCGGCCCGCGGCAATCAGTCTTTAACGCGGTACTAATGAAGCGCTTACATTATGGAAGCGCTTCATTAGTACCGGAGGACCCGGAAACGGTAAACGATCTGTACTCACCGCTTCCTAGTCCTCGGCTCGGCTGTCGGCTGTGCAGGGCTGCGCACAGCGTGAGGGCGCACTGTAACCTCACACTGTGCGCTGCGCCTGCGATACACAGCCGACAGCATGATGAAGAGGATCGCGATGATAAGTGGTGGCGTGCAGGAGAGGTAAGTGTTTTTCTTTTATTTGTGCTGATGGCTAAAGGCTGACATGGGGGTCTGATGGCTAAAGGCTGACATGGGGGTCTGATGGCTAAAGGCTGACATTGGGGTCTGATGGCTAAAGGCTGACATTGGGGTCTGATGGCTAAAGGCTGACATGGGGGTCTGATGGCTAAAGGCTGATATTGGGGTCTGATGGCTAAAGGCTGACATTGGGGGCTGATGGCTAAAGGCTGACATTGGGGGCTGATGGCTAAAGGCTGACATTGGGGGCTGATGGCTAAAGGCTGACATGGGGGCTGATCTGAGGCATTGGGGGTTATATAGAGTTATATATTTGAATATGCACCTTGTGTTTTGTTATGCGCGTGAATCAGTCAGCGCCGACCAGCACCCCCTAAGCCCCGCCCACCCCTAAGCCCCCCCCCCTAAATTGTCTTGCGTTAAAATGGTCCTTGGTGCAAAAAAGGTTGGGGACCACTGCTCTATATAATAATCCTTATAGAACAGTGTCCCCCAACCCTGCAGCAATTCTGCTTGCTGTTGCAGCAACCCCCACCCCCCCAACTTACCATCCCCCCATGACACTGTCCTCTACATTAGCAATTCAACAGCAAGCAGAGTTCTTTGGGGGGGGGGGGGCGGAGATCACTGTCCTCCTGAGTCCTCTATATAATAATAACCCATATAGACCATTGTCCCCCAACCCTGCAGGAACTGTGCTTGCTGCTGCTGCCCTCTTCCCCCAATAACCATACCCCACCACCTCCGATTAACTTTTTAAACATAGTCTGTCACTTACTGCTGTGAGTGTATAACTCAGTTTATCCTTGATAGCAGACTGGCAGTTGCACACAACAGACCAGGGGCAAGCCTGCGATGCTGGATGTGGTTGGAGTCAGGGCTAGGGTCTCCATGGAATCGGAGGTGGTATGAGGCAGATGGTGGCAATGGCAGCCGAAGCGCATAACATGAGTGTGGAATGCACAAGACTGCTTCCTGCCCGTCCACCTGCCTGCACAGTTCTGCTCTGCTCCTGTCTGTTGAGCCTGCGACTCGCACACTCAGGGCCGGCGCTACCATATAGGCAAGGGGGGGCAATTGCCCCTGGGCCCCCGAGTCCATAGAGGCCCCCAAGCCCACCACCCGCCTGGCGCCGGACCGAATCCATAGTCTGTGCTGTGGGGCAGGGGAGGGAGAGAAGTCTTCCTTTCCTGTTCCTCTGATAGGCTGCAAGTTTTATGACTTGTTACTGGCACATGGGGCGGCAGAGAGGCACTTGTTACTGGCACATTATTATGGGGAACTATGTGGGCTTCTACTGAGGCCACAAAGAAGGGGTATTTTATATGGGGGGGGGGCTCTGTGTGGTACTAGTATTATCAGGGGTATTGTCTGTTTCTGCAGTGTAGTATTGGGGTAGTAGGATGATTTGTCCAGAAGATGGGAGGATGATGGAAAAGTAGTAAACTAAGATTTCTTTTTTTGTTGTTGTCAAACTGCAGAGACAGAAAATGGCGACAAAATGGTGGTCTGGTCTGAAGGTCTGAAAGGAGAAGACGAGGTCAGAGAATATCTACATCAAAAGGAGATGGATGCAAGAGGTATGCTGCCATGGAGGGGGGGGGGGGGAAATAATGTAACGCAAAGGGGGTGATGTAAAAAGGAGGGGGTGATGACGTGAAGGGAAAGAGATGTGCCATTCGGGGGGGGGGGGGAGTATGCTGCCATGGAGGGGGGGGATAATGTGACGCGAAGGGGGTGATGACGTGACATGGAGGGGGGTGGCCCTTATTGCTTTTCACCCCAGGGCCCCACTTCACCTAGAACCGGCCCTGCGCACACTGGCCAATCAGCAGCAGGAGCTTTGCACTGCTAAATGCTGATTGACCAGTGCAATGCGGGTGCCCAGCAGACAAGGGAGAACAAGCGGCGCTGCAGGATGTCACTGGCTCAGTCAGGGTCAGTCAGAAGGAGACAGATCACAGGTGGGACATCGCCCATCGGCGTTTTGTACAGAATGGGGGGGGGGGGATGCCTTAGCAGACTGGAAGCAGGGCCCACCAGAGCACCAGATAGGGACTCGGGATGGAAGACTGTGGCAATCATAAATACATAGCTGCAGACGTAGGGAGCTGACACTGATAGAAACGGCTGCTGTATGGAAGGGGTTAACAGGGAGGGAGCTCCCTCTCCCATCGGGGGGCTGCTGTGCATTTGCAGCCCCCCCGACAGGATGGGATCGCAGAGGGAGGGGGCCCACCTACCTCCCCATCACCCACTGCTCAGTTCTGGCAGCGGGTGATAGTTGTCATGGAAGCAGGACGCTTTCAGAAGCGCCCTGCTCTCTCCATGGTACTGAAAGTCTGATTAGACCTGCTAAAGGTCTATTCAGATTTTGTAAAGTAAAAAATACAGCACAGTGCACTATACAGTGTACTGTACTATATTATATAGACACCAGATCCACTGGATCTACAAGAACCAAGTGGGTCTGGGTAAAAAAAAAAAAAGTGAAAAAAAGTGAAAGAAAAAGTAAAAAAAAAAACATTTCACTGAATAAAAAAAAAAAAAAAATACACTACACATATTAGGTGTCGCCGCATCCGTAAAAACCTGCTCTATGAAAATATCACATGACCGAACCCCTCAGGTGAACGCCATAAAAAAAATTAAAAATGGTGTAAATAAGCCAATTTTTTGGCACCTTACATCACTAAAAGTGTAATACAAAGCGATCAAAAAGGCGTATGCCTCCCAAAATAGTACCAAACCGCCATCTCATCCTGCAAAAAATGAGCCCCTAGCTAAAACAATTGCACAAAATATAAAAAAAAAAATATGGCTCAGACTAAAACATGATTTTTTTATTTCAAAAATGCTTTTTAGTGTTAAATGTAAAAAATAAAAATAAAAAGTGGACATATGGTATCTGCACATCCATAAGAATCCGAGCTATAAAAATATCACGACCTAACCCCTCAAGTGAACACTGTAAAGAAAATTAAATAAAAAGTGTACATCACAAAAAGTGTAATAGCAAGCGATCAAAAAGTCATATGACCCCCAAAATAGTGCCAATCTAACCGTCACCTCATCCCGCAAAAATTATACCCAACCTGAGACAACCGCCTAAAAACTGAAAAAAAATATGGCTCTCAGACTATGGAGACACTAAAACATGTTTTTTTTTTTGTTTCAAAAAGGATATTATTGTGTAAAACCTAAATAAATAAAAAAAGGTATACATATTATGTATCGCCGCTTCCGTAAGGACCTGCTCTATAAAAATATAACATGAGCTAACCCCTCAGGTGAACGCCATATACACAAAAAAAAGTCAAAAAAGCCATTTTTTGTCACCTTAGATCACAAAAAGTGTAATAGCAAGCGATCAAAAAGTCATATGCACCCCAAAATAGTACCATTCAAACCTCCATATCATCCCGCAAAAAATGAGCCCCTACATAAGGCAATTGCCCAAAAAAAAAAACAAAACACTATGGCTTTCAGAATGTGGAGACACAAAAAAATATTTTTTTTCAAAAATGCTTTATTATGTAAAACTGAAACAAAAAAAACCAAAAGTAGTCATATTTTGTATTTTCACGTCCGTAACAACGTTCTCTATAGAAATAGCATACAATCTTACCTGTCAGTTCAACGATGTAAATCACAAAAAATACAAAACGGTCCCAAAACAGCTATTTTCTTTGCAAATTTTCCATTTTAATCCATTTTTCCAGTAACAAAGCAAGGGTTAACAGCCAAACAAAACTCAATATTTATTGCCCTGATTCTCTAGTTTGCAGAAACACCCCATATGTGGTCGTAAACTGCTGTATGGCCAAACGGCAGGGCGTTGAAGGAAGGGAACGCCATATGGTTTTTGGAAGGCAGAATTTGCTGGACTGGTTTTTTGACACTATGTCCCATTTGAAGCCCCCCTGATGCACCCCTACAGTAGAAACTCCAAAAAAGTGACCCCATTTTGGAAACTACGGGATAAGGTGGCAGATAAATAAAAATTAAATTTTTCGACTTCATTTTACCACTGTCATGAAGTACAATTTGTGACGAAAAAACAATCTCAGAATGGCATGGATAAGAAAAAGCGTTTTAAAGTTGTCACCACATAAAGGGACACTGGTCAGATTTTAAAAATGGCCTGGTCCTTAAGGTGAAATAGGGCCGTGTCCTTAAGGGGTTAAGGGAGATAAATGTATAAAAAAAAAAATTGGGATCGAGCTTAAGGGTATGTTCAGACGACGACAATTGTCGCGCGACAATTTGGGAACCACTACACTGCAACATGTGTAGCGCGACATTGATGTCACATTAATGTCACGCGACAATTTTTATAATGGGTGTCTATGGTGGTGTCGCACGTGCGACATGCAACATGTTGCGACTGCGACACAACAGTCACAAGAAGTCCATCCCGGATGGATTTTTGTCGACTGTCGTGTCGCAGTCGCAGCATGTCGCATGTCGCACTGCGACACCATAGACTCCCATTATAAAAATTGTCGCGCGACAATAGTGCGACTTTTTGTCGCGCGATAATTGTCGTCGTCTGAACATACCCTAAATGTGTGGAAAGCTATTCAGGCGCAAATGTGGGACAAATTACAGAAGCCCAAATGTGGGCCAAAAGAGTCAAGCGGAATTGTGGTAAAAGCTATTGAGGCGGAAATATTGGCCAAAAGAGTTTAGCGGAAATGTGGGACAAAATATTGAAGCTTAAATGTGGAACAACTTGTTTAAGTTTTAGCATTGAATCAAAGGAGGTGGCTCGCATCAATTAACCACTTCAGCCCCCCTAGCTTAAACACCCTTAATGACCAGGCCACTTTTTACAATTCCGCACTACACTACTTTCACCGTTTATTGCTCCGTCATACAACTTACCACCCAAATGAATTTTACCTCCTTTTCTTCTCACTAATAGAGCTTTCATTTGGTGGTATTTCATTGTTGCTGACATTTTTACTTTTTTTTGCTATTAATCAAAAATGACCGAAATTTTTGCAAAAAAAAAATGACATTTTTCACTTTCTGTTGTAAATTTTTTTTAAAAAAACTACATTTCTATATAAATTTTTCTCTAAATTTATTGTTCTACATGTCTTTGATAAAAAAAAAAGTCCAATAAGTGTATATTTATTGGTTTGGGTAAAAGTTATAGCGTTTACAAAATATGGTGCAAAAAAATGAATTTCTGCATTTTAAAGCAGCTCTGACTTTCTGAGCGCCTGTCATGTTTCTTCAGGTGCTAGAATGCCAGGAAAGTATAAATACCCCCCAAATGACACCATTTTAGAAAGAAGACACCCCAAAGTATTCGCGGAGAGGCATGGTGAGTTCATGTATCATTTCATTTTTTTTCACAAGTTTCTGAGAAAAAAAAAAAAAAAGTTTCAATTTCTGCTAACTTCTGGCAAAAAAAAAAAAAAAAAAATCTCAGACGGACTCACTATGCCCCTCGGGGTGTCTACTTTCCAAAATGGGGTCATTTGTGGGGTGTGTTTACTGTTCTGGCATTTTGGGCGGGGCTACATTGTGAGCCGCCATGTAAAACCTAAAGGTACTCGTTAGAATTTGGGCCCCTTTGCGCACCCAGGCTGCAAAAAAGTGTCACTTATGTGGTATCGCCGTACTCAGGAGAGGTAGGGCAATGTGTTTTGGGGTGTATTTTTACATATACCCATGTTGGGTGAGAGAAATATCTCTGTAAATTGTCAACTTTGTGTAAAAAATATCTCTGTAAAAGACGACTTTTAAATATTTTTATACAAAGTATGGGTATATATAAAAATACACCCCAAAACACATTGCCCTACTTCTCCTGAGTACAGCGATACCACATGTGTGCCACTTTTTTGCAGCCTGGGTGCGCAAAGGGGCCCTAAAACCAATGAGTACCTTTAGGATTTCACAGGGCATTTTTACGCATTTGGATTCCAGACTTCTTCTCACGCTTTAGAGACCCCTAAAATGCCAGGACAGTATAAATACCCCACATGTGACCCCATTTTGGAAAGAAGACACCCCAAGGTATTCCGTGAGGGGTATGGTGAGTTCATGTAAAATTTTATTTTTTGTCACAAGTTAGTGGAATATGAGACTTTGTAAAAATTTCCGCTAACTTGTGCCATACTGTGTGTGATATTTCTCACACACAGTATGGGTATATGTAAAAATACACCCCAAAACACATTGCCCTACTTCTCCTGAGTACGGTGATACCACATGAGTGACACTTTTTCGCAGCCAAGATGCGCAAAGGGGCCCTAAAACCAATGAGTACCTTTAGGATTTCACAGGCCATTTTTGCGCATTTGGATTCTCACGTTTTAGGGCCCCTAAAATGCCAGGACAGTATAAAAACCCCACAAGTGACCCCATTGTGGAAAGAAGACACCCCAAGGTATTCTGTGAGGGGCATGGCGAGTTCACAGAAAAAAAAAATTTGGCACAAGTTAGCGGAAATTGATTTTTTTTTTTTACAGTCTCATTCCACTAACTTGTGACAAAAAATAAAATTTTACATGAACTCACCATACCCCTCACGGAATACCTTGGGGTGTCTTCTTTCTAAAATGGGGTCACATGTGAGGTTTTTGTACTGCTCTGGCATTTGAGGGTCTCCGCAATCATTACACGTATGGCCAGCATTAGGAGTTTCTGCGATTCTCCTTATATTGAGCATACGGGTAATGAGATTTTTTTTCCTGTTCAGCCTCTGGGCTGAAAAAAGAAAAAAAATGAACGGCACAGATTTCCTCATTCGCATCGATCAATGTGGATGAAAAAATCTCTGCCAAAAAATGTGCAAAAAAAAAAAGTAGTAAGGCCCCATTCACACGTCCGCAAAAATGTCTGCATCTATTCCGCAATTCTGCGAAATAGATGCGGAGCCATTCAGTGTGAATGGGGCCAGCGGTGATGCGGAGAGCACACTATGTGCTCGCCGCATCAGCATTTGCGGAGCTGCGGCCGCAAACTTCCGGGTTTCGGCCCCCAAACATCCGGCCGCAGCTCCGCAAAAGATAGAGCATGTCCTATTCTTGTCCGCAATTGCGGACAAGAAAAGGCATTTTCTATATAGTTCTGGCAATGTGCGGATCCGCAAAATGCGGAAAGCACATTGCCGGTGTCCGTGTTTTGCGGATCCGCGGAACACATACGGACGTCTGAATGAGCCTTACAGGGGGGTAATTAGTGTCAGGGGGGTGACATGGGGTGATCGGGGGTTAATCAGGGGTTAATCAGTGACGGGGGGTCTGTGTGGTGATTGGTGCACTTACATAAGTTTCCTTTGGTGGTCCCAAGCAAAAGGGACCACCAAAGGAACGACCAGCAAGCATATCAGACGCTGTTAACAAAACAGCGTCTGATATGCCATTTTTTTTTAAACTTCTACAGCCTGCCAGCGCACGATCAGCGCTGGCAGGCTGTAGTTTACCTTATCCCCGACGCGATCCTGCGAACGCGCGTGTTCACAGGAAATCTCGCCTCTCGCGAGATGACGCGTCCGCGCGTCAGAGAGGAACAGACCGACCGCCTGCAGGACGCAATCCTGCGTTAGGCGGTCGGTAAGAAGTTAAAGAAGCATTTCCCTGCCACCTATGCAGAGCAGGGGTTTTATTCACGTCTAAAATTGTATAATGTCAACCCAAGAATGTGACAGAAAAATTACTGAAATTAATTAACTTGTCTACTTGGTAGAGCAGGGGTCTATGACAGAAAACAATCGTTTATTGTCACCCGAAAATGTAAAAGAAAAACTATTGAAATGTATTAAGCTGTCAACTAGGTATAGCAGTGGTACTATACACCCAAAAGGTGGTTAATTTCACCAGAAAATGTAACAGATAATTCTTTTATTTATTTTACCGGTCTAATAGGTATAGCAGTAGTACTATACTCACCAAAAGTTTGGAGTTCCATATGGAGTAGGAGTTTGAGGAAGCTGTGGACGCAGCGGAGTAGGTTGAAGCGGCAGTGGAGGAGGACGAGATAGCCAACACAGGTTTTTGGTTTTAATTTAATTTTTTAAAATTAAGGTAGACTCCAAAAAGAGTGTGAAATATCCAAAATACAAACATGAGCAATTGCGCTGCAGTATAACAATGGCTGCTTAGTGCCAGTATACATGTCTATTCTGCACAAGGTACGGACAAGTCCTGAGGGATTCATGCCTGGTTCATTTTAATGAATGTGAGCTTGTCCACATTGGCTGTGGACAGGCGGCTGCGTTTGTCTGTGATGACGCCCCCTGCCGTGCTAAACATACGTTCAGATAATACACTGGCTGCAGGGCAGGCCAGCACCTCCAAGGCGTGAAGGGCAATCTCAGGCCATGTGCCCAATTTGGAGACCCAGAAGTTGAAGGGGCAGACCTGTCATTCAGTACGTGTAGGCGTGTGCACACATACTGCTCCACCATGTTGGTAAAATGCTGCCTCCTGTAAAGACGTTCCATATCAGCTGGTGGTGCTGGTTGTTGTGGCGTGCTGACAAGGCTTTTCCACATGTCGGCCATGCCAACTCTGCCTTCTGAGATGCTGGCAGTGCCCCAGCTGCGTTGGTGACCTCTTCCTTCGCCTTGTGCTTCCACTGTGCCCCCGCTGTCAGGTGGGAATGCCACCACAGCACGTCTACCAGCATGCACTTGTACTCTCGCATCTTACAGTCACGCTCCAGTGACGGAATTATGGACGGTACGTTGTCCTTGTAATGGGGATCCAGCAGCGTGGCCACCCAGTAATCAGCACAAGTTAGAATGTGGGCAACTCTGTGGTCGTTGCAAAGACACTGCAGCATGTAATCGCTCGTGTGTGCAAGGCTGCCCAGAGGCAACGAAAAGCTGTCCTCTGTGGGCGGTGTATTGTCTGTGTCCTCTGTATCCCCCCCATCCATGCACCAGTGATGGCCATGAGCTGGTCTGGGTGCCACCCTGCTGTGAACATGGTTCCTCCTCCTCCTCCATCTCCTCCTCATCATCATCCAGAACTGTGCCCTGGCTGGACAATTGTGTACCTTGGGTTTGTGTGTGCATGAACCCACCCTCGGAGCCACTTGGGAATGACTGGCCGGAAACCCTACGAAATGATCCCTCTTCCTCCTCCTGTGCCACATCCTCTTCCATCATCGCCATGAGCGTTTTTTCAAGGAGGCATAGAAGTGGGGTAGTAACGCTGAGAACGGTGTTATCGGCACTGGCCATGTTGGTGGAGTACTCGAAACAGCGCAACAAGGAACACAGGTCTCGCATGGACCTCGTCTGACCAAATACCGCTGCAGGTTTTGTCGCCTACTCGCACCTGAGGAAGGGGTTTCACTTGTGCGTTTAGCTGGCACAGATCGACCACGTCCTCTCCCTGCAACAGGAGCTCCACCAGCAGCACCATGACCTGGGCCACGTCCCTTATTTGACGCTCTCATTTTTTGAATTCAGGATCTTGCCCTAAATGGGCGTTTAATTAATAGTAGAAAAGAACGACAGTATGTAAAGGGTGTATCTCACACGGCCTGAAACAGTCTAGGCCTCAATTAAAGATTTCTTTGCACAAAATGGCTGTATTTCAAATGGCTATATTTCAAATGGCTGAATCAAACCCCTGTATGTATAGGGGGTATCTCACACGGTCTGAACCACTGTAGGCCTGAAGTAAATACAGTATATCTTTGCACAAAAAGGCTGCATTTCAAATGGCTGTATTTCAAATGCCTAATTTAAACCCCTGTATGTATAAGGGGGATCTTACAGGGCCTGAACCTCTGTAGGCCTGAATTCAATATTGGTGCACCAAATGGCGGTATATCTCTGAATGTAACCCAAATGTATTAAGGGTGTATCTTACAATGACATCTGCATCAAAGGCTGGCAACTAAATTTTTTGTGCCCAAACGACTGTTTGTTTAACTACTGAATTTGACAGCAGTATATAAGCCTGTAATTTCACACGTGCTGATGCTGCAAGGTCTGAAAATAGAGTTTTTTGTCAAAAGTGTTTTTCAAACCCCAGAAAATGATGGGTGTATTTCTAGCTTAAATTGCACACTGACTAATACAGATGTTGTAGTTTGCCCCCAAAAAATGGGGATTTGCAATTACCCAAAAGCTCAGATACAGTGCTGGTGCACTGAGCATGCATAAAATGGCCGCCTCCACCCACCTAACTAACAGAATTCTAAACGTTAGTATTTTTTGGTCAATGAGCTCAGGGCAGGGTAAAAGGATAGTGCCCTGCACCCACACAACTATTTCTAGGTAGATCGCTGAGTTAGATTCTCTCCCTGAAATCACAAGTCCACCAGCATCCTCTCCCTACACTTGTAACAGCAGAGTGACGTACAGCGCTATGTGACTCAAGCTTATATAGATCCTGGGTCACATGCTGCTCTGGCCAATCACAACCATGCCATTAGTAGGCATGGCTGTGATGGCCTCTTGGGGCAAGTAGTATGACGCTTGTTGATTGGCTGCTGTGCAGCCTTTCAAAAAGCGCCAAGAAAGCGCCGAACACTGAACAGTTACGGAAATGTTCAGGTTCGTGTCCCGAACACCCCAAAATTCGGTACGAACCCAAACTATACAGTTAGAGTTCGCTCAACCCTATAAATAACCCTAATTTTGATAATCTTTCAGGGTACTGTAGTTGCCCCATTTCAGTTATTACTTTAGTTACCATCCTCTGAACCCTCTCCAGCTCTACTATGTCCGCCTTGTTCACAGGAGCCCAGAACTCTACACAGTACTCCATGTGTGGTATGACTAGCGATTTGTAGGACTGTTTTCATCACGGGCGTCTATGCCCCTTTTGATGCAACCCATCATCTTATTGGCCTTGGTAGCAGCTGCCTGACACTGGTTTTTGCAGCTTAGTTTGCTGTTTATTAAAATTCCTAGATCCTTTTCCATGTCAGTGTTACCGAGTGTTTTACCATTTAGTATATACGGGTGACTTGCATTATTCCTTCCCATGTGCATAACTTTACATTTGTCAGTGTTAAACCTCATCTGCCACTTATCTGCTCAAGCCTCCAATCTATCCAGATCCCTCTGTAGCAGTATATAGTCCTCCTTAGTGTTAATTACTTTACATAGTTTAGTGTCATCTGCAAAACTTTATATTTTACTATGCAAGCCTTCTACAAGATCATTAATAAATATATTGAAAAGAATAGGGCCCAGTACTGACCCCGAGGTACCCCACTAGTGACAGTGACCCAATTTGAGTGTGTACCGTTTATAACCACCCTCTGTTTTCTGTCACTCAGCCAGTTACTTACCCACTTACAGACATTTTCTCCCAGTCCGAGCATCCTCATTTAATATACTAACCTTTTATGTGGTACAGTGTCAAATGCTTTGGAGAAGTTCAGATATACGACATACGCTGTCAAGTCTAGAACCTACCTTCTCATAGAAACTGGTTAAATTCGTTTGGCATGACCGATCCCTCATGAAGCCATGCTGATATGGCGTTATTTGCTGATTTCCATTGAGATCCTCTAAGATAGCATCTCAGAAAACCTTCAAACAGTTTCCCCACAACAGATGTTAAACTTACCAGACTATAGTTTCCGGCTCTGTTTTTGGACCCTTTTTAAATATTGGCACCATATTTGCTATGCGCCAATCCTGTGGAACATTCCCTGTCAGTCCACAAACATCAGAAACAAGGTCTGGCTATGACATTACTTAATTCCCTTAGGATATGGGGGTGTATGCCATCCGGTCCTGGCGATTTGTCCATTTTAATCTTTTCAAGTCGTCGTTGTACTTCTTCTTGGGTCAGACAGGACACTTTTAGTGGGGAATTTATTTTCACATTCAAATATTTTTTTCTCCAATGTATTCACTGAGGAAAATAAACTGTCAGATAAAATGCTAACAGCTTTGCTTTCTCCTCATTGCTCTCTGCAACTCCCCCTTCATTACTCTTTAAAGGGCCGACAACTTCAGATTTTTACTTTCTAACATTTATATAATTGAAGAACATTTTAGGGTTAGTTTTACTCTCTTTGGCAATTAATCTCTCGATCTCTAAGTTGGCCGCTTTTATTTGTATTTTACATGTTCTATTTTTTTCCTTATAGTTTCAGTGCTTCCTCGCTACCCTCCTGTATTTAGTGATTTATTTGCTTTCTTTTTGTCATTTATTGCTTTCTTTACATATCTATTTATCCACATTGGTTTCTTTTTGTTTCTTAACCTTTTATTCCCAGTATGGTCGTCCCTCTAGTTGGGTCCTGAACCAGTTGGGAAAAGTAAATTGAACCTGTTTCCTTTATGCGATGTACAGCTTTCAGTTCCCCAATCTATATCTGGGTAGTTGAAGTCCCCCATAATAACCCCCTTATTATGGTTTGTGACCTCGTCTATCTCGTTTAGTAATAGATTTTTTGTGGACTCTGGTATATTAGATGGTTTATATAATTGTATTATTGTTTTTAGTTCCATGTATAATTGTATTATTGTTTTTAGTTCCATGCATCTCTACCCAGTGACTCCACATGTTCCTTTTCCATCACTTATATCGTCTCAGACTGTGGGCTTTAGACAGGACTTTACATAAAGGCAGACCCCTCCTCTCTCCGGTTTTGACAGTCCTTTCTAAACAGACTGTAACCTTGTACATTAACGGCCCAGTCATGGCCATCATCCAGCCATGTCTCAGTTATTCCCACTATGTCATAGTCCTCCTCACACATCACTAATTCCAGTTCCCCAGTTTTGTTAGTCAGGCTTCTGGCATTAGTGTACATACAATTAAGAGGTTTTTATATATTTTGAACCCTACACCTTTCCTTCTCAACTGTTTTAGTCCCTCCTTCCATTCCTCCCCCAGTCCCACTACCTTGACCCCGGTCTCTATCTGCACTATCTTCCCCTCCTATAATGTAACTACTCTTCCCCCCCTAGTTTAAACACTCCAACCTTCTAGCCATCTTTCTCCCAAACAAAGCTGCCCCTTCCCCATTGAGGTGCAGCCCGTCCCTACGATAGAGCCTGTAGCTGACAGAAGTCGGCCCAGTTTTCCAGGAACCCAAACCCCTCCTTCCTACACCAGTTTTTAAGCCACTTGTTAACCTCCCTAATCTTCTGCTGTCTTTCTTGTGTGGCTCTTGGTACAGGCACTATCTTGGAAAATATTACCTTTGAGGTCCTTGCCCTAAGCTTTTGACCTAAATCCCTGAAATCATTTTTAAGTAGTGTTTACGTTTCGCTTCAGTTTTTCCCATTTGTAATCCATTGTTTGCGGATCACAAATGGAAACGGAAGCATATGCAACAAGCCCACTGGCCATGCCTGGGGTATCCCTTGCCCCTTAGGAGGCTTCTACGAAATATGTCCCTCTTATAGAGCAAGTAATCATGATGCCAGCTGCGGTTAAGCAGCGAGGACTTTGAGTCCCCTTTGTGAATGGTAATATTGGTACCCAGGGGTAAGATTGCCAGAGTGGTGCAGGGAGGCCTACAGTCTCTGTAGAAGTTGTATACACGTCACGGTGTTCCTACCTGGATACAGTTGGATCCTATACATGATGTGGTCCGAAGCAGTGCAAAAAGGGTACTTAAACTTGGATGATGGATGGGTAGAATAAATGGAGTCCAGCCTTTAAAGTAACATAGAACACAGCCTTACTTGGCATAAACGGTATCCAAAGAGTTACCAAACCTTATCTTGGTCATCAGCAGGTATCCGTATAATCTGTACAGCCAAACACTTCTCTCCAACACTCTCAGCTCTGCGGTATATCTCTCTCTCTCTCTCTCAGCTATGCTTGGCTGGGTAAATTGGAAACTCTTCCTCTTCTGCTGGAACTTGGAACTTAGCTGTCTGTAGTCTGTCTCTTACTTTAGTCCTTAATCCTAGGAACTTCTTGTCCTGGCATCAAGTTCTGTTAGCCTGGGAGGCAATGCAAGCCCAGGAGGGGACAAGCAACCATAAAGGACTTCAGAGGCAGGGCCTCTGGGGCCTAGCAGAGCAGACAGTGCTCTGCCACCCAACACACAACCTTTCTCTAAGGAGGGTAGGCTAGACTGACTAACTAAACTCCTCCGTCTTTAAAAAGAGGGCTGGAAGGGAACTAGAAGGTTCCTCTACAAAGAAACTATCTCTGCTCAGATTTGCTGCCACCTGCTGGTAACTAGAGATCGCCCGAACTATCCGCCGGCGAACAGTTCCCGGCGAACATAGCATGTTTGCGTTCGCTGCGGCGGGCGAACACATGCGATGTTCGGTCCGACCCTATACATCATCATTGAGCAAACTTTGACCCTGTACCTCACAGTCAGCAGACACATTCCAGCCAATCAGCAGCATACCCTCTCTCCCAGACCCTCCCATCTTCTGAACAGCATCCATTTTAGATTCATTCGGAAGCTGCAGTCTTAGTGAGAGGAGGGACAGTGTAGCTGCTGCTGATTTAATAGGGAAATCGATAGCTAGGCTAGTGTATTCAGTGTCCACTCCAGTCCTGAAAGACTCATCTGATCTCTGCTGTAAAGACAGCGTCCTGACAGCACCCGAAAAAGCCTTTTTTAGGGCTGCTACATTAATCTGCTTTTTTTTTCTCCATATATATATTACAGTTGCCTGGCCTGCCCGTGTGTGAGGAGCTGCAGGCCCACAGACTGTAGTGTGCCCACTGCCAGTGCCCTCCACTCATACAGTGTGGCACAGAACTTTGCATCAAAAAAAGGAATTTCATTTTTACACTTTAGTGTAATTTCAGTTGCTTTCCTGCTGCCAGTGTGTGTCAGGCCCACTTCCACTGACTAGTGTGCCCACTGCCAGTGCCCACCACTCATACCGGGTGGCACAGTACCTAGCACGCGTAGTACCACTTATCTAAAATGACAGGCAGAGGCAGGCCACCCCGCAGGGTCCGTCGTGGTCGTGGTGCTGTGATTTCCACTGTCCCTGGAATAATGCCTAGTGTTCAGAGGCCACGTACCCTGAACCCGAAAAATTCTGAGGACATAGTTGACTGGCTTAGACAGGACACCCAATCTTCAACAGCTTCCGCTAAGAACCTTGACGCACCATTCTCCTCCAGCTCAGCTTCGGTCACCTGCTCTCAAGTTACCATGCTCCAGCCCGCTGCCACCACCACTACCACCACAGCCGCTTCACTTGATCCGTCAGAGGAGTTATTTACACATCAGTTGGATGCAATTAGTGATGCGCAACCATTATTGCCAGATGATGTAGATTACAGGGATATGTCTCAGTCAGGCAGGATTACACACATGGACGTACAGTGTGATGATGATGATGATGATGATGATGATGTTGTACCCGCTGCTGCTTCCTTTGCTGAGGGGTCAGATACAAGTGAAGCAGTTGATGATGACAATGTGTCCACGGATGCCACGTGGGTGCCTGCTCGAAGAGAAGAAGAGGGGGAAAATTCAGAAGGGGAGACAGAGAGAAGGAGGAGACGAGTTGGAAGCAGGGGGAGGTCGTCGCAAGGAGTTAGTGGCACAGTCAGACAGCATGTATCGGCACCTGGGGTCAGCCAGACAGCACGCCAGTCAACGCATGCTGTTGCCACCACCAGAATGCAGTCATTGCAAAGCTCAGCAGTGGGGCATTTTTTTTGTGTGTCTGCCTCTGATAACAGCAATGCCATTTGCAACCTGTGCCAAAAGAAACTCGTCGAAACTCGAGTCGTGGGAAGTCCAACACCCACCTCGGTACAACTGCTTTGCGAAGGCACATGATCTCACATCACAAACACCTATGGGATCAACACATGAGTACAAGCAGCACACAAACTCAAAGCCACCATGCTCCTCCTGGTCCAGCATCCTTAGCCACATCAACCACTGCTGTCCTCCCTGCCCCCTCTTAACCAACCGCCACTCCGCCTCTCACCTTCAGCAGTTCCTGCTCATCTGCCCACAGTCTGGTGTCTGTCAAGGACATGATTGAGCGTAAGAAGCCAATGTCACAGAGTCACCCCCTTACCCAGTGACTGACAGCTGGCTTGACGGAACTCTTAGCTTGCCAGCTTTTTCAAAAAAGGCTATCCCAAACCTCTACTATGTTATTGAAAAGGAAGTCATGGCATCTCTGGCATACAGTGTTGGGGCAAGGGTCCATCTGACCACTGATACTTGGTCTGCAAAGCACGGTCAGGGCAGGTATATCGCGTACACTGCGCATTGGGTCAACCTGCGGAGTTGGTGACACCGCCACGACTTGTAGGCAGGCCTACTGCCACTTCCTCTACTCCTACTCTATCCTCTTCGATATCCTCCTCGTCTGAGTCCTCTTCTGCTGCGGCGTCTGGCTGCACATCAACTTAATCCCCCCAGCTCCCCAGGGGCTATTCCACATCCCGGATACAACAGTGTCACGCTGTCTTGGGGTTGACTTTCCTGAAAGCAGAGAGCCACACAGGACCAGCACTCCTGTCCGCCCTGAACGCATAGGTGGATCAGTGGCTAACCCCGCACCAACTGGAGATCGGCAAAGTGGTGTGTGACAATGGAACAAATTTGTTGTCGGCATTGAATTTGGGCAAGTTGTCACATGTGCCGTGCATGGCACATGTGTTGAATCTCATTGTACAAAGCTTTGTGTCTAAGTACCCAGGCTTGCAGGACATCCTCAAACAGGCCAGGAGGTGTGTGGCCATTTCAGGCGTTCCTACACGGCCATGGCGCACTTTTCCGATATTTAGCGGTGAAACAACATGCCATTGAGGTGCTTGATTAGCAACAGCCCGACACGTTGGAATTCAACACTCCTAATGTTCGACCGCCTGCTCCAACAAGAAAAAGCAGTCAACGAGTATTTGTATGACCGTGGTGCTAGGACAGCCTCTGCGGAGCTGGGAATTTTTTTGCCACGTTACTGGACACTCATGCGCAATGCCTGTAGGCTCATGCGTCCTTTTGAGGAGGTGACAAACCTTGTCAGTCGCACCGAAGGCACCATCAGCGACCTTATCCCATTTGTTTTCTTCCTGGAGCGTGCCCTGTGAAGAGTGCTGGATCAGGCTGTAGATGAACGTGAAGAGGAAGAGTTGTGGTCACCATCACCACCAGAAACAGCCTTGTCATCATCGCCTGCCGGACCTGCGGCAACGCTGGAAGAGGAGTATGGGGGGAACAGACCGTCCATGACATCAGTGAGGACAAGGAACGGGAAATGAGTAGCTCTGTATCCAACCTTGTGCAAATGGGGTCTTTCATGCTGTCATGTCTGTTGAGAGACCCTCGTATAAAAAGGATGAAGGAGAACGACCTGCACTGGGTGGCCATGCTACTAGACCCCCGGTATAAGCAGAAAGTGGCAGAAATGTTACCAAATTACCGAAAGTCGGAAAGGATGCAGCAGTTCAAAACTAAACTAAAAAATATACTTTACACAGCTTATAAGGGGGATGTCACAGCACAACGGGAATCTAACAGGGGAAGAGGTGAATGTAATACTCCTCCTACCACAGCAGCAAGGACTGGACGATTTACAGATGTGTTGTTGATGGAGGACATGCAGAGCTTTTTCAGTCCTACACATCGCCACAGCCCTTCGGGATCCAGCCTTAGAGAATGACTCGACCGACAGGTAGCAGACTACCTCGCCTTAACAGCAGATATCGACACTCTGAGGAGCGATGAACCCCTTCACTACTGGGTGTGCAGGCTTGACCTGTGGCCTGAGCTATCCCAGTTTGCGATAGAACTTCTGGCCTGCCCTGCTTCAAGTGTCCTGTCAGAAAGGACCTTCAGTGCAGCAGGAGGCATTGTCACTGACAAGAGAAGTCGCCTCGGTCAAAAAAGTGTTGATTACCTCACCTTCATAAAGATGAATGAGGCATGGATCCCGAAGGGACTGACAGTGGGGGATACGTTTGACTAACAAAAGGCCTGATGACATGCCTTGGCCTCAAAATGGTCCCCACGCTGCTGTATTTAATGTCTGCATACCGGAGGACTTTCGTGAATTCTTCGCCACCGACTAGGGTTCAAGCCGCAATGATTTAGTCACTTTTCTGCCTGGAAAACATCAATTTTTCCGCCCGCTGCTACAACTGCGGCTGCAACAATGCCATTATTTTTCAGGCATGTGTACATGCCTAATTTTTCTGTCCTATGGTGCAGCACTGTGGCTGAAAAAACAAAACAAAAAAAAGGCACATACAAGTGTCAATTCCCCTTCGTGATTGTTACCTTGTTGTGGTGAAGGGGCTTGCGCATCACAATGAAGCAATCATCACCTCTATGAGTGTGTTGGCAATGTTGCCACACCCCAGATAAGGCCGTTGCTTCATTATGGTCGACCAAAAGCGGTCGGACGGCTGGATAATATTTTATAGAAAAAACATTAATTTACCTCTTTTTTTCATAATAAAGTCTCTTAATAGTTTATTAGAAATAATGCAGACAATTAAAAAAAATCCCTATCAATTCCAATACAAAGCAAGTACAGAGCTCAGAACTAAATTATTTCATGATGTCGTAATGGTTCGTTAATTCGACAATGGTTAATCTATTCGACACACGTCCACGGATAGAGTACGTAACAGGGATTAAACTGATAGGAATAGTACTAGTTAAGACACCACTCATATAGGGTGTCACAGCACATTGCTCTGTGCACGCGCAGTGCCCCAATTTGGGAGTAAGAGGACAGACCAAGCTACTTTTTCCATCTCCCAGTTCCAAAAATCAATTCAGTTTGGTCTGTCACTGTGAAGGCAATCGAAGGTACCCAGCCTAAATTTTTTTTCACAAAAGGCAATCCCTGATATGGGACGTAACAGCACATTAAACTGATGAGAATAGTACTACAGAAAATACCACTCATATGGGGTGTGACAGTAAATTGCACAGCTCAGACGCAGTGACCGTGGATTAAAACAAAGGGGAGGGAGCCAGCGTTTTTTTAACCATCTCCCCGTTCGAAAAATCAATTTAATTCACCTTTCGGGGACCCTTGGTGTTGTACGTGGCTGGGTGGAGGAAGAAACCTTCAATGACATCACCGGGACATGGCTAGCTTGGTATCCAACCTTGTGCAAATGGGGAGTTCGCGGTTGTGCAAATGGACTATTTGCAGTTGTTTGCGGTGCATTAAAAGGGGAGTTTGGTCTGTCAATGTCTGTGAAGCGGGCGTAACCCTTACACTACCTGATCAATACATCATACATAACATCGTTTTTGTGGACCCATTGAAGTGAACGGTTTCACATACAACCGCAAACGGAATCCGCAAAAATGGAACGGAAACAAAAAACGTTTTTTGTACAAGAGGCCTTAGGCCTCTTTCACATCTGCGTTTTTCTTTTCCGTCCTAGAGTTCCGTCCTCGGGGCTCTAAGACGGAAAAGAACTGATCAGTTTAATCCTAATGCATTCTGAATGGAGAGAAATCGGTTCAGGATGCATCAGGATGTCATCAGTTCAGTCACTGAACGTTTTTTGGACGTTGACAAAAGCGCAGCATGCTGCGGATTTGTCTCCGTCCAAAAAGCCAGAAGAGAAAACTGAACGACGGATCCGGATTTAATGCCCATTGAAATGCATTAATCCGGATCAGTCATCTTGTTTTCAGTTGTTTCGCCGTATGCGTCTTTTCGACGCATCCGTCCTTCCGGTCTGCGGCTGCGCCCTGGATACAAGAAGGCGGCGCTTGTCATCTAGTTCCTGCCAGCCTTTGCGGGAGTGTGAAGACGTGGACGCCATTACCTGAGGGGAGTTTTTTTTTTTTTTTTTGTGTCTGTTCTATATGTTTAAACTATAAACAGCTACTATGTGCTAGACATAGTAGCTGTATAGGGAAAAGTGGATGCTAGGGGTAGTAGTCCTGGCCACTGCTACCCCTGGCATCCACCATGCTGTCAGCCCTCCTGCAGCCCCTGTTTTCCCACTGTGGCTGCAGTTGGGGGTGACGGCATGGTGGATGCTGGGGGTAGTAGTCCAGGCCAATGCTACCTCTTGCATCCACCATGCTGTCAGCCCTCCTGCAGCCCCTGCTTTCCCACTGGGGCTGCAGTTTTGCGCAAAAATTGGTAAGATTTTTTTTTTTAGCTTTGTTAAATACGCTATTATGTCTCCATCCACAATTATTTTTTATTTTTTTTCACAGTTCTTCAAATTTTAAAGTGCCTAGATCAGAAAATTATCTGTAAAATGTCCAGTAAGTATTAATAGTTTGGGAAGTTTTTATTTTTGAAAAACACATTTTAAATGTATTTCTTTTTTCTATAGGCAGTTCCTCTTCCGAATCTGTGGCCTCTCCTCCACGCCGTCGTGTGCGCCTGGATACGGTATGTAAAGATAGCAGATTTTTATGAAATCTATTACAGAGAGCTCATGATTTGACCTTTTTTTTTTCTTTTTTTTTTTTTTTTTTTTTAACAGACATCATCCATGGAGGAGAGGCACCCAGAAAGTGCTCCTGCGGTAGAGGAGGAAGTCGGGGGTGGAGACAGTGCACCGGTAATTTATTTTTATTTATTTATTTGTTTTATTTCTTTTTTTTTTCATTTTTTCTATAACATTTTTATTAAAATTCCAGAATGCTCTTCCTGTTGCTTCGAGAGGTCGTCAGGAGGCGCCCAGAGGACGTCGGGGAGCACGCGGCGGTCGGGGTTGTGTGAGTAATCATACATATCTAATTATTAAAAATGTACATAATATCATATCATTTTTATTAATTTTTTTTTTTTTATATATTTTAGGGTTCTAGGGCCTCCACCAGAACGGATGAGGAGGATGCCAGTAGATTCTGGATAGATAATGAACTCCTCATCCATCTGGTGGAGGAAAGAACACCTCTCTGGGACCACCATGCGACCCGGCTCCTCTGGAGAGACATCTGCGCCTCCATTATACCAAATTGGGACGACCTCAATGAAAAGCAGCAGGAAGACAGCAGTAAGTATATGTGATATATTTAGTGTAGATCTTTTTTTTTATTGACAATCAATGGTTTATAATCTGATTACTGTCTTTTTTTCTCTGCCCTTTATAGTTGATTTTTTATTTAGATTGTTTTTGGGCACATTCAGATCATAAACCATTTATAAATATATACACACATGAGATTTTTATAATCTTTTGTTTTGTTTTATTACAGGGGATTTCATCATGGTGAGGTGGCGTTCAATCAGGGACCGGTACAAGAAAGAGTATAACGAGGAGGTTAACCGCCCGTTTAGAATTCGAATTAAAAGTTATTTTTCAGCACATTATCAGTACTATCTAGTCTCATTGATCATCTCACACATGAAGTTCCATAAGTAATTTTTTTTTTTCCAGAACAACATGCAGTACTCGGGCACCGGAACCTCCTCGTGTACTCCAGGAGCCAGAGCCGGTCCCTGATGAGCCGGCCACCGCGGGTCCCTCTGTTCCTTTTCCAACATCTGGTCAGGAACTAAATAGGCCCCTACCGATTCCCTCTGGCGACGCGACAATGGCCTCCGCTATTTGAGGCCTTGATTCGTCGCCAGAGGTCCGGTAGGAGCCGCCAGGCGGATTATGAGGACCTCAGAAGGCTCGTTTACGAGACCATGTGTGGTCAAAACAATTGCATTGCAGCCTTGGAGGCCGAGGTGCGTAATCTGCGGGAGGTGGTGGCGCAGATTTCGAACAAGGGTCCGCTCAATGCGTATTGGTTAACTCTGAATCCACTGGTTGAAATTTTCACGCCCGACCAGGTGTTAGAGGTCAGAGAGAAGGTGGACGCTGTGGTGAGGCAAGTTAAATACCACCCCACACCCGTTCCCCCACCAGCTCCCTATCCCCCAGCCCTGACCTATCCCCCAGCCCATACATATCCCCAATCCCAGTCCTTTTACCCATCCCAAACTACCTTTCCCACATTCCAACCTCCTCGCCCCCATTCCCAAACCCCCGAGCCCTATCATCAATAGTGTTGAGCGCGAATATTCGAAAAGCGAATTTTTTTAGCGAATATCGGCACTTCGCCAATTCGCGAATATTTCGAATATAGCGCTATAAATTCGCTATTTCGAATATTCGTTTTTTTTTTTTTTTTTTTTTAGTTATATTTTTTTCTTTCCCACTTCCCAAAAGTAGTTCTTACCTGTCATGAGGATTCCTGGCTTCCTGGCTGCTCCAGTCAGTGCCCGTTGCCGCTTCTGCCGACTTCCGTGCTCATGGAGCGTCCCCTTCCATGGGAAAATCTCTATATACTAAAATGTACTGTCGGATTTGAGGAATTACGTTGAAATCGCAATGCGATTAATTCAAGTTATATTAATCGCATTGCGATTACAACTTAGCACTGCTATCTTACATAAGCTAGAATTAACGAATATGGAATATATAGCTATGCACTAGCAGTGCTAAGTTGAAATCGCAATGCGAATACTTTAAGTTAAATTAATCGCATTGCGATTTCAACTTAGCACTGCTGCTATATTCCATATTCGTTAACTTCGTTAATTCTAGCAAGCTGACCCATTATAAACCCAGCTCTAAGTTGAAATCGCAATGCGATTAATATAACTTGAATTAATCGCATTGCGATTTCAACGTAATTCCTCAAATCCGACAGTACATTTTAGTATATGGAGACATCCCATGGTGATGGGGACGCTCCATGAGCACAGAAGTTATGGTTGGCTTGGTAGAATTAGCGAGGATGACGAATATGACGAATGTATTCGTCATATTCCTCAAAACGAAGATAACGAAGTATTCTACATCTTCGTTTTAGCTACCTATTCGTCAACCTCGCTAATTCTAGCAATCAAATAGGAAGGTTGACTATAGAGACAGCTGTGTTAAATTCGCTATGCGATTTTTTTTTTTTTTTTAATACAATAATTATATTACTTGATATGATAATATTATTATAAGTATTCTATTTATTAAAAAAAAAAAAAAAAATCGCATGGCGGATACTTAATTGGAGACGCCATGCGTGAGAGACTGGTGGCGGAGTCATACGTGTAACACTAAATCGGAGAAGCTATGCATGGGAGACTAATGGCGGAGTCATATGTGCAACACCTAATTGGAGAAGCCATGCGTGAGAGACTCTAATGGCGGAGTCATGTGTGTAACATAGACAGAGAAGCTATGCGTGAGAGTCCTATGTGTAACACTTATTTGGAGAAGCCATGCGCGAGAGACTTAAATGGCGGAGTCATATGTGTAACTCTAAATCTGAGAAGTCATGCGTGAGACTCTAATGGCGGAGTCATGTGAGTAAAACATAAACGGAGAAGTCATGCGTGGGAGACTAATGGCGGAGCCATACATGCGAGACTAATGGCAGATTTATTTATTTTTTTTTTTTTTTTTATAAAGCACTTAAGCAGCACCAGTATGACTTGGGAACTCGCGTAACCATGAACCCCTCTGACAGGGAACCTAAGACGCTAAACAGCCTACAACCATATGGTACCCCTAACGAACAACATGAAGGACGGTCAAAGGCCACCCGGAGCCATGAGGCCGAAGCGATCATCAGGCCCCCCGAAGCCATGAGACCCCTCGAAGCCAAGAGACTGAACTGAATGACTTTACAGTGACGATAAGTAATTAAATGTGAGCCAGACCCGATGGGATATGCGTAGACATTAGTGAAGCGAACCACGTGCATAAATAAACATTAACCATCCGTGAATTTGAACAGATGGGAGACAACGAAGAGCCAGAGGCCTAACAATTCGCTAAGAGAGGACCCTTATCTTGACAAATAAAGGATTTGTAAAAACATAGTAGGAAACGTACTCCAATTGGGCCACTGACCGCTGAAAAGCTATTTGGTTAACTGGGGCAAGGGACCAATCTGAGTGAATATGAACCAGAAGTAAAGCGGACCGGTCTAAGTAACCGCAAACCAGGACTGAAACACCAAAATAATAAAATAAAATTTTTTATATATTTTTTTTTAATTTTAAATATTTTTTTTTTTTTTTTTAAATGAACAGAAAAAGTAGAAGTAGGCCTTTGGATTGTAACAAGCCAACGAGGAAATAAGCAAGCCTGAAAAAAACGCTGCTATTATGTTTGTCGGGAGAGCAGTGTCAGAGAGGTGTGCTGACTGCCCTAGTGAAAATACTGGCTAACCATGATGTCAAAATAAAAGGAAAATGTAGCTATAAGTAGAAGCAGTGTATAACGCATGGTGTAAGAACAGGTGGGGGACTGCAGTTCTGGATGTGAGTAGTGCCCAACACATGGTACGGGCGCAGCTCTGAGTTTGAGCATGATATAAAGCAGCCGTATGAATGCAATCTAAAGTGAGTAGAGTATTAACGTGATACAACAGAAGCATGAACGCAGCTCTGGTAGTGAATGGAGTATAGGACAAAATGTAAATGCAGACACACAGACGTAGCTTTTGCAGGTAACGAACCTAGCTATGATCATTCTACCATTAGTGCCCAACCCCCTTCGCCCCAGAGCGCTACAAGTCACAGACCGTGTAACCAAGTCCGATCCCACGGTGAATGCCAGTACTCGCCTGGCACCTTCTGCCATTGCCCAGGTGCGAATGAACCTCCGCATAATGCTGCAGGATTATATATATATTTTTTTTTTTTTTAAATGATGGTCACCACACCACCACCTCGTGTTCCTGTAAGAAAACAAACGTGGTTGAACATAAACCCTGATACAACGCCAATTAATCAACACAATAGCACAGAACCGCTGACACATGCGGGCCCAAAACATAGAATTTATAGATTAAACACACTTACCAGAGCATCAGCACTCAAATACAGGCGCCTTTATCAACCTGCTAGTGGCCCCATATATGGGCCACTGATACACATTCACCAACACCTTGCATGTCTGGCGCTAACTGCGGACGTGCGCCCCACATGTACAACGGTGACAGAAAACATGAACTTTTTTTTTTTTTTTTATGACCCTTGATACATGACCCTTCCAGAGAGATAACTAAATAATACCATCACTTAACCACTTAAGCCCCCCTAGCTTAAACACCCTTAATGACCAGGCCACTTTTTACAATTCTGCACTACACTACTTTCACCGTTTATTGCTCCGTCATGCAACTTACCACCCAAATGAATTTTACCTCCTTTTCTTCTCACTAATAGAGCTTTCATTTGGTGGTATTTTATTGTTGCTGACATTTTTACTTTTTTTGCTATTAATAAAAATTTAACGACATTTTTGCAAAAAAATGACATTTTTCACTTTCTGTTGTAAAATTTTTAAAAAAAAAATACATTTCTATATAAATTTTCTCTAAATTTATTGTTCTACATGTCTTTGATAAAAAAAAGTCCAATAAGTGTATATTTATTGGTTTGGGTAAAAGTTATAGCGTTTACAAACTATGGTGCAAAAAGTGAATTTCGGCATTTTGAAGCAGCTCTGACTTTCTGAGCGCCTGTCATGTTTCTTCAGGTGCTAGAATGCCAGGAAAGTATAAATACCCCCAAATGACACCATTTTAGAAAGAAGACACCCCAAAGTATTCACGGAGGGGCATGGTGAGTTCATGTATCATTTCATTTTTTTCACAAGTTAGCGGAAAATGACACTTTCTGAGAAAAAAATAAATAAAAAAGTTTCAATTTCTGCTAACTTCTGGCAAAAAAAAATAAAAATCTCAGACGGACTCACTATGCCCCTCAGTGAATACCTCGGGGTGTCTACTTTCCGAAAGGGGTCATTTGTGGGGTGTGTTTACTGTTCTGGCATTTTGGGCGGGGCTAAATTGTGAGCAGCCATTTAAAACCTAAAGGTACTCGTTGGAATTTGGGCCCTTTGCGCACCCAGGCTGCAAAAAGTGTCACTTATGTGGTATCGCCGTACTCAGGAGAAGTAGGGCAATGTGTTTTGGGGTGTATTTTTACATATACCCATGTTGGGTGAGAGAAATATCTCTGTAAATTGTCAACTTTGTATAAAAATTTTTAAAAGTTGTCGTTTACAGAGATATTTTTCACACACAGTATAGGTATATATAAAAATACACCCCAAAACACATTGCCCTACTTCTCCTGAGTACGGCGATACCACATGTGTGCCACTTTTTGCAGCCTGAGTGCAAAGGCCCTAAACCAATGAGTACCTTTAGGATTTCACAGGGCATTTTACGCATTTGGATTCCAGACTTCTTCTCACGCTTTAGGGGCCCCTAAAATGCCAGGACAGTATAAATACCCCACATGTGACCCCATTTTGGAAAGAAGACACCCCAAGGTATTCCGTGAAGGGGTATGGTGAGTTCATGTAAAATTTTATTTTTTGTCACAAGTTAGTGGAATATGAGACTTAGTAAAAAAACAAAATTAAAAAATATATATATATCAATTTCCGCTAACTTGTGCCAAAAATAAAAATTCTGTGAACTCGCCATGCCCCTCACGGAATACCTTGGGGTGTCTTCTTTCAAAAATGGGGTCACATGTGGGGTATTTATACTGACCTGGCATTTTAGGGGCCCCTAAAGCGTGAGAATCCAAATGCGTAAAAATGGCCTGTGAAATCCTAAAGGTACTCATTGGTTTTAGGGCTCCTTTGCGCACCCAGGCTGCAAAAAAGTGTCACTCATGTGGTATCACCGTACTCAGGAGAAGTAGGGCAATGTGTTTTGGGGTGTATTTTTACATATACCCATGCTGCGCGTGAGAAATATTGCTGTAAACGACAACTTTTTAAATTTTTTTATTCAAAGTTGTCAATTTACAGAGATATTTCTCACACAAAGTATGGGTATATGTAAAAATACACCCCAAAACACATTGCCCTACTTCTCCTGAGTACGGCAATACCACATGTGTGACACTTTTTTGCAGCCAAGATGCGCAAAGGGGCCCTAAAACCAATGAGTACCTTTTAGGAGGGCATTTTTACGCAATTTTCTTCACACGCTTTAGGGCCCCTAAATTGTCAGGGCAGTATAAATACCCCACATGTGACCCCATTTTGGAAAGAAGACACCCCAAGGTATTCTGTGAGGGGCATGGCGCGTTCATAGAAGATTTTTTTTTTGGCACAAGTTAGAGGAAATTGATTTTTTATTGTTTTTTCTCATAAAGTCTACCTTTCTGCTAACTTTTGACAAAAAGTTAAATTTTTCATGGACTCACTATGCCCCTCAGCGAATACCTTGGGGTGTCTTCTTTCCAAAATGGAGTCATTTGTGGGGTGTTTGTACTGTTCTGGCATTTTGGGTGGGGCTAAATTGTGAGCAGCCATATAAAACCTAAAAGGTACTCGTTGGAATTTGGGCCCCTTTGCGCACCCAGGCTGCAAAAAAGTGTCACTCATGTGGTATCACCGTACTCAGGAGAAGTAGGGCAATGTGTTTTGGGGTGTATTTTTACATATACCCATACTTTGTGTGAGAAATATCTCTGTAAATTGACAACTTTGAATAAAAAAAATGTAAAAAGTTGTCGTTTACAGTGATATTTCTCACACACAGTATGGGTATATGTAAAAATACACCCCAAAACACATTGCCTTACTTCTCCTGAGTACGGCGATACCACATGAGTGACATTTTTTTGCAGCCAAGATGCGCAAAGGGGCCCTAAAACCAATGAGTACCTTTAGGATTTCACAGGCCATTTTTACGCATTTGGATTCTCACACTTTAGGACCCCTAAAATGCCAGGACAGTATAAATACCCCACAAGTGACCCCATTGTGGAAAGAAGACACCCCAAGGTATTCTGTGAGGGGCATGGCGAGTTCACAGAAAAAAAAAATTGGCACAAGTTAGCGGAAAATTTATTTTTTTTTTTTTTTCACAGTCTCATATTCCACTAACTTGTGACAAAAATAAAATTTTGCATGAACTCGCCATACCCCTCACGGAATACCTTGGGGTGTCTTCTTTCTAAAATGGGGTCACATGTGAGGTTTTTGTACTGCTCTGGCATTTTAGGGTCTCCGCAATCATTACACGTATAGCCAGCATTAGGAGTTTCTGCGATTCTCCTTATATTGAGCATACGGGTAATGAGATTTTTTCCCGTTCAGCCTCTGGGCTGAAAAAGAAAAAAATGAACGGCACAGATTTTTTCATTCGCATCGATCAATGTGGATGAAAAATGTCTGCCTAAAAATGTGCAAAAAAAAAAACGGCACAGATTTCCTCATTCGCATCGATCAATGTGGATGAATAAATCTCTGCCAAAAATGTGCAAAAAAAAAAGTAGTAAGGCCCTATTCACACGTCCGCAAAAATGTCCGCATCTATTCTGCAATTCTGCGGAATAGATGCGGACCCATTCAGTGTGAATGGGGCTGGCGGTGATGCGGAGAGCACACTATGCGCTCGCCGCATCAGCATTTGCGGAGCTGCGGCCGCAAACTTCCGGGTTTCGGCCCCCAAACATCCGGCCGCAGCTCCGCAAAAGATAGAGCATGTCCTATTCTTGTCCGCATTGCGGACAAGAAAAGGCATTTTCTATATAGTTCTGGCAATGTGCGGATCCGCAAAATGCGGAAAGCACATTGCTGGTGTCCGTGTTTTGCGGATCCGTGGATCCATGGATCCACAAAACACATACGGACGTCTGAATGAGCCTTACAGGGGGTAATTAGTGTCAGGGGGTGACAGGGGGTGACATAGGGTGATCGGGGGTTAATCAGGGGTCAATCAGTGACGGGGGTGGGGGGTCTGTGTGGTGATTTGGTGCACTTTATAAAAGTTTCTTTGGTGGTCCCAAGCAAAAGGGACCACCAAAGGAACGATCAGCAAGCATATCAGACGCTGTTAACAAAACAGCGTCTGATATGCCATTTTTTTTAACTTCTACAGCCTGCCAGCGCACGATCAGCGCTGGCAGGCTGTAGTTTACCTTGTCCCCGACGCGATCCTGTGAACGCACGCACGCGTGCGCGTTCACAGGAAATCTCGCCTCTCGCGAGATGACGCGCCCGCGCGTCAAGGAGGAACGAACCGACCGCCTGCAGGACGCAATCCTGCGTGAGGCGGTCGGCAACTGGTTAAACACAGAGTGTGTAGCTTGGAGACACGTGTCCCGTATGATACAGATATCAGAAAACATGCGACCATACCTACTCTAGGCGCATGCAACACCAATAACTATATGCGATAGCCCCCAACAATCCCCTAAACAGCCGGACAAAATACTAACAACAGTCACTTGACCATTAGCGCCCAACTTTGCTTCGTCCCAGAGTATTACGAATCACATACCGCAGTGTGGGTCTCGTGCCAACAAGTGTGATTCTACAGTGAATGCCAGCACTCGCCTGGCACTTTGTCGCTGCCCAGGCGTGAATGAGCCTGCACACGATGCAGCTGCGCTACATGTCGCGGACCACAGCGTGGGTCTCGTGCAAACCATTCCGATCCTACCATGAATACCAGTGCCTTCCTGAGAGATTCTGCCATCGTCCAGCCGTAAGGAGCCTCCACACCATGCTGCAGTATCCTAGAGCTGACCCAGAGGTAGTGAAATGAGCTGAATCGGCGTCAGCCTGGGCCCACAGGAGCCTGAAAATAGCCTAGCAATCAGCCAGCCTAGGCCCGCAGGTGCATGTAACTAGCCTTGTGATCCGCCTCCCCTCCCACTAATGCAGCAAATATATTTGCTTAAAACAAATTACACTACAAAGAATGTCAACTTTTTTAAATTTTTATTAAAGATTATTACAGTATATAACATAACTCAAAAACAAGACACACAATATAGTCCGATTAGATGTAATGGTCCTGCCAGTCTAACCTTCCCGCAGCAGAGCTAAAGTAGGCGGCAAAAGAGTCACGCATAGCTGCCACCGCTAAAGTAGACCTTGGTCCAAAGCTGGTTATGCTTGTCATCTGGCTGTAGGAAATTATGAAGCACAACCCCACACTTCACCACTTCATCTACAGTTTCTATTTTGAGCTGAATTGGTTTTGAAAAAACTCGCCATTTTGAAACCAATAAACCAAATGTGCACTCCACCATCCTTCTGGCACGTGTGAGACGGTAGTTAAATGTACGTTTGTTCACATCCAAACCACGACTTGAATATGGTTTTATTAGATTTCCCGACATCTTGAAAGCTTCGTCAGCCACCAAGACATAGGGCATAGGGGGACCATCTGTTCCTGGCAGTGGTTGAGGTGGTGGAAAGTCAAAATCGTGACTGTACACTCTCTGTCCCATAAAAGAGTTTTTGAACACCATCGAATCGTTTGTGCGGCCATAAGCTCCAACATCCACGGCTACAAACCTGTACTCGGCATCCGCAATTGCCATTAGTACAATTGAAAAGTATTTCTTATAATTAAAAAACTCAGAGCCGGTGCCTGGAGGCTTTATGATTCGAATATGTTTTCCGTCAACCGCTCCGATGCAATGTGGGAATTGACAGACTGCATTAAATTTTTCTTCAATTTCAAGCCATTTCTGGCGATTTGGTGTGGGTAGAAATTCGTCATGAAGTTCTTCCCACAAAACTTTGCAAGTTTCCTTAACAATAATAGAAATGGTCGAGATACCCAGCAGATAAATATATATATATATGTAATTACCTGATTGTCAACATAAGACGTTCAGCTGGTGACACACTCTGGCGGAAAGTTGTATCTTGCCTCTACAGTCTATTGCATACACGTTGTAACAGGTCATCAAATGTCGCCGTACTCATCCTTAAATAGTTGAAGAATTTATCTGGATAATTTCGCAAATCCGGATAGAGGACTTCAAAGGCTCCTTCAGTTACTCGTGACGATGTCAAGGGATGGACCCAATAGCGCCGAAGACGACGACCTCTGTCCCTCTCACGATTCCTCCATCTGGAAACAAGGATAAGGGCCTTAAAAGCAAAATCCTGCTCTGGCATCATCTTGGTGACGTTCCAATGCAGCATCTGAGGTAAGTGACCTTGTCTGGACTTTTATAGTCCAAGCAAAATTTGCCTATCTTTATTATTTTTTAGATAAGAAAAATTTACATAGCGGATTCGGAAATCCGGATGCAGACGGAAAGGACGGATCCGTTGTTTTTCCGGATCCGTACAACGGATCCATAATGGGGACGGATCCTTAAGATGGATCCGGGGTAGGTACGGATCCGTAGGACTGATCAGGAAAAACAACTGAAACGTTGTCTTACGGTATTCCGGATCTGGCTTTCCGATTAAAAGCCGGAAAGGCGGATCCGTTATGATAAAATAGTGCGTTTTCAAGCATTTTTACTGATCCGGCGTGTACTTCTGGCGACGGAAGTGCACGCCGGATCCGAAGAACGCAGATGTGAAAGAGGCCTTAGGCTCTTTCACACAAGCAAGTCCCTTGTGGGAATCACGCTCCGTGTGAGAGGGATCCTGCAGGACTTACAGAAACGCAGAGCATTAACATGATTGATAATGCTGTGTGCCTCTGTCTGGCCTTTCTGTAAGGGTGGGTTCACACTAGCGTTAGGGATTCCATTATGGCTTTCCGTTATAACATGGGTATAACGGAAAATAACGGAATGCCCAGACAGAATGTAAAATGGAAGCCTTTAAAAAAGCATTCCGTTTGCTTTCAGTCCTAATAGAAGTCTATGGGAAAGCATAACGGATCCGGCTGGGTGCCAATATGCAAGACGGAAAACACAGTCCTGTTGACAGGACTTTGTTTTCAGTCTTGCATAACGGGAACCAGACGGATCCGTTTTGATTCCGATAGACTTCTATTAGGAAGGAAAACAAACGGAATGCCTTTTAAAGGCTTCCGTTTTGCATTCAGTGATAATACAAGTCGTTCTGTCTTATGAATTCTGTTATTTTCCGTTATAACCATGTTATAATGGAAAGCCATAACAGAATGCCTAACGCTAGTGTGAACCCACCCTAACAGAATCATAGTGGCAGCTTTATGTCAGTAATATGATTCTGTTACAGAAAGGTTAGGCAGAGGCACACAGCATTATCAATCATGATAAAGCCCTGCGCTTCTGTAACTCCTGAATGCAGGATCCCTCTCTCACACAGAGCGCGATTTTCACAAGGGACATTCTCAAGCGGCGCCTCGTTCTCCCTGGCTGTGGTGCAGTCCAATCACAGCCGACTATGTCACAGTGATGAAAACAGCTAAGGCTACTTTCACACTAGCGTTTTTTGAGGATCGGTCATGGATCTGCAAAAATGGTTCAGTTACAATAATACAACCGCATGCATCCGTCATGAATGGATTCGGTTGTATTATGTCTTATACAGCCGTTTTCAATTGTGTCAGAGAAAACGGATCCGTCCTGGCACCACATTGCGGACAAAAAAACACTTCTTGAAGCGTTTTTCTGTCAGTGATGGGGACTCAACCAAACGGAACAGAATGCATTTTAGTGCATTCCGTTTCGTTCAGTTCTGTCCCCATTTACAATGAATGGGGACAAAACTGAAGCGTTTTCTTCCGCTATTGAGATCCTATAACGGGTCTCAATAGCAGAATTGAAAACGCTAGTGTGAAAGTAGACTAACCTTCTCCATGGCTGTGACGCGGTCCACTGTGATTGGACTGCACTACAGCCAGGGTGAAGGAGACGCATACTGAGAAACGCGGACATCTCCTGCTCCCTGTACTAAAGCTACTGATTAGTATACAGGACAGCAAAACGGAAGGGGGCAGAGCGGCGCAACAGGGCAGCGTATGAGAAAAAAATAGATCATGGATACCAGCCATGTGCGCTCCGCATTTTACAGAACGGAAGGTCTGGCCCTCAATAAACCAGTCCTATCCTTGTCAGGGATATGGAAATGAATAAGACATGTTCTATTTTTAGCGTTCTATTTTTAGCTAGGAGCGCCGCCCCACCCCCTCATGCTGCAGCTGCCCGAACGCTCTATATTGAGCCTCAGACGGCTGCAACACTGCCCAGGCTGGCGCGTCCATGAGGGCGCAATGCCCGGGCACAGCAAGAGGAGAGGAGCTGACAGGAGGGAAGCGCTCAGCGCTCCCTCCTGTCACTCCCTCATTGTAGCGTGGCCGACCTCTGTATGGTCCGCGGGTACAGGGAGCATCTGTCTCCTGTACCTGGCCGGACTGACATGAAGTGTACAGGAAACAAAAGCGCCTGTACCCGCGGACCATACAGAGCTCGGCCACGCTACACTAGAAGTGTGGGGGGTATTGAGAAAGAGAATGACAAGGGTGGAGAGAATGACATGGGGGAAAGAGAATGACAAGAGGGGGAGAGAATGACAAGAGGGACAAAGAGAATGACAAGTGAGGGGGAAGAGAATGACATGGGAAGGAACAGAATTACAAGAGGGGGAGAGAGGGAGAACTGGCGTTAGTTAAAGGGGTTCTGCACTTTGTTTAAACTGATGATCTATCCTCTGGATAGATCATCAGCATCTGATCGGCTGGGGTCCGACACCTGGGACCCCCGCCGATCAGCTGTTTGAGAAGGCAGCGGCGCTGGCAGTAGCACCTCGGCCTTCTCGCTGTTTACCGCAGACACAGTGACGTCTCGACTAGTATCACTGGCCTTGGCAGGGTTAAGCTCGGTTCACTTGAATGAAGCTTAGCCCCGCCCAGGCCAGGGATATTAGTCGTGACGTCACTGCGCCTGCGGTAAACAGCGAGAATGCTGAGGCACTACTGCCAGTGCCGCTGCCTTCTCAAACAGCTGATAGGTGGGGATCCCGGGTGTCGGACCCCTGCCGATCAGATGCTGATGATCTACCCAGAGGATAGATCATCAGTTTAAATAAACTGCAGAACCCCTTTAATATGGCAGATCATATGGGTGGGGCATTGTGATGTCACATGGGGGGGGAGGGGGGGCGGCAAACTTTTATTTTGCCTAGAGCGGCAAAAATCCTTGCACCGGCCCTGACTCCGTGTGCTGTCCGCATCTTTTGCGGCAGCATTGAACTGAATGGGTCCACATTTAAGCTGCAAAAAATACGCCTTGGATGCCGACCAAAACAACATTCGTGTGCATTAGACCTAAGGGCCACCAAAGTGTCAATGCTGGAGCTCCTAAAAACTAACAGCAGAGTGTGGCTTCTTTTCTTATTTAATCCCATTGATTGTCCAATTTCTTATGATCTAGAACAGGGGTACGCAACCTTTTCTGGTTGGGGGCCACATTGTCAGCCTGAACCAATTCCAAGGGCCGAAAATAAAACTTAAAGGGGTATTACCAACTGAAATACTGTATTTTTGGCATATTGAACATACAGTATATACTATAAATGTCTAGTTACAGTTCTAGGACTCCCATGTAATAGGAGAATACATGAAAGATACATGTAAAGGAGCCATAAGACATAGACCTACATGTCTTTTACCAAATGTTTGGGGGCCGCACAGAATGGTATCGAGGGCCGCATGTGGCCCCCGGGCATTAGGTTGTGCACCCCTGATCTAGAACCTCCTAAAATAAACCTGAAAAAAAAAATGAAAGGTATGGGAGTTAAACCATGAGTTTTAAAATCCTACACTGCCAGTCACCTGGAAAGTGTGTATTGCACATGCACTCTAGCTGCACATTCCTGTTTACTGACTGAATTGTATTGATTGGTAACCAGTACACGAGCCATACATGGTTTGCACATATCTGCTGGTTTGAGGTCAGTGTTCATGTCGGTGGCGATCAGAGAACGGGCGATAGAACTGTAGTAATAATAATGTGGCATGCTTTAATGCAATCTACCACCTTCTTGTCTGTTGGAATCTACCTAGCATGTAAATGTGGATGGAAGCTGCTGGGAATAATAGCTGGGAGCACCACAGTGTGAGTCAGTGTGTGCTGAGAGAGAGGGGGGGAGAGGACAGCACAGCCGTCAGCTGAGCACCGAACGACGCTGCTCCCGCTCCACTGCACTAGATCCATTTACAGGTTAAGCGGATTTCTTAAAACAGAAAGGATAAAGAGAAGTGACAGGTGTCGTCTCCAGGATGGGCGCCGTGATGGGAACCTTTTCCTCCCTGCAGACAAAGCAAAGAAGACCCTCTAAAGGTAAGAACCTTCTGCTGGGTCCCTCACACTGTGCAGTCTGTAGGCAGCTTACATGATCGGTATGTTAGGGGGGCGTCTTGATGCTGAACTGCTGTTCTAATCATGGCAGGCTGTATCTCTCTGATCCGCCATATTTCATTATGGCTACTTAAATTGGGATTTCGGATTGAAAAATCGTGATGTGACAGATACAGACTTGATCCTTTGTGTGCGTGTGTTATGATGGGTGATGCAGAGATTAGTATGTGTGTAGCTGCATCACATCTCCTTGCTGTCGCCAACAGTGTGCCCTGTGCCAAGGCTGCTCTGTGTTGCAGCATCACTCAGGTGTGCATGGATTGTGATGCAACAAGATATTATTTTCCTATACATATTAATGTGATCTGGTTGGAATCACTGAATTGGAGGCATAGTCTCTAATATGGTGGATTCCAGTGTGAAACTGTTGCTTGTGAGTGAAGGGAGGGATATATTAAATAAGGTGTAGTCTATAATATTATACTTTATCTGAACATAGCGGTTTACAATTCCGCTAACGATTGTTGATTTTTGCAGTCATTTTTTATCATAGACCTTTTGCCTGTAAAATCTACTAAATCATTTATAAAATGTGTGACTTGTTTTTTTCAACCAACCACAAGGGCGCACACAGATCTATTAAGGCCCCATAGCATAACTTAGTATTGACCCCCCTGACCAACCCAATTTCCCAGTACCACAGTCTCTCCAATGCAATGCCCCACATTTCTGACAGTTACTTTTTTTTTAATTAAATAGAAGACATTTTAATAAAAAAAAAAATGTAATCAAAAAGTCGGCCTCCACCTCACCCAGTTTATCCAACTTCTAACTTTATTCTGAGCACCATATTTCTCAATGTGTTCACAGCAGATGGCTGACATACATACACTGAAAAATCTCCTTCTTCCCTTCTATTACAAAGCTTTCTGCCTGCAGCTACCACCAGGGGGAGCTCAGTGCATAGGAATTTATTCAGTTACCATTTACTGGAAACTGAAATAATCTCTTTGCATTGAGCTACACCTAATGTTGGCTGCATGGAAATGTGGACAGAATTAGGCTACTTTCACACTAGCGTTTCTATTTTCCGGTATTCAGATCCATCATAGAGTCTCAATACCAGAGAAAAATGCTTCAGTTTTGTCCCCATTCATTGTCAATGGGGACAAAACGTAACTGAACAGAATGCTCCAAATTCCGTTCAATTTGGTTGCGTTCCCAGCAAGCTGCTGTTTTCTTTCCATCATGGGATGTGACACAATCTGACACAATAGAACATGGATCCGTCCCCAATTGACTTTGAATGGAGTTTATGACGAATCCGTCTTGGCGATGTTAAAGATAATACAACCAGATACATTCATAACGGATGCAGATGGTTGTATTATCAGTAGCGGAAGCGATTTTGCTGATCCGTGCCGGATTTAGCAAATACGCTAGTGTGAAAGTAGCCTTAGGCCCCTTTCACACGGGCGAGTTTTCCGCGCGGGTGCAATGCGTGAGGAGGACGCATTGCACCCGCACTGAATCCGGACCCATTCATTTCTATGGGGCTGTGCACATGAGCGGTGATTTTCACGCATCACTTCTGCGTTGCGTGAAAATCGCAGCATGCTCCAGTTTCTGCGTTTTTAACGGAACGCAGGCCCCATAGAAGTGAATGGGGATGCGGGAAAATCGCAATCATCCGCAATCATGTGTGATGGAGCATGTGATTGGGCCATGTGACCATCTGACATCATCACAGGTCCTTTACCTAGTAGCAAGCTAATGGAGAGGATGCCGGGCTTCGCGATCAAATGGACCAGGTAAGTTATGATTAGTTTATTATTTTTAACCCATTCTGCACCGGGTTCAACATTAGGAAGATGGCCAAGGGTATTATTTTACATTATAACTATGTTATAATGTGAAATAATACCAGCGGGACAATTTCTGACCCAAACATGCACTTCTGTGAAGAAGTGCAGGATCGGGTCTGGGTACCAAAAGTGCCGATTTTTCTCCCGCGCGAGCAAAACGCATGACAGCGCTTTGCACTCGCAGGGAAAAATCGCGGCGATTCCCGCAACGCACCCGCACTGTTTGACGGAGTGCACCCGCAACGCCCGTGTGAAAGAGGCCTTAGGAGTTCAGCCCTGGGCGCCTCTCCCCTGAACCCCATAGCATTTGTGTGACCTGACTTAATTAACGGTATACCATAAGCCAACCAAAATTGTAATGTATTTGACAGACTGATAGGTTGTGCACAGTGCTATATGGGTAAGAACACCTTTTGGTATATTGGGGTTTTATTCGAATACCTTTTTTAGAGAAGTATTTGTACAAAGTACTACAGTATGGGGGAAAAAACAATAAAGTTAGGTGAACAAAGACCACTTTATAGGGTTGTCAAGCTGAAAAGGTGGACCCCCACGGTTTTACTATCGATATCCTATCCTAAAATCCTAGATAAAACCTTCGAATCACAACTCTTATTTGGTTAAATTCTATAGTAATATACAATATTTTCCCTTTATAAGACACACTTGATTATAAGATTCACCTAGGTTTTATAGGAGGAAAATCAGAAGACGGCAGTCTTCATCAGACCTTAGTTCCTTAGAACTGCAATCTTTATCAGACCCCCAAACTTTATTACACCTCACATCAGAATCCCCAATCAGAACCTGCCAAGCTGTTTCAGACCTCAGATCAGACCCCCTAATCCTTATTGGACTTCAGATCAGATGCCCAAGCTGTATCAGACTCAAATCTGTATAAGGGTGCTTTCACACTAACGTTATTCTTTTCCGGCATAGAGTTCCATCGTCGGGGCTTTATGCCGGAAAAAAACGCTTCAGTCACATCCCCAAGCATTCTGAATGGAGAGAAATACGTTCAGGATGCATCAAAATGTCATCAGTTCAGTCTTTTTGATATTTCATGATGGAAGCAGGTGATTGGACCATGTGACCTAGTGATGTCACTGAAGGTCCTTCATTCCCCTCCTGCTGAAGACAGAACAGAACACCGGCAGCTACGCGATCAAATGGAGGTGGTGAGTTTTTTTTTTTTTTATTATTTTTAACCCTCTATTGCCCTTTTTACTTTGCATTCTCTATTGAGAATGCTATTATTTTCTTTTTGTAACTATGTTATAAGGGAAAATAATAAAGATCGGGTCCCCATCCCGATCGTCTCCTAGCAACCATGCGGAAAAATTGCACTGCATCCGCACTTGCTTGCGGATGCTTACGATTTTCCCGCAGCCCCATTCACTTCTATAGGGCCTGCGTTGCGTAAAAACGCAGAATATAGAACATGCTGCGATTTTCACGCAACGCAAAAGTGATGCGGAAAAATCACCGCTCATGTACACAGCCCCATAGAAATGAATAGGTCCGGATTCAGTGCGGGTGCAATGCGTTCACCTCACGCATTGCACCCGTGCGGAAATCACGCCCGTGTGAAAGGGGCCTTAGAACCCACAATCAAACCCCCAAAATTCATCAGACTTCAGATCAGACATAAAATAAATAAACTGACCTCTCTTGCTTCAGACGGTGTGCTCTACCTGTAATATAGTGGGATAATGGACACAGTGATGTAATATTAGGAAAAATGTACAGTGATGTCACAGTACAGGGGTAATACAGAAAGTGATGTCACCGTA
This sequence comes from Bufotes viridis, assembly GCA_033119425.1. Lineage (NCBI taxonomy): Eukaryota > Metazoa > Chordata > Amphibia > Anura > Bufonidae > Bufotes > Bufotes viridis. The sequence goes on from CM065590.1 coordinate 360,217,484, forward strand.
GAGGGATAATAAACACAAATGATTTCACAGTGCATAGATAATGAATATGGTGATGTCGCAGTACTGAGAGACTGAACAATGTGAAGTCACAGAGATAATCTAATCACTGATGTTATACCAGCAGCGATGCAGGTGAAATGCACACAGTGATGTCACTCTCATACATGGTAACCATGGAAATCAAGGTAAAATTTAGAACAGGGACACGTTCATTGTGCTATTCCACCCATGTACATTTTACCACTAACTACAACTTTTCGTTCGTGTGCATTCCGTATTTTGTGGAACGCAACAGCTAGCCCCTAACAGAACAGTACTATCCTTGTCCGTAATGCGGACAATAATAGGACATATTCTATTTTTTTGCGGAATGGAAATACGGACATACCGAGTACCTTCCTTTTTTTTCCCGCACCCATTAAAAGGAATGGTTCCGCATATGGTCCTCAAAAAAAACGGAACGGACACGGAAAGAAAATACCTTTGTGGGCATGAGGCCTAATAATGATTTATAATGCTGTGTAATTCTTAGAGTGCATTCACATTGGAATTTTCGGCAATAAAATACACACTATAAAGACATCCCCTAAGCAAGTCTATGGGGTTGAAAAGTGACAATATCTGCGTTCTATTCCGCTGCGAAATTAACATTGCTGTGGATTTCGTGTAGTTGAATGTCTCCATTCATTTCCATGATGTTATCTGCACAGTAATCCTCAGCATTAGGGCTCATACACACGACCGTATATATTTTGCGGTCTGAAAAAACGGATTAGCAAAAAATATGGATGACATCCATGTGCATTCCGTATTTTGCGGAACGGAACAGCTGGCCCTTCATAGAACTGTACTATCCTTGTCTGTAATGCAGACAATAATAGTTCATGTTCTATTTTTTTGCGGAACGGAAATACAGACATACGGAAACGGAATGCACACGGATTAACTTCCGTTTTTTTTTTGCAGACCCATTGAAGTGAATGGTTCCACAAAAAAAAAACGGAACGGACATGGAAAGAAAATACGTTCGTGTGCATGAGCCCTTATTCACACACAAAATCAAATCTGCTGCACAATCTGCAACAAAAACCTACAACATTGAAAAATCTACACCTGCAGATTTTGTGGAAAAAAATTCCGCAATGTGTGAAGTAGAGTTGTCACGATACTAAACTTTTGATTCGATTTTGATACTATAAAAAAGTATTGAGATACTCGATAGCATTCGATACCAGGTGAAAAAAATGAAACACCAAAAAAGCCACATGCATTCCGAATTTTATGGTCCGTCCAGCACATAGCAGAACAGTCCTATCCTATTTTTTGGGGGGACAAGGGGACTAAAAAATGGCAAATCGCACGTTTTTTTAATTTCTTTTATTCTGTTACGATGTTCACTGCATAGGAGATGTTTTTTAAATTTTAATAGTTCGCACTTTTTCGGGTGTGGCGATATGTAATATATTAACACAGTACATAAGGCCGAAAAAATACATCAGTCCATCCAGTTCGGCCTGTCATCCTGCTAGTTGATCCAGAGGAAGGCAAAAAAAAAACTGGGAGGTAGAATAAATATGTTTATTTATTGTTTATTTATTTATTGTTTATATATTTTATATGTAAAATTGGGAAAGGGGGTGATTTAGGGTACTTTCACACTTGTTTTGTTTGATTCCGGCAGGCAGTTCCATTGCCTGAACTGCCTGCCTGATCAGGCAAACTGTATGCAAACGCATGTAATTTTTTCTGACTAATCAGGCATTTTTCAGACTGATCAGGATCTGAGTCTGAAAAATGCTTGATCAGTCAGAAAAATGCATTGCAATACCAGATCGTTGTTTCCGGTGTCATCCGGCAAAACGGATCCGGTATTTATTTTTTTCACATTTTTAAAGGTCTCCGAATGCGCAGACCGGAATGCTGGATCCGTCAATGCTGTAATTTTAATGCCGGATCCGGCACTAATACATTTCAATAGAAATTAATGCCGCATCTGGCATTCCGGCATGTCTTCTGGAATTTTGGATGGAGATAATACCGCTGCATGCTGCGGTATTATCTCTGGCCAAAACACCGTTCAGTGACTGAACTAAAGACATCCTGATGCATACTGAACTGATTTCTCTCCATTTAGAATGCATGAAAGCAGCGCACACCATATTCTGTGATACTAGCCTATGCAGTAGCGCAGCCTAGCATCGGTAAAAGGCAAATCCCGGTATCAAATTGATCCAGGCACAAAAGTATCAATTAGGTATCGATAATTTGATACCCGGTGCAACCCTAGTTTGAAGACACCTTTGGAGTTCTTATATCTACTGCATTACATAATGCTGTCAGTGTAATACAGTAGGTTCCAGGACTATCAGGTTTAAGCCTCAAGCACACAGCTGTACCATGTTTTGCGGAATGGAAGGTCTAGCCCTCAATAGACCAGTCCTATTTTAGGCTATGATACGGACAAGAAATGGACATGTTCTATTTTCTTTTTGCGGTGCCACGGAATGGAGGTACGGACGTGGAAGGGGAATAGGTTTGCATCCGACCCACAAAAAATGTGGCTCGAATGCGGACCCAAACAACGTTCCTGTGCATGGGCCTTACAGAGCTTTATAAAACAGTATAATGCTGTGCGTCCTGTCAGTGGAGCAGAGGTCAGGACATGACCTCTCACTCACCTTAATGACACACGCTACAAGTTTATCGCATTCAACTCGCTTGTTTGTGTCTGGTCTAAAAGTCACATACATCATACATCAGAATGAGATTTTTTCTATACCATGAGTTTGGATTTTTATGAAACCCTTTCAGATAATTGAAGGAGCAAGGCTTGATTCTGCTTCCCAATGTTGAGAAGTTAACAGATGGTATTGCAATGTTACTAAGGGTCCATTCACATGTCCGTATCTGTTTTGCAGATCCGCAAAACACAGGCACCGGCAATGTGCGTTCCGCAATTTGCGGACCGCATATCGCTGGCACTATAACAGAAAATACCTAATCTTGTCAAGATTAGAATACGACATGTTCTAATTTTTTGCGGAAACGGAAGTGCGGATGCGGAAGTGTGGATCCAGAAATGCGGATGCGGACAGCACATAGTGTGCTGTCCGTATCTTTTCTGTCCCCATTGGAAGTGAATAGGTCCTCACCGATTCTGCAAAATTGCGGAACGGATGCGCACCCATTTTGCGGACGTGTGAATGGACCCTAAAGCAAAAGGCACAGTAAAATGATGGAGTCACTTCTCTAATCCAGAGATTGCCCTGTCTTGAGTGCCTTTCTGAATTCAAACCTCAAATGAGTCATCATCAGTGCCCAGCCAGTCACAGAGGGGTATCTGCTCTGCCATTTGATGAGTGGTGGAAAGATCCAGATGGCTAGTATGTGTTACTAGGCATCACAAAACAGCTAGCGGTAGCAGAAAAAGACACAACTTAGGAGCAGGTGTATGGAAGGGGAGGGGGACAGAGTGATGGCAGACCAGGGGGCAGAATAAATGCAAGCTTGGGAACAAATAATGGCATACAGGGAAGGGCAGAAGTGTAGGAACAACATATGGCTCTTGGAGGGCAGATTACACTGGAATAATTTTCAGGTGCCATGTTGCATTTGAAGACACCTTGAGGTGTCCCTACAGTGCAAACCTCCTAAAAGTGACCTATTTTTCAAAATTAGACCCTCCAAAGGATTTTTAAAGGGGTGAGAACTTTTTTTTAAAGGGTTGACAGGGGGCCATATTTTTAATTTTCACAAGGGGTAACAGGGGAAAATGAACCTCATAATTTTTTTAGCCATTTTCTCCTGAATACAGCAACACCCCATATGTGGTAATAAACTTCTGTGTGGGCACACTGCAGGGATCAGAAGACAAAGAGCACCATGTATATTTAAGGCCTAGTTTAATGATTTATACAGCACTGGCTGACAACTGCAGAGGCTTTAAGGTGAAATAAAAGAAGAAACCTCCAAGAAATGACCCCATTTTAGAAACCACACCCCTCACAGAATTTATCAATGGCTATATTGGCACAGATATGCTATTTGAATGCTCAATATATTGTGCCCATCATACGCCCGTGTGTAAAGGAAGTCCTCTTATTATTATGCTGGGCTTTCTGGTTTCATAAACACCCTTCATGTTTCCATAATGTTTTGCCTGGACATACAACAGGTCTCAGGACAGTAACCCTGGGTTCACACCTGAGCGTTTCTGAGACGCGCGTTTTAAGCGCGTTTTTGTCGCGCGTATTACAGCGCGTTTTTGCAAATAGGAAACGCGCGTCGTACGCGCGTTCTTGTGATTGACTACTGTGGTGTCAATCACAATACGTGTGACAAACGCCCCAAAAAAAGCTCAAGTACTTGTTTATGCGTAGGGCGTTTTACAGCGCGTTCGAACGCGCTGTAAAACACGAAAATGTGAACCAGTCCCATAGGGAAGCATTGGTTTGCATGTGTTGAGCGTTTTACAGCGCGTTCGAACGCGCTGTAAAACGCGCAAGTGTGAACTTAGGGTAAATGAACCAGGAAGAATTTACTGGGCAGGGATGGTGCAAAATTGAAAATTGCTAGTTTCCCACAGATATGACATTCAGTGCCCAATGTGCTGTACCCAGTTTGATCAATATGAGACACACCACGCCCTTTAAATTGTTAAGGGGATTCTACTAGGAACTAAAATGCCACAAATGTGGACACAAACTGCTATTTATGCACACTGAATGGTTCAGAAGGGAAAGACCACCTTTTGGCTTTTGCAGCACAGATTTTGATGGATTCATTTAGGGGCGCTATGTTGCTATCGAACAGCCTCTGGGTTAGTAGTAGTACAGCCATCTTTTGAGAACCATATATTTATTTTTCTCTTGATGGACTAGTGTGAGGGCTTATTTTTTGTGGGAAAAGTTGCTATTATCATTGGTTCTATTTTGGGGTACATAGGACTTTATGATTACTTTTTATTTTGCTTTTTGGGAAGCAAGATAAAGAAAAGGCAGCAATTTTGTCTCCGCTTTTTGGGCTTTGTTATTACAGCGTATACCTGCAGGAAAAATGACTCTTTATTCTGCTGGTCAGTATGATTACAGAGATGCCAATTTAATATTGTTTTTTATGTTTTAGTATTTTCACACAAAGCATTTTTGAAAATAAATCATGTTGTATGGTACGAGGTGTGCTCATGTGTTCATATTGTATCAGAATCCATTGAAAAATAATTTCAAGCCCAAAATGAGTAAAATACAGTCATAAAAAAATGCTACCAAAGGTTTACATAGACTGTAAGGTATTTCTAACACTTTGAACACGTTTTAGTTGAAAGTTTAAAGAGGACCTTTCAGTAAAAAAATATTCATGGGATACTTATACCAGGGCTCCCTGGCTAAGAGAGGAGCGCTGCGATTGGATGCGCTCGCTGCCAGAGAGAAGAGACACCGCCCACCATAACTAAATGAAACCTCCTACTATAACCAAGTTGCCTCATTAGCATAAGAGGCGCAGAAGATACCGGGAGCACTGCGGGCGGACTGGGGGGGCGTTTGAAAAAAAAACCTATGTGCGGACATCAGCGGCAGCAGCCCTGTAAGATGGTATAAGTATCCCATGAATATTTTTTTGCTGAAAGGTCCTCTTTAAGTACACTTTAACTTTTTGAAAACATCTGTGGAGCATAAATGCTCAATACACTCCTTGGTAAATACTGTGAGGGGTGTGGTTTCTAAAATAGGGCTACTTCTTGCGGGGTTTCTTTTTATTTCTCCTCAGAGCAGTTGTCTGCCAGTGTGGGATCTCTTCAAATGTAACATAGCACCAGCAGGGGCTGATTGGCCATAGACCCTTCAGGGAAATTTCCTGGTGGGCTGATGCCCAGGGGGCCACCTGAGCCCTCTTCATGGACGCCATCAAGGTACATAACAATCTGATCCTCTTAGCATTAATTAGTGATGGAAGCAGCAGGTACTTATATACTTTTCCGGTGGCCACAGGTGCTCTACTGAATTAAACTGTATTGCCGTCCTCGGGACAGTGATACAGTTACACTCAATTCACACTTTCGCGTAAAACGCCGCTTTTGAACGCACATAAAAACGCACAACAGTAAAGGAACCATGCATTCCAATGAGGGTGGTTCACACTTGCGCGTTTTTATGCGCGCTCGTAGGCGCCTATAAACTTATGACGCATAAGCAAGTATGTTCGCGTTAATTCGGGCTTTTTTCGAGCGTTTGGTGCCAATATACTTCAATGGGAAACGCGATAGGCGTGTTGTTCGGGCGTTTGTGCAGCGTAAAACGCGCCTATGGATGCGCGTTTTACAAAGTTTGCAACATGCTGAATCAGCCACCATGGAATGTCACACCTCTAAAGCACTCAGATTGGCCAAACTATATCATAGGTCATTGGCCAACTATGCAGTCAATCACATAAACGCGCGTCAAACGCGCCTACACTATTTACCAAAACGCTTGAAAAAACGCGCCTATATGCAAGTCTTGAATGCACCAAAAATGCTAGGCTTCAAAACGCTCAGGTCTGAACCCAGTGTTAAATACTGTGGCTGGGTGGCAGTATTTTGTGCTGCATTAAGGTATTGCTGGTCCTGCCTACTTCTGTTGTCCCTGCCTCCGTGAGCTGCTACACCTTCTGTCAATTTGAACGTGCCTTCAACATGGGGCCTCTTTTATTTTATTTTTTCCCAGTAGCACTTTAAGTTCCCAATACACCCCTGCATTCCAGCAAACCTTGCCCTCCAAAAACCAAATGGTGCTTCTTTCCTTCTGAGCCCTGCGAAGTGCCCATACAGCAGATTCCGACCACATATGCGATGTGCCGTAATTTGGAGAAAATGTGTAACAGATTGTTGCATGCTTTTTCTCCTGTTATTACTTGTGGAAAAATTTTGGGCTAAAGCAACTATTATTGGAAGAAATTAAAGTTTTCATTTTGGCAGCCAAGTGTTTTCAAATTCTATGAAATGCATTGTAGCGGACTGGACCCTGTACCAGAGTCTGCCCCAGTTTCCTGGAAGGGACTGCTTGCTCGCCTCCTGGCCTGCGACTATGGCCCCATGTATGCTTGTCCTGTTTGAGAGGTGATACCCCAGATAGCTCTGCTATGGAGCCCATTCGTATAATGAAAGACTATGGGAAAGACTTTAGCTCCATGGCAATTGAACTGGATATGTGTGGTCTGAGCGCCATTCAATAATGTGCGCTCAGACCTAAGCTATCTGGGGATATGTTGCATGTATATGTTTTATGTAGTAATTGTAACATTGTGTAATTTTATGTCCTTTTGCAACCATGTGCTCAATGGAGTCTGCCTCTATCCTTGGATATATTGAGCGCTCAGATCCAAGCCATCTGGGGATATGTTAAATGTCTGTGTACTGTGTAAAGGGTGGGACATTGTGTATTGAATAGTGATGTCTGTCCTATTGTCCCCACATGTGTATTGGCGATTTCCCTTTGTCCTTAGAGATAATTGAATGACTCCTCAATTGTCTCCAGGACAGAAGACATTGTGTATTCTCCTGCCTGTGATAATTACATTAACCTGTGTGGGGTAATTGTATCACAGGCAGAGGGGAGGGATATGCTGGGGGTGTCTGTATTGTCCCATTGTGTGTGATTGGCTGCTGTATCCCCTGTGTCGCAGTCTTCCTTCTGGTCCCCTAGGGGAGTGTCCACCAGGTGGGAGACCTGCATAAATACCGGGCAGGTAGCCCTCAATAAAGAGAGAGTTCCTGTTTAACCCTCAAAGTGAAGTGTCGTCTCATTATTGGGGGAGGATTTATTGCATGCTGTTCCAGTTAGACTGCTAGGAGTGCAAACCTATTCGTATGGTTCCTATTCAACTGTCTACAGCATTCAGAGGCTTGAGAGGATTCATATGCTTCTCAGGTTCGGTGGTTCTGGTGTCGTCTAGAGCGCTTGGAATCCTCAAGAAGCGCTAGGAGCATCTTTCAACGGAGGTACCCAGTAGGGGTGCCAGGCGATCCGTTACATGCATGTAGGACCAAAGTGGTCAGTACACCCCTCAATAAATTCCTTTTGGGGTGTAGTTTACAAAACGGGGTCACTTTTTGGGGATTTACACTGTAGGGGTACCTCGTAGTTTCTTCAATGTCAACATGGCACCCAAATACCAGTCTAGCAAAATCTGCCCTCCAAAACCATATGCGCTCCTTCCTCTCTGAGACCTGCAGTGTGCCCATACAGCAGGTTACAACCACATATATGGGTGTTTATGTAAATTGCAGAATCAGGGTAATAAATATCGGAAAAGATACAAGATTCAGAGGATGCCACTAGAGCATCTTAGCTATGTACAAAAAAAGAGCTACATATTACTATTTTTTTTTAAAGACCAATTAAAAAAATTATTTTTATCTCAAAATGAATACAGTGCAATAATGAAATTTAAAAAAATGATTTTTAGCTCAAAATACAGTGCAATAATTTAAAAAAGCTTTTCCCCAAAAGGTGTACATAGTCTTTTACCCTTTTAACCCATAGGATACCAGCGCCGTAGCTGTATGGCACTGGGAACTAGTTTCAAAATCCCAGCGCAGTACAGCTACGGCGCTGTGATCGGGCAGGTGCAGGAGCTGCTCCCCCCTGATCAGCGGCAGTGTCCGTCAGTCACTGATAGCCGGATCCTTGCTGCATCGGTGAAATCACCGATGCCGGCACATTAACCCTTCATGTGCCGCTGTCAGCGCTGACCGCGGCATGTGCGAAGTCCGGCGGCGATTGTGGAAGCCATCGGGTCCCCGTGCTGCTGTAATGCCCGATAGCATGGAAGGAAGCATGATGCCTTTTCTTAGGCATCGTGGCTGCCTTCCGGTGGAGAGCCTGTGAGATCCAGCCCCCTGGATCTCAAAGGCAGGAAGCTGTATGTGTAATACACACTGTATTACACATACATCCAATGCATTCCGATACAGAAGTATTGGAATGCATTGTAAAGCGGATCAGACCCCTAAAAGTTGAAGTTTCCCCCCCAAAAATTAAAAGTTTCAAGTTGAAAAAAAAAAAGTAATTTTCCACAAATAAAGTAAAAAAAAATGTTTGAAAAAATAAGGAAGAAAAGTAGACATATTATGTTTCGCCACGTCCGTAACAACCTGCACTATAAAGATACCCCGTAAACTAACCGCTCAGGTCAAAACCGTCAAATTTTTTTTAATAAAAACTGTGCTAAATAAACAATATTTTTGTCACCTTACATCACTAAAAGTGCAATACCAAGCAATCAAAAAGGCGTATGTCCCCCAAAATAGTACCAATCTAACAGTCACCTCATCCACCCAAAAATTAGCCCCTACCTAAAACAGTCGCCCAAAAATAAAAAAACTATGGCTCTCAGATTAAAACTTGATTTTTTTTTTGTTTCAAAAATGCTTTTTGTGTTAAATGTAAAAAAAATAAAAAGGAGACATATGTATCGCCGCGTCTGTAATAACCTGCTCTATAAAAATACCACATGACCTAACCCCTCAGATGAACAATGTAAAAAAAAAAAAAAAAACTGTGTAAAAAAAGCCATTTTTGTCACCTTACATCACAAAAAGTGTAATAGCAAGCGACCAAAAACTCATATGCACCCCAAAATCAGACCATCATCTCATCCCGCAAAAAAAATAAGCCCCAACATAAGGCAGTCACCCCAACAAAAAATAAAAATATATGGCTTTCAGAATGTGGAGACACTAAAAAATCATTTTTTTGAAAAATGCTTTATTCTGTAAAACTGAAACAAAAGACTAAAAAGTAGCTATATTTCGCATTGTCGCGTCTGTAACAACCTGCTCCATAAAAATAGCATATGATCTAACCTGTCAGATGAACATTGTAAATAACAAAAAATGAAAACGGTGCCAAAACAGCTATTTTTTGGCAAATTTTCAATTTTAATCAATTTTTTCCAGTAACAAAGCAAGGGTTAACAGTCAAACAAAACTCAATATTTATTGCCCTGATGCTGCAGTTTACAGAAACACCCCATACTGTATGTGGTCATAAACTGATGTATGGGCACACTGCTGGGCACAGAAGCAAAAGAGCTCGATATTGTCAACGGAGGGCAGATTTTGCTGGAATGGTTTTCACATTCCATGTCACATTTGAAGAGACCCTGAGGTCCCCCTGGAAAGAAAACCCCCAAAAGTGACCCGATTTTTGGAAACTACACCCCTCAAGGAATAAATTTATGAGTGAAGTGAATGCTTTGACCCAACAAGCGTTTCATAGAATTTAGAAACATTAGAAAATGAAAAATTTACTTTTATTTCCAATATAATGTTGCTTTAGCCCCAAATTTGTTTATTTTCACAAGGGGTAACAGGAGAAAATGCACCCCACAATTTGTTATGCATTTTTTCCTGAATACGGCAACACCATATATGTGGTCGTAAACCGCTGTTTGACCCGGCAGCGTTCAGAAGGGAAGGAGCGGCATCGGGATTTTCTAACATTTAATGTGCTGAAATAGTTTTTAGGGGCCATAACATTTTTATTTTTTCAGCAATGTAGCTGTAGTTTCTTTGGTATCATTTTGGGGTATATATGTCTTTTTGATCACTTTTTATAAAACATTTTGGTAAAAATGCTAATTCTGTCAGTGTTTTTTAATTTTAATTTTTTATGGGGTTCCTCTTATAGTAAATATGAAGCAATGATTTTATTTTGTGGGTCGATACCGTTATGGAGATACCAAATTTACTGTATTTTTCACCCTATAAGACGCACCGGCCCATAAGACACACCTAGGTTTTAGAGGAGGACAATATGAAAAAATATTTTTCATTAGACCTCAGATTAGATCAGCAATCAGACCCCCAATATTAATCAGACCTCATCTGACAGCTCCAATCAGATCCCCAACGTTAATAAGACCTCAGATCAAAACTCAGATCAGAGCCCAATATAAAGAAGACCCCCAATCAGACCTCAGATGACACCCCCATGCCTCATATCAGCCCCCAGCCATTTATAAGCAGCCCCCCAGTCATATATCAGCCCCCAGCAGTGATGTTTCAGCCCCCGTCAGCCTCAGTTTACAAAATAAAAAAACACTTACCTCTTCTGCTCCTGGACACCGCCGCTCCTCACCCACAGCGCGATCCTCTTCATCTTGCCGCCGGCTGTGCTGTGAAGGCTGCGCACAGAGCGAGATCACAGAGCGCACTCATGCTGTGCGCAGACTTTACAGCCGACGGCCTAGGACCAGGAAGCGGTGAGTACAGAGCCTTCACCGCTTCCTGGTCCTCCGGTGCTAATGAGCGTTTCCATAATGAGGGGAAAAAATGCGTCTTATGGGGTGAAAAATATAGTATATAGTTTTTTTTTATGTTTTACTACTTTTTCAGCATAAAATCACTTGTTTAAAATAAATGATATTTTGGACCATAACTTTTTTATTTTTCACCAATGTAGCTGTGTTGGGGCTTGTTTTTTGCAGAACGGGCTGTAGTTTTTATGGTGTTCACCGCTCGGAATTAATCAGTTTGGTTACGGACTCGGCAATACGGCGAGACGAATTACGTTAAAAAAATGACTTTCCTGGCTGCTGATAGCTTTATAGTGGTGTAGAACACTGTGCCTTGCAGGAACACTGCTTTGGTAGTGAAATAATACTGTGAGTCCATATGACATGCAGATGACAGGCGTCGCTCTTAGAATCACTGCATACTTCGCTTATTTGGGCAGTCACAGGGGGCCAAAACTGACGAAATATTTTAAGTATTAACTCAGCCTTACAGGTAGATGTTAGCGTCAGGAAGAAGCGCACTCCGTTTACACCCTCGTCAGCTGATTCCACATCGATGTCTACAGAACCTGTTCTATTAAACTCTTATACAAGTAGAGCCCCCCGACAGAGGGGAGAGGGTGTCAACATTAAGTTTGTGTTCATGTCAGAAAAAACAGATACTGTCTGTGGAGCATACGCCTTCACTCGGTTAGCATTTGCTCAATAATACATCAGTATTGCTAAAGGCAAAAAAAAAGACCGGAGTGGATCTAAAACAGAGATGATACATGAAAGGAATATTTAAATGTCTTCTGTGTTTTCTACCCACTCCTGCTTTTGGCTACCAAATCATAAGACAATTCTTATGGGACCATGCAGGCCGTAAAGCTGCTACACAGACAGGATCCGTTGCGTGTCTCGTTTTTCCTTCCTTCTGACAGATCAGAAGAAGTATCAAATAAATGATGTCAGCCAGGCCGAAAGCCAAAATAGTGGACCAATCATGAAGTGGGGAGGGTGGGAACAGCATGAGAAGTCCACAGAGTGGCCCTATGACATAGTGTTGAGGTGGAAGCAGCATGAGGAGACCACAGAGTGGCCCAATGACAGAGTCTGGAGGTCGCGGTAGCATGAGTAGGCCACAGAGCGGCACAATGACAGAGTCTGGAGGTGGCGGCAGTATGAGTAGGCCACAGAGCGGCACAATGACAGAGTCTGGAGGTGGCGGCAGCATGAGTAGGCCACAGAGCGGCACAATGACAGAGTCTGGAGGTGGCAGCAGCATGAGGAGAGCACAGAGCGACACAATGACATAGTCTGGATGTGACGGTAGCATGAGTAGGCCACAGAGCGGCACAGTGACAGAGCCTGGAGGTGGCGGCAGCATGAGGAGACCACAGAGCGGGACAATGACGTAGTCTTGAGGTGGCGGCAGCATGAGTAGGCCACAGAGTGGCAAGGTGACATACTGTGGAGGTGGGTGGCAATACCAGTACCCGCTGAAGATGGTGGGTGAAACAAGGAACACTTGGCATCAGATGGGTAACAGCATCAGAATAGTAACTGAGGCAGGTAGCCAGAAGAAACCGGTCTCTTTTGTCAAATTGTTGGTGTGTCACCATGGATGATCTAGTCTGATGCATCAGGCATTGGTGTGTGGAAATCCTGGCTGATTTATCTTGATGCAGTGTCCCACTATGTGCTATATGTGGGCACTTTAAACTCTTGCTAAATGTCATATCAAATGTATTGTGGTATCATGCCGTAATTCCCTTTAACAGGCTGGCAGTGTCATTTACCCTTATTCGCTCCCAGGTGGTGCTGGCACCACTTATATATATAGCTGGGGGGGGGGGGTGTAAAGTTAGTATGTCCGATGATAATGAAGAGATGAGGAAGTTAATGGAGGAGGTGGAAATTTGTATTTCCACTGAAATAATAAAACAGATTTTACCACATATAAGTGCAGCGCTTAACGCAGAATACAAGATTTTTGTCCAATGAAATATTTAAAAAAAGATTTTACAGCATATACCATATTTTTCACCCTATAAGACGCACCTAGGTTTTTGAGGAGGAAAATAGGAAAAAATATATTTTTAACCAAAAGGTGTGCTTTTGGTGGGTTTTGAACTAATGGTGGTCTGTGCATGACACTATTATGGGGGATCTGTGGAGGACACACTGTTATGGAGGGCATCTGTGGATGGCACTGTTATGGGGGGGGATCTGTGGATGGCACTGTTATGGGGAGGGCGATCTGTGGATGGCACTGTTATGGGTTGGATATCTGGATGACACATATATGGCATCTTATCCTATATTTATGTCATCCACAGATCCCCCATAACAGTGTCCCCCAACGGGCCCCGCCGCTCTCAGCAGGATTTATATCTAACAGTAATCCTTAACCTCTTAATAACTTTAGGTAAAGTTGCGCTCTCCTGTATGTATTACTACTTACTAACAAGCTCCCGTAGCAGGCAGAGCGGCCGACAACATAATCACTAGAAGCCCTATATACCCCAGAAATTATAAACTGTTTATTTTAATTTTAAATGTGGCCCACTATACCTTCCCTCCTTAACAGGACCTCCACAGCACTGTGGAACCTCAACAGTGACCTCACAGGACGCTGCCCCTTTAACTGTAACATTTACAGTGACCTCCACATCACTCCGTTCCCCTTATTGTGACCTTCACAGCGATCCGCCCCATCAACAGTGACTTTCACCACACCCAGCCCCATTAACTGTGACCTTCGCCAGCATCCGCTTCCTTACCAGTTACCCCCACAGTGTCACTCCCCCTTAACAGTAACATCCGCAGCATCCCAGCCCTTTAACAGTGATCGCCACAGCACCCCTGCTCCTTAACAGTAACCATCTTTTTTTACACTTTTTTTTATCGTTCCCATAGGGAACTATAACAATCAATCATTAGATTTCTTCTCTCATACACTATGGGGGAGATTTATCAAACTGGTGTTAAGTAGAGGTGGCTTAGTTGCCCATAGCAACCAGAGTCCACTTTTCATTTTCCAAAGGAGCTGTGAAAAATTAAAGGTGGAATCCGATTGGTTGCTATGGCCAACTAAACCGGTTCTAATTTACACCAGTTTGATAAATCTACTTTTGTGTTCCTTTGGAGCCCTGCCACAGGCATAGTCTCCATAGGAACTAATGTGCGGCAGTTTCTGTTCTTTCAGGAGGGCAAAAGTTGCCTCACAATGCATTCAGCTCTCCCAATCTCCGCGCTTCCGTGTTTTAGTGCATCCATATGCTGCGGTCACTATTGACCAAGGCATCTGAAGGTTTAAATGTCTGGTATTGGCATTACCGCCGGTTGCAGACATTCGTGCCAGATGTCTGCTGTATAAAACAACAGGCATCCGGTGGCTATGGTGCCCGCTACGCTCGAGAGCCTTAAATGTGACCTCCACAGTTCCCCCCCTTTAACAATATTCTCCACAGCGCCTCACATCCTTAACAGTGACTTTCACAGCACCCCGCCCCATAAACTGTGACCTTCACAGAGCCTGCCCCCTTAAAAGTCAACTCCACCTTACCAGTGACCTCCACAGCACTTTGCTCTTTTAACATTGACCTTCACAGTGCTCTGACTCCTTAAAAGTGACTTTAACAGGACCCCGCCCCCTTAACAATGACCTCCGCAGCACCCCCGTTACCATAACTGTGACCTTCACAGCACCCTGCTCCTCAACACTAACCTCCACAGCAATGCACCCCCTTAACAGTGACCTCCACAGCACCCCATCCCCTTAACAGTTCCTATAACAATGAAAGAAAGGTTGTTATGGAAACCTGGTGTAAAACTTTGTGTATGTCAAGACTAAAGGACCTGCAAGCTTCTATTGGCTAATAAGGGTCATGTGTCTGCAGCAACCAGGCTGCAGGGGCGTGCGTGAGTGTAGGTTGCCGGATTGGTGCAGTAGTCGTACTCTGAAGCTCCCGGTTCTTCCCTTCGAGATACTCTGCCATGGGCGTAGCTATAGGGGGTGCAGAGGTAGCAGTAGCTACCGGGCCCAGGAGCCTGAGGGGGCCCAAAGACCCTTGTGCCGCATAGGAAGACACACAAAGCACTGAGGGAAGGGGGGCCCAAGCTCAACTCTTGCACAGGGGCCCATGAGCCGCTAGCTATGCCCCTGCACTCTGGTACTGTTTTTTTCCTGCCTGATGACAGTCAAGGTGCCCTTGATGTTGATGTTTTATGGTGCAAGGCAGGGTCCCGGTTGTTGTGACGCCAGCACCTTGTTGTGCAAATGTAGGATAGAAATAATGAATCCAAGTTAACAGCAAACAATTCTTTTGGTATGGACCGGCTGATATTACTCAGAAATGCAGTCTTCTCAGATGTTACAGGTTTCACAGCTGCACAGATAGCCATAGGCCAAACCAGTTTCTCTTTAGATGTTTTTTTAAGCAGTCTTCCTTATCCTGCACTTTAATAACTGACTTGTACACATAAGCATTCAGGCATGTGGTGTATATTTTACTTCTGGCAACCAACAGGATGGTTCTCCCTAATGACAGGCAAACTTCTTTGCGCCATTCTTTGAAAAGGTTGCTGTACTTACAGAACACTTCCACAGGATCTACCTTGGGATGTGGAGATTCTCAGTGGGCTAAACTGTGATAAAGTATGCTCAGGCACAGGAGCCGTGTGAGGTAGTTTCACGGCACACTGATTTGTATGCAAGTAATCACATTTTATTTGTATTCTTCAGTGTTCAATATAACATTGTTGTATACAACCAGGCTATATGATAAGTATAAGGCCACAATAATTATTTGTACGGTCCCCAGACGTTTCGGTCTTATAAAGACCTTCTTCAGCAGGATCTGTAATGGCGCACTGTGATGGTGCCCTGGATGCATTGGCTGCATCATCAGTAAGTGCCTTGTATTTACTGTCTCTACATGATAAAAGCCACTTGCTCAAATGAGACAACCCCTTTAAGGATATTTGGCTTGTGGGTGAAATTTCAGGATCACCTAAAATACACCCACCTTTAGGCTGGGTTCAGACTTTGCGCGTATTGACTACTGTGGCGTCAATCACAATACGCGCGACAAAACACCCCAAAGAAGCTCAAGAACTTTTTTGAGCGTAGGGCGTTTTTCAGCGTGTTCAAACGTGCTGTAAAACGCTCAAGTGAGAACCAGGGCTATAGGGAAGCATTGGTTTTCATGCATTTGAACGCGCTGTAAAACGCGCAAGTCTGAACCCAGCCTTACAGTGGAACTTAATGTGATCCTTCTCTAAACTTTTGAATCTCCAACTGGTCAATGTTTTATTACTTTTTGCACAACTTGCTGCTCTCCAACAAGGAGTTTAATAGCAAAATTCACAACAGGTGATCCATGAATCGCCCAATAAATTTCCTGCTTCAATTAGAATAGTATTTAAATAGTCCTTCTCATCATGCTGTTCACATTTTTACGCAGTAAGCAAAAAACACGGCACTCATATATCAAAATTATGCTCAAAAATTCACATTTATTGGAGTAGCCACCATTATAGACAATTCAATCGAAAAGGCCAACGTTTCGGTCCAAAAGGACCTTCATCAGGGCCTAAAAATAATGCATACAAAAATATCCATTAGTACATATAAATACAGTGGACTCCAATTAATACATATAAGACATAAGACAGGAAAAACAAGAAAAACCGCAGAGGTCAGCTAAAGACACAATACAAGTACACATCTTCGGCACTGAATATTGATATTATTATAGAGATTATAGTCCAGAGCAACATCCAGATGTCCATTTCCAAACGGGGTTATGTGTCCATTATCGACATATTGTTACTAAGTATCGTATGGCGGACGTAATAAGTAAGACTAAGACAAGGTATAATAAGGAAACAAAACAAAACGACCATATAGACAACAAAATCACCAACAGACAACAAAATCCAGATAATCAGAACATACCTGTAGTAAGGTAATAGCGTGGGAGTGAGTGGCGTGTGCGCCATTCAGCTCCGACGCTTTAAATAGGATGCAGCAAGAGTAGCTTCCGGTCCGCGGCTCCAACCGGAAGTGCGTCACATGGGCATGCGCGCTCCACCGGCTGAAGCCGGGACCAGTACTGGCAAAATAGCGATATTGCCCTAATATCTTACCTCACTTCAAAAGGCACATTCAACAAAACAAATATAACAAATATATATATATATATACCCCTAGGGTAATATTGATGACTGCTTATGATTTTTATAATATGTTCTTTTGATTTTTCAGATTAGATAACGATTATGATACGACAGGTAGGGGAGAACATCTCTATGTATGTGACATTGACATATACTAATTTCCTATTAATACTACTAATTACCATTTTCTGATGTTTCTAATACTTTTGATTGACAATGTTCATTAATACTTGCATGGTGCTATATATATATATATTTGTTATATTTGTTTTGTTGAATGTGCCTTTTGAAGTGAGGTAAGATATTAGGGCAATATCGCTATTTTGCCAGTACTGGTCCCGGCTTCAGCCGGTGGAGCGCGCATGCCCATGTGACGCACTTCCGGTTGGAGCCGCGGACCGGAAGCTACTCTTGCTGCATCCTATTTAAAGCGTCGGAGCTGAATGGCGCACACGCCACCCGCTCCCACGCTATTACCTTACTACAGGTATGTTCTGATTATCTGGATTTTGTTGTCTGTTGGTGATTTTGTTGTCTATATGGTCGTTTTGTTTTGTTTCCTTATTATACCTTGTCTTAGTCTTACTTATTACGTCTGCCATACGATACTTAGTAACAATATGTCGATAATGGACACATAACCCCGTTTGGAAATGGACATCTGGATGTTGCTCTGGACTATAATCTCTATAATAATATCAATATTCAGTGCCGAAGATGTGTACTTGTATTGTGTCTTTAGCTGACCTCTGCGGTTTTTCTTGTTTTTCCTGTCTTATGTCTTATATGTATTAATTGGAGTCCACTGTATTTATATGTACTAATGGATATTTTTGTATGCATTATTTTTAGGCCCTGATGAAGGTCCTTTTGGACCGAAACGTTGGCCTTTTCGATTGAATTGTCTATAATGGTGGCTACTCCAATAAATGTGAATTTTTTAGCATAATTTTGATATATGAGTGCCGTGTTTTTTGCTTACTGCATATTGTTTTGGGCTTGTCCCAGACACAGAGCACCTAAAAGATAGGTGGTGTGCCAGTCTTTTTGATATTTACAGTTCACATTTTTACAACATGAGACCAAGATGACATAATTGATCAACAGTTCCCCGCCATTGCGAGGCTTCAAGCAGGATGTTCTCAGGTTGAAGCCGACTGAGCTTAGGGTACTTTCATACTTGCGTTATTTTTTTCCGGCATAGAGTTCCGTCAAAAGGGCTCTATGCCAGAAAAGAACTGATCAGGCATATTCACATACAATCTGAATGGATAGAAATCCGTTGAGTTTGAATCAGTATGCCTTCAGTTCAGTCACTGTCAGGCGTTTTGGCCAGACATAATACCCCAGTATGCTGCGATATTATGTCCGTCCAAAATGCCAAATCAGTCGCCGGAATGCCGGATCTGGCATTATTTACATTGACTTGTATTAGTCCCAGATCCGGCAGTGCGAAACAACTGAAGGACGGATCAGTCCTTCCGGTCTGCGCATGCGCAGACCGGGAAAACTGTGAAAAAGAGTGCAGGACGGATCCGTCCATCCGCATGACAAGTGGAGGGACGGATCCGTTCTTGCAATGCATTTGTACACTGATCCGCATCCGACGACTGAACTGCTTGCCGGATACAAGTGCCGCAAGTGTGAAAGTAGCCTTAGAGTGTCACACAGTGTCATCAGCAGGTTACAACAGAGATACTGGAAGAGTCACAGAAAGGCATAGAAGTGGACGTCCTTTGTATGGTTGTTTCGGGTATCGAACTTTCGATACCCAGTCAATACTTTTGCCTGGTATCAAGCTCGATACCAGAATCTGTCTTTTATCGATACTAGGCTGTGCTATTCGTACCGAATTTTGGGGTGTTTGGGACACGGACCCGGATATTTTCAAAAAAATTTGTTCTGGGGTGAAAATCAATTGCCAAAATAGCAATACCATAAATCAGTGGATTCCGCTGTGGCTGGCCAAGTTTAATAGTGTCCGGCGAAGGATATATTTTGTTCTGGGGTGAAATTCAATTGCCAAAATAGCAATACCGTAAATCTGGTGTCCCAGCAGTGGCTGGACAAGTTTAATAGTGTCCGTCAAAGGATTTATTATTTTCTGCGGTGAAATTCAGTTGCCAAAATAGAAATACAGTAAATCTGGTGTTCCAGCTGTTTCAGGCCAATTGTTAATCTGTTCGTAAAAGGGTAAATTGCACTCCGTGTGCATCTCCAAGTATATTTCTTTCCTTAAAAGGGTATATTACAAAAAGTGTTACATTACAATTGCTGTAAGCATAATGCTGTAAATCTGCACGCACTATTGTGCATCTCATAGTGTATTTCTGTCCGTAACAGGGTATATTACACTCAAGGTGTATATACAAGTGCTGAGAGGGTCATTCTCAATAACTTCACACGCTACCGTGCATCTCCAAGTGTATTTCTGTCCGTTAAAGGGTATATTACACAAAGTGTTAAAATACAATTGCTGAAGGCATAATCCTACATATTTTTTCTCACGCTACTGTGCATCTCCAAGTGTAAATCTGTCCATAAATGGATACCTTTCATCCAGGGCCTAAATACTAGGCCTACAATTGATATTCCCCTAAATCAGTGGTTACTGCTGTGCCTGGATTAGTGTATACGGTATATAAATAAATAGGCAGATAATGTTAGGTGCCTGTAAAAAAAAGCCTAAATTTGAAATCAATACATTGGGCCAAATATTTTTTTTTCTTATTGTGGTGCTTGGTGAAGGATAACAATGAGGAAAACATCTAGTAAGGGATGTGGATGCAGTCATGGTGGTGTTAGTGGACCCGCTGGTGCTGGGAGAGGACGTGGCCATTCTGCCACAGCCACACGTCCTAGTGAACAAATTACCTCAGGTTCCAGTACCCGCCACAATTTACAGCGATATTTGGTGGGGCCCAATGCCGTTCTAAGGATGGTAAGGCCTGAGCAGGTACAGGCGCTAGTCAAATGGGTGGCCGACAGTGGATCCAGCACGTTCACAACATTATCTCCCACCCAGTCTTCTGCAGAAAGCAGGCGCCTAAAAACCAAGCCCATCAGTCTGTCACATCACCCCCGTGCATATCAGGGAAACTGTCAGAGCCTCAAGTTATGCAGCAGTCTCTTATGCTGTTTGAAGACTCTGCTGGCAGGGTTTCCCAAGGGAATCCACCTAGCCCTTCCCCAGTGGTGGAAGACAAAGAATGCACTCATGCACAACCACTGATGTTTCCTGATGATGAGGACATAAGAATACCACCTCATCGGAGTCCGCACGTCTCTGATGATGACGAAACACAGATGCCAACTGCTGCGTCTTTCTGCAGTGTGCAGACCGAACAGGAGGTCAGGGAGGAAGACTGTGTGGAAGACTATGAAGGGGAGGATGAGGTCCTAGACCCCACATGGAATGAAGGTTGTGCCACTGACTTTCATAGTTCAGAGGAAGAGGCAGTGGTGAGACCGAGCCAACAGCGTAGCAAAAGAGGGAGCAGGGGGCAAAAGCAGACCAGCCGCCGCCAAAAGAGTTCGCCTGCTATTCACCACTGCCACCAGGGACCGAGCACCCCAAAGGCAGCTTCAAGGAGTTCCCTGGCATGGGACTTCTTTAAACAATGTGCTGACGACAAGACCCGAGTGGTTTGCACGCTGTGCCATCAGAGCCTGAAGCGAGGCATTAACGTTCTGAACCTTAGCACAACCTGCATGACCAGGCATCTACATGCAAAGCATGAACTGCAGTGGAGTAAACACCTTAAAAGCAAGGAACTCACTCAGGCTCCCCCTGCTCCCTCTTCTGCTGCTGCCTCGGCCTCTTCCTCCACCTCGGGAGGATTGTTGGCACCTGCCGCCCACCAAACAGTGGATGTGCCACCGACACCACCACCTGCGTCACCAAGCATCTCCACCATGTCACACGGCAGCGTTCAGCTCTCCATCTCACAAACCTTGGAGAGAAAGCGTAAATTCCCATTTAGCCACCCTCAAGCCCTGGGCCTGAATGCCAGCATTTCTAAACTACTGGCCTTTGAAATGCTGTCATTCAGGCTGGTGGACACAGACAGCTTCAAACAGCTGATGGCGATGGCTGTCCCACAGTATGTTGTTTCCAGTCGACACTACTTCTCCAAGAGAGCCGTGCCTTCCCTTCACAACCAAGTATCCGATAAAATCAAGTGTGCACTGCACAACGCATCTGTGGCAAGGTCCACCTAACCACAGATACGTGGACCAGTAAGCACGGCCAGGGACGCTATATCTCCCTAACTGCACACTGAGTAAATGTAGTGGCGGCTCGCCTGTCTGCGCTACAGCCTAACTTCGGCCTTCCCGCTCACTGCCTCTTATGCGACATGCCCACCAGGTGGAACTTCACCTTACACATGCTGGAGAGACCATAGTGGAGTTTAAGCTGCAGCACGCACGGGTCAGTCGCACTGCGGAACAGCACCACTTCACCCCCAATTACTGGGCCTCCATGCGAGACCTGTGTGCCCTGTTGCGCTGTTTCGAGTACTCCACCAACATGGCCAGTGGCGATGACGCCGTTACAATACCACTTCTATGTCTCCTTGAGAAAACTCTTAGGGCGATGATGAAAGAGGAGGTGGCCCAGGAGGAGGAGGATGAGGGGTCATTTTTAGCACTTTCAAGCCAGTCTGTTAGAAGTTCCTCAGAGGGAGTTTTTTTGCAACAGCAGAGGCCAGGTACAAATGTGGCCAGCCAGGGCCCACTACTGGAGGACGAGGAGGATAAGGAGGAGGTGGAGGAGGATGAGGATGAAGCAGGTTCACAGCGGGGTGGCACCCAACACAGCTCAGGCCCTTCACTGGTGCGGGGCTGGGGGGATACGGAGGACGATAATGATACGCCTCCCACAGAGGACAGCTTGTCCTTACTTCTGGGCAGCCTGGCACACATGAGCGAATACATGCTGCAGTGCCTGCGCAACGACAGCAGAGTTGCCCACATTATAACATGTGCGGACTACTGGGTTGCCACCCTGCTGGATCCCCTGTACAAAGACAATGTGCCCACCTTACTTCCTGCACTGGAGCGTGATAGGAAGATGCGCGAGTACAAGCGCATGCTAGTAGACGCGCTCCTGAGAGCATTCCCAAATGTCACAGGGGAACAAGTGGAAGCCCAAGGCGAAGGCAGAGGAGGAGCAAAAGGTCACCAATGCAGCTGTGTCACGGCCAGCTCCTCTGAGGACAGGGTTAGCATGGCAGAAATGTGGAAAAGTTTTTTCACCACGCCACAGCTAACTGCACCACCACCTGATACGGAACGTATAAGCAGGAGGCAGCATTTCACTAACATGGTTGAACAGTACATGTGCACACCCCTCCACGTACTGGATGATGGTTCATCCCCATTCAACTTCTGGGTCTCCAAATTATCCACGTGGCCAGAGCTAGCCTTTTATGCCTTGGAGGTGCTGGCCTGCCCGGCGGCCAGCGTTTTGTCTGAACGTGTATTCAGCATGGCAGGTGGCGTCATTACTGACAAGCACAGCCGCCTGTCCACAGCCAACGTGGACAAGCTGACGTTCATAAAAATGAACCAGGCATGGATCCCACAGGACCTGTCCATCCCTTGTGCAGAATAGTCATTTATAACTGCCTCCCCCTCAACCATATATTCTTGTACTCTTGGGTACTCCAGGGTAAAGAAAGCAATAAATGACAATAAGAAAGCATATAAATCACTAAAACAGAAGGGGAGCCAGGAAGCACTGATAAACTATAAGGAAAAAAATAGAATATGTAAAAAACTAATAAAATTTGCCAAACTAGAGATCGAGAGATTAATTGCCATAGAGAGTAAAACTAACCCTAAAATGTTCTTCAATTATATAAATAGTAAAAAATATAAATCTGAAGGAGTCGGCCCTCTACATAGCAATGAGGGGGGTGTTGCAGAGAGCAACGAGGATAAAGCAAAACTTTTAAATATTTTTTTTCTCTATATTCACTGAGGAAAATAAACTGTCAGATGAAATGCAGAATGTAAAAGTAAATTCCCCATTAAGGCCTCTTGCACACGGGCGTCATGTTTGACGCCCGGATAAGATGCGGGTGCGTTGCGGGAATCGCCGCGATTTTTCCCTGCGAGTGCAAAGCGCTGTCATGCGTTTTGCACGCGCGGGAGAAAAATCGGCACTTTTGGTACCCAGACCCGAACCTGCACTTCTTCACAGAAGTGCATGTTTGGGTCAGAAATTGTCCCGCTGGTATTATTTCACATTATAACATAGTTATAATGTAAAATAATACCCTTGGCCATCTCCCTAATGTTTAAACAGGTGCAGAATGGGTTAAAAATAATAAACTAATCTTAACTTACCTGGTCCATTTGATCGCGAAGCCCGGCCTCCTCTCCGTTAGCTTGAAAGATGAAAAGGACCTGTAATGATGTCACAGCATCACATGGCCCAATCACCTGCTCCATCACTATGGTGATGGAGCATGTGATTGGTCCATGTGACCACGTGACATCATCCAAGGTCCTAAGCACTAGCCACAGCCTGAGGATAGTGATTAGGACCTTGGATGATGTCACATGGTCACATGGACCAATCACATGCTCCATCACCATAGTGATGGAGCAGGTGATGGGCCATGTGATGTGACGTCATCACAGGTCCTTTAGATCATCGATGCTGCAGGGAAAGAGAGGACAGATCGCGACTACGCGATCAAGTGGCTAAGGTAAGTTAACTTTATTATTTTAACCCTTCCTCTTCATTTTACACAGCATTCTTTATTAAGAATGCTATTATTTCCCCTTATAACCATGTTATAAGGGAAATAATAGAGATTGGGTCCCGTTGCTAAGCAACAATGCGGGAAAATCGCAACGCATCCGCACTTGGTTGCGGCTGCTTGCGATTTTCCCGCATCCCCATTCACTTCTATGGGGCCTGCGTTGCGTGAAAAACGCAGAATATAGAACATGCTGCGATTTTCACGCAACGCAGAAGTGATGCGTGAAAATCACCGCTCATGTGCACAGCCCCATAGAAATGAATGGGTCCGGATTCAGTGCGGGTGCAATGCGTCCTACTCACGCATTGCACCCGCGCGGAAAACTCGCCCGTGTGAAAGGGGCCTAAAAGTGCCCTGTCTGACCCAGGAAGAAGTACAACAGCGACTTAAAAAGATTAAAATAGACAAATCGCCAGGACTGGATGGCATACACCCCCGTATCCTAAGGGAATTAAGTGATGTCATAGCCAGACCTTTATTTCTGATATTTGCGGAATCTATACTGACAGGGAATGTTCCACAGGATTGGTGCATAGCAAATGTGGTGCCAATATTCAAAAAGGGTCCAAAAACAGAGATTGGAAATTATAGGCCGTTAAGTTTAACATCTATTGTTGGTAAACTGTTTGAAGGGTTTCTAAGAGATGCTATTTTGGAGTATCTCAATGAAAATAAGCAAATAACGCAATATCAGCATGACTTCATGAGGGATCGGTCATGCCAAACGAATTTAATCAGCTTCTATGAGGAGGTGAGTTCTAGACTTGACAGCGGCTAATCAATGGATGTCATATATCTGGACTTCTCCAAAGCATTTGACACTGTACCTCATAAAAGAATAGTATATAAAATGAGGATGCTCGGACTGGGAGAAAATGTCTGTATGTGGGTAAGTATCTGGCTGAGTGACAGAAAACAGAGGGTGGTTATTAACGGTAGATACCCAGATTTGGTCACTGTCACTAGTGGGGTACCTCAGGGGTCAGTATTGGGCCCTATTCTCTTCAATATATTTATTAATGATCTTGTAGAAGGCCTGCACAGTAAAATATCTATTTTTGCTGATTACACTAAACTGTGTAAAGTAATTAACACTGAAGAGGACAGTTTTCTGCTACAGAGGGATCTGGATAGATTGGAGGCTTGGGCAGAAAAATGGCAGATGAGGTTTAACACTGACAAATGTAAAGTTATGCACATGGGAAGGAATAATGCAAGTCACCCGCACATATTAAATGGTAAAACACTCGGTAACACTGACATGGAAAAGGATCTAGGAATTTTAATAAACCGCAAATTAAGCTGCAAAAACCAGTGTCAGGCAGCTACTGGCAACCAGGGGAAAGAATGTATTTATGTTATTCCCCATGTGATGAATAGGGTTAAAGGAAGACTTGGGTTTGAGGTCGGTATGTAAGGTGTTGTCCAAACCTGGGTCATGTCCGGGTCTTCTTTTTTGTTTTTGAAGGGTTGTTTGGTTTGAATGGCGAAGTGTTGCTGGAGAGTTATTTTGTGAATGAATGAGAGTTCAAATTCAATGAACTTATCAGCTGGGCAGAATGATAGTCCTTTCTGTAATAAGGAGGTTTGTGCGGTTGCGAGGATGCATTTTGAAAGATTGAAGATTTTCACAGTTGTACCATTTTGTTTCGGACTGTGTTTGTTCTGGGGGGGTTTCTTTAGTCCTCTTGTTTAGTGTTAAGCGAACAGTTCGAGCATAGTTCGTATCGTACCGAATTTTGGTGTGTCCGGGACACGGACCCGAACCCGAACATTTTCAAAAAAGTTCGGGTTCATTGTTCAGCGATTACTTCCCACTTTCTGGAGGGCTGCACAGCAGCCAATCAGCTAGCGTTTTACTTCTTGCCCTAAGAGCCCATCACAGCCATGCCTACTAATGGCATGGCTGTGATTGGCCAAGTGCAGCATGTGACCCAGCCTCTATTTAAGCTGGAGTCACGTAGCGCCGCACGTCACACTGCTCTGATTAGTGTAGGGAGAGGACGCAGCTTCTGTGAGGGCGAGATTAGGCAGGGAAAAGTCAGCAACAGCACCTAATGAACTGATCGATCTACAGCTGTGAATGATTGAACTTCTGCTAGTTACTTGCTCACTGGTTTTTAGGCTGCACAGAGCGTTTTTCTGTCACTTTTTTTCTGAGGTGATCGGCAGCCATTTTGTGACTTGTGGTGCACCAGAACAAGCTGCCACCAAGTCCATCAATCCATCAATACTAGTCTTTTTTTTTGCCATATCATACATCAGAGGCTTGGCTGTGCTAATTGTCACCCCTAGAAACTCAGGATAGCAATTTCTGTATTTTATTAAGGGGTTAAATACAATTGCCCAAATACCAATCCCCTAAATCTGGTGTTCCAGCTTAGGCTAGCCAAGTATAATACTGTCTGCTGTCTGGCAAAGGATAGATTATTTTCTGAGGTGAAATTCAATTGCCAAAATAGCAATACCATAAATCAGTGGTTTGAGCTGTGGCTGGCCAAGTTTCATAGTATCCTGCAAAGGATATATTTTGTTCTGGGGTAAAATTCAATTGCCAAAATAGCAATACCCTGCATCTGGTGTCCCAGCTGTTGCAGGCCAAGTTTCATAGTGTCCGCAAAAACATATATTTTGTTCTGGGGTGAAATTCAATTGCCAAAATAGCAATACCATAAATCAGTGGTTTCAGCTGTGGCTGGCCAAGATTCATAGTGTCTGCAAAAACATATATTTTGTTCTGGGGTGAAATTCAATTGCCAAAATAGAAATACCCTGAATCTGGTGTCCCAGCTGTTGCATGCCAAGTTTCATAGTGTCCGCAAAAACATATATTTTGTTCTGGGGTGAAATTCAATTGCCAAAATTGCAATACCCTGAATCTGGTGTCCCAGCTGTTGCAGGCCAAGTTTCATAGTGTCCGCAAAAACATATATTTTGTCCTGGGGTGAAAATCAATTGCCAAAATAGCAATACCATTAATCAGTGGTTTCAGCTGTGGCTGGCCAAGTAAAGTGTCCGGCAAAACCTATATTTTTTGTTCTGGGGTGAAATTCAATTGCCAAAATAGCAATACCATAAATCAGTGGTTTCAACTGTGGCTGGCCAAGTTTCATAGTGTCCGCAAAAACATATATTTTGTTCTGGGGTTAAATTCAATTGCCAAAATAGCAATACTATAAATCAGCGGTTTCAGCTGTGGCTGGCCAAGTTTCATAGTGTCCGCAAAAACATATATTTTGTCCCGGGGTGAAATTCAATTGCCAAAATAGCAATACCATAAATCAGTGGTTTCAGCTGTGGCTGGTAAAGTATATTAGTGTCCGCCAAAACATATTTTGTTCTGGGGTGAAATTCAATTGCCAAAATAGCAATACCCTGAATCTGGTGTTCCAGCTGTTGCAGGCCTAGTTTAAATCTGTCCGTAACAGGGTATATTTTGTTCTGGGGTGAAATTCAATTGCCAAAAAAGCAATACCATAAATCAGTGCTTTCAGCTGTGGCTAGCCAAGTTTCATAGTGTCCTGCAAATTATATATTTTGTTCTGGTGTGAAATTCAATTGCCAAAATAGCAATACCATTAATGAGTGGTTTCAGCTGGGGCTGGCCAAGTTTCATAGTGTCCGCAAAAACATATATTTTGTTGTAGGGTGAAATTTAATTGCCAAAATAGCAATACATAAATCAGTGGTTTCAGCTGTGGCTGGCCAAGATTCATAGTGTCCTGCAAAGGATATATTTTGTTCTGGGGTGAAATTCAATTACCAAAATAGCAATACCCTGAATCTGGTGTCCCAGCTGTTGCAGGCCAAGTTTCATAGTGTCCGCAAAAACATATATTTTGTTCTGGGGTGAAATTCAATTGCCAAAATAGCAATACCATAAATCAGTGGTTTCAGCTGTGGCTGGCCAAGTTTCATAGTGTCCGCAAAAACATATATTTTGTTCTGGGGTGAAATTCAATTGCCAAAATAGCAATACCATAAATCAGTGGTTTCAGCTGTGGCTGGCCAAGATTCATAGTGTCCGCAAAAACATATATTTTGTTGTGGGGTGAAATTCAATTGCCACAATAGCAATACCCTGAATCTGGTGTCCCAGCTGTTGCAGGCCAAGTTTCATAGTGTCCGCAAAAACATATATTTTGTTCTGGGGTGAAATTCAATTGCCAAAATAGAAATACCCTGAATCTGGTGTCCCAGCTGTTGCAGGCCAAGTTTCATAGTGTCCGCAAAAACATATATTTTGTTGTGGGGTGAAATTCAATTGCCAAAATAGCAATACCCTGAATCTGGTGTCCCAGCTGTTGCAGGCCAAGTTTCATAGTGTCTGCAAAAACATATATTTAGTTCTGGGGTGAAATTCAATTGCCAAAATAGCAATACCATAAATCAGTGGTTTCAGCTGTGGCTGGCCAAGATTCATAATGTCCGCAAAAACATACATTTTATTGTGAGGTTAAATTCAATTGCAAAAATAGCAATACCCTGAATCTGGTGTCCCAGCTGTTGCAGGCCAAGTTTCATAGTGTCCGCAAAAACATATATTTTGTTCTGGGGTGAAATTCAATTGCCAAAATAGTAATACCATAAATCAGTGGTTTCAGCTGTGGCTGGCCAAGTTTCATAGTGTCCGCAAAAACATATATTTTGTTCTGGGGTGAAATTCAATTGCCAAAATAGCAATACCATAAATCAGTGGTTTTAGCTGTGGCTGGCCAAGTTTCATAGTGTCCGCAAAAACATATATTTTGTCTTGGGGTGAAATTCATTTGCCAAAATAGCAATACCCTGAATCTGGTGTTCCAGCTGTTGCGGGCCTAGTTTAAATCTGTCCGTAACAGGGTATATTTTTTTCTGGGGTGAAATTCAATTGCCAAAATAGCAATACCATAAATTAATGGTTTCAGCTGTGGCTGGCCAAGTTTCATAGTGTCCTGCAAATTATATACTTTGTTCTGGGGTGAAATTCAATTGCCAAAATAGCAATACCATAAATCAGTGGTTTCAGCTGTGGCTGGCCAAGATTCATAGTGTCCGCAAAAACATATATTTTGTTGTGGGGTGAAATTTAGTTGCCAAAATAGCAATACCCTGAATCTGGTGTCACAGCTGTTGCAGGCCAAGTTTCATAGTGTCCGCAAAAACATATATTTTGTTCTGGGGTGAAATTCAATTGCCAAAATAGCAATACCCTTAATCTGGTGTCCCAGCTGTTGCAGGCTAAGTTTCATAGTGTCCGCAAAAACATATATTTTGTTCTGGGGTGAAATTCAATTGCCAAAATAGCAATACCATAAAGCAGTGGTTTCAGCTGTGGCTGGCCAAGTTTCATAGTGTCCGCAAAAGCATATATTTTGTCCTGGGGTGAAATTCAATTGCCAAAATAGCAATACCATAAATCAGTGGTTTCAGCTGTGGCTGCCCAAGTTTCATAGTGTCCGCAAAAACATATATTTTGTCCTGGGGTTAAATTCAATTGACAAAATTAAAATACCATAAATCAGTGGTTTCAGCTGTGACTGGCCAAGATTCATAGTGTCCGCAAAAACATATATTTTGTTGTGGGGTGAAATTCAATTGCCAAAATAGCAATACCCTTAATCTGGTGTCCCAGCTGTTGCAGGCCAAGTTTCATAGTGTCTGCAAAAACATATATTTTGTTCTGGGGTGAAATTCAATTGCCAAAATAGCAATACCATAAATCAGTGGTTTCAGCTGTGGCTTGCCAGGATTCATAGTGTCCGCAAAAACATATATTTTATTGTGGGGTGAAATTCAATTGCCAAAATATAAATACCCTGAATCTCGTCTCCCAGCTGTTGCAGGCCAAGTTTCATAGTGTCCGCAAAAACATATATTTTGTTCTGGGGTGAAATTCAATTGCCAAAATAGCAATACCATAAATCAGTGGTTTCAGCTGTGGCTGGCCAAGTTTCATAGTGTCCGCAAAAATATATATTTTGTTCTGGGGTGAAATTCAATTGCCAAAATAGCAATACCATAAATCAGTGGTTTCAGCTGTGGCTGTCCAAGTTTCATAGTGTCCGCAAAAACATTTATTTTGTCCTTGGGTGAAATTAATTTGCCAAAATAGCAATACCATAAATCAGTGGTTTCAGCTATGGCTGGCAAAGTATAATAGTGTCCGCCAAAACATATTTTGTTCTGGGGTGAAATTCAATTGCCAAAATAGCAATAACCTGAATCTGGTGTTCCAGCTGTTGCGGGCCTAGTTTAAATCTGTCCGTAACAGGATATATTTTGTTCTGGGTGAAATTCAATTGCCAAAATAGCAATACCATAAATCAGTGGTTTCAGCTGTGGCTGGCCAAGTTTCATAGTGTCCTGCAAATTATATATTTTGTTCTGGGGTGAAATTCAATTGCCAAAATAGCAATACCATTAATCAGTGGTTTCAGCTGTGGCTGGCCAAGTTTCATAGTGTC
The DNA here is from genome assembly GCA_033119425.1 of Bufotes viridis. Classification (NCBI taxonomy): domain Eukaryota; kingdom Metazoa; phylum Chordata; class Amphibia; order Anura; family Bufonidae; genus Bufotes; species Bufotes viridis. The sequence goes on from CM065590.1 coordinate 360,248,145, forward strand.
CGCAAAAACATATATTTTGTCCTGGGGTGAAATTCAATTGCCAAAATAGCAATACCATAAATCAGTGTTTTCAGCTGTGGCTGGCCAAGATTCATAGTGTCTGCAAAAACATATATTTTGTTGTGGGGTGAAATTCAATTGCCAAAATAGCAATACCCTGAATCTGGTGTCACAGCTGTTGCAGGCCAAGTTTCATAGTGTCCGCAAAAACATATATTTTGTTCTGGGGTAAAATTCAATTGCCAAAATAGCAATACCATAATCAGTGGTTTCAGCTGTGGCTGGCCAAGTTTCATAGTGTCCGCAAAAACATATATTTTGTTCTGGGGTGAAATTCAATTGCCAAAATAGCAATACCATAAATCAGTGGTTTCAGCTGTGGCTGGCCAAGTTTCACAGAGTCCGCAAAAACATATATTTTGTCTTGGGGTGAAATTCATTTGCCAAAATAGCAATACCCTGAATCTGGTGTTCCAGCTGTTGCGGGCCTAGTTTAAATCTGTCCGTAACAGGGTATATTTTGTTCTGGGGTGAAATTCAATTGCCAAAATAGCAATACCATAAATCAGTGGTTTCAGCTGTGGCTGGCCAAGTTTCATAGTGTCCTGCAAATTATATATTTTGTTCTGGGGTGAAATTCAATTGCCAAAATAGCAATACCATAAATCAGTGGTTTCAGCTGTGGCTGGCCAAGATTCACAGTGTCCGCAAAAACATATATTTTGTTGTGGGGTGAAATTCAGTTGCCAAAATAGCAATACCCTGAATCTGGTGTCACAGCTGTTGCAGGCCAAGTTTCATAATGTCCGCAAAAACATATATTTTGTTCTGGGGTGAAATCCAATTGCCAAAATAGAAATTCCCTGAATCTGGTGTCCCAGCTGTTGCAGGCCTACTTTAAATCTGTCCGCAAAAACATATATTTTGTTCTGGGGTGAAATTCAATTGCCAAAATAGCAATACGCTGAATCTGGTGTCCCAGCTGTTGCAGGCCAAGTTTCATAGATTCCGCAAAAACATATTTTGTTTCTGGGGTGAAATTCAATTGCCAAAATAGCAATACCATAAAGCAAGGGTTTCAGCTGTGGCTGGCCAAGTTTCATAGTGTCCGCAAAAACATATATTTTGTCCTGGGGTGAAATTCAATTGCCAAAATAGCAATACCATAAATCAGTGGTTTCAGCTGTGGCTGGCCAAGTTTCATGGTGTCCGCAAAAACATATATTTTGTTGTGGGGTGAAATTCAATTGCCAAAATAGCAATACCCTGAATCTGGTGTCCCAGCTGTTGCAGGCCAAGTTTCATAGTGTCTGCAAAAACATATATTTTGTTCTGGGGTGAAATTCAATTGCCAAAATAGCAATACCATAAATCAGTGGTTTTAGCTGTGGCTGGCCAAGTTTCATAGTGTCCGCAAAAACATATTTTTTGTCTTGGGGTGAAATTCATTTGCCAAAATAGCAATACCCTGAATCTGGTGTTCCAGCTGTTGCGGGCCTAGTTTAAATCTGTCCGTAACAGGGTATATTTTGTTCTGGGGTGAAATTCAATTGCCAAAATAGCAATACCATAAATTAATGGTTTCAGCTGTGGCTGGCCAAGTTTCATAGTGTCCTGCAAATTATATACTTTGTTCTGGGGTGAAATTCAATTGCCAAAATAGCAATACCATAAATCAGTGGTTTCAGTTGTGGCTGGCCAAGATTCATAGTGTCCGCAAAAACATATATTTTGTTGTGGGGTGAAATTTAGTTGCCAAAATAGCAATACCCTGAATCTGGTGTCACAGCTGTTGCAGGCCAAGTTTCATAGTGTCCGCAAAAACATATATTTTGTTCTGGGGTGAAATCCAATTGCCAAAATAGAAATACCCTGAATCTGGTGTCCCAGCTGTTGCAGGCCAAGTTTCATAGTGTCCGCAAAAACATATATTTTGTCCTGGGGTGAAATTCAATTGCCAAAATAGCAATACCCTGAATCTGGTGTCCCAGCTGTTGCAGGCCAAGTTTCATAGTGTCCGCAAAAACATATATTTTGTCCTGGGGTGAAATTCAATTTCCAAAATAGCAATACCATAAAGCAGTGGTTTCAGCTGTGGCTGGCCAAGTTTCATAGTGTCCGCAAAAACATATATTTTGTTCTGGGGTGAAATTCAATTGCCAAAATAGCAATACCATAAATCAGTGGTTTCAGCTGTGGCTGGCCAAGTTTCATAGTGTCCGCAAAAACATATATTTTGTCTTGGGGTGAAATTCATTTGCCAAAATATCAATACCCTGAATCTGGTGTTGCAGCTGTTGCGGGCCTAGTTTAAATCTGTCCGTAACAGGGTATATTTTGTTCTGGGGTGAAATTCAATTGCCAAAATAGCAATACCATAAATCAGTGGTTTCAGCTGTGGCTGGCCAAGTTTCATAGTGTCCTGCAAATTATTTATTTTGTTCTAGGGTGAAATTCAATTGCCAAAATAGCAATACCATAAATCAGTGGTTTCAGCTGTGGCTGGCCAAGATTCACAGTGTCCGCAAAAACATATATTTTGTTGTGGGGTGAAATTCAGTTGCCAAAATAGCAATACCCTGAATCTGGTGTCACAGCTGTTGCAGGCCAAGTTTCATAATGTCCGCAAAAACATATATTTTGTTCTGGGGTGAAATCCAATTGCCAAAATAGAAATTCCCTGAATCTGGTGTCCCAGCTGTTGCAGGCCTACTTTAAATCTGTCCGCAAAAACATATATTTTGTTCTGGGGTGAAATTCAATTGCCAAAATAGCAATACGCGTAATCTGGTGTCCCAGCTGTTGCAGGCCAAGTTTCATAGATTCCGCAAAAACATATTTTGTTTCTGGGGTGAAATTCAATTGCCAAAATAGCAATACCATAAAGCAGAGGTTTCAGCTGTGGCTGGCCAAGTTTCATAGTGTCTGCAAAAACATATATTTTGTCCTGGGGTGAAATTCAATTCCCAAAATAGCAATACCATTAATCAGTGGTTTCAGCTGTGGCTGGCCAAGTTTCATAGTGTCCGCAAAAACATATATTTTGTTGTGGGGTGAAATTCAATTGCCAAAATAGCAATACCCTGAATCTGGTGTCCCAGCTGTTGCAGGCCAAGTTTCATAGTGTCTGCAAAAACATATATTTTGTTCTGGGGTGAAATTCAATTGCCAAAATAGCAATACCATAAATCAGTGGTTTCAGCTGTGGCTGGCCAAGTTTCACCGTGTCCGCAAAAACATATATTTTGTTCTGGGGTGAAATTCAATTGCCAAAATAGCAATACCATAAATCAGTGGTTTCAGCTGTGGCTGGCCAAGTTTCATAGTGTCCGCAAAAACATATATTTTGCTGTGGGGTGAAATTCAATTGCCAAAATAGCAATACCATAAATCAGTGTTTTCAGCTGTGGCTGGCCAAGATTCATAGTGTCCACAAAAACATTTATTTTGTCCTGGGAGAAATTCATTTGCCAAAATAGCAATACCATAAATCAGTGGTTTCAGCTGTGGCTGGCAAAGTATAATAGTGTCCGCCAAAACATATTTTGTTCTGGGGTGAAATTCAATTGCCAAAATAGAAATACCCTGAATCTGGTGTTCCAGCTGTTGCGGGCCTAGTTTAAATCTGTCCGCAAAAACATATATTTTGTTCTGGGGTGAAATTCAATTGCCAAAATAGCAATACGCTGAATCTGGTGTCCCAGCTGTTGCAGGCCAAGTTTCATAGAGTCCGCAAAAACATATTTTGTTTCTGGGGTGAAATTCAATTGCCAAAATAGCAATACCATAAATCAGTGGCTTCAGCTGTGGCTGGCCAAGTTTCATAGTGTCCGCAAAAACATTTATTTTGTCCTGGGGTGAAATTCAATTGCCAAAATAGCAATACCATAAATCAGTGGTTTTAGCTGTGGCTGGCCAAGTTTCATAGTGTCCGCAAAAACATATATTTTGTCCTGGGGTGAAATTCAATTGCCAAAATAGCAATACCATAAATCAGTGGTTTCAGCTGTGGCTGGCCAAGATTCATAGTGTCCGCAAAAACATATATTTTGTTGTGGGGTGAAATTCAATTGCCAAAATAGCAATACCCTGAATCTGGTGTCCCAGCTGTTGCAGGCCAAGTTTCATAGTGTCCGCAAAAACATATATTTTGTTCTGGGGTGAAATTCAATTGCCAAAAAAGCAATACCATAAAGCAGTGGTTTCAGCTCTGGCTGGCCAAGTTTCATCGTGTCCGCAAAAACATATATTTTGTTCTGGGGTGAAATTCAATTGCCAAAATAGCAATACCATAAAGCAGTGGTTTCAGCTGTGGCTGTCCATATTTCATAGTGTCCGTAAAAACATATATTTTGTCCTTGGGTGGAATTTAATTTCCAAAATAGCAATACCATAATTCAGTGGTTTCAGCTGTGGCTGGCCAAGATTCATAGTGTCCGCAAAAGCATATCTTTTGTTCTGGGGTGAAATTCAATTGCCAAAATAGCAATACCCTGAATCTGGTGTCCCAGCTTTTGCTGGCCAAGATTCATAGTGTCCGCAAAAACATATATTTTGTTCTGGGGTGAAATTCAATTGCCAAAATAGCAATACCATAAATCAGTGGTTTCAGCTATGGCTGGCCAAGTTTCATAGTGTCCTGCAAATTATATATTTTGTTGTGGGGTGAAATTCAATTGCAATAATAGCAATACCATTAATCAGTGGTTTCAGCTGTGGCTGGCCAAGTTTCATAGTGTCCGCAAAAACATATATTTTGTTCTGGGGTGAAATTCAATTGCCAAAATAGCAATACTATAAATCAGTGGTTTCAGCTGTGGCTGTCCAAGTTTCATAGTGTCCGCAAAAACATATATTTTGTTCTGGGGTGAAATTCAATTGCCAAAGTAGCAATACCCTGAATCTGCTGTTCGAGCTGTTGCAGGCCAAGTGTAAATCTGTCCATAAAAGGATACCTTTCATCCAGGGCCTAAATACTAGCCCTAAAAGAGATATTCCCCTAAATCAGTGGTTACTGCTGTGCCTGGATTAGTGTAATACGCTACATAAATAAATAGGCTGATAGTGTTAGGTGCCAGTAAAAAAAGGCCTGAATTTGAAATCAATACATTGGGCCAAATATTTTTTTTCTTATTGTGCTTGGTGAACGGTAACAATGAGGAAAACATCTAGAAAGGGACGCGGACGCGGTCGTGGTGGTGTTAGTGTACCCTCTGGTGCTGGGAGAGGACGTGGCCATTCTGCCACAGTCACACGTCCTAGTGAACCAACTACCTCAGGTTCCAGTACCCGCCAGAATTTACAGCGATATTTGGTGGGGCCCAATGCCGTTTTAAGGATGGTAAGGCCTGAGCAGGTACAGGCGCTAGTCAATTGGGTGGCCGACAGTGGATCTAGCACGTTCACAACATTATCTCCCACCCAGTCTTCCGCAGAAAGCGCACAGATGGCACCTGAAAACCAAGCCCATCAGTCTGTCACATCACCCCCATGCATATCAGGGAAACTGTCTGATCCTCAAGTTATGCAGCAGTCTCTTATGCTGTTTGAAGACTCTGCTGGCAGGGCTTCCCAAGGGAATCCACCTAGCCCTTCCCCAGTGGTGGAAGACATAGAATGCACTGATGCACAACCACTGATGTTTCCTGATGATGATGTCATGGGAATACCACCTCATCGGAGTCCGCACGTCTCTGGTGATGTCGAAACACAGGTGCCAACGGCTACGTCTTTCTGCAGTGTACAGACCGAACAGGAGGTCAGGGAGGAAGACTGTGTGGAAGACGATCCAGGGGACGATGAGGTCCTAGACCCCACATGGAATAAAAGTCGTGCCACAGACTTTCATAGTTGAGAGGAAGAGGCAGTGGTGAGACCGAGCCTACAGCGTAGCAAAAGAGGGAGCAGGGGGCAAAAGTAGACCAGCCGCCGCCAAGAGAGTTCGCCTGCTACTGGCCACCGCCACCAGGAACCGAGCACCCCAAAGGCAGCTTCAAGGGGTTCCCTGGCATGGCACTTCTTTAAACAATGTGCTGACGACAAGACCCGAGTGGTTTGCACGCTGTGCCATCAGATCCTGAAGCGAGGCATTAACGTTGTGAACCTTAGCACAACCTGCATGACCAGGCATCTATATGCAAAGCATGAACTGCAGTGGAGTAAACACCTTAAAAGCAAGAAACTCACTCAGACTCCCCCTGCTCCCTCTTCTGCTGCTGCCTCGGCCTCTTCCTCCGCCTCGGGAGTAACGTTGGCACCTGCCGCCCACCAAACAGAGGATGTGCCACCGACACCACCACCTGCGTCACCAAGCATCTCCACCATGTCACACGGCAGCGTTCAGCTCTCCATCTCACAAACTTTGGAGAGAAAGCGTAAATTCCCACCTAGCCACCATCGAGCCCTGGGCCTGAATGCAAGCATTTCTAAACTACTGGCCTTTGAAATGCTGTCATTCAGGCTGGTGGACACATCATCATTCTTTGACACAGGCATCATTCTTTGCCTCCTGTAGCCTCCTCCTCCTACTCGGCTTCCTCCTCCTCTGCTTCCACCAGCTCATCCAGTCAGCCACACACCTTCACCACCAACTTAAGCACAGCCCGGGGTAAACGTCAGCAGGCCATTCTGAAACTCATATGTTTGGGGGACAGGCCCCACACCGCGCAGGAGTTGTGGCGGGGTACTGAACAACAGACCGACGAGTGGTTTCTGCCAGTGGACCTCAAGCCCGGCCTGGTGGTGTGCCATAATAGGCGAAATCTCGTCGCAGCTCTGGGACTAGCCGGTTTGACGCACATCCCTTGCCTGGTGCATGTGTTGAATTTGGTGGTGCAGAAGTTCATTCACAACTACCCCGACATGTCAGAGCTGCTGCATAAAGTGAGGGCCGTCTGTGCGCGCTTCCGGCGTTCACATCCTGCCGCTGCTCACCTGTCTGCGCTACAGCGGAACTTCAGCCTTCCCGCTCACCGCCTCATATGCGACGTGCCCACCAGGTGGAACTCCACCTTGCACATGCTGGAGAGACTGTGCAAGCAGCAGCAGGCCATAGTGGAGTTTCAGCTGCAGCACGCACGCGTCAGTCGCACTGCGGAACAGCACCACTTCACCACCAATGATTGGGCCTCCATGCGAGACCTGTGTGCCCTGTTGCGCTGTTTCGAGTGCTCCACCAACATGGCCAGTGGCGATGACACCGTTATCAGCGTTACAATACCACTTCTATGTCTCCTTGAGAAAACGCTTAGGGCGATGATGGAAGAGGAGGAGGAGGATGAGGGGTAATTTTTAGCACTTTCAGGCCAGTCTGTTAGAAGTGGCTCAGAGGGAGGTTTTTTGTACCAGCAGAGGCCAGGTACAAATGTGGCCAGCCAGGGCCCACTACTGGAGGAGGAGGTGGAGGAGGATGAGGATGAAGCAGGTTCACAGCGGGGTGGCACCCGACACAGCTCAGGCCCATCACTGGTGCGTGGCTGGGGGGATACGGAGGACGTTGGCGATACGCCTCCCACAGAGGACAGCTTGTCCTTACCTCTGGGGAGCCTGGCACACATGAGCGACTACATGCTGCAGTGCCTGCGCAACGACAGCAGAGTTGCCCACATTTTAACGTGTGCGGACTACTGGGTTGCCACCCTGCTGGATCCCCGATACAAAGACAATGTGCCCACCTTACTTCCTGCACTGGAGCGTGATAGGAAGATGCGCGAGTACAAGCGCACGCTGGTAGAGGTGCTCCTGAGAGCATTCCCAAATGTCACAGGGGAACAGGTGGAAGCCCAAGGCGAAGGCAGAGGAGGAGCAAGAGCTCGCCAACGCAGCTGTGTCACGGCCAGCTCCTCTGAGGGCAGGGTTAGCATGGCAGAAATGTGGAAAAGTTTTGTCTCCACGCCACAGCTAACTGCACCACCACCTGATACGGAACGTGTTAGCAGGAGGCAGCATTTCACTAACATGGTTGAACAGTACGTCTGCACACCCCTCCACGTACTGACTGATGGTTCGGCCCCATTCAACTTCTGGGTCTCCAAATTGTCCACGTGGCCAGAGTTAGCATTTTATGCCTTGGAGGTGCTGGCCTGCCCGGCGGCCAGAGTTTTGTCTGAACGTGTATTCAGCACGGCAGGGGGCGTCATTACTGACAAACGCAGCTACCTGTCCACAGCCAACGTGGACAAGCTGACGTTCATAAAAATGAACCAGGAATGGATCCCACAGGACCTGTGCCTCCCTTGTGCAGAATAGACATTTATAACTGCCTCCCCCTCAATCATGTATTCTTGTACTCCGGGGCACTTCTTTATTGAATCCTCATTTTTTTTACTTTTCTTCTCTGTCTGGGTGCTGGGGCCGAAATAACTGAAAGTGGCCTTCTCCGGTGGTGGGTGATATGATGCCTTATTCCTTGCTGTGGGACCTCTCTCCTCTGTCTGGGTGCTGGGGCCGAAATTACTGAAAGTGGCCTTCTCCAGTGTTGGGTGATATAACGCCTTATTTCGCCTCAAAAAGTCAAATGCCCCCCAAAATAGTGCCATTAAAACCGCCATCTCATCCCACAAAAAATGAGCCCCTACATAAGACAGTCGCACAACCAAAAAAACAAAACAAGACTTTTAGAATGTGGAGACACAATTTTTTCTTTCTTTTTCTAAGTTGGTTGATGATGTCAAACAGAAAAAACACCAAAACGAGACCACACTATTATAGATATAAATACACTGATATCTTTATTAAAGTACACAATACATTAGATTAGCGACACCACCGCCAACACCCGACGTAAGTTTCGCCTATCCGGCTTCTTCCAAGTGGCACAACGCCATAAAGTGTATGTACTAGCTAGAGGTTGGAGTTTATGTTTCCACCTTGCATTGCATTTAGCTACATACTAAGGATTGATGATGCCTGTGATTGGTTTGAGGATAAGTGACTTCTCTATATATACTTTTATGTGATGATTCTTTCTCCCTATCACAATATGACCTGTTTTGTATGCATTTTCTGACACCATCGCTTTATTGTCACATTGGCATCCAATTTTTATATATATGTATGTTATTTAATCTAATGTATTGTATACTTTAATAAAGATATCAGTGTATTTATATCTATAATAGTGTGGTCTCGTTTTGGTGTTTGTTCGTAAAATTACCACATTTATTTATTTTTGGTTACTTGGTAGGTAACTGGTTTTTTGGGGGGTTTTTCAGATGTCAAACTAAAACCAACAAAATACTAAAAGTAATCATATTAGATATTTCCACGTCCGTAACAATGTGCCCTATAAAAATAACATTTGAACTAACCCCTTGGATAAACGCCGTCAAAAAAAAAAAAAAAACGATGTAAAAGAAGCCATTTTTTGTCAACTTAGATCATGAAAAGTGTAATAGCGAGCAATGAAAAAGTCATATGCCCAAAAAATAGTGCCAATAAAACCGCCATCTCATCCCGCAAAAAATAAGCCCCTACCTAAGACAATCACCCAAAAAATTAAAAAGCTGTAGCTCTCAGGCTATGGAGATACAAAAATGTTTTTGTAGACATATTAGGTATTGCCGCTTCCGTAAGAATCTGCCGTATAAAAATAACATTTGACCCAACCCCTCGGATGAACAGTGTTAAAAAATAAAAATAAAAACGTGCCAAAACACCCATTTTTTGGCAAATTTTCCATTTGAATCTATTTTTTCGGGTAATAAAGCAAGAATTAACAGCTCAATATTTATTGCCCTGATTCTGTAGTTTGCAGAAACACCCCATATGTGGTCGTAAACTGCTGTATGGGGACACGGCAGGATGCAAAAGGAAAGGAACACCATATGGTTTTTGGAAGGCAGATTTTGAAGGACTGTTTTTTTTACGCCATGTCCAATTTGAAGCTCCCCGATGTAACCCTAGAGTAGAATCTCCAAAAAAGTGACCCCATTTAAGAAACTACACCCCTCAAGGGATTCTATACTGATTTTACAAACTTTGTTAACTCTTTAGGTCACGGATGTCAAACTCATGGCCCTCCAGCTGTTGCAAAACTACAACTCCCACAATGCCCTGCTGTAGGTTGATACCTGTAGGCTGTCCAGGCATGATGGGAGTTGTAGTTTTGCAACAGCTGGAGGGCCACGATTTTGACATCCCTGCTTTAGGTGTTCCACAAGAGTTATTGGCAAAAGGAGATGAAATAAAAAAACTTTATATAGAGCAACCAAAAATAATATTTACCCTAAAACAGTCCTTAAAAAACTGCCACCTTATCCTGTAGTTTTAAAGATGGGGTCTCTTTTATGGAGTTTCTACTCTAGGGGTGCATCAGGTTGGTTTGAAATGGGTCATGGTGTAAAAAAACTGTAGAAAACAACCCATATGCAGTTGTGCATGTATATAGGGGAGCACATCCTGCACTTGTAGTCCATTGCTAGGGGCAATCAACAGCAAAAAATGCATACAATGGAAGATGCCAGCAACGGACTACAAGTACCTGCTTTTCATCTACAGGCTACATTCAGGTGCACCTGGGAGGCTCTGGGTCATATCAGCCAGTCTCGGGTGGGGCTCACAGGCACCTCCCACCTCCCATTGCAAGCATGGTTACAAGCTGGAGGTCACTGGTGAGCTGTTTGTGAGTCAGGCCTTACGCTCCTGTAATGCCCAACGGCCCCTGGTATTGCCGGGCTACTTGAGAGACCTTGACGTGGTGTCCGAGCTTAAGACATGTCCTCCTAGTAGGATGTGTCGAACTAACCTCTCAATTTTAACATCAGTGTGAGGGTTTAGTATTGCCACAGAGTGCACCTGCCTTTGCTATGGTTATGTAAAAAACCAATCCAGCTAAATCTGCCTTCCAAAAACCATAAGGCGTTCCCCTCCTTCTATGTCCTGCCATTTGGCCAAACAGTAGTTTAGGACCACATATGGGGTGTTTCTGCAAAGGACAGAATCAGGGCAACCCATATTGAGTTTTGTTTGGCAGTTAACCCTTGCTTTGTTCCTAGAAAAAATGGATTCAAATGGAAAATTTTCCCAAAAAATCGAAATTCTAAAATAGTTTCTCCATCTGCCATTAACTCTTGTGGAACACCTAAAGGATTAACAAAGTTTGTAAAACCCGTTTTGAATACCTTGAGGGGTATACTTTCTTAGATGGAGTCACTTTTTTGGAATTTCTATTCTAGGGGTGCATGAAGGGGGCTTGAAATGGGACATGGTGTAAAAAAAACAGTCCTGCAAAATCTGCCTTTCAAAAATCATATGGTGTTCCCCTCCTTCTATGTCCTGCCGTTTGGCCAAACAGTAGTTTAGGACCACATGTGGGGTGTTTCTGCAAAATACAGAATCAGGGCAATCCGGGGCGGAGCCTGATCATCCACCGGGTCAGTCGCATGTGAGGGAGCTCCTTGCTGTGCAGCCTCTTCACCTCGTCTATTTCGCATCATAACCGACCAGAACCTATCCCAGATGGGGAAAATCGGTAAAGCTATGCCTAGAGACAAGCCTGACTCCGTCAAACCTGACAAGCGACCGACGGACATGGAGAAATATCTCCACAAAACTCTCCCGGCAGAGCAAAGCAAGATGGCGCTGAGAGGAAGAGAGGAACCGATCGATGAAGACGCAGCCACCCTGCCTGCTGCTGTGTCCCCGGCCCCTGCTGACGCCTCGGAAGATCCGACACAGCTGACAAGAGGTTTTCTACAACAAGCCTTAATGGCTGCTTTGCAGCCGGTTCTACAAGAACTGTCGGAGATCAGAAAGGATATCCAACAAGTGAACAATCGGGCGGATCAACTTGAACAAACACAGGACGCCATGCTGACTCACACTCATGCACTCAGCTCTAACCTAAGCGCCTATGCAGGTTCCCTTGATTATGCCTTTGCCCTGATTGAGGACCAAGAAAACAGAAGCAGGCGCAAGAACATTCGCCTCTGGGGCCTTTCAGAAAATATTCCTCATGAGGCGCTACCTGAGGCTGCCTTAGCCATCTTTGCCACACTGCTTGGAGAACAGAGAGCCTCTGAAGTTGCCATAGAACGGATACATAGAGCTCTTCGGCCAAAACCTAAGGCAGACGAGAACCCCAGGGACGTTGTATGTGGCCTCCTTCGGTACACTGATACCGCCAGCATTCTCAAGGCCTCTAGAGACATGAAAGACTGTCTTTTTGAAGGGTCCCGAGTCCTTCTGTTCCAGGACTTAGCTCACTCAACTTTAAACAAGCGCAGGGCGCTACGACCACTAACAGACCAGCTGAAACATGACAAGATTCCCTTTAAATGGCTTTTCCCTTTTGGCCTCACTTTTTCCAAGGAGGGAAAGAGATGTACCATCCGGAGGCCTGAAGACCTACCTGCAGCGTGGGAGCTGCTCCAGGCCACACCACTGGATATTCCGTCGTGGCTACCGCTACCAAGGCGCACCTCTACCAGACCTCCCAGCTGTTCAGCATTGGAGCAAGGTCCCTGGGAAAGAGAAGAAAACTGCCTCCGTTCTGAGGGACACTTGAAGACGGGCTTCTTCGTCGACTCTTGCTGTACTCTTACGTGGCCTGGTGGTTTGCTCACCATGGACCTTTATACCGGTCCTGGACTTGATGCCTTTTCCGCAAGTATAGTTCAGTCTGGTCTCTGTTTACATCCCCATAACTGTTCCCATTGTTTTGCTCAGAGAGCTTGATGATAGTGTAACGCTCTCTCTTATTTTAGTGATGTCTCACTCGGTTATGATATATGATAGTTACTTGTTTTTATATGTACTTCTCCCTGATGGGGGGAGGGGGTTGACATGAATACTAACTAACCCCCCCCCCCCATCTACACTACCCCACTAGGGGTTGTCATGTCACCTTACTGCGTGACAACACTTGTGGAGCATCCTGGATTGCTTTCCAATCTCCTTCTTTCCACTGTCTGGAGACAGCGATCCATGATGCTCTGTCTTTTTGTGGTTTATAGTTCGCAGGCTTTTTTCCCCGTGGGTTTTGTGTTCCCCTGGTACCGCACGCACCTCCTAGTTATATCCATGTTTGACGATTACCTTTTGAGTAGTCATGTCTAAGATCAATTGTACTTCCTTTAATGTACGCGGCTTTAATACCCCGCAGAAAAGGTCGCAAGTAATCAGTTTGCTTAAAACATATCATACGGATATTTGCTTTCTCCAAGAACTACATCTCAAGGTAGGGCGCATCCCTACGCTCCCTAGACACTACTTTCAACACTGGTTCATTAGTTCCCACACTCAGGTGACTAGGGGAGCAGGGATAGCCATATCCAAGCGTGCTCCCTTTGTGGTCTCCAACACCCAGTCGGATCCAGAGGGCCGTTTTATGTTCGTAAAAGGGATGTTGGGCACACAAATGGTGACGCTGGCGTGTCTCTACAGTCCCAACAGGGGGCAGCATAGGTGGATTACTTCTGTCCTTAAATTACTCTCCTCGTTTGCTGAAGGGTTGTGGATTGTAGGCGGGGACATGAACATCACTGTGCACCCGGCCCTTGATGCTTCTGGAGGCTCCTCACTCCTCACTCAAAGGGCATTAGGTAATATCAACTCCCAGCTATCAAAGTATAGACTGACTGACACCTGGAGACTGCTCCATCCAACGGAACGAGACTACTCGTTCTACTCTGCGTCACATGATAACTTCAAAAGAGTAGATTACATATTTGTATCTAGCGCTTACATTGACAGTGTAGACAGCTCTGTTATTGAGGCCACTACGGTCTCTGATGATTCTCCTGTGTCAACTACACTTCATTTTGCTAATCTTCCTCCATGCACGAGACAATGGAGGCTGAATGAAACATTACTTGACAGGGAGTGTGATGTTAAGACTTTGGATCAGAAACTCAAAGATTTCTTTACAGACAACATCACTGCAGGTATGCCTTTCACGACAGTCTGGGAGACGCATAAGTCGGTTATCAGGGGGCACTTTATTGCCCTTGGTAGCAGAATAAAGAAAGACAGGCAAAAAACCCTTGACTCTCTACTCCAGCAAATTGCCAGTATAGAATCTTTACATAAGAGATCTCAGGCCCTACAGGCTAAAGACGACCTACTTCGTCTGAGGTCAGAACTCAAAGATTTGCTTAATAAGGCCCATGCCAAGGCCTATCAATATTCCCAGTTCCAATTCTATGCCCATAGTGACAAGGGCACAAAGCTTATGGCCAGGCTGGTCAAGCAGAGGCAAGAGCAGGCGTTTATAGCGGGTATCAGGAAAAAAGGGGGGGAAGTCGTTTCCAGAACTACAGATATTGCTGGGGAATGTCAGAAATTTCACCAGTCCCTCTATGGGTTAGGGGATCCCCTAAATTCTTTAGGAACACCTGCTGACGAGGAAGTTGATGAGTTCTTAGCCACAATTCGATTACCCCACCTGTCCCCTGAAGATCGTGCTCAACTATTAGCCCCAGTTACTGAACAGGAGATCTGCTCTATTCTTAGTTCCATCCCTTCAGGGAAGAGTCCGGGTCCGGACGGTCTGCCGACTGGATACTTTAAGAAATTCTCCTCCACACTAGTCCCACATCTTGTTACCTGGTGTAACTCTCTGCTCACAGGCTCCCACCTCCTTAAGCAAGCTCTGGAGGCAACTGTCACCGTACTGCCAAAGGCAGGGAAAGACCCCATGGAGTGTGGCAGCTACAGGCCTATATCCCTTTTAAACGTTGATGTCAAGATTAGTCCATAAAGATCAGGCGGGCTTTGTCCCCGACAGGGAAGGGAATCACAACTCCTGTAGAATATTGACTTCTATTCAATGGGCCTCTACCTGAGGTCTCCCCCTTGTGTTACTGGGAATAGATGCAGAGAAGGCCTTTGACAGGGTTAGCTGGCTATACATGATAAAATCCCTGCAGAAGTTTGGGATCCCTGAGCAATTCCAGCAGGCCATTATGACACTATTTGACAACCCCAGTGCAAGTATCCGGGTAAATGGGACTCTTTCCCCATCGTTTTCGATCAAAAATGGTACAAGACAGGGGTGCCCCCTATCCCCCACCATCTATGTCTTAGTAATGGAATCATTGCTCCAAGCTATCAGGAATCATCCCGCTATTAAAGGAGTGGGAGCTGGGAGCAATCATCCCAATTATGTCAATGCAGCCTTTGCTGATGACCTATTGCTCATGGTGTCTAATCCTGTCGAAGGCCTTCCCGCATCTCTTAAAGGGGTTATCCGAGATATATTAAGTTAATCCAAACTTCTTTATCGATATATATAAAACATTTTTGTAATTGACTTACTTTAAAAATAATGCACCGTTTACAGTCTGCAGAATGTTGTCATTTGTCCACTGATGTCACCCTGCTTGAGGATTTTGTGCCCGCCCCTTCTGCCTCTCCGTCTTCATTCAGCACGGCTCTGGTAAGGATCGCGCATGCGCGATCCTTACCAGAGCCGTGCTGACAGATTCCACAGCGTTCAGGCTTTGGAAGCCCGCCCCTTCTGCCTCTCTGTCTTCATTCAGCATGCGCGATCCTTACCAGAGTCGCGCTAATAGAGCAGAGACCAAGAAGGGGCGGGCTTCCAAAGCCTGAACGCTGTGGAATCTGTCAGCACGGCTCTGGTAAGGATCGCGCATGCGCGATCCTTACCAGAGCCGTGCTGAATGAAGACGGAGAGGCAGAAGGGGCGGGCACAAAATCCTCAAGCAGGGTGACGTCAGTGGACAAATGACAACATTCTGCAGACTGTAAACGGTGCATTATTTTTAAAGTAAGTCAATTACAAAAATGTTTTATATATATCGATAAAGACCTTTGGATTAACTTAATATATCTCGGATAACCCCTTTAAGCCTTCTGGATAGATATAGTCGGGTATCAAATTTTAAAGTGAACCACACCAAAACTGAGGCTATGAATATCTCGGCCCTTCGCACAGTTATTTCAGCCCTGAAGACTATGACCCCGTTTAAATGGCAGGACTCTCACCTAACTTACTTGGGCGTGAAAATCCCCTCTAAACTCAGTCAGCTATTCCAGTTAAACTTTGTACCCCTTCTCAGAGACATTCAACTTCAGCTTCAAACTCTTAAGACTCCCTATGTCTCTTGGATGGGGAGGAAACACTTGTTAAAGGCCTTTGTCCTGCCCAGGGTACTTACTATATGTGCTACAAATGCTCCCGATTCATGTTCCTCACTCGTTCTTTACCCAACTCAGGAAGTCTTTTAGTACTTTTTTGTGAAACAGGAAAAGGGCTAGAATAGCTCATCACAGGTTAATATTAAAGAAACCGTATGGGGGTATGACCCTCCCAGATGCACAATTTTACTACAAGGCCATCCATCTCAAGAGATGGTTACAGCTGAATGTACCAGCCTGTGGGACACTGGGTAGGGAACTAGAATTAGCACAACTTTCTCACGCTCAGAGGGTGGGGTTGTGGGGATTGACCAATTCCACATTTGAGAGACAATTCTTGCTTAAGGGCACATATATGGTATTCAAACAGCTGAATGCTGACAATTGTTTACTGAATAGGCTACCCCTGACTCTACCCGCAGATCTGACCCCCTTCCTTGTCGAGCCCTTGGCCACCCTTATACACCCTGGGTGGACTAAGCTTAAATAGTATACACTACGGGAGTTTAGAGATTGGTACTCTAGGTCCCTGGACCCTCAACACCCCCTGAACCGACTTATGCAGGAATCCCACTTCTTAGAAGCTAGGGAATTTGGTTCTGTTGGCAAACGGTTGTTTAATGGAGAGCGACCTTTGGCTGACAAAACTTGGTTTGAGAAAATGATGGACCACGAGGTCCTCCCAAAGAAATCGATCTCTTTACTGTATCTGACCCTCACAACACCCCTGGTGCGAGTCACCCCGCAATATTTGAGGACATGGGAAGCTGAGCTTAACACATCTTTTACTGAAACTGATGTCCTAAGAATCCATGCCCATTCCCATGATTTTTCTAAATGTGTCCGGGTGCAGGAGCACTCATACAAAACAATGACACAATGGTACCAGACGCCTAGGCAACAGTTCCTCAGAGGCCTCAGGTCTGATGACCTTTGTTGGAGGTGTGCTTCTCTGGTCCTGTCCCATTATTAGACCATTTTGGGATCAAGTATTGACCATTGTCAATAAGATAGTGACACCCCCGCTTACATTGACACCTGAGCTAGTGCTTTTATGGCTACCTACTCCTTCTTTTACTTCTTCCAGACACAACCTAGCCACTCACCTGATTCAGACAGCTAGACTCCTGATACCGGCCCGCTGGCTCGACCCTGAACCACCCGCAGTCTCTCACTGGGAGAATAAGGTTGACCACATCTGGCGCTTATGGACACCATGGTTGAAATATAGAGGGAAAAGTGGGCAGGCTACCCCCTGTATCCCACTTAGTGTGGTGTAGTAACTGGACATCAGATCTGGACATGTATGTTCTTATTGATTGCGACCATTTCTGTTCGACATGATACTCCGTGATTGCTTTTTTCCTTGCCTTGAGCCTCTGTGATTTAGGTCTGTAGGACCAGGAGGGCTCAGGTGAACATTGGCCCTTCCTTGGTCGCTGGACCCCCCCCCCCTCCCATTAATACCTGACTAGTACTGTCCATCTTCATATTTGTCACTGCTGTGTCGTATATTTTCGGTGAAATGGACTTACTATGTTTTCCTTTGATGACCTATGTGCTCATATGTACATTTTTCTGCCTATGATTCCTCTGCTGAGGTTGTCAAGCTAGTGTTGTTACCTATTTGCTTATTTGTCTCAATAAAAAGAACATTGACAAAGAATCAGGGCAACCCATATTGAGTTTTGTTTGGCAATTAACCCTTGCTTTATTCCTGGAAAAAATGGATTCAAATGGAAAATTTTCCCCCCTGAAATTTTATCTCCATTTTCCATTAATTCTTGTGGAACACCAAAAGGGTTAACAAAGTCTGTAAAATCAGTTTTCAGTACTTTGAGGGGTGTAGTTTCTAAAATGGGGTCATTTTTGGGTGGTTTCTATTATGTAAGCCTCCCAAAGTGACTTCAGTTCACTGATCCTTAAAAAGTGGGTTTTGGAAAATTTCTTACAAATTTTAAAATTTGTTTCTAAAGTTATAAGGCTTGTAACATCCCCAAAAAATAAAATGGCATTCCCAAAATGCTCCAAACATGAAGTAGACATATGGGGAATGTAAAGTAATAACTATTTTTGGGGGTATTACTATGTATTTTAGAAGTAGAGAATTTTAAACTTTGAAATTTGCAAATTTTTCCAAATTTTTTGTAAATTTGGTATTTTTTATACAAAAAAAATTTACTTTTTAGATTTTTTTTTAGCAGTGTCATGAAGTACAATATGTGACGAAAAAACCTTCTCAGAACAGCCTGGGTAAGTAAAAGCATTTTAAAATTATTCACACTTAAAGTGATACATGTCAGATTTGCAAAATATGACCTGGTACTTAAGGTGAAATAGGGCCGTGACGTACATCCTATTAGTCCTGCGTTGATTGTATATTGTTTTACATTTTTGGGGGGGTGTATTAATAGAAAAAAAAATTAAAAAATATATGTTATAATTGCCGTTCAGCGGTGAAGTTACATTGTACTATAGCCATTTACAGGGTGTATTAATAGGAAATATACGTACATCCTATTAGCAGTTCTGCGGTAAATTGTGATTGTTATATTTTTTTTGAGGGGGGGGGTTTATAAATCGGAAAAAATATATGTCTTAATTGCCACTCTGCGGTGAAGTTACATTGTACTACAGCCACTTACGGGGTGTACTAATAGGAAATATACGTACGTTCTATTAGCCGTTCTGCGGTGAATTTAAAGGGAACGGGCATTGGCCGATATGTTTCTGTCACAAGCAGAAGTAGCAGCAGAAGAAGTGGGGGTGTGGCAGCAGGAGTCGCAGCAAGAGGCCTGAGCTCCCAGTGTCATCTAGCGGCCGTGTCTTGACCAGCAACCCAGCGGAATGACGCTTAGTTGGCATGGCCTGTGCCCCCACCTGTCCTGAACCTTCCTCTGTAATTTTCAGTTCCCTCAGCGTGAGAAGTATTATATACTGTAGGCTCGGCTCCACTTTTCAGCGAGGATGAGCTACTAGAGAACAGTCAGCAGCTATTGCCCAGCCAAGATCTGGAGGAGAAATCCGCCGCTTCATCCGGTAGGCGTGCAAGTAGTGATGATGAGAGTCGCATGGGAGCAGGTGTTTCGAGCCGTCAGGCTTCTGGCCCTGAGACCATTGAGGGGGACTTGCAGACAGTAGCAGATGATGATGATGTAGCCAAAGGGGCATCATCATCATTATCAGGAGAAGAGGGTGGCAGTTTGCATGTGAGGCAGCGGCTGAGACAGCAAAGTGGTAACATCGCCGTGAGTCAGCAGTGGGAGGTCGGGAGCCAAACGTACCTGGGGTAGACCACCCGCTTTGCAGGAGCCTACCTGCCCGGAAATTAGCGGTGCAGAGGTTCACGGAGGCAGCAGTAGCAGGCAGTCAGCGCTGAGTGTTGGGGGGGAAAATGCCATACTCGGAGGTGGGGCAATTTTTTGTTAAGCCACCGGAGGAGGTGAACATGGCCATTTGCTGAATTTGTGGGCAGAAGGTGAAGCGTGGCTAGGGTGCCAAAGTTGGCACCATGGCCCTGTGTCAACACATGTGTCGTCACTCATTTCGTCAGCAATCGATCACCGAAGTGATTGCCAAGAGACAACAGTATGCGTGCATTCAACCAAGGCTCCGAGGTGGAGAGTGCCTAGCCATTATTTCTTTGCGAAATAGGCAGTACCAGCCCTGAACATATATATAGAACAGAAGGTGGGCCAGTCCTTAAGCCTACTTGTGGAGCCACTCATCCTCACGCAGGTCTGACCGGGGGGGCCCTTTGCGCTTACGTTCCACTGCCATGGCTGCTGGGGGAATGTGGGGGGGCAGGAGCATTACCAGCTCCATCAGCAGCAAGTCTAGAGTCGCTGATGAGCAGTCTTTTTCACCCGCCTACTGAAGAAACTACTCACCAGAAGGTAGACATGGAGCAAAACCTGAACCAGGAGGTTGTGGCATACTTGGAGTACGCCCTGCCACCACACATCAAAGATCCCTACTACTGGGCAGCCAAACTAGATTTGTGGCCACAACTGGCCGAGTTTGTCCTGGACAAGATTTCTTGCCCGGCCAGCACTGTGGCATCAGAGAGGGTGTTTAGTGCGGCGGGGCCATAGTTACCCCAAGGAGAACTCACCTGTCAACCCCAAATGTGGAGAAACTGACCTTTGTGAGATGAATCTGGCATGGGTCAGCCAGAATTTCCACACACCACTGCCTGATACATCAAACTAGATCAATTATTGTGCCACACCTACACTTTGTCAAAAGAGACCTGTTTCTTCTGGCTACCTGCATCAGCTACTATTCTAATGCTGCCAACTGCCTGATGCCACACACCTGCTGCCAGGTGCTCCTACTGCCACCCACTATCTTTACTTTAGTTGGTACTAGTATTGCCCCCCACCCCACCACTATGTCACTGGGCCACTCTGTGGTCTCCTCATGCTTCTGCCACCTCCCTACTCTGTAACTGGGCCACTCTGTGGTCTCCTCATACTGCTGCCACTGGGCCACTCTGTGGCCTCCTCATGCTGCTGCCACTGGGCCACTCTGTGGTCTCCTCATGCTGCTGCCACCTCACCACTCTGTGGCATCCTCATGCTGCTGCCAGCTCCCCACTCTGTGGTCTCCTCATGCTGCTGCCACCTCCCCACTCTGTTACTGGGCCACTCTGTGGTCTTGTCATGCTGCTGCCACCTCCTCACTCTGTCACTGGGCCACTCTGTGGTCTCCTCATGCTGCTGCCAGCTCACGACTATGTCACTGGGCCACTCTGTGGTCTCCTCATGCTGTTGCTACCTTACTACTTTGTCACTGTCACTCTGAAACTGACCTCTGTGAAGATGAATCAGGCGTGGATCAGCCAGGATTTCCACACACCAGTACCTGGTGCATCAGACTAGATAATCCATGGTGCCACACCTAAAGTTAGTCAAAAGAGACCTGTTTCTTCTGGCTACCTGCTTCAGCTACTATTCACATGCTGCCACCCACCTGCCACACACCTGCTGCCAGGTGCTCCTACTGTCACCCACCATCTTTAGCTGGGACTGGTATTGCCCCTCACCTCACCACTATGTTACTGAACCACTCTGTGGTCTCTTCATGTTGCTGCCACCTCACCAGTCTGTGGTCTCCTCATGCTGCCGCCACCTTACCACTCTGTGGTATCCTTATGCTGCTGCCACCTCACCTCTCTGTGGTCTCTTCATGCTGCTGCCACCTCACCACACTTTCATTGAGCCACTCTGTGGTCTCCTCATGCTGCTGCCACCTCAACACTCTGTCACTGGGCCACTCTGTGGTCTCCTAATGTTCCTGACACCTCCTCACTCTGTCACTGGGCCACTCTGTGGTCTCTTCATGCTGCTGCCAGCTCACCACTATGACACTGGGTCACTCTGTGGTCTCCTCATGCTGCTGCCACCTCACCTCTCTGTGGTCTCTTCATGCTGCTGCCACCTCACCACACTTTCATTGAGCCACTCTGTGGTCTCCTCATGCTGCTGCCACCTCAACACTCTGTCACTGGGCCACTCTGTGGTCTCCTAATGTTCCTGACACCTCCTCACTCTGTCACTGGGCCACTCTGTGGTCTCCTCATGTTGCTGCCACCTTACCACTATATCAATGAGCCACTTTAAAACTGACCTTTGTGAAGATGAATCAGGCGTAGGTCAGCTAGGATTTCCACACATCAGTACCTGATGCATCAGACTAGATCATCCATGGTGCCACACCTAAACTTTGTCAAAAGAGACCTGTTTTTTCTGGCTAATATTGTGATGCTGCCACCCGTCTGATACCACACACCTGCTTCCAGGTGCTCCTACTGCCACCTACCATATTTAACTGGTACTGGTATTGCCCCCAACCTGACCACTATGGCACTGGGCCACTCTGTGGTCTCCTCATGGCGCTGCCACCTTACCACTCTGTGGTCTCCTCATGCTGTTGCCAGCTCACCACTATCTCACTGGGCTACTCTGTGGTCTCCTCATGGTGCTGCCACCTCAACACTCTGTTGTCTCCTCATGCTTCTGCTAGCTCACAACTGTCACTGGTCCACTATATGGTCTCCTCATGCTGCTGCCAGCTCACAACTATCTCACTGGGCCAATCTGGTCTCCTCATGCTGCTGCCACCTCACCACTCTGTTGTCTCCTCATGCTTCTGCCAGCTCACAACTATGTCACTGGGCCACTTTATGGTCTCCTCATGCTGCTGCCACCTCCCCACTCTTTTATTAGGCCACTCTGTGGTCTACTTATGCTGCTGCCAGCTCACCACTATGTCAGTGAGCCACTCTGTGGTCTCCTCATGCTGCCGCCACCTCATCACTCTGTAGTCTCCTCATTATGCTGCTGCCTCACTACTCTGTGGTCTCATGTGTCTTCCAGCTCACTCAGCACCCCATTATTAATAATGCCCCCATAGGGCTCCTAGTAGAAATAGGGCCTCCTATAGTGCCCCCAGCAGTAACATGGCCCCTCTATAAGGTGCCCCTATAGAGCCTACAGTAGTCATAAAGTCCCCTATAGTGTCTGCAGTAGTTCTAATAACTCCTACAGTGGTCCAAGAATTTATAAAGACCCATGTAGTAGCCCCAGTATTTATAAAGTCCCGTTGCAGTGTTCCCTCTGTTTTATTAGTATACATAATGCTCCCTCTGTATTATTATATATAATAGCCCCATCTGTAGTTTTAGTATATTGGCCCTCCTGTGTATTATAAGTATAATTGCCCCCTCTTTATCGTTATGGCCCCCTCTGTATTAGTAGTATAATGACGCCCTCTGTATTAGAAGTAGTATATTGGCCTCCTCTGTATTAGTAGTATAATAATGCCCTCTGTATTAGTAGTATACATTATGCTACTAATACAGAGAGGGTCATTATACTACTAAGACAGAGGAGAGTCATTATGCTGTATAATGACCCTCTCTGTATTAGTACTATAATGACCCTCTCTGTATTATTAGGGTAATGGCTATGGCCTCTTTGTATTATTATTAATATAATGGACCCGCTGTATTATTAGAAGTGTTGGCCCTCTGTGTCATTATGGCCAACTTTCTCTCTCTCTATACAGTAATGCTCCTCCCCCACCCCCATAGTGCCACCAGTACGGCCTGCCTAATTGTGCAATGTGCATACATTTAAAAAAAACTGTACATCACTGTGCCCTCATTTTGATCAGGTGCCTGCAGTTGTGTTCTTGCTATCATTCCATCCATAAAAAAATGTATTAGTTTCAGATGATACTTCAGGACAACACTATGAAAAAATTCTAAATCGAAAGTATGTCAAAAATACGTGAGGTGTTTTAAGTCCTTTATCAAACTTGTATTCAGTACTGTTTTTTGAATACTTTGAAATGCAGTTTCTCCCTGAAGCCATTCGATTCCTGACATTTATTTTGGAGTCATTGGTTTGTGACTGTGAGCACACTAGCTGTAGTTGTCATCAGACTCTCACTGGTAAACATTAGTAATATGTTTCATTAGTTATGTCCATTTTGCAACAAGTAAATTGCTGTCTCCTTGACACGTCCTTGCACACCACCACATATGATTTTTTATTTGTGTTATTCAAGTGGCAATGATTCCACAATCTTTCTTTATTAAAGCAGTCATAAGCTTGGTGCCCACATTTTTTTCCAGGTACTAGATATCAAACTAATGTTTGATATCTGGATATATTTCTCTGATTAGCTTACGGATTGATGCATAGCAGATTGTTCGGCACTCCTAGTTAATGCGATGGTGCTCAGTGGTACAAAAGTCAATTGGATCAAGTGTATCAAAACCATGGCACTCAAAGTAGTTTAAATCGATTATAGTAATTTATTAATTCCATCCAATGAAGTATTATAAAGAAGGCCAACGTTTCAGTCCAATCCTAGACCTTGTTCACAGCTTTACTTTCATAGAAGATGATTTGCAGGGAGGATGGCGTACCACCGCAGTGAAGCCCGAGATGGTACGCCATCATGACTCATCTGACACCGCACAGCGCGCTTCCTTTAACTAACAACGCAGGCTTCACTGTGGTGAAGCACATTTCTTTGTAAATAGTGGGTGCAATGACAAGGAACAGTGATTGCCCCCCCTTTGAAGCCCTCAAATGCCGCGTTCGTCGCTGATCACGGCTTCTGAGATGAATATTAAAGGGAGCCTGTCACCTCTTTTTAACCAATATAACTAACAGCTTTGTCCCACAGAAGATTTCAGACACATTCTAAGCATCCCTGTGTGCACTTTGTGTCTGTATTTCTTGTCCAGGAAAAGCACTTTAATTCTGCTGGAAAACAGATCCCATGCCCAGCTCTCCTGCTCCAAGTGCCCAAAGCAAACCATCCTGAAGAGGGAAGGGCTGCTTTAGTTGCTCATATCTTGGGCTTAGTACCAGCTAGAAATATGAACCTGACCTTGTTTGAAAGTTGACATTCCAACCTTTCAAACAATACCATAATCACAGCATTGTATCCACTATATTAGAAGATATAGCCATTAGAAATCGAGTCAGGAGTGAAAGTTGCAGTATTTTCTCCGTCCAAAATTCCAGAACACTTGAAATGTATGAAAAATACCACATTGACGGATCCATTCTTCCAGTCTGTGCATGCGCAGACCTTTAAAAATGTGAAAAAAATTAATAACGGATCTGTTTTTGCAATGCATTTGTGAGACGGATCCGCATCCGCATCCGTCTCCAAAAGCTGTCCGTTTGCATACAGATTGCCGGATCCAACAGGGAGTTCCTGCGACGGAACTGCCTGCAGGATCCTCACAACGCAAGCGTGAAATTACCCTTATAATTTTAGAAGCAATTCTTAAAATTTTTAAGAAAATTTCTAAAACCCACTTTTTAAGGACCATTTCAGGTCTGAAGTCACTTTGTGGGGCTTACATAGTGGAAACCCCCTATAAATGACCCCATTGTAGAAACTACACCTCTCAAGTTACTCAAAACTGATTTTACATACTTTGTTAACCCTTTATGTTTTCCACAGGAATTAAAGAAAAATGGAGAAGAAATTTCTAAATTTCACTTTTTTGTCAGATTTTCCATTTTAATCCATTTTTTTCTTTAACACATTGAGAGTTAAGAGCCAAACAAAACTCAATATTTATTACCTGATTCTGCGGTTTACAAAAACATCCCACATGTCATCGTAAACTTATGTAAGGGCACACGGCAGGGTGCAGAAGAAAAGGAGCGCCGTATGATTTTTGAAAGGCAGATTTTGCTGAACTGGCGTTTAGACACCATGTCCCATTTAAAGCCCCCCTGACGCAACCTTACAGTAGAAATTCCCAAAAAGTGACCCCATTTTGGAAACTAGGGGATAGGTGACAGTTTTATTGGTACTATTTTGGGGTACATATGATTTTTAATTGCTCTATATTGCGTTTTTTGTGAGGCAAGGTAACCAAAAAATGGCTGTTTTGACACAGTTTTTATTTTTTACAACATTCATCTGACAGGGTAAATCATGTGCTATTTTTATAGAGCAGGTTGTTACGAACGCAATGATATCAAATATGTCTACTTTCTTTGTTTCAGTTTTACATAATAAAGCATTTTTGGAAAAAATTATATATTTTTTTCCTGCCAATCGTCTTGATTATTCATTATTGCACTTTATGGCGCAAGGTGACCAAAAATCTCGTTGTTTTAGCACAGTTTTTATTTATTCATTTTTACAGCGTTCACCTGAGGGTTTAGGCAGGGGCTTAACTAGAGTTCTATGGGACCCAGGGAAAACTTTGAATTGGGCCCCCCCCGTTGCGGTCGCACCCTCTGCGACTGCGTTCGTTATGCCCCTGCTCCCATCACTACAGAAATACAGGGCAATACAGCACCCCATACCTCTTGCATCCAGTGACGTCTCCTTTGATGTAGATGTTCTCTTTCCTCATCTTTTCCTTTCAGAACTTCAGACCAGACCACCATTTTTTAGCCATTTTTCATCTCTGCAGTTTGACAAAAAAAAAAATCTTAGTTTACTACATTTCCATCATCCTCCCATCTTCTGGACAAATCTTGCTACAACCCCCAATACTGTGCCGCTGTGCTCCCCAATAGTGATGTCGCGAACATAAAATTTTTCGTTCGCGAACAGCGAACGCGAACTTCCGCAAATGTTCGCGAACGGGCGAACCGGGCGAACCGCCATAGACTTCAATTGGAAGGCGAATTTTAAAACCCACAGGGACTCTTTCTGGCCACAATAGTGATGGGAAAGTTGTTTCAAGGGGTCTAACACCTGGACTGTGGCATGCCGGAAGGGGATCTATGGCAAAACTCCCATGGAAAATTACGTAGTGGACGCAGAGTCGGGTTTTAATCCATAAAGGGCATAAATCAACTAACATTCCTAAATTGTTTGGAATAACATGCTTTAAAACATCCAGTGTGTGTATACGATCAGGTATGATGTTGTATCGATCAGGTAGTCTAAGGGTTACGCCCACTTTACAGACATTGACAGACCAAACTCCCCTTTTAATGCACCGCAAACAGTTCATTTGCATAACCGCAAACTCCCCATTCTCATCAGTTTAATCCCTCTAACGTCCCCAATCTGGGGGCCATTTATCGAATTGATTTTTCGAACGGGGAGATGGTTAAAAAAACGCTGGCTCCCTCCACTCTGTTTTAATCCACGGTGACTGCGTCTGCGCCGTGCAATTTACTGTCACACCCGATATGAGTGGTATTTTCTGTAGTACTATTCTCATCAGTTTAATCCCTCTAACATCCCCAATCTGGGGGCCATTTATTGAATAGATTTTTCGAACGGGGAGATGGTTAAAAAAACGCTGGCTCCCTCCACTCTGTTTTAAACCACGGTGACTGCGTCTGCGCCGTGCAATTTACTGTCACACCAGTATGAGTGGTATTTTCTGTAGTACTATTCTCATCAGTTTAATCCCTCTAACGTCCCCAATCTGGGGGCCATTTATTGAATAGATTTTTCGAACGGGAGATGGTTAAAAAACGCTGGCTCCCTCCACTCTGTTTTAATCCACGGTCACTGCGTCTGCGCCGTGCAATTTACTGTCACACCCGATATGAGTGGTATTTTCTGTAGTACTATTCTCATCAGTTTAATCCCTCTAACGTCCCCAATCTGGGGGCCATTTATTGAATAGATTTTTCGAACTGGGAGATGGTTAAAAAAACGCTGGCTCCCTCCACTCTGTTTTAATCCACGGTCACTGCGTCTGCGCCGTGCAATTTACTGTCACACCCGATATGAGTGGGATTTTCTGTAGTACTATTCTCATCAATTTAATCCCTCTAATGTCCCCAATCTGGGGGCCATTTATTGAATAGATTTTTCGAACGGGGAGATGGTTAAAAAAACGCTGGCTCCCTCCACTCTGTTTTAATCCATGGTCACTGCGTCTGCGCCGTGCAATTTACTGTCACACCCGATATGAGTGGTATTTTCTGTAGTACTATTCTCATCAGTTTAATCCCTGTTACATCCCATATCAGGCATTGCCTTTTGTGAAAAAAAATTTAGGCCGGGTACCTTCAAATGCCTTCACAGTGACAGACCAAACTCTCCTACATCAAACTGAATTGATTTCAGGAACCGGGAGATGGAAAAAGCAGCTTGGTCGGTCCTCATACCCCCAAATTGGGCACTGCACGTGCACAGAGCAATGTGCTGTGACACCCTATATGAGTGGTGTCTTAACTAGTACTATTTCTATCAGTTTAATCCCTGTTACGTACCCTATCCGGTCGAATTGATTAACCATTGTCGAATTAGCGAACCATTACGACATCATGAAATAATTTAGTTCTGAGCTCTGTACTTGCTTTGTATTGGAATTGATGGGGATTTTTTTAATTGTCTACATCATTTTTAATAAACTATTAAGAGACTTTATTATGATTTTTTATTTTATGTATTAAAAACCCATACAACATATGAAAAAAAAAAAGGTAAATTAATGTTTTTCCTATTAAATATTATCCAGCCGTCCGATCACTTTTGGTCTGACCTAATGAAGCAACAGCCTTATCATCTGGGGTGTGGCAACATTGCCACCACACTCATAGAGGTGATGATTGCTTCATTGTGATACGCAAGCCCCTTCACCACAACAAGGTAACGATCACGAAGGGGAATTGACACTTGTATGTGCCTTTTTTTTTTGGTTTGTTTTTGCAGCCACAGTGCTGCACCATAGGACAGAAAAATTAGGCATGTACACATGCCTGAAAAATAATGGCACTGTTGCAGCCGCTATTGTAGCAGCGGCCGGAAAAATTGATGTTTTCCAGGCAGAAAAGTGACTAAAACATTGCGGCTTGAACCCTAGTTGGTGGTGGAGAATTCACGAAAGTCATCCGGTATGCAGACATTAAATACAGCAGCGTGGGGACCATTTTGAGGCCAAGGCATGTAATCAGGCCTTTTGTTAGTCAAACGTATCCCCACTGTCAGTCCCTTCGGGATCCATGCCTCATTCATCTTTATGAAGGTGAGGTAATCAACACTTTTTGACCGAGGCGACTTCTCTTGTCAGTGACAATGCCTCCTGCTGCACTGAAGGTCCTTTCTGACAGGACACTTGAAGCAGGGCAGGCCAGAAGTTCTATCGCGAACTGGGATAGCTCAGGCCACAGGTCAAGCCTGCACACCCAGTAGTGAAGGGGTTCATTGCTCCTCAGAGTGTCGATATCTGCTGTTAAGGCGAGGTAGTCTGCTACCTGTCGGTCGAGTCGTTCTCTAAGGCTGGATCCCGAAGGGCTGTGGCGATGAGTAGGACTGAAAAAGCTCCGCATGTCCTCCATCAACAACACATCTGTAAATCGTCCAGTCCTTGCCGCCGTGGTAGGTGGAGGATTACACTCACCTTTTCCCTGTTAGATTCCCGTTGTGCTGTGACATCCCCTTATAAGCTGTGTAAAGCATATTTTTAGTTTGGTTTTGAACTGCTGCATCCTTTCCGACTTTCGGTAATTTGGTAACATTTCTGCCACTTTCTGCTTATACCGGGGGTCTAGTAGCGTGGCCACCCAGTACAGATCGTTCTCCTTTATCCTTTTTATACGTGGGTCCCTCAACAGACATGACAGCATGAAAGACCCCATTTGAACAAGGTTGGATGCAGAGCTACTCATTTCCCGTTCCTCGTCCTCACTGATGTCATTGACGGTCTGTTCTTCCCCCAGCCACGTACAACACCATGGGTCCCAGATCGGTGACAACAACGAGCACCCTGGGGTGCCTGCTGTGGTTGGTCTTCCTCCTCCTCAAAGCCGCCACATTCCTCCTCTGACTCCTCTTCCTCATACTCCTCTTCCAGCGTTGCTGCAGGTCCGACAAGCGATGATGACAAGGCTGTTTCTGGTGGTGATGGTGACCACAACTCTTCCTCTTCCTCTTCACGCTCATCTACAGCCTGATCCAGAACTCTTCGCAGGGCACGCTCCAGGAAGAAAACAAATGGGATGAGGTCGCTGATGGTGCCTTCGGTGCGACTGACTAGGTTTGTCACCTCCTCAAAAGGACGCATGAGCCTACAGGCATTGTGCATGAGTGTCCAGTAACGTGGCAAAAAGATTCCCAGCTCCGCAGAGGCTGTCCTAGCACCCCGGTCATACAAATACTCGTTGACGGCTTTTTCTTGTTGGAGCAGGCGGTCGAACATTAGGAGTGTTGAATTCCAACGTGTCGGGCTGTCGCATATCAAGCGCCTCACTGGCATGTAGTTTCGCCGCTGAATATCGGAAAAGTGCGCCATGGCCGTGTAGGAACGCCTTAAATGGCCACACACCTTCATGGCCTGCTTGAGGACGTCCTGTAAGCCTGGGTACTTAGACACAAAACGTTGTACGATGAGATTCAACACATGGGCCATGCACGGCACATGTGACAACTTGCCCAAATTTAATGCCGCCAACAGATTGCTTCCATTGTCACACACCACTTTGCCGATCTCCAGTTGGTGCGGGGTCAGCCACTGATCCACCTGTGCGTTCAGGGCGGACAGGAGTGCTGGTCCTGTGTGGCTCTCTGCTTTCAGGCAAGTCAACCCCAAGATAGCGTGACACTGTCGTATCCGGGATGTGGAATAGCCCCTGGGGAGCTGGGGGAATCAGTTGATGTGCAGCCAGGCGCCGCAGCAGAAGAGGACTCAGCCGAGGAGGATATTGAAGAGGATGGAGTAGGAGTAGAGGAGGTGGCAGTAGGTCTGCCTGCAGAGTCGTGGTGGTGTCACCAACTCCGCTGCGAGCCACGCATTCCATGCTTGTCAGCCGTCAGCAGGTTGACCCAATGCGCAGTATACGTGATATACCTGCCCTGACCGTGCTTTGCAGACCAGGTATCAGTGGTCAGATGGACCCTTGCCCCAACACTGTATGCCAGAGATGCCATGACTTCCTTTTCAATGACATGGTAGAGGTTTGGGATTGCCTTTTTGAAAAAAATTTCGTCCGGGTACCTTCCACTGTGGTGTCCCAATAGCGACAAATTTTTGAAGGCCTCAGACTCTACCAGCTGGTATGGTAAAAGCTGGCGGGCTAAGAGTTCCGTCAAGCCAGCTGTCAGTCGCCGGGCAAGGGGGTGACTTTGTGACATTGGCTTCTTATGCTCAAACATGTCCTTGACAGACACCTGACTGTGGGCAGATGAGCAGGAACTGCTGAAGGTGAGAGATGGAGTGGCGGGTGGTTGAGAGGGGGCAGGGAGGACAGCAGTGGTTGGCGTGGCTGAAGATGCTGGACCAGGAGGAGCATGGTGGCTTTGAGTTTGTGTGCTGCTTGTACTCATGTGTTGATCCCATAGGCGTTTGTGATGTGAGATCATGTGCCTTCGCAAAGCAGTTGTACCAAGGTGGGTGTTGGACTTCCCACGACTCAGTTTCTTTTGGCACAGGTTGCAAATGGCATTGCTTTTATCAGAGGCAGACACACAAAAAAATGCCACACTGCTGAGCTTTGCAATGACGGCATTCTAGTGGTGGCAACAGCATGCGTTGACTGGCGTGCTGTCTGGCTGACCCCAGGTGCCGATACATGCTGTCTGACTGTGCCACTAACTCCTTGCGACGACCTCCCCCTGCTTCCAACTCGTCTCCTCATTCTCTCTGTCTCCCCTTCAGAACTTTCCCCTCTTCTTCTCTTCGAGCAGGCACCCACGTGGCATCCGTGGACACATCGTCATCATCAACCGCTTCACTTGTATCTGACACCTCAGCAAAGGAAGCAGCAGCGGGTACAACATCATCATCATCATCACACTGTACGTCCATGTGTGTAATCCTGCCTGACTGAGACATATCCCCGTAATCTACATCATCTGGAAATAATGGTTGCGCATCACTAATTGCATCCAACTGATGTGTAAATAACTCCTCTGACGGATCAAGTGAAGCGGCTGTGGTGGCTGTGGTGGTAGTGGTGGTGGTGGCGACGGGCGGGTGCGTGGTAACTTGAGAGCAGGTGACCAAAGCTGAGCTGGAGGAGGATGGTGCGTCAAGGTTCTTAGCGGAAGCTGTTGAAGATTGGGTGTCCTGTCTAAGCCAGTCAACTATGTCCTAAGAATTTTTCGGGTTCAGGGTACGTGGCCTATGAACACTAGGCATTATTCCAGGGACAGTGGAAATCACAGCACCATGACCACGACGGCCCCTGCGGGGTGGCCTGCCTCTGCCTGTCATTTTTTTTTTAGATAAGTGGTACTACGCGTGCTAGGTACTGTGCCACCCGGTATGAGTGGTTGGCACTGGCAGTGGGCACACTACAGTCAGTGGAAGCGGGCCTGACACACACTGGCAGCAGGCAAGCAACTGAATTTAGACTACTGTCTAAAAATTAAATGCCTTATTTATCGGCAAGCTACTGTGTCACCCGGTATGAGTGGTTGGCACTGGCAGTGGGCACACTACAGTCAGTGGAAGAGGGCCTGACACACACTGGCAGCAGGCAAGCAACTGAATTTAGACTACTGTCTAAAAATTAAATGCCTTATTTATCGGCAAGCTACTGTGCCACCCGGTATGAGTGGTTGGCACTGGCAGTGGGCACACTACAGTCAGTGGAAGAGGGCCTGACACACACTGGCAGCAGGCAAGCAACTGAATTTAGACTACTGTCTAAAAATTAAATGCCTTATTTATCGGCAAGCTACTGTGCCACCCGGTATCAGTGGTTGGCACTGGCAGTGGGCACACTACAGTCAGTGGAAGCGGGCCTGACACACACTGGCAGCAGGCAAGCAACTGAATTTAGACTACTGTCTAAAAATTAAATGCCTTATTTATCGGCAAGCTACTGTGCCACCCGGTATGAGTGGTTGGCACTGGCAGTGGGCACACTACAGTCAGTGGAAGAGGGCCTGACACACACTGGCAGCAGGCAAGCAACTGAATTTAGACTACTGTCTAAAAATTAAATGCCTTATTTATCGGCAAGCTACTGTGCCACCCGGTATGAGTGGTTGGCACTGGCAGTGGGCACACTACAGTCAGTGGAAGAGGGCCTGACACACACTGGCAGCAGGCAAGCAACTGAATTTAGACTACTGTCTAAAAATTAAATGCCTTATTTATCGGCAAGCTACTGTGCCACCCGGTATGAGTGGTTGGCACTGGCAGTGGGCACACTACAGTCAGTGGAAGCGGGCCTGACACACACTGGCAGCAGGCAAGCAACTGAATTTAGACTACTGTCTAAAAATTAAATGCCTTATTTATCGGCAAGCTACTGTGCCACCCGGTATGAGTGGTTGGCACTGGCAGTGGGCACACTACAGTCAGTGGAAGCGGGCCTGACACACACTGGCAGCAGGCAAGCAACTGAATTTAGACTACTGTCTAAAAATTAAATGCCTTATTTATCGGCAAGCTACTGTGCCACCCGGTATCAGTGGTTGGCACTGGCAGTGGGCACACTACAGTCAGTGGAAGAGGGCCTGACACACAGTGGCAGCAGGCAAGCAACTGAATTTAGACTACTGTCTAAAAATTAAATGCCTTATTTATCGGCAAGCTACTGTGCCACCCGGTATCAGTGGTTGGCACTGGCAGTGGGCACACTACAGTCAGTGGAAGCGGGCCTGACACACACTGGCAGCAGGCAAGCAACTGAATTTAGACTACTGTCTAAAAATTAAATGCCTTATTTATCGGCAAGCTACTGTGCCACCCGGTATGAGTGGTTGGCACTGGCAGTGGGCACACTACAGTCAGTGGAAGAGGGCCTGACACACACTGGCAGCAGGCAAGCAACTGAATTTAGACTACTGTCTAAAAATTAAATGCCTTGATTATCGGCAAGCTACTGTGCCACCCGGTATCAGTGGTTTGCACTGGCAGTGGGCACACTACAGTCAGTGGAAGCGGGCCTGACACACACTGGCAGCAGGCAAGCAACTGAATTTAGACTACTGTCTAAAAATTAAATGCCTTATTTATCGGCAAGCTACTGTGCCACCCGGTATGAGTGGTTGGCACTGGCAGTGGGCACACTACAGTCAGTGGAAGCGGGCCTGACACACACTGGCAGCAGGCAAGCAACTGAATTTAGACTACTGTCTAAAAATTAAATGCCTTATTTATCGGCAAGCTACTGTGCCACCCGGTATGAGTGGTTGGCACTGGCAGTGGGCACACTACAGTCAGTGGAAGAGGGCCTGACACACACTGGCAGCAGGCAAGCAACTGAATTTAGACTACTGTCTAAAAATTAAATGCCTTATTTATCGGCAAGCTACTGTGCTACCCGGTATCAGTGGTTGGCACTGGCAGTGGGCACACTACAGTCAGTGGAAGCGGGCCTGACACACACTGGCAGCAGGCAAGCAACTGAATTTAGACTACTGTCTAAAAATTAAATGCCTTATTTATCGGCAAGCTACTGTGCCACCCGGTATGAGTGGTTGGCACTGGCAGTGGGCACACTACAGTCAGTGGAAGAGGGCCTGACACACACTGGCAGCAGGCAAGCAACTGAATTTAGACTACTGTCTAAAAATTAAATGCCTTATTTATCGGCAAGCTACTGTGCCACCCGGTATCAGTGGTTTGCACTGGCAGTGGGCACACTACAGTCAGTGGAAGCGGGCCTGACACACACTGGCAGCAGGCAAGCAACTGAATTTAGACTACTGTCTAAAAATTAAATGCCTTATTTATCGGCAAGCTACTGTGCCACCCGGTATGAGTGGTTGGCACTGGCAGTGGGCACACTACAGTCAGTGGAAGCGGGCCTGACACACACTGGCAGCAGGCAAGCAACTGAATTTAGACTACTGTCTAAAAATTAAATGCCTTATTTATCGGCAAGCTACTGTGCCACCCGGTATGAGTGGTTGGCACTGGCAGTGGGCACACTACAGTCAGTGGAAGCGGGCCTGACACACACTGGCAGCAGGCAAGCAAATGAAATTACACTAAAGTGTAAAAATTAAATGCCTTTTTTGATGCAAAGTACTGTGCCACACGGGATGACAGGGGTGGGCACTGGCAGTGGGCACACTACAGTCAGTGGAAGTCAGCCTGACACACACTGGCAAGCAACTAACCTTAGATTAAAGTGTAAAAATTAAGTGCCTTTTTTTTAAGCAAAGTCCTGTGCCACACGGGATGACAGGGGTGGGCACTGGCAGTGCGCACACTACAGTCAGTTGAAGTCGGCCTGACACACACTAGCAGCAGGCAAGCAGCTGAAATTACACTAAAGTGTAAAAATTAAATGCCTTTTTTATACAAAGTCCTGTGCCAGCCGGTATGAGTGGTGGGCACTGGCAGTGGGCACACTACAGTCAGTGGAAGTCAGCCTGACACACACTGGCAGGCAACTAACCTTAGATTAAAGTGTAAAAATTAAGTGCCTTTTTTTTTAAGCAAAGTCCTGTGCCACACGGTATGACAGGGGTGGGCACTGGCAGTGGGCACACTACAGTCAGTTGAAGTCGGCCTGACACACACTAGCAGCAGGCAAGCAGCTGAAATTACACTAAAGTGTAAAAATTAAATGCCTTTTTATGCAAAGTCCTGTGCCAGCCGGTATGAGTGGTGGGCACTGGCAGTGGGCACACTACAGTCAGTGGAAGTCAGCCTGACACACACTGGCAGGCAACTAACCTTAGATTAAAGTGTAAAAATTACATGCCTTTTTTTGATGCAAAGTCCTGTGCCACACGGGATGACAGGGGTGGGCACTGGCAGTGGGCACACTACAGTCTGTGGGCCTGCAGCTCCTCACACACAGGCAGGCCAGGCAACTGCAATATGTATATAAAGGAAAAAAAAAGCAGACTAATGTTGCAGCCCTAAAAAGGGCTTTTTGGGGTGCTGTCAGGACGCGGTCCTTACAGCAGAGATCAGATGAGTGTTTCAGGACTGGAGTGGACACTGAATTCACTAGCCTAGCTATCGAGTTCCCAATTAAATCAGCAGCAATTACACTCTCCCTCCTCTCAATAAGACTGCAGCTTCAGAATGAATCTAAAATGGATGCTGTGCAGGAGGTGGGAGGGTCTGGGAGGGAGGGTATGCTGCTGATTGGCTGGAATGTGTCTGCTGACTGTGAGGTACAGGGTCAAAGTTTGCTCAATGATGATGTATAGGGGGCGGACCGAACATCGCATATGTTCACCCGGCAGAGGCGAACTCGAACAAGCTATGTTCGCCGGGAACTGTTCACCGGCGGATAGTTCGGGCCATCTCTATGGGCTTGTAATAAATGTGAAATTAAATTTAGAAATGAAGTATTTTCTGCACAAAAAAATTCTACACAAAAAGTCTTTTCTACACCAAAAAAAAGTCCTTTCTGCACACAAAAAAAAAACTTGCAGTGCAAACTGAGCAGACGCGATCAGTAATAGACACTACTGATCGGTGCCCAGTGGTTGCAAAATGCACGTTACGCAGATGGTGCGTTCGTACAAAATTCTAAACTGACACTAACTGAAATTTATATATATATTTAACTAACTACCACTAACTGTAGGTCTTTAACCCCTTAAGGACACAGCCCTATTTCACCTTAACCCCTTAAGGACACGGCCCTATTTCACCTTAAGGACCAGGCCATTTTTTTTTAAAATCTGACCATTGTCACTTTATGTGGTGATAACTTTAAAACTCTTTTTCTTATCCA
This sequence comes from Bufotes viridis, assembly GCA_033119425.1. NCBI lineage: Eukaryota > Metazoa > Chordata > Amphibia > Anura > Bufonidae > Bufotes > Bufotes viridis. The sequence goes on from CM065590.1 coordinate 360,284,360, forward strand.
GGACATTCTGAGATTGTTTTTTGTCACATATTGTACTTCATGACAGTGGTAAAATGAAGTCGAAAAATTTCATTTTTATTTATAAAAAAATACCAAATTTACCAAAAATTTTGAAAAATTTGCAATTTTCCAAGTTTCAATTACTCTACTTCTATAATACATAGTAATACTGCCAAAAAAAGTTATTGATTTACATTCCCCATATGTCTACTTCATGTATCGATCATTTTGGGAATGCCATTTTATTTTTAAAAACCCACTTTTTAGGGACCAGTTCAGGTCTGAAGTCACTTTGTGAGGCTTACATAATAAAACCACCCAAAAATGACCCCATTCTAGAAACTACACCCCTCAAGGTATTCAAAACTGATTTTACAAACGTCATTAACCCTTTAGGTTTTCCGCAAGAGTTAATGGCAAATGGAGATAAAATTTCAGAATTTCAATTTCTTGTAAAATTTTCAATTTTAATCCATTTTTTCCAGTAACAAAGCAAGGGTTAATAGCCAAACAAAACTTAATATTTATTTCCCCGATTCTGCAGTTTGCACGAACACCCTATATGTGGTCGTAAACTGCTGTATGGCCAAACTGCAGGACGCAGAAGGAAAGGAGCACCATATGGTTTTTGGAAGGCAGATTTTGCTGGACTGGATTTTTGACACCATGTCCCATTTGAAGCCCCCCGATGCACCCCTAGAGTAGAAACTCCATAAAAGTGACTCCATCTAAGAAACTACACCCCTCAAGGTATTCAAAACCAGTTTTACAAACTTTGTTAACCCTTTAGGTGTTCCACAAGAGTTATTGGCAAATGGAGATGAAATTTCCGAATTTCTATTTTTGTTACCTTGTCTCAAAAAAGTGTAATATAGAGCAACCAAAAATCATGTTTACCCTAGAATAGTACCAACAAAACTGACACCTTATCCCGTAGTTTCCAAAATGGGGTCACTTTTTTGGAGTTTCTACTGTAGGGGTGCATCAGGGGGGCTTCAAATGGGACATAGTGTCAAAAAACCAGTCCAGCAAAATCTGCCTTCCAAAAACCATATGGCGTTCCCTTCCTTCTGTGCCCTGCCGTTTGGCCATACAGTAGTTTACGACCACGAATGGGGTGTTTGTGCAAACAAGAGAATCAGGGCAATAAATATTGAGTTTTGTTTGGCTGTTAACCCTGGCTTTGTTACTGGAAAAATGGATTAAAATGGAAAATTTGCAAAAAAATAGCTGTTTTGGGACTGTTTTTATTTTTTGTTATTTACATAGTTGAACTGACAGGTTAGATTGTGTGCTATTTCTATAGAGCAGGTTGTTACGGACGCGACAATACCAAATATGACTACTTTTTGGGGTTTTTTGTTTCAGTTTTACATAATAAAGCATTTTTGAAAATAATTTTTTTTAGTGTCTCCACATTCTGAAAGCCATAGTTTTATTTTATTTTTTTGGGCGACTGTCTTATGTAGGGGCTCATTTTTTGCGGGATGAGATGGCGGTTTGATTGGCACTATCTTGGGGTGCATATGACATATTGGTCGCTTGCTATTACACTTTTTGTGATGTAAGGTGACAAAAATGGCTTTTGACACCGTATTATATTTTTTTTTTTCTGCTGTGTTCAGCTGAGGGGTTAGGTCATGTGTTATTTTTATAGATCAGGTTGTGACGGACGCGGCGATATGTAATATGTATACCTTTTATTTATTTATATAAGTTTTACACAATAATATCATTTTTTAAAACAAAAAAAAATCATGTTTTAGTGTCTCCATAGTTTGAGAGCCATATTTTTTTTTTTTTTGGGCGATTGTCCTATGAAGGGGCTCATTTTTTGCGGGATGAGATGGCGGTTCGAATGGTACTATCTTGGGGTGCATATGACTTTTTGATCGCTTACTATTACACTTTTTGTGATGTAAGGTGACAAAAAAATGGCTTGTTTGACAACGTTTTTATTTTTTATGTTTACGGCGTTCATCTGAGGGGTTAGGTCATGTTATATTTTTATAGAGCAGGTCCTCACGGACGCGGCGATACATAATATGTATACCTTTTTTATTTATTTTGGTTTTACACAATAATATCCTTTTTGAATGAAAAAAACATGTTTTAGTATCTCCATAGTCTGAGAGCCATATATTTTTCAGTTTTTAGGCAATTGTCTCAGGTTGGGTATCATTTTTGCGGGATGAGGTGACGGTTAGATTGGCACTATTTGGGGGTCATATGACTTTTTGATCGCTGCTATTACACTTTTTGTGATGTAAGGTGGCAAAAAATGGCTTTTTGACAAAGTTTTTATTAATTTTTTTACAGTGTTTACTTGAGGGGTTAGGTCATGTGATATTTTTATAGAGCAGATTCTTACGGACGTGGAGATACCCAATATGTCTACTTTTAAAATTTTTTTTTACATTTAACACTAAAAGCATTTTTGAAACAAAAAATCATGTTTTAGTCTGAGAGGCATAGTTTTTTTATTTTTTGGCCAATTGTTTTAGGTAGGGGCTCGTTTTTGCGGGATGAGATGGCGGTTTGATTGGTACTATTTTGGGAGGCAAACGCCTTTTGATCGCTTTGTATTACACTTTTAGTGATGTAAGGTGCCAAAAATGGCTTATTTACACCATTTTTTTTTTTATGGCGTTCACCTGAGGAGTTCAGTCATGTGATATTTTTACAGAGCAGGTTTTTACGGACGCGGCGATACATAATATGTGTAGTGTATTTTATTTTTTTTAATTTTTATTCAGTGATATGTGTTTTTTTCATTTTTACTTTTTTTCACTTTTTTACATTTTTTTTTTGACCCAGACCCACTTGGTTCTGAAAGATCCAGTGGATCTGGTGTCTGTATAATACAGTACAGTACACTATATAGTGCACTGTGCTGTATTTTGTACTTTACAAAGTCTGAATAGACCTTTAGCAGGTCTGTTCAGACTTTCAGCACCATGGAGAGCACTACGCTTCTGAAAGCGTCCTGTCTCCATGGCAACCATCACCCGCTGCCATAACTGAGCAGGGGGTGATGGGGAGGGAGTGGAGCTCCCTCCCTCTGTGATCCCATACTGTTGGGGGGTTGCAAAGGCACAGCAGCCCCCCGATGGGAGAGGGAGGGAGCTCCCTCCCTGTTAACTCTTTCATACCGCGGTCCGTACGGACCGCGGTACGGAAGGGTTAAACGGCTGGCATCTGATCAAGCACAGATGCCAGCCGCTTTATCAGAGTGTCAGCAATGTGCTGACACTCTGATAGACCCACTAGACACCAGGGATACATTACAGAGGAGGCGGGCGGGGATCGCAATCGCGATCCCGCCCGCCGCACCGCCCGCCTCCCGTCGCCCGCAACCACCCCCCCTGCACCCCCGCCGCCATAATATGATTGGGGGCTGCAGGGGGGGTTAAAAATCAAGACTCAGGGGCAATTAACTCTCTGATCCCCGCGGTCACAGACCGCGGGGATCAGAGATCGCACAAAGCGCTGCAAACCGCAGGTCTGAATTGACCTGCGGTTTGCAGCGATCGCCCATATGGGGGGGGTCACAGGACCCCCCTGGGCATTGTAACAAGGTACCTGCTGAATGATTTCAGCAGGTACCTTGTTCCGATCACTGCCAGCTGAGCAGCAGTGATCGGAACAACTCATGACGTACCGGTACGTCATGTGTCCTTAAGGACTCGGGAAACATGCCGTACCGGTACGTCATGTGTCCTAAAGGGGTTAAGGACCAGGCCATTTTTTGCAAATCTGACTAGTGTCACTTTATGTGGTGATAAGTTTTAAACGCTTTTACTTATCCAGGCCATTATGAGATAGTTTTTTCGTCACATATTTTACTTCATGACACTGGTAACATTTTGTCAAAAAAGTTAATTTTTTTGTATAAAAAATACTAAATTTTCCACTACTAAATTGTTGAAAAATTAGCAAATTTTCAAGTTTCAATTTCTCCACTTCTATAATACATAGTAATACCTCCAAAAATAGTTATTACTTTACTTTTCCCAAATGTCTACTTCATGTTTGGATCATTTTGGGAACGCCATTTTATTTTTTGGGGACGTTACAAGGCTTTGAAGTTTAGAAGCAAATCTTGAAAATTTTCAGAAAATTTCAAAAACCCAATTTTTAAGGACCAGTTCAGGTCTGAAGTCACTTTGTGAGGCTTACATAAAAGAAACCACCCAAAAATGACCCCATTCTAGAAACTACACCCCTCAAGGTATTCAAAACTGATTTCACAAATGTTGTTAACCCTTTAGGTGTTCCACAAGAGTTCATGGCAAATTTTCCATTTGAATCCATTTTTTACAGAAACAAAGCAAGGGTTAACAGCCAAACATAACCCAATATTTATTGCCCTGATTCTGTAGTTTGCAGAAACACCCCAAATGTGGTTGTAAACTGCTGTATCGCCAAACGGCAGGGCACAGAAGGAAGGGAACGCCATATGGTTTTTGGAAGCAAATTTTGATGGACTGGTTGTCACTACCAGAGCTTTGAGACGTTCTCACAGCTCTGTTTCTCCACCCCTGTGATGATGTACTACTAGAGCTTTGAGACGTTCTCACAGCTCTGTTTCTCCGCCCCTGTGATGAGGTCTTTACTTTCTGTTTCCTCCCTCCCAGCTGTCCCTCCTATGTTTGATTGCTCTGCCTTTAAATCACCCCTTTTCCTTTGTACGGTGCGGATTATACTTCTTCATTTGAGCTGTATCTCTCGCTTGAGTATCTTCACTGGTGTGATATCTTTTCTGGACCTGTGTTCTGCTGAAGCAAGTACTTCGGACATTGTCTGCTGAGTTTGGATCTGTTTTCACTGCTGCTGCAGCTCCTTCAGTTAAGTGTGCAGACATTGTGTGTTTCTGTTTGTTTTGCTGACTGGATCCGAGGCGACCCCGGTTCCGTCCATATACTGAGCAGGGCACCGGTGGCCGTGCCCCTTCCACTACTGTAGGGGTTACAGTGGTCATCAGCCTTAGGTACGCGGGCATGTCTCGATCCACCATCTGGATCTGGACATGGGCTTAGCAGCATAGGGAGAGCTTTTAGGGTCTGACAGGGGTCACCCTTTATGTTCCCTAGTTTGGGTCCGGTCAGTAGCTAATTCACTGTGTATGCTCTTGTTGCTCACATACAGCCGTGACATTATAATCCGCCGAAACCGTCCTTTTGACATGGATCCGCTTTCTGACCTGGTTGACCGCATGCAGGGTCTTTCTTTGGAGGTAGCGGATCTCCGTCAATCTATAATTCAGCTTCAAGCATTGGGCTCGGCTCCGGCCCATGGAGTCTGTTGCGAGCCAAAGGTCTCACTTCCGGAAACGTTCTCCGGGGCAGTGAGAATTTTGTTCGCTTCAGAGAGGCATGCAAACTCCATTTTTGCTTGTGTCCCCGTTCCTCTGGTAATGAGGAGCAGAGGGTGAGGATTGTCATCTCCTTGCTCAGGGGTAATGCTCAGACTTGGGCTTTTTCACTGCCATCGGGGATCCCTCCCTTCGATCCACAGAAAGATTTTTGTGGCCCTGGGGCAGATATATGATGACCCGGATCGTGTTGCTCTGGCTGAATCTAACTTACGTTTTTTATGCCAGAACAAACTGTCTGCAGAGCTTTATTGTTCTGAATTTCGGAGATGGGCAGCTGATTCAGGTTGGAATGATGCTGCACTCGGAGTCAGTTCTGTCATGGTCTCTCAGAGAGATTGAAAGATGCGTTTGCTTTCCATGAGAGACCAACATCTTTAGAGTCTGCCATGTCATTGGCGGTACGCCTTGACAGGCGTCTAAGAGAAAGAAACGAGACCTCTCGGTCCAGCCATTGTCACTCTAGGGGCAGTGGTGCGGACTCATTCAGTGTGCAGGGGCCTCATCCTGTCTCGGTCCCCTCTGAGGAGGAGCCTATGCAGCTAGGTCGACTTGCCCCTGATAAAGGAGGATTTAGTCCTCAGAGAATGGTGTGTTTTTGTTGTGGGGGCATTGGTCATTTGGCAAATGTTTGTCCCTCTAGGGAATTCATGAACTTTACTAAGGGTGATAATAAGAGGAAATCCTCAAAGGAAAATCATCAAACTCTGCTTCATCTGCTACCTTGGGCAAAGTTGATGTAGGAATTGGGGCTTTTCCTCTGACCTGCAGTTCTCGTTTTCTCCTTTCCGCCAGGGTGGCGCTAGAGAGTAAAGTCATTTCTTGTGAAATTTTTGTTGATAGTGGAGCGGCCGTCAATCTTATTGACAGTCAATTTGTAGCCATGCATGGTTTTCGGGTTTGCACATTAGAAAAAGATATACCTGTTTTTGCCATTGACTCTGCTCCACTCTCACAGAGATCCCTGAATGGCATTGTTCACAATATCCGGTTAGCTGTAGGTGACACTCATGTGGAGGATATATCTTGTTTTGTCCTTAACGGACTGCCTTCTCCTCTAGTGTTGGGGTTACCCTGGCTCACTAAACATAACCCCACTATTGATTGGCAAGGAAGGCAAATAAATGAGTGGAGTGAGTTTTGTAGAGAGAATTGTCTCACAGCGACTTTTGCAGAGGTATCTACTAAGTCTGTGCCATCATTTCTCTCTGATTTCTCGGACGTGTTTTCCGAGAGCGGTGTGCAGGAGCTACCTCCTCACCGGGAGTTTGACTGTCCCATTAACCTCATTCCCGGCGCCAAGCTGCCAAAAGCACGCCTGTACAATCTCTCACAACCTGAGAGAATCGCAATGCGAACCTATATCTCTGAGAGTCTCGATAAGGGCATATTCGTCCCTCAAAATCACCGGTCGCCGCGGGTTTTTTTTTTGTTAAAAAGAAAGATGGCTCTCTGAGACCTTGCCTAGATTTTAGGGAGCTGAACCGTATCACGATTCGCGATCCCTATCCCCTTCCTCTGATCCCGGACCTCTTCAACCAAATTGTTGGGGCCAAGGTTTTTCCAAATTGGATTTGAGAGGCGCGTACAACCTGGTCAGGGTCAGAGAGGGGGATGAATGGAAAACAGCCTTTAATACTCCCGAGGGGCATTTCGAGAATCTCGTTATGCCTTTTGGCTTGATGAATGCTCCGGCCGTCTTTCAGCATTTTGTTAACAGTATTTTCTACCATTTAATGGGGAAATTTGTATTGGTGTATCTTGATGATATTTTGATTTTTTCCCCTGATGTTCGGACTCATCAGGATCATCTTTTTCAGGTTCTGCAGATTCTGCAAGAAAATAAATTGTACGCCAAGCTGGAGAAATGTGTTTTTATGGTATCGGAGATTCAATTTCTGGGTTTTCTCCTCTCTGCTTCTGGTTTTCGCATGGATCCGGAGAAGGTCCGTGCTGTGCTTGAGTGGGAGCTTCCTGAGAATCAGAAGGCATTGATGCGCTTTCTGGGTTTTGCGAACTATTACAGAAAGTTCATTTTGAATTATTCCTCTGTTGTCAAACCCCTCACTGACATGACCAAAAAGGGGGCGGATTTTTCCTCTTGGTCGGAGGAGGCGCTTGCAGCTTTTTCTAAGATTAAAGAGAGTTTTGCGTCTGCTCCCATCTTGGTGCATCCCGATGTTTCCTTACCTTTTATTGTTGAGGTGGATGCTTCCGAGGTGGGTGTCGGTGCGGTTTTGTCCCAGGGTCCGTCTCCTTCCAAATGGCGACCCTGTGCCTTTTTCTCTAAAAACTCTCACCGGCAGAGAAAAACTATGATGTGGGAGATAGGGAATTGTTGGCCATCAAGTTGGCTTTCGAGGAATGGCGCCATTGGTTGGAGGGGGCCAGGTACCCTATCACCGTTTTTACCGACCATAAGAATCTGGCGTACTTGAGTCGGCCAAGCGTATGAATCCGAGACAGGCCAGATGGTCTCTGTTCTTCTCCAGATTCAATTTTGTCGTTACATTCCGCCCTGGGATCAAAAATGTGAAGGCTGATGCTCTCTCTCGCTGTTTTCCGGGAGGAGGAAACTCCGAGGACCCGGGTCCCATTTTGGCGGAGGGGGTAGTTGTTTCTGCTCTGTATTCTGATTTGGAGGCCGAGGTCCAGGCTGCCCAGACTGAGGCACCTGCCCGTTGTCCTTCTGGAAAGTTGTTTGTGCCTCCTGAGTTACGTCACAAACTCTTCAAGGAGCATCACGATACTGTTCTTGCTGGTCACCCCGGGAGTAGAGCCACGGTAGATCTCATTGCTCGGAGATTTTGGTGGCCGGCTCTTCGTAAGTCGGTGGAGGGTTTTGTGGCTGCTTGTGAGACGTGCGCTCGCGCTAAGGTCCCTCGTTCACGGCCTTCAGGTCCCCTTCTCCCCTTACCCATACCTTCCCGTCCTTGGACACACCTGTCCATGGACTTTATCACGGATCTTCCTCGTTCCTCAGGGAAGTCGGTGATCCTGGTGGTGGTGGACCGTTTTAGCAAGATGGCACATTTCATACCCTTCCCTGGATTGCCCAATGCTAAAACGTTGGCGCAAGCTTTTGTCGACCATATTGTTAAATTGCATGGCATTCCCTCTGATATTGTTTCCGATAGAGGCACGCAGTTTGTGTCCAGATTCTGGAAGGCTTTCTGTTCTCGCCTGGGGGTTCGGCTGTCCTTCTCTTCTGCTTTTCACCCGCAGTCGAATGGTCAGACTGAACGCGTCAATCAGAATCTGGAGACATATTTGCGCTGTTTTGTTGCAGAGAACCAGGAGGATTGGTGTTCGTTTCTCCCTCTTGCTGAGTTTGCTCTGAACAACCGTCGTCAGGAATCTTCTGATAAGTCACCATTCTTTGGTGCATATGGGTTCCATCCGCAGTTTGGGACATTCTCGGGAGGGGCTCCTTCTGGTTTGCCTGAGGAGGAGAGATTTTCCTCGTCTTTGTCTACCATTTGGCAAAAGATTCAGACTAATCTAAGAAAGATGAGTGAGAAATATAAGCGTGTGGCTGATAAGAGACGTGTGCCTGGTCCGGACCTGAATGTGGGTGATCTGGTGTGGTTGTCTACAAGAAATATTAAACTGAAGGTTCCCTCCTGGAAATTGGGTCCCAAGTTTATTGGGCCTTATAAAATCTTGTCAGTCATCAATCCTGTTGCCTTCCGTCTTGATCTTCCACGGGTTTGGAAGATACATAATGTATTTCACAGATCTCTCTTAAAACCATATGTCCAGCCCACGGTACCCTCCTCTTTGCCTCCTCCTCCGATTTTGGTTGATGGCAATCTGGAGTTTGAGGTTTCCAGAATTGTGGACTCTCGCATTGTCCGCGGTTCTCTTCAGTACCTCGCTCATTGGAAGGGTTATGGTCCTGAGGAGAGGATGTGGGTTCCGGTGTCGGACATTAAAGCCACTCGCCTCATCAGGGCTTTTCATAGGGCTCATCCTGAGAAGGTGGGTCCTGGGTGTCCGGAGTCCACCCGTAGAGGGGGGTACTGTCACTACCAGAGCTTTGAGACGTTCTCACAGCTCTGTTTCTCCACCCCTGTGATGATGTACTACTAGAGCTTTGAGACGTTCTCACAGCTCTGTTTCTCCGCCCCTGTGATGAGGTCTTTACTTTCTGTTTCCTCCTCCCAGCTGTCCCTCCTATGTTTGATTGCTCTGCCTTTAAATCACCCCTTTTCCTTTGTACGGTGCGGATTATACTTCTTCATTTGAGCTGTATCTCTCGCTTGAGTATCTTCACTGGTGTGATATCTTTTCTGGACCTGTGTTCTGCTGAAGCAAGTACTTCGGACATTGTCTGCTGAGTTTGGATCTGTTTTCACTGCTGCTGCAGCTCCTTCAGTTAAGTGTGCAGACATTGTGTGTTTCTGTTTGTTTTGCTGACTGGATCCGAGGCGACCCCGGTTCCATCCATATACTGAGCAGGGCACCGGTGGCCGTGCCCCTTCCACTACTGTAGGGGTTACAGTGGTCATCAGCCTTAGGTACGCGGGCATGTCTCGATCCACCATCTGGATCTGGACATGGGCTTAGCAGCATAGGGAGAGCTTTTAGGGTCTGACAGGGGTCACCCTTTATGTTCCCTAGTTTGGGTCCGGTCAGTAGCTAATTCACTGTGTATGCTCTTGTTGCTCACATACAGCCGTGACACTGGTTTATTTACACCATGGCCCATTTCAAGCCCCTCTGATGCACCCCTAGAGTAGAAACTCCAAAAAAGTGACCCCATTTTGGAAACTACTGGATAAGGTGGCAGTTTTGGTGGTATTATTTTTAGGGTACATATGATTATTGGTTGCTCTATAATACATTTTTGTGAGACAAGGTAATAAAAAATAGACATTCTGAAATTCCATCTCCATTTGCCATAAACTCTTGAGGAACACCTAAAGGGTTAATAAAGTTTGTAAAATCAGTTTTGAATACCTTGAGGGGTGTAGTTTCTTATATGGGGTCACTTTTATGGAGTTTATACTCTAGGGATGCATCAGAGGAGCTTTAAATGGGACATGGTGTCAAAAAACCAGTCCGTCAAAATCTGCCTTCCAAAAACCATATGGCGTTTCTTTCCTTTTACACCCTGTCGTTTGGCGATACAGCAGTTTACAACCACATATGGGGTGTTTCTCTAAACTACTGAATCAGGGCAATAAATATAGAGTTTTGTTTGACTGTTAACCCTTGCTTTGTTACTGGATAAAAATGATTAAAATGCAAAATTTGGAAAAAATAGCTGTTTTGGGACCGTTTTTATTTTATTTTGTTCATCTGAGGGGTTAGGTCATGTGTTATTTTTATAGAGCCGATTCTTACAGACGTGGCAATACCTAATATGTCTACTCTTTTAAATTTATTTAGGTTTTACATTATAATATCCTTTTTTAAACAAACAAAAAACTATTTATGTATCTCCATAGTCTGAGAGTTATTTTTAGTTTTTGTCCAATTGTCTTAGGTAGGGGCTCATTTTTTGTGGGATGAGATGACTGTTTTAATGGCAGTATTTTGGGGTATGTGATTTTTTAATCGCTTGCTGTCACACTTTTTGTGATGTTAGGTGACAAAAAACTACTTTTTACAGTATTTTTTATTTTTTTTTGCGGTGTCCACCTGAGGGGTTAGTTCATGAGTTATTTTTATAGTTCAGGGTCTTACGGATGCGGCGATCATTTTTTGCGGGATGAGATTATGGTTTTAAAGGCACTATTTTGGAGTGTATATGACTTTTTTGATTGCTTGCTATTAGACGTCTTGTGATGTAAGATGACAAAAAATGGCTTTTAACAGTTTTTAATTTTTTTGTGGTGTTCACCTGAGAGGTTAGGTCATGTGTTATTTTTATAGTTCAGGTTCTTACGGACGCGGTGATACATAATATGTCTACTTTTTATTTATTTATTTAGGTTTTACACAATCATATTTTTGAAACAAAAAAATTCATGTGTTAGTGTCTGCATAGCCTGAGAGCCATAATTTTTTGGGCGATATTCTTAGGTAAGGTATCATTTTTTGCGGGATGAGGTGACTGTTTGATTAATACCATTTGGGTGTAGATACAACTTTTTTGATCACTTTTATAAACTTTTTTGGGAAGTGAGGTGGGCAGAATTTCAATTTTATCATAGTTTTTTTGCAGGGAAAGTAACACACCATTTTATAGATCAGGTCGTTACGGACGCCGTGATATATAACATGTGTAGTGTATTTTTATTTTTTTTATTTTTATTAGTGATAAATTTGTTTTTTTGTTTTTACCTTTTTTCACTTTTACATTTTTTTTTGGGCCCCAGACCCACTTGGTTCTTGAAGATCCAGTGGATCTGGTGTCTGTATTATACAGTACAGTACATTATATAATGTACTGTACTGTATTTTTTACTTGACACTTACAGTAGTCTGATCAGACTTTTGCCTTGGGTAAAAGTCTGATCAGACTTCTGTTACCATGGCAAGCAGGATACCTTTGAAGGTGTCCTGTTGCCACGGTTAACCTCCTCCGCTGCTATAACAGAGCAGCGGAGGATGGGGAGGGAGGGAGGCTGGGGACTAGAGCTAGGGGGGCTGCACCAGGCACAGCAGCCCCCCATAGCAGCTCCTTCCCTCATAACCACTTCCATACAGCGGTCCCTACCGACCGCGGCATGGAAGGGGTTAATGGCTGACACTCTGCTTGCCACGCTCGGCCATTCTGAAATTGAGCGGAGGGGGCGGAAGAGGATCACGCGCCCGCCCGCAAGCCTCCCCCCCTCCCCGCACCGGCCATCACAATGAAGGCATGGGGGGGGGGGGTTACAGTAATAATAAAAAAACATTTGCCGGCATTTTAAAGTATCTATGACCGCGGGGATAAGATACATGGAAAAGTGCTGCAAACCACAGGTCTGAATTGACCTGCGGTTTGTAGCGATCGCCGATATGGGGGGGTCACAGGACCCCTCTCGGCATAATAACATGGTTCCTGCTGCACGATCGCAGGAATCATGTTTCTATCGCCTTTTTTTTTCTTTTAACAGCAGATTTAATTTAGGGCGTATGGGTACACCCTGTGTCCTTAACGAATCGGACATTACGCCCTATGTCCTTAAGAGGTTAAAATCTGAAGATGCAAATGAGCACACTACTGATCGGTGCTCTGCAGCATGCACACACACAGATCGTGGTGCGTGCAAAAACTGTAGTATAAAAATTCACTACAGTGCTTTGTAGAATGCACACACACAGATGGTGCATTCGCGCAACAACCTAAACTGACACTAAGCGAAATTTATATATGGGGGGGGGGGGGAGTGGCCAAGGGACAGGGACCGAGGGTGGTTTAGGGATCTGGAACAGCTGCAAATGAATAAAAAAATCAGTGCAGCAATTCCAGATGCTCTTCTTTTCTTCTTTTCAGCAGGAAAGGGGTTAAAATCGTACTGGTACAGCAAGCCAACAGCAGCACAGAAAGGCACAGAACCTCTCTGCATGCAGTCACCAGCTAGAATGGCAAGTTCAGCCTCTCCCTCTGCTGTTGTAAAGCTGCCCGTGGCTGGAGTGTTGTTCCAGCCGATAGCAGCGCTGGAAGGGGACCCTAAACACTGGAGTCCCCTGCCTGACCTCGGAGGAGACAGGTGCTGACTAGTTCAGCACCAGTCACCTTCACATGACTCCCCCCCCGCCCCCCTGCAGCTCCGTATTGCAGCCGGAGCTGCTATGCGGCGGTCTATGGAATACGGCCAATAGCAGCGATCAGGGCTGTAGGGAGCGGGAAATACCTCCCCCAGCACTTAATGAACATGGCTACCTGCTTGGCAGAGCAGCCATCGACCTGGTTCCCGAGCGATTATGTCTGGGGTCCGGGTGTTCGTCGCACCTTAATAGTACGGCGCTGGTCGGCAAGTCAGGTCCCGCTGCGCCGTACTATTACGGCGCTTGTCAGGAAGGGGTTAAATAGTTTTGGACTGCCCATATGATGATGTCATGTGTTTGGAAGCTTCTGTTAAGTTTGTTGGGAACATCTGAGTTAATTAGAGACACCCCTGTGGATGTATTTAAATGCACCCCTGAAACACACTGCTTCTTTGTGTAGCATCATGGGAAAGTCTAAAGAAATGAGCCAAGATATCAACCTTGGGTGCCTCTTTCATCTGTACAAACAATTATACGCAAGTACAAACAAGATGCGAATGTCCAGCCATCATACCGCTTAGGAAGGAGGTTCTGTGTCCCAGAGACGAACGTGCTTTGGTCCAACATGTGCATATCAACCCAAGAACAAAAGCAAAAAACCTTGTGAAGATGATAGCGGAAGCTGGTAAGATATTCACAGTGAAACGAGTACTGTATCAACATGAGCTGAAAGGCCACTCTGCCAGGAAGAAGCCATTACTCCAAAAGAAACATAAAAAAACCCAGATTAATGTTTGCAAATGCACACAGGAACAAAGACCTACATTTTTGGAGACGTCCTGTGGTCTGACAAAACTAAAATGGAACTTTTTGGCCATATTGACCATCGTTACATTTGGAGGAAAAAGGGAGAAGCTTGGAAGCCTAAGAACACCATCCCAACTGTAAAATACGGGAGTGGCAGCATCATGTTGTGGGGTTGTTTTGCTGCAGGAGGGACTGTTGCACTTCACAAAATAGATGGCATCATGAGGAAAGTAGATTATGTGGAAATACTGATACATCTCAAGACATCAGCCAGGAAGTTAAAGCTTGGGCAGAAATGGGTCTTCCAGATGGACAATGACCTGAAGCACACTACCAAACTGGTTACAAAGTGGCTTAACCCCTTCCTGACATATAACATACTATTATGTCATGGAAGTCAGTGACTTCCCGCATGTTGACGTAATAGTATGTCATGGTGATAGGGCGGGCACCGGAGCGGTGTGCGCCCAATCAATGCAGGGGCCCCGCAGCCCCTGATAGCTGGGCCCCTGTTGTATCTTCCAGCATTGCTGTAAAAGCCGATGCTGGCGGATTAACCCCTTCTATGCCGCGGTCAGTGCTGACCGCGACATAGAAGGGGTTTGCTGCAGGTGAGAGTGCCCATCGGGTCCCAGGGCTGCTGTGGCGGGGAACCGATGGGTGACAAGGCAGCCCGATGACGTGCAGAGCCTGCCCAATGCCTTGCATGGCATCAGGACCTGCCTTCTACAGGTGCCCAGGAGATCCAGCCTCAGGCTGCGTCTCCTAGGTAACCTGCTAGTGTATTACTCTGTGTAATACACTAACAGGCAATGCATTACAATGCAGATGTATTGTAATGCATTGCAAAAGGGATCAGACCGCCAAAAGTCGAAGTCCCAGAGTGAGACAGAAATAAAGTTAAAAAAAAAAAATTATTAAAGTTTCAAGTAAAAAAATGAAAAACAAAACAAAACACCCCTTTCCCCAGATTTTATAATGAAAAAAAGAAAACAAAAAAGAAAACACACACATATTCGGAATCGCCGCGTCTGCAACAACTGGCTCTATAAATATATCACATGATCAACACCATCCGATAAACACCATAAAAATAAAAATAAAAACTGTGTAAAAAAAAAGCCATTTTTGTCAACATACATCACAAAAAGTGCAACACTAAGCGATCAAAAAGGCGCATGTCCCACAAAAGGGTACCAATAAAATAGTCACCTCTTCCCGCAAAAAATGAGACCCTATTTAAGAAAATCGCTTAAAAAATAAAAAAAACTATAGCTCTCAAAACATGGGGACACTAAACCATCATTTTTTTGTTTCAAATATGCTATTTCTGTGTTAAAGTAAAATAAATAAAAAAGTATACATATTATATATCGCCGTGTCCGTAACAACCAGCCCTACAAAAAAATATTACATGACCTAACCTATCAGGTAAAAATAAATAAAAACTGTAATAAAAATTACCAATTTTTTGTTCACCTTGCCCCATAATAATGAATGATCAAAAAATCATATGTACCCAGAAATGGTACCAATAAAAACGTCAACTCTTCCTGCAAAAAACGAGCCTTATTTTATTTTATTTTTTCTGCCCGCATTGAAGTGAATGGGTCCGCGCCCGAGCCGCAAAATATGCGGTCGGACACGGACCAAAACAACGGTTGCGTGCATGAGGCCTAACTGTAATAATAATAACGATCTTCACTTCTTCCCTTCCCAAACGGTGAGGCAGTCGGCCTGGCGGCCTCACTACCTCATGCGCCTGCGCCGCCTGCCCGCCCGGCCTCCTGCCTTACCGTTTAGTAAGTGAAGAAGTGAAGATCGTTATTATTACAGTTATTCATAGTATTACTACTCTGAGCGGGGCCGGTGCAATACAGTGACTGCACCAGGCCCCGCTGCCATTACAAAACAATGCCGCCCATGTAGTGTCCGTGGAGTGTGTGTCGATTGGTCTGTGTGCCGCGCATGCGCACTTTACAAATCGGCACACACGCACGGACACCATGCACATATACACGGACACCATGTATATATATATATATATATATATATATATATACACACAAACTACTATATTATATGTTATATATATATATATTTTTGTCATGTTGAATTATATCTCAGTGATTAGCAGTGTTGCCTTGTTGCAGCACTGGGATCCTGGGTTCAAGTCTGACCAAGGACAGCATCTGCATGAAGTTTGTATGTTCTCCCCGTATTTGCGTGGGTTTTCTCTGGGTACTCTGGTTTCCTCCCACACTCCAAAGACACACTGATAGGGACCTTAGATTGTGAGCCCCATTGAGGACAGTGTGATGCTAATGTCTGTAAAGCGCTGCAGAATATGTCAGCACTATTTAATATATATATATTTGTGGTCGGATCGGCTGTCAGAAAGGTGTGGAATTATGCCATAACTGCTGCGGTAGGACAGCCTAAAGGGGGCCACCCTAATATGAAATGACTGTAAGATGGTGTGGGTGGGTGGGTGAAATCAGCTGAATCGGCGTCAGCCTGGGCCCACAGGTGCCTATAAATAGCCTAGCAATCAGCCAGCCTAGGCCCACAGGTGCATATAAATAGCCTTGTAGTCAGCCTCCCCTCCCACAAACGCAGCAATACTTGCTTAATACTTGTGGTTGGATCGGCTATCAGAAAGGTGTACCTAACCTATCTAACCCTATCTACAACAAGCAGTAGAATTATGCCATAACTGCTGTGGTAGGGCAGCCTAAAGGGGCCAAAAAGAGCAGACCTTAGGTTAGAGCAAAATATATACATACCATTACTACACCCACTTTGAACGTAAAAGACATTTCGCGATGAAGGTGCGAAATATATCGTACATATCACAGTGACTACCATCTACAGTACCTTACCTCTTTGTCATATGCACCGGCACATCGTTCTTGGAGGTGGCTAATGCTGATGCGATTGAAGGTGTGGCCGGTAATCAGAAACGATTTACTCCTATGTATACTAACAACATGTGAACATATAACGAGAAGGTCTGAATCCTGAGAGCTGCAGACTGAAACAAACAATGGTGAATCTGTTGGAAGGCCTAAATGAATCCCAAGCATTCGCCGAGGGCCCTGATCGGGCACCAACTGTTCCTGGTTGCAAACTACTACACCTCTACTTATTCCCCAGGCCACACCTTTTATATATAAAGGGCCAAAAAGTTAGAACATGGCGTATGCCGTCTTTCTCTATTAGTAGATTAAGCGGAATGTGTAAACTCACCAGGCCTGGGGAACCATCAACACGAATACATGGCTATTTCAATTAACGAGCTAATGATGCCTGTAATGAGGACACACACCATACCTGCAGTTGTGACAGGAAATAAGCTTAAGGTCGTGATAACTATGTATGCTGAGCCTGTAGTCGTGATAGGACTTGTCGTGTCTGTAGACGTGAGACATTGTGAATTGCGCCTTAGTACTGTACCTCCTACTGGAACGGACTGATACCCAGGACTTAGGCCCGACACCAACACCCTCAGCCCGAGTGGCGGAAAAAGACATGGAACCCACGTGGCCGACCTCAAATGGTGAAGTCATATATAAAAAACACTTAATCGGAGAAGCCATGCGTGAGAGACACTAATGGCGGTGCCATGCGTGAGAGACTCTAATGGCGAAGTCATATGTCAAACACTTAATCGGAGAAGCCATGCGTGACACCAAAACATGATTTTTTTTTGTTTCAAAAATTATATGATTGTGTAAAACCTAAATAAATAAAAAGTAGACATATTAAGTATCGCCGCATCCGTAAGAACCTGAACTATAAAAATAACACATGAACTAACCCCTCAGGTGGACACCGCAAAAAAAAAAAATACTGTAAATAGCAGTTTTTTGTCACCTAACATCACAAAAAGTGTGACAGCAAGCGATCAAAAAGTCATATGCACCCCAAAATAGTGCCATTAAAACCATCATCTCATCCCGCAAAAAATGAGCCCCTACCTAAGACAATTGGACAAAAACAAAAAAAAACTGACTCTGGCTATGACTATGGAGATACTAAAATAGTTTTTTGTTTGTTTAACAAAGGATATTATAGTGTAAAATCTAAATAAATTAAAAGAGTAGACATATTAGGTATTGCCACGTCCAGTAAGAATCTGCTCTATAAAAATAACACATGACCCTAACCCCTCAGATGAACACAGTCACAAAAATAATATAAATACGGTCCCAAAACAGCTATTTTTCCAAATTTTCCATTTTAATCATTTTTTTCCAGTAACAAAGCAAGGGTTAACAGTCAAACAAAACTCTATATTTATTGCCCTGATTCTGTAGTTTACAGAAACACCCATATGTGGTTGTAAACTGCTTTATAGACAAGCTGACAGGGCGCAGAAGGAAAGGAACGCCATATGGTTTTTGGAAGGCAGATTTTGACAGACTGTTTTTTTTACACTATGTCACATTTGAAGCTCGTCTGATGCACCCCTAGAGTAGAAACTCCATAGAAGGTATTCAAAACTGATTTTACAAACTTTATTAACCCTTTAGGTGTTCCTCAAGAGTTTATGGCAAATGGAGATGAAATTTCAGAATTTCTATTTTTTATTACCTTGTCTCACAAAAATGTGTTATAGAGCAACCAATAATCATATGTACCCTAAAAATAATACCACCAAAACTGGCACCTTATCCAGTTGTTTCCAAAATGGGGTCACTTTTTTAAAGTTTCTACTCTAGGGGTGCATCAGGGGGGCTTGAAATGGGCCATGGTTTAAATAAACCAGTCCATCAAAATTTGCCTTCCAAAAACCATATGGCGTTCCCTTCCTTCTGTGCCCTGCCGTTTGGCGATACAGCAGTTTACAACCACATATGGGGTGTTTGTGCAAACGATAGAATCAGTGCTTTAAATATTGGGTTATGTTTGGCTGTTAACCCTTGCTTTGTTCCTGGAAAAAATGGATTCAAATGGAAAATTTGCCAAAAAATCTAAATTCAGAAATTTTATGTCCATTTGCCATGAACTCTTGTGGAACACCTAAAGGGTTAACAACGTTTGTAAAATCAGTTTTGAATACCTTGAGGGATGTAGTTTCTAGAACGGGGTCATTTTTGGGTGGTTTCTTTTATGTAAGCCTCACAAAGTGACTTCAGACCTGAAACTTCAAAGCCTTGTAACGTCCCCAAAAAATAGAATGGCGTTCCCAAAATGATCCAAACATGAAGTAGACATTTGAGGAAAGTAAAGTAATAACTATTTTTGGAGGTATTACTATGTATTTTAGAAGTGGAGAAAATGAAACTTGAAAATTTGCAAATTTTTCTAAATTTTTGGTAAATTTCGTATTTTTTATACAAAAAAAATGAACTTTTTGACAAAATGTTACCAGTGTCATGAAGTACAATATGTGACGAAATAACTGTCTCAGAATGGCCTGGATAAGTAAAAGCGTCTTAAAGTTATCACCACATAAAGTGACACTGGTCAGATTTGCAAAAAATGGCCTGGTCCTTAAGGTGAAATAGGGCCGTGTCCTTAAGAGGTTAAACGCAGAAGCCACGTGTGAGAGACTCTAATGGCGGAGTCATATGTGTAACACTTAATTGGAGAAGCCATGCGTGAGAGACTCTAATGGCGGTACCCTGTGTGAGAGAGTCTAATGGGGAAGTCATATGTGTAACACTTAATTGGAGATGTCATGCGTGAGGGACTCTAATGGCGGACACTTAATCGGAGAAGCATTGTTTGAGAGACTATAATGAACCCCTCCATCAGGGAACCTAAGACACTAAACAGCCTACAACCATATGGTACCCCTAACGAACAACATGAAGAACGGTCAAAGGGCCCACCGGAGCCATGAGGCCGAAGCGATCATCGGGTCCCCCCAAGCCATGAGACCCCTCGAAGCTATGAGATTGAACTGAATGACTTTACAGTGATGATAAGTAATTAAATGTGGGCCAGACCCGATGGGATATGCATAGACATTAGTGAAGCGAACCACGTGCATAAATAAACATTAACCAACCGCGAACCGTGAATTTGAACAGATGGGAGAAAACGAAGAGCCAGAGGTCTTGCAGTTCGCTAAGAGAAGACCCTTATCTTGACAAATGAAGGATTAGTGAAAATATAGTAGGAAACGTACTCCTATTGGCCCCCTGACCGCTGAGAAGCTATTTGGTTAACTGGGGCAAGAGACCAATCTGAGTGAATATGAACCAGAAGTAAAGCGGACCAGTCTAAGTAAATGCAAACCAGGACTGAAACACAAATAAAAAATTTTTTTTTTTTTTTTTTTACTGAAGTGAACAAAAAAAGTAGGGCTTTGGAATGTAACAAACCAACGAGGAAATACATGCAAGCCTGAAAAGAACGCAGCTATGTTTATCTGGAGAGCAGTGTCAGAGCGGTGTGCTAACTGCCCTAGTGAAAATACTGGCTAACCATGATGTCTAAATAAAAAGGAAAATGTAGCTATAAGTGGAAGCAGAGTATAACACATGGTGTAAGAACAAGTGGGTGACTGCAGTTCTGGATGTGAGTAGTGCCCCACACATGGTATGGGCGCAGCTCTGAGTGTGAGCATGAAGAGCATGATATAAAGCAGCCGTATAAATGCAATCTAAAGTGAGCAGAGTATTAATGTGATACAACAGCAGATGAATGAACGCAACCCTAGTAGTGAATGGAGTATAGGACTAAATGTAAATGCAGACACACAGACGTAGCTTTTGAAAGTAACAACACACAGACGTAGCTTTTGAAAGTAACAAACCTAGCCATGATCATTAGCGCCCAACCCCCTTCGCCCCAGAGCGCTACAAGTCACGGACCGTGTAACCAAGCCCGATCTCACCGTGAATGCCAGCACTCGCCTGACACCTTCTGCCATTGCCCAGGTACGAATGAACCTCCACATAATGCTGCAGGAGTTTTTTTTTTTTTTTTTTAAATGATGGTCACCACAACACCACCTCGTGTTCCTCTAAGAAAACATAAACGTGGTTGAACATAAACCCTGATGCAACGCCAATTAATCAACACAATAGTGCACCTATAAACGTAGCAAAGAACCGCTGACACATGCGTGCCAAAAACATACAATTTATAGATTAAACACACTTACCAGAGCATCAGAACTCAAATACAGGCGCCTTGATCAATCTGCTAGTGCCCCCATATATGGACCACTACGAAAAGATGAAAGGAACCGCGGCACTCTCGTAGTATTCAATCTCTTTATTGCTCCAAAAGTTGCGACGTTTCGACTTGCAAAAAGTCTTTATCAAGCATGCTTGATAAAGACTTTTTGCAAGTCGAAACGTCGCAACTTTTGGAGCAATAAAGAGATTGAATACTACGAGAGTGCCGCGGTTCCTTTCATCTTTTCGTGGTATTACGGGGATGGACCAGGATCCAGCACCGCTGGCACCGCCATACAAAAAAGCCGATTTTGGAATCAAGGTAGTGCTGCCCTTTTATCTTCATTTTGCCCATATATGGACCACTGATACACATTCACCAACACCTTGCATGTCTGGCGCTAACTGCGGACGTGCGCCCCACATGTAAAACAGGTGACAGAAATACATGCACTTTTTTTTTATTTCTTTTTTATTAATGACCATTGATACATGACCCTTCCAGAGAGATAAACTAAATAATACATTACTTAAACACAGGGTGCGTAGCTTGGAGACACACGTCCCGTATCAAACAGATATCAGAAAACATGGGACCATACCTACTCTAGGCGCATGCAACACCAATAACTATATGCAATAGCCCCCAACAAGCCCCTAAACAGCCGGACAAAAATACTAACAACAGTCACTTGACCATTAGCGCCCAACTTTGGTTCGTCCCAGAGTATTACGAATCGCATACCGCAGTATGGGTCTCGTGCCAACAAGTACAATTCTACAGTGAATGCCAGCACTCGCCTGGCACTTTCTGCCACTGCCCAGGCGTGAATGAGCCTGCTCACGATGCAGCTGCGTGTTTTTTTTTCTTTTCTTTGCCTCATTGACCATTGATACACAACACTTAAACATGGCGTGCATAGCTTGAGCCAACTGCAGACACGCACCCCAAATGTAAACCAGGTATCAGAGACATACAACCATACCTACTCTAAGCGCATGCTACCCCAATAACTGTATGCAATGGCCCCCACAGGCCTCTGAATAGCCAAACAAACAATACTAACACCATCGCTCGACCATTAGCGCCTAAACTCTGCTTCATCCCAGAGCGCTACATGTCGCGGACCACAGCGTGGGTCCCGTGCAAACCACTCCGATCCTACCATGAATACCAGCGCCTTCCTGAGAGATTCTGCCGTCGCCCAGTCGTAAGGCGCCTCTACACCATGCTGCTGTATCCTAGAGCTGACCCAGAGGTAGTGAAATCAGCTGAATCGGCGTCAGCCTGGGCCCACAAGTGCCTATAAATAGCCTAGCAATCAGCCAGCCTAGGCCCCCAGGTGCATATAAAAAGCCTTGTAGTCAGCCTCCCCTCCCACAAACGCAGCAATACTTGCTTAATATATATATATATATATATATATATATATATATTATTACACCTATTTATATAGCGCTGACATATTCTGCAGCGCTTTACAGAAATTAGTGCCACACTGTCCTCAATGGGGCTCACAATCTAAGATATGTGAGGT
This sequence comes from Bufotes viridis, assembly GCA_033119425.1. Classification (NCBI taxonomy): domain Eukaryota; kingdom Metazoa; phylum Chordata; class Amphibia; order Anura; family Bufonidae; genus Bufotes; species Bufotes viridis. Next base: position 360,306,859 of record CM065590.1, read on the forward strand.
ACAGCTTGTATAACAGTGTAAATTTGGTGTGTCCTCAAAATAAACGCAACACACAGACTGGCAGCAAAAGTGAGTACACCCTAGGGTTCCTTTGATACCAAAATTTTGATTTGGTTTCGGTACAATAAAAAAAGTATTGCAATACTCGCAACCACGCGAAAAAACTAAAATGCCAAAAAAAGCAGCATGCATTCCACATTTTATGGAACGGCCGGCCCATAATAGAACATTCCAAACCTATTTTTTGGGGGGACAAGGTGACTAAAAAAAAAAAAAAATGGCGCATTGTGCAGTTTTTGTTTTCTTTTTTTTTTTCTTTGACAGCGCTCGCTGCATAACATATTTTTTAAATATTTTAATAGTTTGGACTTTTCAGACACAGTGATACGTAATATTTTATTTATTTATTGTTTATATATTTTTTTATGTAAAATTGGGAAAGGAGGTGATTTATACTTAATATTTTGTTGTACTTTTTTTTTACTATTTTTTTTACAGTTTATTTAATAACTATTTCCCCCTTAGGGGTAGAACCTGGGATCTTTTAATCCCTTGTCCTATTCACCCTAATAGAGCTCTATTAGGGTGAATAGAACTTCACACTGTCCCTGCTGGCATGGTAACCGATTGGAGCCCCTGAATTACAATGCTGGGGCTCCGATCGGAATTGCCAACAATGAGGAGGAGGTTAGGGGACCCTGTGGCCACTGCCGCCAATGATTTTAATTCTGAGGGGGGAGGGAGAGGGGGGATGGTGCACTGGCCACCTTTTTTTTTAATACTGGGGTTGGGGGGGTTCGCACTGGCCACCAATGTCTTTAATACTGGGGACGGGGCAGGAGGGCGCACTGGCCACCAATGTTTTTAATACTGGTGACGGGGGGGGGGGGCACACTGGCCACCAATGAGGATTAACGTTTAATATACAAATACAGGCAGCAGAAACACATTTCCGGCACCCGACTTCTGACAGGGCTCTGCGATCAGCGACAGTAAACCCCTCAGGTATGGTGTTAATTGCCGCGGACCGCAGCGCTCTGTCAGAGGCAAGGTCCTGGCAAAGTGTTTCTGCTGTCTGCATTTGTAGTATATGAAACGTTACTCATCATTGGTGTTGCAGTGCACCCGCCTCTCTCTCCCCATTGGTGGCAGTGGCAGCAGCAGCACGGGGGGGAGAGAGAGACTGCTGTGGAGAACATGGGTTGTTTCGGGTATCAAACTTTCGATACTCAATTGATACTTTTAGCTTGGTATCGATACGATACCGGGATTTGTCTTTTATCAATACCAGACTGTGCTACTGCTGAGAGCAGCACGGCCACGTTCTCTGATACTGGGCTGTGCAGTAGCACAGCCTGGTATCGATAAAAGACAAATCCCGGTATCATATCGATACCAGGCTAAAAGTATCGATTGGGTATCGAAAGTACGATACCCGAAAAACAACCCTAGTACACCCCTAAGTGAAAATGGCCAAATTGTGCCCAATTAGCTATTTTCCATCCCCGGTGTCATGTGACTCATTAGTGTTACAAGGTCTAAGGCAGGGCCAGCTCCAGGTTCATGTGGGCCCTTGGGCGATAAATCCCAGTGGGCCCCCTTCAGGCATTTTTTCACATTTACATGTCCCCCTGCGGCTCCCACACTGTATAATGACCCCCAGTGGCCCCACACACAGTATAATGACCACTAGTGGCCCTTCACACAGTATAATAAACCCCAGTGGCCCCACACACAGTATAACGACCCCACAGTGGCCCTCCATTCAGAATATTAACCCTCAGTCACGCCCCCATTCAGAATAACGACCCCCAGTGGTCCCCACACTGGGGGTTATACTGTATGGAGGGGGGACTGGGGGTCATTATACTGTATGGTGGTCACTGGAGTCATTATTTTGAATAGGGGCTCTGGGGGTCATTATACTGTGTAAGGGGCCCTCACAGTATAATGACCCATATAAGAAGTAGTGGAGTAGTGGCAGGAGGTAACATAGTAACATAGTACATAAAGCCGAAAAAAGACATCTATCCATCCAGTTCGGCCTGTCATCCTGCTAGTTGATACAGAGGTAGGCAAAAAAAAAAAAACCTGCGAGGTAGAAGACAATTTTCCCCACTTAAGGGGAATAAAAAATCCTTCCCGACTCCAATCTGGTAATCAAAAGAACTCCCTGGATCAACATCCAGGCCCTTCTTGAATTCCTTTATTTTACTCACCATCACCACCTCCTCAGTTTTCAAAAAAGTTCAGGTTCGGGTCCGTTATTCGGCAATTTTTTCCTGCTTTCTGAAGGGCTGCACAGCAGCCAATAAGCAAGCATTTTACTTCTTGCCTTAAGAAGCCATCACAGCCATGCCTACTAATGGCATGGCTGGGATTGGCTGAGTGCAGCATGTGACCCAGCCTCTTTATAAGCTGGAGACACGTACTGCCGCACGTCACTCTGCTGATTTGAGCTTATGGAGAGGATGCTGGTGGTGCTGCGATCAGGGACAGAATAGGGCAGAAATCAGAAGAACCTGTGCTCCACAAGATACAGCAAATAGAGAGGGAGGGAGCTTCAGCAATTCAACATTTCTGTACCCAGCCACTGCCAGGGAAATCTTTTTCTGTAATCCATCTGTTACTGAGGTGGTGCTCGGTGGCCATTTTAACCACTGCAGTGTATTGCATGTGTTCCAGCCAGCCAGGGACATCAGCCTAATCCTATTTTGTAGCTCAGTTAAGGAAAAAAACCTTTTTTTTTCTGGCTGCTCAAGTCCCCTATATTGCCTTTTGTATGTTTAAGGGGTGACATAGTCCTTTTGTCTAGTCTGGGACCTGTGGTGCCACAGAGCACTTTTGTATACTATGCATTAAACCGTATATTCAATTTCAGTTATCAAATAGTGCATCAGTGTATTTTAGTTAAAAAAAAAGTGGTCATCCTGATCCACCAAGCCTATTTTAGACCGCCAAAATATATATTTGACATTTCTGCAGTGAAATAGAGAATCCGTGTAATTTTGGGGGAAAAACTGTATTCCTTGTCCACAAAACAGTCCTGCATACACCGTCCAATGACCTGTTTTATATTTCTGCAGGGAAATAGTGCTTCTTTGTTTTTTTTTATAGAAAAAAGACCTTATTCAAGGTCCACCAAACAGTCTGAAATACCCATTCCAACCACCAATTTTACATTGCTACTGTGAAATACAGCATAAGTGTATGTTTTTTTTTGACAAAAAAGTGGAAATCCTGATCCACAAAGCATTTTGAAATACACCGCCTAAATACCAATTTCACATTACAGCTGAGAAATAGTGCATTATTCTTTTTTGTGGGAAAAAAGCAATATTCTTGCTTCACAAAGCAGTTGTACATACACGGTATAAATATCAAATTTAAATTTACAGCAGTAAAAAACTGTATTTTGGGGCTTTATTGAAAAAAGCTGTGTTTTAGGCCAAAAAAACAGTTGTGCATCCGTCGTTTAAATAATTATTTCCAATTTATAACAGTCAAATACTGCATTTGTGAATTTTGGTGACAAAATCCGTGTTCTGGGTCCCAAAATCTGGTGTCCTTACATAGTATAAATATCTACTTTTAATATACAGCTAACAGCAGTTCAAAACTGCATTTTGGGGTTTTATTGAAAAAAGCCATGTTTTAGGCCGAAAAAACAGTCGTGCATCTGGCGTATAAATAATTAATTTCAATTTACAGCAGTGAAATATTAATTGTCGACCAGTGGCAGGTAAATTGACACTGGAGAGAGACCAATCTTTCAGCTTGGTGGGTGAACGCAAATAATGAGGAGAACATCAAATAAGGGATGTGGGCATGGTTGTGGTGGTGTTGGTAGAGCTCCTGTTGCTGGGAGAGGTTGTGGCCGTCCAGCGCCTACTACCGCTCCAAGTCAAACACCTTCCTCTGGTGCGAGTAGGCGACAGAATTTGCAGCATTATTTGTTAGGAACAAATGCCGCTCTACAGATGGTGAAGCCAGAACATGTACAGGTGAAAGTAGATTGGGTGGCTGACAGTGCCTCCAGTTCCTTTGCAGTATCTAACAGCCAGTCCTCTACAGAAAGCTCAGAGTTGGCACCTGCAGCCCATGCCCATTAGTCTTCCACCTCAACCCCTTGCAAATCAGCCAAGCAGTCAGAGCCCCAAATCATGCAGGAATGATGACTCTGTTGGCAGGGTTTCCCTGGCCCATTCATCTAGCCCTGCCACAGAAGAGGAAAACCTTGAATGCACTGATGCTCAACCACTTTTGTTGCAGGATGAGGACATAGGAATACTGCCGCAAAACGTCTCTGATGATGACGAAACACAGGCCAAGGCCTGCTCCAAGGAGTTCATCGGCGTGGCAGTTCTTCACACAATGTCCTGACGACAAGACACGAGTGGTTTGCATGTTGTGCCATCAGAGCCTGAAGCGAGGCATAAACGTTCTTAACCTGAGCACAACCTGCATGACCAGGCATCTACATGCAAAGCATGAACTGCAGTGGAGTAAACACCTTAAAAACAAGGAACTCTCTCATGCTCTTCCTGCTTCCTCTTCTGCTCCTGGCTCGGCCTCTCCCTCCACCTCTGGCGTCACCGTGGCACCTGGCGACCAGCAAACAGCTTCATCAAACATCACCAAGCTTCTCCACCATGTCACACGGCAGCATTCAGCTGTCCATCTCCCAAACATTGGAGAGAAGGAGGAAATACCCACCTACCCACCTGGCCTTTGAAATGCTGTCATTCCGTCTGGTGAAGATGGACTGTTTCAAACAGCTGATGGCGGTGGCTGTCCCCCAGTAGGTTGTTCCCAGCCGCAACTACTTTTCCAGTTGAGCCGTCTCTTCCCTGTACAACCAAGTGGAGGATAAAATCAAGTGTGCGCTATGCAATACCATCTGTGGCAAGGTCCACATAACCACAGATACATGGACCAGTAATCACGGCCAGGGTCGCTATATCTCCCTAACTGCACACTGGGTAAACGTAGTGGCGGTTTGGCGCATGTCCTTCCACCACCGAGGATTGCAGGGCATTCCTCTTGTTGATTCCTCCGCCTACTCCGCATCATCCTCCTCCTCCTCCTACTCCTCTTCTACCACCCCCACATCCGGTCATCGAAAGAACCTTAACCCTAACTTCAGCACAGCCCTGGGTAAACATCAGCAGGCGATTTTAAAACTCATGTGTTTGGGTGGCAAACCCCACACCGCACAGGAGCTTTGAAGGGGCATGGAACAGCAAACTGATAAGTGGTTGCTGCCGGTGAGCCTCGAACCCGGCCGGGTCATGTGCGATAATGGGTGAAATCTCGTTGCAGCTCTGGGACTAGCCGGTTTGACGCACATCCCTTGCCTGGCGAATGTGCTGAATCTGGTGGTGCAGAAGTTTCTTAAAAACTACCCAGACATGTCAGAGCTGCTGCTGCTGAAAGTGCGGTCCGTATGTGCGCGCTTTCGGCGTTCTCACCCTGCTGGTGCTCGCCTGTTTGCGCTGCAGCGTAACTTCGGCCTTCCTGCTCACCGCCTCATATGCGACATGCCCACCAGGTGGAGCTCCACCTTACATATGCTGGAGAGACTGTGCAAGCAGCAGCGGGCGATAGTGGAGTTTCAGATGCAGTACGCACGGGTCAGTTGCTCTGCGGATCAGCACCACTTCACCACCAGTGACTGGGCCTGCATGCGAGACCTGTTTACCTTGTTGTGGTCTTTGGTGTACTCAACCAACCTGGCCAGTGCTGATGAAGCCATTGTAAGCATTACAATACCCGTTCTATGTCATCTTGAAAAAAATATTACGGCGATGATGGAAGAGGATGCAGCACAGGAGGAGAAGGAAGAGGGGGCATTTCACAGGGTTTTAGGCAGGTCATACAGAAGTGGCTCAGAGGGTGGGTTCCTGCACCAGCAGGAGCCAGGTACACATGTGCACAGCCAGGGCACACTTCTGGGGGATGAGGAGGATGAGGTAGAGGAGGAGGAACCAGTTTCACTGCAGGGTGGCACCCTACGCAGCTCAGGGCCATCACTGGAGCGTGGCTGGGGGGATACGGAGGACACAGACGATACACCACCTACAGAGGACAGCTTATAGTTACCTCTAGGCAGCCTGGCACACATGAGCGACTACATGCTGCAGTGCCTGCGCAGCGACAGCAGAGTTGCCCACATTTTAACTTGTGCTGACTACTGGGTTGCCACCCTGCTGGATCCCCGGTACAAGGACAACGTGCCCACCTTAATTCCTGCACTGGAGCATGATAGGAAGATGCGCGACTACAAGCGCACACTGGAAGACGCGCTCCTGAGGGCATTCCCAACTGACACGGGGGAAGCAGAAGTAAGTGGAAGCACAATGCGAAGGCAGAGGAGGAGGAAGAGGTCGCCAATGCAGCTCTGTCACGGCCAGCTCCTCATACAGCAGGGTTAGCGTGGCCGAGTTGTGGAAAAATTTGTCACCGTGCCACAGCAAACTGCACCACCAGCTGATAGGGAACGTGTTAGCAGCAGGAAGCATTTCGACAATATGGTGAAACAGTACGTGTGCACACGACTCCACATACTGACTGATGGTTCTGCCCCATTCAACTTCTGGGTCTCCAAATTGTCCACATGGCCAGATCTTGCCCTTTTCCCTTTATGCCTTGGAGGTGCTGGCCTGCCCTGCAGCCAGTGTATTGTCTGAACGTGTATTTAGCATGGCAAATGACTTCTCCTCTGTCTGGGTGTCAGTGGCCTACATTTCGTTTAATCGCCTGCCGTATTGGTGGGAGACATTAACCTCTTTTTACTGTCAAATGACCTCTCCTCTGTCTGGGTGTCAGGGGCCTATATTCTGTTTTATCGCCTGCTGCATTGGTGGGAGACATTATCCTCTTTTTGCTGACAAATGATCCTCTCCTCTGGGTGTCAGGGGCCTATATTTCATTTAATCGCCTGCTGTATTGGTGGGAGACATTAACCTCTTTTTGCTGTCAAATGACCTGTCCTCTGTCTGGGTGTCATGGCCTACATAAATGATAATGGCCTGTTCCTTTGCAGGTTGACCTAAGGCCTGTGTTGCTGTTATGGGACCTCTCTCCTCTGTCGGGGTGCTAGGGCCTAAATTGCTGAAAGTGGCCTGTTGCATTGGTGGGTGACATGATGCCTGTTTTGCTGTTATGGGACCTCTCTCCTCTGTCTGGGTGCCAGGGGCCTACATTAATGATAATTGCCTGCTGCATTGGTGGGTGACATGATGCCTGTTTTGCTGTTATGGGACCTCTCTCCTCTGTCTGGGTGCTAGGGCCTAAATTGCTGAAAGTGGCCTGTTCCATTGCTGGTTAACATGATGCCTGTTTTGCTGTTATGGGACCTCTCTCCTCTGTCTGGGTGCTAGGGCCTAAATTGCTGAATGTGGCCTCTTGCATTGGTGAGTGACATGATGCCTGTTTTGCTGTTATGGGACCTCTCTCCTCTGTCTGGGTGCCAGGGGCCTACATTATTGATAATCACCTGCTGCATTGGTGGATGACATGATGCCTGTTTTGCTGTTATGGGATCTCTCTCCTCTGTATGGGTGCCAGGGGCCTACATTAATGATAATCACCTGCTGTATTGGTGGGTGACATGATGCCTGTTTTGCTGTTATGGGACTTCTCTCCTCTGTCTGGTTGCTAGGGCCTACATTATTGATAATCACCTGCTGCATTGGTGGATGACATGATGCCTGTTTTGCTGTTATGGCACCTCTCTCCTCTGTCTGCGTGCCAGGGGCCTACATTAATGATAATCGCCTGCTGCATTGGTGGGTGACATGATGCCTATTTTGCTGTTATGGGACCTCTCTCCTCTGTCTGGGTGCTAGGGCCTAAATTTCTGAAAGTGGCCTGTTCCATTGCTGGTTAACATGATGCCTGTTTTGCAGTTATGGGACCTCTCTCCTCTGTCTGGGTGCTAAGGCCTAAATTGCTGAATGTGGCCTCTTGCATTGGTGGGTGACATGATGCCTGTTTTGCTGTTATGGGACCTCTCTCCTCTGTCTGGGTGCCAGGGGCCTACATTAATGATAATCGCCTGCTGCATTGGTGGGTGACATGATGCCTGTTTTGCTGTTATGGGACCTCTGTCTGGGTGCCAGGGGCCTACATAAATGATAATGGCCTGTTCCATTGCAGGTTGATATGATGCCTGTTTTGCTGTTATGGGACCTCTCTCCTCTGTCTGGGTGCCAGGGGCCTACATAAATGATAATGGCCTGTTCCATTGCAGGTTGACCTGAGGCCTGTTTTGCTGTTAGGGAACCGCTCTCCTCTTTGCGGGAGCCATGGGACTGAATGAGTGATTGTTTCCTGTGGCACTGCTGGTGAAATCAATACTGTTTTGGCGTGATTTGAACTCTCCGATTTGTGGGTGCCAGGGGCCTGAGTCTGTGAGTGAGGCCTGTGGCACTGCATGCAGACATGAATCCTTTTTGGCTGTGATGATAACTTCTCCAACTCCCATGTATGGTTTCCTTGGGCCTGAATCTCTGAATGTGGCCTGTGGCACTTCTGGCAGACATGAATCTATTTTTGGCTATGATGAGAACTTCTCCAACTCCCATGTATGGTTGCCATGGGCCTGAAGCTGTGAATGAGGCCTGCGGCACTGCGGGCAGACATGAATCCTTTATGGCTGTGAGGAGAACTTCAACTACCATAGCATTCCCACCTGACACCACCCCAACCTCCTATTCCACCTCCTCCTCCAAGTTGCCAATTAATATTGGTTAATTTTTATTTATTTTATTTTATGTCATTTCCCTATCAATTTGTTTGCAGGGGATTTGCCTACATTTTGCTGCCTTTTGCAGCCCTCTAGCCCTTTCCAGGGCTATTTTACAGCTATTTTAGTGCCCAAAAGTTCGGGTCTCCATTCACTTCAATCGGGTTCGGGGTCAAGTTCGAGTCAAGTTGGGATCCCGAACCCGAACATTTTTGTGAAGTTCGGCCAAACTTCTCGTACCCGAACATCCAGGTGTCCGCTCAACTCTAGTACACAGTACTCCATGTGTGGTCTGACTAGCGATTTGTAAAGTGGTAGGACTATGTTCTCATCACGGGTGTCTATGCCCCTTTTGATGCAACCCATTATCTTATTGGCCTTGGCGGCAGCTGCCTGACACTGGTTTTTGCAGCTTAGTTTGCTGTTTATTAAAATTCCTAGATCTTTTTCCATGTCAGTGTTACCGAGTGTTTTACCATTTAGTATTTACGGGTGACTTGCATTATTCCTTCCCATGTGCATAACTTTACATTTGCCAGTGTTAAACCTCATCTGCCACTTATCTGCCCAAGCCTCCAATCTATCCAGATCCCTTTGTAGCAGTATATTGCCCTCTTCAGTGTTAATTACTTTACACAGTTTAGTGTCATCTGCAAAAATTGTTTTTTTACTATGCAAGCCTCCTACAAGATCATTAATAAATATATTGAAAAGAATAGGGCCCTGTACTGACCCCTGAGGTACCCCACTATTGACAGTGATCCAATCTGAGCGTGTACCGTTAATCATTGGCGGATCCAGGGGGGGGGGGCAACGGAGCAATTGCCCCCCCGAGAATCTGCTGAATAAATTCACTGGCCACGGCGTGCACGCACTATAAATTACAATACCGCACCGCAGGGCCAGGAGAGCAGCTGGGAGAGGAGAGCCATTGCTAGCTCCTGCCCCAGCCCATAGAAGAAGAAGAAGGGGGCGGAGCAACTGTGGGAGCGCAGCCAGCAGCCTGAGTGACTGTTCTTAGGCCACAGCCCAGGGCCCCAGGCAGTGCCCACAGAGAGAGAGCCAAGGAGGACAACATAGAAAGGTAAGTATGTAGCACAAGATATGGCACAACAGATGCAGCAGTGTGGGTGCTGTCAGTATGTTTAAGGGGGGGGGGACTCACTGTGGAGACTGGCACATGAGAGGAGACTGGTGAGAGGGGGATAGAAAGAAGAGTGGCACTTATTACTGGCACATGGGGGAGGGGGGACTGGCACATGATTGGGAGGAGAGTAGCACTTATTACAGGCACATGATGGGGAGACTGGGACATGATGGGGAGAGGGGAAAGTGGCACTTAAAGGGGTATTCTCATTTCAGACAAAGGGGGCATATCGGTAGGATATGCCCCCATTGTCCGATAGGTGCGGGTCCCACAGCTGAGACCCGCACCTATATTGAGAACAGAGCGGGGAGAGTTGTGGCTGGAGGACCCCAGATTTCCTGTGGTCCGTCCACCACCCAGCGCTTCTCCCCGCCTCCGCCATAGAGGTGAATGGGAGCCTGGGCCGGCCATGCGCGGCGCGCTCCCATTCACTTCTATGGAGCCGACGGAAATAGTCGAGCCAGCGCTCGGCTATTGTCGGCGGCCCCATAGAAATGAATAGAGGGCGGCCACGCATGCGCGGTACGCCCTCCTTCACTTACGGGGCCCCGTTCTCATTATAGGTGCGGGTCCCAGCGCTGTGACCCCCACCTATCAGACAATGGGGGCATATCCTAGCGATGTGCCCCCATTGTCTGAAATGAGAATACCCCTTTAATATTGGCACATGATGGGGAGGAGTAGCATTTGTCACTGGCACATGATGGGGGAGAAGAGAATGGCACTTGTCACTGGCACATGATGGGGGTCGGGAGAGTGGCACCTGTCACTGGCACATGATGAAGGGGGGGCACTTGTTACTAGCACATGAATGGGTGTATCTATGGGGGCACCTCTTACTGGCACATTATTATGGGGCACTATGGAGGCTTTTACTGAGGCCACAAAGAAGGTGTATTTTATATAGGGGGCTCTGTGCGGTACTAGTATTATCAGGGGGTTCATCTGTTTCTGCAGTTTAGTATTGGGGAGCACAGCGGCACAGTATTGGGGGTAGTAGGATGATGGGTCCAGAAGATGGGAGGATGATGGAAAAGTAGTAAACTTATTTTTAATTTTAAAATTTTTGGTCAAACTGCAGAGACGAAAATTGGCGGTCTGGTCTGCAGGTCTGAAAGAAGAAGATGAGAAAAGAGAACATCTACATCAAAGGAGACGTCACTGGATGTAAGAGGTAAGTGGGGCTATATTTCTGTAGTGATGGTAGCAGGGGCGTAACAGTAGGCAATAAAGTAACCTGCGTCATGCACCCCTCCCTCAGCTCAGTTATATTACCCCCTTGCCCCTGCCTGTATAATGTACCCTAAAACCATACCCCTCAGTTATATAACTAAGTGGTATCAGGGTACAACTACATTATACAGGGGGTAATGTAACTAACTGACTGAGGGGTATCATCAGGGTAAATTATACAGGGGGTAATAACCCTCCTCAGTTATATTACCCCTGTATAATTTACCCTGATGATACCCCTCAGTTATATTACCCCATGTATAATATCTCCTGATACCCCTCCTCAGTTATATCAGGGTAAATTATACAGGGGGTAATATAACTGAGGAGGGGTATCAGGGTACATTATACAGGTGTATTATGACTAAGGGGTATCAAGGTACATTCTACAGTCCCATGATAACCCTCCTCAGTTATATTACCCCCTGGCCCGCCACAAAACAATCTGGAAGTGCCCCTCCCGAGATCAGGCTCTGGATCTGCCACTGCCGTTAATAACCACCCATCTGTGCAGAGCAGCAATAGGAGATAGGAGGGTGGAACAAGAACTCTGGATACATGAGGGAGGAAAGGAGACAGAAGGGGCTCCTGAGATAGGACAGGATATGAGTGGGGAATGGAGGCAAACTGCTTAATGAAGCAGTAAAACAAATAGCATTAAGCTGTTTGTCTACTACAACATACAGCAGCACCTAGAAGAGTTCCCTGTCCCACAGACAAAAGGCAGTCACAGTGCAGACTCACTACTCACTGACAAACTGTGTTCATGCTTCTACTCCAGCCCTGCAATCTTCTCTCCTCACTGTTCTCAGGCAGCACGTGTAGAGGGGACATGTCTGAGTCTCTGCAACAGCCTCAGGGGGCCCTCCAGAAGGGGTACTGCCAGGGGCGGACTGAGAACCCTCAGGGCCCCTGGGCAAAATAATTCAAGGGCTCCCTTCCTGGCCCCACCCATGTCCCGCCTCCAGCCACGCCCATGTTCTGCCTCCATCCACACCCATATCCCGCCTCCACCCCCAGGTCGCGGTCGCACCGCGATCGTTACGCCTCTGATCCCATCACTACAGAAATACAGCGCCCTATACCTCTTACATCTAGTCTCTGTCCTATTACTACTTTTCCAGCATCCTCCCATCTTCTGGACAAATCATCCTACTACCCCAATACTGTTCCGCTGTGCTCCCCAATACTATACTGCAGAAACAGATAATACCCCTGATAATACTAGTACCACACAGAGCCCCCCATATAAAAGCCCCCCTTCTTTGTGGCCTCAGTAGAAGCCCCTATAGATGCCCCTCAATCATGTGCCAGTAACAAGTGCCTCTCTTCCCCCCCATGTGCCAGTAAAAAGTGCCTCTCTTCCCTCCATGTGCCAGTAACAAGTGCCTCTTCCCCCCTATGCGCCAGTAACAAGTGCCTCTCCCCCCATGTGCCAGTAACAAGAGCCTCTTTAACTCCCCCACCCCATGTGCCAGTAACAAGTGCCTATTTAACCCCCCACCCCATGTTCCAGTAACAAGTGCCTATTTAACCCTCCACCCATGTGCCAGTAACAAGTGCCTATTTAACCCCCCACCCCATGTGCCAGTAACAAGTGCCTCTTTAACCCCCCCCCATGTTCCAGTAAAAAGTGCCTCCCCCCATGTGCCAGTAACAGCTGCCTCTCTTCCCCCCCATGTGCCAGTAACAAGTGCCTCTCCCCATGAGCCAGTAACAAGTGCCTCTTTAACCCCCCCACCCTATGTGCCAGTAACAAGTGCCTCTTTAACCCCAACACCATTTGCCTGTAACAAGTGCCTCTTTAACCCCCCACCCCATGTACCAGTAACAAGTGCCTCTTTAACCCCCCACCCCATGTGCCAGTAACAAGTGCCTCTTTAACGCCCCACTCCATGTGCCAGTAACAAGTACCTCTTTAAACCCCCCCCATGTGCCAGTAACAAGTGCCTCTTTAACCCCCCCACCACATGTGCCAGTAACAAGTGCCTCTTCAACCCCCCCATGTGCCAGTAGCAAGTGCCTCTTTAACCCCCCACCCCATGTGCTGTATTAATGGAAGTGCTCAAAGCAGCTCAGTGGGCCCCCCCAGAAGCAGTGTGCCTCGACAGCTGCCCGACCTTGCCGGGTTCTAACGCCAGGCATGGTCCCAGGTATGAATGGGAAGCAGGTGTTTTAAATTTGGTGTTATGGCTCTCACACTTTCTCATACTGGTCACTGGAAGTTCAACATGGCCCATCAAGGCAAAGAACTCTGAAAATAAAAATTGTTGCTCTACATAAAGATGGCCTAGGCTATTAGCAGATTGCCAACACCCTGAAACTGAGCTGCAGCATGGTGGCCAAGAGCATACAGTGGTTTTAACAAAACAGGTTCCACTCAGAACAGGCCCCACCATAGTCTACCGAAGAAGTTGAGTGCACGTGCTCAGCGTCATATCCAGAGGTTGTCTTTTCAAAATAGACATATAAGTGCTGCCAGCATTGCAGCAGAGGTTAAAGGAGTGGGGGTCAGCCTGTCAGTGCTCAGACCATATGCCGTACTCTGCATGGCTTTGATCCCAGTAGGAATGGCCTCCTGCACAGGAACGTTTTTTTTTCTGTTTACGTTCCGTTTTTTGCGTTACGTATACGGAGCCATTCATTTTAATGGATCCGCATAAAGAACAGAAGGTACTCCGTATGCCTTCCGTTTCCGTATTTCGGTTTTTCCGTTCCGTTCAAAGATAGAATGGACAAGTATAGTACTGTTCTATCAGGGGCCAGCTGTTCCGTTCTGCAAAAATTGGAATGCACACCGACATCATCCGTATTTTTTGTGGAAGGCAAAATACAGAAAAAGCCATACGGTCATGTGCAAGAGGCCTAAAGATGTTTACAAGAAAGCAAACAGTTTGCTGAAGACAGTCAGACTAAGGACATGAATTATTGAAACCATGTCCTGTGATCTGATGAGACCAAGATAAACTTATTTGGTTCAGTTGTTGTCAAGCGTGTGTGGCAGCAACCAGGTGAGGAGTACAAAGACAAGTGAGGGAAACATGAATGCCAACATGTACTGTGAGATACTGAATCATGATCCCCTCCTTTGGAAACTGGGCCGCAGGGCAGTATTCCATCATAACGACCAAAAACACACATATATATATATATATATGTTAAGGCCGATTTATTGGCCTGTATTTGTGGGAGGGGCGATGATGACTATATCTGGCCTGGTGTCCCCTCCCACAGTGAACGTCGTTTCCAGCGTATGGTGTGGGAGCTCTACATACCGTCCTCAGGGAGCAACAAGGGTGCAGCGCTACATGGCAGTTCCAGGCCCCGACTTTCTACGGTCCAGATAAGCAGCTGCCTCATCCAGCAGCATTGTTGCTTTAAGTCCGGCCGGCGGTGTGTCGGCTCCCCGGGTAAGGGGGACCAGCACCGCACCGGAGCGGTCTGCCAGGGAGACACGCTCTTCTCCCCACGCGGCATGACACGTAGGGTGCAGGGCAAAGCGTGTGCCCGCTCGATAAAGTATTGCACAGGCCGCTGTGCTGTTAGACAGGCAGGGGGGGAGGGGCGGACAAATTAGGCTTTAGCATGTTGTTTCTATCCAGGGGGTGCACAGGTGAATTCACTCAGCAAGGGGTAGTAGTAAGGTTTAGGAAGAGTGTGTGTTTAAAAAAAAAATGTACAGCGCTGGTGGACGTGGCTTAAGGACCAGCACCGTACATGTACAGCGGGCTGATCGGACGGGTGCAGGAGCTGATAGCCGGATCCCTGCTGTATGCTCCGGCATCGGTAAAAATACAAGGTTGGGGGCCATCGGGTCCCCACGCTGCTGTGACTGGGACCCAATGGCAGGAAAGGCAGCCCGATGCCTTCCTTAGCCATCATGGCTGCCTTCCATGACAGCCTCTGAGATCCAGCCCCCTGGATCTCACAGGCAGGAAGGCTGTAAGTATATTACACATTCTAATACACTTACAGCCAATTCATTACAATACAGAAGTATTGTGTTGCATTGTAAAGGGGATCAGACTCCCAAAAGTTGAAGTCCCAGAGTGGGCCAAAAAATAAAGTGAAAAAAGTTTAAAAAATAAAGTTTTCCCCCCAATTTTTTGAAAGTTTCAACTAAAAAAAAAAAGCGTCCTTTTCCCAAAATAAAGTATAAAAAAATTTGTAAAAAATACTGAAAAAAAGTTCACATATTAGGTATCACCGCGTCAGTATCGACCGGTTCTATAAACATATCACATGACCCAACCACTCAGGTAAACACCGTCAAAAAAATAAAAACTGTGCTAAAAAAACATTTTTTTGTCATCTTACATCACTAAAAGTGCAACACCAAGCGGTCAAAAAGGTGTATGCCCCCCAAAACAGTACCAATCTAACCGTCCCCTCATCCCGCTAAAAATTAGCCCCTACCTAAGACAATCACCCAAAAAATGTAAAAACTATGGCTCTCAAAGTATGGACACACGAAAACATGATTTTATTGTGTTAAATGTAAAAAAAAAAAAAAGTAGACATATTAGGTATCGCCACGTCCTTAACAACCTGCTCTATTAAAATATCACATGACCTAACCCCTCAGGTTGTTTTTCAGTGTAAAACTGAAACAAACAAATAAAAAAAGTAGAATTCACAGCTAGGACAATCACCAGTCAAAGGGTCCAATTACTAAAGGTAGTACATTATCAATAAGGTCTCACAGACTACTACCCCGTTTAAATGTAGCCTTTAATATATATGCATTAAAAATAACCCTGAATAATAATAATAATGTAGAAAAAATAACAAAGGAGTGAATAAAAGTGTCACGGGCAATTGAATTAACCATGTCTTTCAATGACATGTTGGTGACACTATTTTGAGTGCACTGGTCTGTCCCCTGATTGAGCGAGGCGAAACGCGTTGGGACTTAGAGAATATGATATTGATATACTAACATCGTAGATAATTATTATATCAGTGTATGTACCAACGACTTGGTAATTGGGCTTCTTTTTTCGTTTTACATTGGGATGCTCACTTTTTGTATATTTTTGTTTACTATTTTATGTACTTATGGTAGTTTTTTTAAATTTATAATTTAGTGAGAGGCCACCTATCCAATGGACTACCTATCCACAATCCGGGTCATCCTAGGGCGTTCAGGAGGTTCCTGGTACGGGATTGCCCCTATCGGGGCGGCTATTCCATCTTATAGGCCGGGCTTACAGTCAAGGGCAAGATTAAGGGATATTGCCCCATCTATCTACTGATTTGTACCCTTGCCTACATAACTGTCCGTTACACTATTATTTACTCCTTTGTTATTTTTTCTACATTTTAATTTACTTTTCAGGGTTATTTTTAATGCATATATATTAAAGACTACATTTTAATGGGCTAGTAGTCTGTGAGACCTCAACCAAAAAAAGTTGTCATATTTGGTATTGTCGCATCCGTAACAACCTGCTCTATAAAAATACCACATGATCTAACCTGTCAGATGAACATTGTAAATAACAAAAAATAAAATCGGTGCCAAAACAACTATTTTTTGTTACCTTGCCTCACAAAAAGTGTTATATAAAGCAACCAAAAATCATATGTACCCTAAAATTGTACTAAAAAAACTGCCACCTTATCCTGTAGTTTTCAAAATGGGGTAATTTTTGGTTGGAGTTTCTACTCTAGGGGTGCATCACAGGTGGTCTTCAAATGTGACATGGCAACTTAAAATTATCCCAGTGAAATCTGCCCTCCAAAAACCATATGGCGTTCCTTTCCTTCTGCACCCTGCCGTGTGCCCGTACAGCAATTTACGACCACATATGGGGTGTTTGTCATTGCCTTCCCTGTGCACGTGAGTCTATCAGACAGGTCTCTTTGTTTTTCCTTTCTGTTTGTTATTGTTAGCAGGATCCCACCTCTCCACAGGTTCTGCTCGTTATCAGTGGGCAGCCAATCAATAAGCTTTTAAGCTGTGGACACTTAGAAGCCATCACAGCTATGCCTACTAATGGCATGGCTGTGATTGGCCCGTGCATCATGTGACCCAGCTTCAATAAAAGCTGGATCACGTGTAGCACCGCCCATCAGCTCGGAGTATTGCAAGGACAGGAAGCAGGCAGCTGAAGTGAGCGAAAGTGTTAGGAATCTCATCTGGCTATTTATACTGTGGTGACCTATAGTGATTTTTTTGTGGGTGCAATATACCATCTTGTCAACCCTAACACGAAAATGTAATAGTTAATCTGCTGTTAATTCTGTGGGTGACCTATAGCGATTTTTTAGTGGGTGCAATGCACCATCTTTGTACACCTGACACAAAAATATAATAATTAATCCATCTGTTGCATCGGTGGATGACATATACCAATTGTTTGTGTGGGGTACACCTGCACTGCATATGGGACGAGGAAATAAATCTAGTTAATCCATCTGTTACATTTGTTTGTGTGGGGTACACCTGCACTGCATACAAATCTAGTTAATCCATCTTGTGACATTTCGAAATGTCAGCTTTATACAATAACGCATCTGTGAGAGAACAGCTTCTATGAGCACTGAGGTGATTTGTTGAATCAGACATTCTCCACTTACAGTTTAAGCATCAGACACCCAGGAGTTAATCAAGTAGCTTTTAATCCGGCGATTACAAGATGTTCAGGGAATCCAGATGGTAAAAGAATTATGCCAACAATATTCTCCTTGATAAGAAGATGAGATTCTCCTCATATTCTCCTCAGAAGTAGAGCAAACACTAACAGCAATGCATGACTGGGAAAACTGGAAGTGGCTAGGCTGAACTAACTAGAAGCTGAAACAGAGTGGGGAGGAGAAGAGAGAAGCATACCAATACATAATGCAAGATACTGAAACAGAACACTCCCTGCCTGGTATCGGTACATACCACTCTATATATATATATATATATATATATATATATATAGAGATATATATAGATATACAATGGAATTGTA
This sequence comes from Bufotes viridis, assembly GCA_033119425.1. Taxonomy (NCBI): domain Eukaryota; kingdom Metazoa; phylum Chordata; class Amphibia; order Anura; family Bufonidae; genus Bufotes; species Bufotes viridis. The sequence goes on from CM065590.1 coordinate 360,324,950, forward strand.
TAAAATATCAATGAATTATGTCCATAAACCTCATGAATAAACAGATGAATAATGTCCATAAACCTGAAACGGAAACATGCAATGAACATTTATTCAAACCAAAAAAAGAATATGTCTTCAGTTTAGGCCATAGAGCTAGTACTGGAAACAGTCTTAGAAGATGATGAGTATCTTTGGTACAAGGGATCTCAACCTGGAAGTTCTGCAGGCATGAGTAACACAACTTCTCTAACATGGCATAAGAAGGTCTTGATTACTCTACCTCTTGCGGTTCTTACTTCCACCTTACAAACTTTCCCATCCGAACTGGATACGAATTTAGTAATAAGTCCAGTAGGCCAGTTGAGACGATCAACTTGTTTGTCTCTTAACAGAACAAAATCTCCTTCCTTTAAATTATGCCTTGGTTCTTGCCACCTTCTGCGTTCTTGCGAGAGGCAGAGGTACTTTCTTCTCCACTTTTTACAGAACTGACTGGCGAGATGTTGTACCTGCCTCCACCGAAACTTATAAAGGTTGTGCCCTTTGAAAACGCCAGATGGCACAGGAATGTTTCCTATCTTTTCTGGTTTATTCTTAAGTGATCTTTAATGCACCCCAGATGTGGATTTCTTCTTTTTTACTACAGGATATTGTCTGTTGCTTTCATTAGAAGGTGAGCAAGACTTGGTTCTCCTTGATCTTGCCAAAGATTTAGAGCGAGAGTGCTTATTTTGTGAGGCTGATTTAGATGTAGATTGCTTTCTGTCTATGCTCCTGTCTGCTTTTCACGTCTGAAATGGGATCTTTCTTTGTACATACAGACTTGGGTTGTTGACATGTAGTATTTGTCATGGACATTGGCGGTGAACTTTTCCCTGTAGTTTCCAGAAAAGACAGAGCAATATGAAGGTGCTCATCCGTTGAAGACTGGGAAGAACTATGATCCTCTTGGGTGCAATCAACAACTGCGGATGGAACTGAAGGTTCTTGCAAAGTATCTGAAATTAACTCTTCCTCTGTTGAAGGAACCTTCTTTATAGAACGTTCAAAAGATACTGCCTTTACAGAATTAAACTTATTGTCAAACGGTTGACTGGAAGGCTCACATTTCTGCAGTGTCTCATTAGAACTACATGAATCAGAAGGCTTGTTGTCAGTGAAGATATAAAATTCATCATGATAAACTGCGTGAGGACTGCAAAGCTGGGAAGGGCTTGAAGAGGGCTCCAATTGAGATCTTGAAAGCCTTTCTACAAGCTGCCCTTCTGTCCAAGAACATTCTTCTGCAGCTGGCTCCTTAGGAATTAATATGCTTTCTGATTGACACGTTTTTATACAGTAATATTTGGGCAAGGAACCTCTTGGACATAGTAGTGGTTAGGACACCGCCTGAAGTAAGAAGTTTGTCCCCCTATTAATACGTCAGTTCTGAAAGCATGTACTTAGCAGGGTCTGCGGGCTCTGTCGAGACATACATTGCCCACGATGACCCAACCCACTGTAAGTTTCTGGGCATATGGAGCGATGAAAGGACCACTGCGAAGTTCAAGGACCTTATGAGCCTCAAGAATGTCTCTACCTAGCAAGAGTAAGATCTCAGCATGGTTATCAAGGGGAGGAATCTCTCTGGCTATGTTCCTGAGATGAGAGTAATGCTGTGTAGCTTCAGGTGTGGGAATCTCATCCCTTGCGTCCGGCAATTTGTCACACTCAATAAGGGTTGGGAGAGAAAGTTTCTTATCTCCTTTGATGGGCTTCAAGGTGAAAACATTAGCTCTTCTTCCTGAGCTTGTCACAAGACCAGAGCATGTTCCTAGGGTCTAGGGTGTAGTTTCTCCCTCTATCCTGAACAGATCAAAGAACTTAGGGATAGCTAGGGACCGATTACTTTGGTCATCTAGAATAGCATAACTTCTTATGGTCTTCTCTGGTTGTGCAGTAGGAAACACATCCACGAGGCAAATCTTAGAACAAGACTTACCACACACAAGTTTTTCTCCGCATACAGCCTCATGCACACGACGGTATGTGTTTGGCTGTACGCAAACCGCGGATCCGCAAAACACGAAAGCTTCTCTGCGTTCCGTTCCGAATGCGGCCCATTGTAGAAATGCCTTTTCTTGTCTGTAAAACAAGGACATGCTCTATTTTTTTGGCAGGGCCACGGAACGGAGCAACGGATGCGGACAGCACAAGGAGTAATGCCTGCATATTTTGCGACCCCATTGAAGTGAATGGGTCCGCGCCTGAGCCGCAAAATATGCAACTCGGACATGGACCACAACAACAGTCGTGTGCATGAGGCCTACCTTTGTACATTTGGGTGTGATGGTAGTGGTTGGTCGGTCGGCACTCTCCCTGTCTTGATTGTAATGGGGCTTGTGCCAGCTAACTGGTTCTAGGTTCCACCTGATTGGTCCCGGGTGAACAGCGGACACATGTACATCACTATTACATTCAGAACACTTGACTGGAATCTCACAGTCTCTGGCAAAATACTCAGTGGATGCACAGCATCTGAAGCAGATATCATGACTCCTTAGGAACTCCTTACGTTTCTCAAAGGGCTTTGCTATGAAGACACAGCATTTCCTTAAAGGATGTGGTTTATCATGGATAGGGCAAAGATTGATCGGGTTCCTTAGGGATTTAATTTCCATTGTTAGTAGTGGGCACAACCCCGGTCTTTTTTACGGAAATTAGACCTTTAGGGTTTCTCTGTCTGGGACTGAAAGTCTCGTGTCTCTGTTTAGTAGAGCCAAAGATGTTGGTTCCCAAGGTGTTGAAGCTCGGATCGTTTTTAGCTCTAGCCAAGTCTTTGATGAACTTCTAGAAGAATGAAAATGGTGGAAAGGGAACACCATGTTGCTCCTTGTATTTTGAACCTGTTGTTGCCCATTGGTCTTGAATATTGAGGGGTAATTTTTCCACGATCAGCCCCACACCATGGGAGGTATCAAGAAAGCTGAGACCTGGTAGCTGCGGGTCTCCCTTGACGATTTCAAACTCAAAAAGAAGGTCACTTAATTCCTCAAACCCTCGGCGCTCTGTATTGGATAATTCAGGAAAGTCGTATAGTCGTTTAAATAAGGCATGTTCAACTACTTCCGAGCCACCTTATGTCTGCTCTAATCTTTCCCATGCGAGACAAAGGCCTTTGACTGGTTCGTAGATATGAACAGTTTTGAGTCTCTTGACACAGTTTGACGACCGTGGACCTAGCAATCTAATTGGTAAATTAAGTTCTTGCATAGGTGGTAAACCAAGGGTTTGAATTGTTGTCTTGAAGGTGGCCTTCCAACTTCTATAGTTCTCTGGGTGATCATCAAAGTTCGTAAGGCTAGTACTGATGAGGTCCCTGAGGGTGAGGTACTTAGCAATTTCTGATGCGTTATTTCTTTCCTGCATCATGGCGATGGGAACTTCTCCCTCACTGGTGTTGTTGGCACCATCTGATACCCTATGTTTGGGGGTTGGAAGATGGAATGGAGTGGCAGCTGGGTTGAGCGTAAGTTAAGGCTTCACATCTGGTAATGTTGGTGCCAGCGTCTTGGTTGCTATGCAACTAGTCTCAGGAGGTTTTAATGTGATTTGATGAGCTTTAAGCGGCTTGGTTTCTAATGGCACCTGAAATACTGTGTAAGGTGCCAGAGGTTTGAAAGAAAGAGAAATGTCCACTGGACTGGGGTCAACTGTACAGTTATCAGCTGCCTCTGTTTCTACTCGCAAGAGTTCAGCAGGCTGGCGTGCAGAGCCCAAATCTTCTGGTGCAAATGCATTGACTTTGCTTTGGTCTAGGACGAATTGCAGGGTACGCCCAGCTGAGTCATTAAATATCTTGGACATAGGACGATAAGCTTCTTCTTTAGCAGCTTCTTCAAGAACTCTGAGTTCAGCCATGGCTGCTGCTTCTTCCCTTTCCTTCCAAAGGACCTCCAACTCAGCTTCAGCCTTGGCTTTGGTCACTTGCGCCTGAGCCTGTATAGCTGCTTGATTAGCTTGAGATTGGGCTTATGTCTCTGCGACTTGTGCCTTAATGGCTGCTTCCTTTCTAATGCAGCGGGCTTGTACCTTCGCTGCTTCCGCTTTTGCGCGTGCCAACCCCAATGAGGTTCTCAGCGAAGAGTGCAGTGAGCGAGACCTTAGCGATGAGGACTGAGCAATAGATTTCAAGGAACAAAATGAAGCCTTGGAGTGCCTTGAAAGGTTAGAATGGCAGGACGCAGTTTCATATTGTTGTGATATCTTGTCCTCTAGCATTAACTTGACTGCCATAAATCTGCTATATCTTTCATCATTAAGAGCAGTGTGGGTCTTTAATTCTAGGAGGAATTCTCTGAGACTTGATAACAGATTAGAATATTTTTCAGACAGTCTATTATAACTTTCATAGGTCTTTTTCAATTTTGTACACATGGCCTTTAACCCCTTAAGGACATAGGACGTAAGGGTACGCCTTGATGTCCGAGTCCTTAAGAACACAGGACGTACCGATACGTCCTGACTACTTCCGATCACCGCTGCTCTGCCGGCGGTGATCGGAACAAGGTACCTGTTGAAATCACTCAGCAGGTACCTTGGCCCAATGCCCAGGGGGGTCCTGTGACCCCCCTGTATCGGCGATCACTGCAAACTGCAGGTCACTTCAGACCTGCGGTTTGCAGCGCTTTCTGTGGTCTCTGATTCCCGCGGTTTGTGACTGTGGGGATCAGAGAGTCAAAAAATTCCCAAAATGTTAAATATTCCCCCAGGGGGGTGGTCGCGGGCTGTGCGGGAGGCGGTGCGGTGTGCGGCGCTGATTGCGGGCAGACGGGATCGCGAAGTCCCACCCGCCTCCTCTCTAATCCATTCCCTGATGGCTAGTGATTTAGCAGAGTGTCAGCACATTGCCGACACTTTGCTAAAAACGGCTGCCGCGGTCCATTTGGACTGCTGTATGGAAGGGGTTAACAGGGAGGAAGCTCCCTCCATCTCCCATCGGGAGCTGCTGTGCCCTTGCAGCCCCTGATTCTTCATGGGAGCAGCGAAGGAGGGGGCTCCCTTCCCTCCCCATCGCTCGCTGCTCTGTTCTGGCAGCTGGTGATGGTTACCATGGCAGCAGGACACTTTCAGAAGCGTCCTGCTTGCAATTGTAATGTAAGTCTGGTCTGAATTCTGTTAAAGACAGAAGTCTGATCAGACTTTGTAACGTAAAAAATACAGTACAATAAGTAAAAATAAAAAAAACACATATCACTGAATAAAAATTTAAGAAATAAAATACACTACACATATTAGGTATCGCCACGTCTGTAAATACCTGCTCTATAAAATATCACATGCCCTAACCCCTCAGGTGAACACCATAGAAAAAAACTAAAAAAAGGTGTAAGAAAAGCTATTTTTTGTCACCTTAAATCACAAAAAGTGTAAGGCCTCTTTCACACGAGCGTGTCCGGATTAGGTCCGGATGCGTTGCGGATGCGTTCAGTGAAAACTGTGTGATTTCACAGGCAAAGCCATTCAGTTTTGCCTGCGATTGCGTTCAGTTGTTCAGTTTTTTCCGCGCGGGTGCAATGCGTTTTGATGCGTTTTTCACGCGCGTGATAAAAAACTGAAGGTTTACAAACAACATCTCCTAGCAACCATCAGTGAAAAACGCAACGCAACGCACAAGTGATGCGTGAAAACAAACGCTCATGTACACAGACCCATTGAAATGAATGGGTCAGGATTCAGTGCGGATGCTATGCGTTCACGTCACGCATTGCACCCGCGCGGAAAACTCGCTCGTCTGAAAGGGGCCTAATACCAAGCGATCAAAAAGGCGTATGCCTCCCAAAATAGTACGAATCAAACCGCCATCTCATCCCGCAAAAGATGAGCCCCTACTTAGGACAATCGCCCAAAAAATATGGCTCTCAGACTATGTAGACATTAAAACATGATTTTTTTTTTAAAATGCTTTTATTGTGTTAAAGTAAAATAAATAAAAAAAAGTATACATATTAGGTATCGCCACATCCTAATAAAAATATCCCATGATCTAACCCCTCAGGTAAATACCGTAAAACATTTAATAAAAACTATGTTTAAAAAAAACATTTTTGTCACCTCACATCACAAAAAATGTAATAGCAAGTGATAAAAAATGTATATGCACCCCAAAATAGTTCCAATCAAACCGTCATCTCATCCCGCAAAAAATGATACCCAACATAGGACAATAACTCCAAAGAAAATAAAAAATATGGCTCTCAGACTATGGAGACATTAAAACATGATTTTTTTTTTAGTTTAAAAAATGATATTATTGTGTAAAACTTCAATAAGGCCTCTTTCACACGGGCGTCATGTTTGACGCCCGGATAAGAGGCGTGTGCATTGCGGGAATATGCGCGATTTTTCCGCGCGGGTGCAAACGTTTGTAATGCGTTTTGCACGCGCGTGAGAAAAATCGCCATGTTTGGTACCCAGACCCGAAGCCGGACTTCATCACTGAAGTCTTGTTTCGGGTATTCTGGAGAATTTATTTCCTCTTATAACATGGTTATAAGGGGAAATAATAGCATTCTTAATAAAGAATGCATAGTTAAATGAAGAGGAAGGGGTTAAAAATAATAAGTTAACTTACCTTAGCCACGTCACATCACATGGTGATGGACCATGTGATTGGACCATGTGATGTGACGTCATCACAGGTCCTTTAGTTCTTAGCTGATGCTGGGAAAGAGAGGACAGATCGCAATTACGCGATCAAGTGGCTAAGGTAAGTAAACTTTTATTATTTTTAACCCCTTCCACTTCATTTTACTATGCATTCTTTATTAAGAATGCTATTTTATGGTAAAATATACCATAAATACTAATTGAGGGGTGTTGTTTCTAGAATGGGGTCATTTTTGGGTGGTTTCTATTATGTAATCCTCACAAAGTGACTTCAAACCTGAACTGGTCCCTAAAAAGGGTTTTTTTGAAAATTTGCTTCTAAACTTCTAAGCCTTGTAACAACACCAAAAAATAAAATGGCATTCCCAAAATGATCCATACATGAAGTAGACATATGGGGAATGTAAATTATTAACTTTTTTTGGCGGTATTACTATGTATTATAGAAGTAGAGAAATTGAAACTTGGAAATTAGCAAATTTTTCACAATTTTTTGTAAATTTGGTATTTCTTTATAAATAAAAATTAATTTTTTTGACTCCATTTTACCAGTGTCATGAAGTACAATATGTGACAAAAAAACAGAATGTCCTGGATTAGTAAAAGCGTTTTATAGTTATTCACACATAAAGTGACACTGGTCAGATTTTTAAAAAAATGACCTGGTCCTTAAGGTGTAATAGGGCCGTGTCCTTAAGGGGTTAATTGATTTTCATTATAGCCTGATCCACATGCTGCATCCATACATCCTTTATTTTTAATGAGGGCTTAGAAATCCTTCTAGCTTTGTCCTGCATTTCCATCTGTAACACAACAGTGACCTCTAGTGGTGGTTCAGTCTTTTAATAGCTTACAGCAGGCAGACAATATTTACCTCAGAAAATAGGCTGAATACAGTTCCTAGCCTGTATGAAACTGCAATTGCTAGAAGCTCCCTGCGATCCTAGTGAATACAGTACTGAGCAGTATAAGATATTACCCTCCACTGCAGTATAACAGGAGACAAATGATAATGGCTATTACTTTGAGGAGAAGAATATTATTTTCTTAGCGGGAGAAGGAGAGTACTAAGACAATTCTTTTACTGTGGCGTTTTGAAATGTCAGCTTTATACAATCACGCATCTGTGAGAGAACAGCTTCTATGAGCACTGAGGTGACTTGTTGAATCAGACATTCTCTTTTTACAGTTTACGCATTAGACACCCAGGAGTTAATCAAGTAGCTTTTAATCCGGAGATTGTATTACAAGATGCTCACAGAATCCAGATGGTAAAAGATTTATGCCAACAATATTCTCCTTGATAAGAAGATGAGATTCTCCTCAGAATTAGAGCACACACTGACAGCAATGCATGACAGGGAAAACAGGAAGTGGCTAGGCTGAACTAACTATAAGCTAAAACAGAGGGGGGAGAAGAAGAGATCTGTTACTTAATAAGAACACATCTGTTACTTTGGTGGGTGACATATACCAATTGTTTGTGGGGTACACCTGCACTGCATACATGACAGGGAAATAAGTCTAGTTAATCCATCTGTTACATCGGTGCGTGACATATACCAATTGTTTGTGTGGGGTGCACCTGCACTGCATACATGACAGGGAAATAAATCTACTTAATCCATCTGTTACAATTGTTTGTGTGGGGTACACCTGCACTGCATACATGACAGCGAAATAAATCTAGTTAATCCATCTGTTAGTTCGGTGGGTGAAATATACCAATTGTTTGTGTGGGGTACACCTGCACTGCATACGTGACAGGGAAATAAATCTACCTTCATCAAATCATTTCTTCCCTCTTTCCTCCTTATGGCAACTAGGTCCATTTTATTTTCCTCTCTTCATCCAGTGGACCCGGTTCATTATTATTACCACTATTATATTACATATCCCTTGTGATTGCTGAGTTTGTATATCTCAACAGATTTTATAGAGCTGTCATCCTTAACCTGCATTCACAGTATACCAGCTGATATACTCTCCAGATACATATTATCAGAGGATCTGCTTGCAATAGATGTTCCTATTTATTCTGCATTATTTTACATATTTTCTGAATCGTCCCATTCATCATCTGTAACTTGGCAAGACTATCGCTTACCCCTCTATTTTTGCTATCTTAGCGACTTCTGCTAATTTTGCTATTTGCTGTTACTTTTATATACTACCTCCACTTATATTTACCCATTATGCCATATACAATTGATTATGTATCCCATACAGCGTTTGATTACTGAAACAGTACTTTGGCCATCCCGTTATTGTATCCAACATAGCACAGACAGATGTTGTTATATCATATTGAAATTTTGTAATCTTTTGATTCTTATATGTATCCTTTTGTAATTTGTTATACAGTGTTTGAAAAAGGTCCATGTAGGACCGAAACATCACATGTACACGAATACATACAATACAGGCTGTCTGTACTACCGCCTCCTCATCCGGTCAGCGTAACACCTGCACCACCAACTTCAGCACAGCCAGGGGGAAACAACAGCAGGCTGTTTTGAAACTCATCGGTTAGGGGGAAAAAACACACACTGCGCAGGAGCTGTGGATGGGCATGGAACAACAGACCGATGACTGGTCATTTAGATTTATTTAACCCCTCAGAGGGTTGCGCGCTTTTAACTTAACTCAATACATAGTCTAGAAGACCCAAGCGCTTTTTGTGCAAGACCTCTGACAAACTATAAAAACACTTTTTATTTTGTCAATTTAAAATATTAAAAGATGTGTTGGGGAACTATTAGTGATTAAAATTCCTCAGGACGTACAGTGAGGATTTTGGGGTAGTTGCGTTCTGATAGTGAGCGCGTCTCTCACTCAACTTAGGGATTAATCCATTCCTTTCCGCATAACGTTGGTGAACCGCTACTCTATCTAGTAACTAGCTTATTATTTCCCATAGTGGGTCCCTCAACTGTCTGCCACTGACAGTTGAGGGACCCAATTAATTCTTCATCCCTGCATCCCGACATGTTTCGCCAGGGTTGGCGTCTTCAGGGGATGTTTTGCAGGCGAAAGATCTCTACGGGCAAATATCGTCGCAGCTCTGGGCTTAGCCAGTTTGACGCACATCCCATGCCTGCCATGTGCAGAGGTTCCTGAAAGAGGTTTCAGAGCTGCTGCAGAAAGTGCAGGCCGTCTCTGCGCGCTTTCAGCGTTCTCACCCTGCTGCTGCTCCCCTGTCTGCACTGCAGCGTAACTTCAACCTTCCCACTCATCGCCTCATATGCGACGTACCCACAAGGTGGAACTTCACCTTGTACATGCTGGAGAGACTGCACGAGCAGCAGCAGGCAATAGTGGAGTTTCAGCTACAGCACGCACGGGTGAGTCGCTCTGCGAAACAGCACCCCTTCACCACCAACAAGTGGGCCTCCATGCGGGACATGTGTGCCATGTTGTACTGTTTTGAATACTCCACCAACATGGCCAGTGCCAATGACGTGCCATCCTCAGCGTTACTATCCCAATTCTATGTCTCCTTGAAAAAACGCTTCGGGCGATGATGAAAGAGGATGTGGCACAGAGGAAAGAGGGGTAATTTCCACTGTTATCAGGCCAGTCATTCACAAGCGGCTTGGAGGGTGGGTTCCTGCACCAACAGAGGCCAGGTACACAACTGTCCGGCCAGGACACAGTTCTGCAGGATAATGAGGAGGAGGAACCGTGTTCAGAGCATGATGGCACCCAAAACAGTTCACAGCCATCACTGGAACATGGCTGGGGGGATACAGCGGACACAGACGATACACGTCCCACAGAGGACAGCTTGCTGTTGCTTCTGGACAGCCTGGCACACATGAGCGACTACATGCTGCAGTGCCTGCGCAACGACTGCCGAGTTTCCCACATTCTAACCAGTGCTGATTGCTGGATCCCCGCTACAAGGACAATGTGCCATCCTTAATTCTGTCACTGGAGCATGATCGAAAGATGCACTGCTGATGGCATTCCCACCTGACAGCGGGGGCTCAGTGGAGGAGGAAGAAGTCGCCAACGAAGCTGGGGCACCGCCAGCACCTCAGAAGGGAGGTTAGCATGGCTGAAATGTGGAAAAGCTTTGGCAGCACGCCTCAACCAGCACCACCAGCTGATATGGAACATCTTAGAAAGAGGCAGCATTTCAGCAACATGATGGAACAGTACATGTGCACACACCTACACGTACTGCCTGATGGGTCTACCCCATTCAACTTCTGGGTCTCCAAATTATGCACATGGCCTGAGCTTGCCATTTACACCTTGGAGGTGCTGGCCTGCCCTGCAGCCAGTGTATTGTCCGAACGAGTGTTTAGCATGGCAGGGCGGTTGATCACAGACAAGTGTGGTCGCCTGTCCACAGCCAACGTGGACAAGCTGACGTTCATTAAAATGAACCAGGCATAGATCCCACAGGACTTGTCCATACCTTGTGCTGAATAGACAAGTATATCGGCCGCACCCAGCCATTGTTAGACTCCAGTGCACTTCTCTTTGCATTCTCTTTGCTAGTTCTCAATGTTTTGGGGTCTTCCCAAATTTATAAAAAAATAAAAAGAAATAAAGGAAAAAGAAAAAAACAACAAAAACAGTGTTGGCTACCGCCTCCTCCTGCACCGCCACGTCCACCGCCTCCTCAACCTCCTACTCCACTTTGACCTCCGCCTCCTAGTTCAAGATTATTATTTTTTAATTTTTTTATATTCTATGTTATTTTATGTTATTTCCCTATCCACATTTGTTTGCACGGCAATTGTCCTGCTTTTACCCCCATTTTGCTTCCTTTTGCAGCCCTCTCGCCCTCACTATGACTATTTTACAGCCATTTTAGTGCACCAAAGTTTGGGTCTCCATTGACTTCAATTGGGTTTGGGTCAAGTTCGGATACCGAACCCGAACTTTGACTCGAAGTTCAGCCGAACCCAGCAAACCTGAACATCCACAAAAATGGAAGATCTGCCAAAAAAAGTGAAATTCAGAAATTTCATCTACATTTTCCTTTAATTTTTGTAGAACACCTAAAGGGTTAAGAAAGTTTTTAAAATCAGTTTTGAATACCTTGAGCAGTGTAGTTTCTAAAATGGGGTGATTTATGGGTGGTTTCTATTATGTAAGCCTCACAAAATGACTTCAGACCTGAACTGGTCCTTTTTCTGAAAAATTTCAAGATTTGCTTCTAAACTTCTAGGCCCTCTAACGTCCCAAAAAAAGAAAATGTAATTTACAAAATGATCCAAACATGAAGTAGACATATGGGAAATGTAAAATAATGACTATTTAGGAGTTATCACTATCTGTTTTAAAAGTAGAGACATTGAAATTTGGAAAATTGCGAATTTTTCCAAATGTTTAGTAAATTTTGTATTTTCTTATAAATAAAAATGAAATATTTTGACTCAGATTTACCACTGAAGTACAATATGTGACGATAAAACATTCTCAGAATGGCTTGGATAAAAAGCGTTTTAAAGTTATCACCACATAAAGTGACAGGTCAGATTTGCAAAAAATGGCCTGGTCCTTAAGGTGAAAAATGGCAGGGTTCTGAAGGGGGTTAAAAATTGTATACAATGGAAGATGTGGCGGTATAAATAAAACCAGGTACAGACATCCAGCCAACCAAAGTCCACAAATATGGACCAAACATGTAAAGTCCGGGACAATACACAATCATATCTAGTGTAAAAATAATCATAATAATGCAGCATCAATAAATATAAGACAATACTTGCAGAAATAAAATATAAATCACCTAGATCCCGGACCTGTCGGAAAGACTTCCCCACGCTTATCGCTGGAAACACCCAGCTTCCTTTGGGGTATATTTGATAGATCAGTATGTTGTGACATAGATTGGAATGCAGAAATTACATAAAATCAATATAAATCCATGCTGAAGGTGGTTTAGTGGAAAAATAAGATGACAACGTATGTGTTTCTTGGGTGTAGCGTACCAGATACTAGATAGATCTGGCTTTGAAAAAGAATAGAAGAAAAGTGATATGAATAATGATAACAAAAACATTACATATGCCAATTGGAATCAGTATATTTAAACATTCAATCTATTCCATCTCCCTCTCCTATAATACTTTTTAATGACTGCCCCTAACCGTAGTACTTAAGTAGTTATCTTAACTGACTAAATTCAGGAAGTGTTCTACCAAAGGCACTTTTGTCTTTTTCAGCATAATGTTTGATTTATGTTGGGATATTGTACTCCTTTTGGGTCATTTCAGCAATATAACCCAAGCCACAAAGACACTTGATCAGATATCTGAGTTGCTATGACATGTGAAGTGTCCTCTGAAGGTAAATTTTTTGCCAGTGTTTTGATGGGAAAATGTGGGTCCTTTTGTGATATTGCCACACTGAGCACAAAGATATGTACCGAGGTTAGGGCTACCAGTGATGGTAGTCTGTACACTACTGTGCCCTGGGCCAATGTCTGATTTAAACAGTACAGGTATAACCCTTATGTTTTGGCGCATTTGTATGCTATCATCGGTTTATTGTGGAAAATTTCTGGGTATCCTTTACTCAGGATATTCCAGTGTCTACAGATGATTTTTCCCAATTTAGTACTTTCCATAGCATATGTGGTGAGGTTAGAAATGCTGTACTATATTGACCTGCTGGAGGGACCGGATATAAGACGGGCACCTGGAAAAGCATTTTGTTTTGTTTCTCCTAAGAGTCCATATAACTGCTTTTGATGTTACTCTTAAATCCGTGTCAAATGATAAGTCGGTTCTACTCACTTGCAATTGATAAAATCTACATCATTTGCACAGGGTAGATAATGGTGTCCTATCCACATCAATTTTTCTATAGCTGAAAATGTGGCTTTGTAAGACAATATTTCATGCATTGAACTTCATTGAAGATTTTCGCCATGTGTGCACAAAGCCAAAGGGAATTGTTGAAATTGCACATAATGCATGTGATAGACATTTCTGGTATTAACAATACAATTTATAAGACTGCACAGTTGTTTTCTTTAGCTCAACGTGGAAGTTTTGCTGTACGGGCCTTCTAGTATTTTGCTAAAAATAAGTGTTCTACTGTGCATTATATCTTTTACAGGTCAACTGTATGTTTTGGACTACGCCCCTCACCAAAACAAGTCAGGTATTGGATTTTTGTATTTCTGACTTGCTGGCTTATTCATTGGCATCAGAATCACAACATATTCTGTGGAAGCCATTTGCATAAATTCATATATTTGTGTCATCTTTTTATGTTCTTGTGACATTGGAATAGTTTGTTTTATTTTATTATGGGCAAAAATCAATGCATGCAATGCATCAATGCTCACACATGCATTAGTTCTTCTTACTGTATGTTTCTATTATTATAATTGAAAGAAACAGAGCATTACATAGGGTAATACCATATAGGAAAGATATTCTGAACAAGCAAATGTGGTGAAAGCTTACTTATTCTTCATGTGCAGAGTAACAACAACTGTACGCATATAAACCAACTCTCACAGTAGTAGCACCAAATTGAGAAGAAAGATTTTTACTAGAGACAGTCTAATAATTATACATTTCATAGTTAAGCTCCTTGCTTAGAGATAAAAACAATATGCATGACACACTCTATATATACACCATATAGGCAGTAGCATATAAAAGGAGGGATTACAGAAAATAATAAAATACAATATGATTGCAAGGCATTAGTGAATGGTTACATATTATAAAATGCAAAACTACATATGTCGAGCTTGGCAGCTTCTGATGCTACTAGGGCACAATTATATAACTATGTAGTAATAGTGCCAGGATGGTATATACTATTGAGGACTGTGACTAAGCAACCAAGACTTCTGATGCAGACCAAAAACTTTCACTTTCCTAATTTGAAAAGTTGTGCATGTGCATAGGCTCAGGCCAATAAAAGCAAGGTAACTAGACAACTTGGAACAATATAAAATAGAACTGAGGGGCACCATAGGTAGCCTGTGCTGCAATCAAGAGGAATTGTGGGTGCCAAGGATGAGCGGATTTCTCAAAATTCATTCCATTCTGACTTGTCTAAACCTGTAAAGAAAGTTGATTTGAGTACGAATCAATTCTACCTGAATCGGGGTGATTAAAGAGGATGTCCTGCCATTTATATTGTTGACCTATCATCAGGAAAAAAGTCATCAATATCTGATTAACAGATCAACCAATGAACAAGAGAAACGCTTGTTCATTGGGTGAAATTGTTTGACAATCTGCCCCTCTAAAGGTGCAACAGATCACCCGATGAACAAGCGAAACGCTTATTCATTGGGTGAGACTGTTGTTCACGCAGGCTCCTAAATTATCGTTGTTGTCTAAACAGCGATCTGCTGCCCAGAAAAAATGCAGCTGTGTGACGAGTGATTGCCATAGCAATCCTTCTTCCTCATACTGTGGGGGTGATTGTTGCATATAAATGCAGCTCTTCACCTCCACTTATTAAGGAGCCGACTGTTGAGAAGGATCGCTTCCTTCCCAACATTCTGCTGCTCATTGGCATTCTAAATCCACCTTTATATGATAAACTATCCAACCTGTAAATACCAAATTCATACTAAAATAATTGTCATGAGGACTAATATGCACTATAAAAGATCCAATGGTAAAAATTCCCACAATAGTAAATATAATAGAATAATTACTCACACTAAAGTGCATGTGACAAATGCAGACAAAGGCAGTATTCTCCTTTCAGATCATATGTGTTGTTTGCAATACATCTCCTAACGTAAACAGGAAATGTTCTGCTAAAAGATTATGTTCATCCCCATATAGTTTACACTGGGCTGTATAAAACACCCATAAACTGGTGCCAATTAATATGGCCAGGCATGTCTCTGTTTCAGCAACCCTTACTGTTACGGACTTGTCCAAGGTCAACTGGTGCTGGTGATTGAACAAAACACTCATTGATTAATGACCCCACTACCTCCCAACAAGTCAAAGATCGTCTGACTTAATATTTCACATTTAATGAAAACGTCCAAATATCCTCCTCAATTTTATGGAACGCTCACAAGGCTGTAATCAGAGGAGAACTAAAATCAATAATGACTTGAATCCAACAGCAAAGGACCTCACTTTTGAACTCATTGTTCTCCCAGATACCTGAGCTAGAAGATATGCATAAAAAATTCAAAGCCCTCACAATGCAAGACAAACTTAACAAATTGCATAACAAGGTCAAGGATATTTTAACCCCTTAGTGACCACCCATACGTGTTTTTACGGCGGTCACTAAGGGACCTTAGGCTGGGCCACAGCTTTTTTACGGGAGCCCAGTCTAAGAGCTGCACAGGTCCCCCGTTCAGCGGGGAGTGGGGGCCCGGGTCTCACATGAGAGCAGCGGCCCTGCTCTAACAGCATGGACCAGGAGGAGTGCCGATCTGAGCTGTTTAACACTTTACATGCCGTGGGAAATGGCGTCCATCACATGTACAGTGCTGACAGACTCCCTCTGTCTCCCATCGGCACCCCGCAAAAACGATCGCTGGGTGACAATGTGTCTGAAGGCTGGCTGGGGTCTCATGTAGTCCCTAGACCAGCCTTGAGTAATTTCCAGCAGGCTGCGCCTCTCTGTTACTATGTTATTGCAATCAAATACTTTCTGTTATAGTCCCTTTGTGGGAATATTAAGTGGTAAAAACATTTATTCAATTTAAAAAATTCCATTTAAAAAATGTTTTTTTTTTCCATTTAAAAATAAGCTTTTCAATTAAAAAAATTGCAAAATATGTTCGCTATTGCTGCGTCTGTAACGACCCAGACTACATAAATATCATGTAAATTATCCCGTACAGTGAACACCGTAAAATAAAATAAAAAAAAGATAGAATTGCTAATTTATTCTTAGTTGCCACCAAAAAGCGATCAAAGCGATCAAAAAGCGTAATTTACTCCAAACTAAACCAATGAAAAATTCAAGTCGTGCAAAAATAAAAAAATTAAGCCCCCACACAACTCCATATCAAGAAAAATAAAAAGTTTTAGAAAGGAGTGATGCAAAAACATTTTTTGTTATCTTTAAAAAAAAAAGGGGTTTTATTGCTGAGGCTTTTCAAGTATCCTACTCTAATCTGCAGTCTGGAATCAGAAGCGAATAACCCTCAGAACACAATTAATTTACAAACCACTATAAAACATTTTTACCCTGTTAACCTTTACAACATATCAGAGGATGACAGCTTTTTAGGCCTCATGCACATGACCATATGTGTTTTGCGGATCCGCAAAAAAAACAGATGACGTCCGCATGGCTTTTTTTTTTTTTGCGGATCCGTTATTTTTGCAGAACCATTGTAATAATCCTTGTCCGCAAACTAGAAAAAAATAGGACGTGCTCTATATTATTTTTTTTTTTTTGCGGGGCTACAGAACGGACATACTGATGCGGATAGCACATGGTGTGCTGTCCGCATATTTTGTGGACCCATTGAAATGAAGGGGTCCGCATCCTATCCCCAAAATAAACGAAACGGACAAGGAAACAAAATACGGTCGTGTGCATGTGCCCTTATTGACATGGCCCTTCAATGATCAGGAGTTGGGTAAATTGTTAATGTGTAAAGTGTTAATTTCCATTCCATCTGGGAAAAGTCCTTAAAGGGAGTCTGTCACCAAAGTTGGACATAATAGACCGCTGACATAGCTTTGTATCATCACTTTAGATGAATGAAACGGTACCTTTGTTGTCTTCTTCAGCGCTTCACCTGCTTCAAAAACGGACTTTTATTGATATGTAAATGAGGGCTCGCAAGTGCCCAGGGCGGAGTTAAGTTCTTTGGAGCCCAGGCTGCTCGGCCTCTTTAGTTCTTATCCCCGCCCCTGTCTCTGTCTCTGCCCGCCCTTCTATTGCCTTTCTTCCTCCTCCTCTGGTAGCGAACTCCTGCTCCTGCGCTCAGCTTTGCCTCGGCGGGGCATGCGCACTGCGATGCCCACTGTGGGAACGGCATCAATGTAGCTACTGCGCATTCCCTGGCTGACGCTACAAACCCAGCTGTAAGCTGGTGGACATGCGCAGTAGCTACATTGATGCCGTTCCCTCGGTGGGCATCGCAGTGCGCATGCCCCGCCAAGGCAAAGCTGAGCGCAGGCGCAGGAGTTCGCTACCAGAGGAGGAAGAAAGGCAATAGAAGGGCGGGCAGAGACAGAGACAGGGGCGGGGATAAGAACTAAAGAGGCCGAGCAGCCTGGGCTCCAAAGAACTTAACTCCGCCCTGGGCACTTGCGAGCCCTCATTTACATATCAATAAAAGTCCGTTTTTGAAGCAGGTGAAGCGCTGAAGAAGACAACAAAGGTACCGTTTCATTCATCTAAAGTGATGCTACAAAGCTATGTCAGCGGTCTATTATGTCCAACTTTGGTGACAGACTCCCTTTAAGTCCATACATTTTTTAAATCAATACTCCTCCCCTACTTTGCATCCTTCTGTAATACTCTCCTGAATGGGGATCAACTTCCCCCACAAGCCCTGGAAGCACACATAGTCATTCTCCCAAAGGAGGGGAATAAACCCATATTCAGTAGTTATAGATCTATTTAGCTATTAAACATGCATATCAAGTGATGGACTAAGGCACCAACTGGGAGGCTGAGCTCTATTCTCCCTAAAATAATTTACAAAGAGCAGACTGGGTTTATAAAGGGGAGAAAAGGACATTGGGTGAGATTTATCAAAACTGGTGTTCCCATACGCCAGCCTTGATCTCCCTGCACTTGCATAAGATGCTCCGAACTTATTAAGAGACTGAGTTCCACCCCTTTTTCACCACTTTGGAAAAGTGGAAAGAAGCCTAAAAAGTCACAAATTATGACACATATGGCGTGCCCCATAATATACAACTTTTTCCTCCCACAATTTTGGCATAAACTATTTCATAATTGTCCCTCACTACCTCTAGAGTTGTAAGATGAATTGACTGCATCAGAACCTGATCCAGCACTCTTCGCAGGGAATGCTCCAGGAAGAAAACAAATGGGATGAGGTCGCTGTTGGTGCCTTCGGTGCGACTGACTAGGTTTGTCACCTCCTCAAAAGGGCGCATGACCCTACAGGCATTGCGCATGAGCGTCCAGTAACGTGGCAAAAAAATACCCAGCTCCGCAGAGGCTGTCCTAGCACCCCGGTCATACAAATACTTGTTGACGGCTTTTTCTTGTTGGAGCAGGCGGTCGAACATTAGGAGTGTTGAATTCCAACATGTCGGGCTATCGCAAATCCAGCGCCTCACTGGCATATTGTTTCGCCGCTGAATATCGGAAAAGTGCACCATAGCCGTGTAGGAACGCCTGAAATGGCCACACACCTTCCTGGCCTGCTTGAGGATGTCCTGTAAGCCTGGGTACTTACATACAATGTGTTGTACAATCAGATTCAACACATGTGCCATGCACGGCACATGTGTCAACTTGCTCAAATTCAATGCCGCCAACTGATTTCTTCCTTTGTCACACACCACTTTGCCGATCTCCAGTTGGTGCGGGCTCAGCCACTGATCCACCTGTGCGCAGACAGGAGTGCTGGTCCGGTGTGACTCTCTGCTTGCAGGCAAGTCAACCCCAAGACGGCGTGACACTGTCGTATCCGGGATGTGGAATAGCCCCTGGGGAGCTGGGGGGTGCAGTTGATGATGTGGAGCAAGACGCAGCAGCAGAAAAGGACTCAGCCGAGAAGGTTAGCGAAGAGGATGGAGTAGGAGGAGTAGAGGAGGTGGCAGTAGGCCTGCCTGCAAGTCGTGGCGGTGTCACCGACTCCGCTGCAGAGCCACGCATTCCATGCTTGGCAGCCGTCAGCAGGTTTACCCAATGCGCAGTGTACGTGATATACCTGCCCTGACCGTGCTTTGCAGACCAGGTATCAGTGGTCAGATGGACCCTTACCCCAACACTGTGTGCCAGACATGTTATGACTTCCTTTTCCACAATAGAGTACAGGTTGGGGATAGCCTTTTGTGAAAAATAATTTCGGCCGGGTACCTTCCACTGGGGTGTCCCAATAGCTACAAATTCTTTGAAGGCCTCAGACTCCACCAGCTTGTATAGTAAAAGCGGGCGGGCTAAGAGTTCCGTTAAGCCAGCTGTCAGACGCCAGGCAAGGGGGTGACTCTGTGACTTTGGCTTCTTACGCTCAAACATTTCCTTGACAGACACCTGACTATGGGTAGATGAGCAGGAACTGCTGAAGGTGAGAGGCGGAGTGGCGGGTGGTTGAGAGGGGGCTAGGAGGACAGCAGTGGTTGACGTGGCTGAAGATGCTGGACCAGGAGGAGGATGGAGGCTTTGAGTTTGTGTGCTGCTTGTACGCATGTGTTGATCCCATAGGCATTTGTGATGTGAGATCATGTGCCTTCGCAAAGCAGTTGTACCTAGGTGGGTGTTGGACTTCCCACGACTCAATTTCTTTTGGCACAGGTTGCAAATGGCATCGCTGTTACCAGAGGCAGACATACAAAAAAATGCCACACTGCTGAGCTTTGCAATGACGGCATTCTGGTGGTGGCAACAGCATTCGTTGATTGGCTTGCTGTCTGGCTGACCCCAGTGCCGTTACATGCTGTCTGACTGTGCCACTAGCTCCTTGCGACAACCTCCTCCTGCTTCCAAGTTGTCTCCTCCTCATCTCTGTCTCCCATCTGAACTTTCCACCTGTTCTTCTTCTCTTTGAGCGGGCACCCACGTGACATCCATGGACACATCGTCATCATCAACCGCTTCACTTGTATCTGACAACTCAGCAAAGGAAGCAGCAGCGGTTACAACATCATCATCATCACCCGTACATCCATGTGTAATGTTGCGTGGCTGAGATATATCGCTGTTGTCTACATCCTCTGGCAATAATGGTTCCGCATCACTCATTTCTTCCAACTGATGTGTAAATAAATCCTCTGACAGATCAAATGAAGTGGCTGTGGTGCAATTGTTGGTGGTGACGGCGGGCGGGGGAGTGGTAACTTGAGAGGTGCCCGAAGCTGAGCTGGAGGAGGATGGTGCGTCAAGGTTCCCAGAGGAAGCTGTAGAAGATTGGGTGTCCTGTGTAAGCCAGTCAACTATGTCCTCAGAATTTTTCGAGTTCGGGCTATGTGGCCTCTGAACACTGGGCATTATTCTAGGGCCAAAGGAAATCACAGCACCACGACGGCCCCTGCGGGGGGGCTTGCCTCTGCCTCTCGTTTTTTTTTTGATTAGTGGTACTATGCGTGCAAGGTACTGTGCCACATAGTATGAGTGGTGGGCACTGGCAATGGGCACACTACAGTCAGTGGAAGTGGGCCTGACACACACTGGCAGCAGGCAGGCCAGGCAACTGAAATTAGATTAAAGTGTAAAAATGAAATGCCTTTTTTTAATGCAAAGTCCTGTGCCACACGGTATGAGTGGTGGGCACTGGCAATGGGCACACTACAGTCAGTGGAAGTGGACCCGACACACACTGGCAGCAGGCAGCCAACTGAAATTAGATTAAAGTGTAAAAATGAAGTGCAATTTTTTATGCAAAGTCCTGTGCCACACGGTACGGTATGATTGGTGGGCACACTACAGTCAGTGGAAGTGGGCCTGACACACACTGGCAGCAGGCAGGCAACTGAAATTAGATTAAAGTGTAAAAATAAAATGCCTTTTTTAATGCAAAGTCCTGTGCTACCTTTTATGAGTGGTGGGCACTGGCAATGGGCACACTACAGTCAGTGGAAGTGGACCAGACACACACTGGCAGCAGGCAGGCAACTGAAATTAGATTAAAGTGTAAAAATGAAATGCCGTTTTTTATGCAAAGTCCTGTGCCACACGGTACGGTATGATTGGTGGGCACACTACAGTCAGTGGAAGTGGGCCTGACACACACTGGCAGCAGGCAGGCAACTGAAATTAGATTAAATTGTAAAAATGAAATGAATTTTTTTATGCAAAGTTCTTTGCCACACGGTACGAGTGGTGGGCACTGGCAATGGGCACACTACAGTCAGTGGAAGTGGGCCTGACACACACTGGCAGCTGGCAGGCAACTGAAATTAGATTAAAGTGTAAAAATGAAATGCCATTTTTTATGCCAAGTCCTGTGCCACACGGTATGGTATGATTGGTGGGCACACTACAGTCAGTGGAAGTGGGCCTGACACACACTGGCAGCAGGCAGGCAACTGAAATTAGATTAAAGTGTAAAAATGAAATGCATTTTTTTATGCAAAGTTCTTTGCCACACGGTATAAGTGGTGGGTACAGGCAGTGGGCACACTACAGTCAGTGGAAGTGGGCCTGACACACACTGGCAGCTGGCAGGCAACTGAAATTAGATTAAAGTGTAATAATTAAATGCCTTTTTTTAATGCAAAGTCCTGTGCCACATGGTATGAGTGGTGGGCACTGGCAGTGGGCACACTACAGTCAGTGGAAGTGGGCCCGACACACACTGGCAGCTGGCAGGCAACTGAAATTAGATTAAAGTGTAATAATTAAATGCCTTTTTTTAATGCAAAGTCCGGTGCCACACGGTATGAGTGGTGGGCACTGGCAGCGGGCACACTACAGTCAGTAGAAGTGGGTCCGACACACACTGGAAGCAGGCAGGCCAGGCAACTGAAATTAGATTAAAGTGTAAAAATGAAATGCCTTTTTTTAATGCAAAGTCCTGTGCCACACGGTATGAGTGGTGGGCACTGGCAGTGGGCACACTACAGTCAGTGGAAGTTGGCCTGACACACACTGGCAGCAGGCAGGCAACTGAAATTAGATTAAAGTGTAAAAATGAAATGACTTTTTTAAATGCAAAGTCCTGTGCCACATGGTATGAGTGGTGGGCACTGGCAGTGGGCACACTACAGTCAGTGGAAGTGGGCCTGACACACACAGACAGCAGGCAGGCCAGGTAACTGAAATTAGATTAAAGTGTAAAAATTAAATGCCTTTGTTATGCAAAGTCCTGTGCCACACGGTATGAGTGGTGGGCACTGGCAGTGGGCACACTACAGTCAGTGGAAGTGAGCCTGATACACACTGGCAGGCAACTAACCTTAGATTAAAGGGTAAAAATTAAATGCCCTATTTGTCGGCAAGCTACTGTGCCACCCGGTATGAGTGGGGGCACTGGCAGTGGGCACACCACAGTCAGTGGAAGTGGGCCTGACACACACTGGCAAAAGGCAGGTAACTAAAATTAGATTAAAGTGTAAAAATTAAATGCTTTTTTTAATGCAAAGTCCTGTGCTACACGGTTTGAGTGGTGGGCACTGGCAGCGGGCACACTACAGTCAGTGGAAGTGGGTCCGACACACACTGGCAGCAGGCAGGCCATGCAACTGAAATTAGATTAAAGTGTAAAAATGAAATGCCTATTTTTTATACAAAGTCCTGAGCCACATGATATTAGTGGTGGGCACTGGCAGTGGGCACACTCCAGTCAGTGGAAGTGGGCCTGACACACTGTAAGCAGGCAGGCTTGGCAACTGAAATTAGATTAAAGTTTAAAAAGGAAATGCCTTTTTTTAATGCAAAGTCATGTGCCACACGGTATGAGTGGGGGCACTGGCAGTGGGAACACTACAGTCAGTGGAAGTGGGCCTGACACACACTGGCAGCAGGCAGGCAACTAAAATTTGAATAAAGTGTAAAAATGAAATGCCATTTTTCATGCAAAGTCCTGTGCCACACAGTACGGTATGATTGGTGGGAACACTACAGTCAGTGGAAGTGGGCCTGAATCACACTAGCAGCAGGCAGGCAACTGAAATTAGATTAAAGTGTAAAAATTACATGCCTTTTTAATGCAAAGTCCTGTGCCACACGGTATGAGTGGTCGGCACTGGCAATGGGCACACTACAGTCAGTGGAAGTGGACCAGACACACACTGGCAGCAGTCAGTCAACTGAAATTAGATTAAGTGTAAAAATGAAGTGCCTATTTTTTTTTTGAAAAGTCCTGTGCCATACGGTATGGGTGGTGGGCACTGGCAGTGGGCACACTACAGTCAGTGGAAGTGGGCCTGACACACACTGGCAGCAGGCAGGTAACTGAAATTAGATTAAAGTGTAAAAATTAAATGCTTTTTTTAATGCAAAGTCCTGTGATACACGGTATGAGTGGTGGGCACTGGCAGCGGGCACACTACAGTCAGTGGAAGTGGGTCCGACACTCACTGGCAGCAGGGAGGCCATGCAACTGAAATTAGATTAAAGTGTAAAAATGAAATGCCTTTTTTTATACAAAGTTCTGAGCCACACGATATTAGTGGTGGGCACTGGCAGTGGGCACACTACAGTCAGTGGAAGTGGGCCTGACACACTGTAAGCAGGCAGGCTAGGCAACTGAAATTAGATTAAAGTGTAAAAAGGAAATGCCTTTTTTTAATGCAAAGTCATGTGCCACATGGTATGAGTGGGGGCACTGGCAGTGGGCACACTACAGTCAGTGGAAGTGGGCCTGACACACACTGGCAGCTGGCAGGCAACTGAAATTATATTAAAGTGTAAAAATGAAATGCCTTTTTAAATGCAAAGTCCTGTGCCACACGGTATGAGTGGTGGGCACTGGCAATGGGCACACTACAGTCAGTGGAAGTGGGCCCGACACACACTGGCAGCTGGCAGGCAACTGAAATTAGATTAAAGTGTAATAATTAAATGCCTTTTTTAATGCAAAGTCCTGTGCCACACGGTATGAGTGGTGGGCACTGGCAGTGGGCACACTACAGTCAGTTGAAGTGGGCCCGACACACACACTGGCAGCAGGCAGGCCAGGCAACTGAAATTAGATTAAAGTGTAAAGATGAAATGCCTTTTTTTATGCAAAGTCTTGTGCCACATAGTATGAGTGGTGGGCACTGGCAGTGGGCACACTACAGTCAGTGGAAGTGGGCCTGACACACTGGCAGGCAACTAAACTTAGATTAAAGGGTAAAAATGAAATGCCTTATTTATCGACAACCTACTTTGCCAACCGGTATGAGTGGTGGGCACTGGCAGTGGGCACACTACAGTCAGTGGAAGTGGGCCTGACACACACTGGCAGCAGGCAGGCCAGGCAACTGAATTTAGAATAACGTGTAAAAATGAAATGCCTTTTTTATGCAAAGTCCTGTGCCACACGGTACGGTTTGAGTGGTGGGCACTGGCAGCGGGCACACTACAGTCAGTGGAAGTGGGTCCGACACTCACTGGCAGCAGGGAGGCCATGCAACTGAAATTAGATTAAAGTGTAAAAATGAAATGCCTTTTTTTATACAAAGTTCTGAGCCACACGATATTAGTGGTGGGCACTGGCAGTGGGCACACTACAGTCAGTGGAAGTGGGCCTGACACACTGTAAGCAGGCAGGCTAGGCAACTGAAATTAGATTAAAGTGTAAAAAGGAAATGCCTTTTTTTAATGCAAAGTCATGTGCCACATGGTATGAGTGGGGGCACTGGCAGTGGGCACACTACAGTCAGTGGAAGTGGGCCTGACACACACTGGCAGCTGGCAGGCAACTGAAATTATATTAAAGTGTAAAAATGAAATGCCTTTTTAAATGCAAAGTCCTGTGCCACACGGTATGAGTGGTGGGCACTGGCAATGGGCACACTACAGTCAGTGGAAGTGGGCCCGACACACACTGGCAGCTGGCAGGCAACTGAAATTAGATTAAAGTGTAATAATTAAATGCCTTTTTTAATGCAAAGTCCTGTGCCACACGGTATGAGTGGTGGGCACTGGCAGTGGGCACACTACAGTCAGTTGAAGTGGGCCCGACACACACACTGGCAGCAGGCAGGCCAGGCAACTGAAATTAGATTAAAGTGTAAAGATGAAATGCCTTTTTTATGCAAAGTCTTGTGCCACATAGTATGAGTGGTGGAGCACTGGCAGTGGGCACACTACAGTCAGTGGAAGTGGGCCTGACACACTGGCAGGCAACTAAACTTAGATTAAAGGGTAAAAATGAAATGCCTTATTTATCGACAACCTACTTTGCCAACCGGTATGAGTGGTGGGCACTGGCAGTGGGCACACTACAGTCAGTGGAAGTGGGCCTGACACACACTGGCAGCAGGCAGGCCAGGCAACTGAATTTAGAATAACGTGTAAAAATGAAATGCCTTTTTTATGCAAAGTCCTGTGCCACACGGTACGGTTTGAGTGGTGGGCACTGGCAGTGGGCACACTACAGTCAGTGGAAGTGGGCCTGACACACACTGGCAGCAGGCAGGCCAGGCAACTGAAATTAGAATAACGTGTACAAATTAAATGCCTTTTTTTAATGCAAAGTCCTGTGCCACACTGTATGAGTGGTGGGCACTGGCAATGGGCACACTACAGTCAGTGGAAGTGGGCCTTACACACTGTAAGCAGGCAGGCTAGGCAACTGAAATTAGATTAAAGTGTAAAAAGGAAATGCCTTTTTTTAATGCAAAGTCATGTGCCACATGGTATGAGTGGGGGCACTGGCAGTGGGCACACTACAGTCAGTGGAAGTGGGCCTGACACACACTGGCAGCTGGCAGGCAACTGAAATTATATTAAAGTGTAAAAATTAAATGCCTTTTTAAATGCAAAGTCCTGTGCCACACGGTATGAGTGGTGGGCACTGGCAATGGGCACACTACAGTCAGTGGAAGTGGGCCCGACACACACTGGCAGCTGGCAGGCAACTGAAATTAGATTAAAGTGTAATAATTAAATGCCTTTTTTAATGCAAAGTCCTGTGCCACACGGTATGAGTGGTGGGCACTGGCAGTGGGCACACTACAGTCAGTTGAAGTGGGCCCGACACACACACTGGCAGCAGGCAGGCCAGGCAACTGAAATTAGATTAAAGTGTAAAGATGAAATGCCTTTTTTTATGCAAAGTCTTGTGCCACATAGTATGAGTGGTGGGCACTGGCAGTGGGCACACTACAGTCAGTGGAAGTGGGCCTGACACACTGGCAGGCAACTAAACTTAGATTAAAGGGTAAAAATGAAATGCCTTATTTATCGACAACCTACTTTGCCAACCGGTATGAGTGGTAGGCACTGGCAGTGGGCACACCACAGTCAGTGGAAGTGGGCCTGACACACACTGGCAGCAGGCAGGCCAGGCAACTGAATTTAGAATAACGTGTAAAAATGAAATGCCTTTTTTATGCAAAGTCCTGTGCCACACGGTACGGTTTGAGTGGTGGGCACTGGCAGTTGGCACACTACAGTCAGTGGAAGTGGGCCTGACACACACTGGCAGCAGGCAGGCCATGCAACTGAAATTAGAATAACGTGTACAAATTAAATGCCTTTTTTTAATGCAAAGTCCTGTGCCACACTGTATGAGTGGTGGGCACTGGCAATGGGCACACTACAGTCAGTGGAAGTGGGCCTGACACACACTGGCAGCAGGCAGGCCAGGCAACTGAAATTAGAATAACGTGTACAAATTAAATGCCTTTTTTTAATGCAAAGTCCTGTGCTACACGGTATGAGTGGTGGGCACTGTCAGCGGGCACACTATAGTCAGTGGAATTGGGTCTGACACACACTGGCAGCAGGCAGGCCATGCAACTGAAATTAGATTAAAGTGTAAAAATGGAATGCCTTTTTTTATACAAAGTCCTGAGCCACACGATATTAGTGGTGGGCACTGGCAGTGGGCACACTACAGTCAGTGGAAGTGGGCCTGACACACTGGAAGCAGGCAGGCTAGGCAAACGAAATTAGATTAAAGTGCAAAAAGGAAATGCCTTTTTTTAATGCAAAGTCATGTGCCACACGGTATGATTGTTGGGCACTGGCAGTGGGCACCCTACAGTCAGTGGAAGTGGGCCTGACACACACTGGCAGCAGGCAGGCAACTGAAATTAGATTAAAGTGTAAAAATGAAATGCCTTTTTTTAATGCAAAGTCCTGTGCCACATGGAATGAGTGGTGGGCACTGGCAGTTTTGCACACTACAGTCAGTGGAAGTGAGCCTTATACACACTGGCAGGCAACTAACCTTAGATTAAAGGGTAAAAATTAAATGCCCTATTTATCGGCAAGCTACTGTGCCACCCGGTATGAGTGGTAGGCACTGGCAGTGGGCACACCACAGTCAGTGGAAGTGGGCCTGACACACAGTGGCAGCAGACAGGCAACTGAAATAAGATTAAAGTGTAAAAATGAAAGGCCTTTTTATGCAAAGTCCTGTGCCACATGGTACGGTATGAGTGGTGGGCACTGGCAGTGGGATCACTACAGTCAGTGGAAGTGGGCCTGACACACACTGGCAGCAGAAAGGCAACTGAAATTAGATTAAAGTGTAAAAATGGAATGCCTTTTTTTATGCAAAGTCCTGTGCTACACGGTATGAGTGGTTGTCACTGGCAATGGGCACACTAGAGTCAGTGGAAGTGGGCCCGACATACACTGGCAGCAGGCAGGCAACTGATAATAGATTACAGTGTAAAAATGAAATGCCTTTTTTAATGCAAAGTCCTGTGCCACATGGTATGAGTGGTGGGCACTGGAAGTGGGCACACTACAGTCAGTGGAAGTGGGCCCGACACACACTGGCAACAGGCAGGCAACTGAAATTAGATTAAAGTGTAAAAATGAAATGCCTTTTTTTAATGCAAAGTCCTGTGCCACACGGTATGAGTGGTGGGCACTGGCAGCGGGCACACTACAGTCAGTAGAAGTGGGCCCGACACACACTGGCAGCAGGCAGGCCAGGCAACTAAAATTGGATTAAAGTGAAAAGTTGAAATGCCTTTTTTTTAATGCAAAGTGCTGTGCCTCATAGTATGAGTGGTGGGCACTGGCAGCGGGCACACTACAGTCAGTGGAAGTGGGCCTGACACACACTGGCAGCAGGCAGGCAACTGAAATTAGATTAAAGTGTAAAAATTAAATGCCTTTTTTAATGCAAAGTCCTGTGCCACACGGTATGAGTGGTGGGCACTGGCAGTGGGCACACTACAGTCAGTGGAAGTGGGCCTGACACACACTGGCAGCAGGCAGGCAACTGAAATTAGATTAAAGTGTTAAAATGAAATGCCTTTTTTTAATGCAAAGTCGTGTGCCACATGGAATGAGTGGTGGTCACTGACAGTGGGCACACTACAGTCAGTGGAAGTGAGCCTGACACACACTGGCAGCAGGTAGGCAACTGAAATTAGATTCAAGTGTAAAAATGAAATGCCTTTTTTTAATGCAAAGTCCTGTGCCACTTGGTATGAGTGGTGGGCACTGGCAGTGGGCACACTACAGTCAGTGGAAGTGGGCCTGACACACACTGGCAGCAGGCAGGCAACTGAAATTAGATTAAAGTGTAAAAATTAAATGCCTTTTTTAATGCAAAGTCCTGTGCCACACGGTATGAGTGGTGGGCACTGGCAATGTGCGCACTAAAGTCAGTGGAAGTGGACCAGACACACACTGGCAGCTGGCAGGCAACTGAAATTAGATTAAAGTGTAAAAATGAAATGCTATTTTTTATGCAAAGTCCTGTGCCACACGTTACGTTATGATTGGTGGGCACACTACAGTCAGTGGAAGTGGGCCTGACACACACTGGCAGCAGGCAGGCAACTGAAATTAGATTAAAGTGTAAAAATGAAATGCATTTTTTTATGCAAAGTTCTTTGCCACACGGTATGAGTGGTGGGCACTGGCAGTGGGCACACTACAGTCAGTGGAAGTGGGCCTGACACACACTGGCAGCAGGTAGGCAACTGCAATTAGATTAAAGTGTAAAAATGAAATTCCTTTTTTTTAATGTAAAGTCCTGTGCCACACGGTATGAGTGGTGGGCACTAGCAGTGGGCACACTACAGTCAGTGGAAGTGAGCCTGATACACACTGGCAGGCAACTAACCTTAGATTAAATGGTAAAAATGAAATGCCTTATTTATCGGCAAGCTACTGTGCCACCCAGTATGAGTGGTGGGCACTGGCAGTGGGCACACTACAGTCAGTGGAAGTGGGCCTGACACACACTGGCAGCAGGCAGGCCAGGCAACTGAAATTAGATTAAAGTGTAAAAATTAACTGCCTTTTTTATTGCAAAGTCCTGTGCCACACGGTATGAGTGGTGGGCACTGGCAAGGGGCACACTACAGTCAGTAGAAGTGGGCCCGACACACACTGGCAGCAGTCAGTCAACTGAAATTAGATTAAGTGTAAAAATGATGTGCCTATTTTTTTTTGCAAAGTCCTGTGCCATACGGTATGGCTGTTGGGCACTGGCAGCGGGCACACTACAGTCAGTGGAAGTGGGTCCGACACACACTGGCAGCAGGCAGGCCAAGCAACTGAAATTAGATTAAAGTGTAAAAATGAAATGCCTTTTTTTATACAAAGTTCTGAGCCACACGATATTAGTGGTGGGCACTGGCAGTGGGCACACTACAGTCAGTGGAAGTGGGCCTGACACACTGTAAGCAGGCAGGCTAGGCAACTGAAATTAGATTAAAGTGTAAAAAGGAAATGCCTTTTTTTAATGCAAAGTCATGTGCCACATGGTAATAGTTGGGGCACTGGCAGTGGGCACACTACAGTCAGTGGAAGTGGGCCTGACTCACACTGGCAGCTGGCAGGCAACTGAAATTAGATTAAAGTGTAAAAATTAAATGCCTTTTTTAATGCAAAGTCCTGTGCCACACGGTATGAGTGGTGGGCACTGGCAATGGGCACACTACAGTCAGTGGAAGTGGGCCTGACACACACTGGCAGCTGGCAGGCAACTGAAATTAGATTAAAGTGTAATAATTAAATGCCTTTTTTTAATGCAAAGTCCTGTGCCACACGGTATGAGTGGTGGGCACTGGCAGCGGGCACACTACAGTCAGTAGAAGTGGGCCCGACACACACTGGCAGCAGGCAGGCCAGGCAACTGAAATTAGATTAAAGTGTAAAGATGAAATGCCTTTTTTTATGCAAAGTCTTGTGCCACATAGTATGAGTGGTGGGCACTGGCAGTGGGCACACTACAGTCAGTGGAAGTGGGCCTGACACACTGGCAGGCAACTAAACTTAGATTAAAGGGTAAAAATGAAATGCCTTATTTATCGACAACCTACTTTGCCAACCGGTATGAGTGGTGGGCACTGGCAGTGGGCACACTACAGTCAGTGGAAGTGGGCCTGACACACACTGGCAGCAGGCAGGCCAGGCAACTGAATTTAGAATAACGTGTAAAAATGAAATGCCTTTTTTATGCAAAGTCCTGTGCCACACGGTACGGTTTGAGTGGTGGGCACTGGTAGTTGGCACACTACAGTCAGTGGAAGTGGGCCTGACACACACTGGCAGCAGGCAGGCCATGCAACTGAAATTAGAATAACGTGTACAAATTAAATGCCTTTTTTTAATGCAAAGTCCTGTGCCACACTGTATGAGTGGTGGGCACTGGCAATGGGCACACTACAGTAAGTGGAAGTGGGCCTGACACACACTGGAAGCAGGCAGGCCAGGCAACTGAAATTAGAATAACGTGTACAAATAAAATGCCTTTTTTTTATGCAAAGTCCTGTGCTACACGGTATGAGTGGTGGGCACTGGCAGCGGGCACACTATAGTCAGTGGAATTGGGTCTGACACACACTGGCAGCAGGCAGGCCATGCAAGTGAAATTAGATTAAAGTGTAAAAATGGAATGCCTTTTTTTATACAAAGTCCTGAGCCACACGATATTAGTGGTGGGCACTGGCAGTGGGCACACTACAGTCAGTGGAAGTGGGCCTGACACACTGGAAGCAGGCAGGCTAGGCAACTGAAATTAGATTAAAGTGTAAAAAGGAAATGCCTTTTTTTAATGCAAAGTCATGTGCCACACGGTATGAGTGGGGGCACTGGCAGCGGGCACGCTACAGTCAGTGGAAGTGGGTCCGACACACACTGGAAGCAGGCAGGCCAGGAAACTGAAATTAGATTAAAGTGTAAAAATGAAATGCCTTTTTTTAATGCAAAGTCCTGTGCCACACGGTATGAGTGTTGGGCACTGGCAGTGGGCACACTACAGTCAGTGGAAGTGGGCCTGACACACACTGGCAGCAGGCAGGCAACTGAAATTAGATTAAAGTGTAAAAATGAAATGCCTTTTTTTTAATGCAAAGTCCTGTGCCACATGGTATGAGTGGTTGGCACTGGCAGTTGTGCACACTACAGTCAGTGGAAGTGAGCCTTATACACACTGGCAGGCAACTAACCTTAGATTAAAGGGTAAAAATTTAATGCCCTATTTATCGGCAAGCTACTGTGCCTCCCGGTATGAGTGGTAGGCACTGGCAGTGGGCACACTACAGTCAGTGGAAGTGGGCCCGACACACACTGGCAACAGGCAGGCAACTGAAATTAGATTAAAGTGTAAAAATGAAATGCCTTTTTTTAATGCAAAGTCCTGTGCCACACGGTATGAGTGGTGGGCACTGGCAGCGGGCACACTACAGTCAGTAGAAGTGGGCCGGACACACACTGGCAGCAGGCAGGCCAGGCAACTGAAATTGGATTAAAGTGTAAAGATGAAATGCCTTTTTTTTAATGCAAAGTGCTGTGCCTCATAGTATGAGTGGTGGGCACTGGCAGCGGGCACACTACAGTCAGTGGAAGTGGGCCTGACACACACTGGCAGCAGGCAGGCAACTGAAATCAGATTAAAGTGTAAAAATTAAATGCCTTTTTTAATGCAAAGTCCTGTGCCACACGGTATGAGTGGTGGGCACTGGCAGTGGGCACACTACAGTCAGTGGAAGTGGGCCTGACACACACTGGCAGCAGGCAGGCAACTGAAATTAGATTACAGTGTTAAAATGAAATGCCCTTTTTTAATGCAAAGTCGTGTGCCACATGGAATGAGTGGTGGTCACTGACAGTGGGCACACTACTGTCAGTGGAAGTGAGCCTGACACACACTGGCAGCAGGTAGGCAACTGAAATTAGATTAAAGTGTAAAAATGAAATGCCTTTTTTTAATGCAAAGTCCTGTGCCACTTGGTATGAGTGGTGGGCACTGGCAGTGGGCACACTACAGTCAGTGGAAGTGGGCCTGACACACACTGGCAGCAGGCAGGCAACTGAAATTAGATTAAAGTGTAAAAATGAAATGCCTTTTTTTAATGCAAAGTCCTGTGCCACATGGTATGAGTGATGGGCACTGGCAGTTGTGCACACTACAGTCAGTGGAAGTGAGCCTTATACACACTGGCAGGCAACTAACCTTAGATTAAAGGGTAAAAATTAAATGCCCTATTTATCGGCAAGCTACTGTGCCACCCGGTATGAGTGGTAGGCACTGGCAGTGGGCACACCACAGTCAGTGGAAGTGAGCCTGACACACAGTGGCAGCAGACAGGCAACTGAAATTAGATTAAAGTGTAAAAATGGAATGCCTTTTTTTATGCAAAGTCCTGTGCTACACGGTATGAGTGGTGGGCACTGGCAATGGGCACACTAGAGTCAGTGGAAGTGGGCCCGACATACACTGGCAGCAGGCAGGCAACTGAAATTAGATTAAAGTGAAAAAATGAAATGCCTTTTTTTAATGCAAAGTCCTGTGCCACACGGTATGAGTGGTGGGCACTGGCAGCGGGCACACTACAGTCAGTAGAAGTGGGCCCGACACACACTGGCAGCAGGCAGGCCAGGCAACTGAAATTGGATTAAAGTGTAAAGTTGAAATTTCTTTTTTTTAATGCAAAGTGCTGTGCCTCATAGTATGAGTGGTGGGCACTGGCAGTGGGCACACTACAGTCAGTGGAAGTGGGCCAGACACAATCTGGCAGCAGGCAGGCAACTGAAATTAGATTAAAGTGTAAAATTTTAATGCCTTTTTTAATGCAAAGTCCTGTGCCACACGGTATGAGTGGTGGGCACTGGCAGTGGGCCCACTACAGTCAGTGGAAGTGGGCCTGACACACACTGGCAGCAGGCAGGTAACTGAAATTAGATTAAAGTGTAAAAAGGAAATGCCTTTTTTTAATGCAAAGTCATGTGCCACATGGTATGAGTGGGGGCACTGGCAGTGGGCACACTACAGTCAGTGGAAGTGGGCCTGACACACACTGGCAGCTGGCAGGCAACTGAAATTAGATTAAAGTGTAAAAATTAAATGCCTTTTTTAATGCAAAGTCCTGTGCCACACGGTATGAGTG
This sequence comes from Bufotes viridis, assembly GCA_033119425.1. Taxonomy (NCBI): domain Eukaryota; kingdom Metazoa; phylum Chordata; class Amphibia; order Anura; family Bufonidae; genus Bufotes; species Bufotes viridis. The sequence continues at coordinate 360,358,663 of CM065590.1, forward strand.
GTGGGCACTGGCAATGGGCACACTACAGTCAGTGGAAGTGGGCCTGACACTCACTGGCAGCAGGCAGGCAACTGCAATTAGATTAAGTGTAAAAATTAAATGCCTTTTTTTATGCAAAGTCCTGTGCCACACGGTATGAGTGGTGTGCACTAGCAGCAAGCACACTACAGTCAGTGGAAGTGGGTCCGACACACACTGGCAGCAGGCAGGCCAGGCAACTGAAATTAGATTAAAGTGTAAAAATGAAATAATTTTTTTATTATGCAAAGTCCTGTGCCACATGGTATAAGTGGTGGGCACTGGCAGTGGGCACACTACAGTCAGGGGAAGTGGGTCTGACACACAGTGGTAGCAGACAGGCAACTAAAATTAGATTAAAGTGTAAAAATTAAATGCCTTTTTGTTATGGAAAGTCCTGTGCCACATGGTATGAGTGGTGGGCACTGGTAGTGGGCACACTACAGTCAGTAGAAGTGGGCCTGACAAACACTGGCAGCAGGCAGTCAACTGCATCTGAAATTAGATTAAAGTGTAAAAATTAAATGCCTTTTTTTATGCAAAGTCCTGTGCCACATGGTTTGAGTGGTGTTCACTGGCAGTGGGCACACTACAGTCAGTGGAAGTGATCCTGATACACTCTGGCAGGCAAATAACCTTAGATTAAAGGATAAAAATTAAATACCCTATTTATCGGCAAGCTACTGTGCCACACGGTATGAGTGGTGGGCACTGGCAGTGGGCACACTACAGTCAGTGGAAGTGGGCCTGACACACACACTCACAGCAGGCAGGCAACTGAAATTAGATTAAAGTGTAAAAAGGAATTTCCTTTTTTTTATGGAAAGTCCTGTGCCACATGGTATGAGTGGTGGGCACTGGCATTGGGCACACTACAGTCAGTGGAAGTGGGCCTGACACACACTGGCAGCAGGCAGGCAACTGAAATTAGATTAAAGTGTAAAAATTAAATGTCTTTTTTTTATGCAAAGTCCTGTGCCACATGGAATGAGTGGTAGGCACTGGCAGTGGGCACACTACAGTCAGTGGAAGTGGGCCTGAAACACACACTCGCAGCAGGCAGGCAACTGAAATTAGATTAAAGTGTAAAAATGAAATGCCTTTTTTTTATGGAAAGTCCTGTGCCACATGGTATGAGTGTTTGGCACTCGCATTGGGCATACTACAGTCAGTGGAATTGGGCCTGACACACACTGGCAATAGGCAGGCAACTGAAATTAGATTAAAGTGTAAAAATTAAATGTCTGCACAAAAAAATAAAGTCCTGTGCTACATCGTATGAGTGGTGGGCACTGGCAGCGGGCACACTATAGTCAGTTAGCTGCCCCTCCTCTTGGGCCACCTCCTCTTCCATCATCGCCCTAAGCGTTTTCTCAAGGAGACATAGAAGTGGCATTGTAATGCTGATAACGGTGTCATCACCACTGGCCATGTTGGTGGAGTACTCGAAACAGCGCAACAGGGCACACAGGTCTCGCATGGAGGCCCAATCATTGGTGGTGAAGTTGTGCTGTTCCGCAGTGCGACTGACGCATGCGTGCTGCAGCTGAAACTCCACTATGGCCTGCTGCTGCTCGCACAGTCTCTCCAGCATGTGCAAGTTGGAGTGCCACCTGGTGGGCACGTCGCATATGAGGCGGTGAGCGGGAATGCCGAAGTTCCGCTGTAGCGCAGACAGGCGAGCAGCGGCAGGATGTTAGCAGACGGCCCGCACTTTATGCAGCAGCTCTGACATATCTGGGTAGTTGTGAATGAACTTCTGTACCACCAAATTCAACACCTGCGCCAGGCAAGGGACGAGCGTCAAACAGGCATGTCCCAGAGCTGTGACGAGATTTTGCCCATTATCGCACACCACCAGGCCGGGCTTGAGGCCCACCGGCAGAAACAACTGGTCGGTCTGTTGTTCAATACCCCGCCACAACTCCTGCGCGGTGTGGGGCCTGTCCCCCAAACATATGAGTTTCAGAATGGCCTGCTGACGTTTACCCCGGGCTGTGCTGAAGTTGTTGGTGAAGGTGTGTGGCTGACTGGATGAGCTGGTGGAAGCAGAGGAGGAGGAAGCCGAGTAGAAGGAGGAGGCTACAGGAGGCAAAGAATGATGCCCTGCGATCCTTGGCGACGGAAGGACGTGCACCAAGAAACTCTCCGCCTGGGGCCCTGCCGCCACTTCATTTACCCAGTGTGCAGTTAGGGAGATATAGCGTCCCTGGCGGTGCTTACTGGTTCACGTATCTGTGGTTAGGTGGACCTTGCCACAGATGGCGTTGCACAGTGCACACTTGATTTTATCGGATACTTGGTTGTGCAGGGAAGGCACGGCTGTCTTGGAGAAGTAGTGGCGGCTGGGAACAACATACTGTGGGACAGCCATGGCCATCAGCTGTTTGAAGCTGTCTGTGTCCACCAGCCTGAATCACAGCATTTCAAAGGCCAGGAGTTTAGAAATGCTGGCATTCCGGCCCAGGGCTCGAGGGTGGCTAGGTAGGAATTTACGCTTTCTCTCCAAGGTTTGTGAGATGGAGAGCTAAACGCTGCCGTGTGACATGGTGGAGATGCTTGGTGACGCAGGTGGTGGTGTCAGTGGCACATCCTCTGTTTGGTGGACGGCAGGTGCCAACATTCCTCCTGAGGCGGAGGAAGAGGCCGAGGCAGCAGCAGAAGAGGGAGCGGGGGAGCCAGAGTGAGTTCCTTGCTTTTAAGGTGTTTACTCCACTGCAGTTCATGCTTTGCATATAGCTGCCTGGTCATGCAGGTTGTTCTAAGGTTCAGAACGTTAATGCCTCGCTTCAGGCTCCACTCGGGTCTTGTCGTCAGAACATTATTTAAAGAAGTGCCATGCCAGGGAACTCCTTGAAGCTGCCTTTGGGGTGCTCGGTCCCTGGTGGCGGTGGCCAGTAGCAGGCGAACTCTCTTGGCGGCGGCTGCTCTGCTTTTGCCCCCTGCTCCCTCTTTTGCTACGCTGTTGGCTCGGTCTCACCACTGCCCTTCCTCTGAACTATGAAAGTCAGTGGCATGACCTTCATTCCATGTGGGGTCTAGGACCTCATCGTCCCCTGGATCGTCTTCCACACAGTCTTCCTCTCTGACCTCCTGTTCGGTCTGCACACTGCAGAAAGACGCAGCAGTTGGCACCTGTGTTTCGTCATCATCAGAGACGTGCGGACTCCGATGAGGTGGTATTCCCATGTCCTTATTATCAGGAAACATCAGTGGTTGTGCATCAGTGCATTCTATGTCTTCCACCACTGGGGAAGGGCTAGGTGGATTCCCTTGGGAAACCCTGCCAGCAGAGTCTTCAAACAGCATAAGAGACTGCTGCATAACTTGAGGCTCTGACATTTTCCCTGATATGCATGGGGGTGATGTGACAGACTGATGAGCTTGGTTTTCAGGCGCCACCTGTGCGCTTTCTGCAGAAGACTGGGTGGGAGATAATGTGAACGTGCTGGATCCACTGTCGGCCACCCAATTGACTAGCGCCTCTACCTGCTCGGGCCTTACCATCCTTAGAACGGCATTGGGCCCCACCAAATATCGCTGTAAATTCTGGCGGGTACTGGAACCTGAGGTAGTTTGTTCACTAGGACGTGTGGCTGTGGCAGAATGGCCACGTCCCCTCCCAGCACCAGAGGGTACACTAACACCACCACGACCGCGTCCGCGTCCCTTACTAGATGTTTTCCTCATTGTTACCGTTCACCAAGCACCACAATAAGAAAAAAAATATTTGGCCCAATGTATTGATTTCAAATTCAGGCCTTTTTTTTACAGGCACCTAACACTATCTGCCTATTTATTTATGTAGCATATTACACTAATCCAGGCACAGCAGTTACCACTGATTTAGGGGAATATCTATTGTAGGGCTAGTATTTAGGCCCTGGATGAAAGGTATCCTTTTATGGACAGATTTACACTTGGAGATGCACAGTAGCGTGTGAAAAAATATGTAGGATTATGCCTTCAGCAATAGTATTTTAACACTTTGTGTAATATACCCTATAACGGACAGAAATACAATGGGAGATGCACGATAGCGTGTGAAGTTATCTCAGCACTTGTATATACACCTTGACTGTAATATACCCTTGTACGGACAGATTAACACCTGGCCTGCAACAGCTGGAACACCAGATTTAGGGTATTGCTATATTGGCAAGTGAATTTCACCACAGAACAAAATATATGTTTTAGCGGACACTATTATACTTTGCCAGCCACTGCTGGGACACCAGATTCAGGGTATTGCTATTTTGGCAATTGAATTTGACCCCAGAACAAAATATATGTTTTGGCGGACGCTATAATACTTTGCCCTGCCACTACTGGGACACCAGATTCAGGGTATTGCTATTTTGGCAATTGAATTTCACCCCAGAACAAAATATATGTTTTGGCGGACACTATTATACTTTGCCAGCCACTACTGGGACACCAGATTCAGGGTATTGCTATTTTGGCAATTGAATTTCACCCCAGAACAAAATATTCCCTGTTACGGACAGATTTAAACTAGGCCTGCAACTGCTGGAACACCAGATTTAGGGTATTGCTATTTTGGCAATTGAATTTCACCCCACAACAAAATATGTGTTTTGGCGGACACTATTATACTTTTCCAGCCACTGCTGGGACACCAGATTAGGGTATTGCTATTTTGGCAATTGAATTTCACCCCAGAACAAAAAATACCCTGTTATGGACAGATTTAAACTAGGCCTACAACTGCTGGAACACCAGATTTTGGGTATTGCTATTTTGGCAATTGAATTTCACCCCAGAACAAAATGTATGTTTTGGCGGACACTATTATACTTTGCCAGCCACTGCTGGGGCACCAGATTCATGGTATTGCTATTTTGGCAATTGAATATCACCCCAGAACAAAATATACCCTGTTATGGATAGATTTAAACTAGACCTGCAACTGCTGGAACACCAGATTCAGGGTATTGCTATTTTGGCAATCAAATTTCACCCCAGAACAAAATATATGTTTTGGCGGACACTATTATACTTTGCCAGCCACGGCTGGGACACCAGATTCATGGTATTGCTATTTTGGCAATTAAAATCCACCCCAGAATAAAATATACCCTTTACAGACAGATTTAAACTAGGCCTGCAACTGCTGAAACACCAGATTCAGGGTATTGCTATTTTGGCAACTGAATTTCACCCCAGAACAAAATTTATGTTTTGGCGGACACTATTATACTTTGCCAGCCACTGCTGGGACTCCAGATTCAGGGTATTGCTATTTTGGCAATTGAATTTCACCCCAGAACAAAATATACCCTGTTACGGACAAATTTAAACTAGGTCTGCAACTGCTGTAACACCGGATTCATGGTATTGCTATTTTGGAAATTGAATTTCACCCCAGAACAAAGTATATGTTTTGCCGGACACAATTATACTTTGCCAGCCAGTGCTGGGACACCAAATTCAGGGTATTGCTATTTTGGCAATTGAATTTCACCCCAGAACAAAATATACCTTGTTACGGACAGATTTAAACTATTTCTGCTACTGCTGGAACACCGGATTCAGGGTATTGCTATTTTGGCAATTGAATTTCACCCCAGAACAACATTTATGTTTTGGCAGACACTATTATACTTTGCCAGCCACTGCTGGGACACCAGATTCAGGGTATTGCTATTTCGGCAATTGAATTTAACCCCAGAACAAAATATACCCTGTAACAGACAGATTTAAACTAGGCCTGCAACTGCTGGAACACCAGATTTTAGGTATTGCTATTTTGGCAATTGAATTTCACCCCAGAACAAAATATATGTTTTGGCGGACACTATTATACTTTGCCAGCCACTGCTGTGACACCAGATTTTGGGTATTGCTATATTGGCAATTGAATTTCACCCCAGAACAAAATATATGTTTTGTCGGACACCATTATACTTTGCCAGACACTGCTGGGACACCAGATTCAGGGTATTGCTATTTTAACATAGTAACATAGTAACATAGTACATAAGGCCGAAAAAAGACATCTGTCCATCCAGTTCGGCCTTTCAACGACCTATCTCGAATAGCTATAGCCTGTAATATTATTACACTCAGGGAATACATCCAGGCCCCTCTTGAATTCATTTATTGTACTCACCATCTCCACCTCCTCAGGCAGAGAGTTCCATAGTCTCACTGCTCTTACTGTAAAGAATCCCCTTCTATGTTTGTGTACAAACCTTCTTTCCTTCAGACGCAGAGGATGTCCCCTTGTCACAGTGACAGTCCTGGGGATAAATAGATGATGGGAGAGATCTCTGTACTGACCCCTGATATATTTATACATAGTTATTAGATCTCCCCTCAGTCGTCTTTTTTCTAAAGTAAATAACCCTAATTTTGATAACCTTTCAGGGTACTGTATATGCCCCATTCCAGTTATTACTTTAGTTGCCCTCCTCTGAACCCTCTCCAGCTCTGCTATGTCCACCTTGTTCACAGGAGCCCAGAACTGTACACAGTACTCCATGTGTGGTCTGACTAGCGATTTGTAAAGTGGTAGGACTATTTTCTCATCACGGGCGTCTATGCCCCTTTTAATGCAACCCATCATCTTATTGGCCTTGGCGGCAGCTGCCTGACACTGGTTTTTGCAGTTTAGTTTGCTGTTTATTAAAATTCCTAGATCCTTTTCCATGTCAGTGTTACCGAGTGTTTTACCATTTAGTATGTACGGGTTACTTGCATTATTCCTTCCCATGTGCATAACTTTACATTTGTCAGTGTTAAACCTCATCTGCCACTTATCTGCCCAAGCCTCCAATCTATCCAGATTGTAGGATATATTTTGTTTTGGGGTGAAATTCAATTGCCAAAATAGCAATGCCGTAAATCTGGTGTCCCAGCAGTGGCTGGCCAAGTTTAATAGTGTCCGGCAAAGAATAGTTAATTTTCTGGGGTGAAATTCAATTGACAAATATCAATACCGTAAATCTGGTGTCCCATAATTGGCTGGTCAAGTTTAATAGTGTCCGTCATAGGATATATTATTTTCTGCGGTGAAATTCAGTTTCAGAAATAGAAATACCGTAAATCTGGTGTTCCAGCTGTGACTGGACAAGTTTAATAGTGTTCGGCAAAGGATTTATTATTTTCTGGGGTAAAATTCAATTGCCAAAAAAGCAAAACCGTAAATCTGGTGTCCCAGCAGTGGCTGGCAAAGTTTCATAGTGTCCGGCAAAGGATATATTTTGTTCTGGGGGGAAATTCAATTGCGAAAATAGCAATACCGCAAATCTGGTGTCCCAGCAGTGGCTGGCCAAGTTTAATGGTGTCCGGCAAAGGATATATTTTGTTCTGGGGTGAAATACAATTGCCAAAATAGCAATACCGTAAATCTGGTGTCCCAGCAGTGGCTGGCCAAGTTTAATAGTGTCAGTCATAGGATATTTTATTTTCTGCGGTTAAATTCAGTTGCAAAAATAGAAATACCGTAAATCTGGTGTCCCAGCTGTGACTGGACAAATTTAATAGTGTCCAGCAAAGGATTTATTATTTTCTGGGGTGAAATTCAGTTGCCAAAATAGAAATACAGTAATTCTGGTGTTCCAGCTGTGACCTAACAAGTTTAATAGTGTCTGGCAAAGGATATAATTTTTTTTCTGGGGTGAAATTCAATTGCCAAAATAGCAATACAGTAAATCTGGTGTCCCAGCAGTGGCTGGCAAAGTTTAATAGTGTACGGCAAAGGATATTTTTTTTTCTAGGGTGAAGTTCAATTGCTAAAATAGCAATTCCGTAAATTTGGTGTCCCAGCAGTGGCTGGCAAAGTTTAATAGTGTCCGGCAAAGGATATATTTTGTTCTGGGGTTAAATTCAATTGCCAAAATAGCAATACCATAAATCAATGGTTTCAGCTTTGGCTGGCCAAGTTTAATGGTGTCTGTCACAGGATATATTATTTTCTGGGGTGAAATTCAATTGCCAAAATAGCAATCCCCTAAATCTAGTGTCCCAGCAGTGGCTGGCAAAGTTTAATAGTGTCCAGCAAAAGATATATTTTGTCCCAGGGTAAAATTCAATATCCAAAATAGCAATACCTTAAATCTGGTGTCCCAGCAGTGGCTGGCCAAGTTTAACAGTGCCCGGCCAAGGAAAGATAATTTTCTGAGGTGAAATTCAATAGCCAAAATAGCAATACAGTAAATCTGGTGTCCCAGCAGTGGCTGGCTAAGTTTAATAGTGTCCGTCAAATGATTTATTATTTTCTGCGGTGAAATACAGTTGCAAAAATAAAAAATACAGTAAATCTGTTGTTCCAGCTGTTGCAGGCTTAGTTTTATTCTGTCCGTAAAAGGGTATATTTTTTTCTGGGGTGAAATCTAATTGCCAGAATAGCAATTCCCTGAATCTGGTGTTCCAGCTGTTGCAGGTCTAGTTAAAATCTGTCTGTAAAAGGGTATATTTTTTTCTGGGGCGAAATTTAATTGCCAAAATAGCAATACCCTGAATCTGGTGTTCCAGCTGTGACTGAACAAGTTTAATAGTATCCGTCCAATTATAGATTTTGTTCTGGGGTGAAATGTAATTGCCAAAATAGCAATACCCTGAATCTGGTGTTTTAGCTGTGGCAAGCCAAGTTTAATACTGTCTGCTGTCTGGCAAAGGATAGATTTTTTTTCTGTGGTGAAATTCAATTGCCAAAATAGCAATTCCCTGAATCTGGTGTTCCAGCTGTTGCAGGCCTAGTTTAATTCGGTCCGTAAAAGGGTATATTTTTTTTCTGGGGCGAAATTTAATTGCCAAAATAGCAATACCCTGAATCTAGTGTCCCAGCAGTGGCTGGCAAAGTTTAATAGTGTCCAGCAAAGGATATATTTTGTTCTGGGGTGAAATTCAATAGCCAAAATAGCAATACCGTAAAACTGGTGTCCCAGCAGTTGCTGGCCAAGTTTAATAGTGTCCATCAAAGGATTTATTATTTTCTGCCGTGAAATTCAGTTGCAAAAATAGAAATACAGCAAATCTGTTGTTCCAGCTGTTGCAGGCTTAGTTTTAATCTGTCCGTAAAAGGGTATATTTTTTTCTGGGGTGAAATTTAATTGCCAAAATAGCAATATTCTGAATCTGGTATTCCAGCTGTTGCAGGCCTAGTTTAAAGCTGTCTGTAAAAGGGTATATTTTTTTGGGGGGTGAAATTTAATTGCCAAAATAGCAATACCCTGAATCTGGTGTTCCAGCTGTGACTGGACAATTTCCCTAGTGTCCGTCAAAGGATATATTATTTTCTGGGGTGAAAGTCAGTAGCAAAAATAGATATACAGTAAATCTGGTGTTCCAGCTGTGGCTGGACAAGTTTAATAGTGTCCGGCAGAGGATAAATTTTGTTCTGGGGTGAAATTTAATAGCCAAAATAGCAATACCGTAAATCTGGTGTCCCAGCAGTGGCTGGCCAAGTTTAATAGTGTCCGGCAAAGAATAGATAATTTTCTGGGGTGAAATTCAATAGCCAAAATAGCAATACCGTAAATCTGGTGTCCCAGCAGTGGCTGGCCAAGTTTAACAGTGTCTGTCATAGGATATATTATTTTCTGCGGTGAAATTCAGTTGCAAAAATAGAAATACCGTAAATCTGGTGTCCCAGCTCTGACTGGACAAGTTTAATAGTGTTCCGGCAAAGGATTTATTATTTTCTGGGGTGAAATTCAGTTGCCAAAATAGAAATACAGTAAATCTGGTGTCCCAGATTAAGTGGGTGGTGTAGCATGGCCGTTGTGAGCGGGTGGATTAAGACGATTTGTGTGATTTATAACCAACAAGATTCCTCCATGCTAAGGAGTTACATTGTAGAGTTATTATCAAAAACACTGGACACAATTACATTTTATAAAAATTTTAACAATCATTTTTGCTTGTGGTATTGTAACATTGCAGTGCAAGGAATGGTGGTCAGCACCGGCTACGAAAAAATGTTATAGACATTTTAACAACAATTTTTAATTGCCCTGTAAAAGATTGTAGGTGAGGGCCTGCAGGTGAGCTGACCCTCCCTGAAGAGGGACATGAGGAGATCTTGTGCACTGATCCGCAAACTCTTCAGCATCTACAGTCAGAAGAAGATGACGGTAGGGAATGGCAATTATTGTTTCACTAGGTGGATGATGCAGACGAGACAATGTTGTCAATGAGTGAGGGTCTTGTTAGGTCAATACAAGTCAGGAGGATGACCAGAGTGAGGAAGTGGAAAAGGAGATGGGGGACGATGACATCACTGACCCAACCTGGAAAGGTGGCAAGCCAAGCGAGGGCAGCTGGACAGAGGGGGAGTGATCCACAGCCCCGCAACAAGCTGGAAGAGGCTGTGGGGTGGCAAAAGGGAGAAGGCGGGCCACACCAAATAGGCCCACACATGTTCCCCCTTGCGAAAATCTCCCTTGCCAAGGGGTATGTGTTCTGCAGTCTGGCGCTTTTTTGAGGAAAGTGGGGACGATAAAAGAATTGTAATTTGCTAACTGTAACTGTGCTATACCAAAATAAGAACTCATAAATAAACAAATAACCTTAACATATCTTACATACTATTCATTAACTCTAACTCAAACCATAACAATAAAAACTCAAACCCAAGAATATAATGGAGGAAGACAGTACACTGTAGGCAAAATGAGTAGGGGTTGTGAACACTAGCAACCTCACCACCACCGGCATGATCCGCCACATGACATCAAAGCACCTTAACAGGTGGCCCGAACCCCTGGGTCCACAATCAGTATCTGTGGTTCACACCATTGCTTTCTCTTCCTCCCATGTGTTACGTGCTGGCCAATCCTCTGTCCTAGAAGCAGGCCTGGAAGACTACCCGCCCTGCAGCTGGGCCTTCGCAAGCACCATCAGCTAGCACACCCACTTCTGAGTTCAAGCACAGCGTACAGATCTCCTTATTCCAGGCCTTTGAACGTAAGCGCAAATACCCAGCCACCCACCCACAGGCCATAGCACTAAATGTGCACTTTTCAAAATTTTGCTGCTGGAAATGTTGCCATTTAGGCCTGTGGACACTGTGGCTTTCCTCAGCCTCATGTGTGCCATCCCCGCATCACATCCACAATTGTGTCACATAACATCACCCGTGCCCTGACCAACGCAGTTATTTTGAAGGTCCACTTAACGACAGACACATGGACAAGTGCTTTTGGCCAGGGACAATACATTTCCGTGGCGGCACACTGAGTGAACCTTCTGGAGGCCGGTAGCAAGTCGTACCCTGGGAAGGCACAGGTGCTACCGACACCAAGAACTCATAAATAACCAAGTATCATATTTTACTGCGTAGTCACAAACTCAAACCATAATAATAACAACTCAAACACTGGAACATAACAGGGCCAGCCCTCAAGCAAGCACGGCCTCACTGGGCTGAATGACAACTCTGCCCAGTGACCACATCAAAACGTTGGAAAATTGTCCCTCAAAAAAATGTCCTAATAATAGAATTTTAATCACTGTGCAGAAAACAACCTCTGCCCAGTGAAGAAGGCAAACTTTTAAATGGGACATTAAAGAGCGATCCATATGGCCATGTGGATCCCTCCTTAATGTCCGGGATCTGGCCATACCATGCCTAGCCCAAGCGTTCTCAACTTTCTCCATACCTACCCCAATTTGCCTGATGCTACTGGTGAAGGTGCGCCTTGTGTGTGTGCTCATTTCAGAAAGTCATCTACAGCTGCCGACAGTCTTGCAACGCTGCTGCAGCGCTTGTATTTGCCAGCTAATAGACTGTTGCGCGACGTGAGCACACGCTAGAATTCCATATTGCACATGTTGGGCATGCTTTGTGAGCAGAAGAAGGCACTAGTGGAATACCAGCTACAACATGGTCTAGTATCTCTGACCTCTGTGAGGTTTTACGCAACTCTGAAGGGTAAACACAGGTGGTGAGTGGCGATGCAGCTATTATCAGCCTAACCATCCCACTTCTGTGTGTACTGAAACGCTGGCTGCTAACAATGAAGGCAGACGCTTTACATGTGGAAGAGGTGGAACTAGGGGGAAGACATTACACAGGGTGATAGCCAGACCACCTTCAGTTCGTCTTATCAGTGTGAATTGGATGATGATGATGAGGAGGAGGAGGAGCAAGAGACTGTTGACTCCGCTACAGAGGGTAGTAACTATAGCAGGTTTATTCCATCTGTTCAGCATAGATGGGCAGGAGAGGAGGAAGAGGATAAGGAGATTGAGAGTCATCCTCCTGATGAGGACAGCAAAGTCTTGTCTGTTGGGACTCTGACACACATGGCTGACTTATGTTTTGCTGCCTTTCCTGTGACCCTCGCATTCTACCCATTTTGCACAACAGCGATTACTGGTTATTCAGTTCACCATTCTAGACCCACGCTACAAAGAGAACTTCTTATCTCTAATTCCTGTGGTGGAGAGGACTAGCAAAATGGTGCAATACCAGAAGGTCTTTCTTTAAAAATTGCTCCATAAATTTGCATCTGATAACGCTGGCAGCAGAGTACGTAGTTCCTTGGGCAACCCAGGAGGGGAGATGAGGGGAACACACACCAGTTCCAACAAGGGCAGGACAACAGTCTCCAAGGCCTGGGATAGTTTCATGAAACTCCGCCAGCACCCTCACGTTGATGCGCGGCCTAGTGTCACAAGGATGGAAAATAATGTGGAAGATGGTGAAGGAGTACATAGCAGACCTTGTCAGCGTCCTCAGTGATCCCTCTGTGCCTTATAACTACTGGGTGTCCAAGCTGAACACGTGGCACAAACTGGCACTCTACAGCTATAGCTAAATAATAAGGAACATAGAAGATATACTATATTGGACTGTAGTATTCAGGTAAAATGACCATGTGGGCACTTTAATAAATGGGTTTTGTGTTGCAGTTTCAGATCTCAGTTTCTAAAAGGTTCGCCATTGACATCAGAGTTTTAGAGGGTTAGCGCACCTGTAGGCCCTCAGCTACATTCTTTTACTCAATTTCATTTCGGCCAGAGCTACGGCCTCTGTGTGCACCATCAGCATCATGGCCACTTGCACGTCCCTTACTGGCTGCATTCTTAATATTGAATGTTATATACACTTAAAAGTATATCACACGTACAGTAGCACAGTATTAATAAGTGTATGCGCCAATAAATTAAAACAGGTATTTGGGATGCGCACACTTTACACAGGAGATGTAGCCTTGATAATGTCACAGAGTAGCATACACCGTCTTCGGATAAAGTACAGTATACGTCAGGTATGAAATGCACACACACTAGATGTTGCACAAATAATTTACATTTTCCCAAAATACACAGTTTTTGCCTGTGGTACAGTATTTGACACAGAGAGGCACAGGACTTTTGGGTCTTTGGAAATCTTGTTTTTAATAAAATCTGTTAAATTTCGCTTCCCACACTATCTTTCCCTGCCTACGCTCTGTTCTCCCTGACTGAGCCAAACATGCGTCATTGGGTGCTATATAGCACGTGATGATGTGTTTCGACCAGCCAATCACTGTAATGCCAGCAGCCAACATGGCTACTGGCATTACAGTGAGGGCAGTACTTACCTGCACCTGTTTTGGCTGCTTACAACCCACGAATCGTGCGGAGCGCAGACTCGAGCATAGCGCTCGAGAACATGTGGAATTCGGCCGAGTACCGCCATATGCCAAGCACAGCAGTGCTCGAGCCAAACCAGTATTCGGCCGAGCATGCTCGCTCATCACTAATAATGAATATAACACTAGAGGTGTATACTGACACCATGTGTAGCTAAATCATAGTATACTGAATATTGAATCTTAGTGAATACCAGCACACGTGTATTAAGTGGGTTGGGCTGTGTTATTCACAGAATTCTGCCATTCATTTCTATGGGGAATTTTTTATTTTTTATCAAAATTTTTGAAAAACAAGACTAAAAATTCTAAAGACTCCAGAAATACATAGTACACCTCTGAACACCGAGAGCTCCAAAATTCAGGTTTGAAAAGAGGCTGTACATTAAGTGTTTCATGTTATATTAATCACAGAATTCGGCCATTAATTTGTATAGGGGATTTTCTTTTAATAGAAAATGTATTAAAAACAGCAAATCTGATTGACTCCAGAAATACATAGCACACCTCTTAGCAACGTTTGAATAGAGTCTGTTTGGACTGTATTAATTGCAGAAAACTGGAGAAGAATAAATAAATAAAAATATAAGGATGTGTGGAATAACAATACAGTGCTTTTCAAGCGCTGTAATAAAGTAAAATATATACCTTCAAATTACACCATTTAAATCCCATAAGGACCCATGAAGTACCGTATTTTTCGCTTAATAAGATGCAACCCCCCCCCCCCCCCCAAAAAAAAAGTAGGGGGAAATGGCCGTGCGTCTTATAAAGTGAATAATAGTGAGCACTTCCATTATGGAAGCGCTCACTAGTATTCTTTAGGTGCCGGGAGTAAGGAGTGAAGCGCTGCAGTCTTCATTCCTGGGGCCGGCACTGCACTGTCCTGACCCCGTACAGCGTCAGGACGTACTGCTCGCACTATGACCTGAGGTTGCACGCAGTTAGGTGACAGTGTAGCACGGTCCAGAGAAGACAGGGTAGCGCGACTTCTAAAGAGACCGCCAGACCCGGAGCGGAGCCGCGCCGCAGGAGAGGTACAGTAAGAGAAGTTTTTTTTTTTTTGTCTGATGGGGGTCTGAAAGAAAAGGGATGATCTGAGGTCTGATGGGGGTCTGAAAGAACAGGACTGACCTGAGGTGTGATGGGGGTTTGAACGAATAGGGCTGATGGGGGGTCTGATGGGATCTAAAAGAAAATGTCTGATCTGAGGTCTGATAGGGTCTGAAAAAATGGGCTGTTCTGAGGTCTGTTGGAGGTCTGACATGGAGGGCTGATGTGATGTCCTGATATTTATGGGGTTCTGATCTGAGTATCTGGTATGAGGTCTGGTGAATAATATTTTTTCCTTATTTTCTTCCTCTAAAATCTGGGGTTCGTGTTATCATCGGTTACATCTTATAAAGCGAAAAATATGGTACATGTACGTCATATCTGGCTGCTTGGTTATAGTAGGAGGTTTCATTTAATTATGGTGGGCGGTGTCTCTTCTCTCTGGCAGCGAGCGCATCCAATCGCAGCGCTCCTCTCTTAGCCAGGGAGCCCTTGCTAAGAGAGGAGCGCTGCGATTGGATGCGCTCGCTGCCAGAGGGAAGAGACACCGCCCACCATAACTAAATGAAACTTCCTACTATAACCAAGTTGCCTCATTAGCATAAGAGGCGCAGAAGATACCGGGAGCGCTGCGGGCGAACTGGGGGGGCGTTTGAAAAAAAAACCCGTGTGCGGACATCAGCGGCAGCAGCCCTGTAAGATGGTATAAGTATCCCATGAATATTTTTTTACTGAAAGGTCCTCTTTAAGGAATAGTGACGTACATGTACTGCATGGTGATCGGGCGGGTGCAGGAGCTGCGCCCTCCCGAACAGCGGCACGGACCGTGCAGTCACTGACAGCCATGTGCCTCAGTGAAAACACAGATGCCGACGCATTAACCCTTGCATTGCTGCTGTCAGCGCAGACCGTGGCACGTGCAGCATCCTGCCGGGTGTTGTGATGGGGACCCGATGGCAGGGAAGGCAGCCCGATGCCTTCCTTGACAGCCCTTGAGATCCAGCCTACCGGGTTCTCACAGGCAGGAAGCTATTAGTGTATTACACTGTGTAATACACTTACAGCCAATGCTTTACAATACAGAAGTATTGTAAGGCATTGTAAAGGGGATAAGACCCCCAAAAGTTGAAGTTACAGAGTGGGACAAAAATAAAGTGAAAAAAGAAGTTAAAAAAATAAAGTTTTACAAAAAAATTGTAAAGTTTCAAGTTAAAAAAAGCGTCCTTTTCCCAAAATAAAGTAAAAAAAAAATTGTAAAAAATAGGAAAAAAAAGAAAAGTAGACATATTAGGTATCGCCACACCAAGGATATTTTGCTTTAATTCTTGTGGAACACCAATAGGGTTAACAAAGTTTGTAAAATCAGTTTTGAATACTTTGAGGGGAGTTGTTTCTAAAATGGGGCCATTTATGGGTGGTTTCTATTATGTAAGCCTCACAACGTGACTTCAGACCTGAACTAGTCCTTAAATAGTAGGTTTTTCTTCTAAACTTCTAAGCCTTCTAACGTCCCAAAAAAGAAAATGTAATTTACAAAATGAACCAAACATGAAGTAGACATATGGGAAATGTAAAGTAATAATTATTTTAGGAGGTATCACTGTCTGTTTTAAAAGCAGAGAAATACAAATTTTTTAAATTGTGAATTTTTCCCAATTTTTGGTAAATTTGGTATTTTTTTTATAAATAAAAATGAAATATTTTGACTCAAATTTACCACTGTCATGAAGTACAATATGTTACGAGAAAACTTTAGAATGGCTTGGATAAGTAAAAGTGTTTTAAAGTTATCACCACATAAATTGACACATGTCAGATTTGCAAACAATGGCAGGGTCCTGAAGGGGTTAAAGTACAAGTCTCTTAGATGCCTAGAAAAAGGAGCCAATATTGAATTCCCTATGTATACCTGTTGGTTCCAAAGTGTCCAATTAAAAAAAATCACCTCAATTCCAGTCAGATATAATGTACGTATTTTTCACCCTATAAGACGCACCGGCCCATAAGATGTACCTAGGTTTTAGAAGAGAACAATAAGAAGAAAGTATTTCCATTACACCTTAGGTCAGACCAGCAATCAGACCCCCAATGTTAATCAGACCTCAGCTTACAGCCCCAATCAGACCCCCCAATGTCAATCAGACCTCAGTTCAGAACCCCAATGCCTCAGATCAACCCCCCCAACCTTCAGCCATCTAGCAGCCCCCATATGTCAGCCATCTGCCCCCATATGTCAGCCAACAGCCCCTATATGTCAGCCATCAGCCCCCATATATTCAGCCATCAGCCCTTATATGTCAGCCATCAGCCCCCATATATTCAGCCATCAGCCCCTAGCACAAATAAAATAAAACTCACCTCTCCTGCTCCTGGACACCACCGCTCCGCACCATCTCGATCCTCTTTTTACTACTGTCGGCTGTGTACAGCCCTGCACAGCCGATAGCCGAGCCGAGGACCAGGAAGATGTGAGTACAGTGCCTTCACTACTTCCCGGTCCTCTGGTACTAATGAAGCGCTTCCATAATGGAAGCACTTCATTAGTATTCACCCCATAAGAAGCAGGGGCATTCCCCCTCCACTTTGGGGGAGGAGTGTGTCTTATGGGGCGAAAAATAATTCACAATTTTAATTGAGCAAGATTGTGCTTCTCAAAGAATGTTGCAGTAAAGGAAGTTCAGTCTGTATTTTGTGTTCTGTTGGATGCTTGTTCTCAATTAGTACTTAACAAATGTAATAGCGATGTTGGTTAAACCTATTCCTAAATTCTTGTGTGGTTTCTCCCACATATAGCAGACCACATGAACACTGCAGTACATATATCACATAATCAGATTTCCCCTTGATTTTATATATCTTATTAGTTCTTGGGTGTGAAAAAATATTCCCTAATAATCATACTACAGTAAGTGTAACAATTTAAAAAGGGATAGCAGCCAGTCTTATTAAATTAATCAGATTTCTCATTATATCTGCATGGACTAATTTATCAGCTAGGTTTTTCAATCTCCTGTAGGACATGAGTGAATTGAAATTCTTCAATATCTGGAAAGGACTCAGGCAAAATATGCCAATTACACCTCAAAGTATGCGCAATGTGTGTGTGTGTGTGTGGGGGCGGGGGGGGGTTGGACATGGCCTGGAAGTGCATGGAGAAAGACATGTGCAGGCTCAGCTCCTGGCCTGTGAAAATAATCTAGTGGCATCTACTAACTCCGCATCTGCTATCTACCTTACCGTTGTGGCATTTAAAGGTGAAATTCCTTGCTGTTTGGGCCTACTTTGCTTACTCACTGCAAGCCGCCATTAGCTGACTCAGGCTGCCACAACACTGTGGCACTTCTCTTTGCTGGACTGCTGTTTGATCGTGCCCCACTCTCGGGATCACTGACAATTTAACCCCAGGAGGCGCTTTCCTGTTTCCTGCTGGGACCGCTGCCGGCTTGCTACTTTACCAGAGTAGTGTGGACCCACAACTACCAAGGATAGGTCATCAATATCAGATCGACGGGGGTTTGACTCCTGGCACCTCCACCGACCAGCTGTTTGAAGAGAAGGCAGCGCTCATAGGCATCCTCTGTTGTCATTGAAAGAGTTCAAAGAGTGCTTCACCCTAAGCCCAAGCAATCTAAACCTACAAATGACATTATCTGTGGCTTACTGAGTTTTGTTGAGACATCTGTGATCCTGACCAAATATGGATTTAGACGGGCAATAGGCTTCTTGTTAAGTGGAGGTCAAGAGCTGCATTTACATGCAGCGATCACCTCCACAGTATGAGAATGATCAATATTGTAATCGCTCGCTCTGCGTTGTCTCTGGGCAGCAGATTGCTGTTTGGACAGCGCTATCTGCTGCCCAGAAACAATAATTTACTTGCAAGTGACAGTTTCACCTGATGAATGAGCTGCACCTTGTTGGGAAGGAGTGTTTGCTGTAATATTTGTTCCCGATAGTCTGCCCAAATATCTCTCTGTCTAAATCCACCTTTAAACTAGAGAGATGCCTACCATCACCTACGAGGGCACAGATATCCAAATATACGAGGACACTTCTGCCTCCACTCTGCTAAAGAGCCGTAAGATGAAGTTGGTTTGGACATCCTGCGCTCTAAAAAAATACTATATCGTTGGTTATTTCCATTTGGTATTGCAATTCTGGCTGATAGAATGCAACTAACAGTGCACTGTCCAGAGGATCTGCCTTCAGTGACAGACTTTCTACAGATCCCTCATGGTTTCCTCTAGATGATAAATGGCAATTCCCCACATTGCTAAAACAAACAAGAATTGAAAGATTCTTGGCTGCCTATAAAAAGTGTTACAAGCTGTGATATTTTCCAAAGGGGGTGCTACTAGATTCTAACCTTGCAGGGTGCCCAAAGTTTTTCTTTGTGCCCCTTTCCTTTTCAATTTTCAATTTATTATGATTTAACAATTATTAGATGAAAGACAATACAAGGCATTATATTAAGAAGGCAATATAGTACAGTCAACATTGTCTGAATGGGTATCGCATAGCGATGCGAACAGTCAGTCCATTAGCATTAGCAGACTATAAGTATAATATTGTAGTCCCGGATTGGATGATGAATTCCAAAGGATGTTGACTTGTGTAATCTGGGATGAGTCTTGTTTGCTCTTGTCCTGTATCGGTAGACTTCAGAAGAGAAACCTTAATAACTGAATGAACTGCCTTGTATGCATAAGAAAACAAGTAAAAGAACTTGTACAATAACAAAATGATAAACGTGTAATACGTATATATGGGAGTTTATGGAATGAAGACAAAAAAGGGGGAGGGGGAGTGAGCCCGAGACCACTGTCACATATACAAGAAGGTGTAGAAAGTGAGAGTGTTGTCACTGTTGGTTATTTAATCTCATATACTTCTATTGGCATCCGTTTGAGGGTTAATTTTCTTCTGACATGTGGTTAAGGAAAGAAGTTAAATTGCGATAGGTTACCCATGGGGCCCAAAGTGTCATAAATCTACTCTGGGTATGTTGAGTTAATGCGACAATCTCTTCAATACCGTATATTTGGTTCACTTTATGCAACCACAGGGGTATTGTGGGGCAAGATGACGTTCTCCACAGCGGGGGGATTAGAAGTTTAGTAGTAATGAAAGAAGGGATTTACTTTGCACATTTTGTCTCTCTTCATTCCAACCTAAGAATATCAAGGTAGGTGAAGGTATAGATTTCAATGAACAGATGTTTTTGGTAATCTCTAAAACAGAGTTCTAGAACGTTGTTAGTTTCGAGCAGGACCACCAAATGTGCAAGTATGTCCCTCTTTCTGAGTTACATCTTCATCAAGTGTAAGAGATAGATGGATACCAATTATTAATTTTAACCGGGGTAATATACTATCTGGACAGTATTTTGTATGAATTTTCTTGTATTCTTATACAAGAGTATAGCCCATGGGAGCATTTGTAAATGTTGGAGATTGCGGTGGGTGATAGATTAATTCCTAAATCTCTTTCCCAGAGGCCTATATAGGCTCGCTTTAGTGGGACAGATCTTATTAGGAGAAGGTTGTAGAGTTTTGATAGCACCTTGACCGGTGTGTTATGTTGTGCCATTAGGGTTTCTAGTTGTGTCAGTCGTCTGTCCAATTGTCAATGTCATATATAAGAGTGAAGTGCCATTTTGAGTTTGTAATATTCTAGGAAATTTTGTGGTTTCTCTTTATTATTATGTCAGCTAGTGATTTCACTGTCCCATTTTCTATGATGTTTTCTAGTGGTATGTCTATGGTGTGTAGACGGTCTGGGATTTTGCATATGGGCGGGAGTATAGCTGGGAGATGGCTTTGATAAAGGGTCGGAAATGTGGTAATGTCTTAGGGTTTCAGTCATAAAGGTCCAATCCACCTTGTCGAACACTTTCTATGCATCCGTACCCAGGAGGACCAACGGGGAGCAGGATATATTATCGTGTTGCATGAGATGCAGGAGCCTGACAGAATTGTCTCTGCCCTCTCTACCTTTTACAAAGCCAACTTGTTCAGGGGAGACTATATTCGGTAACAAGGGGCTTAAACGCTGCCCTACAAGGTCAGCATATATTTTTAGGTCATTATTCAAAAGGGATATTGGTCTGTAATTACTGCATAGTTCTGGATCTTTCCCTTCTTTGTGTATAAGGGAGATGTGTGCTTCAAATGCTTGTCTTGGTAATGCAGAGCCCTGTAGTATAGCATTACAGAAGCGCAGGAGGAGGGGTTGGAGAGTTTCTTGTAGGGATTTGTAGTATGAGACAGGTAGACAATCATGGCCAGGGCTCTTACCCGTAGGGCTCTTTGGCAGGATGGACTAGACCTCCAGTAGCGTAAACGGTTTGCTGATCTCTCTTTGCTGATCCACCGACAATGTTGGGAGACGAAGAGAAGAGAGGAAGTCTTTGATATCTTCTCATCTTTTTGTTTTTTGATCGTTTGTGCTCTTAGTTGATACAGGAATTTATAATAATGACAAAATGCGTCGGATATACCTTTGGCGTCCGTGACACGTGGGCCGAAATGGTGTTTTGTCGAGAGTATGTACGTGCGTGCTTTGCCTTTCTTAATGAGGGACATCATTATTTTGGATATTTTGTTGCCATGTATGAAATGTCTGTTTTTCCATGACATGTAAAATTTAGCTGATTGTACGTTTAGTATGTCTCTCAATTGTTGTCGTTTGGAAACTAGTGTTGCCTCGAATGACTGCTTTATGGGCTTCCCAAATTGTTGTAAAAGGTAGTGTGTCATCCATGTCCGATGAAAGTAATCTGTTAAGGCGTTTTCTATGTGGCCTTTATATTGTTGGTTGGAGAGGATGGATTAATTCAGTCTCTAAGTCATTAAGGATTTTGCAATGTTGCCAATTGAAGTGCGTAACATTTTTTTGGAAAAAAATATTTGGAGAAGCGGCTTCACCCAGCAGGGGACTAATGGAATGGAGGTGCTCGCCTGGTTGCCTTCACCCCAAGGCGTACAAATAAAATACTTACAGCAATTAATCGATTCAAGGGGCACACTCCAACATCAGGATCATACGTTTTAATAAACTCAATGTAAAAACACAATATTATGACACTATTAAAAATCACAGCTCACTTAAAAACCCACACTTAAAATGGCTTACTACCATATATAATCTATCTTCATAACAGTGCAAATTTGTGCAAATATATGTTAACCTGTGCAAAAGGGTGTTAGGTCAGTAACGCCTTACTGACAAGTGAAATGTGCAAAAACAAACTTGCTAAAAACTTGCTAAAATTAATTAATTGCTCAAATGTCTGTTATTAAGGATCGCTGGTGTTGTCCGGCCAAGTTGTAGATACGGGGTGATAACAGTTACACCAGGTAATA
Organism: Bufotes viridis; assembly: GCA_033119425.1. Lineage (NCBI taxonomy): Eukaryota > Metazoa > Chordata > Amphibia > Anura > Bufonidae > Bufotes > Bufotes viridis. The sequence goes on from CM065590.1 coordinate 360,380,705, forward strand.
GCCGGATAGTATGATAAAGTTCCAATGATAATCCGATAGTCCGTGCTACTAAGGACACTTTCTTACCTCCCTCTAGAAGAAGAAATCCATGCAGCCTTCCCCACGCGTAGGTTGTCCCCGACACCACTGGCGTCCCACGTGGTGTAGGTCTTTCCGTGGCGTCCCACGAGACCGGAAGGGGAGCGGGTCAGAGCGCTTCAGGGAGGATCGCTGCTTCTAGGTCCTAGTGCCCTCGGCTTCTGTATTATCTGTAGGCACCGGCCGCTGCACTGGAGGGAGGCTTTATAATTGATCCGAGTTCCTCATACACTTGATCACCAGTAATTTCACAACACTGTTCAGTAGTCCCAAATGCGTTTCGGGGAGACCCCCTTCTTCAGTGGATACTGTCAGTGTGTGCTTTACTTCTTTATATAACCGGACAACAATCACCAGTCTGGGCGTCAGTCTATCATCAGTCATTCTTAAAACCTGACATGGAATACTTTTACATCCTTTTATCTTCTGCTAAATATTGAAATAGTACATTTCTTAATATACCCATATTGAGCCTTCTTACTTTATATAGGTAATGAGCCTTCTAAAAGTATATTGTGCATATTCACATTAAAATCATTATGCGTATTCACATTAAAATCACGAATGATGTCACCGATACTTCATTCCATACGGGTCCAGATGTGGAGATAGGTGGCTAGAATGGATACAACGATGAACCAAGGGAGGGGGGCTGCAGGGAAGGGAGATCGTGGTGTCGATACACGACCAGACCACGAAGTCCCGTCCCCATCAGACCACCTCCCTTTACAGAAAGCCAAAAACTTCCATCTCCGCATTGAGACCCTTGGGCATTAAGTTTTCAAATTCGAAAAATTTTCTGGATTCATGTCTGGACATGTTTGAAATGTGGTTGCCTCCTCTCCATGGTCTCTTCACTTTTTCTATTGCTGCAAATGTCAGTCCTGCAGGATTGCTATTATGTTTCAGTTTAAAATGTTTAGACAGAGGATGTGCCTCATGCCCTTTTTTGATATTTGAAATGTGTTCTGATAACCTCTTTTTTAAAGTGCCCTTAGTTCTACCAATGTATTGTTTCTTGCAACTACATTGAATAATGTAGATGACATCGGTAGAATTGCATGTCAAGCAATCCTTAATTTTCATACTAAATGAATTTGTGGATGACTGACTGACTCGTCTTTCTCGGAAAGATGTAACTCTGCAGTTAGAACATCGTCCACACCTAAAAGCCATTAGGGCTAACCAGTTATTCCCTTTCTTTTATACCTCTCTGACTGTGGGGGCTACTATATTGGCTAAATTATCCGCCTTAGTAAATACTACATTTGGTTTCTCATCTAGTAGTTCCCAATCCATTTGTCCTTCCGAAGGATGCCCCAGTGTTTACTTATTATTTTTTCAATTTGTTTGAACTGTGAGCAAAGGGAATAATTATTCGAGGGCTATCTGTATTTGTAGCATTTTCCTTTTCTTTTTCTTTAAAAGAAATCCTTCCTGTCCATTTTCCTTACTTTATTCAAAGCAGAGTCCAGAACTTTTTGGGGATATTCCTTCTCCAGGAATTGTTCCTTCATCAATGCCGCTTCTGTTTCAAAATTTTCCTCTATCGTACAGTTTCGCTTGATACGTCTGAATTGGCTAACTGGGACGTTTGTTAGCCATCTTGGAAGATGGCAGCTGTCGAATTTTATATAGCTGTTTTTGGCCACTTCTTTAAAATGTGTACTGCAAATTAATTTTGCTCCTTTCACTTTTATATCCAAGTCTAAAAATTCTATATTTTGCTGACTTATAGTGGGGGTAAAAACTAGCGGCGCTATATCGACGACATTATTTTTATTTGGCAAGACTCTCTAGTTGCGTTAAACAATTTTCTAGCTGAAATCAACAGTAATAACAGAAATTTAGTTTTTACCCCCACTATAAGTCAGCAAAATATAGAATTTTTAGACTTGGATATAAAAGTGAAAGGAGCAAAATTAATTTGCAGTACACATTTTAAAGAAGTGGCCAAAAACAGCTATATAAAATTCGACAGCTGCCATCTTCCAAGATGGCTAACAAACGTCCCAGTTAGCCAATTCAGACGTATCAAGCGAAACTGTACGTTAGAGGAAAATTTTGAAACAGAAGCGGCATTGATGAAGGAACAATTCCTGGAGAAGGAATATCCCCAAAAAGTTCTGGACTCTGCTTTGAATAAAGTAAGGAAAATGGACAGGAAGGATTTCTTTTTAAAGAAAAAAGAAAAGGAAAATGCTACAGATAGCCCTCGAATAATTATTCCCTTTTGCTCACAGTTCAAACAAATTGAAAAAATAATAAGTAAACACTGGGGCATCCTTCGGAAGGACAAATGGATTGGGGAACTACTAGATGAAAAACCAAATGTAGTATTTACTAAGGCGGATAATTTAGCCAATATAGTAGCCCCCACAGTCCAGAGGGGTATAAAAAGAAAGGGAATAACTGGTTAGCCCCCAATGGCTTTTTTAGGTGTGGACGATGTTCTAACTGCAGAGTTACATCTTTTCCGAGAAAGACGGAGTCAGTCCAGTCGTCCACAAATTCATTTAGTATGAAAATTAAGGATTGCTTGACATGCAATTCTACCGATGTCATCTACATTATTCAATGTAGTTGCAAGAAACAATACATTGGTAGAACTAAGGGCACTTTAAAAAAGAGGTTATCAGAACACATTTCAAATATCAAAAAAGGGCATGAGGCACATCCTCTGTCTAAACATTTTAAACTGAAACATAATAGCAATCCTGCAGGACTGACATTTGCAGCAATAGAAAAAGTGAAGAGACCATGGAGAGGAGGCAACCATATTTCAAACATGTCCAGACATGAATCCAGAAAATTTTCGAATTTGAAACCTTAATGCCCAAGGGTCTCAATGCGGAGATGGAAGTTTTTGGCTTTCTGTAAAGGGAGGTGGTCTGATGGGGACGGGACTTCGTGGTCTGGTCGTGTATCGACACCACGATCTCCCTTCCTGCAGCCCCTCCCTTGGCTCATCGTTGTATCCATTCTAGCCACCTATCTCCACATCTGGACCCGTATGGAATGAAGTATCGGTGACTATCATTCGTGATTTTAATGTGAATACGCATAATGATTTTAATGTGAATATGCACAATATACTTTTAGAAGGCTCATTACCTATATAAAGTAAGAAGGCTCAATATGGGTATATTAAGAAATGTACTATTTCAATATTTAGCAGAAGATAAAAGGATGTAAAAGTATTCCATGTCAGGTTTTAAGAATGACTGATGATTGACTGACGCCCAGACTGGTGATTGTTGTCCGGTTATATAAAGAAGTAAAGCACACACTGACAGTATCCACTGAAGAAGGGGGTCTCCCGAAACGCGTTTGGGACTACTGAACAGTGTTGTGAAATTACTGGTGATCAAGTGTATGAGGAACTCGGATCAATTATAAAGCCTCCCTCCAGTGCAGCGGCCGGTGCCTACAGATAACACAGAAGCCGAGGGCACTAGGACCTAGAAGCAGCGATCCTCCCTGAAGCGCTCTGACCCGCTCCCCTTCCGGTCACGTGGGACGCCACGGAAAGACCTACACCACGTGGGACGCCAGTGGTGTCGGGGACAACGCTACGCGTGGGAAGGCTGCATGGATTTCTTCTTCTAGAGGGAGGTAAGAAAGTGTCCTTAGTAGCACGGACTATCGGATTATCATTGGAACTTTATCATACTATCCGGCTATTACCTGGTGTAACTGTTATCACCCCGTATCTACAACTTGGCCGGACAACACCAGCGATCCTTAATAACAGACATTTGAGCAATTAATTAATTTTAGCAAGTTTTTAGCAAGTTTGTTTTTGCACATTTCACTTGTCAGTAAGGCGTTACTGACCTAACACCCTTTTGCACAGGTTAACATATATTTGCACAAATTTGCACTGTTATGAAGATAGATTATATATGGTAGTAAGCCATTTTAAGTGTGGGTTTTTAAGTGAGCTGTGATTTTTAATAGTGTCATAATATTGTGTTTTTACATTGAGTTTATTAAAACGTATGATCCTGATGTTGGAGTGTGCCCCTTGAATCGATTAATTGCTGAAGTGCGTAACAGTAGAATTAAGTGGTCTGAATGGGTATTTTGTTTATTTCTCTGATAGTCAGAGGTGAAGGGAGGGGAAGGAATAGGTAATCTATACGTCCGTACGAATGTTGCACGCAGGAAAAGTGAGGGTAATCCCTTTCTGTTGGATGGATATGTCTCCAAGTATCTACTAATTGGCGGAATATAATGTTTTATGTATTCTGTTAAACGCTTTCTTGGACAGCATTGCGTGTCATGTGGACTTGTCCATATGTGAGTGCAAAGCTGTATTTAGGTGTCCTCCCAAAAGGAAAATTCCTTCAATAAATGGTTTGCATTCTCTCATGGTACGTACAATCCATGTGTTGGCTCTTTTAGAAAGAAAGAAAAATATAGCGACCCTGGTCGTCAGCGAGAGTATCTTGGTGTTGGAAGGGCACATGTTTATTAATAGCTATGGCCACTCCCCTAGACTTCTTAGATATTGAGTATGAATGATGACACTGATTAAAGAAGGATTTTTGGAAAGTGGGGGACTTGGATTGGATTAAGTGTGTTTCTTTAAATAGCAAAATGTCTGCTTTTAGCTTTTTAAGATGTGCAAAGATCTGAGCTCTTTTGATGGGCGAGTTAAAGCCTCTTACATTTTATGAAACGAAGGTCATGGCCTGTATGTCAGTGACCATCTGTGGATGTAGTGATCAATGGTTTCTGCTTTGGATATGGTCTCTGGCGAGGAGATTAATGTGTCAGGAAGGGTAAAGGTTGGTAAGTCAAATGTTGAGGTGGGGTATGTACCACTTTTGGGATGGTTGGTAGTGATTTTATGAATATGGTGCCTAAAAACAAAGTTGAACATCTTGTAGTGTTTGTAACATAATAGAGGGGGTACAGTTATTCACACCCTTTAGAATTGAGTAACATTAACTAGTGAGAACCTGCAAAAGAAGTTTTAAGTATAATGCTCAGCATATTAGTAGCAGTCTTTCAGGAGATGCATCTCCTCAGCTCACATGGGGTCCAGACGTCTTTGTGAAGTCGACGCTCTTTGGGACCTCTTATTGGTTATTTGATTCTTGGGGCCTTTTGACTGTTCCCATGATAACTCACAGGTGGAGTTGGTATGTCGATAGTCGAATGTGCCATTTCTAGTACTGGTGGCAGGTCCAGTGGGATATCTAGTTCTGTCGTCACTACTACCACGTCTTCTGGCGTGTGAGCTGTATAGTGTTTTCCATTGGCTGAGATAGAGATGCCAAACGGGAATAGCCAGGGAAACACGAATTGTGTCTGGCGTAGTACATCTGTGAGTGGCTTAAGTAATCTTCGTTTTGCCAATGTAGATAGCGCCAGGTCCTGGAATATTCTTTTGGCTATTATAGGAAAGGGAGTCTAAAGATCTTGTATTCTGAAGGATTTTTTCCTTTATGCGAAAGTCTAGTAGTTTGCAGACGATATCTCTGTGTGCTCTTTCAATTAATAGCGACTGTTTTTCAGAGTCTCCAAGTAGTCCTGAGAATATGTCTGTTAGGATAGTTGTAATGTCCGTGGCTTCGACAGATACTGGTACTTCTCTCACTCTCAAGTTATTGTGTCTGTTGCGGTTTTCTAAATCTTCCATAGTGGTATATAACTTGTTGATGCGTGCCTTATGTATTTGGAGATTTGAGGCGACTGACTTTCTTCAAGCGTATCGATCCTATGTCCCAGATGTTGGAGGTCTTGCTTGATCTCAGATATGTCTTTAGCAATGGGGGCTAGGAAGGAGGTTAGGAGGCGGATAAGAAATGCTCTGGAGATTCATTTGCTATTTTTAGAATATTCACCGCCGTCTTCACTTGCATGCTCTGAGTCTGATGTGTGGGCGTCTTTTGGCGATATTGTTTTGGGTGCCGCTATAGTGTTTTGTTAGGAATTTATCCATTTCAGAGTTGATAAATGCTGTAGTTATCTCTTGTTCTGTTCCAGGTGTTTTACAGGCAATTTTCACCATATTGGTCTCCTGTAGGTTAGAAGCGTGACAGAGGTCTCCCTTTGTACTGATGGAAGAGTCACATTATATTTTAACCCCTAGGGTGCAAGAGGAAAGGGCTTTTAATCAGTTTCTTCTCTGTATGCACTAGGGGTCAGATAGGGAGAGTGGGGTAGGAGGTAGTAGAGGAGGTTATTTGATGGTGTGCAGATCCTGTCTAGAATCCAGATAGAAAAATAGGAGCAGTGCTCTTAGTTGGGCGACTTGTTGCAAAAGTCTTTATTAGACCTGGTGTAGTGATGAGTGTCTCCAGCTGAGTTGCAGCCAGAATCTATATGGCTATTGGGCCTGAGGAGTGTCGTAGTTTACAGCTTTGTGGTCTAGCTGGGGGTCCCTCCCCCCTCTTTTAGTGTGTGGCAGTCACAGAGGTGTCACTCCAGGGGATCCCTCTAGTGCTCAGGGGCTTCGGGCCTTATGCCTCATCACTAGCACGACAGTCTGGGGTATGATGTGCTCCTTAACACTGTGTTCACTGAGTGCTGATATAGTGGTGGGGGTGAATATAGTGGCTACTTGTAGGCTGCAGTGCCCCGTGTGCCCGAATTCCTCCTTTCCAGACTGAGCTGACCTGCTTCTGTGTCGCCGTCCGGGCCCTCTCTCCATGCCTTCCCCTGCAATCCGCTTCCAGATCCCCAACTTCAGCTCCATCCCACAACGGAACTTCCGAATCCAGACGGGTCCAGGTCTATGCGGCTGTGCTCTCAGAGCGAGTGCGGCGCCGGCACCTGAGCTCGGGGTTTTGGCCTTGTGGTAGGCCGCAACCCAAGTAGGCATCTGAATCACTTCCAGAGGTGGTGGAAAGCGGCCAGGCTAGTCTTCGACTGCTGTTCCGGGGTTTTTCAGATTTTATCAGAGGAGCAGAGCTTCCTGCGTCCGTTCACTAGCATGCCAGGCCCCGCCCCCTTGTGCCCCTTTCCCTTTAAGTTATTTTGAAAATGTCAAAGATGAAAATAAAAAAATGTTTATGCCTAAAATACAAAGGAAATGTGTCATCTTTATGCCTTTTGAAGATCATTTCATCTTCAGTTTGCTTAACTGTTCACAGCAGTGGCGTGCCTAAGTTGTCTGGCACCCGGGACGGGTCCTTTCTCTGGCACCGTCCCCCCCCCCAATACATTTTAAAAAAATTGTACTGCCTCACAGTATTATAGCCCTGATTGTAAAACCCTCTCAGTAGTTTTGTACAGATGTGTGCCCCCTAACAGTAGTTATGCCCACATTGTGCCCCCTTAAAGTACTTATCCCTTCATTGTACCCCCTTCACAGTAGTTATGCCCTCATTGTGCCCCCCTCACAGTAGTTATGCCCTTTGTGCCCCCTCACAATAGTTATTTACTCTCTGTGCCCATTTCACAGCAGTAATGCCCTATCTGTGCCCCTTCACAGTTGTAATGCCCTCTTTGTGCCCCCTTGACAGTAATAATGCCCATTGTGCCCCTTCACAGTAATAATGCCCATTGTGCCCCCTTCACAATAATAATGCCCTCTGTGCACCCTCCATAGTAGAAATCCCCATTGTGCCCCCTTAATAGTAGTAATGCCCTCTGTGCTAATAATGCCCATTGTGCCCCCTTCACAGTAATAATGCCCTCTGTGCCCCCTTCATAGTAGTAATGACCTCTGTGCACTGTGCCCCTTCACATTAGCAATGCCCTCTGTGCCCCCTCCAGAGTAGAAATGCCCATTGTGTCCCCTCTGTTAAAAAAAACAAACAAAAAAAAACACAGTAACTACTCATCTTGTCCCGTTCCTGAAGCTCACAGTCCTCTCTCCCCAGCAGACACAGATCGCTATGCAGCACTGTGTGGGCAGAGCTTATGCAGATTTCTGGGCTGCAGGCTCCTCCTACACAGGCAGGCTGTGCAATCTGTGTCTGCAGGCTGAATGGTGGAGCAGGGAGAAATCCCCCTGCTTCACCATTCAGAGCGCCACCAGCCTGAATTAGGGGAGGAGCGCAGGAAGCTTAGAGGTAAGTGACAGCACTGCAGCTCCCTGCGCTCCAGCAATGAGCGCTTTCATCTGTATTGATGGAAGCGCTTATTGCTTCTGGACTCTGGCACCCCCGGGGCGGACCACCACTCAGGCCCCCCCATTTGCACACCACTGGTTCACAGTAACAGTAATTTTGATCAGGGGTGCCCAAACTTTTTCTTGCCACTGTATGTATATATATATATATATATATATATATATATATATATATAGTAGCTCACAAAAGTGAGTACACCCCCTTTTTTTGTAAATATTTTATTACATCTTTTCATAGGACAAAATATAAGATATGACACTTCGACACAATGTAAAGTAGCCAGTCTACAGCTTGTATAACATAAATGTCTAAGGCGCTGCCAACAATACACCCCTAAATGACAATGGCCAAATTGTACCAATTAAGCCATTTTCCCTCCCCGGTGTCATGTGACTCCTTAGAGTTGCAAGGTCTCAGGTGTGAATGGAGAGAAGGTGTTTTAAATTTGGTGGTATTGCTCTCACACTCTTGCATACTGGTCACTGGAAGTTCACCATGGCAGCTCATGGCAAGGAACTAAATAAAAAAATTAGCTCTACCTAAAGATGGCCTAGGCTATAAGAAGATTACAAGTACCCTGAAACTAAGCTGCAGCACGGTGGTCAAGACCACACAGCGGTTTTAACAAGACAGGTTCCACTCATAACAGACCTCGCCATGGTCAGCCAAAGAAGTTGAATGCACATGCTCAGCATCATATTCAGAGTTTGTCTTTTCAAAATAGATGTATGAGTGCTGCCAGCATTGCTGCAGAAGTTAAAGCCTGTCAGTGCTCAGACCATATGCCACACGCTGCATCAAATTGGTCTGCATGGCTGTTGTCCCAGAAGGAAGCCACTTCCAAGGACTCTTTGAAGGAATCATGAATGCTAACATGTACTGTGACATACTGAAGCAGAGCATGATAAAACTGAAGTTAAAGGTGATGGACTGGCCAAGCATGTCTCTAGACCCAAACCCTATTGAGCATCTGTGGGGCATCCTCAAATGGAAAGTGGATAAGTGCAAGGTCTCTAACATCCACTAGCTCTGCGATATCGTCATGGAGCTCTAGTGAACTCCCAAGAGAGTTAAGGCAGTGCTGGAAAATAATGGTGGCCACACAAAATATTGACATTTTGGGCACAATTTGGCCATTTTCACTTAGAGGTGTACTCACTTTGGTTGCCAGCAGTTTGGACATTAATGGCTGTGTGTTGAGTTATTTTGAGGGCACACCAAATTTACACTGTTATACTGAGGTCACTCAAGGGTCTTAGGCTTAGCTGCCTTTTTAGGGTGACCCAGTATAAGCGCCGCAGTGGAGAGTGGGATTCAGCTGGGCTCCTGCTGTAATAAGCCATACCTGTCAGAGCGCCAATCCGGCCATTTAACCCCTTAGATGCCATGGTCAATTAGCAATCGCGGCATCTAAGCTATTACAGAGGAAGTAGACTCCCTCTGTCTCCTGCAGACAACCCATTACTGTGCACGGCAGACTGGAACCTAATGAAGGCCCCAGGCCTGCCTGCTCTGTATCCTAGCAAGCCGTGCCTCTCGCGCAGACTTCTGGTGGATTTCAGTATAGAACTGACAGAATAATACATTGCATTGCATAAGCAATTCCAATGTATTATAGAAGCCATCAAAAAATACCCTATTAAAGTCCCCTTGTGAAACTAGTAAACAGTTAAAAAAAGTTTTATTAAATAAAAATTTTTTTAAAAAATAGGCCATATTAACAGAAAAAGAAAAAAAAGTTATAGCTATTGGAATGTGAAACGAAAAAATGAAAAAAAATTGCTTGGTTACTAAGGCCTAAAACAGGCTGGTTACTTAGGTAATATATATATATATATATATATATATATATATATACATATATATATATATATATATATATATATACATATATATATATATATAGTCGGAATTTGTACTTGTGGACGAGGTCAGAGATGACAGACTCCACTGGTTTCAACTAGTTAAGAGGCCAAAGCACTTTGGGGGTCATTTATTAAGATGCTGATCTTAATAAAACCCGCTTCTAAATGTAAGACAGCTTCCGAGCTGATATAGGCGTATTTCAGGTTTATAAATGACCTACTTTATTTTTATCCAAAACAATAACAGCAGCCCAAAGTTATGCATGCATTTTTGTAAAGTCCTCTGTTAACAGAAAATAAAATACATAAACACGGGCACAAACTAAACATAACATTTTCACCTATATCTTCAAGTAAAAAATTCTGCAATTACTGCTGCACACTCGGTAGCTGGGACTTGCTCTCTTGTCACACTGTTGCTCCTAGCAAAAGGTCTGCATCCTCCACCAATTTATCGGGATTTGGATAGGGTCAGTAATGACAGACTCCACTAGATTCAACAGGTTAAAAGTCCAAATCACTTTATTTTCGACCAAAACAATAACAGCAGCTCAGTTATGCACACACGTTAGTAAAGTCGTCAGTTAACAGAAAAAATACGCATAAACAAAAGGCCTCTCTGTTTGTGGTAACTAAGCACAGCATTTTTTTAACCTGTGTCTTCAACACACAGTAGATTCGACTTTCATAGCAAGGACGTTGCAGTTTCCAGGCTCTGAGAAACAATCAGCCTTTCAAGGCCTCTTTTATCCATAGCCTAATGAGCCAAGTAGCTACCTTATTTTGGAGTATGGCTGCCGCTGCCACCATCATGCTGCTGTGCTGTCTGTCTGCCTACCATCATGTTCTGTACTATATGGCTGATGTTGCAACCATGTCACCGTGGTATCTACCTGCCTACCAGGGGCGTAACTACCATAGTGGCAGACCAGGCTACTGCTATGGGGCCCAGGGCAAGAGGGGGCCCAGTCTTGGTTGGGATTATCTCCTCTTCTACTGGAGGTGAAAACTTGGTTAGGACTCTACCCTCTAAAGGAACAACGTTTAGCAAATGAGGCAGTGGAAAAATGGCCCAAGGGTTTAGGCAGAAACCCTTCTGTCCTGTGGGGGGGCCTGGTTTGATCCTTGCTATGGGGCCCTTACTTCTTTATGTACGCCACTGCTGCCTACCATCATGTTTCATACCGTTTGGCTGCTGCTGCCGTCATGCCAAAGTGCTGTCTGCCTGCCTACCATCATGTTTCATTTAGTAGGGCTAATGCTGCCTCCACCGCCACCACCACCACTTGTTGTCTACTGCAACTTTTATTGCACCTACACAGTCGCCACAACTACTACATCTAATACTGCACTCATCTACTGCCTTGTTTGTTCCATGCTGTGCTGCTACTGCTGCCTGCTACAATTGCCGCCACATGCCACAATTATGCTACCCTCTCAACATCCACATTGTACTGGAGATTTTTTCCAGACTTGTTCATATCAAGTTACTCTTCTTTATGACACATAACACTTAGGGCTCTTGCAGACGAGTGGATCTCCTGCGTGTTATCCGCAGCGAAAATAAGAGCCAAGCTGCGCGGTGGACATGAGAGGCACGAAGCAGTAACATGATAGATACTGCTCCGTGCCTCTCTGTGACCCTTTCACTACAAAATCACTGTGACTGTGAAAGGGTCACAGAGAGGCACGGAGCAGTATCTATCATGTTACTGCTTCGTGCCTCTGATGTCCACTGCGCAGCTTGGCTCTCATTCTTGCTGTGGATAACACGCAGGAGATCCGCTTGTCTGCAAGAGCCCTTACATGTATAATTATGGGCGGGCATTCTTAATTTTTGGACGCTTATGCAGACTGAGACAATCTCTCTTCTGACAATTAACACTTGTCTCTTATATATATAAAAATGAATTTCTGTCTGTCTAGACGTCCGTCTAGACGTTCTTTATGCACGACCAAACGACTGGACCGATCTTCACCAAATTTGGCACATGGGTACATCAGGTGTCCGGGAAGGTTTTAGAACAGGTCTCAGCTCTTTAGGACTTACTGTTCCTGAGATATTCCCAAAATATGACCTGCTTATAAACAATACAAGGCAGCAAAGCCTTTAACTTGAATTCAAACTGTCATTTACTGCTCCCTGTCAGTTTATCTCCACACACACGGTTTTACTCCAGGTAACCATAACACCTCAGCCAAGTCTCATCACTGCTCTAGATGACGTTTAAAGGAAATCTGTCACCAGGATAATCAATATAGAAGTAAAGCCAGGGCCTAATAGCACCAAGTACCTTATTTCCTGAGGTTTCCATAACAACTCAGCCATTTCTCTTCACTGCTGCAGGTTAGCTTTAAAGGGGCAGGGCGCTGTGGATGATACTGTTAAGGGGGCAGAGTGCTAGGGAGGTCACAGTTCAGGGGGAAAGTAGGGTGGCCATTCAAGTCACCCTTAAAACCCCGCCCCCAGGTCCAGATAAGCCACACCTCTGGTTTGGTTAGGCCACACACCCTCCAGAGGTGGGACAGTGACTTTCTTCCTGCAGCTCACATTCAGACAGAACAGTGCTGCTGTCTTACAGTGAACTGTTTAAAAGGACACACCCCCGATCCTGTTAGGCCACCCCCCCTCCCACTAAGGAAACAGTGAAAAAAGAAGTTAAAAATCAACTTCTGTCAGCTGAAGAGGTGGGAGGGACGGTGACTTTCTCTTTGCAGCTCACACTCAGAGAGGACAAAGCTGCTTTCTTAGATTCAGATGTTCAAAAGGACACGTCCCAATCCAGTTAGCCACGCCCCCTCCCAGTCAGCCTACAGGGATTGAAAAAATAAAATTAAAAATCAACTACTAGGTACACAGCTCAGCAGACAGGATATGATTAGATACATGCTCAGCAGACAGTATCACACAGGATAGGATTAGATACACAGCTCAGCAGATAGTTTCACACAGGATAGAATATTAGATACACAGGTCAGCAGACAGTATCACAGAGCATAGGATTAGATACATACACAGTTCAGCAGATAGTTTCACACAGGATACAATATTAGATACACAGCTCAGCAGATAGTATCACACAGGATAGAAAATTAGATACGCGCTCAGCAGACAGTATCACAGAGGATAGGATTAGATACACAGTTTAGCAGACAGTATCATACAACATAAGATTAGATACACAGCTCAGCAGATAGTATCACACAGGCTAGGATTCGATACACAGCTCAGCAGACAGTATCACACAGGATAGGATTAGATACACAGCTCAGCAGACAGTATCACACAGGACTGGATTAGATACTCAGCTCAGCAGACAGTATCACACAACATAAGATTAGATACACAGCTCAGCAGATAGTATCACACAGGATAGGATTAGATACACAGCTCAGCAGACAGTATCACACGACATAAGATTAGATACACAGCTCAGCAGATGGTATCACCCAGGACAGGATTAGATACACAGCTCAGCAGACAGTGGGGCGGGGTGCTGTAGAGGTCACTGTAACGGGGGATACTGTTGATATCTTTTTACGACACACGGGAACATGAAACGAAATAAATGAAATATACCCGTGCGAAGCCGGGTCTTTCTGCTAGTCTGTATATAAATACGGGCAAACATTCTGCCCCTGTTAATACATTAGTGAGCATCCATGAACGTTTCTGTGTGTATAATCAGGGACAGGGATCTGTCCCCGTTGATGCATAATTTTTGGATGCTTGGTTCCAAGAAGTCACTGTCTTTTTGCCAAACACTGAGCTATTTAACCCATTCTCTTTAACCCTTTCTTCCCTGGAGGTTTTTGCATTTTCGTTTTGCACTCCCTGCCTTCCCAGAGCCATAACTTTTAAATTTTTCTGTTCACATAGCCTTATTAGGGCTTATTTTTTGCCGGATAAGTTGTACTTTTCAACACCACCATTTAATATTGCATATAATGTAGCGGGAAGTGGAAAAAAATTCCAAATGGGGTGAAATTGAAAAAAAATTAAAATAAGCTATTCCGCCACAGTTTTACGTTTTTTTTTTATTTACGACGTTCGATGTGTGATAAAAATGACCAGTAACTTTCATTCTACAGGTCAGTACGAAACCGGCAATACCTTATATGTATAGTTTTTTTTTGCGTTTTGATAAAATAATAAAAAAGTTGGAAAAAATCTGTTTTATTTTTTCGCCTATAACTTTTTTGTAATTAAGTATACGGAGCTATATGGGGGCTTATTTTTTGAAGGGTGATCTGAACTTTGGTGTGGGGTGTGTATGATTTTTTGATCACTTTTTATTTAATTTTTTTGTAGAAAATGAAGAGACCAAAAACGTGGAGTTATTTTGACATTTTTTTCCAGTTCGCTGTTTGCCGTATGGGGAAGATATTTTTATACTATGGCCGTTTTCGCACATGGCGATACCGATGATGTGTATTTTTTATTTGGAGGAAAGGGGGGGCAATTAGAATTTTTATGTTTTTAATTTTTTTTATTTTTAATTTTACATATTTTTTTTTTAGACTTTATTATTAGATTTCTATTCTCATAGACCCCAATGCATTCCTCATACAGTAAATGTTGAATCTGAAAAAAACTTAAAAATGGCCGATTAGCGATTTTTGGTCGCTTAATTTGCCACCAAAAATAAAAAAGTGATCAAAAAGTGATCAAGAAGCCATACGCACCCCAGAATGGTATCAATGGAAAGTAAAAATTGCGCTCGCACAGCTAAATAAAAGCGATTTTTTTCCCAAGTTTTTATCATTTTATTAGTATCCAGGGGCGTAACTATAGGGGAAGCAGGGGAAGCGTCTGCTTTGGGGCCCTGACCCAGAAGGGGCCCATCCAAGAGGAGGAGAAGTACTAAAAGATTTTGGCAGGGCCCCTCAACATTATTACACAATGAAATGATATACAGTGGCAGTATAGACAGTGTAGAAAACAGATGGAACAGCTGACGGGCCTGGTCTGAGAGAGCGATCTTTACTAGCCACAGGAAAGGGGGCGGCATGAAAGGAAGGGGTTGTGAAAAAATTACTGGGGGAGGGGGCCCCATTCAAAAATTTGTTGTGGGGCCCAGTCATTTCTAGTTATGCCACTATTAGTATCTATACATCTTTATATGTACGTTTCGGATTCGTACTGACCTGTAGAGTGAAAATAACTGGTCAGTTTTATTGCACATTGAGCGTTGTAAATTAAAAAACTTTAAACTGTGGCAGAATGGCTTTTTTTCACAATTCCACAAAATTTTAAATTTTTTTCCCTGCTTCCCACTACATCATATGCAATATTAAATGGTGGCGTTGGAAAGACTAGCCGGTGTTATATACCAATTTTAATAGATTTGGACACTAATCAAATTCTCTCTCTCTCTCTCTTTCTCTGTCTATCTCTATATTATATATAGTGAGGGCTGTTCACAGCCTATATTTGTGGGAGGGACTGCCTCCACTACTTATACCCGGCAGCCGGGAGTCTGGGGGCGGTCGTCAAGTGTGACGTCATTTCCGCCTATTCCCGGCTCCTACTCGTAGCGTGCAGTGCGGCCGTAAGCGGTGAGTAGCTTCTTCATCGGGTATTCCGGCCCAGGGTTCGGCAGCACTTGCCTCCCAGGCGGCACAAGTCCCGGTCAGAGGCATCCGCTGCTTGGAGACGCCACTCTCTGGTCTCCGTCGTCCCAGGCGGCCGGGCCTGACAGCAGGGATCGCTTCAAGGTATGAGTTTCAGCACAAAGGGTTAATGGCGCTGTACGCCATACTGTAACATCACCTGTCATCTCAGTTGCTCTGATGAGCTAGCCATGGAGGCAGGTGGGATGCTGCCGGTAACAGGCGGACAATCGCATCTCAAGGTGGTGTACTATGGTCCTCTCCCGGTCTTGCATATTCTTGTTCATTACGATCTCCTCCTTCTGTCCCTCAAATCCTCCAGGTGTTTGGGCTTTATTTTTCCACAGTACTCGGCTGTCTTCCATTCAATGTCTGCCCTGCATTACTCAGGGCTTGGCATGCATATTCATCACGTTGTCGGGGTTCGTTCATCTCCTGAACGCTCATCTAACCTCTCCATGTTTTCTTTCTCATTATCCTAGCTAGCACTCTACTATTCGTTCGACCGGTGTTATTAGGGTTCCTGAAGCTCTCAGGCCATGTATCGCTCAGTGTTTTGTCGTGTGACTCATATCGCTCAAGTTGCTTGGTGTCATCCATGGTTACCCGAATCACTCAGGTCATGGATCATTCAATTCCAGGTCTGACCTGTGTCGCACAGGTCCCATGCATTCCTGCACGTGCTTCGTTTCCTGAATCATTCGGGGCACACGTCTTGCTGTGTCACGCACGTTTAGTTTGCCTTCCTTTCAGTTCAGGTATCCCCGGTGTAGGCATTTTCACCTGAATCGCCCAGGTCTCGTGTCGGCATGGTCATGCTTGGTTACCTGAATTGCTCAGGTTATGCCTCACCGTTGTCATGCTCGTCCAGGTTATTCCTCATGCAGTGTAAGTTGGTTCCTGAATCGCTCAGGTTATGTTTCATTCATGTATAATTGCCTGAATCACTCAGGTCATCCTCAATGCAGTGTAACGTTGGTTCCTGAATCACTCAGGTCACATATCTTTCATGTATAATTACCTGAATCGCTCAAGTCATTTGTCATGCAGTGTGACATTGGTTCCTGAATTGCTCAGGTCATGTATCATTCATGTAGAATTGACTGAATCTCTTAGGTCATCCTTCATGCAGTATAATGTTGGTTCCTGAATCGCTCAGGTCGTGTATCATTCACGTATAATTGCCTGATTTGCTCAGGTCACTCTTCATGCAGAGTGGCGTCGCATTCTAAATCGCTCAGGTCAGGTATCATTCATGGATAATTGCCTGAATCGCTTAGGTTATCCTTCATGCAATGTAACGTTGGTTCCTGAATCGCTCAGGTCATGTATCAGTCATGTACGATTGCCTGAATCGCTCAGGTCATTCTTCATGCAGTGTAGCGTTTGTTCCTGAATCACTCATGTCATGTATCATTCATGTAGGATTGCCTGAATCGGGCCATTCTTCATGCAGTATAACGTTGGTTCTTGAATAGCTTAGGTCAGGTATCATTCATGTATATTGCCTGGATCGCTCAGGTTATCCTTCATGCAATGTAACGTTGGTTCCTGAATCGCTCAGGTCATGTATCAGTCATGTACGATTGCCTTAATCGCTCAGGTCATTCTTCATGCAGTGTAGCGTTGGTTACTGAATCTCTCAGGTCAGGTATCATTCATGTATAATTGCCTAAATCGCTCAGGTTATCCTTCACGCAGTGTAACATTGGTTCCTGAATCGCTCAGAGTAGTAAGGGGGTATATGTTTCGTCAAACTGCAAAGTGACAGGTACCACGCCCCCTTTTATACAGCTACCCCCGCCCCTTTTATATTGCTTGATATAAAATTTATATTGCTTGATATTAAATTTATATTAAATTTATATTGCTTGATATTAAATTTATATTAAATTTATATTAAATTTATATTGCTTGATATTAAATTTATATTAATTTAATTCAAGAATATGACATCTTACTACACACGTCTCAGATCCCTGCTAATTTTCACAGTTTACATCTGTTTAAAGCAATCTTTTTCTACTGAAAAGGTCGTGACATCTGTCTGGACAAGCCACAGGCTGTATTCTTGTGCCTTTGTACTGCAAATAGTTTTTCTACTGCAAAGGACGTGACATCTGTCTGGACAAGCCACAGGCTGTATTCTTGTGCCTTTGTACTGCAAATAGTTTTTCTACTGCAAAGGACGTGACATCTGTCTGGACAAGCCACAGGCTGTATTCTTGTGCCTTTGTACTGCAAATGGTTTCGATTATGTGCTTAAAAGTGTGACCGCCTATTCATATAGCTGATATATATATAGCTGGTATATCTGACACATCACAGGATGTGTTCTTGTGACTTTGAAAAGCCCGTCTTGTATTTCATAGCGAAATTTTTGATTTATAACATTTGATATGCTTTTGATATAAAATAAGATTCTGACATAAAAAAGGCATATAATAAACATATAGATTTCACAGTAATGGCCGCAGACCGTACTAACTGCATCTTGTATTTCATAGGGGCTTTATAAATTATTTATGTGACTTGATAACATTTGATAAAGTCATTTATAACATTTCATAAGCTTATGATATAAAAGCCACCCCACTTTGATATGAATTTATATCAATTTATACAGTTTAATAATCTTCATTTTGATTAAAATCATATTTTTTATAAAAAAAATTACAAGACACAGTATTCTTTTCTTTCATTTATACCACTTATAAAATTTTTACATGCCTCTAATAAGACACATAAATTGTACAGTAATGGTCGCACACAGCACTAACGGCATCGTGTATTTCATTGCGACTTTATAAATAAATGTTGTTCTTTTATAACATTTGATAAAGTCATTTATAACATTTGATAAGGCTATGATATAAAAGCCACCCCAATTTGATATGAATTTATATCAATTTATACAGTTTAATAATCTTCATTTTGATTAAAATCATATTATTTATGAAAAAATAAATAAAATTAAAAATTGATAAGACCACATTTGATATGCTTTTGATATAAAATAAGATTCTGACATAAAAAAGGCCTATAATACACATATAAATTGCACAGTAATGGCCGCAGACCGTACTAACTGCGTCTTGTATTTATTTAGCGAAATTTTTGATAAGAACATTTATAACATTTGATATGCTTTTGATATAAAAAAATATTCTGACATAAAAAAGGCCTATAATAAATATATAAATTCTTATAAAACATAATCTAAACATAAACTATTTGAGTGGCATCAACTAATGAATATGCTAATTATTACCACATGGTATGGTTTTACAACAGGAACCGCCTATATAAGCAGGCCATATTCTGTGCATTGCTATCCCAGACTTACTTAGCCAAGGACCGTCATAGGATACCAAGACATAAACTTCAAAAGGTTAGTTCCATTTGTCTGTTATGTTTTTTTAAAATGTTGCACTATTTATTGAATATTACTTATGTTATCTGTGTCAATGTAACTGTGCTTATTTATAGCGTGCTATGCTCTAAATGTCTTTCTTTTACAGCATACAAATGTTGCTATATTTTAACTAACAATATACAATTTGTTTAGATAGATTCTTACAAAAATTTATGGGGAGATGACATTATCCCCGATGCGCAGCTGCTTATCGCGGCCGACGATTTTTATGAGGCGCACATAAGCGGTGGTGGGGTACAATTGCTTTCAGACGAGGAGCACAGTATGGCTATAGAGCATAATGACAATTCAAACGAACCTGATTACAATCTGATGACTCCGTGCCTGGTCAGTAAGTATACTCATCTTATGTTTTTATTACACATATAGTTTTATCGCTAGTTATATTGCATACACGTTTATTACAGACTATCAAATCCAAGACATTTTAAGAATTGTGAATGGAGCCGTTGATACTAAAAATACAGAACATTCAAACATTGCAATTACTGGCAATGATTCTGATGACCTAAAAGAGAATGATCCGGCACGAGTTATCGATCTCACAACTCCAGGGCGCACTGAAATGAAGCAAACGCCCCTGCTAGCCAGACCACGTAAGGTTCCATCGACGTCTTTGATGTTTTGTGGTTTTAAACATTATCTATATTGCTAATATACTTTTTAAAACACAGCACTGAAAAGAAAAGTGTATACAATTGATGACATCGCAACACTCGTCGATGATTCCCTACAAAAGCGTTGCAAGCGGGGGAAAGAGCGTAAGGACCAAAGCGCATTGTTGCTGTAATATATTTAAACATGGTCTATAAGTCTAATACTTTTTTTTTTAAAAACAGCGCTGAAAAGAAAAATGGCCAAAGCTTCTTCGTTCCCAGAACAACCAGAGCTGTGCACCAGCGCCCGCGACAGTTGGCGGTCTGAAAAAACAGCAGTGCCGATTATCCGCTGTCCTGATGCCCGTAAGTTAATATTACGCGGAGAGTTGTTTTAATTAGCACGCTTGAAGTTCTTAATACTTACATCTTAATGCCTGTCTTTAAATTTTTAATAAATGGCGTAATGACCTATCTATCTATCTATCTATCTATCTATCTAGCTATCTATCTAGCTATCTATCTTTCGCGGGGAGCTGTTTTAATTAGCACACTTGAAATTCTTAATAACTATATCTTAATGTTTGTCTTTAAATTGCAGCCAAAAGAAAAGAAAACAACAAAGCACGCTTCGTTAAAGAGAGACAACGATTAACCACAAAACATCGTCAGGAACCGAATACACCGATAGCTGGATTTCTAACAAAACCGCAGCCGGTTCTGCAGAGTGGTGAGCCAACTAGCGTAATAAATGATACTACAGCTTTATGCGACATAACACCAATACGCAAGATGTAATACCTTGTAAAAAGCGCATCACATTTGATACGCCAGACACATGTAGCGACGTACAACAGATAAGCGAACCCCAACAGCAATACGAGCCTCTTGTCCATTCCTGTTATTGCCGGGGTGGAGAGACGTACGACGCGTTGAGGGATCTTGCGAAATGTAACGCCAAAATGGCACCTGTGGCGATGTATTTAAAATGTTACGTTAACGAATCTACGTCTCTAGCGTTTAACAGCCCCAACAAAATTACTGCGGTGCGAATACACGCTACGCGTGACAAATACACACGACTGATTACGCATCTTGACGCTCTTGAAAAAGAGCTGCTAGACAGAGACTGACTAGTGATGACTGGTGGAGGGGGCCAACCTTTTAAAAGCGCAAAAACAATTGTAAATGATCGGGTTAGAAAGTTAAAACAGGCTATAAAAATCTGTTTTTCAGTTAAACGTTCTAAAATAGCTAGAGAAAAAAGACATCACCAGCGTAACAACAATGCTAAGCCGGTGCGGCCGAACAAAATAGCTATCAAAAAAAGACAGGCATGTCGTAACAAGACTAGTGCCTCGGCGCGTCTGAATGTCGGACAAACACAGCCGCAATCGCAGGCCTCGCAAGCGGAGCACAGTCAATCAAACAGCGCGCACACTAACAGACCTTCAAATACTCAATTAAATCGTATTCAGTCAGGTGTCCCACAAAGTGACGACATGACCTATAACACGGCTGCTACAGACGAACCCCCTGAACCACAAAACGTTAGATCCGTTTATCTAGAACGTGTTTACCATCAACAGCGTGACTTAGCGAATTTTAATAGTACCATGTACACGGAGCACTTCAGATTCGCTAACCTCGAATCAATTCGCTCATTTGTTGACGCTCTTGATGCAATACATGCTTCTATACAGACATTGTTAGATAGGGTTTTACGGGACGCCGAGCCGGGTGATTTCATACAGTTGCGTTTAGATCGCGGCAAAACGTTTGATTTGATTTTTTCAAATATGTACTCTAGAGCTTGATTTAGAGCCGAAACATTTTTGGACAATATCGCTAACGCTTTACAGAGTAACGCGGAGTGCATAGCCGATAATTCACTTAAGCTAGTTGTCATCATTGTCAGGTGTCAACGTGGTGGGTCCAGAAGGCGTTTGGGTGGTATCGCGTATAGTCGGATTATTGATTGTAAAAAACAACATTTATATGATTTTAATAATTACGATAATAACGTCTGCCTGGCCGCTAGTGTTTACGCTATTTTGGAGGGTGATGCTTTGAGCGACGTCACATAGAGAAGTTAGAGAAAGCTCGACAACTGCATAGAGACTTACAAATACCCGAGGGGTATTTGGTGTCTTTTACTGACGTTGCTAATTTGAAAAAAAATTAAACATCACAATTAAAATTTTGTACCACAATAGGGCTCAGTGGCGTTATTATAACACAGCCCGCACCACTAAAGAAAAGACCGTTTATATATTGCACCATGAAAAGCATTATTATAGCATAAAAAATCTAAAAGCTTTTATCGGTTTCGATTATTTTTGCGACGTTTGTTGCACTGTGTATAAATATCGACACGGGTGTATGCAGTTTTGTAAAGCGTGTCAGAGACCGAATTGTGTTGAGCAATTTAATAATACACGGTGCCCAATATGTAGGACGTATTGTCGTTCAGAGGATTGTTTTGAAACGCATAGAAACCTGGCGCTTAGTGATAACGCTCTTTGTAAGAAAAAAACTTTTTGCGGATTTTGTTACAGATATATAGACTGCGGCGATGATCACAAATGTAACGGTTTAAAATGCACCATCTGCGGCGGGCAGGTTGACAAATTTGATGACCATGTTTGTTACATGCAGCCATACTACCCCAAAAAAATGACTGACAAGTACATCTTTTACGATTTTGAATGCATGCAAGAAACAGGCTTGCATATACCCAATTTCATTTATGCAACCACACTATACAGCCCAAACTCCTGGCATTTTAGCGGAGAATCCTGTACTCGTGATTTTGAGCGATTTTTTGCCAACGGTAAGTTTTCGGATTACACGTTCATAGCTCACAACGCAGGACGCTACGGTGCCTATTTTGTTTTACAGGAAATGATTAATGAAAAATTTTAAATTAATATTATAAATCAAGGCGGTCGGTTAATGTGTGTGACCCTGAATGACCTAAAAATTTGATTCATAGACTCGCTGAATTTCATGCCTATAAAGCTCAGCAAGATGCCCGAGGCTATGGGTTTTTCAGGCGCCAAGGGACACTTCCCGCATTTTTTCAACACAACAGAAAATCAAAACTACATAGGCGTCCTACCGGCCGCTTGGTATTACGGCGTCGATTACATGATGCCCAGTGAGAAAAAAGAATTTGCGGTTTGGTACGAGAAACATAAAAATGACACCTTTAATTTTCAGGAAGAGTTAAAAGCCTACTGTAAGCAGGATGTTGAGGTTTTGAGAAGGGCTTGTGAGTGTTACAGGGACACGATTATGGCCATGACGGAAAAAAAAGTTCTGCAATACATTTAACGCGAAAAGAAATACAGAACGGTCACTAAATGTATTGATCCGTTCCAACTTATCACATTGGCATCCGTGTGCATGGCTATGTACCGGTTTAAATTTCTACCCAAAAATACCATAGCGATTGTCCCTGCAGATAATTACCACAAGACCCAGAAACAATTTTCAACACCAGCTATACAGTGGCTCATGTACATTGAACATGCTGAAGGCATTTCTATACAACACGAGTTAAAGGTCGGTAAATATTTTTTGGACGGGTATGCGTTTGTTAACGGTAAACACACCGCTTTTGAATTTCAGGGCTGTTTTTATCACAGGTGTCCTGTGTGCTATAACGAGCATGACAGCAACGAGCTTACTAAATCGTCCTACGGGCAGCTGTACCAATCTTTCCTAGTCAGGAAAAGCCGACTACTACAGCGACAAAGATTTACGGTCCGCGTCCTGTGGGAACACGAGTGGCGGGAAATGATTGCAAACGACTCGGGGGTCAAAGACTTTCTGCTTAAAATGAAATTCCCGAGCCTTTGGTCCCACGTGACGCGCTTTATGGCGGTCGCTCTAACGCCATTAAACTTTATCACAAGGTGCAGCCCGATGAAACAGTGCATTATTACGATTTCACCAGTCTGTACCCTTTTGTTATTAAAACTAAGACTTACCCTGTAGGACACCCAAAAATCATTTATGATAATTTTGGTTACATCAAAAAATACTTTGGCATTGTCAAAGTTAAAGTGTACCCACCCAGAGATTTATTTATCCCGGTCCTGCCTGTAAAGCTAAATAAAAAACTAATGTTTCCGCTATGCTACACATGCGCCTCGAACTGTCAGAAAGACATTTGCAGTCACACTGACGAAGAGCGTTCGCTGACCGGTACATGGTGCACCATAGAACTAGTTTTAGCTGTTGAAAAAGGTTACAGAATCGCCGAGATCTACGAGATCTGGCATTTTCTGAACACAACAGACGATCTATTCGCCCCGTACATCAAATTACACCTCAGAGATAAACAGGAGGCTTCCGGTTATCCCAGTTGGTGTAAAATGGATTCAGAAAAAACGTCTTACATAGAGTCATTTTTAAAAAAATATGATGTCCGCTTGCGCTCTGATAAGATAGCTGTAAACCCAGCAAAAAGACAAATTTCAAAACTGTTCCTAAACTCTTTATGGGGTAAGTTTGGACAGCGTTCTAACTTGTCACGTACCAGCATAGTCACGGACCCTGACAAACTTTTCAAATTAGCTTTTGTGCCGTACTACGACCTCTTAGAGGTTAATTTCATCGATGACGATACGGCCGTCGTCAATTGGCGCTATGTAAAAGAGCGCTACACACACAACAAAAACACAAACATTTTTATAGCCTGTTTTACAACCGCCTATGCCAGACTCGAATTATACAAGCTCCTAGGCAGACTGCAGGAACGTTGTCTTTATCACGACATAAACTCCGTCATATTTGTGAGTAAGGGGTCTGAATGGACCCCACCCTTGGGTGATTTTCTCGGCGAACTAACTAGTGAAATACCCGACGACGCACACATTACCGAGTTTGTATCCGCAGGCCCAAAGACTTACGGATACAAACTCAACAACGGGAAAACCGTATTGAAGGTTAAGGGTATAACACTCAACGTCGCTAACACAAGGCTTGTTAATTTTGACAGTTTAAAAGACCTTGTGTTGTATTACTCCCACAACAACGACCCCGAGACGCAGAAAACAATAGGTATCGAACAAGACGGCATTTTCAGAAATAGAAAGCGCTTGACCGTAGAGACAAGACCGTTACGTAAAACGCAAAAGTGCGTCTACACAAAGAGACAGCTGACGGCTGACTTTACAACGCTGCCTTTCGGCTATAAAACGTGACTGTGCAATTTCAACACCCTTTTTCGTGTATTCTAGCAGGTCCTTCAAATTCCGGAAAGAGTTTTTTTGTTAAAAAGTTATTAATACACGCGGACACGTTAATGTCGCACAAACCTGACAATATCATTTGGTTTTACGCTTGTTGGCAGAAATTGTATGATGAACTAACCCGTTTGTTTACAAATATCAGGTTCATCGAGGGGGTCCCGCAAAATTTTACAGACGCTGATCTATTTCCAACAGACAAGGTCAATTTGGCAGTTGTTGATGATCTTATGGCGGCGGCTTGTGAAAATCTTGAAATACAAAACGCATTCACCAAATACGTGCACCACAGAAATTTGAGCATTATGTATCTCGTTCAAAACGTTTTTTGTCAGGGTAAGAAAAGCAGAACCATAAATTTAAACACTAAATACATGGTCCTTTTTAAGAACCCACGTGATAAATTACAGGTTATTACGTTGGCTCGTCAGATGTACCCTGGTAAAACACGTTTCTTTTTAGAAGCTTTTGAAAATGCTACACACAAGCCTTATGGCTTTTTACTTGTAGATTTAAGATCTGACACGCCTGAGGACCTACGACTCAGAACCGGTCTGTTCCCACCAGATCTGCCGGTGGCTTATGTGTGAAAAAGTAACGCCAGTAATGATTTGATATCGGCCATTGGTGAGATCGCTTTCAACATCCTTAAAGGAAAGATCCCTCTTAAAGAGCGCCAAAAAAATATATTGAAAAAATGGCGTAGGGCTATAAAGAAATTAAGCAATAAAAAGTACTCCATTAAAGGAAAGAAGCACATTGTGAGCCAGAGCGGTGGTTTTATAGGAGCTTTGCTCAGCTTTGCAATACCTTTAATCACTAGTCTGATAGCTAATACAGCCGGTGATTCCTAATGCAGTATGCCGAGAAAATGTTCCTGGTTTCCAAAAATGAATTGGACAGGCTTAAAAAAACATCCGTAGATGCAACAGATATACGCCAAACAGCCATACGACGATTAGATGACGAGATTAGCGAAATACTACACAGAAATGACCTTTCAGATGATGAAAAATATTAAAAGATACACAACCGTGTTACAGAGGTACTTAATGCTCAACAAACAGTCAGGTAACTTTAACCCTGATTACACAGCCGCAAACCGATCAACAACAATTGTTAAATACCGCCTCAATCAGCACAGATACTAAAGAGATACTTGACAATATTAATACACGTTATAGAAAAAATGCAGAACTATTGTTAAGTAAACTATACCGCTCAGGTAATAACCCGTAATGGAACGCTATGGGCGAATTAATTTACAAAGAACAAACTGTACCCGGCTCCAACATTATTGACCTGCTTCGAACAGCTACCCAGAGTCACGGATTGCCTAAGATTAAACCTCACGGTTGGGACTATTTTATGGAGACTATCGCACAGTTGAACGGTTATCGGTAATACAAGAACAAGAGAACTTTTCGATGATTTGAAAAAACGGGCGCTGAGTGACCCCTTTGACGCGGCTCGAAGCCCTTTTACACCACCGGTGTTATTAGCATCACCGACGTATCGACGCGGGGGTCGTTACTACCTAAAAAAAGGCTACCGTCTTTGTTGCAAGCGGCTTGGTTAACATTGTAAATTTTCTTACTTTGGCGATTGTATATAAATTTTCTTTGAATTAAACATCTTATAATGTTTTTTATTTGCTTTACGTACATTTTTACTATGCATGTATATAAAATTTCTTTGTGTAATGTTTTATTTACTATACATAAACAGTTTTAAATAAAATGTAGTCCGTTTTTTTTTTTTTTTTTACAATAAATATAATAGCCTGATTATTTAAAATTGTATAAACAGTTAGGTCGCATTGTTGAGTAGACGCGGCTTAAAACGCTGCCATAATGTCGGCAACTGCTGAAATATTGAGTAAACAGTACTACACGCCAAAAGCCGTTGGCTCTTATTGGGGCGTAGAATCCTTATTCAGAGAAGTTCGGAAATTTGGCATAAGAAAAGACTGTGACAAAAGAGAACTCTTTAGCCGTTTACGGTTATTACGTTACTATAAAAAAAGTTAAACCAATATTAAATATAGGTGATCACGTCAGAATTGTGCGCTATAAGGGGACTTTCACAAAGGGATATGAACAAACCTATATGGACGAGATATTTAAAATTTACGCTGTAAACACTAGGGCCTCAGACCCCTTTATAAGTTGAAAGACCTGACCGACGAATTCATTGAAGGCTCGTTCTACCCGGAGGAAGTCCAAAAAGTACCCCTCGACAAGCTGCGGGTTTACAGGGTAAAAAAATACTGAAAAAGAAGAAAGTTTGGGGAAAAACGTTGTAAAGTTGTTTTGTAAAGTGGACAGGATACCCCGACAAGTTTAACTCTTGTAAAGTAAAGCAGCTGGCACTCTCTTATCTGTGGTAAAATCAATGAGTTTTATTAAGACAACTAAAATTGGTAGATTGTGTTATAGGGTAAAGATAAGGATTTTTTATAAAAGAAGTATAAATTAGTAAAAAAAATAGTTTTTTTTATAAGAACAATAAAAAAAGGAAAACAATTTTTTATAAGATTATCTTAAAAAAATATTTTTGGGCAAAATGCATCCGGTCCTTTGGTTTCTAGGTATATCTGGAAATAATGTATACAGTAATGGCTGAATTAATCTCTGACTGTAATGATGTAGAGTTAGTAAAGTGAGTCTCAAAGTATAACTGGTATAAGATGCTGGCCAGAGTAAAGATAGTTAAGTCCTTTTGGTTTTTTGTCAAGATTCTGTTAGAGTAGCTGAAAAATGTCTTTAGTGTAGTTGTAGGCTATAGAAGCAAAGCGGTGTTCTGTGCCTCGGTGTGGCGTCCCACACTGTCACTGGCACAGAGTTCACTTACCGGCCGGTGCTTTTCTTCTGTACTATGGTTGATCTCGGTCCTCCGCGTCTTCGTAGGGTTCCTGTGTCTCTGTATATGACTTCTTTCCTTGCGGCTCGATCTTCCCTTGTGGCTTGATCTCGGCGTCCTTGTGGTCTCGTTCGCGCGCTTTTTCTTCCGGCACTTCTGATTGTTATTTCGGTTCTCGATTTGGATATGATAGTGTCGATTCAATTGCTTCCAAGTTGTGTCGTATGGAGTGAGTCCTGCTATATCCCCTGTAGCTCAAACGCGTTTCGGGACTGTGTCCCTTCCTCAGTAAGCTGGGGATATGTGTGGCCAGCAGGGATTAAATGGGGAGGTAGTTAATTAATTAAGTCCGTACACCCGAGTGTGTCACACACTCGGGTGTGCGGACTTAGTAATTAACTACCTCCCATTTAATCCCTGCTGGCCACATATCCCAGCTACTGAGAAGGACACAGTCCCAGCGCGTTGGCTACAGAGATATAGCAGGACTCCTCCATACGACACAACTTGAAGCAGTGGATCGACACTATCATATCCAAATCGAGAACCAGTAGCAATCGAGTGCCGGAAGCATGAACGGCCACGAGCGACGCCGGATCAGCCACAGGAAGATCGAGCCGCAAGAAAAAGTCATATACAGAGACACAGGAACCTACGAGACGCGGAGGACCGAGATCAACCATAGTACAGAAGAAAAGCACCGACCGATAAGTGAACTCTGTGCCAGTGACAGTGTGAGCGCCACACGAGGCACAGAACACCGCTGCTCTATAGCCTACAACTACACTAAAGACATTTTTCAGCTACTCTAACAGAATCTTGACAAAACCAAAGGACTTAACTATCTTTACTCTGGCCAGCATCTTATACCAGTTATGCTGAGACTCACTTTACTAACTCTACATCATTACAGTCAGAGATTAATTCAGCCATTACTGTATCATTATTTCCAGATATACCTAGAAACCAAAGGACGGATGCATTTGCCCAAAAATATTTTTTAAGATAATCTTATAAAAATTGTTTTCACTTTTTATTGTTCTTATAAAAAAACTATTTTTACTAATTTATACTTCTTTTATAAAAAATCCTTATCTTTACCCTATAACACAATCTACCAATTTTAGTTGTCTTAATAAAACTCATTGATTTTACCACAGATAAGAGAGTGCCAGCTGCTTTACTTTACAATTTCTGCACACTATTACTGACGGGGTGAGTCAGTGCATCCAGCTAGAGCACCTCGATCATCAATACCGACAGGTGGAGCCGTCTTACCCATTCTCTCTAAGTTTAACTCTTGGTTGCCTGAAAAACAGTTGTTGAATCTGTAAACTAGGGAGGACAGATCGTTTTTTATCACGCTACCCTGCAACGCATCCGCCAAACTTTACCCCGAAAACAGCATCGCCGATTACACCGCTAAGTTAGCAAAAGCGGTCCACCTTCGCGGTCCTTACGAAGTGGCTTTAGTGGAGATTCAGTATCCACATACAGTCATGTGAAAAAATTAGGACACCCTTTGAAAGCATGTTGTTTTTTGTAACATTTTTAATAAATGGTTATTTCATCTCCGTTTCAACAATACAGAGAGATTAAAGTAATCCGACTAAACAAAGAAAACTGAAGAAAAGTCTTTTCAAGATCTTCTGTAAATGTCATTCTACAAAAATGCCTATTCTAACTGAGGAAAAAGATAGGACACCCTTGCCCCTAATAGCGAGTGTTACCTCCTTTGGCTGAAATAACTGCAGTGAGACGGTTCTTGTAGCCATCTACCAGTCTTCGACATCGGTCTGAGGAAATTTTACCCCACTCCTCAATGCAGAACTTTTTCAGCTGTGAGATGTTTGAGGGGTTTCTTGCACGTACAGCCCTTTTCAAGTCACCCCACAGCATCTCAATGGGATTCAAATCTGGACTTTGACTTGGCCATTCCAGGACTCTCCATTTCTTCTTTTGCAGCCAATCTTTGGTTGATTTACTAGTATGTTTTGGGTCATTGTCATGTTGCATGGTCCAGTTCCGCTTCAGCTTTAATTTTCTAACTGATGGTCTCACATGTTCTTCAAGCACCTTCTGATACACAGTAGAATTCATCGTGGATTCTATGATGGTGAGCTGACCAGGTCCTGCTGCAGCAAAGCAGCCCCAAACCATGACACTTCCACCTCCATGCTTCACAGTTGGTATGAGGTTCTTTTCTTGGAATGCTGTGTTTGGTTTACGCCAAACATGTCCTCTGCTGTTGTGTCCAAATAATTCAATTTTGGACTCATCTGTCCAAAGAACATTATTCCAGAAGTCCTGGTCTTTGTCAACTTTATCTCTGGCAAATGTCAGTCTGGCCTCGATGTTTCTCTTGGAAAGCAAAGGTTTCCTCCTTGCACACCTCCCATGCAAGTTAAACTTGTACAGTCTCTTTCTGATTGTAGAGGCATGTACTTCTACATCAACAGTAGCCAGAGCCTGCTGTAGTTCTCGAGATGACACTTTAGGGTTTTTGGAGACCTCTTTTAGCATCTTGCGGTCTGCTCTTGGGGTGAACTTGCTGGGGCGACCAGTCCTGGGCATGTTGGCAGTTGTTTTGAAAGCCCTCCACTTGTAGACTATCTTCCGGACAGTGGAATGGCTGATTTCAAAATCTTTTGAGATCTTTTTAAATCCCTTCCCAGACTCATAGGCTGCTACAATCTTTTTCTGAAGTCCTCTGACAGCTCTTTTGCTCTCACCATGGTGCTCACTCTCACTTCAACAGTCAGGAGCACACCAAACTAAATGTCTGAGGTTTAAATAGGGCAAGCCTCATTCAACATGCAGAGTAACGATCTACTAATTATGTGCACCTGGTGTGATATACCTGTGTGAGATCTGAGCCAATTTAAGAGGGAATACATGTGAGGGTGTCCTATCTTTTTCCTCAGTTAGAATAGGCATTTTTGTAGAATGACATTTACAGAAGATCTTGAAAAGACTTTTCTTCAGTTTTCTTTGTTTAGTTGGATTACTTTAATCTCTCTGTATTGTTGAAACGGAGATGAAATAACCATTTATTAAAAATGTTACAAAAAACCACATGCTTTCAAAGGGTGTCCTAATTTTTTCACATGACTGTACGTGGGAAACCTTTGGCACCGGAGATGGTGTATTCTACATAGCGCACCGCGACGAGCCGATCCTTGAGCTTTTTGTTAAATCGGGTTATTACTCCAATATGCATGAGCTCATCAAAGCCATTAATAGCAAACTTGAATCTATAAAAATACCTCCTGATCAACTGCACCTAAGATACGACGATATTGACAGAACCGTTTATGTAATGAATTCACCATTATACAAGTTCATGCCTTGTGTGAAATTGAGGAATATTTTGGTGCTATCGTGTTATTCGCAAGCTCCGGCGCTCAAGAATGTAGACATCGAGCACATCGTTCTCCGCTACAAAGGACCCGGCTTACCTGTTTTAGAACATCATGCTGGTGGTGTAAAGGGGATTGCTCTAGTTTCATCAAAAGAGCAAAAAATTAATCCCGATATTAAAGCCGGTTTTTATACAATGTTTGTTTGCACAGATATTCTCCAACATCAACTTGTTGGCGATAGTTACGTACAACTTTTAAGAACTGTCGAGTTAGGCGGTAAAAATGGGGATATAGTCACGCAAAAGTATCACCGGCCGGACTATATACCTGTTTGTAAACATCATTTTGACACGGTTACAATATCGATACTCACTGATCAGGCTAAACCTGTTAAATTCAAATACGGCAAGACTATTGTGCGATTACACTTTAGACCGCGCGCTGTGACGACGCACTAACCGGACGCGTATATGCATTATTACATAACGCAAGCCGGTCATGGTTTGGATGGATTTCACGGTACAGAATTTATACATGGTTCTGGCCCCGCCAGGTTATTTCGGGGTCTTTTCCGGCATGTCGTACCCCTATTTAAGAAAGGTGTGGCGCTTGTAAAACCGCACGTGAAAACAGCCGCCCTTAACATCGCTAAAGACGTTGTCACGACGGCGTCGACAGCCGTTATGGATCGTATAAATAGGTCAACGCAAGGCCAGGAGGGCTCTGGTGTCGTACAAATACGTAAGAAAACGCGTCAAAGAAAACGTGAAGCGCGCTGCCATTGTCTTACCAACTTTTATGAATAAAGTATCACAACCTAAGAGACGTCGCCGCCAGAAAACAAGAAGTCGTTCACCGAGCGACATCTTCTACTCAGACGCTATGGTTTTCGTGCATGACGCATCCGCCGAGTACGCCAAATCAGAGTTAGACATCTTTCAAATACCGCCTACACAGACAAGCATTGAAAAATCGCTTTATGTAGAGGTGCAACCAATCGCCGCAATCACTGACAATGCACCTTTGGAATTCTACATCTCGGGCAGCGGTGAATATTATTACGACCTTAATAACACATTGTTACACATCGTTTGCAAAATCGTTAGTCCGGATAACACAACCATACCAGAAGGATCCCGCGTGGCACTTATTAACTATCCTATAGCGAGTCTTTTTAATCAACTGGATATAACACTCGGTGACACGTTGATTTCAAGAAGCGACAACCTTTATACGTATAGAGAATATATAGAGGCCCTAATAAATTATAATTCACAAACTTTAGCATCACAATTTACAGCCGGTTTATTCTATAAAGACACAGCAGGACATCATGATGACAGGGCTCTCGACGGACGTAATGTCGGTTTCAGCAAGAGAGCACAATATTCAGCACGCTCTAGAAGTGTTGAATTAATTGGGCCCGTTTACGCCGATATATTTAATCAACCGAAGTTAATACTGAACGGTTTAGATCTAAAGATAAAATTGACCAGAAACAAAGACACTTTCTGCCTTACGTCAGCCGAGGCGCCCCATTTTAAAGTCCAAATACAGCACGCTTCCCTGTTTGTCAAAAGAGTACAAGTATCGCCCGCTGTAAGAATCGGTCACAGTCGCGCTCTGTTAACAGCTAACGCAAAGTACTCAGTCGATCGAGCGTCGCTTAAAGTATATAGCGTACCCGCCGGTACTCGCATATCTAACCACGAGAATCTTTTTCTCGGAAACCTACCAAAAAAAGTAATACTTGCGTTTGTGGATAACGAATCATTTTCCGGGAGTTACCAAAGAAATCCTTTGTGCTTCAACCACTATAATGTGAATTATGCGGCCTTATATTTGGACGGTCAACAGATACCGGCAAAACCTTTTCAACCTAACTTCCAAGACGAATCAGCTGTTCGTGAATATATGTCCCTAGTACATATTTCGGGGAAACACAAGGCCGACAACGCTTTATCCGTGGATCTTCACGAGTTTTTGAACGGTTACACTTTGTTCGCTTTTGATTTATCGCCGGATCAAGAACCCGGCGGTCATTTCTCTCTAGTAAAAACTGGAAATCTGAGAGCTGAAATTAGATTTGCCGAACTGATTGCAAACACAATTAACATGATTGTATATTCAGTTCATGAAAATATTATTGAAATAAATAATCGGCGGGAGGTATTATATGATTTTCAATAAACATGAATAATTATGAAATTGCCTGTGTTATTAAAGCTGATATTAACGCCCGGCGTATGTTTAAAGGGGTATTTCCGTGTGATTTATGACCGGGGGATAAAATAATCGACAGGCCCGCAGCCTACATTGTAAATACGGATAATTCGTCTCAGCGGGGGAAGCATTGGATTTTAATTATATTATACCCGAATGATGTATCTATTTTTTTTGATAGTTATGGTTTATCACCCGCAAATGAAATATTTTCTGGCGAGTTTATGAAGTTTTTATATAAAAATTCTAAGACTATAAAGTATCAAAACAGACAGATACAAGACGCCATTAGCACGGTCTGCGGTCATTACTGTATCTATATCTTACAATGTCTCGCTAAAGGAATGTCTTTTGAAAAAGTGTTAAAAATGTTCACTAACGATTTTAGAAAAAATGACCGTATTGTGCATTCATTTGTAACAAAACGCATGAAACGATTATGTATACGATGCTGTAATTACAAACGTGTCTGTCCCTACGGGCTGTTGAAAAATGTACGGTCACGTATTGTAAATAAGGAAAATTAATAAAGCTTTTAAAACGAATTAAATTTGTCATCATTTTGATTTTAATGCTATTATTATTAAAGCACCTAACACATTTCATAAGAATTTAATAGTTCTGATAAGTTGATAAACAGATAGCCGGGATCTGAGACGTGTGTAGTAAGATGTCATATAAATTTAATATCAAGCAATATAAATTTAATATAAATTTAATATCAAGCAATATAAATTTTATATAAATTTAATATCAAGCAATATAAA
Source organism: Bufotes viridis (assembly GCA_033119425.1). Lineage (NCBI taxonomy): Eukaryota > Metazoa > Chordata > Amphibia > Anura > Bufonidae > Bufotes > Bufotes viridis. Next base: position 360,414,855 of record CM065590.1, read on the forward strand.
TTTTATATAAATTTAGTATCAAGCAATATAAATTTTATATCAAGCAATATAAAAGGGGCGGGGGTAGCTGTATAAAAGGGGGCGTGGTACCTGTCACTTTGCAGTTTGACGAAACATATACCCCCTTACTACTGCTCAGGTCATGTATCATTCATGGAGGAGTGCCTGAATCGGGCCATTCTTCATGCAGTATAACGATGGTTCCTGAGTTGCTCAGGTCAGGTATCATTCATGTATATTTCCTGAATCGCTCAGGTTATCCTTCATGCAATGTAACGTTGGTTCCTGAATCGCTCAGGTCATGTATCAGTCATGTACGATTGCCTGAATCGCTCAGGTCATTCTTTATGCAGTGTAGCGTTGGTTCCTGAATCACTGAAAGCCACTGACAATTTGGAAACTGAAAGCCACTGACAATTTGGAAACTGAAAGCCACTGACAATTTGGAAACTGAAAGCCACTGACAATTTGGAAAAGAGTTTGCTGCTCACTGAGCAAGCACTCTATGGATGGATGTTTGCATGGTTGGCAGATGAGGGATATGACAGTTCAGGGACGGCACTGCTGCAGCCGGACACTTCCTCTGCCAGTCAGGGGAATGTCAGCTCCAGTAAGCAGGGGACCAGGAGAGCAGGGCAGGCCAGACAGGTGCTGGTAGTGGCAGACTCAATTATTAGGGGTACAGATAGGGCGATCTGTCACAAAGATCGTGATCGCCGAAGAGTGTGCTGTCTTCCTGGCACTAGAGTTCAACACATCGCGGATCGGGTTGACAGATTACTGGGAGGGGCTGGAGAAGACCCAGCGGTCATGGTCCATATCGGAACCAATGACAAAGTTAGAGGAAGGTGGAGAGTCCTTAAAAAGATTTCAGGGTTTTAGGTCAAAAGCTTAGGGCAAGGACCTCAAAAGTGGTATTTTCTGAAATACTGCCTGTACCACGAGCCACACAAGAAAGGCAGCAGGAGATTAGGGAGGTTAACAAGTGGCTCAAGAACTGGTGTAGGAAGGAGGGGTTCAGGTTCCTGGAGAACTGGGCCGACTTCTCTGTCGGCTACAGGCTCTATCGTAGGGACAGGCTGCACCTCAATGGGGAAGCGGCAGCTGTGTTGAGGAGAAAGATGGATGGAAGGTTGGAGGAGTGTTTAAACTAGGGACTGGGGGGAGGGTAATTACATTATAGGAGGGGAAGATAGTGCAGATAGAGATCAGGGGCGAGGTAGTGTGACTGGGGGAGGAATGGAAGGGGGGACTAGAACAGCTCAGAATGAAATATGTAGGGTAAAAAATACATATAAACCTGTCAAATGTATGTATACTAATGCCAGAAGCCTGACTAACAAGACTGGTGAACTGGAATTAGTGATGTGTGGACTATGACATAGTGGGAATAACTGAGACATGGCTGGATGATAGCTATGACTGGGCAGTTAATATAAAAGGTTACAATCTGTTTAGAAAGGATCGTCAAAACCGGAGAGGTGGAGGGGTCTGCCTCTATGTGAAGTCCTGTCTAAATCCCATAATTCGAGAATATATCTCTGAGGGACATGAACATGTGGAGTCACTGTGGGTAGAAATACATGGAGCAAAAAACTGTAATAAATTACTAATAGGAGTGTATTATAAACCACCTAATATACCAGAGTCCACAGAAAATCTATTACTAAACGAGATAGACGAGGCCTCAAATCATAATGAAGTCGTTATTATGGGGTACTTCAACTACTCAGATATAGACTGGGAAACTGAAAGCTGTACATCCCAAAAGGAAACAGGTTCTTGGCAATAGCCAAAGACAATTTCCTTTCCCAACTGGTTCAGGACCCCACTAGAGGGACGGCCATACTGGACTTAGTATTAACCAATCGCCGGATGGCCTCCCCGTATCCTAAGGGAATTAAGTGATGTCATAGCAAGACCTTTATTTCTAGACTTCTATGAGAAGGTAAGTTCTAGACTTGACAGCGGCGAATCAATGGATGTCATATATCTGGACTTCTCCAAAGCATTTGACACTGTACCTCATAAAAGTTAGTATATAAAATGAGGATGCTCGGACTGGGAGAAAATGTCTGTATGTGGGTAAGTAATTGGCTGAGTGACAGAAAACAGAGGGTGGTTATTAACGGTAGATACTCAGATTGGGTCACTGTAACTAGTGGGGTACCTCAGGGGTCAGTATTGGGCCCTATTCTCTTCAATATATTTATTAATGATCTTGTAGAAGGCCTGCACAGTAAAATATCTATTTTTGCAGATGACACTAAACTGTGTAAAGTAATTAACACTAAGGAGGACAGTTTTCTGCTACAGAGGGATCTGGATAGATTGGAGGCTTGGGCAGAGAAATGGCAGATGAGGTTTAACACTGACAAATGTAAAGTTATGCACATGGGAAGGAATAGTGCAAGTCACCCGTAGATATTAAATGGTAAAACACTCGGTAACACTGACATGGAAAAGGATCTAGGAATTTTAATAAACAGCAAATTAAGCTGCAAAAACCAGTGTCGGGCAGCTACTGCCAAGGCCAATAAGAAAATGGGTTGCATCAAAGGGGCATAGATGCCCGTGATGAGAACATAGTCCTACCACATTACAAATCACTAGTCAGACCACACGTGGAATACTGTGTACAGTTCTGGGCTCCTGTGAATGAGGCAGACATAGCAGAGCTGGAGAGGGTTCAGAGGAGGGCAACTAAAGTAATAACTGGAATGAGGGATCTACAGTACCCTGAAAGGTTATCAAAATTAGGGTTATTCACTTTAGAAAAAAGACGACTGAGGGGAGATCTAATAACTATGTATAAATATATCAGGGGTCAGTACAGAGATCTGTCCCATCATTTATTTATCCCCAGGACTGTGACTGTGACGAGGGGACATCCTCTGCGTCTGGAGGAAAGAAGGTTTGTACACAAACATAGAAAAGGATTTTTCACTGTAAGAGCAGTGAGACTATGGAACGCTCTGCCTGAGGAGGTGGTGATGGTGAGTACAATAAAGGAATTCAAGAGGGGACTGTATTTATTTCTGGAGTGTAATAATATTACAGGCTACACCTACTAAAGAGAGGTCGTTGATCCAGGGAGTTATTCTGATTGCCTGATTGGAGTCGGGAAGGAATTTTCCCTTAAGTGGGGAAAATTGACTTCTGCCTCACAGGGGTTTTTTGCCTTCCTCTGGATCAACTTTAGGAAACAGGCCGAACTGGATGGACAAATGTCTTTTTTCGGTCTTATATACTATGTTACTATGTTACTATGTTACTCAGGTCATGTATCTTTCATGTATAATTGCCTGAATCGCTCAGGTCGCCCTTCATGCAGTGGCTCTTGAAACACCCAGGCCACGTGTCATTCATGTATAGTTGCCTGGATCGCTAAGGTCGCATCCTTGTCACCAGTCTTGTCTTGTCTCCCGTATCAATCAGGACACGCGTTTGTCGACTATTGGTTCATCTGAATCCCAGACTTATTCTGTTGTCTTCACCCGGTCACTACTGGTCTTCGTGTGCACTCCTCTCCAGGTTCGGGCACGTCTTTGGGCAACTTCTGTTTTTGCACAAGTCAAATTACCTTTCCTTTCACTTCCTGGCACGCTCATAAATACTTTCCTTTGTCCGCCTGAATCACGCAGACTTCATCTCGTCTTTGTTACTTCTCACTTCCAGGTCACGATCCAACCAGTGGGCGTTCCTATCCTGTTCTTTTCACAAGTCAGGAGTCCTGGGCATGGTTCTTGGTTCTCGCAAGCAAGTTTATTTTCATTCAACCAGACCACAAGCCTACCGGAGTTCCCGGTCCAGGTGGTTAGCTCTATCTCACTTCTCACTTATCAGCTAAGTCCGGTTACTCGGGAGGTCGGGTTCTCTGTCCAGACCATTAGTCTTGTGTCATTTTAGTATTAACAATTCAATATCAGCTGTCAGTTGACTCATACACAAGTTCAAACGCTTGTCTTATAGGTTCCTACGGATCACTTCACTTCTTCATTTCTGTTCGTTCCGCGTTTCCAGGTTCCAGGTCTCCAGTCCTGTAAGAGAATATTAGTCAGTATTGACAGTTGGTTCGGGTAGGATTTAAGAATAACTTCTATCTCACGCTTTTCCAGTTTCTCACCTCTAAAAAAACAAAAAACAAAAAAAAACGAACTGGGTTCCCTAAACTTTGCCACCAGTATCATGCCCCAAGGCAGATCATTCATGTCCAGGCTCCTCAGTCTCCTCTATTCAGCTCTGGATCAGGATTCCATCATCCAACTGGACAATCACGCCGTGGCTGATTTACTGATGTGGCAATTGTTTCTCACCAAATGGAACGGTATCTCTTTGTTCGTGCCTTCTACGGATTCTGCTTCACCCACAGTCTTTTTAGACACTGCAGCCTCTCGCGGGTTCGCCGCCATTTTCCATCCCCGCTGGCTCGTTGGCAGTTGGCCGGTGGAATTAATCTCCGACGCTGATTCTCTGAGGTCATCCCCATTGTTAGAGCTGTACCCGATAGTACCAGCTGCCCAAGTCTGGGGCTAACTGTGGGCCAATAAATCGGTAGTTTTCATGACAGACAGACAGGTTTTAGTGGATGTAAACAATAAAGGAACGGCCAAGTCCCCAAAAATGATGTCCCTTTTACGTAGATTAGTTTGGCTGTCATTCCTTGAAGTTTAACTTCCATTTTTTCTCATTCCACATTCAAGGGGCAAAAAACGTTGCGGCTGATGCCTTGTCTCGCTTTAATTACACCATCTTTTCCAGGAACTACCAGATGCAGACCCTGTCGGAACTCCAACTCCACCAATCAGCTCCCTCCTGATGGACTAGGGTCTCTGTTAACGTCTGCAAAAATTTTGGTCAACGTTCGTTAGCAGCCAATACTGTCAGGAACCATAAAGCAGGATGCAACGTTTTTTAACAGTCCATCCACAAGGTGACTTGGACGAAGTAACTTTCATCATGGCTTTTATAGCCTATTGTCACTCCCAACTTCACCTATCATTTAATACAATCAAATTGTATCTAGTGGGAATACAGCACCACCGTATGCTCAGCGACCCCTCCAGCAAGTCCATCATGTCAAATCAGGCCATCAAAGCTACTCTTAGGGGTATCCAAAAGAATAACACGTGTGTTCAGGTACGCAGACAACCGGTTTCAAGTGAGCTGTTTCGCAAATTGGGCACTCAGCCAGCATCACCATCAAAGCAGCCATGTACTTCGGGTTCTATAGTTTCCTTAGACCTGGGAAATTCACCTGCAGCTCTGTCAGTCGCACCACGCTCCTCAAACGACATCTCATCTGGCACGATAGTCACTTCACACTGTACATACCGACCACCAAAACCAACCAGGCAACTCCTCCTAACGAAGTCAAGTTTTCCTACATCCAATACTCGGTGTCCTGTCAAAGTTCTCAGGAAACTAATGGCCTTGCTTCAGCCAGCTGCTTTAGATGACCCGTTGCTTCCTTTAGATGGCAAGCCCCTCTCATTTGCCCATTTCATCTCAAACATTCGCATATTAGTGGTAGGGTTAGGGTACAATCCTAGCTCAATTTCCGGGAAGAGTTGAGCGAACACCTGGATGTTCGGGTTCGAGAAGTTCGACCGAACTTCCCGAAAATATCCGGGTTCGGGATCCAAACTCGACCCAAACTTCATCCCGAACCCGAACTCCATTGAAGTCAATAGGGATCAAAACTTTTGGGCACTAAAAAGGCTGTAAAATAGTCCAGGAAAGGGCTAGAGGGCTGCAAAAGGCAGCAAATTGTAGGTAAATGCCCTGAAAACAAATGTGGATAGGGAAATCAATTAAAATAAAAAAAATAAATAAATAAAAATTAACCAATATCAATTGGAGAGAAGTCCCATAGCAGAGAATCAGGCTTCAAGTCACCCACCAATGGAGAAGGTCACTTTCTGTTATTTCGGCCCCAGCACCCAGACAGAGGAGAGAGGTCCCATAGCAGAGAATAAGGCGTCATATCACCCACCACTGGAGAAGGCCACTTTCAGTTATTTAGGCCCCAGCACCCAGACAGTGGAGAGAGGTCCCACAGCAGAGAATCATGCGTCATATCACCCACCACTGGAGAAGGCCACTTTCAGTTATTTAGGCCCAAGCACCCAGACAGAGGAGAGAGGTCCCATAGCAAGGAATAAGGTGTCATATCACCCACCACTGGAGAAGGCCACTTTCAGTTATTTAGGCCCCAGCACCCAGACAGAGAAGAGAGGTCCCATAGCAGAGAATAAGGCGTCATATCACCCACCACTGGAGAAGGCCACTTTCAGTTATTTAGGCCCCAGCACCCAGACAGAGGAGAGAGGTCCCATAGCAGAGAATAAGGCGTCATATCACCCACGACTGGAGAAGGCCACTTTCAGTTATTTAGGCCCCAGCACCCAGACAGTGGAGAGAGGTCCAACAGGAAGGAATAAGGCATCATATCACCCACCACTGGAGAAGGCCACTTTCAGTTATTCAGGCCCCAGCACCCAGACAGAGGAGAGAGGTCCCATAGCAAGGAATAAGGTGTCATATCACCCACCACTGGAGAAGGCCACTTTCAGTTATTTAGGCCCCAGCACCCAGACAGAGGAGAGAGGTCCCATAGCAGAGAATAAGGCGTCATATCACCCACCACTGGAGAAGGCCACTTTCAGTTATTTAGGCCCCAGCACCCAGACAGAGGAGAGATGTCTATAGCAGAGAATAAGGCGTCATATCACCCACGATTGGAGAAGGCCACTTTCAGTTATTTAGGCCCCAGCACCCAGACAGTGGAGAGAGGTCCCACAGCAGAGAATCATGCGTCATATCACCCACCACTGGAGAAGGCCACTTTCAGTTATTTAGGCCCAAGCACCCAGACAGAGGAGAGAGGTCCCATAGCAAGAAATAAGGCGTCATATCACCCACCACTGGAGAAGGCCACTTTCAGTTATTTAGGCCCCAGCACCCAGACAGAGAAGAGAGGTCCCATAGCAGAGAATAAGGCGTCATATCACCCACCACTGGAGAAGGCCACTTTCAGTTATTTAGGCCCCAGCACCCAGACAGAGAAGAGAGGTCCCATAGCAGAGAATAAGGCGTCATATCACCCACGACTGGAGAAGGCCACTTTCAGTTATTTAGGCCCCAGCACCCAGACAGTGGAGAGAGGTCCAACAGGAAGGAATAAGGCATCATATCACCCACCACTGGAGAAGGCCACTTTCAGCTATTCAGGCCCCAGCACCCAGACAGAGGAGAGAGGTCCCATAGCAAGGAATAAGGCGTCATATCACCCACCACTGGAGAAGGCCACTTTCAGTTATTCAGGCCCCAGCACCCAGACAGAGGAGAGAGGTCCCATAGCAAGGTATAAGGCGTCATATCACCCACCACTGGAGAAGGCCACTTTCAGTTATTTAGGCCCCAGCACCCAGACAACGGAGAGAGGTCGCTTAGCAGAGAATCATGCGTCATATATAGTGTTGAGCGAACAGTCTAATACTGTCAGCCAGAAATATTTTTTTTTTTTATGTGCCAGAAATATAAATTAGAAAAAGCTTTCACCGTAATAATAAAATTATTCTGGTGTTAGACCAGAAGAAGCACTCCTGTTGTAATTAATACTGTAAAAAGGCTTAGGCAATATTTCTCCCAGTGTGGGAAATTTATCTAGCAAAACTAGCATTTTAAAAATTCTGGTGTCCAATTAGCAGCAGTCTTCTTGTAATTAATACCGCAAAAAGGCATTACATTGTCCAGTGTTGTAATTTTGGTGAAAAAAAGGCCAATTTATTCAATCTGGTGTTTGTTAGACCAGAAACAGTAGGCCTCACGTTTTTACTCCTGTATAAAGGTATTATATCTCCCCGTGTGGGAATCTATGTACCAAAACTAGCATATTAAAAATTCTGGTGTCCAATTTGCAGCAGTTTTCTTGTAATTAATACCGGAAAAAGGAATTATATCTTCCAGTGTGGGAATTTATGTACACAAACTAGCATTTTAAAAATTCTGGTGTCCAATTAGCAGCAGTCTTCTTGTAATTAACACCGCAAAAAGGCATTACATTGTCCAGTGTTGTAATTTTGGTAAAAAAAAGGCCAATTTAATCAATCTGGTGTTTGTTAGACCAGAAACAGTAGGCCTCACGTTTTTACTCCTGTAAAAGGAATTATATCTCCCGTGTGGGAAGCTATGTACCAAAACTAGCATTTTAAAAATTCTGGTGTCCAATTTGCAGCAGTTTTCTTGTAATTAATACCGAAAAAGGAATTATATCTTCCAGTGTGGGAATTTATGTACACAAACTAGCATTTTAAAAATTCTGGTGTCCAATTAGCAGCAGTCTTCTTGTAATTAATACCGCAAAAAGGCATTACATTGTCCAGTGTTGTAATTTTGGTGAAAAATGGCCAATTTAATCAATCTGGTGTTAGTTAGACCAGAAACAGTAGGCCTCACGTTTTTAATCCTGTAAAAGGAATTAATACCGCAAAAAGGCATTACATTGTCCAGTGTTTTAATTTCTGGTGAAAAAAGGCCAATTTAATCAATCTGGTGTTTGTTAGACCAGAAACAGTAGGCCTCGCGTTTTACTCCTGTAAAAGGAATTAATACCGCAAAAAGGCATTACATTGTCCAGTGTTGTAATTTTGGTGAAAAAAGGCCAATTTAATCAATCTGGTGTTTGTTAGACCAGAAACAGTAGGCCTCACGTTTTTACTCCTGTAAAAGGAATTATATCTCCCCGTGTGGGAATCTATGTACCAAAACTAGCATTTTAAAAATTCTGGTGTCCAATTTGCAGCAGTTTTCTTGTAATTAATACCGAAAAAGGAATTATATCTTCCAGTGTGGGAATTTTGGGGCTAAAAATAATATATTTTATTGTGGTGCGAGTTGAATCGCAACAATGAGGAAACATTCTATTAAGGGACGAGGACGCGGTCGTGGTGGTGTCCGTGGAGCCTCTGTTGCTGGCAGAGGACGTGGCCGTTCGGCCTCAGGCGCACAAAGTAGTGAACCAACTCCCTCAAGTAGCCGGCAGAATTTACAGCGATATTTGGTGGGGCCCAATGCCGTTATGAGGATGGTAAGGCCTGAGCAGGTACAGGCATTAGTCGATTGGGTGGCCGACAGTGCTTCCAGCACGCTCACCACATTGTCTTCCGCCCAGTCTTCTGCGGAAAGCGCACAGGTGGCACCTGAAAACCAAGCCCATCAGTCTGTCACATCACCCCATGCATATCAGGGAAACTGGCTGAGCCTCAAGTTATGCAGCAGTCTCTTATTCTGTTTGAAGACTCTGCTCCCACGGTTTTCCAGGGGCGCCCACCTAGCCCTTCCCCAGCGGTGGAAGACATTCCATGCACTGACGCACAACCACTTATGTATCCAGATGATGAGGACATGGGAATACCACCACAGCAGAGTGACCGAAGTCTCTGATGATGACGAAACACTGGTGCCCACTGCCGCGCCTTATTGCAGTGTGCAGACTGAACAGGAGGAGGTCAGGGAGGAAGACTGGGTGGAAGACGATGCAGAGGACGATGAGGTCTTAGACCCCACATGGACTGAAGGTCGTGCCGCTGACTTAAATAGTTCAGAGGAAGAGGCAGTGGTGAGACCGAGACAACAGCGAAGCCAAAGAGGGAGCAGGGGGCAAAGCAGAACAGCCGCCGTCCAGAGAGTTCGCCTGCTATTGGCCAGCGCCAACAGGGACCCAGCACCCCAAAGGCATCTTCAAGGAGTTCCCTGGCATGGCACTTCTTCAAACAATGTGCTGACGACAAGACCAGAGTGGTTTGCACGCTGTGCCATCAGACCCTGAGGCGAGGCATTAACGTTCTTAACCTGAGCACCACCTGCATGATCAGGCATCTACATGCAAAGCATGAACTGCAGTGGAGTACACACCTTAAAAACAAGGAACCCGCTCAGGCTCCCCTGCTCCTCTACCGCTGCTGCCTCGGCTTCCGCCTCGAGAGGAATGTTGCCACCTGCCGAGCAGCAAACAGAGGATGTGCCACCGACACCACCACCACCACCGTCACCTAGCGCCTCCACTATTTCACACAGCAGCGTTCAGCTCTCCATCTCTCAAACCTTTGAGAGGAAGCGCAAATTCCCACCTAGTCACCCTCGAGCCCTTGGCCTGAATGCCAGCATTTCTAAACTACTGGCCTTTGAAATGCTGTCATTCCGGCTGGTGGACACAGACAGCTTCAAACAGCTGATGGCCATGGCTGTCCCCCAGTATGTGGTTCCCAGCCGCCACTACTTCTCCAAGACAGCCGTGCCTTCCTGCACATGCAAGTGTCCGATAAAATCAAGTGTGCACTGCGCAACGCCATTTGTGGCAAGGTCCACCTAACCACAGATACGTGGACCAGTAAGCACGGCCAGGGACGCTATATCTCCCTAACTGCACACTGGGTAAATGTAGTGGCGGCTGGGCCCCAGGCGGAGAGTTCCTTGGCGCACGCCCTTCCGCCGCCAAGGATCACAGGGCATCATTCTTTGCCTCCTGTAGCCTCCTCCTCCTACTCGGCTTCCTCCTCCTCCTCCTCTGCTTCCACCAGCTCATCCAGTCAGCCACACACCTTCACCACCAACTTCAGCACAGCCCGGGTAAACGCCAGCAGGCCATTCTGAAACTCATATGTTTGGGGGACAGGCCCCACACCGCGCAGGAGTTGTGGCGGGGTATTGAACAACAGACCGACCAGTGGTTGCTGCCGGTGGGCCTCAAGCCCGGCCTGGTGGTGTGCGATAATGGGCGAAATCTCGTGGCAGCTCTGGGACTAGCCGGTTTGACGCACATCCCTTGCCTGGCGCATGTGCTGAATTTGGTGGTGCAAAAGTTCATTCACAACTACCCAGACATGTCAGAGCTGCTGCATAAAGTGCGGGCCGCCTGTGCGCGCTCCGGCGCTCACATCCTGCCGCTGCTCGCCTGTCAGCGCTACAGCGGAACTTCGGCCTTCCCGCCACCGCCTAATATGCGACGTGCCCACCCGGTGGAACTCCACCTTGCACATGCTGGAGAGACTGTGCGAGCAGCAGCAGGCCATAGTGGAGTTTCAGCTGCAGCACGCACGGGTCAGTCGCACTGCGGAACAGCACCACTTCACCACCAATGATTGGGCCTCCATGCGAGACCTGTGTGCCCTGTTGCGCTGTTTAGAGTACGCCACCAACATGGCCAGTGGCGATGCCACTGTTATCAGCGTGACGATACCAATTCTATGTCTCCTAGAGAAAACGCTTAGGGCGATGATGGAAGAGGAGGTGGGCCAGGGCCAGGAGGAGGAGGAGGAGGATGACGGGTCGTTTTTAGCACTTTCAGGCCAGTCTGTTAGAAGTGGCTCAGAGGGAGGTTTTTTGCAACAGCAGAGGGCAGGTACAAATGTGGCCAGCCAGGGACCACTACTGGAGGACGAGGAGGATGAGGAGGAGGTGGAGGAGGATGAGGATGAAGCAGGTTCACAGCGGGTGGCACCCAGCACAGCGCAGGCACATCCCTGGTGCGTGGCTGGGGGATACAGAGGATGATGACGATACGCCTCCCACAGAGGACAGCTTGTCCTTACCTCTGGGGAGCCTGGCACACATGAGCGATTACATGCTGCAGTGCCTGCGCAACGACAGCAGAGTTGCCCACATTTTAACGTGTGCTGACTACTGGGTGGCCACCCTGCTGGATCCACGGTACAAAGACAATGTGCCCACTTTACTTCCTGCACTGGAGCGTGATAGGAAGATGCGCGAGTACAAGCGCACACTGGTAGACGCGCTCCTGAGAGCATTCCCAACTGTCACAGGGGAACAGGTGGAAGGCCAAGGCCAAGGCAGAGGAGGAGCTAGAGGTCGCCCACGCAGCAGTGTCACGGCCAGCTCCTCTGAGGGCAGGGTTAGCATGGCAGAAATGTGGAAAAGTTTTGTCTCCACGCCACAGCTAACTGCCCCACCACCTGATACGGAACGTGTTAGCAGGAGGCAACATTTCACTAACATGGTTGAACAGTACGCCTGCACACAACTCCACGTACTGACGGATGGTTCGGCCCCATTCAACTTCTGGGTTTCCAAATTGTCCACGTGGCCAGAATTAGCATGTTATGCCTTGGAGGTGCTAGCCTGCCCGGCGGCCAGCGCTTTATCTGAACGTGTATTCAGCACGGCAGGGGGCGTCATTACTGACAAACGCAGCCGCCTGTCCGCAGCCAACGTGGACAAGCTGACGCTTATAAAATGAACCAGGCATGGATCCCACAAGACCTGACCCTCCCTTGTGCAGAGTAGTCCTTAATAACTGCCTTAAACCATGTTGTCTTGTACTCCTGGCCACTTCTTCATTGAAAAATCAATTTTTGAAATTAAGTAGGATCTTGGGTGCAACCCAGAGTTGAATGAACCTTCCCTCTGTCTGGGTGCCGGGGCCAAAGTACATGAAAGTGTCCTTCTCCTGTGCTGGGTGATATGAATGTTATACTTGTGCTGTCTGACATGTCTCCTTTGTGTGGGTGCAGGGGGCCAAAGTCGCTGAAAGCGGCCTTCTCCTGTGCTGGCTGATATAAATGCCTGAATCTCTGCTGTGGGACCTCTCCTCTTTCTGGGTGCAGGGGTCAAAGAAACAAAAGGTGGCCTACTCCTGTGGTGGTTGACATGATGCCTGATTCTCTGCTGTGGGACCTCTCTCCTCCGTGTGGCTGCAGGGGTCAAAGTCTCTAAAAGTGCCCTTCTCCTGTGGTGGTTGATGTAAAACTGATGCTTGTGCTGTCTGACATGTCTCCTTTGTGTGGGTGCAGGGGCCAAAGTCACTGAAAGCGGCCTTCTCCTGTGCTGGCTGATATAAATGCCTGAATCTCTGCTGTGGGACCTCTCTCTCTTTCTGGGTGCAGGGTCAAAGAAACAAAAGATGGCCTACTCCTGTGGTGGTTGACATGATGCCTGATTCTCTGCTGTGGGACCTCTCCTCCGTGTGGCTGCAGGGGTCAAAGTCTCTAAAAGTGCCCTTCTCCTGTGGTGGTTGATGTACAACTGATGCTTGTGCTGTCTGACATGTCTCCTTTGTGTGGGTGCAGGGGCCAAAGTCGCTGAAAGCGGCCTTCTCCTGTGCTGGCTGATATAAATGCCTGAATCTCTGCTGTGGGACCTCTCTCCTCTTTCTGGGTGCAGGGGTCAAAGAAACAAAAGGTGGCCTACTCCTGTGGTGGTTGACATGATGCCTGATTCTCTGCTGTGGGACGCCTCTCCTCCGTGTGGCTGCAGGGGTCAAAGTCTCTAAAAGTGCCCTTCTCCTGTGGTGGTTGATGTAAAACTGATGCTTGTGCTATCTGACCTGTCTCCTCTGTGTCGGTGCTAAGGCCTAAGTCACTGAAAGCGGCCTTCTCCTGTGCTGGCTGATATAAATGCCTGAATTTCTGCTGTGGGACCTCTCTCCTCCGTGTGGCTGCAGGGGTCAAAGTCTCTAAAAGTGCCCTTCTCCTGTGTTGGTTGATCTAAAACTGATGCTTGTGCTATCTGACCTGTCTCCTCTGTGTCGGTGCTAAGGCATAACTCACTGAAAGTGGCCTTGTCATGTGCTGGGTGATAAAAATGTGATACAAGTGCCATCTGACATGGTTGAAGCTATCAAATTAACTAAAGGTGGCCGACTCCTGTAGTGGGTGATCAGTAAAACTGATGCTTGTGCTATCTGACCTGTCTCCTTTGTCTCGTTGCTAAGGCCTAACTCACTGAAAGTGGCCTTGTCATGTGCTGGGTGATATAAATGTGATAAAAGTGCCATCTGACATGGTTGCCGGGGTCCCATTAAATGATGGCCTATTCCTGTGGTGGGTGATCTAAATGCCTGATTCTCTGCTGTGAAAACCTCTCTCCTCCGTCTGGGTGCAGGGGTCAAAGTCTCTCAAAGTCACCTTCTCCTGTGCTGGGTGATGTAAAACTGATGCTTGTGCCATCTGACATGGTTGCCGGGGTCCCATTAAATGGTGGCCTACTCCTGTGGTGGGTGATCTAAATGCCTGATTCTCTACTGTGAAACCTCTCTCCTCCGTCTGGGTGCAGGGGTCAAAGTCTCTCAAAGTCGCCTTCTCCTGTGCTGGGTGATGTAAAACTGATGCTTGTGCCATCTGACATGGTTGCCGGGGTCCCATTAAATGGTGGCCTACTCCTGTGGTGGGTGATCTAAATGCCTGATTCTCTGCTGTGAAACCTCTCTCCTCCGTCTGGGTGCAGGGGTCAAAGTCTCTCAAAGTCGCCTTCTCCTGTGCTGGGTGATGTAAAACTGATGCTTGTGCCATCTGACATGGTTGCCGGGGTCCCATTAAATGGTGGCCTACTCCTGTGGTGGGTGATCTAAATGCCTGATTCTCTGCTGTGAAACCTCTCTCCTCCGTCTGGGTGCAGGGGTCAAAGTCTCTCAAAGTCGCCTTCTACTGTGCTGGGTGATGTAAAACTGATGCTTGTGCCATCTGACATGGTTGCCGGGGTCCCATTAAATGGTGGCCTACTCCTGTGGTGAGTGATCTAAATGCCTGATTCTCTGCTGTGAAAACCTCTCTCCTCCGTCTGGGTGCAGGGGTCAAAGTCCTCAAAGTCGCCTTCTCCTGTGCTGGGTGATGTAAAACTGATGCTTGCGCCATCTGACATGGTTGCCGGGGTCCCATTAAATGGTGGCCTACTCCTGTGGTGGGTGATCTAAATGCCTGATTCTCTGCTGTGAAACCCTCTCCTCCGTCTGGGTGCAGGGGTCAAAGTCTCTCAAAGTGGCCTTCTCTTGTGCTGGGTGATGTAAAACTGATGCTTGTGCCATCTGACATGGTTGCCGGGGTCCCATTAAATGATGGCCTACTCCTGTGGTGGGTGATCTAAATGCCTGATTCTCTGCTGTGAAACCTCTCTCCTCCGTCTGGGTGCAGGGGTCAAAGTCTCTCAAAGTGGCCTTCTCTTGTGCTGGGTGATGTGAAACTGATGCTTGTGCCATCTGACATGGTTGCCGGGGTCCCATTAAATGATGGCCTACTCCTGTGGTGGGTGATCTAAATGCCTGATTCTCTGCTGTGAAAACCTCTCTCCTCCGTCTGGGTGCAGGGGTCAAAGTCTCTCAAAGTGGCCTTCTCTGTGCTGGGTGATGTAAAACTGATGCTTGTGCCATCTGACATGGTTGCCGGGTCCCATTAAATGATGGCCTACTCCTGTGGTGGGTGATCTAAATGCCTGATTCTCTGCTGTGAAACCTCTCTCCTCCGTCTGGGTGCAGGGGTCAAAGTCTCTCAAAGTCGCCTTCTCCTGTGCTGGGTGATGTAAAACTGATGCTTGTGCCATCTGACATGGTTGCCGGGGTCTCATTAAATGGTGGCCTACTCCTGTGGTGGGTGATCTAAATGCCTGATTCTCTGCTGTGAAACCTCTCTCCTCCGTCTGGGTGCAGGGGTCAAAGTCTCTCAAAGTCACCTTCTCCTGTGCTGGGTGATGTAAAACTGATGCTTGTGCCATCTGACATGGTTGCCGGGGTCCCATTAAATGATGGCCTACTCCTGTGGTGGGTGATCTAAATGCCTGATTCTCTGCTGTGAAAACCTCTCTCCTCCGTCTGGGTGCAGGGGTCAAAGTCTCTAAAAGTGGCCTTCTCTTGTGCTGGGTGATGTAAAACTGATGCTTGTACCAGCTGACATGGGTGCAGGGGTCAAATTAACTAAATGGTCGCCTACTCCTGTGGTGGGTGATATGATGCCTGAATATGTGCTGTGGGGCCTCTCTCCTCTTTCTGGGTGCAGGGGTCAAAGTAACTAAAAGTGGCCTTCTCCTGTGCTGGATGGTATAAATGTAATGCTTGTGCTATCTGACATGTCTCCTCTGTCTGGGTGCTAAGGCCTAAGTCACTGAAAGTGGCCTTCTTCTGTGGTGGTTGATATGATGCCAGATTCTCTGCTATGGGACCTCTCTCCTTTGTCTGGATGCTGGGGTCGAAATAATAGTAAGCGACCTTCTCCATTGGTGGGTGATTTGAAGCCTGATTCTGTGCTATGGGACCTAACTCCAATTAATATTGGTTAATTTTATTTTATTTTAAGTTAAGTCATCATTTCCCTATCTACATTTGTTTGCAGGGGATTTACCTACATTTTGCTGCCTTTTGCAGCCCTCTAGCACTTTCCGGGAGTCTTTTACAGCCTTTTTAGTGCCCAAAAGTTCGGGTCCCCATTGACTTCTATGGGGTTCGGGTTCGGGATGAAGTTCGGGTTGAGTTCGGATCACGAACCCGGACATTTTCCGGAAGTTCGGCCGAACCTCTCGAACCCGAACATCCAGGTGTTCGCTCATCTCTAGTCATATCTCCCACCACTGGATAAGGCCACTTTTAGTTATTTAGGCCCCAGCACCCAGACAGAGGAGAGAGATCCCACAGCAGAGAATCATGCGTCATATCTACCACCACTGGAGAAGGCCACTTTCAGTTATTTAGGCCCCAGCACCCAGAGAGAGGTCCCACAGCAGAGAATCATGCGTCATATCACCCACCAATGGAGAAGGCCACTTTCAGTTATTTAGGCCCCAGCACCCAGACATAGGAAAGAGGTCCTATAGCAGAGAATAAGGCGTCATATCACCCACCACTGGAGAAGGCCACTTTCAGTTATTTAGGCCCCAGCACCCAGACAGAGGAGAAAGGTCCCACAGCAGAGAATCAAGCGTCATATCACACACCACTGGAGAAGGCCACTTTGAGTTATTTAGGCCCCAGCACCAAGAAAGAGGAGATAGGTCCCACAGAAAAAAATAAGGCGTCATATCACCCACCACTGGAGAAGGCCACTTTCAGTTATTCAGGACCCAGCACCCAGACAGAGGAGAGAGGTCCCATAGCAAGGAATAAGGCGTCATATCATCCACAACTGGAGAAAGCCACTTTCAGTTATTTAGGCCCAAGCACCCAGACACCGGAGAGAGATCGCTTAGCAGAGAATCATGCGTCATATCACCCACCACTGTAGAAGGCCACTTTGAGTTATTTAGGCCCCAGCACCCAGACAGAGGAGAGAGATCCCCCAGCAGAGAATCATGCGTCATATTTACCACCACTGGAGAAGGCCACTTTCAGTTATTTAGGCCCCAGCACCCAGAGAGAGGAGAGAGGTCCCACAGCAGATAATCATGCTTCATATCACCCACAACTGGAGAAGGCCACTTTCAGTTATTTAGGCCCCAGCACCCAGACAGAGGAGAGAGGTCCTATAGCAGAGAATAAGGCGTCATATCACCCACCACTGGAGAAGGCCACTTTCTGTTATTTCGGCCCCAGCACCCAGACAGAGGAGAGAGGTCCCATAGCAGAGAATAAGGCGTCATATCACCCACCACTGGAGAAGGCCACTTTCAGTTATTTAGGCCCAAGCACCCAGACAGAGGAGAGAGGTCCCATAGCAAGGAATAAGGCGTCATATCACCCACCACTGGAGAAGGCCACTTTCAGTTATTTAGGCCCCAGCACCCAGACAGAGGAGAGAGGTCCCACAGCAGAGAATCATGCGTCATATCACCCACCACTGGAGAAGGCCACTTTGAGTTATTTAGGCCCCAGCACCAAGAAAGAGGAGAGAGGTCCCACAGAAAGGAATAAGGCGTCATATCACCCACCACTGGAGAAGGCCACTTTCAGTTATTTAGGCCCCAGCACCCAGACAGAGGAGAGAGGTCCCATAGCAAGGAATAAGGCGTCATATCATCCACCACTGGAGAAAGCCACTTTCAGTTATTTAGGCCCAAGCACCTAGACAGAGGAGAGAGGTCCTATAGCAGAGAATAAGGTGTCATATCACCCACCAGTGGAGAAGGCCACTTTCAGTTATTTAGGCCCCAGCACCCAGACAGAGGAGAGAGGTCCAAAAGCAAGAAATAAGGCGTCATATCACCCACCACTGGAGAAGGCCACTTTCAGTTATTTATGCCCCAGCATCCAGAAAGTGGAGAGAGGTCCCACAGGAAGGAATAAGGCATCATATCACCCACTACTGGAGAAGGCCACTTTTAGTTATTCAGGTCCGACACCCAAACAGAGGAGAGAGGTCCCTGTAACGGACCGTTTCTGCAGACAAGGGGTAAAAACCGTTTAGGCGATCGGCCCCCTTTACAGAGATATAGGCACAGCTACTGCAGAACACCAAACTCCCGAACTGGATACAAAATAGCACTCCAACTCCCGTACTGGAACCTCCCAAATAGCTGCTAGCAGACGAACAGGAAAAGCAGACAATCAGCTTACACTCCTGGCAATCAGTCTCTAACAGCATACAGTGAATCCCCCCAAGAACGAGACGAGGCTCCGTATTGATGGTAAACAGGAATTCTATCTTTTATTAAGGGCTACCTGCCCGGTATTTATGCAGGTCTCCTACCTGGTGGACACTCCCCTAGAAGACCAGAAGGAAGACTGCGACACGGGATACAGCAGCCAATCACACACATTGGGACAATACAGACACCCCCAGCATATCCCTCCCCTCTGCCTGTGATACAATCACCCTACATGGGTAATGCAATCACCACAGGCAGGAGAATACACAATGTCTTCTGTCCTGGAGACAATTGAGGAGTCATTCAATTATCTCTCAGGACAAAGGGAAATCGCCAATACACATGTGGGGACAATAGGACAGACATCACTATTCAATATACAATGTCCCTCCCTTTACAATACACACAGACATTTCAGAGACAAGACTCCATTATGCACATGGGGACACAGAACAAGCATTACTGTTAAAATACACCAGGTAAGACACATTACATTAAAACTATACATTTAACATATCCCCAGATAGCTCAGGTCTGAGCGCACATTATTAAGTGAATGGCGCTCAGACCACACGAATACAGTTTAATCGCCATGGAGCCAAAGTCTTTACAGTCAGTTTCATACGAATGGGCTCCATGGGATTCCTATCTGGGGTATAACACATTCAACCAAAACTACCGAACCCCAGGCAGAAAAGCACGAATTAAGCTTTTCTGCAGGTAAAAAAGATGTCTTTTAACAGGGGGCCATAGTCCAAAGGCAGCAGGCGAGCAACCAGGTTTCTCCAATGCAATGTGGCGAGATTGGTCTCGTCACAGTCCCATAGCAAGGAATAAGGCGTCATATCACCCACCACTGGAGAAGGCCACTTTCAGTTATTTATGCCCCAGCATCCAGAAAGTGGAGAGAGGTCCCACAGGAAGTAATAAGGCATCATATCACCCACTACTGGAGAAGGCCACTTTCAGTTATTCAGGCCCCGACACCCAAACAGAGGAGAGAGGTCCCATAGCAAGGAATAAGGCGTTATATCACCCACCACTGGAGAAGGCCACTTTCAGTTATTTAGGCCCCAGCACCCAGACAGAGGAGAGTTGTCCCCCAGCAGAGAATCATGCATCATATCTACCACCACTGGAGAAGGCCAATTTCATTTATTTAGGCCCCAGCACCCAGAAAGAGGAGAGAGGTCCCACAGCAGAGAATCATGCGTCATATCACCCACCACTGGAGAAGGCCACTTGAGTTATTTAGGCCCCAGCACCCAGACAGAGGAGAGAGGTCCCATAGCAAGGAATAAGGCGTCATATCACCCACCACTGGAGAAGGCCACTGTCAGTTATTCAGGCCCCAGCACTCAGACAGAGGAGAGAGGTCCCATAGCAAGGAATAAGGCGTCATATCACCCACAACTGGAGAAGGCCACTTTCAGTTATTTAGAACCCAGCACCCAGACACCGGAGAGAGGTCGCTTAGCAGAGAATCATGCGTCAAATCACCCACCACTGGAGAAGGCCACTTTGATTTATTTAGGCCCCAGCACCCAGACAGAGGAGAGAGATCCCCCAGCAGAGAATCATGCGTCATATCTACCACCAGTGGAGAAGGCCACTTTCAGTTATTTAGGCCCCAGCACCCAGAGAGAGGAGAGAGGTCCCACAGCAGAGAATAATGCGTCATATCACCCACCACTGGAGAAGGCCACTTTAAGTTATTTAGGCCCCAGCACCCAGACAGAGGTGAGAGGTCTTATAGCAGAGAATAAGGCGTCATATCACCCACCACTGGAGAAGGCCCCTTTCAGTTATTTAGGCCCCAGCACCCAGAGAGAGGAGAAGGTCCCACAGCAGAGAATCATGCGTCATATCACCCAACACTGGAGAAGGCCACTTTGAGTTATTTAGGCCCCAGCACCAAGAAAGAGGAGATAGGTCCCACAAAAAGGAATAAGGCGTCATATCATCCACCACTGGAGAAAGCGAATTTCAGTTATTTAGGCCCAAGCACCTAGACAGAGGAGATAGGTCCTATAGCAGAGAATAAGGCGTCATATCACCCACCACTGGAGAAGGCCACTTTCATTTATTTAGGCCCCAACACCCAGAAAGAGGAGAGAGGTCCCACAGCAGAGAATCATGCTTCATATCACCCACCACTGGAGAAGGCCACTTTCAGTTATTTAGGCCCCAGCACCCAGACAGAGGAGAAAGGTCACACAGCAGAGAATCATGCGTCATATCACCCACCACTGGAGAAGGCCACTTTGAGTTATTTAGGCCCCAGCACCAAGAAAGAGGAGATAGGTCCCACAGAAAGGAATAAGGCGTCATATCACCCACCACTGGAGAAGGCCACTTTCAGTTATTCAGGCCCCAGCACCCAGACAGAGGAGAGAGGTCCCATAGCAAGGAATAAGGCGTCATATCATCCACCACTGGAGAAAGCCACTTTCAGTTATTTAGACCCAAGCACCCAGACACCGGAGAGAGGTTGCTTAGCAGAGAATCATGCGTCATATCACCCACCACTGGAGAAGGCCACTTTCAGTTATTTAGGCCCCAGCACCCAGACAAAGGAGAGAGATTCCCCAGCAGAGAATCATGCGTCATATTTATTACCACTGGAGAAGGCCACTTTCAGTTATTTAGGCCCCAGCACCCAGAGAGAGGAGAGATGTCCCACAGCAGAGAATCATGCGTCATATCACCCACCACTGGAGATGGCCACTTTCAGTTATTTAGGCCCCAGCACCCAGACAGAGGAGAGAGGTCCTATAGCAAAGAATAAGGCGTCATATCACCCACCACTGGAGAAGGACACTTTCTGTTATTTCGGCCCCAGCACCCAGACAGAGGAGAGAGGTCCCATAGCAGAGAATAAGGCGTCATATCACCCACCACTGGAGAAGGCCACTTTCAGTTATTTAGGCCCCAGCACCCAGACAAAGGAGAGAGATCCCCCAGCAGAGAATCATGCGTCATATCACCCAACACTGGAGAAGGCCACTTTGAGTTATTTAGGCCCCAGCACCAAGAAAGAGGAGATAGGTCCCACAGAAAGGAATAAGGCGTCATATTTATTACCACTGGAGAAGGCCACTTTCAGTTATTTAGGCCCCAGCACCCAGAGAGAGGAGAGAGGTCCCACAGCAGAGAATCATGCGTCATATCACCCACCACCGGAGATGGCCACTTTCAGTTATTTAGGCCCAAGCACCTAGACAGAGGAGAGAGGTCCTATAGCAGAGAATAAGGCGTCATATCACCCACCACTGGAGAAGGCCACTTTCAGTTATTTAGGCCCCAGCACCCAGACAGAGGAGAGAGGTCCCACAGGAAGGAATAAGGCATCATATCACCCACTACTGGAGAAGGCCACTTTCAGTTATTCAGGCCCCGAAACCCAGACAGAGGAGAGAGGTCCCATAGCAAGGAATAAGGCGTCATATCACCCACCACTGGAGAAGGCCACTTTCAGTTATTTATGCCCCAGCATCCAGAAAGTGGAGAGAGGTCCCACAGGAAGGAATAAGGCATCATATCACCCACTACTGGAGAAGGCCACTTTCAGTTATTCAGGCCCCGACACCCAGACAGAGGAGAGAGATCCCATAGCAAGGAATAAGGCGTCATATCACCCACCACTGGAGAAGGCCACTTTCAGTTATTTAGGCCCCAGCACCCAGACAGAGGAGAGTTGTCCCCCAGCAGAGAATCATGCATCATATCTACCACCACTGGAGAAGGCCAATTTCATTTACTTAGGCCCCAGCACCCAGAAAGAGGAGAGAGGTCCCACAGCAGAGAATCATGCGTCATATCACTCACCACTGGAGAAGGCCACTTTCAGTTATTTAGGCCCCAGCACCCAGACAGAGGAGAGAGGTCCCACAGGAAGGAATAAGGCATCATATCACCCACTACTGGAGAAGGCCACTTTCAGTTATTCAGGCCCCGAAACCCAGACAGAGGAGAGAGGTCCCATAGCAAGGAAAAAGGCGTCATATCACCCACCACTGGAGAAGGCCACTTTCAGTTATTTAGAACCCAGCACCCAGACACCGGAGAGAGGTCGCTTTGCAGAGAATCATGCGTCATATCACCCACCACTGGAGAAGGCCACTTTGATTTAGTTAGGCCCCAGCACCCAGACAGAGGAGAGAGGTCCCATAGCAAGGAATAAGGCGTCATATCACCCACCACTGGAGAAGGCCACTGTCAGTTATTCAGGCCCTAGCACTCAGACAGAGGAGAGAGGTCCCATAGCAAGGAATAAGGCGTCATATCACCCACAACTGGAGAAGGCCACTTTCAGTTATTTAGAACCCAGCACCCAGACACCGGAGAGAGGTCGCTTAGCAGAGAATCATGCGTCATATCACCCACCACTGGAGAAGGCCACTTTGATTTATTTAGGCCCCAGCACCCAGACAGAGGAGAGTTGTCCCCCAGCAGAGAATCATGCATCATATCTACCACCACTGGAGAAGGCCAATTTCATTTAATTAGGCCCCAGCACCCAGAAAGAGGAGAGAGGTCCCACATCAGAGAATCATGCGTCATATCACTCACCACTGGAGAAGGCCACTTTCAGTTATTTAGGCCCCAGCACCCAGACAGAGGAGAGAGGTCCCATAGCAAGGAATAAGGCGTCATATCACCCACTACTGGAGAAGGCCACTTTCAGTTATTCAGGTCCCGACACCCAGACAGAGGAGAGAGGTCCCATAGCAAGGAATAAGGCGTCATATCACCCACCACTGGAGAAGGCCACTTTCAGTTATTTAGGCCCCAGCACCCAGACAGAGGAGAGTTGTCCCCCAGCAGAGAATTATGCATCATATCTACCACCACTGGAGAAGGCCAATTTCATTTATATAGGCCCCAGCACCCAGAAAGAGGAGAGAGGTCCCACAGCAGAGAATCATGCGTCATATCACCCACCACTGGAGAAGGCCACTTGAGTTATTTAGGCCCCAGCACCCAGAAAGAGGAGAGAGGTCCCACAGCAGAGAATCATGCGTCATATCACCAACCACTGGAGAAGGCCACTTTCAGTTATTTAGGCCCCGACACCCAGACAGAGGAGAGAGGTCCCATAGCAAGGAATAAGGCGTCATATCACCCACCACTGGAGAAGGCCACTGTCAGTTATTCAGGCCCCAGCACTCAGACAGAGGAGAGAGGTCCCATAGCAAGGAATAAGGCGTCATATCACCCACAACTGGAGGAGGCCACTTGCAGTTATTTAGAACCCAGCACCCAGACACCGGAGAGAGGTCGCTTAGCAGAGAATCATGCGTCAAATCACCCACCACTGGAGAAGGCCACTTTGATTTATTTAGGCCCCAGCACCCAGACAGAGGAGAGAGATCCCCCAGCAGAGAATCATGCGTCATATCTACCACCAGTGGAGAAGGCCACTTTCAGTTATTTAGGCCCCAGCACCCAGAGAGAGGAGAGAAGTCCCACAGCAGAGAATAATGCGTCATATCACCCACCACTGGAGAAGGCCACTTTAAGTTATTTAGGCCCCAGCACCCAGACAGAGGTGAGAGGTCTTATAGCAGAGAATAAGGCATCATATCACCCACCACTGGAGAAGGCCCCTTTCAGTTATTTAGGCCCCAGCACCCAGAGAGAGGAGAAGGTCCCACAGCAGAGAATCATGCGTCATATCACCCAACACTGGAGAAGGCCACTTTGAGTTATTTAGGCCCCAGCACCAAGAAAGAGGAGATAGGTCCCACAAAAAGGAATAAGGCGTCATATCATCCACCACTGGAGAAAGCGAATTTCAGTTATTTAGGCCCAAGCACCTAGACAGAGGAGATAGGTCCTATAGCAGAGAATAAGTCGTCATATCACCCACGACTGGGGAAGGCCACTTTCAGTTATTTAGGCCCCAGCACCCAGACAGAGGAGAGAGGTCCAACAGCAAGAAATAAGGCGTCAAATTACCCACCACTGGAGAAGGCCACTTTCAGTTATTTAGGCCCCAGCACCCAGAAAGTGGAAAGAGGTCCCACAGGAAGGAATAAGGCATCATATCACCCACCACTGGAGAAGGCCACTTTCAGTTATTCAAGCCCCGGCACCCAGACAGAGGAGAGAGGTCCCCTAGCAAGGAATAAGGCGTCATATCACCCACCACTGGAGAAGGCCACTTTCATTTATTTAGGCCCCAACACCCAGAAAGAGGAGAGAGGTCCCACAGCAGAGAATCATGCGTCATATCACCCACCACTGGAGAAGGCCACTTTCAGTTATTTAGGCCCCAGCACCCAGACAGAGGAGAAAGGTCCCACAGCAGAGAATCATGCGTCATATCACCCACCACTGGAGAAGGCCACTTTGAGTTATTTAGGCCCCAGCACCAAGAAAGAGGAGATAGGTCCCACAGAAAGGAATAAGGCGTCATATCACCCACCACTGGAGAAGGCCACTTTCAGTTATTCAGGCCCCAGCACCCAGACAGAGGAGAGAGGTCCCATAGCAAGGAATAAGGCGTCATATCATCCACCACTGGAGAAAGCCACTTTCAGTTATTTAGACCCAAGCACCCAGACAAAGGAGAGAGATCCCCCAGCAGAGAATCATGCGTCATATTTATTACCACTGGAGAAGGCCACTTTCAGTTATTTAGGCCCCAGCACCCAGAGAGAGGAGAGATGTCCCACAGCAGAGAATCATGCGTCATATCACCCACCACTGGAGATGGCCACTTTCAGTTATTTAGGCCCCAGCACCCAGACAGAGGAGAGAGATCCCCCAGCAAAGAATAAGGCGTCATATCACCCACCACTGGAGAAGGACACTTTCTGTTATTTCGGCCCGAGCACCCAGACAGAGGAGAGAGGTCCCATAGCAGAGAATCATGCGTCATATCACCCACCACTGGAGATGGCCACTTTCAGTTATTTAGGCCCCAGCACCCAGACAAAGGAGAGAGATCCCCCAGCAGAGAATCATGCGTCATATCACCCAACACTGGAGAAGGCCACTTTGAGTTATTTAGGCCCCAGCACCAAGAAAGAGGAGATAGGTCCCACAGAAAGGAATAAGGCGTCATATTTATTACCACTGGAGAAGGCCACTTTCAGTTATTTAGGCCCCAGCACCCAGAGAGAGGAGAGAGGTCCCACAGCAGAGAATCATGCGTCATATCACCCACCACCGGAGACGGCCACTTTCAGTTATTTAGGCCCAAGCACCTAGACAGAGGAGAGAGGTCCTATAGCAGAGAATAAGGCGTCATATCACCCACCACTGGAGAAGGCCACTTTCAGTTATTTAGGCCCCAGCACCAAGACAGAGGAGAGAGGTCCCACAGGAAGGAATAAGGCATCATATCACCCACTACTGGAGAAGGCCACTTTCAGTTATTCAGGCCCCGATACCCAGACAGAGGAGAGAGGTCCCATAGCAAGGAATAAGGCGTCATATCACCCACCACTGGAGAAGGCCACTTTCAGTTATTTAGGCCCCAGCACCCAGACAGAGGAGAGTTGTCCCCCAGCAGAGAATCATGCATCATATCTACCACCACTGGAGAAGGCCAATTTCATTTACTTAGGCCCCAGCACCCAGAAAGAGGAGAGAGGTCCCACAGCAGAGAATCATGCGTCATATCACTCACCACTGGAGAAGGCCACTTTGAGTTATTTAGGCCCCAGCACCCAGAAAGAGGAGAGAGGTCCCACAGGAAGGAATAAGGCGTCATATCACACACTACTGGAGAAGGCCACTTTCAGTTATTCAGGCCCCGAAACCCAGACAGAGGAGAGAGGTCCCATAGCAAGGAATAAGGCGTCATATCACCCACCACTGGAGAAGGCCACTTTCAGTTATTTAGAACCCAGCACCCAGACACCGGAGAGAGGTCGCTTTGCAGAGAATCATGCGTCATATCACCCACCACTGGAGAAGGCCACTTTGATTTAGTTAGGCCCCAGCACCCAGACAGAGGAGAGAGGTCCCATAGCAAGGAATAAGGCGTCATATCACCCACCACTGGAGAAGGCCACTGTCAGTTATTCAGGCCCTAGCACTCAGACAGAGGAGAGAGGTCCCATAGCAAGGAATAAGGCGTCATATCACCCACAACTGGAGAAGGCCACTTTCAGTTATTTAGAACCAAGCACCCAGACACCGGAGAGAGGTCGCTTAGCAGAGAATCATGCGTCATATCACCCACCACTGGAGAAGGCCACTTTGATTTATTTAGGCCCCAGCACCCAGACAGAGGAGAGTTGTCCCCCAGCAGAGAATCATGCATCATATCTACCACCACTGGAGAAGGCCAATTTCATTTAATTAGGCCCCAGCACCCAGAAAGAGGAGAGAGGTCCCACAGCAGAGAATCATGCGTCATATCACTCACCACTGGAGAAGGCCACTTTCAGTTATTTAGGCCCCAGCACCCAGACAGAGGAGAGAGGTCCCATAGCAAGGAATAAGGCGTCATATCACCCACTACTGGAGAAGGCCACTTTCAGTTATTCAGGCCCCGACACCCAGACAGAGGAGAGAGGTCCCATAGCAAGGAATAAGGCGTCATATCACCCACCACTGGAGAAGGCCACTTTCAGTTATTTAGGCCCCAGCACCCAGACAGAGGAGAGTTGTCCCCCAGCAGAGAATTATGCATCATATCTACCACCACTGGAGAAGGCCAATTTCATTTATATAGGCCCCAGCACCCAGACAGAGGAGAGAGGTCCCACAGCAGAGAATCATGCGTCATATCACCCACCACTGGAGAAGGCCACTTGAGTTATTTAGGCCCCAGCACCCAGAAAGAGGAGAGAGGTCCCACAGCAGAGAATCATGCGTCATATCACCAACCACTGGAGAAGGCCACTTTCAGTTATTTAGGCCCCAGCACCCAGACAGAGGAGAGAGATCCCATAGCAAGGAATAAGGCGTCATATCACCCACCACTGGAGAAGGCCACTGTCAGT
The DNA here is from genome assembly GCA_033119425.1 of Bufotes viridis. Taxonomy (NCBI): domain Eukaryota; kingdom Metazoa; phylum Chordata; class Amphibia; order Anura; family Bufonidae; genus Bufotes; species Bufotes viridis. Next base: position 360,442,121 of record CM065590.1, read on the forward strand.
TATTCAGGCCCCAGCACTCAGACAGAGGAGAGAGGTCCCATAGCAAGGAATAAGGCGTCATATCACCCACCACTGGAGAAGGCCCCATTCAGTTATTTAGGCCCCAGCACCCAGAGAGAGGAGAAGGTCCCACAGCAGAGAATCATGCGTCATATCACCCAACACTGGAGAAGGCCACTTTGAGTTATTTAGGCCCCAGCACCAAAAAAGAGGAGATAGGTCCCACAAAAAGGAATAAGGCGTCATATCATCCACCACTGGAGAAAGCGAATTTCAGTTATTTAGGCCCAAGCACCTAGACAGAGGAGATAGGTCCTATAGCAGAGAATAAGGCGTCATATCACCCACGACTGGGGAAGGCCACTTTCAGTTATTTAGGCCCCAGCACCCAGACAGAGGAGAGAGGTCCAACAGCAAGAAATAAGGCGTCATATTACCCACCACTGGAGAAGGCCACTTTCAGTTATTTAGGCCCCAGCACCCAGAAAGTGGAGAGAGGTCCCACAGGAAGGAATAAGGCATCATATCACCCACCACTGGAGAAGGCCACTTTCAGTTATTCAAGCCCCGGCACCCAGACAGAGGAGAGAGGTCCCATAGCAAGGAATAAGGCGTCATATCACCCACCACTGGAGAAGGCCACTTTCATTTATTTAGGCCCCAACACCCAGAAAGAAGAGAGAGGTCCCACAGCAGAGAATCATGCGTCATATCACCCACCACTGGAGAAGGCCACTTTAAGTTATTTAGGCCCCAGCACCCAGACAGAGGAGAAAGGTCACACAGCAGAGAATCATGCGTCATATCACCCACCACTGGAGAAGGCCACTTTGAGTTATTTAGGCCCCAGCACCAAGAAAGAGGAGATAGGTCCCACAGAAAGGAATAAGTCGTCATATCACCCACCACTGGAGAAGGCCACTTTCAGTTATTTAGGCCCCAGCACCCAGACAGAGGAGAGAGCTCCAACAGCAAGAAATAAGGCATCATATCACCCACCACTGGAGAAGGCCACTTTCAGTTATTTGGGCCCCAGCACCCAGACAGAGTAGAGAGTTCCCACAGCAGAGAATTATGCATCATATCTACCACCACTGGAGAAGGCCAATTTCATTTATTTTGGCCCCAGCACCCAGAAAGAGGAGAGAAGTCCCACAGCAGAGAATCATGCGTCATATCACCCACCACTGGGGAAGGCCACTTGAGTTATTTAGGCCCCAGCACCCAGAAAGAGGAGAGAGGTCCCACAGCAGAGAATCATGCGTCATATCACCCACCACTGGAGAAGGCCACTTTCAGTTATTTAGGCCCCAGCACCCAGACCGAGGAGAGAGGTCCCACAGCAAGGAATAAGGCGTCATATCACCCACCACTGGAGAAGGCCACTGTCAGTTATTCAGGCCCCAGCACTCAGACAGAGGAGAGAGGTCCCATAGCAAGGAATAAGGCGTCATATCACCCACAACTGGAGAAGGCCACTTTCAGTTATTTAGAACCCAGCACCCAGACACCAGAGAGAGGTCGCTTAGCAGAGAATCATGCGTCATATCACCCACCACTGGAGAAGGCCACTTTGATTTATTTAGGCCCCAGCACCCAGACAGAGGAGAGAGATCACCCAGCAGAGAATCATGCATCATATCTACCACCAGTGGAGAAGGCCACTTTCAGTTATTTAGGCCCCAGCACCCAGAGAGAGGAGAGAGGTCCCACAGAAGAGAATAATGCGTCATATCACCCACCACTGGAGAAGGCCACTGTAAGTTATTTAGGCCCCAGCACCCAGACAGAGGAGAGAGGTCTTATAGCAGAGAATTAGCCGTCATATCACCCACCACTGGAGAAGGCCACTTTCAGTTATTTGGGCCCCAGCACCCAGAGAGAGGAGAAAGGTCCCACAGCAGAGAATCATGCGTCATATCACCCAACACTGGAGAAGGCCACTTTGAGTTATTTAGGCCCCAACACCAAGAAAGAGGAGATAGGTCCCACAGAAAGGAATAAGGCGTCATATCATCCACCACTGGAGAAAGCGACTTTCAGTTATTTAGGCCCAAGCACCTAGACAGAGGAGATAGGTCCTATAGCAGAGAATAAGGCGTCATATCACCCACCACTGGGGAAGGCCACTTTCAGTTATTTAGGCCCCAGCACCCAGACAGAGGAGAGAGGTCCCCAGCAGAGAATCATGCGTCATATCACCCACCACTGGAGAAGGCCACTTTCAGTTATTTAGGCCCCAGCACCCAGACAGAGGAGAAAGGTCCCACAGCAGAGAATCATGCGTCATATCACCCACCACTGGAGAAGGCCACTTTGAGTTATTTAGGCCCCAGCACCAAGAAAGAGGAGATAGGTCCCACAGAAAGGAATAAGGCGTCATATCACCCACCACTGGAGAAGGCCACTTTCAGTTATTCAGGCCCCAGCACCCAGACAGAGGAGAGAGGTCCAACAGCAAGAAATAAGGCGTCATATTACCCACCACTGGAGAAGGCCACTTTCAGTTATTTAGGCCCCAGCACCCAGAAAGTGGAGAGAGGTCCCACAGTATGGAATAAGGCATCATATCACCCACCACTAAAGAAGGCCACTTTCAGTTATTCAAGCCCCGACACCCAGACAGAGGAGAGAGGTCCCATAGCAAGGAATAAGGCGTCATATCACCCACCACTGGAGAAGGCCACTTTCATTTATTTAGGCCCCAGCACCCAGAAAGAGGAGAGAGGTCCCACAGCAGAGAATCATGCGTCATATCACCCACCACTGGAGAAGGCCACTTTGAGTTATTTAGGCCCCAGCACCAAGAAAGAGGAGATAGGTCCCACAGAAAGGAATAAGGCGTCATATCACCCACCACTGGAGAAGGCCACTTTCAGTTATTCAGGCCCCAGCACCCAGACAGAGGAGAGAGGTCCCATAGCAAGGAATAAGGCGTCATATCATCCACCACTGGAGAAAGCCACTTTCAGTTATTTATGCCCAAGCACCCAGACACCTGAGAGAGGTCGCTTAGCAGAGAATCATGCGTCATATCACCCACCACTGGAGAAGGCCACTTTCAGTTATTCAGGCCCCAGCACCCAGACAGAGGAGAGAGGTCCCATAGCAAGGAATAAGGCATCATATCACCCACCACTGGAAAAGGCCACTTTCAGGTATTTGGACCCCAGCACCCAGACAGAGGAGAGAGGTCCCATAGCAGAGAATAATGCGTCATATCACCCACCACTGGAAAAGGCCACTTTCAGTTATTTAGGCCCCAGCACCCAGACAGAGGAGAGAGGTCCAACAGCAAGAAATAAGGAGTCATATCACCCACCGCTGGAGAAGGCCACTTTCAGTTATTTAGGCCCCAGAACCCAGAAAGAGAAGAGAGGTCCCACAGGAAGGAATAAGGCTTCATATCACCCAACACTGGAGAAGGCCAATTTCAGTTATTCAGGCCCCAGCACCCAGACAGAGGAGAGAGGTCCCATAGCAAGGAATAAGGCGTCAAATCACCCACCACTGGAGAAGGCCACTTTCAGTTATTTAGACCCCAGCACCCAGACACCCGAGAGAGGTCGCTTAGCAGAGAATCATGCGTCATATCACCCACCACTGGAGAAGGCCACTTTGAGTTATTTAGGCCCCAGCACCCAGACAGAGGAGAGAGGTCCTATAGCAGAGAATAAGGCGTCATATCACCCACCACTGGAGAAGGCCACTTTCAGTTTTTTAGGCCCCAGCACCCAGACAGAGGAGAAAGGTCCCACAGCAGAGAATCATGCGTCATATCACCCACCACTGGAGAAGGCCACTTTGAGTTATTTAGGCCCCAGCACCAAGAAAGAGGAGTTAGGTCCCACAGAAAGGAATAAGGCGTCATATCACCCACCACTGGAGAAGGCCACTTTCAGTTATTTAGGCCCCAGCACCCAGACAGAGGAGAGAGGCCCTATAGCAGAGAATAAGGCGTCATATCAACCACCACTGGAGAAGGCCACTTTCAGTTATTTAGGCCCCAGCACCCAGACAGAGGAGAGATGTCCTATAGCAGAGAATAAGGCGTCATATCACCCACCACTGGAGAAGGCCACTTTCAGTTATTTAGGCCCCAGCACCCAGACAGAGAAGAGAGATCCAACAGCAAGAAATAAGGCATCATATCACCCACCACTGGAGAAAGCCACTTTCAGTTATTTGGGCCCCAGCACCCAGACAGAGTAGAGAGTTCCCACAGCAGAGAATTATGCATCATATCTACCACCACTGGAGAAGGCCAATTTCATTTATTTAGGCCCCAGCACCCAGAAAGAGGAGAGAGGTCCCACAACAGAGAATCATGCATCATATCACCCACCACTGGAGAAGGCCACTTTGAGTTATTTAGGCCCCAGCACCCAGAAAGAGGAGAGAGGTCCCACAGGAAGGAATAAGGCGTCATATCACACACCACTGGAGAAGGCCACTTTCAGTTATTCAGGCCCCAGCACCCAGACAGAGGAGAGAGGTCCCATAGCAAGGAATAAGGCGTCATATCACCCACCACTGGAGAAGGCCACTTTCAGTTATTTAGGCCCCAGCACCCAGACAGAGGAGAGAGGTCCCACAGGAAGGAATAAGGCGTCATATCACCCACCACTGGAAAAGGCCACTTTCAGTTATTTAGGCCCCAGCACCCAGACAAATGAGAGAGGTCCCATAACAGAGAATAAGGCTTTATATCACCCACCACTGGAGAAGGCCACTTTCAGTTATTTAGGCCCCAGCACCCAGACAAATTTGCGAGGTCCAAAAGCAAGGAATAAAGCATCATATTACCCACCACTGGAGAAGGCCACTTTCAGTTATTTAGGCCCCAGCACCCAGAAAGTGGAGAGAGGTCCCACAGGAAGGAATAAGGCATCATATCACCCACCACTGGAGAAGGCCACTTTCAGTTATTCAGGCCCCAGCACCCAGACAGAGGAGAGAGGTCCCATAGCAAGGAATAAGGCGTCATATCACCCACCACTCGAGAAGGCCACTTTCAGTTATTTAGGCCTAAGCACCCAGACAGAGTAGAGAGGTCCCACAGCAGAGAATCATGCGTCATATCAAACACCACTGGAGAAGGCCACTTTCAGTTATTTAGGCCACAGCACCAAGACAGAGGATTGAGGTCCCACAGCAAGGAATAAGGCGTCATATCACCCACCACTGGAGAAGGCCACTTTCAGTTATTTAGGCCCCAGCACCCAGACAGAGGAGAGAGGTCCCCTAGCAGAGAATCATGCGTCATATCTACCACCACTAGAGAAGGCCACTTTCAGTTATTTAGGCACCAGCACCCAGAGAGAGAAGAGAGGTCCCACAGCAGAGAATCATGCGTCATATCACCCACCACTGGAGAAGGCCACTTTGAGTTATTTAGGCCCCAGCACCCAGAAAGAGGAGAGAGGTCCCACAGGAAGGAATAAGGCGTCATATCACCCACCACTGGAGAAGGCCACTTTCAGTTATTCAGGCCCCAGCACCCAGACAGAGGAGAGAGGTCCCATAGCAAAGAATAAGGCGTCATATCACCCACCACTGGAGAAGGCCACTTTCAGTTATTTAGGCCCCAGTACCAAAACAGAGGAGAGAGGTCCCATAGCAAGGAATAAGGCATCATATCACCCACCACTGGAAAAGGCCACTTTTAGTTATTTAGGCCCCAGCACCCAGAAAGAGGAGAGAGGTCCCACAGGAAGGAATAAGGCGTCATAACACCCACCACTGGAAAAGACCATTTTCAGTTATTTGGGCCCCAGCACCCAGACAGAGGAGAGAGGTCCCATAGCAAGGAATAAGGCGTTATATCACCCACCACTGGAGAAGGCCACTTTCAGTTATTTAGGCCCCAGCACCCAGAAAGAGGAGAGAGGTCCCACAGGAAGGAATAAGGCGTCATAACACCCACCACTGGAAAAGACCATTTTCAGTTATTTAGGCCCCAGCACCCAGACAAAGGAGAGAGGTCCAACTGCAAGGAATAAGGCGTCATATCATCCACCAATGGAGAAGGCCTACTTTCAGTTATTTAGGCCCCAGCACCCAGACAGAGGAGAGAGGTCCCATAGCAAGGAATAAGGCATCATATCACCCACCACTGGAGAAGGCCACTTTCAGTTATTTAGGCCCCAGCACCCAGACAGAGGAGAGAAGTCCAACAGCAAGAAGTAAGGCGTCATATTACCCACCACTGGAGAAGGCCACTTTTAGTTATTCAGGCCCCAGCACCCAGACAGAGGAGAGAGGTCTCATAGAAAGGAATAAGGCGTCATATCACCCACCACTGGAGAAGGCCACTTTCAGTTATTTAGGCCCCAGCACCCAGACAGAGGAGAGAGGTCCCCCAGCAGAGAATCATGCATCATATCTACCACCACTGGAGAAGGCCAATTTCATTTATTTAGGCCCCAGCACCCAGAAAGAGGAGAGAGGTCCCACAGCAGAGAATCATGCGTCATATCACCCACCACTGGAGAAGGCCACTTTGAGTTATTTAGGCCCCAGCACCCAGAAAGAGGAGAGAGGTCCCACAGCAGAGAATCATGTGTCATATCACCCACCACTGGAGAAGGCCACGTTCAGTTATTTAGGCCCCAGCACCCAGACAGAGGAGAGAGGTCCCATAGCAAGGAATAATGCATCATATCACCCACCACTGGAGAAGGCCACTTTCAGTTATTTAGGCCCCAGCACCCAGACAGTGGAGAGAGGTCCAACAGGAAGGAATAAGGCATCATATCACCAACCACTGGAGAAGGCCACTTTCAGTTATTCAGGCCCCAGCACCCAGACAGAGGAGAGAGGTCCCATAGCAAGGAATAAGGCGTCATATCACCCACCACTGGAGAAGGCCACTTTCAGGTATTTGGACCCCAGCACCCAGACAGAGGAGAGAGGTCCCATAGCAGAGAATAAGGCGTCATATCACCCACCACTGGAAAAGGCCACTTTCAGTTATTTAGGCCCCAGCACCCAGACAGAGGAGAGGGGACCCATAGCAGAGAAAAAGGCGTTATATCACCCACCACTGGAGAAGGCCACTTTCAGTTATTCAGGCCCCAGCACCCAGACAGAGGAGAGAGGTCCCACAGCAGAGAATCGTGCGTCATATCAGCCACCACTGGAGAAGGCCACTTTCAGTTATTTTGGCCCCATCACCCAGACAGAGGAGAGAGGTCCAACAGCAAGAAATAAGGAGTCATATCACCCACCGCTGGAGAAGGCCACTTTCAGTTATTTAGGCCCCAGAACCCAGAAAGAGAAGAGAGGTCCCACAGGAAGGAATAAGGCGTCATATCACCCAACACTGGAGAAGGCCAATTTCAGTTATTCAGGCCCCAGCACCCAGACAGAGGAGAGAGGTCCCATAGCAAGGAATAAGGCGTCAAATCACCCACCACTGGAGAAGGCCACTTTCAGTTATTTAGACCCCAGCACCCAGACACCCGAGAGAGGTCGCTTAGCAGAGAATCATGCGTCATAGCACCCACCACTGGAGAAGGCCACTTTGAGTTATTTAGGCCCCAGCACCCAGACAGAGGAGAGAGGTCCTATAGCAGAGAATAAGGCGTCATATCACCCACCACTGGAGAAGGCCACTTTCAGTTTTTTAGGCCCCAGCACCCAGACAGAGGAGAAAGGTCCCACAGCAGAGAATCATGCGTCATATCACCCACCACTGGAGAAGGCCACTTTGAGTTATTTAGGCCCCAGCACCAAGAAAGAGGAGTTAGGTCCCACAGAAAGGAATAAGGCATCATATCATCCACCACTGGAGAAGGCCACTTTCAGTTATTTAGGCCCCAGCACCCAGACAGAGGAGAGAGGCCCTATAGCAGAGAATAAGGCGTCATATCAACCACCACTGGAGAAGGCCACTTTCAGTTATTTAGGCCCCAGCACCCAGACAGAGGAGAGATGTCCTATAGCAGAGAATAAGGCGTCATATCACCCACCACTGGAGAAGGCCACTTTCAGTTATTTAGGCCCCAGCACCCAGACAGAGGAGAGAGATCCAACAGCAAGAAATAAGGCATCATATCACCCACCACTGGAGAAGGCCACTTTCAGTTATTTGGGCCCCTGCACCCAGACAGAGTAGAGAGTTCCCACAGCAGAGAATTATGCATCATATCTACCACCACTGGAGAAGGCCAATTTCATTTATTTAGGCCCCAGCACCCAGAAAGAGGAGAGAGGTCCCACAACAGAGAATCATGCATCATATCACCCACCACTGGAGAAGGCCACTTTGAGTTATTTAGGCCCCAGCACCCAGAAAGAGGAGAGAGGTCCCACAGGAAGGAATAAGGCGTCATATCACACACCACTGGAGAAGGCCACTTTCAGTTAATCAGGCCCCAGCACCCAGACCGAGGAGAGAGGTCCCATAGCAAGGAATAAGGCGTCATATCACCCACCACTGGAGAAGGCCACTTTCAGTTATTTAGGCCCCAGCACCCAGACAGAGGAGAGAGGTCCCACAGGAATGAATAAGGCGTCATATCACCCACCACTGGAAAAGGCCACTTTCAGTTATTTAGGCCCCAGCACCCAGACAAAGGAGAGAGGTCCCATAACAGAGAATAAGGCTTTATATCACCCACCACTGGAGAAGGCCACTTTCAGTTATTTAGGCCCCAGCACCCAGACAAATTTGCGAGGTCCAAAAGCAAGGAATAAAGCATCATATTACCCACCACTGGAGAAGGCCACTTTCAGTTATTTAGGCCCCAGCACCCAGAAAGTGGAGAGAGGTCCCACAGGAAGGAATAAGGCATCATATCACCCACCACTGGAGAAGGCCACTTTCAGTTATTCAGGCCCCAGCACCCAGACAGAGGAGAGAGGTCCCATAGCAAGGAATAAGGCGTCATATCACCCACCACTCGAGAAGGCCACTTTCAGTTATTTAGGCCTAAGCACCCAGACAGAGTAGAGAGGTCCCACAGCAGAGAATCATGCGTCATATCAAACACCACTGGAGAAGGCCACTTTCAGTTATTTAGGCCCCAGCACCAAGACAGAGGATAGAGGTCCCACAGCAAGGAATAAGGCGTCATATCACCCACCACTGGAGAAGGCCACTTTCAGTTATTTAGGCTCCACCACCCAGACAGAGGAGAGAGGTCCCCTAGCAGAGAATCATGCGTCATATCTACCACCACTAGAGAAGGCCACTTTCAGTTATTTAGGCACCAGCACCCAGAGAGAGAAGAGAGGTCCCACAGCAGAGAATCATGCGTCATATCACCCACCACTGGAGAAGGCCACTTTGAGTTATTTAGGCCCCAGCACCCAGAAAGAGGAGAGAGGTCCCACAGGAAGGAATAAGGCGTCATATCACCCACCACTGGAGAAGGCCACTTTCAGTTATTCAGGCCCCAGCACCCAGACAGAGGAGAGAGGTCCCATAGCAAAGAATAAGGCGTCATATCACCCACCACTGGAGAAGGCCACTTTCAGTTATTTAGGCCCCAGCACCCAGACAGAGGAGAGAGGTCCCATAGCAAGGAATAAGGCATCATATCACCCACCACTGGAGAAGGCCACTTTCAGTTATTTAGGCCCCAGCACCCAGACAGAGGAGAGAGGTCCAACAGCAAGAAGTAAGGCGTCATATTACCCACCACTGGAGAAGGCCACTTTTAGTTATTCAGGCCCCAGCACCCAGACAGAGGAGAGAGGTCTCATAGAAAGGAATATGGCGTCATATCACCCACCACTGGAGAAGGCCACTTTCAGTTATTTAGGCCCCAGCACCCAGACAGAGGAGAGAGGTCCCCCAGCAGAGAATCATGCATCATATCTACCACCACTGGAGAAGGCCAATTTCATTTATTTAGGCCCCAGCACCCAGAAAGAGGAGAGAGGTCCCACAGCAGAGAATCATGCGTCATATCACCCACCACTGGAGAAGGCCACTTTGAGTTATTTAGGCCCCAGCACCCAGAAAGAGGAGAGAGGTCCCACAGCAGAGAATCATGTGTCATATCACCCACCACTGGAGAAGGCCACGTTCAGTTATTTAGGCCCCAGCACCCAGACAGAGGAGAGAGGTCCCATAGCAAGGAATAATGCATCATATCACCCACCACTGGAGAAGGCCACTTTCAGTTATTTAGGCCCCAGCACCCAGACAGTGGAGAGAGGTCCAACAGGAAGGAATAAGGCATCATATCACCAACCACTGGAGAAGGCCACTTTCAGTTATTCAGGCCCCAGCACCCAGACAGAGGAGAGAGGTCCCATAGCAAGGAATAAGGCGTCATATCACCCACCACTGGAGAAGGCCACTTTCAGGTATTTGGACCCCAGCACCCAGACAGAGGAGAGAGGTCCCATAGCAGAGAATAAGGCGTCATATCACCCACCACTGGAAAAGGCCACTTTCAGTTATTTAGGCCCCAGCACCCAGACAGAGGAGAGGGGACCCATAGCAGAGAAAAAGGCGTTATATCACCCACCACTGGAAAAGGCCACTTTCAGTTATTCAGGCCCCAGCACCCAGACAGAGGAGAGAGGTCCCACAGCAGAGAATCGTGCGTCATATCAGCCACCACTGGAGAAGGCCACTTTCAGTTATTTTGGCCCCATCACCCAGACAGAGGAGAGAGGTCCCACAGCAGAGAATCGTGCGTCATATCAGCCACCACTGGAGAAGGCCACTTTCAGTTATTTAGGCCCCAGCACCCAGACAGAGGAGAGAGGTCCAACAGGAAGGAATAAGGCATCATATCACCCACCACTGGAGAAGGCCACTTTCAGTTATTCAGGCCCCAGCACCCAGACAGAGGAGAGAGGTCCCATAGCAAGGAATAAGGCGTCATATCACCCACCACTGGAGAAGGCCACTTTCAGGTATTTGGACCCCAGCACCCAGACAGAGGAGAGAGGTCCCATAGTAGAGAGTCATGCGTCATATAACCCACCACTGGAGAAGGCCACTTTGAGTTTTTTTAGGCCCCAGCACCCAGACAGAGGAGAGAGGTCCCACAGCAGAGAATCATGCGTCATATCACCCACCACTGGAGAAGGCCACTTTGAGTTATTTAGGCCCCAGCACTCAGACAGAGGTCCCACAGCAAGGAATAAGGAGTCATGTCACCCACCAGGTATAGAACTCTTTTAGTGGAAGAGAGCAGAAGTTCTCCAATAAGACTGCAGTTTCAATGGAACTTCTTGTGGTGCTGTAAGGTAGAAAAGCATAAATAGAGTTATTGAACAAAACTTGTATGCAATGTATCTCTTCCCTAAAAAAAAGTGTGTAACTCGCCTTCAATTGTAGTGGGAACTGTGTTGTTGGTCTCCCTTTTTTGTTAAAGCATCAAAGTCTGGAGTTAGCTTGGTTGTGTTGGTCAGAATCATCGGTGCCATCCCCTGGAGGTTTCTGTTAATTTTTAAGTGCGGTATAGAACTCTTTTAGTGGAAGAGAGCAGAAGTTCTCCAATAAGACTGCAGTTCCAATGGAACTTCTTGTGGTGCTGTAAGGTAGAAAAGCATAAAAAGAGTTATTGTACAAAACTTGTATGCAATGTATCTCTTCCCTAAAAAAGTGTGTAACTCACCTTCAATTTTAGTGGGAACAGTGTTGTTGGTCTCCCTTTTTTGTTAAGGCATCAAAGTCAGGAGTTAGCTTTGTTGTTGCAATTCGCAGATAGATCTGAGTTGTTGGTCAGTTAACTGGGATTGGTGACGGGATTTATTGATGTTCATGATGCTGAACGTCTGCTCACACACGTAGGTCAAGCCAAACAAGGCCAGAATCTTCTGTGCCATCCCCCGGAGGTTTGGAAAACAGTTATCTTTAAGTGAGGCATAGAACTCTTTTAGTGGAAGAGAGCGGAAGTTCTCCTTTAAGACTGCATCAGATTGAAGATCAATTAGTTCCAATTGCACTTCTTGTGGTGCTGTTTCTGGGTCTTGTGACAAGGGACAGGCCACCAGCTGAAGTGAGTTTTCAATTTTTTCAAAATCTGAAAACCGACGGCAGAATTCTTCATGCAGGTCATTCAGTGATTTGCTATATTTATTCACATTTTGGATGGACTTTTCCTGTGTGGCTAGTGTTGGAAAATGAGAGAAGTTTTTCTTTGAAATTTGCCTAGAAAAAAAAGTCAACTTGGCTTTGAACGCATTCACATTACTATACATGTCATGCACATACAGGTCTTTTCCCTGTAGCTTGACGTTAAGCTCATTCAAGTGAGAAAAAATGTCAACAGCAAATGCAAAGTCACACAGCTAATTCTTGTCACTCAGCTCTGGAAAATCACCAGACTTCCCCTTTAACTCCAAAAATGTATCAATCACTTCTTTAAGATCCCACACTCATTTAAACACTTTGTCCAAACTCAACCAGCGGACACGAGAGTGGTAAAGCAAGTCTTGGTGGTCTGCGTCGGTTTCCTCCAGAAATGCAATGAACTGACGGTGCTGAAGTCCCTTTGCTCGTATGCAGTTAACAAGTTTTACAACTGGATTCACAACATGATTAAGCTGTAATACAGATTTACACAAAGATTCTTGGTGTATGATGCAGTGGAGAAAAATAACTTCTTGGTCAGGGTTTTCCTCTTTCACTTTATCCTGAATTCTTTTTAGCAATTCAACATTTTTCCCAGTTAAATTTGGAGATCCATCCGTAGTGACATTAGCAAGTTTACTCCAAGGTAGCTTCATACTCTTAATGACAGCAGACACCCGGTCATACAAATCTTCTCCCCGCTTTTTTCCTTTAAGTAGCTCCATGGCCAAAAAATCCTCTGTTATTTCAAAACTGTCGCTAATCCCTGGATAAAAATTAAGAGCTGAGCTGTGTCTTTTATGTCTGTACTTTTGTCCAGTGCTAGCGAATATAATTTAAAGGACTTTGCAATATTATTTAACTTGCTGGTTATGTCTTCATCAATCAGTCCCACATGACGAGTCACTGTCCTGCGTGACAAACTGACTTTTTCAAACTTGTCTTTGCTCTCTGGACACAAAAGACCTGCGGTCTCTATCATGCATTCTTTCAAAAACTCTCCTTCAGAGAGAGGTTTACTAGCTTTTGCTAATTTGAATGAGAGAATAAAACTCGCAGTTTGTCTGTGAAATAAATTTTGCTGAACATGTAATTTAGCCATCAACCTCCGAGCTATAGACCCCCGTTCTTGGGGCGACTGCTTGCTAGCATAGTTAGCATGCTTCGTGGTAAAATGACGGCTGATATTATATTCTTTGAAAACTGCAACCCTTTCCTGGCATATGAGACATACAGCCATTGATCGGACTTCTGTAAAAAAATATTTTGCTATCCATTCCTTATTAAACACTCTGCATTCACTGTCCACTTTTCTTTTCTTTGCCCCACTCATTTTGGGATTCTGCAAAGAAGTTAAATATTCTTGGTCACTCTGACAGTCAGAGGGAGGGAAAGTTCACATTCACATTTAAGTCTTGAATTAACTTGCTTTAACAACCACTACTTACTGTGTAGCAGGGGAAAAGATGCAGGCCGCACAATCGCCACCAGTCATCAAATGAGACTGCGCAGTTAGATCTATAAATAAAGATAGGAGTAAAAACATAAATTACTAAACACAACAGAAGAATAATAAAAAATTGAAATAAGCAAATGCAAATAATAGCTTGCAATTGAAGAAGAAGCAGATACCATCACAGGCACTAGTGAGAAGGCCTCAGGAGATTACCATATTTTCTACCCTAAAGGACCAATCTGCCCATAAGACTCGCCTATGTTTTTGAGGAGGAAAATAAGACAAAAAATATTCTGCACCAAAAGGTGTGTTTTTGGTGGGTTTTAAACTAATGGTGGTTTGTGAAGGACACTGTCATGGGGGATCTGTGGATTGCACTTATGCAGATGTCTGTGGATGACACACGTATAGCATCTTATGCTATATATGTGCCATCCACAGATCCCCCCCTTAACAGTGATATCCACAGATCCCGCATAAGTGCCATCCACAGATCTCCCATAAGTGCCATCCACAGATCCCCCATAAGTGCCATCCACAGATCCCCCATAAGCGCCATCCACAGATCCCCCAGTTTAAAGCAGTTTTAGTTAGTAAAACAATGTACTTACAAAAGCTATTCCGTCGTCTGCTTTGCTGTTCTCTACTTGCTTCTGTGGATCTTCCCTTCTTTTCAGGCTCTCCTCAGTGCACAGGGCAGGCGCAATGCTATGGGGATCTGTGGATGACACACAGTTATGGGGATCTGTGGATGAGTTTTAGACTTTAAGGCAGTTTTGGTTAGTAAAACAATGTACTTACAAAAGCGCTGACAGACAGTAAGCAGCAAGTCAAGTGCCGCCAGAACATATCGCAATACACTGTGAGTAGGGAGGGTAATATTAAGAGCCAAGTTTTAATTTTTATTATTTACCTATTTTAGGGTTAACATCAGGGGGACGCTACAGAACACTCAGGATCAATAATTATAATAAAATAAAACCCTCCGAGGTGGTTCTGGATCTGTAAATGTGTCATGTACATTATACTGTAAGACAGGGCAGATCTGGTATCCTGACCAATAACCAGAATGCACGGGATGAAAACAGCTAGAGATCAGATTCCAAGAGACCTTTCATTTACTGTCGATGTAATTTCTTTTACATGTACAGCTCAGTTCTGCTACATCTAATAAAGCCAACCCTGCTTTACTGTATCTCACACACTGTAACTCCATTATAATGTGACATAAATATAATATACTAGGGCTTCGTCCGGAAGATCCCCAGAAGAAGCCCTAGAGGTGAAACGGTATTAATTCCCATTGACTTAAATTAGTGCCGGATCTGGCATTAAAAATAACGCAACGCCGGATCCGGCATTCATGTCTGAGCATGCGCAGAGCTTTAAAAAGGTGACAAAATATATATAGACGGATCAGTCTGTCCGCATGACAAAGACGGAGAGACGGATCCACATTTGCAATGCATTTGTGAGATGGATCCGCATCCGGATCAGGCTACAAATGCTTTCCGTTTGCATGCAGATTGCTGGATCACTCTGCCTCAAGTGTGAAAGTACACATACTTGTTACTTATAATTTGTGGAGTTGGTTGGTGGGTTGTTTTAAGTATATGCTATTCCACTTCTCATTTAATATCCAAGCCTGGTCATATTTATATTGGTGTTTTTTTAACGGTACTTTCACACTTGCGGCATGGCTATCCATCAGGCTGTTCCGGCGGGTGAACAGCCCGCCGGATCTGCCATGCTAAAAGTACCCATGTGCTGCCATGCTGCCGCTCCGTCCCCATTGACTATAATGGGAGCGGGGGCAGAGCTACGGCGCGGCACGGCAGTGATCGCCGGACTAAAAAGTCGGACATACAGTACTTTTAGCAGTCGTGTCTTCATGCAGGTAAACTTAATTTTATTCCATATATAAGGATGGTCCTTGTGGGTGGTGTTTTTCACATAAATACTCTGTATTTGATCACATTTGGATGTACCTGTTGATAAAGGCAAGTCGCCGAAACGCATCCTGGTTATGGGACCATCCTTCTATATGGAATAAAATTAAGTTTACCTGCATGAAGACACGACTGCTGGGAGTCCTCCTTTTTTTTATTTTGGTGGAGTACGCTCTTCTCTCGGGCAGTGTGCACCTCAGCGAGTGCTAGTCCGGCGATCTCAAATACTGACCGCAGTGAAGACCACAACAAAATACAAGCACTACCAGTCCACTCCTCAACACACGTTTCACGTGCTGCTTTTTCAATTGCGTCATTGCACTTTATTTATACTTAGTCCACCAATCATACACTACCAGCCCCATTGTTTTTAATTGTGTTTTTATTTATTGTGTTGTGCCAATGTTTATTATATTGTTTTCAGTAAAGTTATGCATTGTCAGAACTTTTAAGGATAAAAAGAGTCCATCATATAAGGCCTATATAGGTATATGAACAGGAACTTTAAGAGAAGCCATGTTGGTCTGAATTCATATTATTCAAGAGGGTATTAGAAGTTCAAACCTTTTGGACTTAGTATCACTAACCCGAGATTAGATTTGTGTAAAGACTTTTGTTTATAAAAACTTAGGAGGTCCAGTCTAGTCTTGTAAGAAGAAGATTTGGACAAAGACAATAAACAGGCTTTACTTAGATAAGACAATGGAATAGGGAATGTGCAGAGTTTTGATGATTCTCAATGAATAGAAAGAAACACGCGCGTGTGAAAAATCGCCATGTTTGGTACCCAGACCCGAAGCCGGACTTCATCACTGAAGTCCGGTTTCGGGTAGAGTATTCTGGAGAATCACCATGGTAAGATGGACCATGTGATTGTACCATGTGATGTGACGTCATCACAGGTACTTTAGCTGTTAGCTGTAGCTTGAAGACAGAAGGCAGATCGCAACTACGCGATCAAGTGGCTAAGGTAAGTTAAGTTTTATTATTTTTAACCCCTTCATCTTCATTTTACTAAGCATTCTTTATTAATAATGCTAATATTTTCCCTTATAACCATGTTATAAGGGAAAATAATAAAGATCTGGTCCCGTTGCTAAGCAACCATGCGGGAAAATCGCATTTGCGATTTTCCCGAAGCCCCATTCCCTTCTATGGGGTCTGCTTTGCGTGAAAAACGCACAATATAGCGCATGCTGCGATTTTCACGCAACGCAGAAGTGATGCGTGAAAATCACAGCTCATGTGCACAGCCCCATAGAAATGAATGGGTCCGGATTCAGTGCGGGTGCAATGCGTCCACCTCACGCATTGCACCCGCGTGGAAAACTCGCCCATGTGAAAGGGGCCTAATTGTATTTGTAATTTTCATATTAACCCATATATGAGTAGATTTAGATTTTTATATTATCGAGTTGAATATGTATGTTTTATACATCTAAGAGTGTGGTCATTATATATATATATATATATATATATATATATTTATATATATATATATTTATATATATATATATATATATATATATATATATATACTAGCAGAAGAAACCGGCTTCGACGAGTATATTTCATCTATTTCGTTTCATGTTTCCGTGTGTCGTAAAAAAATTTCAACAGTATCCCCCATAAAAGTGACCTATACAGTGCCCCGCCCCACTGTCTGCTGAGCTGTGTATCTAATTCTGTCCTGGGTGATACCATCTGCTGAGCTGTGTATCTAATCTTATGTTGTGTGATACTGTCTGCTGAGCTGTGTATCTAATCATATACTGTGTGATACTATCTGCTGAGCTATGTATCTAATCTTATCCTGTGTGATACTGTCTGCTAAACTGTGTATCTAATCCTATCCTGTGTGATACTGTCTGCTGAGCGTGTATCTAATATTCTATCCTGTGTGATACTGACTGCTGAGTGTGTATCTAATATTCTATCCTGTGTGATACTGTCTGCTGAGCTGTGTATCTAATCATATCCTGTCTGCTGAGCTGTGTACCTAGTAGTTGATTTTAAACTTTATTTTTTCAATCCTTGTTGGCTGAGTGGGAGGGGGCATGGCCTAACTGGATTGGGGTGTGTCCTTTTGAACATCTCAATCTAATCCAGCAGCACTGTCCTCCCTGAGTGTGAGCTGCAAAGAGAAAGTCACCGTCCCTCCCACCTCTGCAGCTGACAGAAGTTGATTTTTAACTTCATTTATTCAATGCTCATTGGCTGCAGAGGGGGAGGGGTGTGTCCTAAACATATCGGGGGTGTGGCTTAGCAGACCTAAAAGTTGATTTTTAACTTTATTTTTTTCAATCCATGTTCGCTTAGTGGGAGGGGGCATGGCCTAACAGGATTGGGGGTGTTTCCTTTTAAAAAGCTCTCTCTAAGACAGCAGCACTGTTCTGTCTGAATGTGAGCTGCAGGGAGAAAATCACTGTCCCTCCCACCTCAGGAGGGAAAGGGGCATGACCTAACCGAATCAGAGGTGTGGCTTATCTGGACCTGGGGGCGGGGTTTTAAGGGTGACTTGAATGGCCACCCTAATTTCCCCCTGAACTGTGACCTCCATAACATTCTGCTCCCTTAACAGGGTCATCCACAGCACCCTGCCCCTTTAAAGCTAACCTGCAGCAGTGGAGAGAAATGGCCGAGTTGTTATGGAAACCTCAGGAAATAAGGTATTAAGTGCTATTAGGCCCTGGCTTTACTTCTATAGCGATTATCCTGGTGACAGATTTCCTTTAAACGTCATCTAGAGCAGTGAGCAAACATGGCTGGGTTGTTATGGTTACCTGGAGTAAAACTGTGTGTGTGGAGATGAACTGCCAGGGAGCAGTAAATGACAGTTTGGATTTAAGTGAAAGGCTTGCAGGCATATATTAGCTATAATGCAGGCCATTTTTTGGGAATATCTCAGGAACGGTAAGTCCTAGAGAGCTGAGACCTGGTCTAAAACCATCCCGGACACCTGATGTACCCGTGTGCCAAATTTGGTGAAGATCGATCCAGTCGTTTGGTCGCGCATAAAGAATGCCTAGACAAACGTCTAGACAGAAACTCATTTTTATATCTATAAGAATATATATATATATATATATATATATATATATATAGTAAAGAAATAATGCTGGCAGCACTACCAAGAACGGGCGGGTGCTAAGCCTCAGGACTAGCGTGGGTCCCAAATATACAAAGGAGGAAAAGAGGCAGCACTTCCAAAAAATAAAACTGAAGATTTATTCAAACATGTGCAACCGCGACGTTTCGGCTCGTATCACGAGCCTTTCTCAAGCAAGTGTTAGGTATCAAAGTGAGGTATTTAACAGGTGTACAATTAATACATAATTATAACAATAAATCGTGACCAAAATAAAATCGATTACAAATACAATCATACTCGTGATCAACAAGTGAAATCCTTCTCAAAAATACATCATACATAAAATTTGCATATGTAAAATGTGTGTAAAACCGTGCAGACATGATTACTAGATAATTAGTGAACATTTACAGGTGTGGATTTTATATAAGGAGGAGGTACCTTAATAAACTATTAACGTGCTGAGTGACTGGCATGGTGGAAAGCTCCGCGTCCAGCTGTACAGAGTGCGCATGACAGGAATTCCTGTGTAACGCATCATGTGACACAACAGGAAACAACAATGCGGCCATATTGGATAAGGGCAATCGCCCAAAGTTCTATAATATATATATAGATGAACCATAGTGCGTAAAAACTTCATGCCAATGAATCCATATTACATGGAGGTGTGTATACACACCTGGGGTCAGGTGTCAAACATCCCTGTCAGTAGGGCCGTGGCACCGTCAATGTCACGACCATACAACAGTATGCGGTAGCCAAATGGACAACCCCTGTCAAGGGACATCCATCAGCTACCACAAATACGGAATACAGAACCAATACCCCAATGAGGGATCTCCTCTTTATGGCAAAGGAACACACTTAGTTCAAAAATCACAATTCTGTGAAGAAACCAACATGGACAGCATTATACATAGATATTCATAATATGCGCGCGGATCTCTTGCAATATAATAGCCGTCACCGTCACACGATAGTTTAAAATGGGGTCCTCCTCCTTTTCCATAATGTGTCTCTGTGAAGAAAAATAAAATAAAATCAATATTACATAGATATAAATACCTATTAACAGGGGAAGGGACCAATACTGTAGGACATCAAGGATATCTCAATCCCTCAATAACCCCAATCCAAATCCACATTTAAACCATGAGGTTTCAACGTTTTTAACGTAATAATCCATTGTGTTTCCTTACGTTTCAATATGGCTGTTCTATTGCCACCGCGTCTCATTTGTGGTACATGGTCTATTAACCAACATCTTATATCTTGTTCCTTGTGTCCCAACTCTGCAAAGTGTCTGGAAACTGGTAAATCCATTCGTTTCTTACGAATGGAGTTCCTGTGGTTTCCAAGTCTTGTTTTGAAATCAGTTGTGGTTTCACCAACATATAATAATTTGCAAGGGCACATTAATATATATATGATGTACGAGGAATCGCAGGTCAGGTGAAAACGGATCGGAAATGTTTCACCTGAGATGGGATGTGTGAAGGAGTTCCTAGATCTCAAAATATAACGACAGTTTACACAACTGAGGCATGGGAAGCTGCCAAGTCCCCATTGTGTCAAAGTAGTCTGTCTCAGGACTTTAGAGGGTCCCACATCAGCCTTTACTAACCGATCTTTTAGATTTCTCCCTTTTCTGTATGAGAAAAGAGGGGTACTCTAAATTCAGGAACATTTCTTATTCCACCTGTTAGAGTATGCCAGTGTCGTTTTATAATCTGACTAATGTCAGTACTATAGTCATTGTATGTGGAAATGAAAGGAATCCTAGTGGTATTATCCTGTCTAGGTCCCTCTCTAGATGGCAAGTCTAATTTGTCACGATTTTCCTGCAACACTTTATAGGGATAACCCCTTTGGATGAATTTTGCTACCATGTTATCAAGTGTTTTATCCAAAGTCACTTGATTCGTGATAATCCGCTTAGCTCGCAAGAACTGAGAATATGGCAGACTTCTAATCATTTTTCTGGGATGACAGCTCTCAAATCTTAGGATTGTATTTCTGTCGGTAGGCTTAGTATACAACTCTGTAACTAGCTTCCCTTCAGATAGAATGACCAATGTATCAAGGAATTGTATATTACTGTTGGAAAAAACCAAAGTGAATTTCAAATTCATATGGATACCATTAAGATACGTATGAAATGCTTCTAAGTCATCAGATGTACCATTCCAGAGGAGGAAGACGTCATCTATGTACCGCCACCATTTAATCACTTTCGTGAAATGGTGGGATACATAGACAAAGTCCTCCTCCACTGTCCTCATATAAATATTTGCAAAGGTAGGGGCCACATTCGACCCCATGGCCACTCCCCTTTGTTGTTTATAAAAGGTATCCTGGAACAAAAAATAATTCTGCTCCAGGATAATTTTAAGTAATGACAATAAAAAATGTGTACCCTCGCTAGAAATAGTGGTAGACTCCAACATGCGTTTTACTGCTGCCATGCCTATATCATGATCAATACATGTATATAAAGAGGAGACATCCAATGAGGCTAGCAATATACCATCTGTACATTCTAACTCAATAGACCGTAACTGCTGAAGAAAATCACTGGTGTCACGGATGTATGAAATTGCGCCCGTTGCAAAACCGCATAGCACTCTGTCCAAAAAGATAGCGATATGGCTGAATATAGACCCGGAACCAGACACAATAGGCCTTCCTGGAGGGTCTATCAAAGATTTATGTATCTTTGGTAGAACATAAATCACAGGTGTAATAGGATGTTCAACGACCAAATATTGTGCCAGGTCCGGGTCTATTACTCCAGCTAACAAGCCCTCAGAGATAGCATCACTTATAGTCCTAGCAATATCGAATTTCGGATCACCTGATAATGGTAAGTATACCTCTCTTTCAGACAATTGTTTTTTTATTTCAGCCAGGTATTTATTAGTGTCCATTATAACAAGTGCACCACCCTTGTCTGCTGGTTTTACAGTGAGACTGGGATCATCCTGAATTTCCTTGAGAGCCACCACTTCCGTGGTTGTTAAATTTGGAAATTTCAAGGGTGATGCACTATGTTTGGACTTCAATTCATCAATATCTAATTTTACAGCCGTCACAAACGCATCAATGGCAGGTGCATTTGTGACAGGAGTAAAATTACTCTTCTCATAGAGGTTGAACTTTCTCATATTAAACTCACTAGTATCAGAACTAGTCCGAGTACTTTGTCCAGAAAACCACATTTTGAGTTTAATATTTCTAAAGAAAGCCTGTAAATCTGACTCCAATTGGAACCAATTAACGGGAGAACTGGGGCAAAAAGACAGGCCCTTACTTAACACACTCACTTGGGTTTGTGTCAGGCTTTTTGAGGATAAGTTCACCACAGTCATTTCTTCTTCAGTGTGACGGCTCTGTGTGTCATTCCTCTGGTTCGATTGTTGCGTGTTTTTGAATTGTCGTCGGTGTCGCCGTCCACCACGTCTAGTGGGTCGTTTTTTGTGGGTGTAGCAGTCCCTTCCCCTAAAAAAGAGGCATCACTGACTGAAGCATGTTGTATGTTCTTGTTCTTCCTTTTTATATCCTTGATAAATAGTTTATTCCTGTCATCAGTTTGCCAGTTGTAAATGGCTCCTTTCTTGTAGTCGTCCATGTCCCGTGACCATTTTATCCGCTTTCCTTCTTCTAATTCAGATTGTAGTTTAGATACATTATTGTTGATACTGTGTATAAATTTGTCCATCTCTTCAGTGGGTAATGAGTTATTTAAAGAATGTTCCACTGCGGCTACTTCTGCAGTCAAACTCAGCACTTCTTGTTGTAAAAATTGAATGTTCAATAACAAAAAGTCCATAGAGTATCGGTTAGACAAAAGTTCAAATTTTCTACAGAATTCACTATTCCCAGCAAACAGGTTTGGGCGTAACTGCGATCTCATACCTCTGGGTATACGTTCCACTTTATAATACTCTCCAAGGGTCACCATGTGTAGACGCAAAACAGTTGATCTTCGGGATAAATATTCGAATTTCCTTTTTAGCTCCTTGGTTGAAGGGTTATTGAGAAAGGCAGAATCTCCCTCTATGCCCCGCAGTATGGAGTCCACCTCCTCCTGTGTAAAGGTGGAGCCACATGTTGGATCCATCTTCGTAAAGAAAACCGGAGGAAACTTGAAAAATGATAATACAAAGGAGGAAAAGAGGCAGCACTTCCAAAAAATAAAACTGAAGATTTATTCAAACATGTGCAACCGCGACGTTTCGGCTCGTATCACGAGCCTTTCTCAAGCAAGTGTTAGGTATCAAAGTGAGGTATTTAACAGGTGTACAATTAATACATAATTATAACAATAAATCGTGACCAAAATAAAATCGATTACAAATACAATCATACTCGTGATCAACAAGTGAAATCCTTCTCAAAAATACATCATACTCGTGATACGAGCCGAAACGTCGCGGTTGCACATGTTTGAATAAATCTTCAGTTTTATTTTTTGGAAGTGCTGCCTCTTTTCCTCCTTTGTATATTTGGGACCCACGCTAGTCCTGAGGCTTAGCACCCACCCGTTCTTGGTAGTGCTGCCAGCATTATTTCTTTACTATTATAAGCGGTTTGGCGTGCACACGCTTTTTTTTTCATTTTACTTCATTTTTCAAGTTTCCTCCGGTTTTCTTTACGAAGATGGATCCAACATGTGGCTCCACCTTTACACAGGAGGAGGTGGACTCCATACTGCGGGGCATAGAGGGAGATTCTGCCTTTCTCAATAACCCTTCAACCAAGGAGCTAAAAAGGAAATTCGAATATTTATCCCGAAGATCAACTGTTTTGCGTCTACACATGGTGACCCTTGGAGAGTATTATAAAGTGGAACGTATACCCAGAGGTATGAGATCGCAGTTACGCCCAAACCTGTTTGCTGGGAATAGTGAATTCTGTAGAAAATTTGAACTTTTGTCTAACCGATACTCTATGGACTTTTTGTTATTGAACATTCAATTTTTACAACAAGAAGTGTTGAGTTTGACTGCAGAAGTAGCCGCAGTGGAACATTCTTTAAATAACTCATTACCCACTGAAGAGATGGACAAATTTATACATAGTATCAATAATAATATATCTAAACTACAATCTGAATTAGAAGAAGGAAAGCGGATAAAATGGTCACGGGACATGGACGACTACAAGAAAGGAGCCATTTACAACTGGCAAACTGATGACAGGAATAAACCATTTATCAAGGATATAAAAAGGAAGAACAAGAACATACAACATGCTTCAGTCAGTGATGCCTCTTTTTTAGGGGAAGGGACTGCTACACCCACAAAAACGACCCACTAGACGTGGTGGACGGCGACACCGACGACAATTCAAAAACACGCAACAATCGAACCAGAGGAATGACACACAGAGCCGTCACACTGAAGAAGAAATGACTGTGGTGAATTTATCCTCAAAAAGCCTGACACAAACCCAAGTGAGTGTATTAAGTAAGGGCCTGTCTTTTTGCCCCAGTTCTCCCGTTAATTGGTTTCAATTGGAGTCAGATTTACAGGCTTTCTTTAGAAATATTAAACTCAAAATGTGGTTTTCTGGACAAAGTACTCGGACTACTTCTGATACTAGTGAGTTTAATATGAGAAAGTTCAACCTCTATGAGAAGAGTAATTTTACTCCGGTCACAAATGCACCTGCTATTGATGCGTTTGTGACGGCTGTAAAGTTAGATATTGATGAATTGAAGTCCAGACATAGTGCATCACCCTTGAAATTTCAAAATTTAACAACCACGGAAGTGGTGGCTCTCAAGGAAATTCAGGATGATCCCAGTCTCACTGTAAAACCAGCAGACAAGGGTGGTGCACTTGTCATAATGGACACTAATAAATACCTGGCTGAAATAAAAAAACAATTGTCTGAAAGAGAGGTATACTTACCATTATCAGGTGATCCGAAATTCGATATTGCTAGGACTATAAGTGATGCTATTTCTGAGGGCTTGTTAGCTGGAGTAATAGACCCGGACCTGGCACAATATTTGGTCGTTGAACATCCTATTACACCTGTGATTTATGTTCTACCAAAGATACATAAATCTTTGATAGACCCTCCAGGAAGGCCTATTGTATCTGGTTCCGGGTCTATATTCAGCCATATCGCTATCTTTTTGGACAGAGTGCTATGCGGTTTTGCAACGGGCGCAATTTCATACATTCGTGACACCAGTGATTTTCTTCAGCAGTTACGGTCTATTGAGTTAGAGTGTACAGATGGTATATTGCTAGCCTCATTGGATGTCTCCTCTTTGTATACATGTATTGATCATGATATAGGCATGGCAGCAGTAAAACGCATGTTGGAGTCTACCACTATCTCTAGAGAGGGTACACATTTTTTGTTGTCATTACTTAAAATTATCCTGGAGCAGAATTATTTTTTGTTCCAGGATACCTTTTATAAACTACAAAGGGGAGTGGCCATGGGGTCGAATGTGGCCCCTACCTTTGCAAATATTTATATGAGGACAGTGGAGGAAGACTTTGTCTATGTATCCCACCATTTCACGAAAGTGATTAAATGGTGGCGGTACATAGATGACGTCTTCCTCCTCTGGAATGGTACATCTGATGACTTAGAAGCATTTCATACGTATCTTAATGGTATCCATATGAATTTGAAATTCACTTTGGTTTTTTCCAACAGTAATATACAATTCCTTGATACATTGGTCATTCTATCTGAAGGGAAGCTAGTTACAGAGTTGTATACTAAGCCTACCGACAGAAATACAATCCTAAGATTTGAGAGCTGTCATCCCAGAAAAATGATTAGAAGTCTGCCATATTCTCAGTTCTTGCGAGCTAAGCGGATTATCACGAATCAAGTGACTTTGGATAAAACACTTGATAACATGGTAGCAAAATTCATCCAAAGGGGTTATCCCTATAAAGTGTTGCAGGAAAATCGTGACAAATTAGACTTGCCATCTAGAGAGGGACCTAGACAGGATAATACCACTAGGATTCCTTTCATTTCCACATACAATGACTATAGTACTGACATTAGTCAGATTATAAAACGACACTGGCATACTCTAACAGGTGGAATAAGAAATGTTCCTGAATTTAGAGTACCCCTCTTTTCTCATACAGAAAAGGGAGAAATCTAAAAGATCGGTTAGTAAAGGCTGATGTGGGACCCTCTAAAGTCCTGAGACAGACTACTTTGACACAATGGGGACTTGGCAGCTTCCCATGCCTCAGTTGTGTAAACTGTCGTTATATTTTGAGATCTAGGAACTCCTTCACACATCCCATCTCAGGTGAAACATTTCCGATCCGTTTTCACCTGACCTGCGATTCCTCGTACATCATATATATATTAATGTGCCCTTGCAAATTATTATATGTTGGTGAAACCACAACTGATTTCAAAACAAGACTTGGAAACCACAGGAACTCCATTCGTAAGAAACGAATGGATTTACCAGTTTCCAGACACTTTGCAGAGTTGGGACACAAGGAACAAGATATAAGATGTTGGTTAATAGACCATGTACCACAAATGAGACGCGGTGGCAATAGAACAGCCATATTGAAACGTAAGGAAACACAATGGATTATTACGTTAAAAACGTTGAAACCTCATGGTTTAAATGTGGATTTGGATTGGGGTTATTGAGGGATTGAGATATCCTTGATGTCCTACAGTATTGGTCCCTTCCCCTGTTAATAGGTATTTATATCTATGTAATATTGATTTTATTTTATTTTTCTTCACAGAGACACATTATGGAAAAGGAGGAGGACCCCATTTTAAACTATCGTGTGACGGTGACGGCTATTATATTGCAAGAGATCCGCGCGCATATTATGAATATCTATGTATAATGCTGTCCATGTTGGTTTCTTCACAGAATTGTGATTTTTGAACTAAGTGTGTTCCTTTGCCATAAAGAGGAGATCCCTCATTGGGGTATTGGTTCTGTATTCCGTATTTGTGGTAGCTGATGGATGTCCCTTGACAGGGGTTGTCCATTTGGCTACCGCATACTGTTGTATGGTCGTGACATTGACGGTGCCACGGCCCTACTGACAGGGATGTTTGACACCTGACCCCAGGTGTGTATACACACCTCCATGTAATATGGATTCATTGGCATGAAGTTTTTACGCACTATGGTTCATCTATATATATATTATAGAACTTTGGGCGATTGCCCTTATCCAATATGGCCGCATTGTTGTTTCCTGTTGTGTCACATGATGCGTTACACAGGAATTCCTGTCATGCGCACTCTGTACAGCTGGACGCGGAGCTTTCCACCATGCCAGTCACTCAGCACGTTAATAGTTTATTAAGGTACCTCCTCCTTATATAAAATCCACACCTGTAAATGTTCACTAATTATCTAGTAATCATGTCTGCACGTTTTTTACACACATTTTACATATGCAAATTTTATGTATGATGTATTTTTGAGAAGGATTTCACTTGTTGATCACGAGTATGATTGTATTTGTAATCGATTTTATTTTGGTCACGATTTATTGTTATAATTATGTATTAATTGTACACCTGTTAAATACCTCACTTTGATACCTAACACTTGCTTGAGAAAGGCTCGTGATACGAGCCGAAACGTCGCGGTTGCACATGTTTGAATAAATCTTCAGTTTTATTTTTTGGAAGTGCTGCCTCTTTTCCTCCTTTGTATATATATATATATATATATATATATATATATAGTATAATTAGTATAATTTTGTATAATTATTTATTCTGTGATCCAAATCAGGTATAGTGATTTAGATATAGTATATTGCACATTATAATGGACATCTATAAAGAGTATAAATACTGTAGTTAATAATTCTTATTTTAAGTCGACCTTAATCAGATGACATTCACATACTGTACAGTACAGCAGTATTTTAAAACCATTTTTGGTGCGCAGGCCAGGGGGAGGGAGGGAGCAGAAGTGGGCATGTTTTTCCATAATCCTGTGGGTGGACAAGACAGAAGAGAATGTGTACTATAGTATACTGTATGTAAATAGTCTTGCTGGGCATTTATAGGGTAAACCAGCGCTTCAGTGCGAGCGCTTCACTGTTTATTTATCCAGGAAAGACGTCTAGCGGGCATGTAGGTTGTAAACCATTCGGCAGTAACTTCACAGACAAAGCACTAAATCCAGTGCTTCATCCATGTTCCTCCAGGAGACATGCTGTTCATATACTGGCAGCAGTTAGCGGAGAAGGAGCAGAAAATCACTGATAAAGCCGGTCATATCAAGTGTGCTCCCTGTAAAGCCAGATACCATAAGTTTTATATGAAGCAGTAGGAAACCAAATCCACCTTCTCCTCCTCTCCCTGTTCGCTTATCAGCGCAGTATACAGTAAAAGAACGTTTGTCAGGTCAGCGCTGCAGCGGCAGAGATTAATCGCAGCTGTCCCCTTACTTTCACTTTAGTGGCGTGTTAATTGGCAGGAGTAGCGGTATTGTAAGTAGCTGCCCACTGTATTATCTTTCAAATCGGGAGATACAGCAATGCATAATATCTATGGCACAGTCATATGGTACAGTATTTGTTGCTGTACTAGCAGGTGTATTAACAAGTGTTCTCCTTAGTTAGTCATTGTGCCGCACGGTCCACCGGTTGTTTGGTCCATGCTGCACAGGCAGAGATTAATTAACGTTCTGTGTGTAGAGCCAATTCACACAGTCAATCTATCCTCCTGCTCTCTCCCTGGCTCTGTCTTTTCCGCTGCCGTTCAGTGCCTGCCCAATTCTAAGCTATTACAGTACTTTCCCCTATATTTATTTTAAAGAAAGGTGTGAAGCCACACCTCTTGGTATAAATAGATCAACACAAAAGGAAAATCCCAGTCCAAAATTACTGATGTGCCAAAATGCAGCAATTTTTTATTATTATTATTATTGATCGTTAATGTTCTGGAGCGTGCCCCTGAGGTTAACCCTAATATAGATAGATAATAAAAATAAAAACTTAGCTGCTAATATTACCCTCGCTGCTCACAGTGTATTGCGATATGTTCTGGGCACTTACATAGATACCTAAGAGATACCTAAAAAAAAAATCATAAAAATACTGTACATCTAATTAATTAGGAAAATAAATAATTTAAAGGAAATGTCGGCACCTGTACTGTACTGCAGATGCTCTATAGTAGTGTAAAACTGATCGCCAGTCCAAATTTGCCCCATTTTCAGGATTAATTTATGAATAATTAAAACAACTAGAAGCGCTGAATGGAACCATACAAAAGGGGAGTATAGCTGTCACATCCCATGGACATTTGGAAGGGCTGCAAACATCAGAGCAATGGGAGTGCACAGCATCTCTGTACACACTGATGCCGTGCGCTCCAGAGCACCAGCAGTGAAAGGGTCTCCAGCAGGAAAATAACCTGCACTTCAGCCATCTGCAGACAATACCCTCATTCCCCCCAAACAGGGAGTTCCTTTTGTCTCCAGGCATTCTGTGAATGGGAGGGCAGGGCATCAGTGTGTAGAGAGATAGCATGCAATCTCATTTACAGACCGCAAGATCCCTGTAGGGCGAGGGGGATGCAACCCTAATCAGAGCCCCAGTAAAGTACATTTGTGTATATGTGTGTGTGTCTGTGCATACATACCACTAGAGGTCGCTGTTGTGTTACAGATGGAAATGCAGGACACAGCTAGAAGGATTTCTAAGCCCTCATTAAAAATGAAAGAGGCCCTTCTAACCGACAAAATGGAGGTATGCAATAATTTATCTATTTTGTGGGAAAAGACTGAACAATGTATGAATGCAGCACATGGATCAGGCTATAACGAAGATCAATTAAAGGCCATGTGTATAAAATTGAATAAAACCTATAATAGTTATAAGAGACTGTCTGAAAAATATTCTTCTCTGTTATCAAGTCTCAGCTCAGAGGAATTAATCCTAGAATTAAAAACCCACACTGCACTTAATGATGAAAGATATAGCAGATTTATGACAGTCAAGTCAATGCTAGAGGACAAGATATCACAACAATATGAAACTGCATCCCGCCATTCTAACCTTTCAATGCACTCCAAGGCTTCATCCCATTCCTCGAAATCTATTGCTCAGTCCTCATCGCTAAGGTCACGCTCACAGCACTCTTCACTGAGTACCTCATTGTTGTTGGCACGCGCAAAAGCAGAAGCAGCAAAGGTACAAGCTCACTGCATTAGAAAGGAAGCAGCCATTAAGGCACAAGTCGCAGAGACACAAGACCATTCCCAAGCTAATCAAGCAGCTATACAGGGTCAGGCACAAGCGACCAAAGCCAAGGCGGATGCTGAGTTGGAGGTCCTTCAGAAGGAAAGTGAAGAAGCAGCAGTCATGGCTGAGCTTAGAGTTCCTGAAGAAGCTGCTGAAGAAGAAGAAGCTTATCATCCTATGTCCAAGATATCTAATGACTCAGAGGTCCATGCCCTGCGGTTCATCCTAGACCAAAGCAGGGTCAGTGCATTTGCACCAGGGGATTTGGGCTCTGCACGCCAGCCTGCTGAACTCATGCGAGTAGAAAAAGAGGCAGCTGATAACTATACAGTTGACCCCAGTCCAGTGGACATTTCTCTCTCTTTCAAACCTCTGGCACCTTACACAGTATTTTAGGCGCCATTAGAGACCAAGTCGCTTCAAGCTCATCAAATCACATTAAAACCTCCTGAGGCTAGTTACATAGCAACCAAGACACTGGCGCCAACATTACCAGATGTGAAGCCTTCATTTACGCTCAACCCAGCTGCCACTCCATTCCATTTTCCAACCCCCAAACATAGGGTATCAGATGGTGCCAACAACACCAGCGAGGGAGAAGTTCCCATCGCCATGATGCAGGAAAGAAATTACGCTTCAGAAATCACTAAGTACCTCACCCTCAAGGACCTCATCAGTACTAGCCTTACAAATTTTGATGATCGCCCAGAGAACTATAGAAGTTGGAAGGCCACCTTCATGACAACAGTTAAAACCCTTGGTTTGCAAGAACTTGATTTACTAATTAGATGGCTAGGTCCATGGTCGTCGAACAGTGTTAACAGACTCAAAACCGTTCATATCTACGAACCAGTCAAAGGCCTTCGTCTTGCATGGGAAAGATTAGAGCAGACATACGGCGGCTCAGAAGTAGTTGAACGTGCCTTATTTAAACGACTATACGACTTTCCTGGATTATCCAATACAGACCGCCAAGGGTTCCAGAAATTAAGCGACCTTCTTCTTGAGTTTAAAATTGTCAAGGGAGACCCGCAGCTACCAGGTCTCAGCTTTCTTAATACCTCCCATGGTGTGGGCCTGATAGTGGAGAAATTACACCTCAATATTCAAGACCAATGGGCAACAACAGGTTCAAAATACAAGGAGCAACATTGTGTTCCCTTTCCACCATTTTCATTCTTCTGTAAGTTCATCAAGGACTTAGCTAGAGCAAAAATGATCCGAGCTTCAACACCTGGGAACCAACATCTTTGGCTCTACTAAACAGAGACACAAGACTTTCAGTCCCAGACAGAGGAACCCTAAAGGTCCATTTTGAGTAAAAATGATAGGGGTTGTGCCCACTACTAACAATGGAAATGAAAGCCCCAAGGAACCCGATCATCATTGCCCTATCCATGATAAACCACATCCTTTAAGGAAATGCCGTGTCTTCATAGCAAAGCCCGTTCCTAAGGAGTCATAATATCTGCTTCAGATGCTGTGCATTCACTGAGCACTTCGCCAGAGACTGTAAGGTATGTGGAGAAGGACTTGTGTGCGGTAAGTCTTGTTCTAAGATTTGCCTCGTGGATGTGTTTCCTACTGCACAACCAGAGAAGACTATAAGAATGTATGCTATTCTAGATGACCAAAGTAATCGTTCCCTAGCTAGCCCTAAGTTCTTTGATCTGTTCAGGATAGAGGGAGAAACTATACCCTACACCCTAGGACCATGCTCTGGTCTTGTGACAACCTCAGCAAAGGAGATAAGAAACTCTCTCTTCCAACCCTTATTGAGTGTGACAAATTGCCGGACACAAGGGATGAGATTCCCACACCTGAAGCCGCACAGCATCACCCTCATCTCAGGAACATAGCCAGAGAGATTCCTCCCCTTGATAACCATGCCGAGATCTTACTCTTGCTAGGTAGAGACATTCTTGGGGCTCATAAGGTCCTTGAACTTCGCAATGGTCCTTTCAACACTCCATATGCCCAGAAACTTACAGTGGGTTGGATCATCGTGGGGGATGTATGTCTGGACAGAACCCGCAGACCCTGCCAAGTACACTCCTTCAGAACTGACGTATTAATAGGGGGGCAAACTTCTTACTTCAGGCAGTGTCCTAACCACAACAATGTGAAAGATATGCCTTGCCCAAATATTCAACAAACATCAGAAAGCAGCTTAAATCCCAAGGAGTCTGCTGCAGAAGAATGTTCCTGGACAGAAGGTCAACTTGTAGAAAGGCCTTCAGGATCTCAATTGGAGCCCTCTTCAAGCCCTTTGCAGCTTTGCAGTACTCACACAGTTTGTCATAATGAATCTTATATCTTCACTGACAACAAGCCTTCTGATTCATGTAGTTTTGATGAGACACCGCAGAAACCTGAGCCTTCCAGTCAACTGTTTGACAATGAGTAATTCTGTAAAGGCAGTATCTTCTGAACGTTCTATAAAGGAAGAACCTTTAGTTCCATCTGCAGTTGTTGATTGCACCCAACAGGATCACAGTTCTTCCCAGTCTTCAACGGATGAGCGCCTTCATATTGCTCAGCCTTTTCTGGAAACCACAGGGAAAAGTTAACCGCCAATGTCAATGACAAATACTGCATGCCAACAACCCAAGTCTGTATGTACAAAGACAGATCCCATTTCAGAAGTGAAAAGCAGACATGAGCATTTGCGTTCACGATTCATAGACAGAAAGCAATCTACATGTAAATCAGCCTCACAAAATAAGCGCTCTCGCTCTAAATCGGTGACACAGACAGAGAAGTCACATTCTAAATCTTTGGTAAGATCAAGGAGAACCAAGTCTCGCTCAGCATCTAATGAAAGCAACAGAAAATCTCATGTAGTAAAAAAGAAGAAATCCGCATCTGGGGTGCATAAAAGATCACTCAAGCATAAACCAGAAAAAATAGGAAATATTCCAGTGCCATCTGGCATTTTCAAAGAGCACAACTTTTATAAGTTTCGGTGGAAGCAGGTACAACAACTCGCCAGTCAGTTCTGGGAAAAGTGGAAAAGAAAGTACCTCTGCCTCTTGCAAGAACGCAAAAGGTGGCAAGAACCAAGGACTAATGTAAAGGAAGGAGATTTTGTTCTGTTAAGAGACAAACAAGTTGATCGTCTCGACTGGCCTACTGGGCTTATTACTAAAGTCGTTTCCAGTTCGGATAAAAAGAACTTCCATGTTGAGATTCCTTCTACCAAAGATAACTTATCATCTTCTAAGACTGTTTCCAGTATCAGCTTTATGGCCTAAACTGAAGACATATCCTATTTTGGTTTGAATAAATGTTCATTGCATGTTTCCTATTCAGGTTTATGGACATTATTCATCTGTTTATTCATCAGGTTTATGGACATTATTCATTGTTATTTATACAATTCCATTGTATGCTTATACATAGTGGTATCTACCGATACCAGACGGGGAGTGTTCTGTTTCAGTATCTTGCATTGTGTATTGGTATGCTCCTATGTTCTCCTCCCCACTCTGTTTCAGCTTCTAGTTGGTTCAGTCTAGCCACTTCCTGTTTTCTCTGTCATGCATTGCTGTTTGTGTGTGCTCTAATTCTGAGTAGAATCTAAGGAGAATCTGAGTAGTATCTCATCTTCTTATCAAGGAGAATATTGTTGGCATAATTATTTTGCCATCTGAATTCCCTGCATATCTTGTAATGCAATCTCTGGATTTAAGACTACTTGATTAACTCCTGGGTGTCTGATGCGTAAACTGTAAGTGGAGAGTGTCTGATCCAACAAGTCGAAAGTTTGGGCAACCTTGTTAATCGTCATGATTTTCCTGTATAAATCATTGGTTGTTACGATAAAAAATGTCAGTTAAATATATCATATAGGAGACACACACAGTGATATGCCCTGGGGGGCAGTTAATCTTTTAGGTTGTGGATAATGCCGACACATTAGTTAGAGGAACAAGTGTATGAATATAGCAACTTTCAGTATTATAGTGGAGCTAATTAGTAGCTCTCCAGAGTGAGGGTTAATCTACATGCAGTAGTAAGCATTCAAGTGTTTTAGTATGTGGTGCTAGCAGGTAGTGCATTAGCAGAGTTAGCACTGAGTGTCAGAGACTACTACAAGTGCAAGGAAAAGAACACGTTTTCTATTGTATGTTGCTCTCTGCATAGTGGAGCCCTCCATCACATCTAGCATACCAAGCTGGGAGACAGTGCACATTTCCCACCCTTGGAGTTACTTATGATCATTATGTGGAGGCATTACCAGGGTTTTAAATATATGTGTGAAGCTCAGAAGATGTCAGAGCATTTTTAAGAGAGTCAAAAAAGATACGGTTTTTAGAACAAATTTTTTTTTTTGGGAGATAAATAGGTTACGCCCACTGTGGCATTTGGTGTGAACTATAATTGTTTAAACAAAATTAGGCAGGTGCATAAATTTGGGCACTGTTGTCATTTTATTGATTACAAAACCTTTAGAACTAATTATTGCAATGGAAATTGGCTTGGTAAGCTCAGTGAACCCTGACCTACATACACAGGTGAATCCAATTATGAGAGAGTATTAAAGGGGGTCAATTGTAAGTTTCCCTCCTTTTTTAATTTTCTCTCAAGAGTAGCAACATGGGGGTCTCAAAACAACTCTCAAATGACCTGAATACAAAGATTCTTCACCATCATGGTTTAGGGGAAGGATACAGAAAGCTATCTCAGAGATTTCAGCTGTCTGTTTCCACAGTTAGGAACATATTGAGGAAATGGAAGACCACAGGCTCAGTTCAAGTTAAGGCTCGAAGTGGCAGACCAAGAAAAATCTCGGATAGACAGAAGCGACAAATGGTGAGAACAGTCAGAGTCAACCCACAGACCAGCACCAAAGACCTACAACATCATCTTGCTGCAGATGGAGTCACTGTGCATCGTTCAACCATTCGGCGCACTTTACACAAGGAGATGCTGTATGTGAGAGTAATGCAGAGGAAGCCTTTTCTCCGCCCACAACACAAAAAGTGGAGCTTGAGGTGGGCTAAAGCACATTTGGACAAGCCAGCTTAAGTTTGGAATAAGGTGCTGTGGACTGATGAAACTAAAATTGAGGTTTTTGGGCATAAAAAGGGATGTTATGCATGGAGGAAAAAGAACACAGCATTCCAAGAAAAACACCTGCTACCTACAGTAAAATATGGTGGTAGTTCCATCATGCTGTGGGGCTGTGTGGCCAGTGCAGGGACTGGGAATCTTGTCAAAGTTGAGGGACGCATGGATTCCACTCAGTATCAGCAGATTCTGGAGACCAATATCCAGGAATTAGTGACAAAGCTGAAGCTGCGCCGGGGCTGGATCTTTCAACAAGACAATGACCCTAAACACTGCTCAAAATCCAGTAAGCCATTTATGCAGAGGAACAAGTACAACGTTCTGGAATAGCCATCTCAGTCCCCAGACCTGAATATAATTGAAAATCTGTGGGGTGACTTAAAGAGAGCTGTTCATGCTCGGAAGCCATCAAACCTGAATAAACTAAAGATGTTTTGTAAAGAGGAATGGTCCAAAATACCTTCAACCAGAATCCAGACTCTCATTGGAACCTACAGGAAGCGTTTAGAGGCTGTAATTTCTGCAAAAGGAGGATCTACTAAATATTGATTTAATTTCTTTTTTGTGGTGCCTAAATTTATGCACCTGCCTAATTTTGTTTAACCAATTATAGCACACTTTCTGTAAATCCAATAAACTTCACTTCACTTCTCAAATATCACTGTGTGTGTCTCCTATATGATATATTTAACTGACATTTTTTATCGTAACAACCAACGATTTATACAGGAAAATCATGATGATTAACAAGGTTGCCCAAACTTTCACATCCCACTCTATATATATATATATATATATATATATATTGTGTGTAAATATGTGTGTATATATATAATTATATAATATACACACGTTGTGTGTATGGTACCTGTAAATGAATTAGCCTAACTCATGTAATCAGAAGCAACTATCTCTACTGTACAATAAATTGTGCAATACTGTAAATACTGTGCAATAAATATATGTAGGATCAAATTCAATACATGTTTATTGCACATATAAGTCTAAAAACTAAAATACTAAATACAACCAAGTCCAGATAAAAATACATGTTGCAAACTGGCATTCAATGCAATGGCACCCGCATATCAAGTCTCTATAATGGCACCCACATTACCGTCTCTTTAATCACTGAAACTCATCAGCTGTAAATACTGACCCTCTGGACCCTTATCTACCTCTATTTGGCCCTGTGCTTGCTTATACACAGCCTGGGGACACTCCTGTAATTTGTTACTGTACAACTTCTGAAAATGTCCAATGTTCGGTCTAACGATATTCATCACTTTAGCTTTATCCCATATAGATTGTAAGCCCTCACGGGCAGGCCCCTTGTCCTTCTGTACCAGTCTGTAACTTGTCTCGTTCATGCTTAATGCAATTGCCTGTATTATGTATGTGCACCACTTATGATATGTACAGCGCTATGGAATGAATGGCGCTCTAAAAATAAATAATAATAATAATAATTATCTTCACCAATTATCATCCTGAAGTCCCCTGAATACGAAAGACCAGCGATCTGCAGGTAGAGAACTTCTTCAGAAAAGCTTTCAGTATTCCAGATCCTCCACAACTGGAATCCTGTGCCCTGGAGAGCTGGCAGAGCCATGATCTGTGACCACCAGCTGCACATCATAAGGAGGACTAATGACAGCTCATCATAAGGCTGGCAGACACACACTACACAGTTGGTGCAGTGCTGGTAGATCACATTTTTATGAATAAAAATGAATAATTTGATTTTTAATTATGAATAATTAATTGAATAATTAATGCTAGTAGAAAGGGGATGAGAAGGTTAATGGACAGGAGGCCAGTGGGGCGCTGCTCAACACCTAATGTCATTGTATTTAATTCATATAAAAAAAAATTGCAGCATCTCTGTATCCTAATAACAGTAATCTGCCATTTTTTTCACTGCCAGGTCTTTTTATAGCTGGAGCGCTCAATACAGAATATTTAGCCAGTCACATTCTAGATGATCTCACAACAGCGAATAGTCTTGTCATAAGACTATGAAACCAATAGAGGGTGCTGTTCATAACTCATGAACAGTGCCCTCTATTGGTTGCATAGTCTTATGACAAGACTATTCGCTGTTGTGAGATCGTGAAAACTCAGATCCGATGGTATATTCTAACCCCGAGACGTTCCCATGGTGATGGGGACGCTCCATGCACACGGCAACGGGCACTGACTGGAACGGGCTGAAATCCTAGGGAGCTCGGACAGATAAGAACTGTTTTTTTGGGAACCAGACACCGTAAGCAGGGAGGAATCATGTGTACTGTTCACTTCAAATGGATGATGAAAAATGACAAATATTCTAAAACAAAATATATAGCACTACACAAATATCCTACACAAAATGAAACAATATGGGGATGAAAATATATAAACATAAATCACTGAAAAAAAGTGCACCACAAGGATAAGCAACTGACAACACTGGCTAATCCCTCAAGCTGATGTTAAAAGCTGAGACATTCACCAATATCTCCCAGTCAGGAACATATCGGAGCCCCTTCATGCACCACGTCAAGGTTTCTCAGCATGGCATGGGGTCCTACCACTAGACTACCTATGGTGTGTGAACAGGGTCTGAAAGGTGCTGAGATCCAGCTCACAGCCCCACTCCCACTCACCTACACTGCATGACCAACAATGCAATGGGAGACAAATGAGGCCGCAAGCCACACCTACAACAGACCATGTGACACAGGCTCCCAGGTGCAACAGAATGTTACCAGCCATATGCAATGGCACATTCATATAAAGCAAAAATCACAGAAATAGACGTGGCCTAAACGGGTGGAACTGCTCAAACCCCAAACACTATTGCGTGTTTCTAACTGGGGGAGCAGCTCCTCCCCATGTGGTTCGCAGCGAGCGGCAATCCCCAGCAAAAATTGCATACAATGGAGGATGCCGACGCGAACCACATGCACTACACAAATATCCTACACAAAATGAAACAATGTGGGGATGAAAATATATAAACATAAATCACTGAAAAAAAGTGCACCACAAGGATAAGCAAATGACAACACTGGCTAATCCCTCAAGCTGATGTTAAAAGCTGAGACATTCACCAATATCTCCCAGTCAGGAACATATCGGAGCCCCTTTATGCACCACGTCAAGGTTTCTCAGCATGGCATAGGGTCCTACCACTATACTACCTATGGTGTGTGAATAGGATCTAAAAGGTGCTGAGATCCAGCTCACAGCCCCACTCCCACTCACCTGCACTGCAGGACCAACAATGCAATGGGAGACAAATGAGGCTGCAAGCCACACCTACAACAGACCATGTGACACAGGCTCATCCGCACATTGTTTCATTGTTTCATTTTGTGTAGGATGTTTGTGTGGTGCATGTGAAACAATGAAACAATGTGCGGATGAGCCTGTGTGAGTGGAGATTGGAGATGTAAGAGCTGAAAAATTCGTGATGAACTGACGATAGAAATGAGCAAATCCAAGGAAGACCCTTTAGGCGGGGGGCCAGTCCATTACCGCATTCAATTTTTCAGGATCCATCTGCAGCCCGGGATCCGAGATGATGTATCCGAGGAACAGTACGGTATATTTTCAAAGATGCATTTCTCAAGTTTGGCATAAAGTCAATTCTCTCTCAACTGCTGTAAAATTATACGTACATGCCTCCGGTAAGTGGTCAAATCTGGAGAATAGATCAGTATATTGATTGCCCAGGTACACTATCATGCAGACATAGAGCAGGTCCTGGAAGATATCGTTTACCAACTCCTGGAAAACCGCGGGAGCATTACACAGACAGAAAAGGGCATAACGAGATACTTGTACTGACCGTCACGGGTGTTGAAAGCAGTCTTCCACTCATCGCCTTTTTGAATGCGGATAAGGTTGTATGCACTGCGCAGGTCTAATTTAGTAAAGACCTTAGCTCCCCTGATCCTGTCAAAGACTTCGGAGATTAGCGGAAGAGGATATCGATTCTTGACCGTGAACCTATTCAGACCTCGATAATCGATACAGGGCTGTAAGGATTCATCTTTCTTCTGTACAAAGAATGACCCATCACCGGCTGGCGAAGTAGATTTCCGGATAAACCCCCTCTCCAGCTTCTCTTTGATGTAATCAGACATCGCTTGGGTCTCAGGAAGTGAGAGTGGGTAGATTCGACCATGAGGAGGAGTGGCACCAGGCAGAAGGTCAATCGGACAATCATATGGACGGTGAGAAGGCAGGGTCTTGGCCTCTTTCTGACTGAAGACATCCGCAAAATTGGCATACTGCTGCGGAAGTCCAGGCAGGTCTTCAGGTACTGTAGGCGAGGATGCAGGTCGGACCTCCAATAAGCAGGTGGACTTACAGGATGATCCCCAATGCAGAATCTGACCGGAGTGCCAGTCCAGAACTGGAATATACTGACGCAGCCAGGGTAGGCCAAGTATAACCGGATTCACGGACGCTGGCAGCACATAGAAGTAGATCATCTGCAATTTAAACGGCATAGTAACAGAAAGCAATGGTTCAGGAAGTGGCAGTCCATTTAGAGTAGCCACTGACAGAGGCCTTTCTAGACGGATGGTAGGGAGCTGGTACTGATGAACCAGATCTTGCTGAATGAAGTTACCGGCTGACCCAGAGTCAAAGAATGCAGGCACAAACAGTGCGACTCCCTTGTGAGAGAGAATCACCGAAACCTTGTCTAGGACCACCTCTCCAACTGATCCTGGACATTGGCGTTTCCCAGCTTCTGTGGACAATTACGCACAAAGTGGGCCTTGCCACTACAATACAGACACAGGTTCTCCGCTTTGCGGCATAGACGTTCCTGGTTCCTGGTCCAGCTCGAATTACATGGGCTCTTCAGATGGGGTGGACAGTAGAGGAAGAACCGGCCTCTGGAAGTATGGAGCCAAGCGAGGTGGTCTTCTGGTGCAAGGGACCTCCTTAGAACATTCACTGAAACGCATATCTATTCTTGTGGCCAAGGTGATCAGGTCATTCAGAGTAGATGGACCATCGCCACCAGCTAATTGAACCTTAATCCGGTCAGAAAGGCCCTCTCAGAACACCACCAGTTCAGCCTCATTGTTCCATGCCATAGACAGAACCCTGTCATAGACGCAGCAGAGCTGATGGAGGACGTGCGGCCAGCGGGCATTGCCTTAGTGAACCCTTCGTTCTTCACAGTACCGCTGATGGTGGGGATAGGCTTTCCTGAGAGGAACACCAGGTCTCTACCTCTTGGGGAGGATTGGCACACGAGGCAGCTGAACCAGAACCAGGAGGTACCTAAGCAAGGTACCAGAGGTACAGACATAGTCAGCAAGCCGAGTCATAACCAGGAGCAACAGTGCAGGATCCTAGGAGGAGGCAGAGGCAAAGTCAAACGAGCAATAGGTCAGGGCAGGTGGCACAGGTACAGGTCAGGCAATCCGGTCGGCAACAGGAGAGTCAAGACAAGCAGGCAGGGATCAAACAGGTAGCGGACTCCAGAAACACAAGCACGGGTCAGGTACACAAGCAGAGAAATCAGCAACCTTTGCAGGACACAAGGACCTTGACACTCAGGCATCTGGGAAGGTGGCTGAGCCAAGTATATACATTCAGGAGGGCTAGGATTGGTCAGCGAGGTCACATTATCTAACCCATAAAGCACAGGATGCGGTGTACGCCAGCCCTTAAGGAAGTGCTGCAGGGAACAAGAAGCAAGCATGCTGTGGCCAGAGCTGAAATTAAATTGTGGAGTGGATCCCAGAATAAACAGTACCTTCAAGGACCGAGCACAGGACTGCAGTGGTGAATGGAGAGGCACAGGCAGCAGATCACCTCTTAACACGGCGCCCAGGACCGTGGCGGTATGCAGGTGAAAAGCAGAGCACAGCAGCTGCTGTTACAGTGGATTGTCATCAAATTCCTGTTCGACGCCTACAGAGACCTTTGATGGTAACATCCGTTGATGGAAGGGCTCTATCTGAGTCTGTACAGTTTATCTCAGAACCTGTAAAACTACAGGTGGGGGCTCTTCATCCCGAAGTGATTTTGTTTCTGATTCTCCCAACTTTGTCCCATTCTCTCCTCCTGGGACTTCCGTGGTTTTGTACTCATGAACCTGTTCTTGACTGGAGGATAGTGTTCAGTGCGAATATTTGAATAGCGAATTTTCGATAATTCGCGAATATTGCGAATATAGCCCTATATATTCGCAATTTCGAATATTGTTTTTTTTGTTTGTTTTTTTAGATGTTAATCCTTGTTGCTCTCTGGTTGTCTTCCCACTTCCAAAAGCTGTTCTTACCTGTCCGGAGGATTCCTGGCTCCCTGCCCGCTCCAGTCAATGCCCGTTGCCGCTTCTGCCGACTTCCTGTGTGCATGGGAACGCCTCCATGCTAAAATGTACTGTCGGATGTGAGAATCACGATCTCACAAATTTGACTAAGTTGTAATTGCAATGCGATTAATATAACCTGAATTATTCGCATTGCGATATTCGTTATATTCTAGCAATACAACCATTAGGAACCCAGCTTTAAGTTGAATTCGCAATGCGAGCAATACAGGTTATATTAATCGCATTGCGAATTCAACTTAGAGCTGAGTTCCTAATAGTTGTTGCTAGAATATAACGAAGATTGAGAATATAGTGCTATATTTGTGAATTTGTGATATTCGTCGTCTTCGTTATATTCTAGCAATACAACCATTATGAACTTAGCTCTAAGATGAATTCACAATGCGAGTATATGTTCGCTTCGCAAATGAAACTTTGAGCTAAGTTCCTAATGGTCGTTGCTAGAATATAACGAAGATTGAGAATATAGTGCTATATTCGTGATATTCGTTATATTTTAGCAATACAACATTAGGAACCCAGCTCTAAGTTGAATTCGCAATGCGAGTAATACAGGTTATATTAATCGCATAGCGAATTTAACTTAGAGCTGAGTTCCTAATGGTTGACAACCATTAGGAACCCGGCTCTAAGTTTAATTCGCGATGCGAATATAAATTCGCGTAACATTCGCAATATATAGAATAATGACGAATATTCGATTTCGAAATATCGCGAAACCGAATATGGCACCTCCCGCTCATCACTACTGGAGGACCAGAGAGGTGCTTCGTTGGGGACAGTTCTGCATAAGGAGATGTCTTTCTTCTGTTTAGCCAGCTCAATCACAAATATTCTCCTCCTCTAATTCCTGAGTTGTTCGACTGCCTCAGGGGAGCAAAGATCTTCTTCAAATTAGACCTACGTGGGGCCTATAACTTGATTAGGATCCGTCAAGGGGATGAGGGGAAGACCGCTTTTAACACCCGAGATAGTCACTACGAGTACTTGGTGAGGCCTTTTGGGCTAAGCAATGCCCCAGCAGTCTTCCAAGAGTTCGTGAATGACATCTTCAGAGACTTGATGACATTCTTGTTTTCTCTCCAGATTTGGCTTCCCATCGGATACAGGTCCGTCAGGTCTTTCAAAGATTAAGAGAGAATTATCTGTATGCAAAGTTCGAAAAATGTATTTTTGAGCAAGCTTCCCTACCATTTCTGGGGTACATAATATCCGATACTGATCTACAGATGGACACTGATAAGCCTTCAGCAATTTTAAAATGGCATTGTCCTTCTGGTTTGAAAGCAATCCAGAGTTTTCTGGGGTTCGCCAAATATTACCGCCAGTTTATGCCTTATTTCTCATCCTTGACAACTCCCATCTCAGCGTTGACCCGCAAAGGAGTGAACCCCAAGAATTGGACAGCTGTGGCTGAATTGGCCTTTCAAGCTCTGAAGAAGGCCTTCTCTATGGCTCCTGTGCTCCATCGTCCTGATGCTACTATGCAATATTTTCTAGGGATGCATCGTCTATTGGAGCTGGGGCAGCGCTTTCACAAAGATCTTCCTCTGGCAATATGCCAACCTATGTATTCTTCTCCAGGGCCTTGTCCGCTCCTGAGTGCAACTACTCGACTGGGGACAGAGAGTTTTTGGCCATCAAGATTACTGTTGGGTGCGAATATTCAAATCGCGAATTTTAATCGCGAATATCGCAACTTAAAGAATTCACGAATATTTAGAAGATAGTGATTATATATATCGTATTTTCGAATAGTCTACTTATTTTTTCATTAGTAAACTCCCTTTTTGCTTGTGGGCCAATGAGAAGGCTGCAATGTCTTTGTCTGAGCTTAGCAACATCCCTGGCAACCAATAGGAATATTGCCTACCCCTTTAGTATATAAGAACCTCCCCACAGCTATTTTCTGCAGGTTATTACAGTTCTGAGAGAGACAGCAGTGTCATTGCTGTGCTCTCTGCTTTCCACTCATTACATTAGATAGTTAGATAGCTTATATAATACAGATAGTTAGTTGGAGATAGTGTAGGTTAGAATGAGATATAGTGTTCCAGTGCATAGTGTTAGGTAGTGTGCTGTCCATGCATACATGCTACTTACATAGTGCTGTATGTATGTATGTATGCTACATACATAGTGCTGTGATGTCACAAGTTCACAACAATACTTAGGCACCAATTACTAATATGTAGTTAGACCTGCTAAAATGTGAAGTTGCATGTATTGCACCAAAATATTTGCATATTATTGCCGAATTGCACAATCGAGAGTATATTGGACCACTCTACCTGCATATAAAGCTACTGTTAATGTTCTGCTGTGCCAACCATTTTCTTCTGTCTCATTAAACTTCGAGCAGTTTGAAAAATGTAGCTATAGTGACCCACGCCTGTATTGCGCACGCATTATGCGAATATTACATTGCCGATTTTTGCAATCTAGAAAATAGCGAAATTGAAAATATATGACGAATATTCTACCAAATATTTGCGAAATATCTGATCAGGATAGCACTGGAGGAATGCCATTACCTTCTGGAGGGAGCAGCTCATCCTGTGGTGGTGATCCATATCAACCACAAAAATCTTACCTATCTGCAGTCTGCACAAAGACTTAATCCTCGTCAATCCTTGTTCTTTGCCCGCTTTGATTTCATTCTCCAAATCCGTCCGGCAGAAAAAAACATCAAAGCAGATGTTCTTTCCAGGTCCTTTGATTCTACCGATCAGGAGGAGGCACCTCAACACATCATTGATCCGGCTAAGATTGCTGTCTGCCCTGTTAAGTTATCTGAGATGCCGCCTGGAAAGAGTTTGGCTGCTGAGTCTCTCTGGAGACGGGTCCTACACTGGGGTCACTCCTCGAAAGTCGCAGGTCATGCTGGTCAGCAAATGACCTTCCAATTCATTGCGTAACGGTACCGGTGGCCATCCATGCAGAAGGATATTCAAGATTTTGTCTCAGCTTGTCCCTTGTGCGCACAGAATAAGATGCCTAAACAACACCCTACTGGTCTCCTACTTCCTCTTACTGTTCCTGAGGCTCCATGGCAGCAAATAGCCATAGATTTTAACACAGATTTGCCTGTTTCTTCTGGCTGTTCCGTCATTTGGGTAGTCATAGACCGCTTTTCCAAAATGGCTCATTTTG
Organism: Bufotes viridis; assembly: GCA_033119425.1. Taxonomy (NCBI): domain Eukaryota; kingdom Metazoa; phylum Chordata; class Amphibia; order Anura; family Bufonidae; genus Bufotes; species Bufotes viridis. The sequence continues at coordinate 360,486,478 of CM065590.1, forward strand.
TCCCTCTGCCAGGTCTTCCTTCAGTTCCTCAACTGGCCGAAAGATTCATCCAGCACATTTTCTGTCTTCATGGTTTTCCTTATTGCATTGTCTCCAACAGAGATATTCAGTTCACTTCTAGGTTCTAGAGGGGTCTTTGCAAGCTGTTGAACGGGTCTCTGGGCTTCTCATTGGCATACCATCCTCACTCTAATGGCCAAATTTTCTGCGCCATTTATTTAATCTCTATCTTGACGACTGGGTCGAGCTATTGCCCTGGGAAGAACTTTCCTATATTAATCATGTAGGCAAAGCCTCCCAGAAATCACCGTTCTTCTAATCCCAGGTCACCAGTTTTATTAGTCAGGCTTCTGGCATTAAAAAACGTACAATTGGATATTTTTTACCCTACACCTTTCTTTATGAAGTATTCTAGATAGAGTTGAGCGAACACCTGGATGTTCGGGTTCGAGAAGTTCAGCCGAACTTCCCGAAAATGTTCAGGTTCGGGATCCGAACTCGACCCGAACTTCATCCTGAACCCGAACCCCATTAAAGTCAATGGGGACCCGAACTTTTTGGCACTAAAAAGGCTGTAAAATAGTCCAGGAAAGGGCTAGAGGGCTGAAAAAGGCAGCAAAATGTAGGTAAATCCCCTGCAAACAAATGTGGAAATGAATTAAAATAAAATAAATAAAAAATAAGCAATATCAATTGGAGAGAGGTCCCATAGCAGAGAATCAGGCTTCATGTCACCCAGCAAAAGAGAAGGCCACTTCCAGATATTTAGCCCACGGCACCCAGACAGAGAACAGAGGTCGCATAGCAGAGAATCAGGCTTCATGTCGCCCACTACTGGAACAGGCCACTTTCAGATAATTAGGCCCCTGGCACCTAGATGGAGGAGAGTGTGAAGAAAACACCCAGACTTATGGAACTATTTTGGGCAGCCCACACAGAGTGAATCGGTCACAGAAGACTTCCATGTTCTTTGAAAACCCCTAAACCGATCTGGGTGAAATTTGAATATGTTGATCACCCAGATCGGGGCTATCAGGGGACATATGATTTGTGGAGATACCACATGTATAAAGGGGTGTTCCAGATATTGGGGAAAACTGTGACTGTGAGATAATCAAGTTGTTACTTTATCAGGCTTGATTTTCTCCAGGACTAGAGGAGGGAATTGTATGTTTATGCTGGAAGGGTTTTATGTTTCCATTGTACTTGATTGGCTATACTGTGTCCCTCCCTGTGGGATGTCCCCTTGGATGGGGACTTGCATAAAAGCCCATGTGTGTTAATAAAGGCGTGTTCTATTTGTACCCTTCTTCTTGACTTCAGCTGCTGTTTGGGGATTCGCATGCTTTATTAAGGGAATCATCTTATAAAGTGATTGGCATTTCGTATGGCATTCGTCCACTTCAAGGGCCGAACGGAGCACTATATTCACCAGGCTCGGGCGGTTCGTGAGAAAACTACCCAATGTGGTTTAAATATACTTGGTTTCCTTACAGATCGGTCCATTCAACTTTTGGTTGCACCGCAATATAATGGTAAAATTGAAACAAGAGGATTCAATAAAGAAGTGACCCGGAGTACAAGAATATATGGTTGAGGGGGGGGGGGGCAGTTATATATGTCTATTCTGCACAAGGGATGGACAGGTCCTGTGGGATCCATGCCTGGTTCATTTTTATGAATGTCAGCTTGTCCACGTTGGCTGTGGACAGGCGGCTGCGCTTGTCAGTAATGACGCCCCCTGCCATGCTGAATACACGTTCAGACAAAACACTGGCCGCCGGGCAGGCCAGCACCTCCAAGGCATAAAAGGCTAGCTGTGGCCAAGTGGCCAATTTGGAGACCCAGAAGTTGAATGTGGCCGAACCATCAGTCAGTACGTGGAGGGGTGTTAGTGAAATGCTGCCTCCTGCTAACACGTATCAGGTAGTGGTGCAGTTAGGAAGAGGCCGAGGCAGCAGCAGAAGAGGGAGCAGGGGGAGCCTGAGTGAGTTCCTTGTTTTTAAGGTGTTTATTCCACTGCAGTTAATGCTTTGCATGTAGATGCCTGGTCATGCAGGTTGTCCTAAGGTTCAGAACGTTAATGCCTCGCTTCAGGCTCTGATGGCACAGCGTGCAAACCACTCGGGTCTTGTCGTCAGCACATTGTTTAAAGAAGTGCCATGCCAGGAAACTCCTTGAAGCTGCCTTTGGGGTGCTCGATCCCTGGTGGTGGGTGGCCAGTAGCAGGTGAACTCTCTTGGCGGCAGCTGTTTTGCTTTTGCCCCCTGCTCCCTCTTTTGCTACGCTGTTGGCTCGGTCTCACCACTGCCTCTTCCTCTGAACTATGAAAGTCAGTGGCACGACCTTCATTCCATGTGGGGTCTAGGACCGCATCATCCCCTGCATCGTCTTCCACACAGTCTTCCTCCCTGACCTCCTGTTCGGTCTGCACACTGCAAAAAGACGCAGCAGTTGACACCTGTATTCCTCATCATCAGAGACGTGCGGACTCCAATGAGGTGGTATTCCCATGTCCTTATCATCATGAAACATAAATGGTTGTGCATCAGTGTATTCTATGTCTTCCACCACTGGGGAAGGGCTAGGTGGATTCCCTTGGGAAACCGTGCCAGCAGAGTCTTCAAACAGCATAAGAGACTGCTGCATAACTTGAGGCTCTGACCGTTTCCCTGATATACATGGGGGTGATGTGACAGACCGATGGGCTTGGTTTTCAGGCGCCACCTATGCGCTTTCTGCAGAAGACTGGGTGGGAGATAATGTTGCGAACGTGCTGGATCCACTGTTGGCCACCCAATTGACTAGAGCCTGTACTTGCTCAGGCCTTATCATCCTTAGATTGGCATTAGGCCCCACCAAATATCGCTGTAAATTCTTTCGGGTACTGGAACCTGAGGTAGTTGGTTCACTAGGTCGTGTGGCTGTGGCAGAATGGCCACGTCCTCTCCCAGCACCAGAGGGTCCACCAACACTACCACGACCGCGTCTGCGTCCCTTACTAGATGTTTTCCTCATTGTTACCATTTACCAAGCACCACAATAAGAAAAAAAATATTTGGACAAATGTATTGATTTCAAATTCAGGCCTTTTTTTACAGGCACCTAACACTATCTGGCTATTTATTTATGTACCGTTTTACACTAATCCAGGCACAGCAGTAACCACTGATTTAAGGGAATATCAATTGTAGCCCTAGAATTTAGGCCCTGGATGAAAGGTATCCTATTATGGACAGATTTACACTTGGAAATGCACAGCAGCGTGTGAAAAAATATGTAGGATTATGCCTTCAGCAATTGTATTTTAACACTTTGTGCAATATACCCTTTAACGGACAGAAATACACTTGAAGATGCACGGTAGCGTGTGAAGTTATTGAGAATGACCCTCTTAGCACTTGTATATACACCTTGAATGTATTATACCCTTTTACGGACAGAAATACACTATGAGATGCACAATAGTGCGTGCAGATTTACAGGATTATGATTTCAGCAATTGTAATGTAACACTGTTTGTAATATACCCTTTTACGGAAAGAAATATACTTGGAGATGCACGCTGAGTGTAATACACCCTTTTACAGACAGATTAACACTTGGCCTGCAACAGCTGGAACACCAGATTCAGGGTATTGCTATATTGGCAAGTGAATTTCACCTCAGAATAAAATCTATCCTTTGACAGATACTATTAAACTTGTCCAGTCACAGCTGGAACACCAGATTTACGGTATTGCTATTTTGGCAATTGAATTTCACCCCAGAACAAAATATATTCATTGCCGGACACTACGAAACTTGTCCAGTCACAGCTGGAACACCAGATTTACTGTATTTCTATTTTTGCAACTTTATTTCACCCCAGAAAATAATATATCCTTTGACGGACACTAGGGAAATTGTCCAGTCACAGCTGGAACACCAGATTCAGGGTATTGCTATTTTGGCAATTGAATTTCACCCCAGAACAAAATCTATCCTTTGACAGATACTAGTAAACTTGTTCAGTCACAGCTGGAACACCAGATTCAGGGTATTGCTATTTTGGCAATTGAATTTCACCCCAGAACAAAATCTATCCTTTGACAGATACTAGTAAACTTGTTCAGTCACAGCTGGAACACCAGATTCAGGGTATTGCTATTTTGGCAATTGAATTTCACCCCAGAACAAAATCTATCCTTTGACAGATACTAGTAAACTTGTTCAGTCACAGCTGGAACACCAGATTCAGGGTATTGCTATTTTGGCAATTGAATTTCACCCCAGAACAAAATCTATCCTTTGACGGATACTATTAAACTTGTTCAGTCACAGCTGGAACACCAGATTCAGGGTATTGCTATTTTGGCATTTAAATTTCACCCCAGAAAATAATATATCCTGTGACGGAAACTAATAAACTTGGCCAGCCACAGCTAAAACCACTGATTTATGGTATTGCTATTTTGGCAATTGAATTTCACCCCAGAAAAAATTATATCCTTTGCTGGACACTATTAAACTTGTCCAGCCACAGCTGGAACACCATATTTACTGTATTTCTATTTTTGCAACTGTATTTCACCCCAGAAAATGAATATATCCTTTGACGGACACTAGGGAAATTATCCAGTCACAGTTGAAACACCAGATTCAGGGTATTGCTATTTTGGCAATTAAATTTCCCCGCAGAAAAAAATATACCCTTTTACGGACAGATTTAAACTAGGCCTGCAACAGCTAGAACACCAGATTCAGGGCATTGCTGTTTTGGCAATTAAATTTCACCCCAGAAAAAAATATACCATTTTACAGACAGATTTAAACTAGGCCTGCAACAGCTAGAACACCAGATTTACTGTATTTCAATTTTTGCTACTGACTTTCACCCCAGAAAATAATATATCCTTTGACGGACACTAAGGAAATTGTCCAGTCATAGCTGGAACACCAGATTCAGGGTATTGCTATTTTGGCAATTAAATTTCACCCCAGAAAATAATATATCCTGTGACGGACACTATTAAACATGGCCATCCAAAGCTGAAACCACTGATTTATGGTATTGCTATTTGGGCAATTGAATTTCACCCCAGAACAAAATCTATCCTTTGCCGGACACTATTAAACTTTGCCAGCCACTGCTGGGACACCAGATTTATGGGATTGCTATTTTAGCAATTGAATTTCACCCCAGAAAAAAATATATCCTTTGCCGGACACTATTAAACTTGTTCAGTCACAGCTGGAACACCAGATTTACGGTATTTCTATTTTTGAAACTGAATTTCACCGCAGAAAATAAAATATCCTTTGACGGACACTATTAAACTTGTCCAGTCACAGCTGGAACACCAGATTTACTGTATTTCTATTTTTGCAACTGAATTTCACTGCAGAAAATAATATATTCTATGACAGACACTATGAAACTTGTCCAGTAACAGCTGGAACACCAGATTTACGGTATTGCTATTTTGGCAATTGAATTTCACCCCAGAAAATTATCTATCCTTTGCCGGACACTATTAAACTTGGCCAGCGACTGCTGGGACACCAGATTTACGGTATTGCTATTTTGGCTATTGAATTTCACCTTAGACCAAAATTTATTCTTTGCTGGAGACTATTAAACTTTGCCAGCCACTGCTAGGACACCAGATTTACGGTATTGCTATTTTGGCAATTGAATTTCACCCCAGAAAAAAATATATCCTTTGCCGGACACTATTAAACTTGTTCAGTCACAGCTGGAACACCAGATTTACGGTATTTCTATTTTTGAAACTGAATTTCACCGCAGAAAATGATATATCCTTTGACCGACACTATTAAACTTGTCCAGTCACAGCTGGAACACCAGATTTACTGTATTTCTATTTTATGCAACTGAATTTCACTGCAGAAAATAATATATTCTATGACGGACACTATGAAACTTGTCCAGTCACATCTGGAACACCAGATTTACAGTATTGCTATTTTGGCAATTGAATTTCACCCCATAAAATTATCTATCCTTTGCCGGACACTATTAAACTTGGCCAGCGACTGCTGGGACACCAGATTTACGGTATTGCTATTTTGGCTATTGAATTTCACCTCAGAACCAAAATTTATTCTTTGCCGGAGACTATTAAACTTTGCCAGCCACTGCTAGGACACCAGATTTATGGTATTGCTATTTTGGCAATTGAATTTCACCCCACAAAAAAAATATATCCTTTGCCTGACACTATTAAACTTGTTCAGTCACAGCTGGAACAACAGATTTACGGTATTTCTATTTTTGCAACTGAATTTCACCACAGAAAATAATATATCCTATGACGGACACTATGAAACTTGTCCAGTCACAGCTGGAACACCAGATTTACGGTATTGCTATTTTGGCAATTGAATTAACCCCAGAAAATGATCTATCCTTTGCCGGACACTATTAAACTTGGCCAGCCACTGTTGGTACACCAGATTTAATGTATTGCTATTTTGGCTATTGAATTTCCCCCCAGAACAAAATATATCCTTTGCCGGACACTATTAAACTTTGCCAGCCGCTGCTGGGACCCCAGATTTAGGGGATTGCTATTTTGGCAATTGAATTTCACCACAGAAAAAAATCTATCCTTTTGCCAGACAGTATTATACTTGGCTAGCCACAGCTGGAACACCAGATTTAGGGGATTGCTATTTTGGCAATTGAATTTAACCCCTTAATAAAATATAGAAATTTCTATCCTGAGTTTCTAGGGGTGACAATAGGCACAGCTAAGCCCCTTATGTAGGATATAGCAAAAATAAAACCTAGGATTGATGGATTGATGGACTTGGTGGCAGCTTGTGCTGGTGCACCACAAGACACAAAATGGCCGCCGATCAAAGTGACAGAAAAACGCTCTGTGCAGCCTAAAAACCAGAGAGCAATTAACTAGCAGAAGTTGAATGATTCACAGCTGTAGATCGATCACTTCATTAGGTGTTTTTGCTGACTTTTCTCTGCCTTATCTCACCCTCACAGAAGCTGTGTCCTCTCCCTATACTAATCAGAGCAGAGTGACGTGCGGCGCTACGTGACTCCAGATTAAATATAGGCTGGGTCACATGCTGCACTTGGCCAATCACAGCCATGCCATAAGTAGGCATGGCTGTGATGGCTTCTTAGGGCAAGAAGTAAAACGCTAGCTGATTGGCTGCTGTGCAGCCCTTCAGAAAGCAGGAAGAATCCGCTGAACAACAGACCCGAACCCGAGCTTTTTTGAAAATGTTCGGGTCTAGGTCTGTGTCCCGAACACCCCAAAATTCGGTACGAACCCGAACTATCCAGTTCGGGTTCGCTCATCCCTAATTCTAGTCCCTCCTTGCAATCCACCCCACCTCATGCCATCTGCAGTATCTTCCAAGATGGCGGCGGCCTGCCCATCGCGAGCAAATGGATAAGGGAAGTATTTTGTTTTTTTTTTACACTATTTCAGGTTAAATCGATTCGCTACCTCGAAGCACAAGGACATTCAAATCAAATTTATCCAGATATTTGTGGACTTTGATTCGCTCAATCTAATGGGGTCATTTATAAAAGCTCCTTTGGAAGATGAAAGGTAGAATCTGATTAGTTGCTATGGGCCAGTTTGATAAATAACCCTATAAGTCCCTAAAATAATTTTTAAGGAAAAAGCGTTGCACAATTAGGTTGATGATGTGCACCATCCAGGGAGCATGCTTTTCCCTCAGGTCCAGGGAGGCCATGATGTTGCGTTCATTGTTACTGGCCACCTTTCCTAGTTGGAGTCGGAGTGGTGATAGCCAGTGGGATGTTTGATGCTTGATGTACTTTATCAACTGTTCAACTGTGAGGCTACTCTCATCCAGGCGGATGAACTCCAACATGGCATGACAAGGCTTGACTTGACACGCGATAGGAAGGAGTGGGAGTGATGCTGTGTCCCACTACTGTTGGGGACGGGAGAGTGTCCATGGAGGAGAAGGAGTAGGATAAGTGCCTGGTGTGGGCGGGGGTCAAAAGGAGCTGGCCTCATTGCTGGGTTGCTGCCTTGCTGCTGCTGCTGCAAAAAAAAACATTGACTCACTGGGCCATGAAAGACATACATTCTCCCTGCTTGTAAGAGCTGCTCCAGGTGTCCACCATGGCATGAACCTTGCCATACAGCAAAAGTATAAGTCAGGGATGGCTTTTTGGAAGAAAAAATGACTGCGTATCTTCCTTAAGCTCTCTAAAGGTACCAGACTCTACTAAGTTATATGGCAGAGACTGCACCATCAGCAATATGGCCAGGTGACAATTAAGCTTCTGCATATGTTTTCCTGGCCACACATTTTGTTATCGATGGCTGATGATGGAGCAGAGGAGTAGAAGTCTGAGTGGAAGAAGCAGAAAGGGATGATGATGTGAAAGACACTGTACTGCCTGTGGTCGTGGCTTCGCTGCTGCAAGGGGGAAGTTTTCCCAAACTTCAACCCAAAGAATTTAAATTTGAACTGTGTGGAGATGCACACACATGGATTTCAGCCTAGTATGTCACATTATCACTTGCATATATTATCGTCTGCTACCCTGCGTATTGCAAGACACGTATGTGCTGTTTACCCAAACTTTAACCCAAAATGAATGTTAAATTTGAACTGTGTGAAGATGTGCCAACACAGACTTTTGCCTACTATGTCACATTATCACTCACACATAGTATTGTCAGCTACCCTGAATATTTTAAGACACATAGATTCTGTTTTTCCAAACTTTAACCCAACAAGAATATTAACCTCTTAAGCCATCATGACCTGTACGTCATAGACCGCAACGGATTAATCCACCATGACGTACAGGTTTGTATATAGACATGGTGACAGTGATGAGACTCCGGCTGTTACACACAGCCAGGGATCTCAGCTACCCGGCCCCAGACCAATGAGGGCAACCCCGGGACGATGATCGCTCTGATTGGCTAGTCTGTAAAGACTATCCAATCAGAGGAATCTAATGGCGGGTAAAGGTTCTTATCCCCCATGCAACCTGGTTTATAAAAATATCATGTGATCTACCCCCTAAGGTAAATGTCATAAAAAAATAAGAAATAAAAACTGTGCCAAAAAAGCTATATTTTGTTACATTACATCACAAAAAGTGTATTACTAAGTGATCAAAAAGTCAGATATGGACCATAATAGTATAAATCAAACCATCACCTCATTCCACGAAATGAGCCCCTACATGAGACAATCGCCCCAAAAAATATATATATGGCTTTAAGAAAATGGCGACACAAAAACATTTTTAAATAAAAAAATAGACATATTAGGTATCACCACGTCGGTATCAACCTGCTCTATAAAAATAGCACATGATCTCATCTGTCAAGTGAACATCATAAAAAAAAAAAACTGAAAATAAAAACTGTGCCATTTTTTGGTTACCTTGTTTTACAAAAAGTAAAGCGATCAAAAATCATATGTACCCCAAAATAGTATCAATAAAATTGTCAAATGGGGTCACTTTTTGTTTTTTTCTACTGTAGGGGTGCATCAAGGGGCTTCAAATGTGACATGTTGCCTTAAATCCAGTCGAGCAAAATCTGCCCTCCAAAAAACATAGGTTGCTCTTTTCCTTCTGAGCCCTGCTGTGGACCCATACAGCAGTGTATGACCAGATATAGGGTGTTTCTGTAAACTGCAGAATCAGGGTACTAGTTTTGTTTGGCTGTTAACCCTTGCTGTGCTACAGTAAAAAAAATGGATTAAAATGGAAAATCTGACAAAAAAGGGGAAATTTAGAAATGTATTCTCAATTGGAACACAAAGGGTTATCATAGTTTGTAAAATCAGTTTTAAATAACTTAAGGGTGTAGTTTCTAAAATTGGGTCATTTATAGGTCGTTCTAGTAAGCCCTACAAAGTTACTTCATAACTGAACTGGTCCTTAAAAAAGTGGGGTTTGGAAATTTTCCAATGAACATTTTAAGAATTTCTTCTAAACTATATAGTGTACTGTACTGTATTTTTTACTTTACACTTAGTCTAATCAGACTTCTGCCTTTAGCAGAAGTCTGATCAGACTTACCATTACCATGGCAAGAGGGATGCCAATGAAGGCGTCCTGTTGCTATGGTGACTGATGGGAGAGGGAGCTCTCACCCTGTTAAACCCTTCCATACAGCGGTCCGCACGGACCGCAGCATGGAAGAGGTTAAACTTCTGACATCTGCACCAGCACAGATGTCAGCAGTTTATAGCAGAGTGTCAGCAATGTGCTGACACTCTGCTATTACAACTCGGCCACCAGGGAAACATTAGAGAGGAGGCTGGCTGGGGAGAGGAGGCCTGCCTCCCGCACCACCCGCGCTAGACAAGTTTAGGCATTTTTTAAGACTCTGATCCCCGCGGGATCAGAAAGCGCTACAAACCTCAGGTCTGAATTGACCTGCGGTTTGCAGTAATCGCCGATATGGGGGGGGGGGGGGGGTCACAGGACCCCCCTAGGCATTGTAACAAGGTAGCAGGTACCTTGTTCCGATCACCACCGGCTGAGCAGTAGTGATCGGTAGTACACATGACGTACCGGTACCTCATGTTTCCTTAAGTACCAGAACACCATGAAGTACAGGTTAAGGTGAAAAATGGCTCAGTACGGAAGAGGTTAAATTTGAACTGTGTGGAGATGCCAACACAGATTTTTGCCTACTATGTCACATTATCACTCATTTATAGTATCGCCAGCTTTGTATATCTATTTATATCTATCCTCTGGATGGTAAAACACATCTTGTAGAGCTGTACTGGCCCCCCCCCCCCCCCACAACCACACACAATAATTCTGTTAAAATGGGCAGATACGGACCAGGGACCAACAGAGTACTTTATTACAATGTAGTAAAAGAACATGACAGTAAAGCAGGTTAAGCAATAGTGGTAGCAATACCACAGAACCAGGTGCATCGGCAGACCAGAGGCAAAACCCAGAGGGTGGAGAGCCAGTGAGCCCCGTTCTTCACAGAGCCCCTGGTGATGGGGATGAACTGGGTTGCACCTCCGGGAATGTCCCGGTACACTTGGCTGCTACCTGCAGAGAACCATGCGGTATAGACAGCAGAACTGGAATCCAAGCAAATACTGGACATGGGTCAGACAACAAACAGGAACCAGCACAGAAGCAAATGCCTGGACCACAAGCGGAATCGAAGCATGGTGGTCTCAGGCAGGGCTGCACACAGACTAGAAATCCTCCCTCCAGAAAACTCAGGGACCCTCTCACAAAGGCAGGACAAACACAGGAACAGAAGCAGTAAGGCACTGCAGGACAGACAAGGAACAGACTAGATCAGAAGCAGTAGGTACTGCCAGGTTGGACATGGAACAGGGAGGAACAGAAGCAGTTTGGCACACTAGCACACTAGCAAGCTATCAGATGCAGTTAGAGCACTGCTAGGCTAACATGGAACAGAGTGAATCCAGACAGAGAACAGGTACAGAAGAACAGGCAAGGCATGGACAAGGAAAACAACATGAACATTATCACAGGACAGGTACCGAAGATCAGACAAGGCAACAACAACATCACCAATGCAGATGGCGACACCACAAACAAGAGCAGATGACAAAACCCCTTGGTCAGCAGCAAGGGGCTACACCCAGTAAGGCACAGGACAGACAGAACCTCCTGGGTGAGCAGCAAAGTGCTACACCCAGCAAGACATAAGATAGACTGACCCCAGTCTGTCTTACCCCAAGCCCCACAGCTCACGGATAGATATAGCTGCATAATGAGGGCACCTGGTAAGCCACCCAGGAATAGACCAGAAATCCATCAGAACCAAACAGGGAGGGGAGCCTACAAGAACAGAGAAGTGAACACAGGCGGCAGTACAGGACATTGCCCCTGGCAACCAGCATACACAGAGTCCACCGCAGCCAGTACGCCAGAGCACAAACAACCCGTGACACAAACAGAAATGCATCCATACTAAGGCCATGTTCACACACAAGGCTGCATCCAGTATGCATCACAGAACCAGCATACATGGGGATACCCACAGCCAGTACATAAAGCGCATGCAGCCAGCCTACACAGCACCAGAGACAGGAGCCACAGAGATGCAGACACGGAAGCTACAAACACAGGCCACAGTTCACACACCACTGCAGCCAGCATGCCGGATGAGGGATGAGGGTACATGAGGGAGCCTGCAGCCAACCTACACGGCACCAGAGACAGGAACTGCACAGAGATGCAGACATGGGGAGTACATTCATACATGGGCATAGTTCACTCAAGACACCGCAGCCAGCACGCAGCCCACAGCAACCAGAATACACAGGTTTCGGCCTGCAGCCAGTACACAAGAGAGCATGCAGCCAGCCTACATGGCCAAAACTGTTACAGTGAACTGCACCATAACACAGGGCAAGCCCTTCCCCCTATTTCTCTCCACATCCTTCTTCTTCTTCCCTAGTGCTTTTTCCCATCGGCGTGCAGTAAAATGGTGATGTGTGACGTTTCACTGGATTCATCCAAAACCTACATGAAAAGCTTCAGGTTCGGCTGCCGGATGAAAAATGGGTTTCTCATCTCTAGTAGAAACTATCTAGTGATCAATTTGCTGATATGTTAATTGTATTCACCACTATCATTTTTTTGTTGGAAGATCCATTAAATCTGCCATGAGAATTGCATCAGTGAAAGGAGGTATATGATGTGTCAGCATGGGCTAAGTTGTGCTGTCAAAGTGACTGCTCTTATTGTTTGTGTATCACAGATATAATAGTCAGTATTAGTGAATGAATTATATGATTCTTATTTATCGATGCTGAAGTCTGCTATACTCACATAGTTACATAGTTGTTAAGATTGAAAAAAGACAAAAGTCCATCAAGTCCAACCTGTAATCCTGCTATATCGATCCACTGAACAAATCCCTGGATCAATGTCTATCTTCCTTTTAAAAAGGGGTTGGACCAAAGGGAAAGGGTCGTAGAACAAGATTTCGATACATCATCATAAGCCTCAATGTTATTTTGAATTGAAAAGTAATTGAAACCTTTTTTAAAGCCATTTACTGTATTTGCTGTGACCAGCTCCTGCGGCACACTATTCCAGAGATTCACAGACATATTGGACTTCATAAGGCTTGTGCTGGCGGAGGAGGCAGGTAATTTATAATAAGACACAGGTTGCCCTATGAAAGGTTCTCAGAGGCTAATTTGGGGTAGTGTACCTCTTGGTAAGAGATCATTGACTGCTAGGCATACCTCTACAATGCACTTGAAGACATTTTACCCTGTTGACAGAGGATAGTTGTTTTAATGAATTGCCCCCCATCTAGGACATTTTGAGCTAGCTGTTAGGAGGTAATATGGGGCAGTGGTTACATTAGGGTGAACTGGCTCCAGACAGCCCAGAAAGACCACCAGTAGAGCGGATTGTTTTATCTGCCGGCAAGCACAAGCAGCTCCCAGTTTCGTTATCCCTCATCCAGACACAGGTGACCATTTATTGGTGCTTAGCAGGAGGAAATTTGGTGTTTTGGCACCCATTATGTGTCCTGTCATTGACAACCAGCCACTGTCGCCTTCGATTGCAGTGGTGTCATGATTAAGAAACCTGGACTGTTATAGAATGGAACCATGTCTGCTTTGGCAACAAATCAGGTTCAGTTTGGAATCTGACAAAGGCTGGGTTTTAATATGAAGGCCTTGTGGTGAGTGTTTAATCCTGCCTTTGCTGTGGAGCGACACACTGCTCCAATTGCTGGTAGGATGATCTGGGGAGCCATCCCATATGACAGTCAGTCACCCGTATTGTCATATGAGGGACACCAACAGTTCAGAGATATGTGCATTTTTTTCATGCTGCTACATGTGTTGCCTCCCATAAATGCCTTCCAGCTAGTATTTTTCAGCAGGATAATGTTCACTCACATACAGCAAGAGTTTACTAGGAATGTCTTTATCAGATTGCAACACTTCCTTGGCCTGCCTGGTCACCAGATTTATCACCAATCAAGTATTTATAGAACCAACTGGGATGCTAACTTTCTACTGGATCTAGGAATTTTAATAAACAGCAAATTAAGCTGTAAAAACCAGTGTCAGGCAGCTACTGCCAAGGCCAATAAGATAATGGGTTGCATCAAAAGGGGCATAGACGCCCGTGATGAGAACATAGTCCTACCACTTTACAAATCACTAGTCAGACCACACATGGAGTACAGTGTACAGTTCTGGGCTCCTGTGAACAAGACAGACATAGAAGAGCTGGAGAGGGATCAGAGGAGGGCAACTAAAGTAATAACTGTAATGAGGGATCTACAGTACCCTGAAAGGTTATCAAAATTAGGGTTATTCACTTTAGAAAAAAGACGACTGAGGGGAGATCTAATAACTATGTATAAATATATCAGGGTCAGTACAGAGATCTGTCCCATCATCTATTTATCCCCAGGACTGTGACTGTGACAAGGGACATCCTCTGCGTCTGGAGGAAAGAAGGTTTGTACACAAACATAGAAAAGGATTCTTCACTGTAAGAGCAGTGAGACTATGGAACTCTCTGCCTGAGGAGGTGGTGATGGTAAGTACAATAAAGGAATTCAAGAGGGGACTGGATTTATTTCTGGAGTGTAATAATATTACAGGCTACAGCTACTAGAGAGGGGTCATTGATCCAGGGAGTTATTCTGATTGCCTGATTGGAGTCAGGAAGGAATTTTTTTCCCCATAAGTGAGGAAAATTGGCTTCTGCCTCACAGGGGTTTTTTGCCTTCCTCTGGATCAACTTGTAGGAAACAGGCCGAACTGGATGGACAAATGTCTTTTTTCGGTCTTATATATACTATGTTACAGGCCCACCTGCAACATCTATGGGCAAATGTGGGCATACAAAGCCTGTATGCCCAACCATATCTCATCTTGTATCCAGGCTACAGGCAGCCCAATAGGGTGCTGCTAGAATCTTCTTTCCTTTGTACTGTTTTCCCCAATAAAGGCATGCTTTCTTCCTAATATTGTAATAAATTACATATATCATCATTACATTCACACAAGTTTCATTTGATTTCTACAAATCCTTGTTGGTGCATACTATGTTTGTAAATTAATGTATTATTGAGGGTGCAGAGAGATGTGACCTAGTAAAGCAAAATTCATTGTAGGATGCAGTGGATGATATGGGGGAAGAACAGCAATATTGTACATTGGCTGGTGGGTTTTTGGTGCCAGAGCTGTCTTTGAATCCCAGTCTGGCGTTGGTTTTGCCTCTTACAATGTAGGGATGGAAAAAAAAAATTATTAAAAGCAGTCTGTCAAAAAATGTATGCTTACCAATACCAAATATCTCCCAACATATGGTAGAATACTTGAAAGCATTCACACATATCTTTGTGGATGTTCATTGTTTTTGATTGCAGGGAAAAAGTTGGCAAGTGCCCTAGGGTTTGTCCCAGACCTGGAAAGTGCTATAGGTCTCAGTTGCAAAGTGGGCCTTCCCTCTTTTTCCCTGATTGACAGCCCCTGACCTTTTCCCATGTCACTAGTATGTACATGGAAATGAAATACATGTGTGTTTTGTGTCCAGCTTTATGTGGTAGGCGTCATGCTGTGTACAACAGCTTCAAAGGTGTGCCACACGTATGGTGGGCATGAAACAAACTGCACATGCACAAGATTTCAGACTGGGACACCAGACTGGGAAAAGGCTGGTATGTCAATCAGTACAAAGGGTGAAGAGAATAAGGAGTTAAGCAATGTATGTTTCATATTTAAACACTTGCTATTCATTTTGTCTGTTTTAATAAATATAATTATGTTAAAGATAAAACTATATAATATTTTAATTCTTAAAATTATCATATTGTATTTTCTTTTTTGTAGACAAAGTTGAAGATGAGCTTGAAATGGCAACAGTCTGTTATCGCCCAGAAGGACTAGAACAACTAGAAGCACAAACAAATTTTTCAAAACGAGAACTCCAAGTTCTTTACCGGGGTTTCAAAAATGTAAGTTTATATTTCTACAGTTTAGAACATTGTAAATGTTTAATAAGAAGGTACTAATTAGGTTTTTAAAATGGATATTATAAAAGTAAAATGTTGTGATGAGCAAATTTCTTGAAATTCTTTCTGGGTCTGCTTTGAACCATACAATGGGGGTCATTTATCAAACTGGTATAAAGTAGAACTGGTTTAGTTGCCCATGGCAACCAATCAGATTCCCCCTTTAAGCTCCTTTGGGAAATGAAAGTAGCAATCTGATATAAGACAGGTAAGCCAGTTCTACTTTACACCAGTTTGATAAATGACCCCCAATGTCTTTTTCTGAGCAAGCGGTTAAAAAGGAATCTTTTTTTGGAGAATAGAAACATGACTGATGTTATAAATAAAATACAAATACTGTATTTAGTGTATTTGTTAATGAGTGAAGTTATGGAAAATTCAATTTGGCTGCTTCACCAAATTTTACAAATAAATTTGCTTTGTGACGATTAAAAAATTAGGGCTTTCAGGGATTAATCAGTTAAAAAAAAGTAAAAAAAATACTCACCTTATCCATTTGATCGCAAAGAGCCTGCCACAGCCATCTTAATTGAAGCCACTGTGCAAAATTTTTCAAGTTGTCATGATTACGTCATCACTGAGATTTCACACAGTATTTTTAATTGAGATGACTCTGGCGGGCTCTTCACATGCAACCTCACCTGTCCTGAAACTGCCTTTTTCTTTTGCTGCTCCTTCTGCTCGGGAAGTAATGTATGCAGAAGGTTCTACTACGCTTTTCAGCGAGGATGGGTTTAGTGAGGACAGTCAGCATCTAAAGGCCAGCACAGACTTGGAGGAGAGGTCTGCTGCGTCCTCGGTTAGGCTTGCAACTAGCTAAGATGACAATCTGGTGGGAGCACCTGATGCGAGCAGTCAGAGACGTAGCCATGAGACTGGTGAGGGTGACATATGTGAGGAGCACAACATAGTGGATGATGATGAGGGGGCATAATCATCAACATGGGGTGAGGGTAGCAGCAGGCACATGAGACAGCAGCTGGGTAGCAGCATGCTGATGAGCAAGCAGGGTGGAAGCACTGGGAGATCTGCAGCTAAAGGCGCCCAGGGTAGACCGTCTGCTACTTAGAAGACTACCTGTCAGAGAACAACTAGCGGTGCATGGGTTCATAAGGTCAGTGGCAGACAGTAAAAAAAGAGGGTTGGGGGTAAAATGCCATACTTGGCAATGTAGGAATTTTTTTAATCAAGTTGCAGGAGGACGTTAGCGTGGTGGTATGCAGGATAAGTTGGCAGAAGGTAAAGTGCGGTCAGGGTGCTAATGTTGGCACCACGGCCCTGCATCAACACATGGGGAGTAAAAATAAAGTGGTCTGGGAAAACTGTGGCACTAATGTAGTGGTGCAGCCGGACGTGGCAACCGCTGCATCTCCCAGTAGTCACATTCCTTCTCCAGCAGTCAGCGCTCCTTAACCTCATCAGGAGGAAACTGTCATTCTTTCTCTTCATCTATTCCTCATGTATTTTGTAATTGTGGCGTTTCGATATATCAGCCTTATACAATCACGCATCTGTGAGGTGACTTGTTGAATCAGACATTCTCCACTTACAGTTTACGCATCAGACACCCAGGAGTTAATCAAGTAGTCTTTTAATCCGGAGATTGTATTACAAGATATGCAGGGAATCCAGATGTTAAAAGAATTATGCCACTAATATTCTCCTTGATAAGAACATGAGATACACAGATTCACCTCAGATTCTCCTCAGAATCTTCTCAGTATTAGAGCACACAAAACAGCAATGCATGACAGGGTAAACAGGAAGTGGCTAGACTGAACCAACTAGAAGCAGAAACAGAGGGGGGAGGAGAAGAGAGGAGCATACCAATACACAATGCAAGATACTGAAACAGAACACTCCCCGTCTGGTATCGGTAGATACCACTATGTATATGCATACAATGGAATTGTATAAAAAACAATGAATAATGTCTATATAAACCTGATGAATAAACAGATGAATAATGTCCATAAACCTGAAAAGGAAACATGCAATGAACATTTATTCAAACCAAAAAAGGATATATCTTCAGTTCAGACCATAGAGCTGGTACTGGAAACAGTCCTAGAAGATGATGAGCATCTCTGGTAGAAGGAATCTCAACATGGAAGTTCTTTCCATCCCAAACTGGAAACGACTTTAGTAATTTGTTTGTCTCTTAACAGAACAAAATCTCCTTCCTTTATATTGGGCCTTGGTTCTTGCCACCTTCTGCATTCTTGCTAGAGGTAGAGGTACTTTCTTATCCACCTTTTCCAGAACTGACTGACGAGATGTTGTACCTGCTTCCACCGAAACTTATAAAGGTTGTGCTCTTTAAAAACGCCAGATGGCACAGGAATATTTCCTATCTTTTCTAGTTTATTCTTGAGTGATCTTGTATGCACTCCAGATGTGGATTTCTTCTTTTTTATTACAGGAGATTGTTGCTTTCATTAGAAGCTGAGCGAGACTTGGTTCTCCTTGATCTTGCCAAAGATTTAGAATGTGACTTCTCTGATTGTGTCACCAATTTTGAGCGAGAGCGCTTATTTTGTGAGGCTGATTTAGATGTAGATTGCTTTCGGGCTATGAATCGTGAACGCAAATGCTCATGTCTGCTTTTCATTTCTAAAATAGGATCTGTCTTTGTACATACGGACTTGGGTTGGTGACATGCAGTATTTGTCATGGACATTGGTGGTGAACTTTTCCCTGTGGTTTCCAGAAAAGGCTGAGCAATATGAAGGTGCTCATCCGTTGAAGACTGGAAAGAACTGTAATCCTCTTGGGTGCAATCAACAACTGCAGATGGAACTGAAGGTTCTTGCAAAGTATCTGAAATTAACTCTTCCTCTGTTGAAGGAACCTCCTTTATAGAACGTTCAGAAGATACTTCTTTTACAGAATTAAACTCATTGTCAAACAGTTGACTGGACGACTCACGTTTCTGCATTGTCTCATCAGAACTACATGAATCAGAAGGCATGTTGTCAGTGAAGATATAGGATTCATTATGATAAACTGTGTGAGTACTGCAAAGCTGGGAAGGGCTTGAAGAGGGCTCCAATTGAGATCCTGAAGGCCTTTCTACAAGCTGCCCCTCTGTCCAGGAACATTCTTCTGCAGCTGACTCCGTTGGATTTAAGCTGCTTTCTGATGTTTTTAGAATATTTTGGCAAGGAACCTCTTGCACGTAGTAATGGTTAGGATACTGCCTGACGTAAGAAGTTCGTCCCCCTATTAATATGTCAGTTTTGAAGGAGTGTACTTGGCAGGATCTGCGGGTTCTGTCCAGACATACATCTCCCACGATGATCCAACCCACTGTAAGTTTCTGGGCATATGGAGCGTTGAAAGGGCCATTGCGAAGTTCAAGGACCTTATGAGCCTCAAGAATGTCTCTACCTAGCAAGAGTAAGATCTCAGCACGGTTATCAAGGGAAGGAATCTCTCTGGTTATGTTCCTGAGATGAGGGTAATGCTGTGCGGCTTCAGGTGTGGGAATCTCATCCCTTGTGTCCGGCAATTTGTCACACTCAATAAGGGTTGGAAGAGAGAGGTTGTTATCTCCTTTGCTGGGCTTCAAGGTGAAACCATTAGCTCTTCTTCCTGAGGTTGTCACAAGACCAGAGCATGTTCCTAGGGGGTAGGGTGTAGTTTCTCCCTCTATCCTCTACAGATCAAAGAACTTAGGGCTAGCTAGGGAACGATTACTTTGGTCATCTAGAATAGCATACATTCTTATGGTCTTCTCTGGTCGTGCAGTAGGAAACACATCCATGAGGGAAATCTTAGAACAAGACTTACCACACACAAGTCCTTCTCCACATACCTTTGTGCATCGGGGCGTGACAGTTGTGGTTGGTCGGTCGGCACTCTCCCCGCCATGACTCTCCCCGCCTTGATCGGTGTGGGGCTTGTGCCAGCTAACTGGTTCTAGGTTCCGCCTGATTGGTCCCGGGTGAACAGCAGACACATGTAAATCACTATTACATTCAGAACACTTGACTGGAACCTTACAGTCTCTGGCGAAGTGCTCAGTGGATGCACAGCATCTGAAGCAGATATTATGACTCCTTAGGAACTCCTTACGTTCCTCAAAGGGCTTTGCTATGAAGACACGGTATTTCCTTAAAGGATGTGGTTTATCATGGATAGGGCAATGATGAACGGGTTCCTTAGGGCTTTCATTTCCATTGTTAGTAGAGGGCACAACCCCTGTCTTTTTTTTACTGAAATTAGACCTTTAGGGAACCCCTCTCTGGGACTGAAAGTCTCGTGTCTCTGTTTAGTAGAGCCAAAGATGTTGGTTCCCAAGGTGTTGAAGCTCGGATCATTTTTAGCTCTAGCTAAGTCCTTGATGAACTTACAGAAGAATGAAAATGGTGGAAAGGCAACATGATGTTGCTCATTGTATTTTGAACCTGTTGTTGCCCATTGGTCTTGAATATTGAGGGGTAATTTCTCCACGATCAGGCCCACACCATGGGAGGTATCAAGAAAGCTGAGACCTGGTAGCTGCGGGTCTCCGTTGATTATTTTTAAACTCAAGAAGAAGATCGCTTAATTCCTGGAACCCTTGGCGGTCTGTATTGGATAATCCAGGAAAGTCGTATAGTCGTTTAAATAAGGCACGTTCAACTACTTCCTAGCCGCCATATGTCTGCTCTAATCTTTCCCATGCGAGACGAAGGCCTTTGACTGGTTCATAGGTATGAACGGTTTTTGCATAGGCGGTACAGCAAGGGTTTGAACTATTGTCTTGAAGGTGGCCTTCCAACTTCAATAGTTCTCTGGGCGATCATCAAAGTTCGTAAGGCTAGTACTGATGAGGTCCCTGAGAATGAGGTACTTAGCGATTTCTGATGTGTTATTTCTTTCATGCATCATGGAAACTTCTCCCTCGCTGGTGTTGTTGGCACCATCTGATACCCTATGTTTGGGGGTTGGAAAATGGAATGGAGTGGCAGCTGGGTTGAGCGTAAATGAAGGCTTCACATCTGGTAATCTTGGCGCCAGCGTCTTGGTTGCTATGTAACTAGTCTCAGGAGGTTTTAATGTGATTTGATGAGCTTGAAGCAGCTTGGTCTCTAATGGCGCCTGAAATACTGTGTAAGGTGCCAGAGGTTTTAAAGAAAGAGAAATGTCCACTGGACTGGGGTCAACTGTATGGTTATCAGCTGCCTGTTTTTCTATCCGCATGAGTTCAGCAGGCTGGCGTGCAGAGCCCAAATCTGGTGCAACTGCATTGACTTTGCTTTGGTCTAGGACGAATTGCAGGGTACGGCCTTCTGAGTCATTAGATATCTTGGACATAGGATGATAAGCTTCTTCTTCTTCAGCAGCTTCTTCAAGAACTCTGAGTTCAGCCATGGCTGCTGCTTCTTCCCTTTACTTCTGAAGGACCTCCAACTCAGCTTCGGCCTTGTCTTTGGTCGCTTGCGCCTGAGCCTGTATAGCTGCTTGATTAGCTTGAGATTGGGCTAGTACAGCTGCTTGATTAGCTTGGAATAGCGCTTGTGTCTCTGCGACTTGTGCCTTAATGGCTGCTTCCTTTCAAATGCAGTGAGCTTGTACCTTTGCTGCTTCCGCTTTTGCGCATGCCAACACCAATGAGGTACTCAGCGAAGAGTGCTGTGAGCGAGACCTTAGCGATGAGGACTGAGCAATAGATTTCGAGGAACGGGATGAAGCCTTGGAGTGCCTTGAAAGGTTAGAATGGCGGGACGCAGTTTCATATTGTTGTGATATCTTGTCCTATAGCATTGACTTGACTGCCATATATCTGCTATATCTTTCATTATTAAGTGCAGTGTTGGTCTTTAATTCAAGGATGAATTCCTCTGAGTTGAGACTTGATAACAGAGAAGAATATTTTTCAGACAGTCTATTATAACTATCATAGGTCTTATTCAATTATGTACACATGGCCTTTAATTGATCTTCATTATAGCCTGATCCATGTGCTGCATCCATACATTGTTCAGTCTTTTCCCACAAACTGGACAAATGATCACATATCTCAATTTTGTCGGTTAAGAGAGCCTCTTTCATTTTTAATGAGGGTTTAGAAATCCTTCTAGCTGTGTCCTGCATTTCCATCTGTAACACAACAGCGACCTCTAGTGGTGGTTCAGTCTTTTAATAGCCCACAGCAGGCAGACAATATTTACCTCAGAAAACAGGCTGAATACAGTTCCTAGCCTGTATGAAACTGGAATTTCTAGAAGCTTCTGCGATCCAAGTGAATGTAGTACTGGGCCGTATAAGATATTACCTTACTACTGTAGCATAACGGAGACAAATGATGATGGCTTATTACTTGGAGGAGGAGAATATTCTTTTCTTAGCGGAAGAAGGAGAGTACTAAGACAATTCTTTTACTGTGGCGTTTCGAAATGTCAGCCTTATACAATCACGCATCTGTGAGGTGACTTGTTGAATCAGACATTCTCCACTTATAGTTTACGCATCAGACACCCAGGAGTTAATCAAGTAGTCTTTTAATCCGGAGATTGTATTACAAGATATGCAGGGAATCCAGATGGTAAAAGAATTATGCCACTAATATTCTCCTTGATAAGAACATGAGATACACAGATTCACCTCAGATTCTCCTCAGAATCTCCTCAGAATTAGAGCACACAAAACACCTATGCATGACAGGGTAAACAGGAAGTTGCTAGACTGAACCAACTAGAAGCAGAAACAGAGGGGGGAGGAGAAGAGAGGAGCATACCAATACACAATGCAAGATACTGAAACAGAACAGTCATCAATGTGAAGATTTTAGAGAACTGAAGGCTTGTGCCCACCCAAGGTTGAGAGTCCCAAGCCATCATAACTTCTCTAAAAAGCTGTACCAGCCCTGCATACGTATGTTGAGCAGAAGGTGGGCCAGCCCTTCAGCCTATCAGTGTCTGGTGCAGTTCATGTCAGCACTGACGTGTGGAGCTGTAACTATGTTAAGGGGCAATATAAATCCTTTACAGCCTACTATGTAAATGTGGTTCCAGCCCAGGCACACCAGCAATTTGGCCAGGTGATGGCAATACCGCCTCCGCATTGTATTAGTGGAATTTCCTCCTGCCTCCTCATCCTCCACCTTGTCCTCTGCCTCCACTGTTAGCACAGTTTAAAGTGGTCCTATAGCATACCACATATTCAAAGCAGGGCATTGTCACATGGTTTTGCATCTGGTCAGCCTAGGCAAACAGAATCACACCGAGAAGAAACTGCTATGCGTCATCAACCAAGAAATTGAACCTGGCTGTCTCCTCACTAACTGGAGATAGGAGACAAGGTCACCGATAAGAAGAACATTCTCTCTGCACTGCATCAAGGAGGACTGACCCGCGCACCCTGTTTGCCGCACATCTTCAATCTGGTTGTCATCCGGTTCCTGAAGTCTTCCACCCAACTACAAGACGTCTTGAAAATATGAGGGAAACTGTGGATGCACTTCAGCCACTCTTACGTGCAAAATACGCCCTACTTGAGCTGCAAAGACAGAATGGTGTTTCAGCTGTGACTGGACAAGTTTAATAGTGTCTGTCAAAGGATATATTATTTTCTGGGGTGAAATTCAGTTGCAAAAATAGAAATACCGTAAATCAGTGGTTTCAGCTGTGGCTGGCCAAGTTCAATAGTGTCTGGCAAAGTATATTTTTTTTTCTGGGGTGAAATTCAGTTGCAAAAGTAGAAATACCCTTAATCTGGTGTCCCAGCAGTGGCTGGCCAAGTTTCATAATGGACGTCAAAGGATATATTATTTTCTGGGGTGAAATTCAGTTGCTAAAATTGAAATACCGTAAATCAGTAGTTTCAGCTGTGCCTGGCCAAGTTCAATAGTGTCAGGAAAAGGATATTTTTTTTTCTGGGGTGAAATTCAGTTGCAAAAATAAAAATACCGTAAATATGGTGTTCTAGTAGTGGCTGGCCATGTTTAATAGTGTTCGGCAAATGATATATTTTGCTCTGGGGTGAAAATCAATAGCCAAAATAGCAATCCGCTAAATATGGTGTCCCAGCAGTGGCTGGCCAAGTTTAATAGTGTCCGGCAAAAGATATATTTTTTTCTGGGGTGAAATTCAATTGCAAAAATAGCAATATCATAAATCAGTGGTTTCAGCTGTGGCTGGCAAAGTTTAATAGTGTCCAGCAAAGGATATATTTTTTTCTGGGGTAAAATTCAATTGCCAAAATAGCAATCCCCTAAATATGGTGTCCCAGCAGTGGCTGGCCAAGTTTAACCACTTCCCGACCGCCTAACGCACAACTGCGTTCTCGCGGCGGTCGGGCTGTTCTGGGGCGCCGCAGATGTGCGTCATCTCGCGAGACGCGAGATTTCGCACATATTCGGCCGCGCATGCGCAAATCGCGCATTGCACAAAGTTTAGATGACCTGGGTCATCAGCCTGCCAGCCAATCGGCATCGCTGGCGGGCTGATGACTTTTAAAAAAACGAATCGCAAGCCATTTAACCCATCATATTTGTAAATATGATGGATTAAATAACTTCTGTCTCTCTCCTGGGTCCTTTTCGTCGGTTGGACCCAGGAGAGACACACCTCTCAGTGAGTACACCAAGCACCACATACTAGCCCCTGATCAGCCCCCATCACCCAAATTAACCCCTTGATCACCCCTCTCAGCACCTGTCAATCATCTAGTGAAAGGGAAAAAGTGATCAGTGTAAACTGTCACTTTTTTTTCACTAGGATTGACTGTTAGGTTTAGCTTAGTTTAGGCCCCTTTGGTAGGTAGTTAGCGTTAGCGCCAAGCCCACCGCACCACAGTCACTGGTTCGCTGATTAGCGTAGCGCTAATCAGCTTTTGTACTTTATAGTATCTGTAAGTGATCAGAACTGATCACGGTCAGATCTATAATAGTACTAGTGTCACTCAGTTCGCCCTCCACCCCAAGCGCAGTGTTTGCCCGATCAGGCCTGATCGGTCGCCCACACCTGCGTTCACCCACGCCCACCCCGCCGCAGTGACAAAAATTTTTTTTTGTAATCACTGCACAATCCCTTCATAGCGCTGCGGCTAATAAAAAAATCAGTTTTGATCTTTTTATCAATCGCAGCGACTTCTGTCTCGCTACCCTCTCAATTGTAAGACAGGCTTGCTTTTTTTCTTGGGTAGTCTCAGGGAATACCCCTAAATTTAGTATCCCAAATGGCAAACAAGGGGTATTCTCCTGAAGAGGCCTACAGGATTCTGACCCAGTCGGATGAGGAATGGGAACCCTCATCTGACGAATCTAGCGGGTCAGAATACGAACCTGTAGAGAGCAGTGGCTCTCTGACCCAAAGTTCGGACGAGGAGGTTGAGGTCCCTGATAGAACCAGGCGTACCCGGCCCCGTGTCGCTAGACCGCAGGTTACGCAGGATCCGCTTCAAGGGCAGCAGAGTGGGGCTGGCGCTGCCGGATTACGTGGTGAGGCATACACCAGCAGCGCAGCCCGTCCTGGACCTTCTACCAGCACTGCCGTACAACATGGTGAAGTGGCGAGCACCAGAAGGGCAGTTGAAGCTGGTGCGGTGGCACGTGCAGTAGTTTCCCCGTCGCAGCCACCGCGCAGACAGGCCCGTAGAGCCCCTAGAATCCCTGAGGTGCTGGCAAACCCTGATTGGCAGCCCCCAACTTCAGCCGCACCAGTAGTTCCCCCTTTCACCGCCCAGTCAGGAGTTCGGGTGGAAACAGCTCAGATAGGATCGGCGCTGGGGTTTTTGAGCTGTTTTTCACTGCGGAGCTCTCTGACTTAGTCGTGGCAGAAACAAATCGGTATGCCACTCAATTTATCGCCGACAACCCGGGAAGCTCTTATGCCCAGTCTTTCCGGTGGAAACCAGTCCAAGTTTCCGAATTTAGAACTTTTCTGGGCCTTCTCCTCAACATGGGCATTACAAAAAAACATGAATTGCGGTCATATTGGTCCACGAACCCAATTCATCACATGCCCGTGTACTCTGCTGCCATGTCCAGGACACGTTTTGAGACCATCCTGCGTTTCCTGCACTTTAGCGACAACACCACCTCCCGTCCCAGAGGCCACCCAGCTTTTGACCGGCTCCATAAAATTCGGCCCCTCATAGACCATTTCAACCAGAAATTTGCAGATTTGTATACCCCTGCACAAAACATCTGCGTAGACGAGTCCCTTGTACATTTTACCGGGCGCCTTGGCTTCAAACAGTACATCCCAAGCAAGCGCGCCCGGTATGGGGTCAAATTGTATAAGCTCTGTGAAAGGGCCACAGGCTATACGCACAAATTTCGGATCTATGAGGAAAAGATCAGACCCTGGAGCCGGTCGGTTGCCCTGACTACCTGGGGAGCAGTGGGAAGATAGTCTGGGACTTGGTGTCACCCTTATTCGGCAAGGGGTACCATCTTTACGTGGACAACTTTTACACAAGTGTGGCCCTCTTCAAGCATTTGTTCCTAGAACAGATTGGCTGCTGTGGCACCGCGCGACCTAGTCGCCGGGGCTTCCCCAACGGCTCCTTACCACCCGACTTGCAAGGGGAGAGGGCTGCACTGTGTAACGACGAACTGCTCGCGGTGAAATGGAGAGACAAGCGTGACGTTTACATGCTCTCCTCCATTCACGCAGACACGACAGTCCAAATTGAGCGGGCAACCAGTGTCGTTGAAAAGCCCCTCTCAGTCCACGACTATAACCTCCACATGGGAGGGGTGGACTTCAACGACCAGATGTTGGCCCCTTATTTGCTTTCCCGACGAGACCAGACGCTGGTATAAGAAGGTGTCTGTATATTTGATTCAATTGGCTGCCTATAATAGTTACGTTCTCTACAGTAAGGCTGGGAGAACGGGATCCTTCCTTAAATTCCAGGAAGAGATCATTTCGGAACTCCTGTATCCAGGAGGTTCCGTGGCCCCATCCACCAGTGTAGTTAGCCGTCTACACGGCGACACTTCCCCAGTGTCTTTCCTGGTACCTCAACCCAACCGTCACCCCGAAAAAGATGTCGTGTCTGTGGCAGGAGTGGAATAAGGCGTGACACCCGTTATTTCTGTCCTGACTGTCCTGACCACCCTGCCCTATGCTTTGGAGAGTGTTTCCGGAAGTACCACACTCAGGTACACTTAGGGACATAGGGACAGCACTACACAGGTAGTTTTTTTTCACTCAGGCTCAAGGGTCTCTCAGGATACTAGGTTTTGAGAGACCCTAACACATAGGGACGGTGCTGGTGTGCTACAGCAGAAGTGTGAAATGGTAGAAACCTCTCCTTTCACTTGGGATAACGTGTATAGTGTACTTCTCACCATCTCTGTGTGATTTACACTTTACACATTGTCCCATGGGAAAGGAGAGGTTTCTGCTAGAAAATAAAGAGTGAAATGGTTAAAAAAAAAAATTAAACAGGTAGCAAGAAAAAAAAATCTTGAGTTAGTTCAGGTTTTTATGTTCATGTTTTATAAAAGTTTTACAATGTTCCGGTTTCATAAAGTTTGCAACGTTCAAGTCATGTGCCTGCTGCCTGTTTTTTCTTCTTTTTTTTTTCCCCTAACCACCCTTTATTTTCCAGGAAGATCAACGGACCAACCGACGAACGCCGCAGCACTGATGTGAATTCTGAGAGAAGCATTGCGCTGCTGTCAGAAGACACGTGAAGTCGGTGTATGCGGCGCTGCAAGGCGAGATTTCTCCTCTGCAGGACAGATGCGTTTGCCCAGGCATATGAGCTGAGGAGAGGTGTTGGAGTTCATATTCTTTGGCAAACACTTTGTATAAAAAATCTGGCAAAGATGTCTTCCTCCACACCGATCGATTGATCGATGTGAATGGAGAAATCACGTTTGCCAGGACATAGGAGCTAAGTGGGTATGGATGTTTGGGCGGAGCCCTATGTCCTGGCAATCGCCAGGCCCCTCTTTTTTTCTTGCATATTTTTGGCAGAGATTTTTCATCCACATCGATCGATGCGAATGAGGAAATCTGTGCCGTTCATTTTCTTTCAGCCCAGAGGCTGAACGGAAAAAAATCTCATTACCTGTATGCTCCATATAAAGAGAATCGCAGAAACTCCTAATGCTGGCCATACATGTAATGATTGCGGAGAACCCTCAAATGCCATGGCAGTGGAAAAACCTCACATGTGACCCCACTTCGGAAGAAGACACCCCAAGGTATTCGCTGAGGGGCATATTGAGTCCATGAAAGATTAAACTTCTTGTCACAAGTTAGCGGAAAGGGAGACTTTGTGAGAAAAAAAAAAAAAAATTCTGCAAACTTGTGGCAAAAAAAAATCTTCTATGAACTCGCCATGCCCCTCACAGAATACCTTGGGGTGTCTTCTTTCTAAAATAGGGTCACATTTGGGGTATTTTACTGCCCTGGCATTTAGGGGCCCAGAAGCGTGAGAAGAAAAAGGCGTAAAAATGCCATCCTGAAAGGTACTCGTTGGATTTAGGGCCCCTTTGCGCATCTTGGCTGCAAAAAGTGTAACACATGTGGTATCGCCGTACTCAGGAGAAGTAGGGCAATGTGTTTTGGGGTGTATTTTTACATATACCCATGCTGGGTGAGAGAAATATCTCTGTAAATGGACAACTTTGTATAAAAAAATGGAAAAAGTTGTCATTTACAGAGATATTTTACACCCAGTATGGGTATATGTAAAATACACCCCAAAGCACATTGCCTACTTCTCCTGAGTATGCGATACCCATGTGTGCCACTTTGCAGCCAAGATGCAAAGGCCTAAATCAATGAGTACCTTTAAGATTTCACAGGGCATTTTTACGCATTTGAATTCAAACTACTTCTCTCGCTTTAGGGGCCCCTAAAATGCCAGGGCAGTAAAAATACCACACAAGTGACCCCATTTTAGAAAGAAGACACCCCAAGGTATTCTGTGAGGGGTATGGTGAGTTCATGTAAAAGTTTATTTTTTGTCACAAGTTAGTGGAATATCAGACTTTGTAAAAAAAAAAAAATAAATAAAACATTTCAATTTCCGCTAACTTGTGCCAAAAATAAAAACTTCCATGGACTCACTATGCCCATCAGCGAATACCTTGGGGTGTCTACTTTCCGAAATGGGGTCACTTGTGTGGTATTTTTACTATCCTGGCATTTTAGGGGCCCCTAAAGCGAGAGAAGCAGTTTGGAATCCAAATGCGTAAAAATGTCCTGTAAAATCCTAAAGGTACTCATTGGAATTAGGGCCCCTTTGCGCATCTTGGCTGCAAAAAGTGGCACACATGGGGTATTGCCGTACTCAGGAGAAGTAGGGCAATGTGTTTTGGGGTGTATTTTTACATATACCCATGCTGGGTGAGAGAAATATCTCTGTAAATGACAACTTTTTAAAAAAATTTATACAAAGTTGTCATTTACAGAGATATTTTCACACCCAGTAAGGGTATATGTAAAGGCACCCAAAACTCATTGCCCTACTTCTCCAGTACGGCGATACCCCATGTGTGCCACTTTGCAGCCAAATGCGCAAAGGGCCCTAAATCCAATGAGTACCTTTAGATTTCACAGGACATTTTTACGCCTTTGGATTCAAACTGCTTCTGATGTTAGGGGCCCCTAAAATGCCAGGGCAGTAAAAATACCACACAAGTGACCCCATATTAGAAGAAGACACCCCAAGGTATTCCGTGAGGGGTATGGTGAGTTCATGTAAAATTTTATTTTTGGCACAAGTTAGTGGAATATGAGACTTTGTAAAAAAAAAAAAAAATCCATTTCCGCTAACTTGTGCCAAAAAATAAAAACTTCCATGAACTCACTATGCCCATCAGAGAATACCTTGGGGTGTCTACTTTCCGAAATGGGGTCACTTGTGTGGTATTTTACTGCCCTGGCATTTTAGGGGCCCCTAAGCGTCAAAAGCAGTTTGGAATCCAAATGCGTAAAAATGTCCTGTAAAATCCTAAAGGTACTCATTGGATTTAGGGCCCCTTTGGCATCTTGGCTGCAAAAAGTGGCACACATGGGGTATCGCCGTACTCAGGAGAAGTAGGGCAATGTGTTTTGGGGTGTATTTTTACATATACCCATGCTGGGTGAGAGAAATATCTCTGTAAATGACAACTTTTAAAAAAATTTATACAAAGTTGTCATTTACAGAGATATTTTCACACCCAGTAGAGGTATATGTAAAGACACCCAAAACTCATTGCCCTACTTCTCCAGTGCGGCGATACCCCATGTGTGCCACTTTGCAGCCAAATGCGCAAGGGCCCTAAATCAATGAGTACCTTTAGGATTTTACAGGACATTCTACGCATTTGGATTCCAAACTGCTTGACGTTAGAGGCCCTAAAATGCCAGGGCAGTAAAATACCACACAAGTGACCCCATTTCGGAAAATAGACACCCAAGGTATTCTCTGATGGGCATAGTGAGTTCATGGAAGTTTTATTTTTGGCACAAGTTAGTGGAATATGAGACTTTGTAAAAAAAAAAAAAAATCCATTTCCGCTAACTTGTGACAAAAAATAAAAACTTCCATGAACTCACTATGCCCCTCAGTGAATACCTTAGGGTGTCTACTTTCGGAAATGGGGTCATTTATGGGGTATTTCTACTGTCTGGGCATTGTAGTACCTCAGGAAACAGGACAGGTGCTCAGAAAGTCAAAGTGCGGAAATTCACTTTTTGCACCATAGTTTGTAAATGCTATAACTTTTACCCAAACCAATAAATATACACTTTTTGCATTTTTTTATCAAAGACATGTAGAACAATAAATTTAGAGAAATTTTTTAGAGAAATGTAGTTTTATTTGATAAATTTTCCAACATAAAGTGAAAAATATCATTTTTTTGCAAAAATTTCATCAAAAAAAGTAAAATATCAAAAAAAGTAAAAATGTCAGCAAGAAAGAAATAGCACCAAATGAAAGCTCTATTAGTGAGAAGAAAAGGAGGTAAAATTCATTTGGGTGGTAAGTTGTATGGCCGAGCAATAAACGGTGAAAGTAGTGTAGTGCAGAATTGTAAAAAGTGGCCTGGTCATTAAGGGTGTTTAAGCTAGGGGGGCTGAAGTGGTTAATAGTGACCGGCAAAGGATATATTTTTTTATGTTGTGAAATTCAATTGCCAAAATAGCAATACCATAAATCAGTGGTTTCAGCTGTGGCTGGCCAAGTTTAATAGTGTCCGACAAAGGATAGACAGATTTCTAGGGTGAAATTCAATTGCTCTAATAGCAATCCCCTAAATCTGGTGTCCCAGCAGTGGCTGGCCAAGTGTAATAGTGTCCGGCAAAGGATATATTTTGTTCTGGGGTGAAATTCAATAGCCAAAATAGCAATCCCCTAAATCTGGTGTCCCAGCAGTGGCTGGCCAAGTTGCATAGTGTCCGTCAAAAGATATATTATTTTCTCGGGTGAAATACAGTTGCAAAAATAGAAATACCGTAAATCAGTGGTTTCAGCTGTGGCAAGCCAAGTTCAATAGTGTCCGGCAAAGGATATATTTTTTTGGGGGTAAAATTCAGTTTCAAAAATAGAAATACCGTAAATCTGGTATTCCAGCAGTGGCTGTCCAAGTTTAATAGTGTCCGTCAAAACATATATTATTTTCTGGGGTGAAATTCAATTGCAAGAATAGAAATACCATAAATCTGGTGTTCCAGCTGTGACTGGACAAGTTTCATAGTGTCCTTCAAAGGATATATTATTTTCTGGGGTGAAATTCAGTTGCAAAAATAGAAATACCATAAATCTGGTGTTCCAGCAGTGGCTGGCCAAGGTTAATAGTGTCCGACAAAGGATATATTTTGTTCTGGGGTTAAATTCAATAGCCAATATAGCAATCCCCTAAATCTGGTGTCCCAGCAGTGGCTGTACAAGTTTCATAGTGTCCATCAAATGATATATTATTTTTTGGGGTGAAATTCAGTTTAAAAAATAGAAATACCATAAATCATTGGTTTCAGCTGTGGCTGGTCAAGTTCGATAGTGTCCGCCAAAGGATATATTTTTTTCTGGGGTGAAATTCAGTTGCAAAAATAGAAATACCGTAAATCTGGTATTCCAGCAGTGTTTGGCCAAGTTTAATAGTGTCCGGCAAAGGATATATTTTTCTGGGGTGAAATTCAATTGCCAAAATAGAAATACCATAAATTAGTGGTTTCAGCTGTGGCTGGCCAAGTTCAATAGTGTCCGGCAAAGGATATATTTTTTGTGGGGTGAAATTCAGTTGCAAAAATAGAAATACCGTAAATCTGGTGTTCCAGCAGTGTCTGGCCAAGTTTAATAGTGTCCAGCAAAGGATATATTTGGTTCTGGGGTGAAATTCAATAGCCAAAATAGCAATCCCCAAGTTTAATAGTGTCCGGCAAAGGATATTTTTTTCTGGAGTAAATTCAATTGCCAAAATAGCAATACCATAAATCAGTGGTTTTTGCTGTGGCTTGCCAAGTTTAATAGTGTCCGTCAAAGGATATCTTATTTTCTGGGGTGAAATTCAGTTGCCAAAATAGAAATACCATAAATCAGTGGTATCAGCTGTGGCTGGCCAAGTTCAATAGTGTCCGGCAAAGGATATATTATTTTCTGGGATGAAATTCAGTTGCAAAAATAGAAATACCGTAAATCTGGTGTTCCAGCTAGTGACTGGACAAGTTTCATAGTGTCCGTCAAAGGATATATTATTTTCTGGGGTGAAATTCAGTTGCAAAAATAGCAATACCGTAAATCTGGTGTTCCAGCTGTGACTGGACCAAGTTTCATAGTGTCCGTCAAAGGATATATTATTTTCTGGGGTGAAATTCAATTTCCAAAATAGCAATCCCCTAAATCTGGTGTCCCAGCTGTGGCTGGCCAAGTTTAATAGTGTCCGGCAAGGGTAGATTTTTTCTGGGGTGAAATTCATATTGCCAAAATAGCAATCCCTAAATCTGGTGTCCCAGCAGTGGCTGGCCAAGTTTAATAGTGTCCGGCAAAGGATAGAGTTTGTTCTGGGTAATATTCATATTGCCAAAATAGCAATACCATTACTCAGTGGTTCCAGCTGTGGCTGGCCAAGTTTAATAGTGTCCGTCAAAGGATATATTTTGTTCTGGGGTGAAATTCAGTTGCCAAAATAGCAATACCGTAAATCTGGTGTTTCAGCTGTGGCTGGCCAAGTTTCATAGTGTCCGTCAAAGATATATTATTTTGTGGGGTGAAATCAGTTGCAAAAATAGAAATTCCATAAATCTGTGGTTTCAGCTGTGGCTGGCCAAGTTCAATAGTGTCCGGCAAAGAATATATTTTGTTCTGGGGTGAAATTCAAAAGCCAAAATAGCAATCCCCTAAATTTGGTGTCCCAGCAGTGGCTGGCCAAGTTTAATAGTGTCCGGCAAAGGATATATTTTTTTATCTGGTAAAATTCAATTGCCAAAATAGCAATACCATAAATCAGTGGTTTCAGCTGTGGCTGGCCAAGTTTAATAGTGTCCGTCAAAGGATATCTTTTTTTCTGGGGTGAAATTCAATTGCCAAAATAGCAATACCAGAAATCAGTGGTATCAGCTGTGGCTGGCCAAGTTTAATAGTGTCCAGCAAAGGATATATTATTTTCTGGGGTGAAATTCAGTTGTAAAAATAGAAATACCGTAAATCTGGTGTTCCAGCTATGACTGGACAAGTTTCATAGTGTCCGTCAAAGGATATATTATTTTCTGGGGTGAAATTCAGTTGCAAAAATAGCAATACCGTAAATCTGGTGTTCCAGCTGTGACTGGACAAGTTTCATAGTGTCCGTCAAAGGATATATTATTTTCTGGGGTGAAATTCAATTTCCGAAATAGCAATCCCCTAAATCTGGTGTCCCAGCTGTGGCTGGCCAAGTTTATTGTGTACGGCAAAGG
Organism: Bufotes viridis; assembly: GCA_033119425.1. Classification (NCBI taxonomy): domain Eukaryota; kingdom Metazoa; phylum Chordata; class Amphibia; order Anura; family Bufonidae; genus Bufotes; species Bufotes viridis. The sequence continues at coordinate 360,520,358 of CM065590.1, forward strand.
GTAGAGTTTTTTCTGGGGTGATATTATATTGCCAAAATAGCAATCCCCTAAATCTGGTGTCCCAGCAGTGGCTGGCCAAGTTTAATAGTGTCCGGCAAAAGGTAGAGTTTGTTCTGGGGTGATATTATATTGCCAAAATAGCAATACCGTTACTCAGTGGTTCCAGCTGTGGCTGGCCAAGTTTAATAGTGTCCGGCAAAGGATATATTTTGTTCTGGGGTGAAATTCAAAAGCCAAAATAGCAATCCCTTAAATCTGGTGTCCGAGCAGTGGCTGGCCAAGTTTCATAGTGTCCGTCAAAAGATATATTATTTTATGGGGTGAAATCAGTTGCAAAAATAGAAATTCCATAAATCTGTGGTTTCAGCTGTGGCTGGCCAAGTTCAATAGTGTCCGGCAAAGAATATATTTTGTTCTGGGGTGAAATTCAAAAGCCAAAATAGCAATCCCCTAAATTTGGTGTCCCAGCAGTGGCTGGCCAAGTTTAATAGTGTCCGGCAAAGGATATATTTTTATCTGGTAAAATTCAATTGCCAAAATAGCAATACCATAAATCAGTGGTTTCAGCTGTGGCTGGCCAAGTTTAATAGTGTCCGTCAAAGGATATATTTTTTCTGGGGTGAAATTCAGTTGCCAAAATAGAAATACCAGTAAATCAGTGGTATCAGCTGTGGCTGGCCAAGTTCAATAGTGTCCGGCAAAGAATATATTTTTTTGTGGGGTGAAATTCAGTTGCAAAAATAGAAATACCGTAAATCTGGTGTTCCAGCAGTGGCTGGCCAAGTTTAATAGTATCTAGCAAAGGATATATTTTGTTCTGGGGTGAAATTCAATAGCCAAAATAGCAATCCCCCAAGTTTCATAGTGTCCGTCAAAGGATATATTATTTTCTGGGGTGAAATTCAATTTCCGAAATAGCAATCCCCTAAATCTGGTGTCCCAGCTGTGGCTGGCCAAGTTTATTGTGTCCGGCAAAGGGTAGAGTTTTTTCTGGGGTGATATTATATTGCCAAAATAGCAATCCCCTAAATCTGGTGTCCCAGCAGTGGCTGGCCAAGTTTAATAGTGTCCGGCAAAGGGTAGAGTTTGTTCTGGGGTGATATTATATTGCCAAAATAGCAATACCGTTACTCAGTGATTCCAGCTGTGGCTGGCCAAGTTTAATACTGTCCGGCAAAGGATATATTTTGTTCTGGGGTGAAATTCAAAAGCCAAAATAGCAATCCCTTAAATCTGGTGTCCGAGCAGTGGCTGGCCAAGTTTCATAGTGTCCGTCAAAAGATATATTATTTTATGGGGTGAAATCAGTTGCAAAAATAGAAATTCCATAAATCTGTGGTTTCAGCTGTGGCTGGCCAAGTTCAATAGTGTCCGGCAAAGAATATATTTTGTTCTGGGGTGAAATTCAATAGCCAAAATAGCAATCCCCTAAATTTGGTGTCCCAGCAGTGGCTGGCCAAGTTTAATAGTGTCCGGCAAAGGATATATTTTTTTATCTGGTAAAATTCAATTGCCAAAATAGCAATACCATAAATCAGTGGTTTCAGCTGTGGCTGGCCAAGTTTAATAGTGTCCGTCAAAGGATATATTTTTTTCTGGGGTGAAATTCAGTTGCAAAAATAGAAATACCGTAAATTAGTGGTTTCAGCTGTGGCTGGCCAAGTTCAATAGTGTCCGGCAAAGAATATATTTTTTTGTGGGGTGAAATTCAGTTGCAAAAATAGAAATACCGTAAATCTGGTGTTCCAGCAGTGGCTGGCCAAGTTTAATAGTATCTAGCAAAGGATATATTTTGTTCTGGGGTGAAATTCAATAGCCAAAATAGCAATCCCCCAAGTTTAATAGTGTCCGGCAAAGGATATTTTTTTTTCTGGAGTAAAATTCAATTGCCAAAATAGCAATACCATAAATCAGTGGTTTTACCTGTGGCTTGCCAAGTTTAATAGTGTCCGGCAAAGGATATCTTTTTTTCTGGGGTGAAATTCAATTGCCAAAATAGCAATACCAGAAATCAGTGGTATCAGCTGTGGCTGGCCAAGTTTAATAGTGTCTGGCAAAGGATATATTATTTTCTGGGGTGAAATTCAGTTGTAAAAATAGAAATACCGTAAATCTGGTGTTCCAGCTATGACTGGACAAGTTTCATAGTGTCCGTCAAAGGATATATTATTTTCTGGGGTGAAATTCAGTTGCAAAAATAGCAATACCGTAAATCTGGTGTTCCAGCTGTGACTGGACAAGTTTCATAGTGTCCGTCAAAGGATATATTATTTTCTGGGGTGAAATTCAATTTCCGAAATAGCAATCCCCTAAATCTGGTGTCCCAGCTGTGGCTGGCCAAGTTTATTGTGTCCGGCAAAGGGTAGAGTTTTTTCTGGGGTGATATTATATTGCCAAAATAGCATTACCGTTACTCAGTGGTTCCAGCTGTGGCTGGCCAAGTTTAATACTGTCCGGCAAAGGATAGATTTTAAATTGTTCGGTGAAATATTACCATTTTTACCAGGTACAAACCCCTGCACTGCATAACTGACAGGGAACTTACAATTGACGGTTACATTCTTACATGAAATAAAGCCTTTTTGGTCTGTGAAGCCATAGGTAGTCGCCAATAACTGTTTTTTTATTTTTTATTTTTTTAAATAAATTAGTGTAGACCCCAAAACATTGAGAAAAAAATAAAACAAAGTGTAAGTGCACGGTACTGTAGTATAACAGTGGTTGGGTGAGGCCGGTATACATGTCTATTCTGCATAAGGTACAAACAAGTCCTGTGAGATACATGCCTGGTTCTTTTTAATAAACGAAAGCTTGCCCACATTGTCTGCGGACAGGCGGCTGCGCTTGTCTGTGATAATGCCACCAGCCATGCTAAACACACGTTCAGACAATACAGTGGCTGCAGGGTAGGCCAGCACCTCCAAGGCGTAAAGGGCAACCTCAGGACATGTGCCCAATTTGATGACCCAGAAGTTGAATGGGGCAGACCCAGTGGTGTAGCTAGAAATGAATTTTAATTGAATGGGGCCCCTCTCCCCAGTAATTTTTGTGCAAACCCCTTCCTTTCATGCCGCTATGCCTGTGGCTACTAAAGATCGCTCTCTCAGACCAGGCCCAGCAGCTGTTCCATTCGCTTTCTACACTGTCTATACTGCCACTGATTATCATTTCATTGTATAATACTGTTAGTCCTCCTCCTCCTCCTGGATGGGCTCTTTCTAGTTCACGGCCCCAAAGCAGTTGCTTCCCCTGCTTCTCCTGTAGCTATTCCCCTAGGCAGACCCATCATTCAGTACGTGTACTGTTCCACCATGTTGCTGAGATGCTGCCTCCTGCTAAGTTATTCCAGATCTGCTGGTGGTGCAGGTTGTTGTGGCGTGATGACAAAGCTTTTTCACATTTTGCCCATGCTAACACTGGCTTCTGAGGTGTTGCTGGTGACCCAGCTGCATTGGAAAATTCTTCCTCCTCCTCCTCTGCCTTCACCTTGTGCTTCCACTTAGTCCCCGGTGTCAGATGTGAATGCCATCAGCAGCGTGTCTACTAGCGGCCTCATCTTCCTATTACACTCCAGTGAGGGAATTAAGGACAGCACGTTGTCCTTGTAACGGGGATGCAGCAGGGTGGCACACAGTAATCAGCAAAAGTTAGAATGTGGCAGTAACTGGGCGGTCGTTGCGCAGGCACTGCAGCATGTAGTCGCTCATGTCTGCCAGGCTGCCCAGAGGCAAGGACAAGCTACCCTCTTTGAGGGAGGTATATCGTCTGTGTCCTCTGTATCCCCCAGCATTCCTCCTACTCCTCTTCCTCATCCTCCAGAACTGTGCCCTGGCTGGACAATTGTGTTCCAGGCCAGGGCCTATATTGGTGCAGATACCCACCCTCCGAGCCACCTGTATTTGGTTGGCTTTAAGTTAAGGATAAGGCGTGTATATTGTTTTGTTTCTTTATATGGTTAGTTTAGCTGCCTTATAGTTATGTTAATATGTTTTTAAGTAAATTTGTAAATAGTTTGTTAATGGTTTGAGTGAAGGGGGGGGGGGTGTTGAGCGTGTAGGGTGTGAGGCTGTTTGGGTTTATTTTCCATCTGCTTTCTATACTGTCTATACTGCCACTGTATCTAATTTCATTGTATAATACTGTTGAGGGGGCCCTGACAAAGTCTTTTAGTCCTCCTCCTCCTGGATGAGCCCCTTCTAGGTCAGGGACCCAAAACAGTGTGCTTCCCACGCTTCCCTGTAGCTACGCCCCTGGGCAAACCCATCAGTAAGTACATGTACTCTTCCACCATGTTGCTGAAATGCTGCCTCCTGCTAAGACGTTCCAGATCTGCTGGTGGTGCAGGTTGTTGTGGCGTGATGACAAAGCTTTCCCACATTTTGCCAATGCTAACCCAGCCTTTTGAGGTGCTGATGGTGACCCAGCTGCCCGTGAGCTGGCTTGGGTGCCACCCTGCTGAGAACACGGTTCCTCCTCATCCTCCTCATCCTACTTATCCTCCTCATCCTCCAGAACTGTGCCCTGGCTGGACAATTGTGTTCCAGGCCAGGGACTATGTTGGTGCAGGAACCCACCCTTTGAGCCACTGGGAAGTCACTGGCCTTAAGTTAAGGATAAGGCGTGTATATAGTTTTGTTTGTTTATATAGTAAGTTTAGCTGCATTATAGTTATTTTAATATGTTTTTAAGAAAATTTGTAAATAGTTTGTTAATGGTTTGAGTGAAAGGGGGTGGGGGTGTTGTGTGTGTTTGATTAACTGAATTGATTTTCACTGTCTGGTGTTTAGGAATTTCTGCACCCCAAATTCAGCACATGTGGCAGGCAGGGGATGTGTGTCAAACCAGCTAGGCCCAGACCTGCTAGTATATTTCACCCATTAGCGCACAACACCAGGCCGGGCTGGAGGCTCAGTGGCACCAACCAATGGTCGGTCTGTTGTTCCATGCCTGTCCACAGCTCCTGCGCGGTGCGGGGTTTGTCCCACAAACACACAAGTTTTAAAACAACCTGCTGTCGTTTCCCCCTGGCTGTGCTGCTGTGGGTGGTGAAGGTGTTACGCTGAGTGGATGAGGAGGAGGTAGAGGAGGAGGAAGCCGAGTAGGAGGAGGAGGTAACAGGATACAAAGAGAAATGCCCAGCAATCCTCGGGGGCGGAAGGACATTCGCAAAAATGCTATCCGCCTTTGGGCCAGCCGCTACATTTACCCACTGTGTTGTTGGTTATGTGGACGTTGCCACAGATAGCGTTGTGCAGTGCACACTTGATTTTGTCCACCACTTGGTTGTGCAAGGGAGGGGTGGCTTGCCTGTAAAATTAGCGGCGGCTGGGATACACGTACTGTGGGATAGCCACCGCCATAAGGTTTTTAAAACTGTCCACCAGACAGAAAGACAGCATTTCAAAGGACCAGGAAGTTTGAAATAAGGCATTCAGAGCCATGGGTAGGGGGGTACTTCCTCTTTCTATTTCTTTTTCTCTCCAGTGTTTGGGAGATGGACAGCTGATAGCTGAACACTTCCATGAGATTTGGTGGAGATACTTGGTGAAAATGAGAGATGTGGTGGTGTTGCTGCCACATCCTCTGTTTGCTGGGTGACAGGTGCTCACTTGGGCTCAAGTTTAGAAAGTTTATTTATTATTTTAGTATTTTATTTTAAGTCAATTCCCTATTCACATATGTTTGCATGGCATTTACCTACATTTTGCTTCCTTTTGCAGCCCTCTAGCCCTTTCCAGGGCTATTTTACAGCCATTTAGGTGCCCAAAAGTTTGGATCCCTATTGACTTCATCGGCCGAATTTCTCGAACCCGAACATCCAGGTGTTCGCTCAACTCTAGCAGGGATCTCTTGTGTTGAGGGAAAAGTAATGAGCCACTTTGTGGTTTTAATTTGAGGCGAACAAATCCAGACCCGGACTGAGAAAGATCCGTTCTCCTGGAACTAGTCTCTGCCGACTGAGAAAATCTGCTCTTAGATTGAGGGAGTCCTTTAGGTGCACCACTGCGAGAGATTTTAAATTCTTCTCTGCCCACGAGAAAATCTGTCTTGAGAGACTCTGAAGATGACCATGCCTTGTTCCTCCCAGATGTCGGATGAAAGCCACTGCTGTGGAGTTGTCCGAGTGGACTAGCACATGATGTTTTCTTGACTGGGCATGTGTTGCTTTGAGACCTTCCCATATTGCCCAAAGTTCCCTGTCATTGGATGACATCCTCCTCTGAGGTTCGGACCAAGTCCCCTGGAAGGAACTCCTGGCTGTAAGGAACTGGCATCCGTTGTCACGAGAAAACGTCTTCCTGATTCCAGAAAATCCCTGTTTGCAGATTCTTGTCTATGAGCCACTACTGTAAAGAGATTCTTACTTCCCTGTTTAGAGATATCCTCTGGTCCAGGGTAGACTGCGTCCTGTTCCATTTCCTGAGAATAAGGTCCTGCAGAGGTCTCATGTGGTATTGAGCCCAGGCAACCGCAGAAATGCAGGACAAGAGGCGTCCTAGAATTTTCATGCCTTCTATGATTGAGCAAACAGGTTTTTTCAGGAATTGCTGGATTCTGAAATTCAGATCCTGGACCTTTGGGAAAGGAAGGAAAGATTTCTGGAGGACGGAATCTAGAGGGATGCTTAAATATACTCTTCGATTGTCTGGAAGGAGGTTTTCTCAATTGACTATCCAGCCCAGGGCCTAAAGATGAGAAATAACCACCTGCAGATGGGAGTGAAGAAGATCCGTATTTTCTGCTATGACTAAAAGATCGTCCAGATACGGAATTATTAATATCCCCTTCTGGCTTAGGGAGGCCACTAACTCTGCCATGACCTTGGAGAAGATGCGAGGGGCAGAATATATTCCGAAAGGAAGGCAATTGAATTGATAATGATAGATCCTTCCTTCAAGCTGGACTGCGAATCTTAGATATTTTCTGGATTGAGGGTGGATCAGGACATGGAAGTACGCATCCTTGAGGTCTATTGTGGCCATCAAAGCCTACTTCTTGATGAGTTTCACTGCAGACTTCACTGTTTCCATTTTGAATCTGCGATAGGTGATATATTTGTTCAGTGGCTTCAGATGTATTATAGTCCTGAATTTGCCATTTGGTTTCTGAACTAAAAATAAAGGGGAATAAGTGACGCATTCTACTACCCCTAGGCATAATAGCTCTCTTATGCTGTCGGTCAGAAAGGACATTTGAGATAAGGGTTAAGGTGAAAAAATACATAAAAAAATAAATAAATTACAATCTTGAACCAAGAGACGGAGGTCCAAGTGAGGTAGGACGTTGAGGAGGCTGTGGATGTGTAGGTGGAAGAGGCAGAGGAGGTGGAGGAAGAAGCCAACAGTTTTTTTTTAAATGTGTCTGTCAATTCTGTGTGTGACCTTTAGTCATTTTTGAGAGTGTGGCTAGTATATTTCTATACTCTGCCAATATAAAACAGAATCATGAGCCAGGAGATGGAGGTCCGAGTGGAGATGGAGGCAGATGTGGTGGTGCAGGCAGAAGATGCGGAGGCGGCAGGGGAGGAAGTCGACACTGTTTTATTATACATGTCTGTTAATTTTGTGTGCCTTTAACCATTTTTTGGGGTGTGCCAGTATACTTCTCTACTCTGCCAATATAAGACATCAGAGGCGTTGCTAGGGTCTCAAAAGATCCGGGGCCCAAGCCCCAATGAATATGGCCCAGTTCTATAAGTCCCCCCCCCCTCCTCCCCTACACACCGCATTTTGCTGTACTTGCTATACAGCAGCACATACCTGTCACATCCAGGAGCTACAGGTGACGTCTCCTCCAATGTAAATCTTCTCTCTCATCATCTTCTGCATTCGGTCCAGACAACTTCTTTCAGCCGTGCCTTGTCTCTGCAGAGTGTGACACACAGACATCTTAGCTTCCTTACATTTCCATCATCATCTCCCAACCTGAAGCCCGCACAGTGTTTTCCTGTGCTCCCCAATACCCCCAAATACTATCCTGAAGAAAAAGCAGTGCCCCCAAAGTAATAGTGCTCCTCATACAGACCCCTCAGTAGTAATAAGGCCCCCATAGTGCTCTTAGTAGAAATAAGACGGGTCTATAAGTCACTCCTATAGAGCCCCCAGTAATAATAAGAATGCCTGTAATGTCCCCTGGATTTATAATACCCCTATAGTGCCCCCAGTATCCAGTATTTAAGATGCCCCTGCAGTGCCCCCTGTAGTTATATTCCTCCCTCCATCATAGAGTCCAATGTAAATAACATCACACCATCTCTCCAGTTCCCTCCAATATACAGTCCCATGTAAATAACATCCCTCTCTATCTACAGCCCCCTCCAAAATACAGTCCCATGTAAATAACATCACCTCCTCCCCAGCCGCCTTCAACATACAGTTCCAAATAAATAATATCACCCCCTCCCCAGCCGCCTCCAACATGCAATCCCATGTAAACATCACCCCCTCAACATTCAGTCCCACGTAAATAACATAATTCCCTCCCATCAGCCACCTTCAACATACAGTCCCATGTAAATAACATCTCTCCCTCCCTCAGACCCCTGTAGCATTCAGTCCCATGTAAATAACATCACTCCCTCCCACAGCCGCCATCAACTTACAGTCCCATGTAAATAACATCACTCCCTCCTCCAACATACAGTCCCATGTAAATAATATAATCCCCTCCCACAGCCGCCTTCAACAAACAGTCCCATATAAATTACATCAGCCTATCCCAGCCCCCTCCAACATTCAGTCCCATATAAATAACATCAGCCTACCCCAGCTCCCTCCAACATTCAGTCCCATGTAAATAACATCACCCCCTCCCACATCCGCCATCAACATACAGTCCCATGTAAATATCATCACTCCCTCCCCCAGCACCCTCCAACATATAGTACCATGTAAATAACATCACTCCCTCCTACAGCCAACATCAACATTCAGTCCCATGTAAATAACATGACCCCCTCCCCAGCCACCTCCAACACACAGTTCCATGTAGATAACATCCCTCCCTTCAGCCCTAACATACAATCCCATTTCAAAAACCACAACTCCCAGCATTCCTCTGCCTCTCCCTTCATTTACTTCTCTCATGTACAGACCTCACCACAGCTTCTTCTTCCAGGACTTCTCCTCTTCCCTGCCGTCCTCTCCTGCACTGGTCATATGATGGTGACATCATCGAAGGTCCTTCTCAACCACTACCTGTTTTACTGGTCACATGGACCTGTGATGTCATCACAGGTCCTTCAGCTCTTCCAGTGCATTAGATTCAATTGTATTGCCTTCCTGAGGACAGCAATACAGTTGTATCTAGTTGGCAGGCAGTACATTCGGGTCCTGGGGCAAAATATCAGGGGCACAGGCCCCTAAAGTCTTAACCTAGCAACGCCCCTGTGAGACATAATAATCTTGAGCCAGGAGGCAGAGGTCCGAGTGGAGGAGGAGGAAGCAAACCTAGGGGTGCAGGCGGAAGAGGTCACCAACTGTTTTTTGTTTTGTTTTTTTTTTGTTTTGTGGAGGCCCCAAATCATTGGGAAATTACAAAGACAATGCACAAACTGTGCTGGCGTACAACAATGGCTGGGTGCCGCCAGTATACCTCTCCACTCCGGCCAAGTCCAGTGGGATCCATGCATGGTTCATTTTAATGAACGTGAGCTTGTCCACATTGGCTGTGGACATGCGGATGTGTATGTCCGTGATCACCCCCCCTGCAGTGCTAAACACACGTTCGGACAATACACTTGCTGCAGGGCAGGCCAGCACCTTCAAGATGTAAAGGGCAAGCTCAGGCCATGTTCCCAATTTGGAGACCCAGAAGATAAATGGGGCAGACCCATCAGTCAGTACGTGCAGACATGTGAAGATGTACTGTTCCACCATGTTGCTGAAATGTTGCCTCCTGCTAAGACTGTCCGTATTAGATGGAGGTGCTGGATATTGTGCCGTGCAGACAAAGCTTTTCCACATTTCGGCCATGCTAACCCTCCCTTCTGAGGGGCTGACAGTGCCCCTGCTGCATTGGTCACTTCCTCCTCCGTTTCCGCCTTGTGCTTCCACTGAGCCCCAATTGTCAGGTGGGAACTCCATCAGTAGTGCCTTTACCAGTGCTTGCTTGTAGTCGCGCATCTTCCGATCACGCTCCAGTGACGGAAGTAAAGATGGCACGTTGTCCTTGTAGCGAGAATCCAGCAGGGTGGCCACCCAGTAATAAGCACTGGTAAGAATTAGGTCACTCATGTGTGCCAGACTGCCCAGACGCAACGACAAGCTGACCTCGGTGGGAGTTGTATTGTCTGTGTCCTCTGTATTCCCCTAGCCACGCTCCAGTGATCCCTGTGAGCTGATTTGGGTGCCACCCTGCTGTGTACAGGGATCATCCTTCTCCTTCTCATCATCGCCCTCCAAAACGGTGCCCTGGCTGGACAGTTGGGTACCTGGCCGCTGTTGGTGCAGGAACCCACCTGAGCTACCTGTGGATGACTGACCTGATAACTGTGGGAATGATCCCTTATCCTTCTCATTCTCTTCCTCCTGTGCCACATCCTCATCCATCAGTGCCCGAAGTGTTTTTTCAAGGAGACATAGAAGTGGGATGGTTCAGACCATGTTGGTGGAGTACTCGAAACAGCACAACGCGGCACACACATCCCGTTGGTGGTGAAGTGGCAGTGGCGTAACTAGAAATGACTGGGCCCCACAGCAAATCTTTTAATGGGCCCCCCCCCCTAGTAATTTTTTCACAACCCCTTCCTTTCATGCAGCCCCCTTTCCTGTGGTTAGTAAAGATCGCTCTCTCAGACAAGGCCCGGCAGCTGTTCCATCCGTTTTCTACACTGTCTATACTGCCATGGTATATAATTTTATTGTGTAATACTGTTGAGGGGCCGTGACAAAATCTTTTAGTACTTCTCCTCCCCCTCTTGGATGGGCCCCTTCTGGGTCAGGGCCCCAAAGCAGCCGCTTCACCTGCTTCCCCTATAGTTACGCCCCTGTGAAGTGGCGTTGTTCCGCAGAGCGACTCACCTGTGTGTGCTGCAGCTAAAATTCCACTATTGCCTGCTGCTTCTCACACAGTCTCTCCAGCATGTGCAAGGTGGAGTTCCACCTTGTGAGTACGTCGCATATGAGGTGGTGAGCGGGAAGGCCGAAGTTATGCTGCAGCACAGACTGGCGAGCAGCAGCAGGGTGAGAACACTGAAGGCACACACAGGTGTCCCTAACTTTCTGCAGCAGCTCTGACATACTGGGGTAATTTTTCAGTTACCTCTGCACCACCAAGTTCAGCACATGCGCCAGGCAAGGGATGTGCGTCAAACTGGCTAGGCCCAGAACTGCTTCAAGATTTCGCCCGTTGTCGCACACCACCAGGCCGGGCTTGAGGCTCACCAACCACTCATCGGTTTGTTCTGCCATGCCCACCCATAGTTCCTGCGTGGTGTGGAGTCGTTCTCCCAAACATTCAAGTTTCAGAACAGCCTACTCTTGTTTCCCCCTGGCTGTGCTGAAGTTTGTGGAGCAGGTGTTGCGCTGACATGATGAGGAGGTGGTAGAGGAGGAAGCAGGGGATGAGGAGGCAACAGGAGGCACTGAGAAACGTCCAGCAATCCTCGGTGGCGGTAGGACATGCGGCAAACCGCTGTCCATCTCAGGCCCAGCCGCCACTACATTTACTCAGTGGGCAGTTAGGGAGATATAACGTCTCTGCCTGTACTTACTGGTCCACGTGTCGGTGGTTATGTGGACCTTGCCACTGATGGCATTGTGCAGTGAACACCTGATTTTTTTTCACCACTTCTTGTAGGGCAGGGATGGCCCTCCTGGAAAAGTAGAGGCCGCTGGGTACCACATAAGATGGGACAGCTGCCGTCATTACATTTTTAAAACTCTCCGTCTTCACCAGACAGAATGGCAGCATTTCAAAGGCCAGCAATTTTTAAATGCTGCCATACAGGAACTGGGCTCACAGGTGGGTAGGGTGGTACTTCCTCTTTCTCTCCAGTGTTTGGGGGATGGACAACTGAACGCTTCCATGATACAGTGTGGAGATGCTTGGTGACAGTGGTAGAGGTGTTGCTGCCACAGCCTCTGTTTGCTTTGTGGCAGGTGCCACTGTCACTCCAGGGGGGGAGGAAGAGGCCGAGACCGCAGCAGAAGAGGGAGTAGAAGGCCCCTCTGATCTTTCGTGGTTCTTGAGGTATCTGCACTGAAGCTCGTGCTTTGCGGTTAGATGCCAGATCATGCAGGTGGTGCTCAGGTTTAGAACATTTATGCCTCACTCCATGCTTTCACTGCACAGCGTGCAAACCACCCGTTTCCTGTCATCAGTACTGGCTGGGGGAAGTCCGCTCTGCTATTGCACCCTGCTCCCTCTTTTGCTGTGCGAATGGCGCTGCGTGACCGCAACCTCTTCCTCCGAACTTCACATGTCACTGGCATGACCTGGACGCCATGTGAGGTCTAGGACCTCATCATCCTCCACCCACTCCTCACCCCTGCCCTCCTGGCCGGTCTGCACACTGCACAGAGTAGCAGCAGTTGACACCTGTGTTTCGTCATCGTCATCAGAGACATGCTGCGGTGGTTCTGCCATGTCCTCATTCTCAAAAATATGTGGTTGGGCATCAGTGCACTCAATCTCAGTCACTTCTGGGGCAGGGCTAGGTGGATGGCCCATGAAAACCCTTCCAGCAGAGTAATAAAAAAGCATAAATGACTGCCACACGACTTAAGAGTCAGACTGCTTAGCTGATTTGCAAGGGGTTGAGGTAGGTGAAAGGCGGATGCCCGTGGGTCGTCGGTGCCAACTCTGTGCTTGCAGCAGTAGACCAGGTGGAAGACAATGTGAAGGAACTGGAGGCACTCTCAGCCATCCAATATACTACCGCCTGTACTTTTTCTGGCCTCACCATTCTTAGAGCAGTATTCAGGCCTACAAAATTATGCAGAATTTTCCTGCTCCAGAGGAAAGTGTTTAATTTGGGTGTGTAGCTGGCACAGATCGACAACTCCCTCTGTAGCAGGAGCTCCACCACCACCAAGGCCATGTCACCTAGTTGATGCTATACTCATTTTGTTACGGTCACCCACAAAATTGGCTAACAGTCAAACAATTGTAGATCCTTGTCACGGATGCAAAAGAGGTGTTTAGCACAAAAAAAATAAAAGGTAGGTCTAACGACCTAATTAATAGGCTGATTAACTATTATATTTCCCTGTGACAGTCGCAAGTACAATTTTTTCACCACAAAAAATAGGTAGGTCTCACCGACCCAATTAACATGCTGATTAACTATTATATTTTCCTGTGACAGTGGCAAGTAAATGTTTTTTTACAAATAAAAATAGGCATGTCTCGCCCACACAATTAACAGACTATTAACTATTATATTTTCCCGTCACTGATGCAAGTGGAGTAGGATTGCACTGAACAAAAATACCAACAGGTCACCCTCAGACTGAACAGCACGATTAAGTATGGTATTTCTGTCTCACTGGTGCAAAGGAGCTGTATTGCACCGATCAATAATGCCTACAGGTCATCAGCACACTTTTTCAAAATAATAAAGGCCTAACACTCTCCCTGCCTGTAGAAGCATCCTGTCGCTACACTAGTTAGAGCAGAATAGCGACGCACTATGTGATCCGGCATTTATGCATGCATGGTCACATGGTGCGCCGGCCAATCACAACCATGACAATACTACACATGATTGTGACATCCTCCAAATGCCCACAGCTTAAACATTTGTTGATTAGCTGTGCTGCAGCCTTTTAACAAGCTTTATTAAAACTATGAACAACGAACCCGGACACGGAAATGGCGGCAAAATCCATGTTCGGGTTCGGTTTCCGCACACCATGATGTCTACTACAGTCCTGAACGTGGCGGTCCGGATTCACTCATCACTAGTCATATGTACCCCAAAATGATACCAATAAAATACAATACAATAAAAACTACAGCCCATACAAGCCCCCATACAGCTACATTAGTGAAAAAATAAAAACATTATGGACTTTAGTATATGACGATGCAAAATATCATTTATTTTTAACAAAACAGTGATTTTATGGTGAAAAAGTAGTAAAACAGAAAAAACGATATAAGTTTAATATCACCATAACCGTATCAACCCACAGAATAAAATTATCATATTATATTTACCGCAAGAGGAAGCCCATAAAAAAATAAAAATAAAAACACTGACAGAATTGCCATTTTTACCCACTTCACCTCCACAAAAAATTGCACAAAAAGTGACCAAAAAGACGTCTGTACCGCAAATAAGGTACCAATAAAAATTACAGCCCCTCCTGCAAAAAACAAGCCCTCACACAGCTACATTGGTGAAAAAATAAAATGTTATGGACCCTAAAACAATTTCAGTAAATTACATGTTAGAAAATCCCGATGCCGCTCCCTTCTGAATGCTTCCTTGCCCCCAAATAGCAGTTTACAACCACATATATGGTGTTGGTATTCAGGTAAAAATGCATAACAATTATGGGGAGCATTTTTTCCTGTTACCCCATGTGAAAATAAAAATTTTGGGCTAAAGCAACATTGTATTGGAAATAAAAGTTCATTTTTCATTTTCACAGCCAAAAGCATTCACTTCACCCATAGATTTATTCCTTGAGGAGTGTAGCTTTCCAAAATGGGGTCACTTTTTGGGGTTTTCTTTCTAGGGGTACCTCAGGGTCTCTTCAAATATGGCATGGCACCTGAAAACCATTCCAGAAAAATCTGCCCTCCCTTAACAATATGGCGCTCCTTTCCTTCTGTCCCCTGCCGTGTGCCCATACAGTAGGTTGCAACAACATAAGGGGTGTTTCTGTAAACTACAGAATCAGCGTAATAAATATTAGGTTTATTTGGCTCTTAATCCTTGCTATGTTATAGAAAAAAAATATTAAAATGGAAAATTTGCACAAAAAAATGAAATTTTAAAATGTCCCCTCCATTTTGCTTTAATTCTTGTGGAACACCTTAAGGGTTAACAAAGTTTGTAAAATCAGTTTTTAATAACTCGAGGGGCGTAGTTTATAAAATTGGGTCATTTATGGATGGTTTCTACTATGTAAGCCCAACAAAGTGACTTCATAATTATAACTGTACTGGTCCTTAAAAAAAGTGGGTTTTGGTAATTTTCTTAAACATTTTAAAATTTGCTTCTAAGCTTCTAAGCCTTCTATCTTCCTGAAAAAATTAAATTACATTGACAAAATGATGCAAACATAAAGTAGACATGGGAAATCTAAATTAATAACTACTTTGTGGAGTGTCACTATCCTTCTTAAAAGGAGAGAAATTAGAATTTTGAAACTAGAGAATTTTTCAAAATTTTCTGCAAATGTTGGATTTTTTTTATGCATAAAGGTAAAACGTATAAACTCAAATTCACCACTAACATGAAGTATGATGTGTCACGAAAAGACATTCTCATGGCTTGGACCCTGTGATGTGACGCCATCCAACCCGCTTTTTTTTTTTCCAACCCGCTTGCAAAACGCATTACAAACGTTTGCACATGCGCGGAAAAATCGCGCATATTCCCGCAACGCACCCGAATCCTATCCGGGCGTCAAACATGACGCCCGTGTGAAAGAGGTCATAGAGGTGATGATTGCTTCATTGTGATACGCAAGCCCCTTCACCACAACAAGGTAACGATCACGAAGGGGAATTGACACTTGTATGTGCCTTTTTTTTGTTTTGTTTTTGCAGACACAGTGCTGCACCATAGGACAGAAAAATTAGGCATGTACACATTCCTGAAAAATAATGGCATTGTTGCAGCCGCTGTTGTAGCAGCGGCCGGAAAAATTGATGATTTCCAGGCAGAAAAGTGACTGAAACATTGCGGCTTGAACCCTAGTTGGTGGCGGAGAATTTACAAAAGTCATCCGGTATGCAGACATTAAATACAGCAGCGTGGGGACCATTTTGAGGCCAAGGCATGTCATCAGGCCTTTTGTTAGTCAAACGTATCCCCCACTGTCAGTCCCTTCGGGATCCATGCCTCATGTCGATATCTACTGTTAAGGCGAGGTAGTCTGCTACCTGTCAGTCGAGTCATTCTCTAAGGCTGGATCCCGAAGGGCTGTGGCGATGTGTAGGACTGAAAAAGCTCCGCATGTCCTCAATCAACAACACATCTGTAAATCGTCCAGTCCTCACTGCCGTGGTAGGAGGAGGATTACATTCACCTCTTCCCCAGTTAGATTTCCGTTGTGCTGTGACATCCCCCTTATAAGCTGTGTAAAGCATATTTTTTAGTTTGGTTTTGAACTGCTGCATCCTTTCCGACTTTCAGTAATTTGGTAACATTTCTGCCACTTTCTGCTTATACCGGGGGTCTAGTAGCATGGCCACCCAGTACAGGTCGTTCTCCTTCATCCTTTTTATACGAGGGTCCCTCAACAGACATGACAGCATAAAAGACCCCATTTGCACAAGGTTGGATGCAGAGCTACTCATTTCCCGTTCCTCGTCCTCACTGATGTCATTGAAGGACTGTTCTTCCCCCCAGCCACGTACAACACCATGGGTCCCAGATAGGTGACAACAACGAGTATCCTGGGGTGCCTGCTGTGGTTGGTCTTCCTCCTCCTGAAAGCCACATTCCTCCTCTGACTCCTCTTCCTCATACTCCTCTTCCAGCATTGCCGCAGGTCCGGCAAGCGATGATGACAAGGCTGTTTCTGGTGGTGATGGTGACCACAACTCTTCCTCTTCACTCTCATCTACAGCCTGATCCAGCACTCTTCGCAGGGCACGCTCCAGGAAGAAAACAAATGGGATGAGGTCGCTGATGGTGCCTTCAGTGCGACTGACTAGGTTTGTCACCTCCTCAAAAAGACGCATGAGCCTACAGGCATTGCGCATGAGCGTCCAGTAACGTGGCAAAAAAATTCCCAGCTCCGCAGAGGCTGTCCTAGCACCCCGGTCATACAAATACTCTTTGACGGCTTTTTTTTGTTGGAGCAGGCGGTCGAACATTAGGAGTGTTGAATTCCAACGTGTCGGGCTGGCGCAAATCAAACGCCTCACTGGCATGTTGTTTCGCCGCTGAATATCGGAAAAGTGCGCCATGGTCGTGTAGGAACGCCTGAAATGGCCACTCACCTTCCTGGCCTGCTTGAGGATGTCCTGTAAGCCTGGGTACTTAGACACAAAGCGTTGTACGATGAGATTCAACACATGTGCCATGCACGGCACATGTGACAACTTGCCCAAATTCAATGCCGACAACAAATTTGTTCCATTGTCACACACCACTTTGCCGATCTCCAGTTGGTGCGTGGTCAGCCACTGATCCACCTGTGCGTTCAGGGAGGACAGGAGAGCTGGTCCTGTGTGGCTCTCTGCTTTAAGGCAAGTCAACCCCAAGACAGCGTGACACTGTCATATCCGGGATGTGGAATAGCCCCTGAGGAGCTGGGGGGATTCAGTTGATGTGCAGCCAGACGCCGCAGCAGAAGAGGACTCAGCCGAGGAGGATATCGAAGAGGATGGAGTAGGAGTAGGGGAGGTGGCAATAGGCCTGCCTGCAAGTCATGGCGGTGTCACCAACTCCGCTGCAGGGCCACGCATTCCATGTTTGTCAGCCATCAGCAGGTTGACCCAATGCCCAGTGTACGTAATATAACTGCCCTGACCGTGCTTTGCAGACAAGGTATCAGTGGTCAGATGGACCCTTGCCCCAACACTGTATGCCAGAGATGCCATGACTTCCTTTTCAATAACAGGTTTGAGATTGCCTTTTTTGAAAAAAAAATTCGTCCGGGTACCTTCCACTGTGGTGTCCCAATAGCGACAAATTTTTTAAGGCCTCACACTCCACCAGCTGGTATGGTAAAAGCTGGCGGGCTAAGAGTTCCGTCAAGCCAGCTGTCAGTCGCCGGGCAAGGGGGTGACTCTGTGACATTGGCTTCTTGTGCTCAAACATTTCCTTAACAGACACCTGACTGTGGGCAGATGAGATGGAACTGCTGAAGGTGAGAGGTGGAGTGGCGGGTGGTTGAGAGCAGGGCCGGACTGGGGATAAAAACCAGCCCTGGAAAAAGTTGCATACCAGCCCCACAGCACTGCATCGTTATTTACTTGTTTATAAAACTCATGTATTTTTAAAACACGTGTGTAAACGCGAATATGAACTTTGCCCCACAATAGCTCTTTTTTAGAACCCCCATTGTTCATATTATCACAGTAGGCCAACTTTTCCCAACCAGGATGCCTCCAGCCGTTGCAAAACTACAACTCTCAGCATGCCCAGACAGCGTTTGGCTGTCAGGGCATGCTGGGAGATGTAGTTTTGCAACAGCTGGAGGTATCCTGGTAGGGAAACACAGTAGAGTGCGGATGACGTACTGTTATGGGGGCACTGTGGATGACACTGTTATGGGAGCACTGTGGATGACACACTGTTATGGGGGATCTGTGGATGAGACTGTTATGGGGGATCTGTGGATGACACTATTATGGGGGCACTGTGGATGACACTGTTATGGGGGCACTGTGGATGACACTGTTATAGGGGATCTTTGGATAACACTGTTATGGGGGATCTGTGGATGACGCACTGTTATGGGGGATCTGTGGATGACACTATTATGGGGGATCTGTGGATGACACTGTTATGGAGGATCTCTGGGTGACACACTGTTATAGGGGCACTGTGGATGACACTATTATGGAGATCTGTGGATGACACTGTTATGGGGGATCTGTGGATGACACTGTTATGGAGATCTGTGGATGACACTGTTATGGAGATCTGTGGATGACACTGTTATGAAGGATCTGTGGATGACACTGTTCTGGAGATCTGTGGATGACACTGTTATGGGGGATCTGTGGATGACACATTGTTATGGGGGATCTGTGGATGACACATTGTTATGGGGAGGATCTGTGGATGACACACTGTTATGGGGGATCTGTGAAGGACACTGTTATGGGGGATCTGTGGATGACACTGTTATGGGGGATCTGTGGATGACACTGTTATGGGGGATCTGTGGATGACACTGTTATGGGGGATCTGTGAATGACACTGTTATGGGGGATCTGTGGATGACACTGTTATGGGGGATATCTGTGGATGACACTGTTCTGGAGATCTGTGGATGACACTGTTATGGGGGATCTGTGGATGACACATTGTTATGGGGGATC
Organism: Bufotes viridis; assembly: GCA_033119425.1. Taxonomy (NCBI): domain Eukaryota; kingdom Metazoa; phylum Chordata; class Amphibia; order Anura; family Bufonidae; genus Bufotes; species Bufotes viridis. The sequence continues at coordinate 360,539,537 of CM065590.1, forward strand.
TGTGGATGACACATTGTTATGGGGAGGATCTGTGGATGACACACTGTTATGGGGGATCTGTGATGGACACTGTTATGGGGGATCTGTGGATGACACTGTTATGGGGGATCTGTGGATGACACTGTTATGGGGGATCTGTGGATGACACTGTTATGGGGGATCTGTGAATGACACTGTTATGGGGGATCTGTGGATGACACTGTTATGGGGGATATCTGTGGATGACACTGTTATGGGGGATATCTGTGGATGACACTGTTATGGGGAGGATCTGTGAAGGACACTTATGGGGGATCTGTGGATGACATTGTTATGGGGGCACTGTGGATGACACTGTTATGAGGATCTGTGGATGACACTGTTATGGGGATCTGTGGATGACACTGTTATGGGGATCTGTGGATGACACTGTTATGGGGATCTGTGGATGACAATGTTATGGGGATCTGTGGATGACACTGTTATGGGGATCTGTGGATGACACTGTTATGGGGATCTGTGGATGACACTGTTATGGGGGATCTGTGGATGACACTGTTATGGGGATCTGTGGATGACAATGTTATGGGGATCTGTGGATGACACTGTTATGGGGATCTGTGGATGACACTGTTATGGGGATCTGTGGATGACACTGTTATGGGGGATCTGTGGATGACACTGTTATGGGGATCTGTGGATGACACTGTTATGGGGATCTGTGGATGACACTGTTATGGGGATCTGTGGATGACACACTGTTATGGGGTAATTTCACACCTGCGGCATGGCTATCCGGCCTATCCGGGCTGTTCACCGCCGGATCCGCCATGCCGCAGTACCCGTGCACTGCCGTGCTGCCACTCTGTCCCTATTGACTATAATAGGCGCAGGGGATGGAGCTATGGCCAGCACGGCAGTGCACGGCAGAGATCACTGGACTAAAAAGTTGGACATGCAGTACTTTTTAGTCCGACGATCTCTGCCGTGCTGCGCCGTAGCTACATCCCCTGCCCCTAATATAGTCAATGGGGACAGAGTGGCAGCACGGCAGTGCACGGGTACTTGCGGCATGGCGGATCCGGCGGGTGAACAGCCCGGATAGGCCGGATAGCCATGCTGCAGGTGTGAAATTACCCCTATAACAGTGCGTCATCCACAGATCCCCCATAACAGTGCGTCATTTGAACTTATCACATTTTTGAATTGTATATGGAAGCCTGCCTTATGCTATTTGTGAGGCAGGATGGAATCAAGGCAGCGACAGTCACTTACTTGAGGATTGGTGAAGAATAAATAATTCTTCTTCTAGTTTTCTTCACTGATCAGGGGCTGGGGCAGGGGCCAGTAGATACAGGGCCTCAGCACACCACCTCACACCAGCGCGCGGGGCACATCACGTGACGTCCTGTGCAGTGCCGCACAGCCCCTGACCTGTCTGTGCCTCCACCAGGTCCGACTCACTCTGGTGACCGGTCTGGGACGCCGAGCGCACGAGCGCCTCCCCCCCCCCCATGTGAATTAAGACGTCCGTGGTCTGCTCTGCAGCGGCCGCCGTGCCCCTAGCGCCTGCAGCCACCAGCCAGGTGGTACTGTATTACTGCACGGCCACCGCCGGGCACGGCCAGGGCAGCAGTAAGTAAGGGGCCAGCCACAGCCGGAAGCCGGAAATCACAGGGGGGAGCAGAGCGGTCCGGGGACCGGAGCGCACACTGCAGGCGCAGCAGGCATCAGACAGCCTCCTCATAGGTCGTCCGGCCCTGCGCCTGAGTCACGCCAGCAGCGCACTGTGACTGCGGGCGGCCTTGCGGCAGTCAGGGCTATCGGCCTACCGGGAATTTTCCCGGTATCCCGGTAGGCCAGTCCGGCCCTGGTTGAGAGGGGGCAAGGAGGACAGCAGAGGTTGACGTGGCTGAAGATGCTGGACCAGGAGGAGGATGGTGGCTTTGAGTTTGTGTGCTGCTTGTACGCATGTGTTGATCCCATTGGCGTTTGTGATGTGAGATCATGTGCCTTCGCAAAGCAGTTGTACCGAGGTGGGTGTTGGACTTCCCACAACTCTTTCTTTCTTTTGGCACAGGTTACAAATAGAGATGTCGCAAACATAAAATTTTCTGTTCGCGAACAACGAACCCAAACTTACTCAAATGTTCACGAACAGGCAAACAGGGCGAACCGCAATAGACTTCTATTGGCAGGCAAGTATTAAAACCCACAGTGACTCGTTCTAGCTACAATAGAGATAAAAAAGTTGTTTTAAGTTGACTGACTAAAGGGCATAAATCAACTAATATTTTTAAATAGTTTAAAATAACCTATTTTATGATATCTAAATCTACTCTAACATTTTATTTTCTAACCTACTTATAAATGCTAATTTAATTATTTAACATACTTTTATTACTTGTAAAATAAAAAAAAATCACTCTACACCATGTCAAAAGCCAGGTATGTGCAGGCTGACTATCTATCCATAAGACAGGGTGTCAGCATACCTTACAATGACAGGTTTGAGCAATTTAGACAAACAAACATAAGTTCTCAATCCAAAAGGAGAGAAATTGGTTAGCATTGGTTGGCTATCTAGAGGGCCCTGGACCCTAGACCATTATCATTAGGGCAACAAAAATTGTAATTTTATATGCCAGCCTAACTCCCCTCTCACTGCCTAAGAGAGCTGCATAAACATTTTTCAACATTTAAAACTCATTTGCATACACATGGCCAAGAAATGCTAATGAGCAATATAGCAGTATCTGCCTTGTTTGTAAACTGAAACACAATTTGCATGGCTTTCCCATAGTCCCATGTTATGCAAATGAGTTTATATGACAAAACAGAATAGAAAGATTATAAAGTTAGTCTTTAAACAATTGCAAAATCAAAAAAAAAAACTATGCAGCCTTCCTAATCATTGAGATGAGAGCTAGGTGGCATATTAAAAAAAAAAAAAAAAAAAAAAAATTTGTCACCCTAATGATAATCATCTATGTGCACAGGTCCCCCTAGATACCTAACCCTAAACAGACAATTTTCCTTTTGGAAAAACTGGTTAAAACCCAGGCTGCCTTGCTAAGGTATGCTGATGATCTGTCTGTCTGATGGATTGTTGGTCCTGCATATACCTGGTGCTTAGTGGTCATAGGGGAGAACTGTTCTGTGTTGTTAATTGGATGTTTTATGTAATAATACAAACAACAGCAATAATAAAAAAAATTTTGTCCTTGTCTGTGTTATAAAGGACAAAAATTAGGGCTTCATTATGTATTGTACCATATGTTTGATTATTACATGTTAAAGGGATACTGACTACCTGTTCATGCTGTGCCATCCACTTCCAGGTGGCGGGCTTAGTTTTGTTTGATTGAAGTGTATAATTCTGCTGTGCTGCACATGCGCCTAGGAAGTTTATTCTTCACTAGGAATAAGTCACCATAGTGCATGCACATTCAGGACAGCACATGGTACATACAGGCGAAAATGAGTCAAGCACGGCCAGCGGAATCCCTGACAGAGGAAAATTATGAATAAAAACGTTTTATAGACATTATGCAAAGACAGTGTTTGATGATAATAGCATAGTTTTTCTGAGATCAAGGATCCTAATACAGGAAAATATATATATATATATATATATATATATATATTTCTATTTCTATAGGGTAAAACAGCCTATCCCTTTAAGGTGTAATACTCAATCAAACATACAGTAAGGTAGCTGACTAAAAAAACAAATCTTTGTATTTTATAAAACAAACAAAGACAGACATTTACCCTAGCCTGTCTATCATAAAATCGTATTATTATTTGTATTATTACATAAAGAATTCAATGGACAACACAGAACAGTTCTCCCCTATGGGCGCCAAGCACCAGGTATATGCAAGGCCAACAATCCATCAGACAGATCATCAGCATACCTTAGCAAGGCAGCCTGGGTTTTAACCAGTTTTTCCAAAAGGAAAATTGTTTAGGGTTCGGTATCTAGGGGGACCTGTGCACATAGATGATTATCATTAGGGTGACACAATTTTTTTTTTTTTTTTTTTTTTAATATGCCACCTAGCTCTTATCTCAATGATTAGGAAGGCTGCATAGTTTTTTTTTTATTTTGCAATTTTTTAAAGACTAACTTTATAATCTTTCTATTCTGTTTTGTCATATAAACTCATTTGCATACCATGGGACTATGGGAAAGCCATGCAAATCGTGTTTCAGTTTACAAACAAGGCAGATACTTCTATATTGCTCATTAGCATTTCTTGGCCATGTGTATGCAAATGAGTTTTAAATGTTGGGAAATGTTTATGCAGCTCTCTTAGGCAGTGAGAGAGGAGTTAGGCTGGCATATAAAATTACTATTTTTGTCGCCCTAATGATAATGGTCTAGGGTCCAGGCCCCTCTAGATAGTGAAAACCAATGCTAAACAATTTCTCTCCTTTTGGATTGAGAACTTATGTTTGAAAACTCATGATGGTCATTGTAAGGTATGCTGATGACCTGTCTTATGGATAGATAGTCAGCTTGCACATACCTGGCTTTTGGTATGAACTGAGTGGTTTAAGTTAAATGTGATAGAAAATGATCATTAATGATATATCATTTTTAGAAAGGACTTTTCTTGGTTTGAGGGTTGGGGTTGACAGAGGACACTAGTTAATACTCTCCCTGCTCTAACATTGCAGCTTTAAATTGAATTCACTATGCCTAGCTTTGGTAGGAAGGTAAGCTGAATGTAAGAATGCAGGGCGAATTGAACATAGCATAATGTTCGCTGACAGAAGCGAACGTGAACAAGCAATGTTCGCAGGGAACTGTTCGCTGTCGAACATTTCGGGACATCTCTAGTTGCAAATGGCATTGCTATCATCAGAGGCAGACACACAAAAAAATGCCACACTGCTGAGCTTTGCAATGACTGCATTCTGGTGGTGGCAACAGCATGCGTTGTCTGGCGTGCTGTCTGGCTGACCCTGGGTGCCGATTCATGCTGTCTGACTGTGCCACTAACTCCATGCGACGACCTCCCCCTGCTTCCAACACGTCTCCTCCTTCTCTCTGTCTCCCCTTCTGAACTTTCCCCCTCTTCTTCTCTTCGAGCAGGCACCCACGTGGCATCCGTGGACACATCGTCATCATCAACCACTTCACTTGTATCTGACACCTCAGCAAAGGAAGAAGCAGCGGGAACAACATCATCATCATTACACTGTACGTCCATGTGTGTAATCCTGCCTGACTGAGACATATCCCTGTAATCTACATAATCTGGCAATAATGGTTGCGCATCACTAATTGCACCCAACTGATGTGTAAATAACTCCTCTGACGGATCAAGTGAAGCGGCTGTGGTGGTAGTGGTGGTGGTGGTGGCGGCGGGCAGGAGCGTGGTAGCGTGAGAGCAGGTGACCAAAGCTGAGCTGGAGGAGGATGGTGCGTCAAGGTTCTTAGCGAAAGCTGTTGAAGATTGGGTGTCCTGTCTAAGCCAGTCAACTCTGTCCTCAGAATTTTTCGGGTTCACGGTACATGGCCTCTGAATCCTGGGCATTATTCCAGGGCCAGTGGAAATCAAAGCACCACAACCACGACGGCCCCTGCGGTGTGGCCTGCCTCTGCCTGTTATTTTTTTTTAGATAAGTGGTACTACGCGTGCTAGGTACTGTGACATCCGGTGTGAGTGTTGGGCACTAGCAGAGGGCACACTACAGTCTGTGGGCGTGACACACACACACTGGCAGGCAGGCAACTGAAATTAGATTAAAGTGTAAAAATGAAATGCCTTATTTATCGGCAAGCTACTGTGCCACGCGGTATAAATAGTGGGCACTGGCCGTGGGCACACTACAGTCTGTTGAAGTCGGCCTGACACACACTGGCAGCAGGCAACTAAAATTAGACTAAAGTGTAAAAATTAAATGCCTTATTTATTGGCAAGCTACTGTGCCACCCGGTATGAGTGGGGGGCACTGGCAGTGGGCACACTACAGTCTGTGGAAGTCGGCCTGACACACACTGGCAGCAGGCAAGCAACTGAAATTAGACTAAAGTGTAAAAATGAAATGCCTTATTTATTGGCAAGCTACTGTGCCACCTGGTATGAGTGGTGGGCACTGGCAGTGGGCACACTACAGTCTTTGGAAGTCGGCCTGACACACACTGGCAGCAGGCAAGCAACTGAAATTAGACTAAAGTGTAAAAATTAAATGCCTTATTTATAGGCAAGCTACTGTGCCACCCGGTATGAGTGGTGGGCACTGGCAGTGGGCACACTACAGTCAGTGGAAGTCGGCCTGACACACACTGGCAGCAGGCAAGCAACTGACATTAGAATAGTAACATAGTAACATAGTAACATAGTATATAAGGCCGAAAAAAGAAATTTTCCATCCAGTTCGACCGGTTTCCTGCAAGTTGATCCAGAGGAAGGCAAAAAACCCCTGTGAGGTAGAGCCAATTTTCCCCACTTAAGGGGAAAAAATTCCTTCCCGACTCCAATCAGGCAGTCAGAATAACTCCCTGGATCAACGACCCATGTTTAGTAGCTATAGCCTGAATAAAGTGTAAAAATTAAATGCCTTTTGTTGATGCAAAGTCCTGTGCCACACGGTATGCGGCCTGACCAATACTGGCAGCAGGCAAGCAACTGAAATTAGACTAAAGTGTAAAAATGAAATGCCTTTTTTTGATGCAAAGTCCTGTGCCACCCGGTATGAGTGGTGGGCACTGGCAGTGGGCACACTACAGTCTGTGGAAGTCGGCCTGACACACACTGGCAGCAGGCAAGCAACTGAAATTAGACTAAAGTGTAAAAATTAAATGCCTTATTTATAGGCAAGCTACTGTGCCACCCGGTATGAGTGGTGGGCACTGGCAGTAGGCACACTACAGTCTGTGGAAGTCGGCCTGACACACACTGGCAGCAGGCAAGCAACTGAAATTAGACTAAAGTGTAAAAATGAAATGCCTTATTTATCGGCAAGCTATTGTGCCACCCGGCATGAGTGGTGGGCACTGGCAGTGGGCACACTACAGTCAGTGTAAGTCGGCCTGACACACACTGGCAGCAGGCAAGCAACTGACATTAGAATAAAGTGTAAAAATTAAATGCCTTTTGTTGATGCAAAGTCCTGTGCCACACGGTATGAGTGGTGGGCACTGGCAGTGGGCACACTACAATCAGTGGAAGTCGGCCTGACACACACTGGCATCAGGCAAGCAACTGAAATTAGACTAAAGTGTAAAAATTAAATGCCTTTTTTGATGCAAAGTCCTGTGCCACCCAGTATGAGTGGTGGGCACTGGCAGTAGGCACACTAAAGTCTGTGGAAGTCGGCCTGACACACACTGGCAGCAGGCAAGCAACTGAAATTTGACTAAAGTGTAAAAATGAAATGCCTTATTTATCAGCAAGCTATTGTGCCACCCGGTATGAGTGGTGGGCACTGGCAGTGGGCACACTAAAGTCTGTGGAAGTCGGCCTGACACACACTGGCAGCAGGCAAGCAACTGACATTAGAATAAAGTGTAAAAATTAAATGCCTTTTGTTGATGCAAAGTCCTGTGCCACACGGTATGAGTGGTGGGCACTGGCAGTGGGCAGACTACAATCAGTGGAAGTCGGCCTGACCAATACTGGCAGCAGGCAAGCAACTGAAATTAGACTAAAGTGTAAAAATTAAATGCCTTTTTTTGATGCAAAGTCCAGTGCCACCCGGTATGAGTGGTGGGCACTGGCAGTGGGCACACTACAGTCTGTGGAAGTCGGCCTGACACACACTGGCAGCAGGCAAGCAACTGAAATTAGACTAAAGTGTAAAAATTAAATGCCTTATTTATAGGCAAGCTACTGTGCCACCCGGTATGAGTGGTGGGCACTGGCAGTGGGCACACTACAGTCTGTGGAAGTCGGCCTGACACACACTGGCAGCAGGCAAGCAACTGAAATTAGACTAAAGTGTAAAAATTAAATGCCTTATTTATCGGCAAGCTATTGTGCCACCCGGTATGAGTGGTGGGCACTGGCAGTGGGCACACTACAGTCAGTGGAAGTTGACCTGACACACACTGGCAGCAGGCAAGCAACTGACATTAGACTAAAGTGTAAAAATTAAATGCCTTTTGTTGATGCAAAGTCCTGTGCCACACGGTATGAGTGGTGGGCACTGGCAGTGGGCACACTACAATCAGTGGAAGTCGGCCTGACCAATACTGGCAGCAGGCAAGCAACTGAAATTAGACTAAAGTGTAAAAATTAAATGCCTTTTTTTGATGCAAAGTCCTGTGCCACCCGGTATGAGTGGTGGGCACTGGCAGTAGGCACACTACAGTCAGTGGAAGTCGGCCTGACACACACTGGCAGCAGGCAAGCAACTGAAATTAGACTAAAGTGTAAAAATGAAATGCCTTATTTATCGGCAAGCTATTGTGCCACCCGGTATGAGTGGTGGGCACTGGCAGTGGGCACACTACAGTCAGTGGAAGTCGGCCTGACACACACTGGCAGCAGGCAAGCAACTGACATTAGAATAAAGTGTAAAAATTAAATGCCTTTTGTTGATGCAACGTCCTGTGCCACACGGTATGAGTGGTGGGCACTGGCAGTGGGCACACTACAATCAGTGGAAGTCGGCCTGACCAATACTGGCAGCAGGCAAGCAACTGAAATTAGACTAAAGTGTAAAAATGAAATGCCTTTTTTGATGCAAAGTCCTGTGCCACCCGGTATGAGTGGTGGGCACTGGCAGTGGGCACACTACAGTCTGTGGAAGTCGGCCTGACACACACTGGCAGCAGGCAAGCAACTGAAATTAGACTAAAGTGTAAAAATTAAATGCCTTATTTATCGGCAAGCTATTGTGCCACCCGGTATGAGTGGTGGGCACTGGCAGTGGGCACACTACAGTCAGTGGAAGTCGGCCTGACACACACTGGCAGCAGGCAAGCAACTGACATTAGACTAAAGTGTAAAAATTAAATGCCTTTTGTTGATCGCAAGCGTCCTGTGCCACCCGGTATGAGTGGTGGGCACTGGCAGTGGGCACACTACAATCAGTGGAAGTCGGCCTGACCAATACTGGCAGCAGGCAAGCAACTGAAATTAGACTAAAGTGTAAAAATTAAATGCCTTTTTTGATGCAAAGTCCTGTGCCACCCGGTATGAGTGGTGGGCACTGGCAGTGGGCACACTACAGTCTGTGGAAGTCGGCCTGACACACACTGGCAGCAGGCAAGCAACTGAAATTAGACTAAAGTGTAAAAATTAAATGCCTTATTTATCGGCAAGCTATTGTGCCACCCGGTATGAGTGGTGGGCACTGGCAGTGGGCACACTACAGTCTGTGGAAGTCGGCCTGACATACACTGGCAGCAGGCAAGCAACTGAAATTAGACTAAAGTGTAAAAATTAAATGTCTTATTTATCGGCAAGCTATTGTGCCACCCAGTACAGTATGAGTGGTGGGCACTGGCAGTAGGCACACTACCGTCTGTGGAAGTCGGCCTGACACACACTGGCAGCAGGCAAGCAACTGAAATTAGACTAAAGTGTAAAAATGAAATGCCTTATTTATCGGCAAGCTATTGTGCCACCCGGCATGAGTGGTGGGCACTGGCAGTGGGCACACTACAGTCAGTGTAAGTCGGCCTGACACACACTGGCAGCAGGCAAGCAACTGACATTAGAATAAAGTGTAAAAATTAAATGCCTTTTGTTGATGCAAAGTCCTGTGCCACACGGTATGAGTGGTGGGCACTGGCAGTGGGCACACTACAATCAGTGGAAGTCGGCCTGACCAATACTGGCAGCAGGCAAGCAACTGAAATTAGACTAAAGTGTAAAAATTAAATGCCTTTTTGATGCAAAGTCCTGTGCCACCCAGTATGAGTGGTGGGCACTGGCAGTAGGCACACTAAAGTCTGTGGAAGTCGGCCTGACACACACTGGCAGCAGGCAAGCAACTGAAATTAGACTAAAGTGTAAAAATGAAATGCCTTATTTATCGGCAAGCTATTGTGCCACCCGGTATGAGTGGTGGGCACTGGCAGTGGGCACACTACAGTCAGTGGAAGTCGGCCTGACACACACTGGCAGCAGGCAAGCAACTGACATTAGAATAAAGTGTAAAAATTAAATATCTTTTGTTGATGCAACGTCCTGTGCCACACGGTATGAGTGGTGGGCACTGGCAGTGGGCAGACTACAATCAGTGGAAGTCGGCCTGACCAATACTGGCAGCAGGCAAGCAACTGAAATTAGACTAAAGTGTAAAAATTAAATGCCTTTTTTGATGCAAAGTCCAGTGCCACCCGGTATGAGTGGTGGGCACTGGCAGTGGGCACACTACAGTCTGTGGAAGTCGGCCTGACACACACTGGCAGCAGGCAAGCAACTGAAATTAGACTAAAGTGTAAAAATTAAATGCCTTATTTATAGGCAAGCTACTGTGCCACCCGGTATGAGTGGTGGGCACTGGCAGTGGGCACACTACAGTCTGTGGAAGTCGGCCTGACACACACTGGCAGCAGGCAAGCAACTGAAATTAGACTAAAGTGTAAAAATTAAATGCCTTTTTTTGATTCAAGGTCCTCTGCCACCCGGTATGAGTGGTGGGCACTGGCAGTGGGCACACTACAGTCAGTGGAAGTCGACCTGACACACACTGGCAGCAGGCAAGCAACTGACATTAGACTAAAGTGTAAAAATTAAATGCCTTTTGTTGATGCAAAGTCCTGTGCCACACGGTATGAGTGGTGGGCACTGGCAGTGGGCACACTACAATCAGTGGAAGTCGGCCTGACCAATACTGGCAGCAGGCAAGCAATTGAAATTAGACTAAAGTGTAAAAATTAAATGCCTTTTTTGATGCAAAGTCCTGTGCCACCCGGTATGAGTGGTGGGCACTGGCAGTAGGCACACTACAGTCTGTGGAAGTCGGCCTGACACACACTGGCAGCAGGCAAGCAACTGAAATTAGACTAAAGTGTAAAAATGAAATGCCTTATTTATCGGCAAGCTATTGTGCCACCCGGTATGAGTGGTGGGCACTGGCAGTGGGCACACTACAGTCAGTGGAAGTCGGCCTGACACACACTGGCAGCAGGCAAGCAACTGACATTAGAATAAAGTGTAAAAATTAAATGCCTTTTGTTGATGCAACGTCCTGTGCCACACGGTATGAGTGGTGGGCACTGGCAGTGGGCACACTACAATCAGTGGAAGTCGGCCTGACCAATACTGGCAGCAGGCAAGCAACTGAAATTAGACTAAAGTGTAAAAATTAAATGCCTTTTTTGATGCAAAGTCCTGTGCCACCCGGTATGAGTGGTGGGCACTGGCAGTGGGCACACTACAGTCTGTGGAAGTCGGCCTGACACACACTGGCAGCAGGCAAGCAACTGAAATTAGACTAAAGTGTAAAAATTAAATGCCTTATTTATCGGCAAGCTATTGTGCCACCCGGTATGAGTGGTGGGCACTGGCAGTGGGCACACTACAGTCAGTGGAAGTCGGCCTGACACACACTGGCAGCAGGCAAGCAACTGACATTAGACTAAAGTGTAAAAATTAAATGCCTTTTGTTGATGCAAAGTCCTGTGCCACACGGTATGAGTGGTGGGCACTGGCAGTGGGCACACTACAATCAGTGGAAGTCGGCCTGACCAATACTGGCAGCAGGCAAGCAACTGAAATTAGACTAAAGTGTAAAAATTAAATGCCTTTTTTGATGCAAAGTCCTGTGCCACCCGGTATGAGTGGTGGGCACTGGCAGTGGGCACACTACAGTCAGTGGAAGTCGGCCTGACACACACTGGCAGCAGGCAAGCAACTGAAATTAGACTAAAGTGTAAAAATGAAATGCCTTATTTATCGGCAAAGCTATTGTGCCACCCGGTATGAGTGGTGGGCACTGGCAGTGGGCACACTACAGTCAGTGGAAGTCGGCCTGACACACACTGGCAGCAGGCAAGCAACTGACATTAGAATAAAGTGTAAAAATTAAATGCCTTTTGTTGATGCAACGTCCTGTGCCACACGGTATGAGTGGTGGGCACTGGCAGTGGGCACACTACAATCAGTGGAAGTCGGCCTGACCAATACTGGCAGCAGGCAAGCAACTGAAATTAGACTAAAGTGTAAAAATGAAATGCCTTTTTATGATGCAAGTCCTGTGCCACCCGGTATGAGTGGTGGGCACTGGCAGTGGGCACACTACAGTCTGTGGAAGTCGGCCTGACACACACTGGCAGCAGGCAAGCAACTGAAATTAGACTAAAGTGTAAAAATTAAATGCCTTATTTATAGGCAAGCTACTGTGCCACCCGGTATAAGTGGTGGGCACTGGCAGTGGGCACACTACAGTCTGTGGAAGTCGGCCTGACATACACTGGCAGCAGGCAAGCAACTGAAATTAGACTAAAGTGTAAAAATTAAATGTCTTATTTATCGGCAAGCTATTGTGCCACCCAGTACAGTATGAGTGGTGGGCACTGGCAGTAGGCACACTACAGTCTGTGGAAGTCGGCCTGACACACACTGGCAGCAGGCAAGCAACTGAAATTAGACTAAAGTGTAAAAATGAAATGCCTTATTTATCGGCAAGCTATTGTGCCACCCGGCATGAGTGGTGGGCACTGGCAGTGGGCACACTACAGTCAGTGGAAGTCGGCCTGACACACACTGGCAGCAGGCAAGCAACTGACATTAGAATAAAGTGTAAAAATTAAATGCCTTTTGTTGATGCAAAGTCCTGTGCCACACGGTATGAGTGGTGGGCACTGGCAGTGGGCACACTACAATCAGTGGAAGTCGGCCTGACCAATACTGGCAGCAGGCAAGCAACTGAAATTAGACTAAAGTGTAAAAATTAAATGCCTTTTTGATGCAAAGTCCTGTGCCACCCAGTATGAGTGGTGGGCACTGGCAGTAGGCACACTAAAGTCTGTGGAAGTCGGCCTGACACACACTGGCAGCAGGCAAGCAACTGAAATTAGACTAAAGTGTAAAAATGAAATGCCTTATTTATCGGCAAGCTATTGTGCCACCCGGTATGAGTGGTGGGCACTGGCAGTGGGCACACTACAGTCAGTGGAAGTCGGCCTGACACACACTGGCAGCAGGCAAGCAACTGACATTAGAATAAAGTGTAAAAATTAAATATCTTTTGTTGATGCAACGTCCTGTGCCACACGGTATGAGTGGTGGGCACTGGCAGTGGGCAGACTACAATCAGTGGAAGTCGGCCTGACCAATACTGGCAGCAGGCAAGCAACTGAAATTAGACTAAAGTGTAAAAATTAAATGCCTTTTTTGATGCAAAGTCCAGTGCCACCCGGTATGAGTGGTGGGCACTGGCAGTGGGCACACTACAGTCTGTGGAAGTCGGCCTGACACACACTGGCAGCAGGCAAGCAACTGAAATTAGACTAAAGTGTAAAAATTAAATGCCTTATTTATAGGCAAGCTACTGTGCCACCCGGTATGAGTGGTGGGCACTGGCAGTGGGCACACTACAGTCTGTGGAAGTCGGCCTGACACACACTGGCAGCAGGCAAGCAACTGAAATTAGACTAAAGTGTAAAAATGAAATGCCATATTTATCGGCAAGCTATTGTGCCACCCGGTATGAGTGGTGGGCACTGGCAGTGGGCACACTACAGTCAGTGGAAGTCGACCTGACACACACTGGCAGCAGGCAAGCAACTGACATTAGACTAAAGTGTAAAAATTAAATGCCTTTTTTTGATGCAAAGTCCTGTGCCACACGGTATGAGTGGTGGGCACTGGCAGTGGGCACACTACAATCAGTGGAAGTCGGCCTGACCAATACTGGCAGCAGGCAAGCAACTGAAATTAGACTAAAGTGTAAAAATTAAATGCCTTTTTTGATGCAAAGTCCTGTGCCACCCGGTATGAGTGGTGGGCACTGGCAGTAGGCACACTACAGTCTGTGGAAGTCGGCCTGACACACACTGGCAGCAGGCAAGCAACTGAAATTAGACTAAAGTGTAAAAATGAAATGCCTTATTTATCGGCAAGCTATTGTGCCACCCGGTATGAGTGGTGGGCACTGGCAGTGGGCACACTACAGTCAGTGGAAGTCGGCCTGACACACACTGGCAGCAGGCAAGCAACTGACATTAGAATAAAGTGTAAAAATTAAATGCCTTTTGTTGATGCAAAGTCCTGTGCCACACGGTATGAGTGGTGGGCACTGGCAGTGGGCACACTACAATCAGTGGAAGTCGGCCTGACCAATACTGGCAGCAGGCAAGCAACTGCAATTAGACTAAAGTGTAAAAATTAAATGCCTTTTTTGATGCAAAGTCCTGTGCCACCCGGTATGAGTGGTGGGCACTGGCAGTAGGCACACTACAGTCTGTGGAAGTCGGCCTGACACACACTGGCAGCAGGCAAGCAACTGAAATTAGACTAAAGTGTAAAAATGAAATGCCTTATTTATCGGCAAGCTATTGTGCCACCCGGTATGAGTGGTGGGCACTGGCAGTGGGCACACTACAGTCAGTGGAAGTCGGCCTGACACACACTGGCAGCAGGCAAGCAACTGACATTAGAATAAAGTGTAAAAATTAAATGCCTTTTGTTGATGCAACGTCCTGTGCCACACGGTATGAGTGGTGGGCACTGGCAGTGGGCACACTACAATCAGTGGAAGTCGGCCTGACCAATACTGGCAGCAGGCAAGCAACTGAAATTAGACTAAAGTGTAAAAATGAAATGCCTTTTTTTGATGCAAAGTCCTGTGCCACCCGGTATGAGTGGTGGGCACTGGCAGTGGGCACACTACAGTCTGTGGAAGTCGGCCTGACACACACTGGCAGCAGGCAAGCAACTGAAATTAGACTAAAGTGTAAAAATTAAATGCCTTATTTATCGGCAAGCTATTGTGCCACCCGGTATGAGTGGTGGGCACTGGCAGTGGGCACACTACAGTCAGTGGAAGTCGGCCTGACACACACTGGCAGCAGGCATGCGACTGAAATTACAAACCGGATTCCAAAAAAGTTGGGACACTAAACAAATTGTGAATAAAAACTGAATGCAATGATGTGGAGATGGCAAATGTCAATATGTTATTTGTAATAGAACGTAGATGACAGATCAAACGTTTAATCCGAGTAAATGTATCATTTTAAAGGAAAAATATGTTGATTCAAAATTTCACGGTTTCAACAAATCCCAAAAAAGTTGGGACAAGTAGCAATAAGAGGCTGGAAAAAGTAAATTTGAGCATAACGAAGAGCTGGAAGACCAATTAACACTAATTAGGTCAATTGGCAACATGATTGGGTATAAAAAGAGCTTCTCAGAGTGGCAGTGTCTCTCAGAAGCCAAGATGGGTAGAGGATCACCAATTCCCACAATGTTGCGCTGAAAGATAGAGGAGCAATATCAGAAAGGTGTTACCCAGCGAAAAATTGCAAAGACTTTGCATCTATCATCATCAACTGTGCATAACATCATCCGAAGATTCAGAGAATTTGGAACAATCTCTGTGCGTAAGGGTCAAGGCCGTAAAACCATACTGGATGCCCGTGATCTCCGGGCCCTTAAACGACACTGCACCACAAACAGGAATGCTACTGTAAAGGACATCACAGAATGGGCTCAGGAATACTTCCAGAAACCATTGTCAGTGAACACAATCCATCGTGCCATCCGCTTTTGCCAGCTGAAACTCTACAGTGCAAAGAGGAAGCCATTTCTAAGCAAGATCCACAAGCTCAGGCGTCTTCACTGGGCCAGAGATCATTTAAAATGGAGTGTGGCAAAATGGAAGACTGTTCTGTGGTCAGACGAGTCACGATTCGAAGTTCTTTTTGGAAATCTGGGACGCCATGTCATCCGGGCCAAAGAGGACAAGGACAACCCAAGTTGTTATCAACGCTCAGTTCAGATGCCTGCATCTCTGATGGTATGGGGTTGCATGAGTGCATGTGGCATTGGCAGCTTGCATGTCTGGAAAGGCACCATCAATGCAGAAAAATATCCCATCCAGACGTCATCTCTTTCAGGGAAGACCCTGCATTTTTCAACAAGATAATGCCAGACCACATTCTGCATCAATCACAACATCATGGCTGCGTAGGAGAAGGATCCGGGTACTGAAATGGCCAGTCTGCAGTCCAGATCTTTCACCTATAGAGAACATTTGGTGCATCATAAAGAGGAAGGTGCAACAAAGAAGGCCCAAGACGATTGAACAGTTAGAGGCCTGTATTAGACAAGAATGGGAGAGCATTCCTTTTTCTAAACTTGAGAAACTGGTCTCCTCGGTCCCCAGACGTCTGTTGAGTGTTGTAAGAAGAAGGGGAGATGCCACACAGTGGTGAAAATGGCCTTGTCCCAACTTATATTTTTCCCTTAAAATGGTACATTTTCTCAGTTTAAACTTTTGTTCCGTGATTTATGTTCTATTCTGAATAAAATATTAGAAGTTGGCACCTCCACATCATTGCATTCAGTTTTTATTCACGATTTGTATAGTGTCCCAACTTTTTTGGAATCCGGTTTGTACACTAAAGTGTAAAAATTAAATGCCTTTTTTTATGCAAAATCTTGTGCCATACGGTATGAGTGGTGGGCACTGGCAGTGGGCACACTACAGTCTGTGGAAGTCGGCCTGACACACACTGGCAGCAGGCAAGCAACTGAAATTAGACTAAAGTGTAAAAATTAAATGCCTTTCTTTGATGCAAAGTCCTATGCCACACGGTATGAGTAGTGGGCACTGGCAGTGGGCACACTACAGTCTGTGGAAGTCGGCCTGACACACACTGGCAGCAGGAAAGTAACTGAAATTAGACTAAAGTGTAAAAATTAAATGCCTTTTTTTGATGCAAAGTCCTGTGCCACACGGTATGAGTGGTGGGCACTGGCAGTTGGCACACTACAGTCTGTGGGCCTGCAGCTCTTCACACACGGGCAGGCCAGGCAACTGCAATATATATATGGAGAAAAAAAAAAAGCAGACCAATGTAGCAACCCTAAAAAGGGCTCTTTGGGGTGCTATCAGGACGCTGTCCTTACAGCAGAGATCAGATGAGTCTTTCAGGACTGGAGTGGACAATGAATACACTAGCCTAGCTATCAATTTCCCAATTAAATCAGCAACAGCTACACTGTCCCTCCTCTCACTAAGACTGCAGCTTCCGAATTAATCTAAAATGGATGCTGTCCAGGAGATAGGAGGGTCTGGGAGGGAGGGTATGCTGCTGATTGGCTGGAATGTGTCTGGCGACTGTGAGGTACAGGGTCAAAGTTTGCTCAATGATGATGTATAGGGGGCGGACCGAACATCGCATATGTTCACCCGCCGCAGCAAACGCAAACAAGCTATATTCGCCGGGAACTGTTCGCCGGCGGATAGTTCGGGCCATCTCTAATGAAGATTGCAAACACAATCTGAAATTCTGACTAATGATTTCTACAATGTCATAAGGACCAATGTTTTTAGGACCTAAGCTATGTGATGGAATTTTGAGACATACATTTTTGGGGCAAACCAAACTTTACAGTACAGAGGCACAAAACAATTCTTAAACAAAAGTTCAGTGTTTATTTACACAAGCAGGTTAACAAAAACAAAAGTAACCTTAGGTTTTAAGTCCTGGTGCTCAATTCCCACCGTGGCGCAGGTACCGCTTAAGAAGGTCCAGTCCTAGTGATTAATTCACACCGTGAATCCAATACCATGGAAGAGGGACACATCCAGGTATTTGCCGACCTGTCCTCCCAGACAGGCCGCAAGCCGACATCCAGCCACAGGCCGCACACACCACCTACTGCTCCCCAGCTAGCCTTTTAAGACAGTCAGCTGTCAGCAAAGCCCAGACCAGAATATGAGATCCGGTACGGTACTTGACCTCACCTGGGTGTCAATCAGTCCAGCAGCACATGCTGGGAGGAAAATACCTTCCTCTCCATACCAAACCTTTCACTGTGTCACATACACCCCCCCCCTGCTTTGTTCAACCTTGAGGGGGTGAACACTTGCCAAACAGTGCACCCGGGACAGAGCATCTGCGTGAACTTGAAGTTCTGCAATGACAAGAACCATCTGGTGACCCTCTCTTTGGCTTTATTCATCCACTCATCGGTCACCATGCAGAACTTTCTCCCCAACAGATAATAGCGGAGAGACTCGAGTGCCCATTTGATGGCCAGGCACTCTATTGCCCTGTCAATGGAGCCGCTACGGTGGCAAACAAACCTCATGTAATACCCCACCATCCCCAGGAATAGTGTTGAGCCTGAATATTCGAATAGCGTTTTTTTTTTACGAATATCGGCACTTCGCTAATTCACGAATATTTAGAATATATTGCTATATATTTGTAAAAAACGAATATTAGTTTTTTCAGCTTTTTTTCAATCTGAACCCAAGATACCGTTAACGAAGATAGAGAATATAGCGCTATGTTCTCTATCTTCGTTAATTCTAGCAAGCCATCCAATAGGAAAGTTATACCCCGTTCAAAGTTCCACTCACAGAACGCGAATATTACATTATGTAATATTTGTGTACTGTAAATGACACTTTAAACGGGGTATAACTTTCCTATTTGTTGGCTTGCTAAAATGAATGAAGATTGAGAATAAAGCACTATATTCGTTATCTTCGTTGAGAACAAAGATAACGAAATATTCTCTATCTTCGCTATTAATGAAGATATTGCGCTATATTCATATTAGTTAACTTTTTTAATTCTAGCAAGCCAAGTAAAGTTGGCTATACACAGCTCTGAGTTGGATGCTCAATGCGAGAATATTAAGTAATAGTACTCGCATTGCGAATCCAACTTAGAGCAGGGTATATGCAAGTTACTTTACTATTGTTTGGCTGTGTAGAATTAACGAATATGACGAATACGAATATAGCGCTATATTCTCTATATTCGCTAATTCTAGCAAGCCAAAAGGAAAGTTGCCTATAGACAGCTCTAAGTTGTATGCGCAATGCGAGACAATTACTTTACCTATTTTTTGCAATGAATAGAATACTGAGTCAATATTCTATTTATTGCAAAAAAATAGGCAAAGTAATATCCTCGCATTGCTAAAAAATAGTCTCGATTTGGGTGGCTCTACAAGTAGGTGAGATGGTCGGGTGCTACTATCTAAATTAAACCTCCTATCATTCAAAAGTGGACAATGTGCAGTATAGATAGGCACTACCAATATCCGGGTCACTTGGAAGTTGTAATGATAGGTAGGTAAATGAGGAAATAACCGAACACAGGTAAACAAACAGAACAAATGACTAGGCCTAAAAGCTAGGGAGAAAAGGGTCACCTCCTAGCGATCCTTAAAAGCTTTCCCTAAACTGCTGTGTCCATATGCATACCCTAATGGTGGATATGCACATGCCCTCATGCCTAAATCTGTACACCCTGGGCAAACCCTAAGCTGAAGGAAAAAGGGAAGAGGCAACCTGCTTCTTCAAACCCGGAGGAAGCAAGCGTCTCCCTAGAAGCCTAGATAAAAGACACAATAAGAAATAACAGAGAGGACTTATCTAGAGCAGAGCTGGAGCAGACGATCCTCGACACATCCAGAGCTCACAGGAAAGAACTATGACCCGCACAGGCCACTGGGAGAAGGAGGGATAAATAGCTTCACTAACAATCAAACCCACCTAAGGGAAGGTGAATCCAGCTCAAACCCAAACCAAAACAAACAGAGAAGTCAGACATTTGCAGCTAGTCTGACAGACCTCCGCACATTCACAGGGTAGGGCGTGACAGAAGTATAATTGAAATCACAGTTTATTCAGTTGTATATATTACTTAAAAGCATAGAAGAAGGAAGTGAGAGACTGTATACTCCGAAATACGTTTGGTCTAAGGTATTATTAATGAACTACCCAAGTGACTTATGAGGAGATCTCTACATTGATACAGCTGTTATTCAAGAGGCGGAAAGCCTTAAATTATTGCATTGATCCACGTGGAATAAACTAATAGGGTCCTACAAGGCAACACACCTCTTGATCAAGAAACAGCAAGCGGGACAGGGAAAACGCTCAAGATCTCACGAGACTTAACGAGACTGTTCACGTGAATTAGGAAGATCACACTGAAACACATGTGGGACGCCACACAGTGGAGATCAGCCCTGTAACTCCGTGCAAGTAACAGTGAATAGGGTTGAGCGAACCAGAACTGTAAAGTTCAGGTTCGTTACAAACTTTAGGGTTTTTGGTACGCGGGCCCGAACCTGAACATCAGAACTGGACAACAGTTCGGGTTCGAGTTTGGCGATTTCTTGGCGCTTTTTGAAAGGCTGCAGGGCAGCTAATCAACAAGCGTTTCACTAGTCTGCCCTTAGAAGCCATCACAGCCATACCTACTAATGGCATGGCTGTGATTGGCCAAGAGCAGCATGTGACCCAGCCTCTATATAGGCACGTCACTCTGCTCTTCTCAGTGTAGGGATAGGATGCTGCTGCTGCTGTGAGGAAGAGATTAGGGAATAATTCTGTTGAACTTGTTGGTGTTCAATCTTCAAACTACAGCGATTATTGAGGGTGTTATGCTACATTTTAGTACCCAGCCCTGAGCCCAGTGACACTGAAAAATCTGATTTAATCAATTTGCTAGTTCGGTGGGCGTCGGCGGCCATTTTTGCAAGTGCAGTGCCCTTGCAACTGCATGTGAACTGCATGTGTGCCAGGGACATTACTTTAATTCTTTTCTGGTAGCATAGTGGAGGACAAATTCCCTTTTTTGGCCGTTCAAGTACCCCTGCGGCCTGCAGTGCATACCTGGCAGTGAAAATTATTCAGTTATATTAGTCATTTTTTTGTGACCTAAACCGATTTTTTTACTGTCTGCAACAGGCACTGCTTATCTGACAGTCCAATACAACCGCTAAATATTGCAGTTACCTTGCTGATATAAAAAAGCACACTTTTTTCCAAGATAGTAAATTTACGGGCTATGCTGCATTTCTGACAGTCCAATTAAAACGTTACATACTGCAGTTACATTGCTGATATAAAAAGCTATTTTTTTGTACTAGATAGCAAATTTGCGTGCTACGCTGCATTTCTGACAGTCTAATACAACCGTAACATTCGTTAATTTCTAACAATCATTTGTTTTCCCTTAGTCCTAACAGCAGCACAGATGGGGTTAACCACCCCCCACGGACTGGTAGGACCAGTGGAATGTTTAATGAGCCCAAGACTAATAACTCAATTTAACAATTAAGTATCTCCTTAAAAGGAGGGAGTCAACCCCCAGCCCACTGTGTTTATAGCAAGAAAAAAACTAGACTTACTAGGGTGGGAAATTTGTATGCTGCTAATAGGACTAAGGGAAAACAAATTATCGTTAGAAATTAACAATTCCCTTACGTCCTACCAGCAGCACAGATGGGGAGATAGCAAGAAGAAACCCCTAGGGAGGGCCTTCCTGCATGGCAGAACTAAGAATAGGCCGAAAACTCAGCTAGTCTGGCATTTAGTCTATAATGGGAGATGAATGTCGATTCAGAGCTCCAGGAGGCAGCTTTGCAAATAATGTCGAGAGGCAGAAGACTCCTCTTGGCAAAAGAAGTAGCCACAGCTCTAGTAGAGTGCGCTTCACAAATTCCGGAGGGTCAGAGATTGGGAAACAAAGGATTCCTTAATAGCCTCCTTAATCCACCGACTGATGGAAGGTTTGGATGCCTTACAGCCTTTAAACTTACCGGCAACAGGATTAGCAGATTCTCATCTTTCCTGAACTCCTTTGATTTATCCACATAGATCTCTAGACATCTTGAGACGTCCAGAGGATGTCTAGCAGGTTCCTTGGAGGAGGTGGTAGATGTTGACAGAATCAGGAGGAATACACCTGGTTGATGTTCTGGAAGGAAGTAACTTTAGGCCTAAAATACTGGAGGAATCTAAGAAGGACCCGGTCATGTAAGAAAGTGGTATAGGGCTCATGTGCTGAGAGAGCTTGAAGCTCAGAGACCCTCTTGGCCAAAGTCACTGCAAGGAGAAACACAAACCTCCAAGTGACGAACTTGATGTCCACCTCCTCTAACGGTTCAAAGGAGGGAAATGCTAACCCCCTGAGAACTACTGATAAATCCCATTGAAAAATGGGTCTCAGTACTGTAGGCTTTAATCTTTCAGCTCCTTTAAGGAACCGTTTGATCAGCAGGTCCTGAGAAAAAAGCCTGTTAAGGCAAGCTGAGATGGCTGAAACTTGAACCTTCAGAGTAGAAGGGCAAGGTCTCTATCAAGGCCGTCTTGCAGGAACTGAAGGATAGCGGAGAGGGGCGGATCTGCAGACGCCACCTCAGTTGAGGTACACCAGGATGAGAATATCCTTATAATACGAGAGTAGGCTCTCTTGGTAGAGTCCGCTCTAGAATGAGACAGCGTTCTCAGGACCGACTCTGAAAGCCCTTCTATTCTGGGAAGGGACTGATCAACCTCCAGGCTGTCAGGTTGAATCTGTGCAGATCTGCGCAGAGGTAAGTGTCCCATGACACCAGGATCTGCTGTGGGGGGAGCCTCCAATATTGTCCTCGACTCAACCTGGTGAGCTAGGTAAAACAGGATCTCTTTGGCCAAAACAGTATGATGGCTATCACCGAGGCCTGATCCTAACGGATTTTCATCAATACCTTCGGAATCATGGAAAACGGAGGAAAGATGTATGCCAGCCTGAACCTCCAGGATATTGACAGACCGTCTAACGCCAGGGGGTTGACCTCCCTGTAAAGGGAGCAAAACCTCTCCACCTTGGCATTAAACCATGTTGCCATGAGATCCACCTCTGGCATACCCCACTTGAGGACTATCTGCTTGAATATCTCCGGATGTAAAGACCACTCCACAGACAGAAGACCGCGGCTCAGCCGATCCGCTATCATATTGAGGGAGCCTTGAATGTGGATCGCAGATAAGTGGGAAAGGTACAACTCTGCCTAATCCAGAAACACCTCGATCTCTGACAGGAGGGGAAGTGATCTCGTGCCTCCCTGCTTGTTGATGTAAAGTACTGCAGTCATATTGTCTGACTGGACTTTCAGCGCTTTGCCCCGGATCTGAGGGGCTAAGTGAAGGAGGGCTAGCTGGATAGCTCAAAACTTGCGGAGATTGGATGAAAGAAGCCACTCGTGAGGAAACCAGGTCCCGTGAACTGGAGTGTCGTCTAGGTGAGCACCCCAGCCTACTTGGGACGCATCTGTATTCAATATGACCTAGGTTGGCTGGGTCATAGACTTCCCATCTAAAAGATGGCACCACCATCTGAGGGAATACCGAGTTCGCCAACACAGGGAGTTTAGCCCGGCAGGGCTGCCATTCCATTTGGACAGGACCTCCGACTGTAGAGGGCGGAGGTGTCATAAAGCCCAAGGGACTGCTTCCGCAGACGCTGACATGAGCCCCAACATCTTCATGAGAGTCCAGATTGGGACTCGCCGGGGAACGGAAAGGAACTTGCCGTGTTCTGAACCCGGGATCTTCTTTCTGGAGTCAACTGGAGCGACATCCCAGGTGAGTCGATTATGAAGCCTAGATACCTTACTGTAGTCGACGGGCTCACGTTCGACTTCTGCCAGCTGATGATCCAACCTAGGAGGAACTGAAAGGAGATTGTTACCTGAAAAAGTTGGGTTAGGACCGCTAGAGCAGAGGCTTTCAAAAGCCAGTCGTCCAGATAAGGAATGATGGTCAGTCCTTGAAGTCTCAAAGCCGCCACCACAGAAACCACCACCTTGGTAAAAGTGTGAGGGGCAGAAGAAATGCCAAAGGGAAGGGCAACAAACAGAAGATGCCTGACGACACCGGATACCTGGACCGCGATCCTGAGATACTTCCTGGAAGCAGGATGGATCGGGATGTGCAGATATGCATCTTTGAGGTCCAGAGTTGCCATCATGTCTCCAGGTGTGAGGACATGAACTACTGACCTGATGGTTTCTATACGAAACTTCACCTTCATTATAAACCTATTGAAATACCTCAGATCGATAATCATCCGAAGATCTCCTGAAGCCTTGGGAACCAGAAAAACTGGTGAATAGATCCCTAGGCCCTGTTCTCCTGCCGGAACCTCCTCCAGAGCCCCCTTGCAAATGTAGTCCTGAATGTAGGCCTCCAGGATCGCCTATCTGGCAGATTGTAGAAGGTTGGTCTTGACAAACCTGTCCAGAGGAATAGAGGTGGGGTTGACTAAATAACCCTCGGAAATTATGTTCAGTACCCAGGGATCCGAGATCTCTCAGATCCACTCTTCTCAGAAGTGGAAGAGACGACCCCCGACGGGTACATGAAGCATAGGAGTGGGGAAGCTTACTGGCAGGACGGCAGGAGTAACGGGAATTAACCAAGAGCCTCGAAGAGGCCCGTAGTCAGGAGGTGGATTTTCCATCTTTGGCTCCTCCACGAGAGCGCCTCAAACGCCTTCACTGTGCTCTCCAGTCACTTCGAGACCTTGCTTGCTGGCCAGACCTACCATTGTCTTGTCTGCCCTGCCCTCGAAAGGACTGCTGGGGAAGGCTCTTCATCTTCTTGTCTGAAAGACCCTCCATGATCTTATCCAGCTCTGAACCGAACAAATGGTTGGGCTCGAATGGAAGGCCACATAAGCTGTATTTTGAGGAATTGTCAGCGACCCAAGGCTTAAGCCAAAAAGGCCTATTGGCAGCCGACCCCAGGGCCATGGATTTGGCCGCTAGCTTCAACTGGAGCTGTGCGGTATCGCACAAGAAGTCCATAGCCAGGTTGATGGTCTTGAAGGCAGCCAGTATGTCGTCCTGTATATAGTGGTGGTTTCGCCTCTCACGTTTGATAGTGAGTTTGGCTATTTTGGACACCTTTCGGCGCAAAACACTTAACCCAGACCGTAGTGCATGAAGAACACTTTATTTGACAACGCGTTTCGGAGTCTCGGCGACTCCTTTATCAAGTCTATAAAGAAAAATAGTATTGATACAGAATAATGTATAATTCTGACCCGTAGGCGTGAAAACCTAAAAGCACTTTTTTTGTATATATAATAAAAGTAAATAAAGAATATATTTTTATAAATATTAGTACATGTAAAAAATCAGTGCATATAAAAAATATATATAAATATCAAAGGTTAATCATATTTTTTTCAGGTATGTGACAGTACTAAGATAGGCGTTTTTTGGATTCTCTGTTTGATAAAAAGCGTAAATGGGCTAGATTGGTAGTTTATAATATAGAGTAACATATAGTAGTATATAATGACACTGGTAACACTAATAACACTAATATATAAAAATGGTATCGTGACCAATCCAGAACAAACACAGAACCAGATATAGGTGCACGCTGCCATCACACTAAACCCTCACACTGATGTTAAAAATTGAGAGTTAGTTCGACATATCCTACTAGGAGGACGTGTCTTAAGCCTCGGGCACCAGCGTCAAGGTCTCTCAAGTAGCCCGTGGGCCCTAACACTCACCTACCTGCGCCATATGGGCGATATCAGGGGCCAGTGGGCAATTACAGGAGCATTAGGACGACTCACAAACATCTCCTCTGTTACCTCCAGCATGTGGCCATGCTTGCAATGGGAGGTGGGAGGTGTCTATGAGCCCTACCCAAGACTGACTGATATAGCCCAAGGCCAAACAGGTGCACCCAAATGTGACCTGAAGATGAAAAGCAGGCACATTTGAAATGGAGTTTATACACCTCCATACATATATATATATAAACCATCAAAAAGTGTGGTGATAAGAAAGCAGGATGCGCTCATACCCATATGCAGTTGTGCATTTCTGTAGGGAGCACATCTCTGCACTTGTAGTCCGTTGCTAATGGCAATCACCAGCAAAAATGCATACAATGGATGATGCCAGCAACGGACTACAAGTACCACAATGGACATCCTACATAAGGTGAAATTTATGTGGATGTGGCAAGAATTCAGAACAAACACAGAACCAGAGATAGGTGCACGCTGCCATCACACTAAACCCTCACACTGATGTTAAAAATTGAGAGTTAGTTCGACATATCCTACTAGGAGGACGTGTCTTAAGCCTCGGGCACCAGCGTCAAGGTCTCTCAAGTAGCCCGTGGGCCCTAACACTCACCTACCTGCGCCATATGGGCGATATCAGGGGCCAGTGGGCAATTACAGGAGCATTAGGACGACTCACAAACATCTCCTCTGTTACCTCCAGCATGTGGCCATGCTTGCAATGGGAGGTGGGAGGTGTCTATGAGCCCTACCCAAGACTGACTGATATAGCCCAAGGCCAAACAGGTGCACCCAAATGTGACCTGAAGATGAAAAGCAGGCACATTTGAAATGGAGTTTATACACCTCCATACATATATATATATAAACCATCAAAAAGTGTGGTGATAAGAAAGCAGGATGCGCTCATACCCATATGCAGTTGTGCATTTCTGTAGGGAGCACATCCTGCACTTGTAGTCCGTTGCTAATGGCAATCACCAGCAAAAATGCATACAATGGATGATGCCAGCAACGGACTACAAGTACCACAATGGACATCCTACATAAGGTGAAATTTATGTGGATGTGGCAAGAATTCAGAACAAACACAGAACCAGATATAGGTGCACGCTGCCATCACACTAAACCCTCACACTGATGTTAAAAATTGAGAGTTAGTTCGACATATCCTACTAGGAGGACGTGTCTTAAGCCTCGGGCACCAGCGTCAAGGTCTCTCAAGTAGCCCGTGGGCCCTAACACTCACCTACCTGCGCCATATGGGCGATATCAGGGGCCAGTGGGCAATTACAGGAGCATTAGGACGACTCACAAACATCTCCTCTGTTACCTCCAGCATGTGGCCATGCTTGCAATGGGAGGTGGGAGGTGTCTATGAGCCCTACCCAAGACTGACTGATATAGCCCGAGGCCAAACAGGTGCACCCAAATGTGACCTGAAGATGAAAAGCAGGCACATTTGAAATGGAGTTTATACACCTCCATACATATATATATATAAACCATCAAAAAGTGTGGTGATAAGAAAGCAGGATGCGCTCATACCCATATGCAGTTGTGCATTTCTGTAGGGAGCACATCCTGCACTTGTAGTCCGTTGCTAATGGCAATCACCAGCAAAAATGCATACAATGGATGATGCCAGCAACGGACTACAAGTACCACAATGGACATCCTACATAAGGTGAAATTTATGTGGATGTGGCAAGAATTCAGAACAAACACAGAACCAGATATAGGTGCACGCTGCCATCACACTAAACCCTCACACTGATGTTAAAAATTGAGAGTTAGTTCGACATATCCTACTAGGAGGACGTGTCTTAAGCCTCGGGCACCAGCGTCAAGGTCTCTCAAGTAGCCCGTGGGCCCTAACACTCACCTACCTGCGCCATATGGGCGATATCAGGGGCCAGTGGGCAATTACAGGAGCATTAGGACGACTCACAAACATCTCCTCTGTTACCTCCAGCATGTGGCCATGCTTGCAATGGGAGGTGGGAGGTGTCTATGAGCCCTACCCAAGACTGACTGATATAGCCCAAGGCCAAACAGGTGCACCCAAATGTGACCTGAAGATGAAAAGCAGGCACATTTGAAATGGAGTTTATACACCTCCATACATATATATATATATAAACCATCAAAAACTGTGGTGATAAGAAAGCAGGATGCGCTCATACCCATATGCAGTTGTGCATTTCTGTAGGGGAGCACATCCTGCACTTGTAGTCCGTTGCTAATGGCAATCACCAGCAAAAAATGCATACAATGGATGATGCCAGCAACGGACTACAAGTACCACAATGGACATCCTACATAAGGTGAAATTTATGTGGATGTGGCAAGAATTCAGAACAAACACAGAACCAGATATAGGTGCACGCTGCCATCACACTAAACCCTCACACTGATGTTAAAAATTGAGAGTTAGTTCCAGGAAATGCACAACTGCATATGGGTATGAGCGCATCCTGCTTTCTTATCACCTCACTTTTTGATGGTTTATATCGTGACCAATCACTGTAATTGGAAATAAAATAATAAATATGTATATGTCATGACTGATACATAGCGTTGATTGTGCAAATGGCGACCGAATCATGCAATGCGATATGACATAAGATTTAGTCTATAAAATACATATTTCGTGGTGCATATAAACAGGGAAAGCAGATGGGGACGGGAAAGCTGTAGATTTCCTTATGGTACAAAATGTATATACATTACGATAACAAATCACTTGTAATGGCGAATACAAAATATATCTCAACAAGGACGTATATATAGTGCACTATATGTGGTAGAATACTGCGAAGAAATGATGTATCTCGACAAAGACGTATATATAGTGCACTATATGTGGTCCAATATTGCAATATAAAG
The DNA here is from genome assembly GCA_033119425.1 of Bufotes viridis. Taxonomy (NCBI): domain Eukaryota; kingdom Metazoa; phylum Chordata; class Amphibia; order Anura; family Bufonidae; genus Bufotes; species Bufotes viridis. The sequence continues at coordinate 360,567,891 of CM065590.1, forward strand.
CATATAATATATAAAATATAAAGACTCTAAATGTAATATATAAATCTCTCTCTATAGTGCATGTTAAAGGGTGAATTGGATGGCTGTACCTGATTGGTTTCCAGCAGAGTGATGTTACAATACTTTCCCCACGTATCTATCTCCTGTGGATAGAACATACATGTTGTATAGTGGACTTAGACCGTTTTTAAATATGGCTGTTTTTTCTATCAATATGATGTAAAATAAAAGGCCTGGATTCCTAGTGGGTTAATATTGAACCCAGTATTAGGGGTGTGGGAGCGCAATTTAGTTTCTTCTGTAGTTACCTGTTCAGGGGAGCTGACTGGTGCGGCCGAACGTCCCGCTCCACGTGGTAGGAAAGGCGCGCTGGGAGAGAACACGCGCCTCTCCCTCTAGCTTGTTATCGGAGCGGAGGGCGGAAGGAGGCGTGGCTGAGGCGGAACCAGGGCATCGCGTGTGGACACGCCTACACCTCTAGCCGCGGGATCGCTGCAGAGGTGAGGGGACGCGATGCCTGGGTGAGATTAGTGGATTGCTATTGGATTATTGTTGCAGAGAAATAATGAAAAAATAATGAAATGGGAATGTAGCTACTAAATAAACTTGTTTGCAAGAATTACCAACTGTGCCAGATGTGTTTGTGGATCTATATTACTCTTGGGGGCTGAATAGATGAGTGGATATCGAGTAGCTGTTGGATGTATGGATGTGTCAGATTCTATATGGATCTATATTATTAATGGGGGCTGAATATTGATGAATGGGTGGATAATGAGTTTCTGTTGGATGTATAGGTATGTCAGGTGGAGGGTGAATGAATGGATAGGGGGTGAGATGGTTTATTGGAATGTTGGAAAAGATGGTTAGTGTGTGTGAGTGATGAAGAGATATGAAGCAATTATGAGGAAAGTTGGAGGAAAATATTGGAAGTGGTGGGTTGATTAATGATTTTTTACGAATGGGACCATGGGAGGAGGAGGGTGAGCGAAAAGAGAGGAAGAAAAAAAAAAAAAAACTGGTGTTGTTTGTTTCAGAAACATTTGTTTTCTAGTGTTTTGTTCAAACCTTCTGGTTCCAGTGTGCGTAGTTTAAATATCCAAAACATCTCTCTTCTTTGGAGAGTGCGGAATTTGTCTGGACAGCTGTTGCTTATTTGTTCAATCGGTGTCACTTTCAAACCACTGTCATTTTTATTGTGTGTGGTTAAAAAGTGACGGGAAACGCTGTGTTGAAGAAAGCCTTTACTAATATTTGATCTGTGTTTATTAAGTCTTGCCCGCAACGTTTGGATTGTGCGCCCGACGTATTGAAGTCCGCATTGACACTCTAGGAGATATATTATATAGGACGATCCGCAGTTGAGAAAACTCTTTATGTTGAATTCTTCATTTGATATATTACTCCTGAATGTTTTTTTGCGATGAGTGATGTTTTGTCAGCTTTTACATAGTGGGTGGTTGCATCTGTAACTGCCCACTATCTCCGGGAATAGTTGGTCCCCCTGGTTTTCGTTCTTTTTCTTCCTTAGTTTGCTGGGTGCCAATATATTTTTGATGGTTTTGGCTCTTCGGAACGTAATTATTGGGTTTTTCGGAAGGCTTGTTTTCAAGTAAGGATCTCTGGTCAAAATGTGCCAGTGTTTGGATAAAATGTTTCTTACCTTTGTATGGTTCGTATTGTACGTTGTGATGAGTGAGGTTTTGTATGTATTTGTTTCTCCAGATTTGTCCGATTTTTTTCGGGTTGCTAGGCATTCCTCTTGGGTCAAGTTTTTTGCTTGGTTGTATGCTTCTTCTATGATTTTCCCAGGATATTTTTTGCTTTTAAATCTTGAGGCTAAAATCGTGCTTTGTTCTGTAAAATCTGTGGTGGATGTGCAATTACGACGAATTCTTTTAAACTGGCTGAAAGGTATATTCTGTTTCCATTTTTTATAGTGGGAGCTTCTGAAGTTGAGATAATTGTTGCCATCTACCTTCTTAAAATACGTTTTTGTTTGAATAGTTCGCTCATTTGCTATAAGTAAAAGATCTAGGTACTCAATACTCACAGTTGAACTGTTTGTTGTGAATTTTAAATTCCAGTTGTTTTTGTTTAAATATGTGGTAAAATCGTTGGCTTCTTTCTCACTGCCCCTCCATATTAAGATCAAGTCGTCTATGCATCGTTTATAAAAAACAATATTATTACTCCAATTGTGTTGATCGTAGATAAATTCTTTTTCAAATTGGCCCATATATAAATTTGCGAAGCTTGGCGCGAAACGCGTACCCATTGCGGTCCCTTTCTTTTGTTTAAAATTTTTATTTTCAAACATAAAAACATTGTGTGTTAAAATAAACCTCCTCCAACTTTCCTCATAATTGCTTAATATCTCTTCATCACTCACACACACTAACCATCTTTTCCAACATTCCAATAAACCATCTCACCCCCTATCCATTCATTCACCCTCCACCTGACATACCTATACATCCAACAGAAACTCTTTATCCACCCATTCATCAATTTTCAGCCCCCATTAATAATATAGATCCATATAGAATCTGACACATCCATACATCCAACAGCTACTCGATATCCACTCATCTATTCAGCCCCCAAGAGTAATATAGATCCACAAACACATCTGGCACAGTTGGTAATTCTTGCAAACAAGTTTATTTAGTAGCTACATTCCCATTTCATTATTTTTTCATTATTTCTCTGCAACACTAATCCAATAGCAATCCACTAATCTCACCCAGGCATCGCGTCCCCTCACCTCTGCAGCGATCCCGCGGCTAGAGGTGTAGGCGTGTCCACACGCGATGCCCTGGTTCCGCCTCAGCCACGCCTCCCTCCGCCCTCCGCTCCGATAACAAGCTAGAGGGAGAGGCGCGTGTTCTCTCCCAGCGCGCCTTTCCTACCACGTGGAGCGGGACGTTCGGCCGCACCAGTCAGCTCCCCTGAACAGGTAACTACAGAAGAAACTAAATTGCGCTCCCACACCCCTAATACTGGGTTCAATATTAACCCACTAGGAATCCAGGCCTTTTATTTTAAATCATATTGATAGAAAAAACAGCCATATTTAAAAACGGTCTAAGTCCACTATACAACATGTATGTTCTATCCACAGGAGATAGATACGTGGGGAAAGTATTGTAACATCACTCTGCTGGAAACCAATCAGGTACAGCCATCCAATTCACCCTTTAACATGCACTATAGAGAGAGATTTATATATTACATTTAGAGTCTTTCCTAGGTTCCTAGGACCCAACGCTGCCTGCTGCCAGACTCACCCCCCAGCGCCATCACGTGGGACACCACGTACAGGCTGAGACACCACGCGGGACGCCGCGGGTGCCGTGGAGCAAACTGAGCGCGGGGATTGCAGGTAAGGCAGTCGGGGCACGGGACACGGGCTGGCATACAGAGGTGAGGAGGAGAGTGCCGCGGAAGACAAGCGGCTGAACGCATGTAAGGATAGCCGCATGTGACATCCAATAATTTAAAGTACCGGACTACGTACTGAGAGTGGGCCCACATCATTCATTGCTGAATTGTTGAGGTACCATCATTCTATTTATTATACAAGCGCACGGTTTATTCCTTGGACAGCAGCAATTGTCTCCTGGCACAGGACTACTCTGCAATAAGTGCATAGTTTATTTTTTGAACAGTAATTACTGTCTCCTGGCATAGGACTACTCTGCAATACTGCAGCAACAAATAAGGATATCGGCTGATATTGTGTCCATATTGGTACTATTTTCACTAATTTATGTAGCACGAAGTTGTGACACTATTTCTCGGATCTCAAGATTCAAGAAAGAGTATTTTAGGGTTTTATTAAGGGATTTGCACAGGATTAATTTGCACTATATGCTGAGTCTAATCTAATTGATGTTTATGTTTTTTGCACAGTATGCACTTTGAAGTCACAGAGTTATGAATATTAGCTGATTAGTCACTTATTTTGAGAAGTTGCATTGAAGATCCAATTAGAGACGTCTGTTCTTACATTTTAGATTTGTATATCATTTATGGTTCTTATATGTATGATAAGTAAATAATTTTAAATAAAACTATTTTAGTTAATACCAATACTAGACTCCTGGTTGGATTCCCAGATTCAGTGTTGCCCCCAATCCAACTAATATAATATAATTCATGACATATACATATTTATTATTTTATTTCCAATTACAGTGATTGGTCACGATACCGTTTTTATATATTAGTGTTATTAGTGTTACCAGTGTCATTATATACTACTATATGTTACTCTATATTATAAACTACCAATCTAGCCCATTTACGCTTTTTATCAAACAGAGAATCCAAAAAACGCCTATCTTAGTACTGTCACATACCTGAAAAAAATATGATTTAACCTTTGATATTTATATATATTTTTTATATGCACTATTTTTTACATGTACTAATATTTATAAAAATATATTCTTTATTTACTTTTATTATATATACAAAAAAAGTGCTTTTAGGTTTTCACGCCTACGGGTCAGAATTATACATTATTCTGTATTAATACTATTTTTCTTTATAGACTTGATAAAGGAGTCGCAGAGACTCCGAAACGCGTTGTCAAATAAAGTGTTCTTCATGCACTACGGTCTGGGTTAAGTGTTTTGCGCCGAAAGGTGTCCAAAATAGCCAAACTCACTATCAAACGTGAGAGGCGAAACCACCACTATATACACTATCCCAAAAAAAAGGGGCCTAGCCAGCCACCAACGGGAATTCAGGACACACCAGGCAGCATACACCTACGATCTCCCAACAGTGCAACACACAGGAATGAACAACAAAGAAACTAAAAAGGTGAGCATAAAACTATCGGTTTATTAGAACTACATCACAGTTCATATACATATCACCCTATGAGCGCTTTCTCGTTCCTTGGCTTTACCCCACAGTACTGTATGTCGTCCTGGGAAACCCTCTGGTTCACGTCAACTTGAATTTGATTCAGGCGAGACCGGAGGAACGTAGAGACCTCAGAAGCCACTATGGCTGTGGAAGTGGAAGCCGCAGCTGCCGTATGACCCCGTCTTAGTGTGCACTCTACTCTCTTGTCAAGGGGGTCCTGCAGGCTAGACCCATCGTCTGCAGGAACTAGAGTGTGCTTGGACAACTTGGCAATAGGCATGTCCACCTTGGGAATGGATCCCCATGAATCCACCAATGGTTTAGCCATCGGGAACATGGATTTAAACTTCTTTGTTAAAACCGGACCCTTTCCAGGTTTTTTCCACTCTATAAACATGGCAGAGAGGAGGGTCTCATCCGCTTTGAAGACACGAATTGCCCGACTAGCGGGATCGGAAGGCTCCCCACGGTCAACATCATGGTCCCCCGACCTGATGGACTTGAGCAATTTCTGTGTCTTTTCAGGGGGGAAAAAACACGACGTCAGCTCCTCCTCATCCAAGGAGGAAGAAACTAAGGAGACCAATAAGGTCTCTCTACCGGGACGGAGGTCTCCATAGGGGCCTGGGCACACATAGGAAGCCTTTCCATCCAGCAGGCCTATGACTCCCTTAATAGAGCCATTGATACATATGCTGCAACGTAGGTTCACTAGAGGGCAGAACCCTCTAACGGCAGCTGTAACATCTGGAGTAGGGACAGCTGTCCCCCAGCAGGGCGCTGCAATGGTAGCAGGATAGATGCTTCCTCTTGGAATCCACTTTCCTGCCTTCCGAATCCCGCAGAGAAGACATCACTGCGGGAAAAAAGGGACAAATAAAACATTTGTAAACCACCTATTTCTGCAAGAAAGGTAGAAAAACAGACCGGAGGCAGCTGAGGACCAGAGGAAAAATACACCACAAGTGGAACAACACCAACTTTAGGACTCTGGGAGCTAGCTGGAAAAGCATATGCAGCCAGAGACCAAACTGGAGCACACTGCTTCCTTAAATAGGGGAAGGGGAGGGATAGCCAATCCACCTTCCCCCCAGAGGAAAAAACTACAGATTTCATTAAAAATCCCTACAGAAGCAGAAGTCACTGTAAATCCTCCACAGGAAGAAGCATAAGAAAAAAATACTTAAGATTTTTGCATGAAAACGTGAAAAAAAATCGCATCCGCGAAAGAAATCGCGTCTGAAAAAAATCGCCGTCCGGAATACCCGGAAGTGACGCAAAGAAGGCGGCGCCCAGGGACCGATAATCCTGGACCGAGGACGCCACCAAAATTCCCCAGCCAGGCGCAACCGCGCGGGGCCGGCAGCACATAAGCTGCCGGCCAAACTGACAAGGTACCTAAGAAAGGGCAACGCCGTTACCCAAACGAAAAAAAAGGCTCCCCGCACTTTCCCTAAGAAAGGGGGGGAATAAACCATCTAGTCCACCTGTCCAGGAGGACAGAAAAAAACACAGTGGGCTGGGGGTTGTCTTTTCTGGGGGGGGGGGGCTCCTTTTAAGGAGATACTTAATTGTTAAATTTAGTTATTAGTCTTGGGCTCATTAAACATTCCGCCGGTCCTACCAGTCCACGGGGGGTGGTTAACCCCATCTGTGCTGCCGGTAGGACGTAAGGGATACTGCATTTACATTGGTGCTATGAAAAAAAAACCACTTTTTGTGCTAGATAGGTGACAGGGACGTAAATTTGTAAAAATCGTCTGTTCCATTGCTGGGTGACATTTTGCCAGTTTTGCCGTATACAAACCCCTGCTCTGCATAGGTGACAGAGAGGTAAATTTCTAAAAATCATCTGTTACATTGGTGGGTGACATTTTGCCAGTTTTGCCCTATACAAACCCCTGCTCTGCATAGGTGACAGGGAGGTAAATTTCTAAAAATCATCTGTTACATTGGTGGGGGACATTTTTCCAGTTTTGCCGTATACAAACCCCTGCTCTGCATAGGTAAAAGGGAGGTAAATAAAAAAAAATCATCTGTTATATTCTTGGGCCATAAAGTACCCCTGCACTGCATACCTGACTTGGAAATATATTCAATATATTCAGTAAATTAGGTGGCCTTCAGATTGTTAGGTGATCTGTACCCCTTTTTTCTTTTAAAGTACCCCTGCACTGCATACCTGACTGGGAAATATATTCTGTAAACTAGGTGACCTTCAGATTGTTGGGTGATCTGTACCCCTTCTTTTCTTCAAGTACCACTGCACTCAGTGTCGGACTGGGGTACATAGGGCCCAGGAGAGTACAAAAAATCATGGGGCCCCATAGCAAAACTCAGAATTGGGCCCCCCCTTAAAAAAAAGTACAATTATTGCACTAACCTAAGGGCTCACATGCACACATAGGTCTTTTTGTCCACATCCAATCAACATTGTTTGCAGATCGGATACGGAATGCAGACAGACAGTGTCCATGTTTTGCGGACCGCAAAAACGGCTATGGCCATGTGCATGAGCCCTTATAAGAACAATATGGGTACATGTGGGTATTATGTGCGTTGTGTTTAGGTTCACATAAAGCATCTAACAGGTTAAAATGGCAGAACTGGTGCTAACTCCATAGCCGACACCAACAGCTGATGGCACAGGTTCAACCTTTGAGCCTGTGCCATTACTGCTCTACACATCTATGTAGCAGAGCAAGAAGAGGTCTACATGTGTGCGTATAACATATAAAAAAAAAAATATATATATATATATATATATATATATATACATATAATATTACATAGACATATGCTTGAGATTCTGAGCGGGGGTTCAGTACCTCCTACCTCCCATTGCCTTTTTAGAAATAGGCTGTTAGTAATTAGGCAATAAAGGGCAGGGACTGAACCCCCCCTTCAGAATTTAAAGCATATGTCTATGGGGGGGCTGCTGTGTGGTAAGCAGTGAATAGTGTTTTGTGTGTGTATATATATATATATATATATATATATATATATATACAAATAGTAAAGATTGTGGCAGCACCGTATCAAGTTCAAACGGCGGGTGCACGCCTCACAGAGACCAGCCAGTCTCTGGTATATATATATATATATATATATATATATACTCACACATTAGTATATATACATACACACCAATGAACCAGTGTAAACTCACTATGTCCTCCTTCCACCCGGCAGCACATGCACGGTCTGTCTGCTGTGCGATGTGGGATGCTGGAGATACCTTTCTGGCTAGGCTCTGCGGGTCACAGTGGTGAGGAGGTCAGAGTAGTTAAGCGCTGCTAACCCTGCCGGGGCCGCTCTCTGTCACATGGCTCTGCTGCTGCTAAACCTGTAATGAGGACAGGTACATCCTGCAGGAGAAGCAGCAGCAGGGCGTGTTTTAGACAAAATGTTGGCTCTGGGCAAAATAAGAAGGGGGGCCCACATCTTGTAATAATGTGCTAAAAACACAGTCCGAAAACCCCCGCCGATCAGCTGTTTGAGGAGACGGAGCGTGCTGTTCACTGCTGCTGTCCCATAGGCATATAGCAGCAGGGCAGGAAGAGAGAAGGGAGACGGCATGTGCCGCACAGCGCTCGCCATCTCCTCATACATCTGATCAGTGGGAGTCCCGAGTGTCAGACCTCTGCCCCTCTTGAAGCTACCCCCAATACTGTGCCTGTTCTGCTCCCCCCATGTCAACAAACACTATACTATACACCCAGACTGCCCTCATTAGTAATGGTGCCCCTAAGGCCTCATGAACACAGCCTCACTGTTTGCTATGACGCCGTGTGCTTCATGCCGCCACTGGACTACAGTAATACACTCGTATGGGTGTATTACTGAAGTCCAGCGGCGGCATGAAGCACATGGCGTCATAGCAACCAATGATGCCGTGTGCTGCCGCTGTCAGCAGGATTCCAGGCAGGGATACCACGGTCTGCGCACGGCCGTGTTCCAGGTCCATGTGCATGAGGCTTAATAGTGATAATACTCCCCATTAGTAGCAATGCCCTCCATATTGCGTCAAATAATAATAACGCCCCTACAGTACCCTAGTAATAATAATATACCCAAAATGCTCCCAGTGGCTCTAATGTCCTCCTGTAGTGCCCCCCACTAGTTCCAATATATATTGCTTCTCCCCATAGTGCCTTAGGTTGCAATGATATCATTGCGGCTTCTTGCTCAGTTCTAATAGCCTGAGGCTTGTGAAGTTGGATGGCCATGAGTGCGCCCCCCTTTATGGTGGTGCCCTAAGCAGATGACTACACTCCCCTATCCAGCGTCCCGGCCCTTATTCAGAGCATATTACTGCAGGAAGTATAACAGGAGAGGACTATAACTCCCAACATGTCTACGCCATTATTATTTAATATCAGAGCACATCACAGGGGGACGTATAAGAGGATGGGACTACAACTCCCGGCATGCCCAAGCCGTTATTATGTAATATCAGAGTACATTATAAGAGGAGATATACAACTCCCAGCATATCCAGGGTGTTGTAATGTACCCTGATATTAACCACTTCAGCCCCTCTAGCTTAAACCCCCTTAACAACCTCAGTCCCCCTAGCTTAAACACCCTTAATGACCAGGCCACTTTTTACAATTCTGCACTACGCTACTTTCACCGTTTATTGCTCCGTCATGCAACTTACCACCCAAATGAATTTTACCTCCTTTTCTTCTCACTAATAGAGCTTTCGATTTCTATAATGGCCCGCGTTCCGCAATTCCTCAATTTCATTGCTGCTGACATTTTTCCTTTTTCTGATATTTTACTTTTTTTGACGAAATTTTTGCAAAAAAATGACATTTTTCACTTTCTGTTGGAAAATTTGCCAAATAAAACTACATTTCTCTATAAATTTTTCTCAAAATTTATTGTTCTACATGTCTTTGATAAAAAAATGCAATAAGTGTATATGTATTGGTTTGGGTAAAAGTTATAGCGTTTACAAACTATGGTGCAAAAAAGTAAATTTCCGCACTTTGACTTTCTGAGCACCTGTCCTGTTTCCTGAGGTACTACAATGCCCAGACAGTAGAAAAACCCCATAAATGACCCCATTTCGGAAAGTAGACACCCTAAGGTATTCACTGAGGGGCATAGTGAGTTCATGGAAGTTTTTATTTTTTGTCACAAGTTAGCGGAAATGTTTTTTATTTTATTTATTTTTTTCAAAAAATTTCATTTTCAGCTAACTATGCCCATCAGCGAATACCTTAGGGTGTCTTCTTTCTAAAATGGGGTCACTTGTGGGGTATTTATACTGCCCTGGAATTTTAGGGGCCCCTAAAGCCTGAGAAGAAGTCTGGAATCCAAATGCGTAAAAATGCCCTGTGAAATCCTAAAGGTACTCATTGGAATTAGGGCCCCTTTGCGCATCTTGGCTGCAAAAAAGTGGCACACATGTGGTATCGCCGTACTCAGGAGAAGTAGGGCAATGTGTATTGGGGTGTATTTTTACATATACCCATACTGTGTGTGAAAAATATCTCTGTACGGCCTCATGCACACGACCGTATGTATTTTGTGGTCCGCAAACCGCGGATCCGCAAAACACCGAAGATGCTCCGCGTTCCGTTCCACAATTTGCGTAACGGAACGCGGGCCATTATAGAAATGCCTATTCTTGTCCGCAAAAAGGACAAGAATAGGACATGCTCTATTTTTTTTGCGGGGCCACGGTACATCCAATGAGTACCTTTTAGGATGGCATTTTTACGCATTTTTCTTCTCACGCTTTAGGGCCCCTAAAATGCCAGGGCAGTAAAAATACCCCAAATGTGACCCCATTTTAGAAAGAAGACACCCCAAGTTATTCTGTGAGGGGCATGGCGAGTTCATAGAAGATTTTTTTTTTTGGCACAAAAAGCGTAATTTGATTTTTTTGTTTTTTCTCACAAAGTCTCCCTTTCCGCTAACTTGTGACAAAAAGTTCAATCTTTCATGGACTCAATATGCCCCTCAGCGAATACCTTGGGGTGTCTTCTTTCCAAAATGGGGTCACGTGAGGTTTTTGTACTGCTCTGGCATTTGAGGGTCTCCGCAATCATTACTTGTATGGCCAGCATTAGGAGTTTCTGCTATTCTCCTTATATGGAGCATACGGGTAATGAGATTTTTTTTCCGTTCAGCCTCTGGGCTGAAAGAAAAAATGAACGGCACAGATTTCTTCATTCGCATCGATCGATGTGGATGAAAAAATCTCTGCCAAATAATATGCAAGAAAAAAAAGAGGGGCCTGGCGATTGCCAGGACATAGGGGCTCCGCCCAAACATCCATACCCACTTCAGCTCCTATGTCCTGGCAAACGTGATTTCTCCATTCACATCGATCAATCGATCATTGTGGAGGAAGACATCTTTGCCAGATTTTTTTATACAAAGTGTTTGCCAAAGCATATGAACTCCAACACCTCTCCTCAGCTCATATGCCTGGGCAAACCTACCTGTACTGCGGAGAAGAAATCTCGTCCTGCAGCGCTGCATACACCGACTTCACGTGTCTTCTGACAACAGCGCAATGCTTCTCTCAGAATGCACATGCTGCAGCGTTTTCGTCGGTTGGTCCGTTGGTCTACCTGAAAAATAAAGGGTGGTTAGGGGGAAAAAAAAAAAAAAGAAGAAAAAACAGGCAGCAGGCTCATAAACTTGAAAGTTACAAACTTTATAAAACCTGAACATAAAACATTTTTTATCAAACCTGAACATCAAAACTTTTTAAACCTGAACTAACTCAAGATTTATTTTTCTTGCTATCTGTTTAATTTTTTTTTTTTTTTACCATTTCACTCTTTATTTTCCTAGCAGAAACCTCTCCTTTCCCATGGGACAATGTGTAAAGTGTAAATCACACAGAGATGGTGCGAAGTACATTATGCACTTTATCCCAATTGAAAGGAGAGGTTTCTACCGTTTCACATTTCTGCCATTAGCACACCAGCACCCCTATGTGTTAGGGTCTCTCAAAACCTAGTATCCTGAGAGACCCTAGATCCTGAGTGTAAAAACTACCTGTGTCCTGCAATCCCTACGTCCCTAAGTGTACCTGAGTGTGGTACTTCCGGAAACACTCCCCTAGGCATAGGGCAGGGTGGTCAGGGCAGTCAGGACAGAAATAGAGGGTGTCATGCCTTATTCCACTCCTGCTACAGACACGACATCTTTTTCGGGGTGGCGGTTGGTTTGAGGTACCAGCAACGACATTGGGGAAATGTCGCTCGTGTAGACGGCTCACTACACTGGTGGTTGGGGCCACGGAACCTCCTGGATAAAGGAGGTTCTCGATGATCTCTTCTTGAAATTTGAGGAAGGATCCTGTTCTCCCAGCCTTACTGTAGAGAACAAAACTATTATATATAGCCAATTGAATTTGATATACAGACACCTTCTTATACCAGCGTCTGGTCCTGCGGGAAAGCAAATATGGGGCCAACATCTGGTCATTGAAGTCCACCCCTCCCATGAGCAAATTATAGTCGTGGACCGAGAGGGGCTTTTCAATGACACTGGTTGCCCATTCAATTTGGATTGTTGTGTCTGCGTGAATGGTGGAGAGCATGTAAATGTCACGCTTGTCTCTCCATTTCACCGCGAGCAGTTCTTGGTTACACAAGGCAGCCCTCTCCCCCCTTGCAAGACGGGTGGTAATGAGCCGTTGGGGGAAGCCCCGGCGACTAGGTCGCGCGGTGCCACAGCAACCAATCTGTTCTAGGAACAACTGCCTGAAGAGGGGCACACTTGTGTAGAAATTGTCCACATAAAGATGGTACCCCTTGCCGAATAAGGGTGACACCAAGTCCCAGACTGTCTTCCCACTGCTCCCCAGGTAGTCAGGGCAACCGACCGGCTCCAGGGTCTGATCTTTTCCCTCATAGATCCGAAATTTGTGTGTATAGCCTGTGGCCCTTTCACAGAGCTTATACAATTTGACCCCATACCGGGTGCGCTTGCTTGGGATGTACTGTTTGAAGCCAAGGCGCCCGGTAAAATGTATTAGGGACTCGTCTACGCAGATGTTTTGTGCGGGGGTATACAAATCTGCAAATTTCAGGTTGAAGTGGTCTATGAGGGGCCGAATTTTGTAGAGCCGGTCAAAAGCTGGGTTGGCTCTGGGACGGGAGGTGGTGTTGTCGCTAAAGTGCAGGAAACGCAGGATGGTCTCAAATCGTGTCCTGGACATGGCAGCAGAGTACATGGGCATGTGATGAATTGGGTTCGTGGACCAATATGACCGCAATTCATGCTTTTTTGTTAGGCCCATGTTGAGGAGAAGGGCCAGAAAAGTTTTAAATTCGGAAACTTGGACTGGTTTCCACCGGAAAGACTGGGCATAAGAGCTTCCCGGGTTGGCGTTTATAAATTGAGTGGCATACCAATTTGTTTCTGCCACGACTAGGTCAAAGAGCTCCGCAGTGAAGAACAGCTCAAAAAACCCCAGTGCCGATACGATCTGAGCTGTCTCCGCCCGAACTCCTGACTGGGCGGTAAAAGGGGGAACTAATGGTGCGGCTGAAGTTGGGGGCTGCCAATCAGGATTTGCCAGCACCTCAGGGATTCTAGGGACTCTACGGGCCTGTCTGTGCGGTGGCTGCGACGGGGGAACTATTGCACATCCCACCGTACCAGCTTCAACTGCCCTTCTGGTGCTTGCCACTTCACCATGTTCTACGGCAGTGCTGGTACTAAGTCCAGAAAGGGCTGCGCTGCTGGTGCATGCCTCACCACGTAATCCGACAGCGGCAGCCCCACTCTGCTGCCCTTGAAACGGATCCTGCGCAACCTGTGGTCTAGCGACACGGGGCCGGGTACGCCTGGTGCTATCAGGGACCTCAACCTCCTCGTCCGAACTTTGGGTCAGACTGCCACTGCTTTCTACAGGTTCATATTCTGACCCGCTAAATTCGTCAGATGAGGGTTCCCATTCCTCATCCGACTGGGTCAGAATCCTGTAGGCCTCTTCAGGAGAATACCCCTTATTTGACATTTGGACAACTAAATTTAGGGGGTATTCCCTGAGACTACCCAAGTAAAAGAGCAAGCCTGTCTTACAAATGGGAGGCTAGAGAAGTACAGGAAGCCGCTGCGATTGATAAAAAAGATCAAAACTGATTTTTTTTATTGCCGCAGCGCTTGTGAAGTGATTGTGCAGTGATAAAAAAAAATTAAAATTTTTGTCACTGCGGCGGGGTGGGCGTGGGTGAACGCATGTCTGATCAGGCAAACACTGTGTTTTGGGTGGGGGGTGAACTAAGGTGACACTAATACTATTATAGATCTGACTGTGATCAGTTCTGATCACTTACAGATACTATAAAAGTACAAATGCTTCTTCAAAGTTGAGAAGAATAATAGGCAGCACTCACCACGGCGTTTTCTTTCTTCCTTTATTTCATGTATATATTGTACATACGGTTAAGCGGTTAGGCGGCAGTTACAGCCCAATTTCACCCACAGCGGCGACGGCCGTTTCGCACAAACTCACTGCGCTTCTTCTGGCCACTAAGAAGCGCAGTGAGTTTGCGCGAAACTGCCGTCGCCGCTGTGGGTGAAATTGGGCTGTAACTGCCGCCTAACCGCTTAACCGTATGTACAATATATACATGAAATAAAGGACGAAAGAAAACGCCGTGGTGAGTGCTGCCTATTATTCATCTCAACTTTGAAGATTCGTTTGACACTATTTACTGTGTAGGATAGTGCACCTGTGTACACGGCAAAAGGGATTACTGTGGAAGCCTTAAATGAACATTGAATTGGAGTAGCCTAGGACAGTGCCACCAGCCTACATTTGCGAAAGTACAAATGCTGATTAGCGCTACGCTAATCAGCGAATCGGTGACTGCGGTGCGGTGGGCTGGGCGCTAACGGAAGCTAACTACCTGCCAAAGGGACCTAAACTATCCTAAACCTAGCAGTCAATACTAGTGAAAAAAAAAGTGACAGTTTACACTGATTATTTTTTTTCCTTTCACTAGTGATTGACAGGTGATTGAAAGGGGTGATCAAGGGGTTAATTGGGGTGATGGGGGGTGATCTGGGGCTAAGTATGTAGTGCTTGGTGTACTTACAGTCACATGTGCTCTCTGCAGGGTCCAACCAACAAAAAGGACCCAGCAGAGAGCACAGAAGCCATTTAAGACATTATATTTATAAATATAATGTGTTAGATGGCTTGCGATTTGTTTTTTTTAAAAGTCATCAGCCTGCGAGCGCCGATCATTGGCTGGCAGGCTGATGACCAACTCCTTCTTAAACTTTTTAACACCGCGCAGTGCGCATGCGCGGCGGCATCAGCGCGTAATCTCGCGTCTTGCGACATGACGCGCCGATGCGTCGACCCAGAGAAAGAGGACCGCCCGCCGGACGCATCCGTGCGTTAGGCGGTCCTGAGGTGGTTAATGACCAGACCACTTTTTACAATTCTGCACTACACTACTTTCACGATTTATTGCTCGGTCATACAACTTGCCACCCAAATGAATTTTACCTCCTTTTCTTCTCACAAATACAGCTTCCCTTACGTCCTACCAGCAGCACAGATGGGGTTAACCACCCCCCGTGGACTGGCAGGACCGGCGGAATGTTTAATGAGCCCAAGACTAATAACTCAATTTAACAATTAAGTATCTCCTTAAAAGGAGGAAGTCAACCCCCAGCCCACTGTGTTTTTTTCTGTCCTCCTGGACAGGTGGACTAGGCGGTTTGTTCCCCCCTTTCTTATGAAAGTGCGGGGAGCCTTTTTTTCGTTTGGGTAACGGCGTTGCCCTTTTTTCCTAGGTACCCTTTCAGGTTGGCCGACAGCTTATTTGCTGCCGGCCCCGCGCAGTTGCGCCTGGCTGGGGTATTTTGGCGGCGTCCTTGGTCCAGGATTCCCGGTCCTTGTGCGCCGCCATCTTCCAGAGGTGACGCGGGGACTCTCCTTTTGCATCACCTCCGGGTAATCCGGCCGTGATTTTTTCACGGGCACGATTTTTTTCATAGATGCTATTTTTTTATGCATCTTCCTGTGCAGGATTTACTGGGGGAAGGGTGGATTGGCTATCCCTCCCTTTCCCTATTTTGGGAGGCTGTGTGCTCCCGTTCAGTCTCTGGCTACATATGCTTTTCAGCTAGATCCCAGAGTCCTAAAATTGGTGTTGTTCCACTTGTGGTGTTTTTTTCCTCAGCTGCCTCCGGTCTGTTTTTTCTTCCTCTCCTGCGTAGTTAGGTGGTTTACAAATGTTTTATTTGTCCCTTTTTTTCCCGCAGTGATGTCTTCTCCGCGGGATTCGGAAGGCAGGAAAGTGGATTCCAAAAAGAAGCATCTATCCTGCTACCATTGCAGCAGTCAACGGTTATTGTAAGCTGATCATACCTGCACTCGTGAGATCGCAGAAGCTAAACAGCTTACGGCTGGGCTAAGACCAGCTTGGGAGACCGGTTGGGAATCCCTGGGTCTGTTGACTTAACCTACACCAGGTGTTACAGCTGCTGTTAGAGGTTTCTGACCTCTAGTGAACCTATGTTGCAGGATATGTATCAATGGCTCTATTAAAGGAGTCATAGGCCTGCTGGATGGAAAGGCTTCCTATTCGTGCCCAGGCCCCTATGGAGACCTCTGTCCCGGTAGAGAGACCTTCTTGGTCTCCTTAGTTTCTTCCTCCTCGGATGAGGAGGAGCTGACTTTGTGTTTTCTCCCCTGGAAAGACACAGAAGTTGCTCAAGTCCATCAGGTCGGGGGACCATGATGTTGACTGTGGGGAGCCTCCCGTTCCCGCTACTCGGGCACATAGTGTCTTCAGAGCGGATGAGACCCTCCTCTCTATCATGATATAGAGTGGAAAAAACCTGGAAAAGGTCCGGTTTTAACAAAGTTTAAATCCATGTTCCCGATGGCTTAACCCTTGGTGGATTCGTGGGGATCCATTCCCAAGGTGGATATGGCTATTGCCAAGTTGTCCAAGCGCACTCTGGTTCCGGCAGCGATGGGTCTAGCTGCAGGACCCCCTTGCAGAGTGCACACTAAGACGGGGTGTTACGGCAGCTGCGGCTTCCGCTTCCACAGCCATAGCGGCTTTTGAAGTCTCTACGTTCCTCCGATCTCGCCTGGATCAAATTCAAGTTGATGTGAACCAGAGGTTTTTTCCAGGACGACATACTGGCTGTTTTCAAGACCATCAACCTGGCTACGGACTTCTTGTGCGATACCGCACAGCTCCAGTTGAAGCTAGCGAGGGAGCTTCCCGCTAGCAAAGCAAGTCCTGGGAACGAGGCCAAACATAGATCCTTGCTCTTGAAGCTAAGCAGCTGGTCTGTGGCTCATGGGAGACCAAGTGCTCCTTTGGCACCCTGTAACAATACTATCAAATAATGTCAGGGGCCTATATATAGCGTGGCCCATATTCCATTTTGGCTTGAGCCTTGGGTCGCTGACAATTCCTCAAAATACGGCTTATATGGGAGGAGCCTGAGATGGAAAATCCACCTCCTGACTACGGGCCTCTTCGAGGCTCTTGGTTAATTCCCGTTACTCCTACCAATAAGCTTCATGTACCCGTCGGGAGTCGTCTCTCCCACTTCTGAGAAGAATGGATCCAAGAGATCTCGGATCCCTGGGTCCTGAATATCATTTCCAACGGTTATTTAGTCAACAACACCTCTATTCCTCTGGACAGGTTTGTCAAGATCAACCTTCTACAAGCTACCAAGGAGGCGATCCTAGAGGCTTACATTCAGGACTACATTTGCAAAGGGGCTCTGGGGGAGGTTCCGGCAGGAGAACGGGGCCTAGGGATCTATTCACCAGTTTTTCTGGTTCCCAAGGCTTCAGGAGATCTCCCGGATGATTATCGATCTGAGATATTTCAATCGATTTATAAGGAAGGTGTAGAAACCATCAGGTCAGTAGTTCACGTCGTCAATCCTGGAGACGTGATGGCAACCCTGGACCTCAAGAATGCATATCTGCACATCCCGATCCATCCTGGTTCCAGGAAGCATATCAGGATCACGGTCCAGGTGTCCGGTGTCGTCAGGCATCATCTCTTTGTTGCCCTTCCCTTTGGCATTTCTTCTGCCCCTCACACTTTTACCAAGGTGGTGGTTCTGTGGTGGCGGCTTTGAGGCTTCAAGGACTGACCATCATTCCTTATCTGGACGACTGGCTTTGAAAGCCTCTGCTCTAGCGGTCCTAACCCAACTTCTTCAGGTAACAATCTCCTTTCTGTTCCACCTAGGTTGGATCATCAGCTGGTAGAAGTCGAACGTGAGCCCGTCGACTTCAGTAAGATATCTAGGCTTCATAACCGACTCCACTGGGATGTCGCTCCAGTTGGGTTCAGAACACGGCAAGTTCCTTTCCCCGGCGAGTTCCAATCCGGACTCTCATGAAGATGTTGGGGCTCATGTCAGCGTCTGCGGAAGCAGTCCCTTGGGCTCTATGGCACCTCTGCCCTCTACAGTCGGAGGTCCTTTCCTAATGGAATGGCAGCCCTGCTGGTCTAAACTCCCTGTGCTCCCTGACTTGGCAAACTCGGTATTCCCTCAGGTGGTGGTGCCATCTTTTAGATGGGAAGTCTATGACCCAGCCAGTCTGGGTCATATTGACTATGGATGCGTCCTAAGTAGGCTGGGACGCTCACCTAGGCGACTCTCCAGTTCACGGGACCTGGTTTCCTCAGGAGTGGCTTTTTTCATCCAATCTCCGCGAGATTCAAGCTATCCGGTTAGCCCTCCTTCACTTAGCCCCGCAGATCCGGGGCAAAGCGGTGAAAGTCCAGTCAGACAATGTGACTGCGGTACTTTACATCAACCAGCAGGGAGGCACGAGATCACTTCCCCTCCTGTCAGAGATCGGGGTGATTCTGGATTAGGCAGAGTTGTACCTTCCCACTTATCTGCGATCCACATCCAAGGCTCCCTCAATATGATAGCGGCTGAGCCGCGGTCTTCCGTCGGTGGAGTGGTCTTTACATCCGGAGAATCAAGCAGATAGTCCTCAAGTGGGTATGCCAGAGGTGGAACTCATGGCAACAAGGTTCAATGCCAAGGTGGAGAGGTTCTGCTCCCTTTACAGGGAGGACAACCCCCTGGCGTTAGACGCTCTGTCAATATCCTGGAGGTTCAGGCTGGCTTACATCTTCCCTCCCTTTTCCATGATACCGAGGGTATTGATGAAAATCCGTCAGGATCAGGCCTTGGTGATAGCCATCATACGGTTTTGGCCGAAGAGATCCTGGTTTACCTAGCTCACCCAGTTGAGTCGAGGACAATATTGGAGGCTCCCCCCACAGCAGACCCTGGTGTCGTGGGACACTCACCTCTGCTCAGATCTGCACAGATTCAACCTGACAGCCTGGAGGTTGATCAGTCCCTTCCCAGAATAGAAGGGCTTTCAGAGTCGGTCCTGAGAACGCTGTCTCATTCTAAAGCGGACTCTACCAAGAGAGCCTACTCTTGTATTATGAGGATATTCTCATCCTGTTGTACCTCAACTGAGGTGGCGTCTGCAGATCCGCCCCTCTCCGCTATCCTTCAGTTCCTGCAAGACAGCCTTGATAGAGGCCTTGCCCTTCTACTCTGAAGGTTCAAGTTTCAGCCATCTCAGCTTGCCTTAACAGGCTTTTTTCTCAGGACCCGCAGATCAAACGGTTCCTTAAAGGAGCTGAAAGATTAAAGCCTAAAAAAAAAAAAGAGGGGAAAGGGCATAGGAGTGCTTGCGAAGTAAAGCTGCGATAACTAATAAAGATCCCAAAATTTCAAAAGTGATCTTTATAGCGCCGCAGTGATTTTACAGTGTTTTTGCAGTGATCAAAAAAATATATTTTTGACACTGCGGTGGGGCGGACTGAACACAAGTGTGCGCACAAGATCAGGCCTGATCGGGCGAACACTGCGTTTTTTGTAGAGCCTAAGGTAACCGTAATGTACTGATATAGATCTGATTGCGATCAGTCTTGATCACTTACAGATACTATATAGTACTAGTGCTGATTAGCGACAGCGATGACGCTAATCAGCGACTAATCAGTGACTGCGGTGTGCGCTAACTACCTAACAAGTAGCTAACTAACTGGCGGTGATAAGTGACCCTTAGGCCCCATTCACACATACACAATTCTGTTCCGCATTTTGCGGAACGGAATTGCAGACCCATTCATTTCTATGGGGACAGACTTTGTCCCGCTCGGATCCGGAATTGCGGATCCGCACTTCCGGGTCCGCACTTCCATTCCGCAAAAATATAGAACATGTCCTATTCTTGTCCGCAATTGCGGACAAGGAAAGGCATTTTCTATAAAGTTTTGGCAATGTGCGGATCCACAAAATGCGGAAAGCACATTGCCGGTGTCCGTGTTTTGCGGATCCGCAAATCACATATGGATGTCTGAATGGAGCCTTACAGGGGGGTGATCAATGACAGGGGGGTGATCATGGAGTCTATATGGGGTGATCAGGGGTTAATAAGTGACGGGGGGGGGGGAGTGTAGTGTAGTGTGCTGCTTGGTGCTACTTACAGAGCTGCCTGTGTCCTTTGGTGGTCGATCCAAGTAAATGGGACCACCAGGGGACCAGGTAGCAGGTATATCAGACGCTGTAAACAAAACAGCATCTGATATACCTATTTAATGCTTCTTATTTAACATCTACAGGAGGAACATCCTGGCCGCCCGCAGGATGCATCCCTGTGTTAGGCGGTCGGGAGGTGGTTAAATAATAATGGCCTGGACATGCTGAGAGTTGTAGTTCTCTCCTCTTATACCTTCTCTTGTAATGTACTCTGATTACATAACAAGCTGGATATGCTGGAAGTTGTAGTCCTCTCCTCATACCTCCTCTTGTAATGTACCTAACAGGAGGTATAAGTGGACTACAACTCCCAGCATTTCCCTGGCACTTACATTTAATTCATACTTCTTCACATGGATGGCTGGTCTTCAATACTTTACTGCCCTGCTGAGCTCCGCCTCCTGTTTTGGTCACATGATGGTGAGGTCATCGCAGGTCCTTCATCCCCTCTGCTGAGTTCTGCCTGCTGCATCTGACATTATTGCAGGTCCTGTCAGCACTGTAGTAATGATTTCTATGTGAGGGAGGGGACCAGGGGTCAAGTCCTGGAAGAAAAAGTGTGGGAACTTGTTAGGAATATTCATTTCTTCCCCTCTTATTGGTAGTTGGTACCCCTGGTACTAGACTTCGGTATTCAGCTTGATTTGATTCTTTTCTAGCGCTAGGAGAGCAGCATTGACACATGATACGATTCTGGTATACAATGCCACTCTGACGTTTATTGGGTATATGAAACATATATAGTCGTAGTCCAATGACATGATGTTTAAGTTTATCCAATGATAGAGAGACACGAGTCTTAGCTACACATTTGTTATCTTATCTGTAGAGTCAAAGTTATGTGTCAGCAAAATAGTTTCTCCCTCAATGTGCCTCCTAACGCATATAGACCTTGGACTGCAATATAAACACATTACAGCTACACTACAGTCCAAAGTCCACTCCACACAAGCTCCAAGCAAACAAATGTATAGATGTAACTCAAAAAGCCCATATAAAATAGCTCAGTAATAGAACCCTTCAATCCCCTCTTAAAAACCATCTACATATTTCATTTTTGGTTTTTTCATTTTGTTCCTTTCAAAATATTTCTGTAAGTATTGTTGGTAATCCTCTGGAGACCCAGGGTTTCTTGAGGTACCTGAATGTATGCAACTAGTGGTGTATCTGAGACTCGCCTACATCTCATAAATGTATTAACTAATGAGGGTATACATTGGATACAGTAACAACACATGTTTGTATAAGGTCTCGTGGACTCTGTAAATCTTTAATCTAGGGCATTTAGGGCCTTCACTATCCTGATTATACTATTTTGTTCAGAATAAGAGGGTCCAGGAACAACTGGATCTTGCTCCTGAGCTCCTTTAGAGACTGTTTGATTATTTGGTGCACCACATAATAAACTAATCTCCTCTGGATGATAAATACAAGTGGTAATGAGTCCGATTGGCAAGAAAACACAAAGATTAATAATCAGCAGCAGACAAACAAATCTCCCAGAATATTGTGGGGTCTTCATCTTCAGCCTGTGGCAAGGCTTCTTCTGAGCTCCGCTCTTTGTCTTTGTTGGACACCGGAGAAGAAACCTCAGGGATCCTTTTCACTCTGCTAGCATGAATCCAGATCGGAGCCTCCTCTGTGAGAATCGCCGTTCTAGTGACTGCTACCACCGTGGTAGGGGTCCGAATGCCAGCTCCTTTGGATCTTTTCCTTTACGTAGTACCCTGACCACCACCATGTCTCCAGCTCGGAGCGGGTGCGTCGGTTCCTGTGGAAGAGAGGAGACTTACAAGCAACTTTTTCTTCAGTTTCACTAAGAACTTTAATCAGTTTTGTGACATATTCTCCCCTAATCTGGTCTATGTCGCCTTCCTGTACCACTAGGGGGTGATTTGCCCAAGGAGTTGGAAAGGGCCTACCTATGAGGATTTCAACGGGTGACAGTCCTAACCTCTTATTAGGAGTCATTCTTATTTCTGCCAATATAATAGGTAGAGTTTGTTTCCATTTCTCAAAAGTACCTGCTGTGGCTTTCCTAAGTTTGTCTTTAACTGTTTGATTCATGAATTCTACAAGAAATTTTTGATGCTGTTGTGCTCTACTCCGTAAAAATGTGCTATGAAAAGTGCAGCGCTGTGCTCGGGTATACATGGTTTCCCCTCTTTGCAGACCAATCCAGTGTGTGGATTTTTCTGCAAAACAGGATAAACCCAGTCTTTTCCTCGAGTATGTGCTTTGCAATGTATAACAGCTATTTGTGAGGGAAGCTGGAGGGTGGCCAACAGATCATCTATAAGCTGGGAATGAGATATTTTCTTACCGTCAGCTGTGGTGAAACCCCTGCGTTGCTAGATTACCCCATGGTCCCACACAACCCCGTGTGCATATCTGCTGTCTGTGTATATTGTGACAGGTTTGTGTATTTGACATGCCCTTGTAAGCGTCCCTCAAAGGAAAAATCAAAATGGTACTCTTATTAAACAGACGGCTTCCGCGGGGATGGAGGAAAGGAGAGTTGTGACATCAGGAACCACTGAGGCTATGGGCACAATGAGATTGTTGATTGCCCTCAAATCCTGGACAAAGCGGGTAGTACCATCTGCCTTTGTCACAGGATTGATAGGGGTAGAGTAAGGTGAAATCACCTCCTCGAGGATTTCTCCTCAGAAATTCTTCTATCATTGGCCGTAGCCCCTCAATCTTTTCCTTGGACAGTGGGTATTACTTTTGATACACTGGTGTGGCACCGGGTTTAAGATTGGCTTGATAAGGTGTGCAATCAATCAGGCCCATGTCATAGTCGCCCTGTGACCATAGTGAAGGGTTTATGTCTCCTAGCTCAGGGTGGTCCTATAAACTAACAAAAGTACATATAGCCGGGGTCACTATGGGCATGGTGGCTGAGTGAATACTTAGTCCGTCATTTTTTACTGTCACTGCCAAGTCCAACTTCACAAACAAGTCCCTTGTACATGTCTTTGTGAAACACACTGGAGGTGGTGCCGCTGTCTACCATGAATCTTACCTTCTTTCCTGCAACTTTAAGCAAAATAAACAGTGTATCTTTCCAGTGGGTGGTGACCTGTGTGAAGCTGGGGTGACTCCCTCCGGGCCCCGTCAGTAGGGTTGTTGATGATTCCAATTAATGGGGAACCTGGGCTGAGTCTGCGTACCCTGTCTATCTGTATTCTGTCCCCTTTGTGTCATGGGCTGTTGTTTGCTGTGTGCTCCCCTATTCTGCGTGTCTCTCCTGGGTGTTGTGCACTGTCTAGCCCAATGTCCCTCCTGTCCACAGTTATAACAGCAGTTATTCATGGTTTGGAAGTCTTGGCTTCTATCATTTGATCTATGAAAGTTTCCTGCTGTCTTTCGCATATTTCTCCCTTTACAGGCTTTCTTTAAATAAGCCACTGTGCCAGACGGAGCCACAGTAGGCTTGGGGCAGTGTTTAATAATTTTATTAAGGTCATCTATGTCCAAAGCCTTTTTCATCAGTTGATTACCAACCGTCAAAAAAGGCATGGATGTCTCAGATCCCCTTATCTCACTATCCTTTTTCCTCTTAACCCTTGTTCCTTAAATTATATCTCGATACAATTGAGGGTGGGGGTTGTTTACCAACTGTGTGTCCTGCTATTATGTGACTGGCTGCTATTAAATCCTGAGCGCTAAACAGTTAATTTTATGTACATATGAAGGTGGGGGATACAACTGATGTTTTTTTATCATTTTCCTTCTTAGTCTGTATCTCATGTAGTTTTCTATCGTCTTTTGATCTTTTTAAACCTTTGCACATGTTGGGGTCATACCAGTGAGGAGCTATCTCTAGCCATTGTTCTCCTCCTGTCTCCATATAATCCATATCCCATGAAGGGTCAGGTTCAAAATACGGCCAGGCGGCAGTGTCGCCTAAGCATAGACCCTTGACCATGTCCATGTGATATATGCTATTATCTCCTTCCCTGGGAAAGGGGTCTACCGCTTCCATTGCCTCTGTCCATCCTGCCAAATTATCTACCCATGGGTTAACAAGATAATAATTTGTAGGACTAACTCGGGCAACATATTATTTACATGATTCACCTGGTTCTAGTTTAGGGCATTCTGTCTTAGATTTTTGACTACTCATTATCAAAACTTATTTTCTTACAAACAGAATTCAAAACAGCAATAGCAAAACAGAATGTTAGTCTTGGGACGACAGCTGTACACTTACCACCCAGCCTGTCACTTCCCTTATATAAGTATGTTAGACAAAACAACTTATCATGCAAAACTTCTACAATTATCAAACAACTTATCATTCAAAACTTCTATAATTATCTTATTAAGAATCAAATCAAGCTGTGAAACCTTCTGTGAAGTCAAGCCCTCTGAAGTACGCTTTCCTTGTTACTGGACTTCCCTAAATTCCTAACTTGACAGTTCCCTGAACTGTGTACAACTCCCTGAGTTGTATCGTATGTGTCCCTGACACAATACTGGGTACTCCCTGAGTACCTATCTGACAGTTCCCTGAACTGTGTACAACTCCCTGAGTTGTATCGTATGTGTCCCTGACACAATACTGGGTACTCCCTGAGTACCTATCTGACAGCTCCCTGAGCTGTGTACAACTCCCTGAGTTGTATCGTATGTGTCCCTGACACAATACTGGGTACTCCCTGAGTACCTATCTGACAGCTCCCTGAGCTGTGTACAACTCCCTGAGTTGTATCTTGTGTCCCTGACACAATACTGGGTACTCCCTGAGTACCTAATCTAACAGTTCCCTGAACTGTGTACAACTCCCTGAGTTGTATCTATGTATCCCGGATACAAAAAAAAAAAAAACTCTGTACTTACTCCGAGGCGTGGCCAGTGCCCTCGGATCGGCCAGAGGACAAAATTGGTGTCTCTTCTCACCAGACCCGAGGATGACCTTCTCGATCCCGGACAGAGCCCCCAGATTGTTAGGAATATTCATTTCTTCCCCTCTTATTGGTAGTTGGTACCCCTGGTACTAGACTTCGGTATTCAGCTTGATTTGATTCTTTTCTAGCGCTAGGAGAGCAGCATTGACACATGATACGATTCTGGTATACAATGCCACTCTGACGTTTATTGGGTATATGAAACATATATAGTCGTAGTCCAATGACATGATGTTTAAGTTTATCCAATGATAGAGAGACACGAGTCTTAGCTACACATTTGTTATCTTATCTGTAGAGTCAAAGTTATGTGTCAGCAAAATAGTTTCTCCCTCAATGTGCCTCCTAACGCATATAGACCTTGGACTGCAATATAAACACATTACAGCTACACTACAGTCCAAAGTCCACTCCACACAAGCTCCAAGCAAACAAATGTATAGATGTAACTCAAAAAGCCCATATAAAATAGCTCAGTAATAGAACCCTTCAGAACTCACCCAAGATCCACTGCAGCTCTTCCTCACTACAGACGCGCGGGCAGGAGGTTGACGTCTGATGTCATCTCCCAGCCTGCACGCACCGCACGTCTCTTCCTCCACCAGGAGAGGTCCGCCCTCAGCCCCGCCCCCTACTAACTCCAGGCAGCTAACAGGTAAAGCCGACGGGCGTCTGTGCAGACTTGTTGAAAGGGCTGGAGGAGGGGGGGGTGTCGGGGCGAGCGCTGATGTAAGTTGGTAGGCGGCAGAGGAGATGATGATTAGCCTGGCTTCACCACCAGGCGTTTGACCCTGAAAGGGAACGGCGTTCCTGCTAAGAAAAAAGTGCAGGAACGCCGTTCCCATGCGTTCCCACTCGACTCGAGCCCTGGAGGGGACCTTACAACACCCCACCCCCACCCTGACCCTGAGCAGCAGAGTAAGTCAGACTAACCCTAAGTTCACACCTGAGCGTTTTACAGCGCGTTCAAGCGCGCTGTAAAACGCTCAACACATGAAAACCAATGCTTTCCTATGACCCTGGTTCTCACTTGAGCGTTTTACAGCGCGTTTGAAGGCGCTGTAAAACGCCCGACGCATAAACAAGTACTTGAGCTTTTTTTGGGGTGTTTCCTATTTGCAAAAACGCGCTGAAATCCGCGCGACAAAAACGCACGTAAAATGGAATATCATCACTGCCGCCATGTAAACCATACGTGTCATTACTGGAGAATGGGACACACTGGGCAGAATTTTTCGGGCATAAGTCCAACCCCCTTTGCAGGTCATAAACTTTAACAAAGCCCGAGCAAAGGTGCTAGAGGAGCAACGTGAGCAAAGGGCACAAACGGAGGGTCATAACTGAAACAGAGGCATTAGGGTCACCTGAGGCAGGGTAATAGTGGGGATCCTGGAGCATAGGTATTAGGGAGCAACTGGAGAAGAGGCAATATTAGTGGTGCATTTAGAGTTGGGGGCATTGGGGGACATTTGCGAAGTTGTGGCACTAATGGGGGTGCACCTAAAGCAGAGGCATTGGGGGGACCTAGGGCAGAGTCCCCCCACACCACTCTGAAATCTGCAGAGAGCAGCACACATACACAGATCTGTGTCTGCTATAAACAAATCCCCTATTTCCCCCTTAGGGTACGTTCACACAACGACATTTATCGCGCGATAAATAGGGCACAACTTCACTGCAACATTTGTCGCATCAATGTCGCGCGACAATTTTTATAATGGGAGTCTATGGTGTAGCATTGCAACATGCGACATACTGCGACGCAACAGTCGCAGAAAAATCCATCTTGAATGTCGCGCGAATGTCGTCGTGTGAACGTACCCTTACAGTCTTCTACAGCTCACTGCTGTCACACCCAAGGAATAAGCCCAGCACCGCAGAGGAGTCCTTCTCTCCAGCAGCCACAGCTTTATGACAGCAGGGAGGGCAGGAATCCCCCACCTCCCTAGTTAGCCAGTCTGAGCCTGATAGTGAAAATCTATACCTCAGATCAAAAAGAGGAACATTTATGGAGCAAAGAGGGACAGAGGGACTTGGGTCAAAAAGAGGGACTGTCCCTCCAAAAGACAATTTAATCACGGATATGAGTCACGTGATACTTCTTGCCACATCTGCAATGCAAATCTCCCGCTGATCCCATTATGGATATACAGAGACCTAGCTAGTTACTCTATGACAGTATGAACCCGTATTTATTAACTTTAAAAAAAATTATAATAATGTCCCCAGTATGCAAATAAGTACCCCAAAAAAAGGTACTCTGAGCCCAGCAGCTGGATGACACAAGCCATTCATTCTCCTCTGTGCTCCTCATTCATTACAATGAGCACTGTGTCACTGCTCAGGAGACAGGGCTGAGGGTCTGGTGCATTTGCAGAAGTTGTCACCATTTCCTACCATTGCCTGTATCTTAAGGGACTCCACATAATGAGTAAGTTGCTGCTGGAGAAATGCAAACCATAGTTAATGGCTGGCTGCCTCTAAATTCTTACTGAATACAGCCTGCCTGGATGCCCCCCCACAAAAAAAAAAAAAGACCACAGGCTTCCAAAAACAGACACCCTCCCCTACTCCAGGACAGAAGCCATGCATGCACCAGGGGCATCATGTCAATAGTGAGGTGTCCCAGAGATGGAACCATTCCCCTCCTGCAGACTGGGGTAATACAAAGCTGCTCATTTGTCAGCAGCAGCACACTGACAGCCTAGTGACAGCGCAGGATACAGGGACAGGCTGTGGGATTTACCTAGGCCGGAGCTGGCATGGTTGGGACCTCTGATGCTGTCTGCTCTTTTATTAGTACAGGAGTAGTGTTGAGCGAACAGTTCGAAAATCGTTCGGGTCCGTACCGAATTCTGGGGTGTCCGTGACACGGACCCGAACCCGGACATTTTCAAAAAAGTTCGGGTCCGGTGTTCGTCGATTACTTCCCGCTTTCTGAAGGGCTGCACAGCAGCCAATCAGCTAGCGTTTTACTTCTTGCCTACTAATGGCATGGCTGTGATTGGCCAAGTGCAGCATGTGACCCAGCCTCTATTTAAGCTGGAGTCACGTAGCGCCGCACGTCACACTGCTCTGACTAGTGTAGGGAGAGGATGCAGCTTCTGTGAGGGCGAGATAGGCAGGGATAAAGAAGTGATTGAATGATCTACCTTTCTACACCTGTGCATCAGAACAACTCAGCTGAGCTGTTCACTGAAAGTCACTATTTTGTTGAGACTGGCCAGAGCGATTTTTACTGGCACATGTAACTGGGCTGACCGGCGGTGGCCATTTTGGGACTTGTGGTGCACCAGCACTTGCTGCCACAGAGTGTAAACCAAAGCTCCAAAGAAGTTAAAAATCTACACCTGTGAATCAGAACAACAGCGATTCAGCTGCTCAGTCAAAGTCAATTTTTTTCTGACTGGGCAGACTGTTTTCTGGCACATGTTACTGGGCTGATAGGCGGCGGCCATTTTGGGACTTGTGGTGCTACAGCAAAAGCTGCCACAACGTCCATTAATCTAATGTAATAGTCGATTTTTTCATAGATATACTACATCAGGGGTTTGGCTGTGCTTGTGTCACCCATACTAACTGCAAAGATATTTAATATATCAGTGGTGAAACTGAAAGTAACCCACTTGGATAGCAAATCCCATGAATGTGCTGTTCCAGCTAGGCTAGCCAGTGCCACTACTTTGTCCAATACTGTCAGCCAGAAATATTTTTTTTTTATGTGCCAGAAATATAAATTAGAAAAAGCTTTCACCGTAATAATAAAATTATTCTGGTGTTAGACCAGAAGAAGCACTCCTGTTGTAATTAATACTGTAAAAGGCTTAGGCAATATTTCTCCCAGTGTGGGAAATTTATCTAGCAAAACTAGCATTTTAACAATTCCGGTGTTCTGAAATACCAGCAGTCCTCTTGTAATTAATACCGCCAAAGGCATTATATCGTCCAGTGTTGTAATTTTGGTGAAAAAAAGGCCAATTTAATCAATCTGGTGTTTGTTAGACCAGAAAAACTAGGCCTCACGTTTTCACTCCTGTAAAAGGAATTATATCTCCCGTGTGGAATCTATGTACCAAAACTAGCATTATAAAAATCTGGTGTCCAATTAGCAGCAGTGTTCTTGTAATTAATACCGCCAAAAGGCATTATTGTCCAGTGTTGTAATTTTGCTGAAAAAAAGGCCAATTTAATCAATCTGGTGTTTGTTAGACCAGAAAAACTAGGCCTCACGTTTTTACTCCTGTAAAAGGAATTATATCTCCCGTGTGGAATCTATGTACCAAAACTAGCATTATAAAAATCTGGTGTCCAATTAGCAGCAGTGTTCTTGTAATTAATACCGCCAAAAGGCATTATTGTCCAGTGTTGTAATTTTGCTGAAAAAAGGCCAATTTAATCAATCTGGTGTTTGTTAGACCAGAAAAACTAGGCCTCACGTTTTTACTCCTCTAAAAGGAATTATATTTCCCGTGTGGGAATCTATGTACCAAAACTAGCATTATAAAAATCTGGTGTCCAATTAGCAGCAGTGTTCTTGTAATTAATACCGCCAAAAGGCATTATTGTCCAGTGTTGTAATTTTGCTGAAAAAAGGCCAATTTAATCAATCTGGTGTTTGTTGGACCAGAAAAACTAGGCCTCACGTTTTTACTCCTGTAAAAGGAATTATATCTCCCGTGTGGAATCTATGTACCAAAACTAGCATTATAAAAATCTGGTGTCCAATTAGCAGCAGTGTTCTTGTAATTAATACCGCCAAAAGGCATTATATCGTCCAGTGTTGTAATTTTGGTGAAAAAAAGGCCAATTTAATCAATCTGGTGTTTGTTAGACCAGAAAAACTAGGCCTCAAGTTTTCACTCCTCTAAAAGGAATTATATTTCCCGTGTGGGAATCTATGTACCAAAACTAGCATTATAAAAATCTGGTGTCCAATTAGCAGCAGTGTTCTTGTAATTAATACCGGAAAAAGGAATTATATCTTCCAGTGTGGGAATTTTGGGGCTAAAAAATAATATATTTTATTGTGGTGCGAGTTGAATCGCAACAATGAGAAACATTCTATTAAGGGACGAGGACGCGGTCGTGGTGGTGTCCGTGGAGCCTCTGTTGCTGGCAGAGGACGTGGCCGTTCGGCCTCAGGCGCACAAAGTAGTGAAACAACTCCCTCAAGTAGCCGGCAGAATTTACAGCGATATTTGGTGGGGCCCAATGCCGTTATGAGGATGGTAAGGCCTGAGCAGGTACAGGCATTAGTCGATTGGGTGGCCGACAGTGCTTCCAGCACGTTCACCACATTGTCTTCCGCCCAGTCTTCTGCGGAAAGCGCACAGGTGGCACCTGAAAACCAAGCCCATCAGTCTGTCACATCACCCCCATGCATATCAGGGAAACTGGCTGAGCCTCAAGTTATGCAGCAGTCTCTTCTTCTGTTTGAAGACTCTGCTCCCACGGTTTTCCAGGGGCGTCCACCTATCCCTTCCCCAGCGGTGGAAGACATTCCATGCACTGACGCACAACTACTTATGTATCCAGATGATGAGGACATGGGAATACCACTACAGCAGAGTGACCGAGTGTCTGATGATGACGAAACACAGGTGCCCACTGCCGCGTCTTATTGCAGTGTGCAGACTGAACAGGAGGAGGTCAGGGAGGAAGACTGGGTGGAAGACGATGCAGAGGACGATGAGGTCTTAGACCCCACATGGACTGAAGGTCGTGCCACTGACTTAAATAGTTCAGAGGAAGAGGCAGTGGTGAGACCGAGACAACAGCGAAGCCAAAGAGGGAGCAGGGGGCAAAAGCAGAACAGCCGCCGTCCAGAGAGTTCGCCTGCTATTGGCCAGCGCCAACAGGGACCCAGCACCCCAAAGGCATCTTCAAGGAGTTCCCTGGCATGGCACTTCTTCAAACAATGTGCTGAGGACAAGACCAGAGTGGTTTGCACGCTGTGCCATCAGACCCTGAGGCGAGGCATTAACGTTCTTAACCTGAGCACCACCTGCATGATCAGGCATCTACATGCAAAGCATGAACTGCAGTGGAGTACACACCTTAAAAACAAGGAACCCGCTCAGGCTCCCCTGCTCCCTCTACCGCTGCTGCCTCAGCTTCCGCCTCGAGAGGAATGTTGCCACCTGCCGAGCAGCAAACAGAGGATGTGCCACCGACACCACCACCGCCACCGTCACCTAGCGTCTCCACTATTTCACACAGCAGCGTTCAGCTCTCCATCTCTCAAACCTTTGAGAGGAAGCGCAAATTCCCACCTAGTCACCCTCGAGCCCTTGGCCTGAATGCCAGCATTTCTAAACTACTGGCCTTTGAAATGCTGTCATTCCGGCTGGTGGACACAGACAGCTTCAAACAGCTGATGGCCATGGCTGTCCCCCAGTATGTGGTTCCCAGCCGCCACTACTTCTCCAAGACAGCCGTGCCTTCCCTGCACATGCAAGTGTCCGATAAAATCAAGTGTGCACTGCGCAACGCCATTTGTGGCAAGGTCCACCTAACCACAGATACGTGGACCAGTAAGCATGGCCAGGGACGCTATATATCCCTAACTGCACACTGGGTAAATGTAGTGGCGGCTGGGCCCCAGGCGGAGAGTTCCTTGGCGCACGTCCTTCCGCCGCCAAGGATCACAGGGCATCATTCTTTGCCTCCTGTAGCCTCCTCCTCCTACTCGGCTTCCTCCTCCTCCTCCTCTGCTTCCACCAGCTCATCCAGTCAGCCACACACCTTCACCACCAACTTCAGCACAGCCCGGGGTAAACGTCAGCAGGCCATTCTGAAACTCATATGTTTGGGGGAGGACAGGCCCCACATCGTGCAGGAGTTGTGGCGGGGTATTGAACAACAGACCGACCAGTGGTTGCTGCCGGTGGGCCTCAAGCCCGGCCTGGTGGTGTGCGATAATGGGCAAAATCTCGTGGCAGCTCTGGGACTAGCCGGTTTGACGCACATCCCTTGCCTGGCGCATGTGCTGAATTTGGTGGTGCAAAAGTTCATTCACAACTACCCAGACATGTCAGAGCTGCTGCATAAAGTGCAGGCCGTCTGTGCGCGCTTCCGGCGTTCACATCCTGCCGCTGCTCGCCTGTCAGCGCTACAGCGGAACTTCGGCCTTCCCGCTCACCGCCTAATATGCGACGTGCCCACCCGGTGGAACTCCACCTTGCACATGCTGGAGAGACTGCTGCGAGCAGCAGCAGGCCATAGTGGAGTTTCAGCTGCAGCACGCACGGGTCAGTCACACTGCGGAACAGCACCACTTCACCACCAATGATTGGGCCTCCATGCGAGACCTGTGTGCCCTGTTGCGCTGTTTAGAGTACGCCACCAACATGGCCAGTGGCGATGCCACTGTTATCAGCGTGACGATACCAATTCTATGTCTCCTAGAGAAAACGCTTAGGGCGATGATGGAAGAGGAGGTGGGCAAGGGCCAGGAGGAGGAGGAGGAGGAGGATGACGGGTCGTTTTTAGCACTTTCAGGCCACTCTGTTAGAAGTGGCTCAGAGGGAGGTTTTTTGCAACAGCAGAGGGCAGGTACAAATGTGGCCAGCCAGGGACCACTACTGGAGGACGAGGCGGATGAGGAGGAGGTGGAGGAGGATGAGGATGAAGCAGGTTTACAGCGGGGTGGCACCCAGCACAGCGCAGGCACATCCCTGGTGCGTGGCTGGGGGATACAGAGGATGATGACGATACGCCTCCCACAGAGGACAGCTTGTCCTTACCTCTGGGGAGCCTGGCACACATGAGCGATTACATGCTGCAGTGCCTGCGCAACGACAGCAGAGTTGCCCACATTTTAACGTGTGCTGACTACTGGGTGGCCACCCTGCTGGATCCACGGTACAAAGACAATGTGCCCACTTTACTTCCTGCACTGGAGCGTGATGCGCGAGTAAAAGCGCACACTGGTAGACGCGCTCCTGAGAGCATTCCCAACTGTCACAGGGGAACAGGTGGAAGGCCAGGGCCAAGGCAGAGGAGGAGCTAGAGGTCGCCCACGCAGCAGTGTCATGGCCAGCTCCTCTGAGGGCAGGGTTAGCATGGCAGAAATGTGGAAAAGTTTTGTTTCCACGCCACAGCTAACTGCCCCACCACCTGATACGGAATGTGTTAGCAGGAGGCAACATTTCACTAACATGGTTGAACAGTACATCTGCACACAACTCCACGTACTGACGGATGGTTCGGCCCCATTCAACTTCTGGGTTTCCAAATTGTCCACGTGGCCAGAATTAGCATGTTATGCCTTGGAGGTGCTGGCCTGCCCGGCGGCCAGCGTTTTATCTGAACGTGTATTCAGCACGGCAGGGGCGTCATTACTGACAAACGCAGCCGCCTGTCCGCAGCCAACGTGGACAAGCTGACGTTTATAAAAATGAACCAGGCATGGATCCCACAAGACCTGACCCTCCCTTGTGCAGAGTAGTCCTTAATAACTGCCTTAAACCATGTTGTCTTGTACTCCTGGCCACTTCTTCATTGAAAAATCAATTTTTGAAATTAAGTAGGATCTTGGGGTGCAACCCAGAGTTGAATGAACCTTCCGTCTGTCTGGGTGCCGGGCCAAAGTACATGAAAGTGTCCTTCTCCTGTGCTGGGTGATATGAATGTTATACTTGTGCTGTCTGACATGTCTCCTTTGTGTGGGTGCAGGGGGCCAAAGTCACTGAAAGCGGCCTTCTCCTGTGGTGGCTGATATAAATGCCTGAATTTCTGCTGTGGGACCTCTCTCCTCTTTCTGGGTGCAGGGGTCAAAGTCTCTAAAAGTGCCCTTCTCCTGTGGTGGTTGATGTGAAACTGATGCTTGTGCTATCTGACCTGTCTCCTCTGTGTCGGTGCTAAGGCCTAAGTCACTGAAAGCGGCCTTCTCCTGTTCTGGCTGATATAAATGCCTGAATCTCTGC
The DNA here is from genome assembly GCA_033119425.1 of Bufotes viridis. Taxonomy (NCBI): domain Eukaryota; kingdom Metazoa; phylum Chordata; class Amphibia; order Anura; family Bufonidae; genus Bufotes; species Bufotes viridis. The sequence continues at coordinate 360,602,176 of CM065590.1, forward strand.
TGTGGGACCTCTCTCCTCTTTCTGGGTGCAGGGGTCAAAGTCTCTAAAAGTGCCCTTCTCCTGTGGTGGTTGATGTGAAACTGATGTTTGTGCTATCTGACCTGTCTCCTCTGTGTCGGTGCTAAGGCCTAAGTCACTGAAAGCGGCCTTCTCCTGTTCTGGCTGATATAAATGCCTGAATCTCTGCTGTGGGACCTCTCTCCTCTTTCTGGGTGCAGGGGTCAAAGTCTCTAAAAGTGCCCTTCTCCTGTGGTGGTTGATGTGAAACTGATGCTTGTGCTATCTGACCTGTCTCCTCTGTGTCGGTGCTAAGGCCTAAGTCACTGAAAGCGGCCTTCTCCTGTGCTGGCTGATATAAATGCCTGAATCTCTGCTGTGGGACCTCTCTCCTCCGTCTGGGTGCAGGGGTAAAAGTCTCTCAAAGTGGCCTTCTCTTGTGCTGGGTGATGTGAAGCTGATGTTTGTGCCATCTGACATGGTTTCCGGGGTCCCATTAAATGGTGGCCTACTCCTGTGGTGGGTGATCTAAATGCCTGATTCTCTGCTGTGAAAACCCCTCTCCTCCGCCTGGGTGCAGGGGTCAAAGTCTCTCAAAGTGGCCTTCTCTTGTGCTGGGTGATGTGAAGCTGATGTTTGTGCCATCTGACATGGTTGCCGGGGTCCCATTAAATGGTGGCCTACTCCTGTGGTGGGTGATCTAAATGCATGATTCTCTGCTGTGAAAACCCCTCTCCTCCGCCTGGGTGCAGGGGTCAAAGTCTCTCAAAGTGGCCTTCTCTTGTGCTGGGTGATGTGAAGCTGATGTTTGTGCCATCTGACATGGTTGCCGGGGTCACATTAAATGTTGGCCTACTCCTGTGGTGGGTGATCTAAATGCATGATTCTCTGCTGTGAAAACCTCTCTCCTCCGTCTGGGTGCAGGGGTCAAAGTCTCTCAAAGTGGCCTTCTCTTGTGCTGGGTGATGTGAAGCTGATGTTTGTGCCATCTGACATGGTTGCCGGGGTCCCATTAAATGGTGGCCTACTCCTGTGGTGGGTGATCTAAATGCCTGATTCTCTGCTGTGAAAACCCCTCTCCTCCGCCTGGGTGCAGGGGTCAAAGTCTCTCAAAGTGGCCTTCTCTTGTGCTGGGTGATGTGAAGCTGATGTTTGTGCCATCTGACATGGTTGCCGGGTTCCCATTAAATGGTGGCCTACTCCTGTGGTAGGTGATCTAAATGCATGATTCTCTGCTGTGAAAACTTCTCTCCTCTGTCTGGGTGCTGGTCCAAAATACATGAGAGTGGCCTTCTCCGGTGGTGGTTGATATGAAGCATGATTCCTTGCTGTGGGACCTGTATCCTCTGTCTGGGTGCTGGTCTGAAATAAATGAGAGTGGCCTTCTTCGTTGGTGGTTGATATGACGCATGATTCCTTGCTGTGGGACCTGTATCCTCTGTCTGGGTGCTGGTCCAAAATAAATGAGAGTGGCCTTCTCCGGTGGGAGTTGATATGACGCATGATTCCTTGATGTGGGACCTCTCTCCTCTGTCTGGGTGCTGGTCCAAAATACATGAGAGTGGCCTTCTCCGGTGGTGGTTGATAGGAAGCATGATTCCTTGCTGTGGGACCTGTATCCTCTGTCTGGGTGCTGGTCCCAAATAAATGAGAGTGGCCTTCTCCAGTGGTGGATGATATGACGCATGATTCCTTGCTGTGGGACCTGTATCCTCTGTCTGGGTGCTGGTCCAAAATAAATGAGAGTGGCCTTCTCCAGTGGGGGTTGATATGACGCATGATTCCTTGATGTGGGACCTCTCTCCTCTGTCTGGGTGCTGGTCCAAAATACATGAGAGTGGCCTTCTCCGGTGGTGGTTGATATGACGCATGATTCCTTGCTGTGGGACCTGTATCCTCTGTCTGGGTGCTGGGCCGAAATAAATGAGAGTGGCCTTCTCCATTGGTGGTTGATATGAGGCATGATTCCTTGCTGTGGGACCTATCTCCTCTGTCTGGGTGCTGGTCCAAAATAAATGAGAGTGGCCTTCTCCGGTGGGGGTTGATATGACGCCTTATTCCTTGATGTGGGACCTCTCTCCTCTGTCTGGGTGCTGGTCCAAAATACATGAGAGTGGCCTTCTCCGGTGGTGGTTGATATGACGCATGATTCCTTGCTGTGGGACCTGTATCCTCTGTCTGGGTGCTGGGCCGAAATAAATGAGTGGCCTTCTCCGTTGGTGGTTGATATGACGCATGATTCCTTGCTGTGGGACCTGTATCCTCTGTCTTGGTGTTGGTAAAAATAAATGAGAGTGGCCTTCTCCGGTGGGGGTTGATATGACGCATGATTCCTTGATGTGGGACCTCTCTCCTCTGTCTGGGTGCTGGTCCAAAATACATGAGAGTGGCCTTCTCCGGTGGTGGTTGATATGACGCATGATTCCTTGCTGTGGGACCTGTATCCTCTGTCTGGGTGCTGGGCCGAAATAAATGAGAGTGGCCTTCTCCGTTGGTGGTTGATATGAGGCATGATTCCTTGCTGTGGGACCTATCTCCTCTGTCTGGGTGCTGGTCCAAAATAAATGAGAGTGGCCTTCTCCGTTGTGGGTTGATACGACGCCTTATTCCTTGATGTGGGACCTCTCTCCTCTGTCTGGGTGCTGGTCCAAAATACATGAGAGTGGCCTTCTCCGGTGGTGGTTGATATGACGCATGATTCCTTGCTGTGGGACCTGTATCCTCTGTCTGGGTGCTGGGCCGAAATAAATGAGAGTGGCCTTCTCCGTTGGTGGTTTATATGAGGCATGATTCCTTGCTGTGGGACCTGTATCCTCTGTCTGGGTGCTGGTCCAAAATAAATGAGAGTGGCCTTCTCCGGTGGGGGTTGATATGACGCATGATTCCTTGATGTGGGACCTCTCTCCTCTGTCTGGGTGCTGGTCCAAAATAAATGAGAGTGGCCTTCTCCGGTAGTGGTTGATATGACGCCTTATTCCTTGCTGTAGGACCTGTATCCTCTGTCTGGGTGCTGGTCCAAAATACATGAGTGGCCTTCTCCGGTGGTGGTTGATATGACGCCTTATTCCTTGCTGTGGGACCTGTATCCTCTGTCTGGGTGCTGGTCCAAAATACATGAGAGTGGCCTTCTCCGGTGGTGGTTGATATGAAGCATGATTCCTTGCTGTGGGACCTGTATCCTCTGTCTGGGTGCTGGTCCCAAATAAATGAGAGTGGCCTTCTCCAGTGGTGGATGATATGACGCATGATTCCTTGCTGTGGGACCTCTCTCCAATTGATATTGTTTAATTTTTATTTATTTTATTTTATTTTAATTCATTTCCCTATCTACATTTGTTTGCAGGGGATTTACCTACATTTTGCTGCCTTTTGCAGCCCTCTAGCCCTTTCCGGGAGTCTTTTACAGGCTTTTTAGTGCCCAAAAGTTCCGGTCCCCATTGACTTCTATGGGGTTCGGGTTCGTTATGAAGTTCGGGTTGAGTTCGGATCACAAACCCGGACATTTTCCGGAAGTTCGGCCGAACCTCTCGAACCCGAACATCCAGGTGTTCGCTCATCTCTATACAGGAGCTGTGGGGAAGTGTTCAGCAGGAGATGGACGGAGATGTCTCGCGAGATGTGGCCGCTCCACCGGCTTCTCGCAATGTTTGGAGCTATTCCTGGGCCTTGGCATAGTTACTGATAATAAACACGGAGTGGGCAGTAGTGGGGCACGTAGGAAACGTTTCCAACGTACTCCTTACTACGTTCGCCAAGAGACACAACAATAGCGCCAACCCTAGTGATATTCCAAAGTATAATTGTATATATAGGTTAACAATAATGGTAGTGGCTAAGAGAATAAGAATAAAGATTAAAAATTTTATTTTAATCTTTATTCTTATTCTGTTAGCCACTACCATTATTGTTAACCTATATATACAATTATACTTTGGAATATCACTAGGGTTGGCGCTATTGTTGTGTCTCTTGGCGAACGTAGTAAGGAGTACGTTGGAAAAGTTTCCTACGTGCCCCACTACTGCCCACTCCGTGTTTATTTCCCACCAATCTTTGTATATTCTTAATATACTGATTTAGCACAACCAGCAGCCTCCCCCAAATTCAATTATCTTCCACCACTTTTTTCCACCTTATACACATCCTTGTCTGTCTCCTTCTCCTTGGCGCCTCTTTTTTATTTTTGATCACTTGGAAAAGGTTTTCCAGCGGGTCTTAATAAACCTCCATTGCTTTCTCATAGTTACTGATAAGACAGCTCCGGGGACAGCCTCTTCATGGATTGCTGCCTCAGCTCACTGGATTGATGGCAAGTGAAGTGGCGAGGTGATCATCAATCATCTCGCCACTTGCTAACATTAAGTGTGAATGCTTATTGAAGTGGCAGGCAGCGACACTGGAGCTGCCTGCTGTACTAATTAACTGTAAAACCCAGGGGCCCACTGAGGGTTTCCCCGGCATCCCGGTGGGCCAGTCCGAGCCTGCTTGCACTGCATACCTGACTGGGAAAAATATTCTGTAAATTATTTAGGTGGCCTTCAGATTGTTGGGTGATCTGTACCCTTTCTTTCTTTCAAAGTACCCCTGCATTGCATACCTGACTGCGAAATATATTCAGCAAATTAGGTGGCCTTCAGATTGTTGGGTGATCTAGCCCTTCTTTCGTTCAAAGTACCCCTGCACTGCATACCTGACTGGAAAATATATTCAATAAATTAGGTGGCCTTCAAATTGTTGGGTGATCTGTACTCCTTCTTTCCTTCAAAGTACCCCTGCACTGCATACCTGACTGGGAAATATATTCTGTAAATTTGGTGGCCTTCAGATTGTTAGGTGATCTGTGCCCCTTCTTTCTTTTAAAGTACCCCTGCACTGAATACCTGACTGGGAAATATATTCAGTAAATTAGGTGACCTTCAGATTGTTGGGTGATCTACCCCTTCTTTCCTTTAAAGTACCCCTGCACTGCATACCTGACTGGGAAATATATTCAGTAAATTAGGTGGCCTTCAGATTGTTGGGTGATCTGTACCCTTCTTTCCTTTAAAGTACCCCTGGACTACATACCTGACTGGGAAATATATTCAGTAAATTAGGTGGCCTTCAGATTGTTGGGTGATCTGTGCCCCTTCTTTCTTTCAAAGTACCCCTGCACTGCATACCTGACTGGGAAATATATTCAGTAAATTAGGTGGCCTTCAGATTGTTGGGTGATCTGTACCCCTTCTTTCTTTCAGCGTACCCCTGCACTGCATAACATACAGGGAACTTAATTCATTTCAAATGGTGGTTACTTTGTTGCCTGACATAAAGGCCATTTTTGGCTTTGAAGCCAACAACATTGTTTTGTTTTTTTGTTTTTTTATAAATTGGGGTAGACCCCAAAACATCAGGAAATATAAAACAAAGAGTAAGTGCGCTGTAGTATAACAATGGTTGGGTGAGGCTGGTATACATGTCTATTCTGCATAAGGTACGAACAAGTCCTGTGGGATCCATGCCTGGCTCTTTTTAATGAATATGAGATTGTCCACGTTGGCTGTGGACAGGTGGCTGCGCTTGTCTGTGATAACGCCCCCAGCCGTGCTAAACACATGTTCAGACAATACACAGGGCAGGCCAGCACCTCCAAGGCATAAAGGTGAAGCTGAGGCCATGTCCCCAATTTGGAGACCCAAGAGTTGAGTGTGGCAGACCCAGTGGAGTAGGTAGAAATGACTGGCCCAAAAGCAAATTTTTGAATGGAGCCCCCCTCCCCCAGTAATTTTTTCACAACCCCTTACTTTTATGCCGCCCCCTGTGGCTACTAAAGATCGCTCTCTCAGACCAGGCTCAGAAGCTGTTCCATCTGTTTTCAACACTGTCTATACTGCCACTGTATATAATTTCATTGTATAATACTGTTGAGGGGGCCCTGACAGTCTTTTAGTCCTCCTCCTCAATGGGCCACTTCTGGGTCAGGGCCCCAAAGCAGCCGCTTTCCCTGCTTCCCCTGTAGCTATGACCCTGGGCAGACCCATCAGTCAGTACGTGTAGGCGTGTGCACAGATACTATTCCACCATTTTGCTGAAATGCTGCCCTATTGCTAAGACGTTCCACATCTGCTGGTGGTGCTGGTTGTTGTGGCGTGGTGACCAAGCTTTTTCCACATTTCGGCCATGCTAACCCTGCCTTCTGAGGTGCGGGCGGTGACCCAGCTGCGTTGACGACGTCTTCCTTCTCCTCCTCTGCCTTAGCCTTGTGCTTCCATTGAGCCCCCAGTGTCAGGTGTGAATGCCATCAGCAGCGCGTCTACCAGCGTTAGCTTCTTCCGATCGCGCTTCAGTGACAGAATTAAGGACAGCACGTTGTCCTTGTAACAGGGATCCAGCAGGGTGGCCACCCAGTAATCTGGACAAGTTAGAATGTGGGCAACTCGGCAGTCGTTGCGCAGGCACTGCAGCATGTAGTCGCTCATGTTTGCCAGGCTGCCCAGAGGCAATGACAAGCTGGCCTCCTTGGGAGGTGTATCAACTGTGTCTTCCGTATCCCCCCAGCCACGCTCAAGTGATGGCCGTGAGCTGCTTTGGGTGCCACTCTGCTGTGAACACTGTTTCTTCTCCTCCTCCTCCTCCTCCAGAACTATGCCCTGGCTGGATAATTGTGTACCTGGCCTATGTTGGTGCAGGAATCCACCCTCCGAGCCACTTGTATATGACTGGCCTTATAAGTAAAGGGTAAGGCATGTATATAGTTTTTTTTTTATTTCGTTTATCTGACTTATAGTTATTTAAATATGTAATAAGTAAATTTGTAAATTTTTGGTGAATGGGCATTAATGAGTTGTTTGAGTGAAAAGGGGGGGTAGGGTGGGAGTCTGGTTGGGTTAATTTTATCTTTTTGAAATGTTCCTTGTTTAGTTTTTGTTACGATTTATAATAAAAAGTCCTGATAACCATGGAAATATTACTAAACAGAAACACAAGGGGGGTCAGTCAGCACCACCTGTATGCAGGTGCACGTAGCTATGGCAGTTATACATACAAACAAACAAACAAAAAGATGCAACAGCACCCTGCAACCAGAGCTCTGCCCAAGATGGGAGCTATAAGAGGACATTAGTGATATCGCATGCAAACAGTGGAGACATTAGTTTACATTTTGATCAAAAGGTAGTAAGCCCACTCACCCCGTCACGGTTGTCTCCTAGATTGGGTACTAATGCTAAATCTGACCTGCTATGGGCCATGACAGCCACATAAAATCCTCCTAACGCTAAGTCCTACCTGTTATGGGCCACGACAGCCACATAAAATCCAGGGAGTGTGGGCCCAGCAAGCATGCTGGGATAGACCGTACTTATAAACCCCTTCTGGTGCTGTAAAAGCCTCCATTAGATCCAGGGATGCAGGTACCAACATGCATGCCGAGCCCACTATGCACTCTTCCTGGAGCCAGTTGGCTACTAGCAGGTAATGTGAGTACACATTCAGCTTTATACTCACTCTGATTGAAAACCAGCATCTAGGGCAGAAAAACTAGTCAGGTGTGCACGACTGAAAAGGAGGTCGCCACACCTCCAACACATACTAAACAGAAACACAAGGGGGGTCAGTCAGCACCACCTGTATGCAGGTGCACGTAGCTATGGCAGTTATACATACAAACAAAAAGATGCAACAGCACCCTGCAACCAGAGCTCTGCCCAAGATGGGAGCTATAAGAGGACATTAGTGATATTGCATGCAAACAGTGGAGACATTAGTTTACATTTTGATCAAAAGGTAGTAAGCCCACTCACCCCGTCACGGTTGTCTCCTAGAGTGGGTACTAACGCTAAATCTGACCTGCTATGGGCCATGACAGCCACATAAAATCCTCCTAACGCTAAGTCCTACCTGTTATGGGCTATGACAGCCACATAAAATCCAGGGAGTCTTGGGCATCTTGGGCAGAGCTCTGGTTGCAGGGTGCTGTTGCATCTTTTTGTTTGCATGGAAATATTACCCAACAATCTAACCGACAAATTTAATAAAATTATTTGCCTGTCACATCAGCAGCTCAGGCCGCAGGGGTCCTTGAGCACCAATAAAAGTGAATTTGTCCGACCAGAATCTAAGTGCTGGATTAACTGAATTGCTTTTCACTGTCAGGTGTTCAGGAATTTCTGCACCACCAAATTCAGCACATGTGCCAGGCAAGGGATGTGTGTCAAACCAGCTAGGCGCAGAGCTGCTACGAGATTACTCCCATTATAGCACACCACCAGGCTCAGTGACACCAACCACTCATCTGTCTGTTGTTCCATAACCGTCCACAGCTCCTGCGTGGTGTGGGGTTTATCCCCCAAACAGCTGAGTTTCACAACAGCCTGCTGTCGTTTCCCCCTGGCTGTGCTGATGTTGGTGGTGAAGGTGTTACGCTGAGCGGATGAGGAGGTGGTAGAGGAGAATGAAGCGGAGTAGGAGGCAACAGGAGGCAAATAGAAATGCCCTGCAATCCTCGGGGGCGGAAGGACCTGCACCAAACTGCTATCCGCCTCTGGCCCAGCCACCACTACATTTGCCCAGTGTGCAGTTAGGGAGATATAACTTCCCTGCCCATGCTTACTGGTCCACGTATTGGTGGTTATATGGACCTTGCCACAGATGGCGTTGCGCAGTGCACACCTGATTTTGTCCGCCACTTGGTTGTGCAGGGAAGGGAGGCTCGCCTGGAAAATTAGTGGTGGCTGGGAACCACGTACTGTGGGACAGCTACCGCCATTAGTTTTTTAAAAGTCTCCATCCATCTGTACCAGACAGAATGACAGCCTTTCAAAGGACCAGGAATTTTGAAATCCTGGCATTCAGGGCCAGGGATCGCGGGTGGGTAGGGGGGCACTTCCTCTTTCTATTTCTCTTTCTCTCCAGTGTTTGGGAGATGGACAGCTGAACGCTTCCATGGTATAGTGGGGAGATGCATGGTGATGGCGAAAGATGTGGTGGCGTTGCTGCCACATCCTCTGTTTGCAGGGTGGCAGGTGCCACTGTCACTCACTTGTGCTCAGGTTTAGAAAGTTTATTTTTAATTTTTATGTATTTTATGTTTTTTTAAGTTATTTCCCTATCCAATTTTTTTTTGCAGGTCACTTGTCCTACTATTACCCCCACGTTGCTTCAATTTCCAGCCCTCTAGCCCTTTCTAGGACTTTTTTAGAGCCATTTTAGTGCCCTAAAGTTTGGGTCCCCATTGACTTCAATGGGGTTTGGGTTCGGGGTCAAGTTCGGATCCCGAACACGAACTTTGTGGTGAAGTTCGGCCGAACCTGGCGAACCCGAACTTCCAGGTGTTCGCTCAACTCTAACCATGAGTATCCTGGTGTTCCCGCACTGTACCGTTTGAGGTGTAAGGACAATTGGTCAGTTTGATCGGGTGGAGTTTCAGTTGCTAATACCGTTTGCCAGCGATATACCGCTACTGGGACACGGACTTGAGTGCCCAGCAATATATGAATTTGGCATCTCAGCTTCCCAGCATCATATGCATTTGACATCTGGGATATGGACTTTGCAATATTGGTCACATGTTAACTTCAGCATTGTAGGCTATGGAGACTTTTACAATTCGACTAGGAACTGTTGTTGGATAGCTACAGCATATATCTCTTGGTGGTAATGCCAATTTTTATTTTTCGTTGTTTTTATTGGAGTTGACAGAGCCAAACTGCATCCACAATAGCTTGATACCTGCTCTATGATTTAGGATCTATGCTTTTAAGTAATATATACAACTGAATAAACTGTGATTTTATAGCAGACGGGAGGCTCGTATCATTGCATTAAACCTTCTTTACTGCTCAAATAGCAATATCAAATTTACATATATAATAGAATACTTTAAGAGGAAAAAAATGATATATCATATTCTGCCTAGTAACAAATATTCAAATGAGGAGCTGAGGTATCCAATCACTGCTTGACTCTTAGTCTATATAAACTGCTGTGTTGCTTAGCTCCTCCTCTTTCTTTATTGCTCATCAGTGGGAAGAAATGTCAAAAAGACTGAACTGAAGACATCCTGATGCATACTGAACAGATTTCTCTCCTTTCAGAATGCATTAGGATAAAACTGATCAGTTCTTTTCCGGTATAGAGCCCCCTAGGATAGAACTCAACAAGACGCAGGCAAGTAACTGACAGGCAAAAAGTGCATACTTATGACACATACTCAAATCTTATACATATATACAACACTACATTATTTACACATAACACAAATCACATACATATCACTACACAGAATGAACGCCGCCATTGCCCATAGACTGGCACAACATCCGCACACCAGGAGCTGGCAGACATTACACCGGAGGTGATGTATGTATACGGGGTTAATGAAAAAAATTTAAAAAATGTACAAGTCACAACACTGAAAACATCATCCAGAATTCTTGCGCAGTTTAATACATCACAAGTTGCATCATATGTAGCCAGCCTAAGTTCCAAAGCTATAACCCTCAGCATGCCCTGACAGCAACAGATTATAAGAGAATACACTGGTATGATCTATACTATTGTATTACAGTACTGTAGCGGCGGCACGAAGCGCATGGCGTCATAGCAACCAATGACACAGTGTGCTCCTGCTCTCTGCAGGATTCCAGGCCGGGATACCACGGACCGCTCACGGCTGTGTGCATCTGCGGCCTAACCCTCAGCATGCCCTGACAGCAACAGATTATAAGAGAGTGCTGAGGATTGTAGGATCACAGGGATATGGCCTGCCCAGTGGCCCCAAATGGCCAGAATGACCTCATATAAGATCTCTGACTGCTCCATCTACCATGTTTACTGCTCCTATATCCCTGTAATACTACAATCCTCAGCATTCTCTTATAATCTGTTGCTGAGCCTGTCAGGATATGTTAACCCTCAGTTCACACTTGAGCGTATTTGATACGCACGTATTACGCGCGTTTTTGTCGCGCGTTTTAAGCGCGTATTACAGTGCGTTTTGGAAATAGGAAACGCGCATTCGTGACTCTGGAGACCAATTAAAAAAGGGGGCGTTTTACGTGCGTTCCCATTGAAGTCTATGGGTGCAAATGCGCGACAAAACGCCCCAAAGAAGCTCAAGAACTTTTTTGAGCGTAGGGCGTTTTAACGTGCTGTAAAACTCTCAAGTGAGAACCAGGGCCATAGGGAAGCATTGGTTTGCATCGGTTATGCGTTTTACAGCGCGTTCGAACGCGCTGTAAAACGCGCAAGTGTGAACTGAGGGTTATAGCTTTGCAACTCTTTAGGTCCTGGATAGGCCTAGGCTATATGCCTGCAACTTATATTGATGTATGTTACATAGTAACATAGTAACATAGCATATAAGACCGAAAAAAGACATTTGTCCATCCAGTTCGGCCTGTTTCCTACAAGTTGATCCAGAGGAAGGCAAAAAAACCCTGTGAGGCAGAAGCCAATTTTCCCCACTTAAGGGGAAAAAAATTCCTTCCCTACTCCAATCAGGCAATCAGAATAACTCCCTGGATCAATGACCCCTCTCTAGTAGCTGTAGCCTGTAATATTATTACACTCCAGAAATACATCCAAGCCCCTCTTGAATTCCTTTGTTTTACTCACCATCACCACCTCCTCAGGCAGAGAGTTCCATAGTCTCACTGCTCTTACAGTGAAGAATCCTTTTCTATGTTTGTGTACAAACCTTCTTTCCTCCAAACGCAGAGGATGTCCCCTCGTCACAGTCACAGTCCTGGGGATAAATAGATGATGAGACAGATCTCTGTACTGACCCCTGATATATTTATACGTAGTTATTAGATCTCCCCTCAGTCGTCTTTTTTCTAAAGTGAATAACTCTAATTTTGATAACCTTTCAGGGTACTGTAGATTCCTCATTCCAGTTATTACTTTAGTTGACCTTCCCTGAACCCTCTCCATCTCTGCAATGTCTGCCTTGTTCACAGGAGCCCAGAACTGTACACAGTACTCCATGTGTGGTCTGACTAGTGATTTGTAAAGTGGTAGGACTATGTTCTTATCACGGGCATCTATGCCCCTTGTGATGCGACCTATTATCTTATTGGTCTTGGCAGTAGCAGCCTGACACTGGTTTTTGCAGCTTAATTTGCTGTTTATTAAAATTCCTAGATCCTTTTCCATGTCAGTGTTACCGAGTGTTTTACCATTTTATATGTACGGGTGACTTGCATTCTTCCTTCCCATGTGCATAACTTTACATTTGTCAGTGTTAAACCTCATCTGCCATTTCTCTGCCCAAGCCTCCAATCTATCCAGATCCCTCTGTAGCAGAAAACTATCCTCTTCAGTGTTAATTACTTTACACAGTTTAGTGTCATCTGCAAGAATAGATATTTTACTGTGCAGGCCTTCTACAAGATCATTAATAAATATATTGAAGAGAATAGGGCCCAATACTGACCCCTGAGGTACCCCACTAGTGACAGTGACCCGATTTGAGTATCTACCGTTAATAACCACCCTCTGTTTTCTGTAACTCAGCCAGTTACTTACCCACATACAGACATTTTCTCCCAGTCCGAGCATCCTCATTTTATATACTAAACTTTTATGAGGTACAGTGTCAAATGCTTTGGAGAAGTCCAGATATATGACATCCATTGATTCGCTGCTGTCAAGTCTAGAACTTACCTCCTCATAGAAGCTGATTAAATTCGTTTGGCATGACCGATCCCTCATGAAGCCATGCTGATATGGCGTTATTTGCTTATTTTCATTGAGATACTCCAAAATAGCATCTCTTAGAAACCCTTCAAACAGTTTACCAACAATAGATGTTAAACTTACCGGCCTATACTTTCCAGGCTCTGTTTTTGGACCCTTTTTCAATATTGGCACCACATTTGCTATGAGCAAATCCTGTGGAACATTTCCTGTCAGTATAGAGTCCGTAAATATCAGAAATAAAGGTCTGGCTATGACATCACTTAATTCCCTTAGGATACGGGGGTGTATGCCATCCGGTCCTGGCGATTTGTCTATTTTAATCTTTTTAAGTCGCTGTTGTACTTCTTCCTGGGTCAGACAGGGCACTTTTAATGGGGAATTTACTTTTACATTCTGCATTTCATCTGACAGTTTATTTTCCTCAGTGAAAATAGTGGAGAAAAAAATATTTAATAGTTTTGTTTTATCCTCGTCGCTCTCTGCAACACCCCCCTCATTGCTATGTAGCGGGCCGACTCCTTCAGATTTATATTTTTTACTATTTTTATAATTGAAGAACATTTTAGGGTTAGTTTTACTCTCTTTGGCAATTATTCTCTCGGTCTCTAGTTTGGCAAATTTTATTAGTTTTTTACATATTCTATTTTTTTCCCTATAGTTTATCAGTGCTTCCTGACTCCCCTCCTGTTTTAGTGATTTATACGCTTTCTTTTTGTCATTTATTGCTTTCTTTACGGTTCCATTTATCCACATTGGTTTCTTATTGTTCCTTAGCGTTTTATTCCTATAAGGTATGTACCTCTCACAATTAGATGTTACAATTAGTGTTGAGCGAACAGTTCGAGCATCGTTCGGGTTCGTACCGAATTTTGGGGTGTCCGGGACCCGGACCCGAACCCGGACATTTTCAAAAAAGTTGTTCGTCGATTTCTTCCCGCTTTCTGAAGGGCTGCACAGCAGCCAATCAGCTAGCGTTTTACTTCTCGCCCTAAGAGCCCATCACAGCCATGCCTACTAATGGCATTGCTGTGATTGGCCAAGTGCAGCATGTGACCCAGCCTCTATTTAAGCTGGAGTCACGTAGCGCCGCACGTCACACTGCTCTGATTAGTGTAGGGAGAGGACGCAGCTTCTGTCAGGGCGAGATTAGGCAGGTTAAAGTCAGCAACAGCACCTAATGAACGGATCGATCTACAGCTGAGAATCATTGAACTTCTGCTAGTTACTTGCTCGCTGGTTTTTAGGCTGCACAGAGTGTTTTTCTGTCACTTATTTTCTGGGTTGATCAGCGGCCATTTTGTGACTTGTGGTGCACCAGAAGAAGCTGCCACCAAGTCCATCAATCCATCAATACTAGTTTTTTTGCTATATCCTACATCAGGGGCTTGGCTGTGCTAATTGTCACCCCTAGAAACTCAGGATAGCAATTTCTATATTTTATTAAGGGGTTAAATACAATTGCCCAAATACCAATCCCCTAAATCTGGTGTTCCAGCTTTGGCTAGACAAGTATAATACTGTCTGCTGTCTGGCAAAGGATAGATTATTTTCTGGGGTGAAATTCAATTACCAAAATAGCAATACCATAAATCAGTGGTTTCAGCTGTGGCTGGCAAAATAGAATAGTGTCCGCCAAAACATATATTTTGTTCTGGGGTGAAATTAATCTTGCAAAATAGCAATACCCTGATTCTGGTGTCCCAGCAGTTGCAGGCCAGATTTCATAGTGTCTGCCAAAACACATATTTTGTTCTGGGGTGAAATTAATTTTGCAAAATAGCAATACCCTGAATCTGGTGTCCCAGCAGTTGCAGGCCAGATTTCATAGTGTCCGCTAAAACATATATTTTGTTCTGGGGTGAAATTAATCTGGCAAAATAGCAATACCCTGATTCTGGTGTCCCAGCAGTTGCAGGACAGATTTCATAGTGTCTGCCAAAACACATATTTTGTTCTGGGGTGAAATTAATCTGGCAAAATAGCAATACCCTGAATCTGGTGTCCCAGCTGTTGCAGGCCAGGATTCATAGTTTCCGCAAAAACATATATTTTGTTCTGGGGTGACATTCAATTGCCAAAATAGCAATACCCTGAATCTGGTGTCCCAGCTGTTGCAGGCCAGAATTCATAGTGTCCGCAAAAACATGTATTTTGTTCTGGGGTGACATTCAATTGCCAAAATAGCAATACCCTGAATCTGGTGTCCCAGCTGTTGCAGGCCAGGATTCATAGTGTCCGCAAAAACATGTATTTTGTTCTGGGGTGACATTCAATTGCCAAAATAGCAATACCCTGAATCTGGTGTCCCAGCTGTTGCAGGCCAGGATTCATCGTGTCC
Source organism: Bufotes viridis (assembly GCA_033119425.1). Taxonomy (NCBI): domain Eukaryota; kingdom Metazoa; phylum Chordata; class Amphibia; order Anura; family Bufonidae; genus Bufotes; species Bufotes viridis. Next base: position 360,617,192 of record CM065590.1, read on the forward strand.
GTCAAAACATATATTTTGTTCTGAGGTGAAATTCAATTGCCAAAATAGCAATACCATAAATCAGTGGTTTCAGCTGTGGCTGGCAAAATATAATAGTGTCCGCCAAAACATATATTTTGTTCTGGGGTGACATTCAATTGCCAAAATAGCAATACCCTGAATCTTTTGTCCCAGCTGTTGCAGGCCAAGTGTAAATCTGTCCATAAAAGGATACCTTTCATCCAGGGCCTAAATACTAGCCCTAAATGAGATATTCCCCTAAATCAGTGGTTACTGCTGTGCCTGGATTAGTGTAATAAGCTACATAAACAAATAGGCAGATAGTGTTAGGTGCCTGTAAAAAAAGGCCTAAATTTGAAATCAATACATTGGGCCAAATAATTTTTTTCCTTATTGTGGTGCTTGGTGAACGGTAACAATGAGGAAAACCTCTAGTAAGGGACGCGGACGCGGTCGTGTTAGTGTACCCTCTGGTGCTGGGAGAGGACGTGGCCATTCTGCCACAGCCACACGTCCTAGTGAACCAACTTCCTCAGGTTCCAGTACCCGCAAGAATTTACAGCGATATTTGGTGGGCCCCAATGCCGTTCTAAGGATGGTAAGGCCTGAGCAGGTACAGGCGCTAGTCAATTGGGTGGCCGACAGTGGATCCAGAATGTTCACAACATTATCTCCCACCCAGTCTTCTGCAGAAAGCGCACAGGTGGCACCTGAAAACCAAGCCCATCAGTCTGTCACATCGCCCCCATGCATATCAGGGAAACTGTCTGAGCCTCAAGTTATGCAGCAGTCTCTTATGCTGTTTGAAGACTTTCCCAAGGAAATCCACCTAGCCCTTCCCCAGTGGTTGAAGACATAGAATGCACTGATGCACAACCACTGATGTTTCCTGATAATGAGGACATGGGAATACCACCTCATCGGAGTCCGCACGTCTCTGATGATGATGAAACACAGGTGCCAACTGCTGCGTCTTTCTGCAGTGTGCAGACCGAACAGAAGGTCAGGGAGGAAGACTGTGTGGAAGACGATGCAGGGGACGATGAGGTCCTAGACCCCGCATGGAATGAAGGTTGTACCACTGACTTTCATAGTTCAGAGGAAGAGGCAGTGGGGAGACCGAGCCAACAGCGTAGCAAAAGAGGGAGCAGGGGGCAAAAGCAGAACAGCGGTCGCCAAGAGAGTTTGCCTGCTACTGGCCACCGCCACCAGGGACCGAGCACCTCAAAGGCATCTTCAAGGAGTTCCCTGGCATGGCACTTCTTTAAACAATGTGCTGACGACAAGACCCGAGTGGTTTGCACGCTTTGCCATCAGATCCTGAAGCGAGGCATTAACGTTTTGAACCTTAGCACAACCTGCTTGACCAGGCATCTACATTCAAAGCATGAACTGCAGTGGAGTAAACGCATTAAAAGCAAGGAACTCACTCTGGCTCCCCCTGCTCCCTCTTCTGCTGCTGCCTCGGCCTCTTCCTCCGCCTCGGGAGGAATGTTGGCACCTGCTGCTCACCAAACAGAGGATGTGCCACCGACAACACCACCTGCGTCACCAAGCATCTCCACCATGTCACACGGCAGCGTTCAGCTCTCCATTTCACAAACCTTGGAGAGAAAGCGTAAATTCCCACCTAGCCACCCTCGAGCCCTGGGCCTGAATGCCAGCATTTCTAAACTACTGGCCTTTGAAATGCTGTCATTCAGGCTGGTGGACACAGACAGCTTAAAACAGCTGATGTCCATGGCTGTCCCACAGTATGTTGTTCCCAGCCGCCACTACTTCTCCAAGACAGCCGTGCCATCCCTGCACAACCAAGTATCCGATAAAATCAAGTGGGCACTGCGCAACGGCATCTGTGGCAAGGTCCACCTAACCACAGATACGTGGACCAGTAAGCACGGCCAGGGACGCTATATCTCCCTAACTGCACACTGGGTAAATGTAGTGGCGGCTGGGCCGCAGGCGGAGAGTTCCTTGGCGCACGTCCTTCCGCCGCCAAGGATCGCAGGGCATCATTCTTTGCCTCCTGTAGCCTCCTCCTCCTACTCGGCTTCCTCCTCCTCTGCTTCCTCCAGCTCATCCAGTCAGCCACACACCTTCACCACCAACTTCAGCACAGCCCGGGGTAAACGTCAGCAGGCCATTCTGAAACTCATATGTTTGGGGGACAGGCCCCACACCGCGCAGGAGTTGTGGCGGGGTATTGAACAACAGACCGATGAGTGGTTTCTGCCGGTGGGCCTCAAGCCCGGCCTGGTGGTGTGCGATAATGGGCGAAATCTCGTCGCAGCTCTGGGACTAGCCGGTTTGACGCACATCCCTTGCCTGGCGCATGTGCTGAATTTGGTGGTGCAGAAGTTCATTCACAACTACCCCGACATGTCAGAGCTGCTGCATAAAGTGAGGGCCGTCTGTGCGCGCTTCCGGCGTTCACATCCTGCCGCTGCTCTCCTGTCTGCGCTACAGCGGAACTTCGGCCTTCCCGCTCACCTCCTCATATGCGACGTGCCCACCAGGTGGAACTCCACCTTGCACATGCTGGAGATACTGTGCGAGCAGCAGCAGGCCATAGTGGAGTTTCAGCTGCAGCACGCACGCGTCAGTCGCACTGCGGAACAGCACCACTTCACCACCAATGATTGGGCCTCCATGCGAGACCTGTGTGCCCTGTTGCGCTGTTTCAAGTACTCCACCAACATGGCCAGTGGCGATGACACCGTTATCAGCGTTACAATACCACTTCTATGTCTCCTTGAGAAAACGCTTAGGGCGATGATGGAAGAGGATGTGGCCCAGGAGGAGGAGGAGGAAGAGGGGTCATTTTTAGCACTTTCAGGCCAGTCTGTTAGAAGTGGCTCAGAAGGAGGTTTTTTGCAACAGCAGAGGCCAGGTACAAATGTGGCCAGCCAGGGCCCACTACTGGAGGACGAGGAAGATGAGGAGGAGGTGGAGGAGGATGAGGATGAAGCAGGTTCACAGCGGGGTGGCACCCGACACAGCTCAGGCCCATCACTGGTGCGTGGCTGGGGGGATACAGAGGACGATGATGATACGCCTCCCACAGAGGACAGCTTGTCCATACCTCTGGGGAGCCTGGCATACATGAGCGACTACATGCTGCAGTGCCTGCGCAACGACAGCAGAGTTGAGCACATTTTAACATGTGCGGACTACTGGGTTGCCACCCTGCTGGATCCCCGGTACAAAGACAATGTGCCCACCTTACTTCCTGCACTGGAGCGTGATAGGAAGATGCGCGAGTACAAGCGCACGCTGGTAGAGGCGCTCCTGAGAGCATTCCCAAATGTCACAGGGGAACAGGTGGAAGCCCAAGGCGAAGGCAGAGGAGGAGCAAGAGGTCGCCAACGCAGCTGTGTCACGGCCAGCTCCTCTGAGGGCAGGGTTAGCATGGCAGAAATGTGGAAAAGTTTTGTCTCCACGCCACAGCTAACTGCACCACCACCTGATACGGAACGTGTTAGCAGGAGGCAGCATTTCACTAACATGGTTGAACAGTATGTCTGCACTCCCCTCCACGTACTGACTGATGGTTCGGCCCCATTCAACTTCTGGGTCTCCAAATTGTCCATGAGGTGCTGGCCTGCCCGGCGGCCAGCGTTTTGTCTGAATGTGTATTCAGCACGGCAGGGGGCTTCATTACTGACAAACGCAGCCGCCTGTCCACAGCCACCGTGGACAAGCTGACGTTCATAAAAATGAACCAGGCATGGATCCCACAGGACCTGTCCCTTCCTTGTGCAGAATAGACATTTATAACTGCCTCCCCCTCAACCATGTATTCTTGTACTCCGGGGCACTTCTTTATTGAATTCTAATTTTTTTAACTTTACCATGATCTTGCGGTGCAACCCAAAGTTGAATGAACCTCTCCTCTGTCTGGATGGTGTGGCCGAAATAACTGAGAGTGGCCTTCTCCGGTGGTGGTTGATATGACGCATGATTCCTTGCTGTGGGACCTCTCTCCTGTCTGGGTGCTGGGCCTAAATAAATGAAAGTGGCCTTCTCCAGTGGTGGTTGATATGACGCATGATTCCTTGCTGTGGGACCTCTCTCCTCTGTCTGGGTGCTGGGCCGAAATAACTGAGAGTGGCCTTCTCCGGTGGTGGGTGATATGACGCATGATTCCTTGCTGTGGGACCTCTCTTCGGTCTGGGTGCTGGCCGAAATAACTGAGAGTGGCCTTCTCCGGTGGTGGGTGATATGACGCATGATTCCTTGCTGTGGGACCTGTATCCTCGGTCTGGGTGCTGGGCCGAAATAACTGAAAGTGGCCTTCTCCAGTGGTGGGTGATATGACGCATGATTCCTTGCTGTGGGACCTCTCTCCTCTGTCTGGGTGCTGGGCCGAAATAACTGAAAGTGGCCTTCTCCAGTGGTGGTTGATATGACGCATGATTCCTTGCTGTGGGACCTCTCTCCTTTGTCTGGGTGCTGGGCCGAAATAACTGAGAGTGCCCTTCTCCGGTGGTGGTTGATATGACGCATGATTCCTTGCTGTGGGACCTCTCTCCTATGTCTGGGTGCTGGGCTGAAATAACTGAGAGTGGCCTTCTCCGGTGGTGGTTGATATGACGCATGATTCCTTGCTGTGGGACCTCTCTCCTCTGACTGGTTGCTGGGGCCTAAATAACTGAAAATGGCCTTCTCCAGTGGTGGGTGATATGACGCATGATTCCTTGCTGTGGGACCTCTCTCCTCTGACTGGGTGCTGGGGCCTAAATAACTGAAAATGGCCTTCTCCAGTGGTGGGTGATATGACGCATGATTCCTTGCTGTGGGACCTCTCTCCTCTGTCTTGGTGCTGGGCCGAAATAACTGAGAGTGGCCTTCTCTGGTGGTGGTTGATATGACGCATGATTCCTTGCTGTGGGACCTGTATCCTCTGTCTGGGTGCTGGGCTGAAATAACTGAGAGTGGCCTTCTCCGGTGGTGGTTGATATGACGCATGATTCCTTGCTGTGGGACCTCTCTCCTCTCATTGGGTGCTGGGGCCTAAATAACTGAAAATGGCCTTCTCCAGTGGTGGGTGATATGACGCATGATTCCTTGCTGTGGGACCTGTATCCTCGGTCTGGGTGGTGGGCCGAAATAACTGAAAGTGGCCTTCTCCAGTGGTGGGTGACCTCTCTCCTCGGTCTGGGTGCTGGCCGAAATAACTGAGAGTGGCCTTCTCCGGTGGTGGTTGATATGACGCATGATTCCTTGCTGTGGGACCTCTCTCCTCTGTCTGGGTGCTGGGCCGAAATAACTGAGAGTGGCCTTCTCCGGTGGTGGTTGATATGACCATGATTCCTTGCTGTGGGACCTCTCTCCTCTGTCTGGGTGCTGGGGCCGAAATAACTGAAAGTGGCCTTCTCCAGTGTTGAGTGATATGACGCATGATTCCTTGCAGTGGGACCTGTCTCCAATTGATATTGGTTAAATTTTATTTATTTTATTTTATTTTAATTCATTTCCCTATCCACATTTTTTTGCAGGGGATTTAACTACATTTTGCTGCCTTTGGCAGCCCTCTAGCCCGTTCCTGGACTATTTTACAGCCTTTTTAGTGCCTAAAAGTTCGGGTCCCCATTGACTTCAATGGGGTTCGGGTTCGGGATAAAGTTCGGGTCGAGTTCGGATCCCGAACCCGAACATTTTCAGGAAGTTCGGCCGAACTTCTCGAACCCGAACATCCAGGTGTTCGCTCATCTCTAGTTACAATGCTTTTAAAAATCTCCCATTTTATGGTTGTATTTTTATTTTTGAGAACTTTGTCCCAGTTAGTTAAGCTATGGCCTCGCTTAGTTGGCTAAATTTAGCTTTTTTGAAGTTTGGTATTTTTGTTCCTCCCTTTAGAAACTCTCGTTTGAAGGATAATTGAAAGGTTATTACTTTATGGTCACTATTTCCCAGGTGTCCCCCAACCTGCACATCTGTTGTTCTATCAGGTCTATTGGTTAATACTAAGTCCAGTATGGCCGTCCCTCTAGTGGGGTCCTGAACCAGTTGGGAAAGGTAATTGTCTTTGGCTATTGTCAACAACCTGTTTCCTTTTTGGGATGTACAGCTTTCAGTTTCCCAATCTATATCTGGGTAGTTGAAGTCCCCCATAATAACGACTTCATTATGATTTGCCTCATCTATCTCGTTTAGTAATGGATTTTCTGTGGACTCTGGTATATTAGGTGGTTTAAATACACTCCTATTAGTAATTTATTATTATTTTTTGCTCCATGTATTTCTACCCACAGTGACTCTACATGTTCATGTCCCTCAGAGATGTATTCTCGAATTACGGGATTTAGACACGACTTCACATAGAGGCAGACCCCTCCACCTCTCCGGTTTTGATGATCCTTTCTAAACAGATTGTAACCTTTTATATTAACTGCCCAGTCATAGCTATCATCCAGCCATGTCTCAGTTATTCCCACTATGTCATAGTCCTCCTCACACATCACTAATTCCAGTTCACCAGTCTTGTTAGTCAGGCTTCTGGCTTTAGTATACATACATTTGACAGGTTTATGTGTATTTTTTACCCTACATCTTTCATTCTAAGCTGTTCTAGTCCCCCCTTCCATTCCTCCCCCAGTCACACTACCTCGCCCCTGGTCTCTATCTGCACTATCTTCCCCTCCTATAATGTAATTACCCTCCCCCCAGTCCCTAGTTTAAGCACTCCTTCAACATTCTAGCCATCTTTTCCCCAAACACAGCTGCCCCTTCCCCATTGAGGTGCAGCCCCTCCTTACGATAGAGCCTGTAGCCGACAGAGAAGTCGGCCCAGTTCTCCAGGAACCCGAACCCCTCCTTCCTACACCAGTTCTTGAGCCACTTGTTAACCTCCCTAATCTCCCGCTGCCTTTATTGTGTGGCTCGTGGTACAGGCAGTATTTCAGAAAATACTACTTTTGAGGTCCTTGCCCTAAGCTTTTGACCTAAAACCCTGAAATCATTTTTAAGGACTCTCCACCTTCCTCTAACTTTGTCATTGGTTCCGATATGGACCATGACCGCTGGGTCTTCTCCAGCCCCTCCCAGTAATCTGTCAACCCGATCCGCGATGTGTCGAACTCTAGCGCCAGGAAGACAGCACACTGTTCGGCGATCACGATCTTTGTGACAGATCGCCCTATCTGTACCCCTAATAATTGAGTCTCCCACTACCAGCACCTGTCTGGCCTGCCCTGCTCTTCTGGTCCCCTGCTTACTGGAGCTGACATTCCCCTGACTGGCAGAGGAAGTGTCCGGCTGCAGCAGTGCCATCCCTGAACTGTCATCCCCCTCATCTGCCAACCGTGCAAACTTGTTGGGGTGTGTCAGATCAGGGCTAGCCTCCCTGGCACTCTTCTCTCTACCCCGCTTTCTTACTGTTACCCAGCTAACTACCTCACTCTCCTCAGCCTCCTCACTACCACCCTCCCCCACATCTACCCCATAGAGTGCTTGCTCAGTGAGCAGCAAACTCTTTTCCAAATTGTCAGTGGCTTTCAGTGTTGCAACTTGCCTGTTTAGAGACTCGATGTGCGATTCCAAACGGGTAATTTGCTCACATTTTGAACAAACATATGCACCCTCGAACGGCTGTTCCAGGACTGCATACATCAGACAAGATGTGCACTGGACGGCGCTGTCAATAATGGAAGCCATACTAAATGGGGATTACGCAGGAAAAGAGAGGGGAAAAAAAAAATACAATATAGAGCAGTGATAAGAAGATTCTTACTTACTGTGGTCCCTTACAGCAGTAGGAAGACTAGCTAGAATCAAACCAACTGTATGATCTAATGAATCTATGTTTCTTGCTCCTTTTCCTTAATAATGTAGGCCTCAATAATGTATAATGATCCATCAGTCAGACTCTAGTTGAACAACTAAGTAGTTCCTACAAGCTGTCCTTGTCTTGTCCGGAGTTGCTGCTGGGCGGCTACTAGCTTCTACTTCTTCTCTCTCTGGCTGACTGCTGGTGAGTGTCAGAGAGTGAGATCACATCGCCTCAGCTCTAGGCTAGCTGCCCCTGCTCTTCCCGGTTCCCGTCGCTGTGCAGTCACGCCCCCTGGCCCCAGCCGCCCTGAGCCCAACCCATTATGTGACCGTCCGGGTCCAGCCGTGTTGCTGGGGCAGTGAGCGTCCGCCGGCAAGCGCACGCGCACACACAAAAGCGCAGCAGCCGGCCGCCGGGGCGGGAATCTTAGGGCGCTCAGACGGCGCAGCATGAGAGCGGGGCGCCGCGCCGGTCGCCAGTTTAAGTTCCCTTCCAACCAGGTTTCCAACCGGTTGCCTAGGTCGCCTTACAGGTGGCGCCGGCCCTGTCTATGTATATCATATTTCCGGCTCTTACATTTAAAATATTACCCTTATATATATTTTTTTTTTCTTTTCACTATATTCCCATGTCCTTTACGCATCTCAGACCTCTTTCCCCTAGGTCTCACGAGTTTTCAGCCTCCTCACACATTCATAATTCTGCTCACATCGGGCTTTTTTCTTCTAGTCAGACACCGGACTTTCTGACCGGAAGAAATTAGCTTGCTCTCTACATTACAGCCTTTCCCTATCCTACACTGCCATCTAGTGCCCTCAAATATTACTACATTCAGTTTAAAACTACTTGTAGTGTTAGATATAGTGTTAAATATAGTATAAGGGTTTATAATAACTCTTATTAGAATAAGTGTCTCTTGTTCTGTAGATAATTATCATTAATATTAATCGGATATTTAATATATATATATATATATATATATATATATATAATTATATCCTCAGAACATGTCTGATGAGGATGTGGAAATGAGGATTGAGCAAGAAATTGCTTCACCTGCATTTTGTGAGGAAAGTTCAGCTAATACAATTAAAGATTTAGTTGATAGGTCCATACAACAAGCTCTTGGATCTGCTATAGCATTGCTTAGCGATAATATTAATAAATCCGTGTCCATGGCGATGTCAAAAACGAAACAAGTCTCTGAATCCAATATCTATCCTTCGACACCTTCCGACCATTTTTGGTCGGCAGAACATTCGACCACACACAGTCCACCCGGAAGCGTCAAAATACGGACAATGATGACTCTCCTATTAAATATATAGCAGGAGAAGTGTAAATACTTCTAAGACCCTGTCTCATCACAGTGGTCCATCCAAACAATTTTTCCCCTCACGTTCAAGACCCTCGGCCCCAGAGGAAGAATGTTTTAAGGTCTCTTTCACACTTGCGCTTTTGCTTTCCGTCCTAGAGTTCCGTCCTCGGGGCTCTAGGACGGAAAGATACTGATCAGGATTTATCCTAATGCATTCTGAATGGAAAGAAATCCATTCAGGATGCATCAGAATGTCTCCAGTTCAGTATGTGAACGTTTTTTGGACGTTGACAAAACCGTAGCATGCTGCGGATTTGTCTCCGTCCAAACATCCGGAAGACATGCAGTAACGCCGGATCCAGAATTAATGCCTATTGAAGTGCATTAATCCGGATCCGGCATTAAGCTAAACGTCGTTTCGGCGCAATGCCGGATCCGACGTTTAGCTTTTGTGAATAGTTACCATGGCAGCCAGGACGCTAAAGTCCCGCCTGCCAGGGTAAAGTGTAGTGGGGAGGCAGGGGAGAAGTATACTTACCGTCCGTGCGGCTCCCGAGTCCCGGGGCGCTCCACAATGACGTCAGAGCGCCCCATGAGCATGGATCACATGATCGCATGGATCATGTGATCCATGCGCGTGGGGCGCTCTGACATCATTGTGGAGCGCCCCGGGAGTCGCACGGACTGTAAGTATCTGCTCCCCTGGCTCCCCACTACTTACTATGGCAACGGCAACCAGGTCTTTAGTAGCGTCCTGGCTGCCATAGTAACACTGAAAGCATTTTGAAGACTGATCAGTCTTCAAATTCTTTAAGTTGTCTTGCGTTGTGACGGATCCGGAGGTCATTTCCGGCGACGGAAGTGCACACCGGATCCTTACAACGCAAGTGTAAAAGAGGCCTAAGCGGGTACATAAATCTTCTAGACGCAATAAGCCGGATTCATATATAGATTACTCTAGCCAAGAGTCATCCGCGGCGTCTAATTCCTCAGATGCTGAATATGCATATGATAGTGATGAGGCTGAATATGATTGTTTGGACGAAGAATCCCGTATACCAGATAATTCTGGCTCAATTATAGTGGATACTCAAGGTTTACCTTTCTTTACACCAAGCCAAATAAAACACCCCAGATCAGGGGATTGGGCTCCGCTACCCCAAGTAGCAAAGTATGTGGCATCCCTAGTAAATAAACCTTTAGATAAGGTTGATCGCAACAAACTTAGGGTGGAGTGCCCTCGCCCGTCTTTACCTTCTAATTCATATTGATCCGGCCCTCTCTAAGTATTTATTAAAAACAGGGAAACACCCAAAAAAAAGGGATAGATAGATCTTTCAAATCTATCCAAGATAAATTATTAGATTTATTAGGTCCACTGACCAAAATAATAAATATGTCAGAACAGTCCATATCTACTGGTGAACCAGTTAACACAGAGGTGTTACATGGTTGGGCACAGAGAGCTATGTGTATTCTAGGGAATACCAATGCAGCAAGCTGCTCTGAAAGGCGTAAGTCTGTATTGATGCGCCTAGACCCACAGCTCGTCCACCTGGCACAAAATGACCCAGATCCTACAAGTGAGGGTGTCGTTTTTGGAGATTCTTTTCTAAAAGATCTCAATAAATACGTAGGACTTTTTAATTCCCTTGATAAGGCCCAGACTTCTCTCAAAAGGAGTTTTAATCCTCGTGTTTTTGGAAAGGCCGGGAGAGGAAAGGGCTGCTTTCCCGGCAGAACCCAAGTTTCTCGTTCCTACAACAAAGGCCCTAATGTACCTCAAGAAAGGGTCCAATACCAACCAACACCCTACCAGCCTCCCCTATTCTTCCCAACCAGAGGAAGACCTTGGCGAGCAGGTGGTAATAGCCTCCCCTGTTCTTCCCAGATCCCGCCCTCCCACAGGTAAGTATCAATATTCCTCATGTATCTATGATACCACTAGGGTGCAGGATTCTGTATTTTTCCCACGTCTGGTCCACGATAACATCCGACCAATGGGTACTCAGCACTGTATCGGGGTATCAACTGGATTTCATTAAAAGTATGATACAGATACATCTACCTCATTAGATACGATTTTCCAAAATAGACGAACACCTGATTCAAACAGAAATAGAGGAATTATTTAAAAAACAACTCCTGTCCCATACCTGACACCAGGTTTTATAAGCAACATCTTCCTGGTAAAGAAAAAAGATGGCGGTCACAGACCGGGGGTAAACTTAAGTTTATGTTGACGGACATTGCCAGATACTTTTGGCATTTTTGTTTGGACAAGAACATTGCCCTGAGGGCAGAATATGTTCCAGGAATTTCCAATTCAGTTATTTTCAAAGAGATAGACGGTCTTTGGGGTCCCCTCCAAATAGATCTATTCGTGTCCCGACTCAATTGCCAGATCCCTCTTTTCTTCAGTTGGCGTCCAAATCCGGACTCTCTGGGGGTGGATGCCTTTCGTCAATCATGGCCTCAAGGAATTCTGTATGCTTTCCCTCCTTTTTCTCTCATACCGAGAGTCCTTCTTCAGGTCCTACACCAAGAGTCCACAGTAGCTCTCATTACCCCATGGTGGATCACTCAATCATGGTTTCCTCAATTATTGGGAATGACGATAGACATTCCGAAGATTCTTCCATCCCACCAATCCAGTCTTTCAGATCCATCGGGGAATTACCACCCTCTCCTTATGTCGGGTCTTCTTTCTCTAGTGGTTTGGTTGATATCTTGCCAACAACATCTAGTTCAGGACTTTCACAGTCAACTAAAGATCTCCTCACAGAAGCTTGGGCTCCAGGTACCAGGTCTGCTTACTGATCAGCCTGGAAAATTTGGGTTCATTGGTGCTCACAACGGCATCTGGATCCCGTATCTGCCTCTTTATCCCACATCTTAAATTTTCTGTCTGAGTCTTTTGAATCCAAAGGTTTATCGTTCAGCCATCTCTTCTGCCCACTTACCCATTGATTCTATCCCTGTGGGTAAACACCCATTAATATGCCATCTCACAAAGGGTATTTGTTTCAAAAGACCTCCTTTGCCCAGATATCAGACTACATGGGATTTGTCTATTTTACTTAACTTTTTTTTATCTTGGGATGATAATAACGATCTTTTGCTCAAATTTCTTTCTTTTAAATTGATTGTCCTTCTATGTCTTGTATCTTTTAAACGAATGTCCGACATTCGGGCATTAGATATATCACATAGGCAATACTCACCTCAAGGAGTTCTTTTTTCCATATCTCGTCATACCAAAACTGGTCTTCACTCTATATTTTACCCAGCTTTTCCTCTTCAACCAAAGTTGTGTGTAGTCAAATGTCTGAAGGCTAACGAACTAATGACTGAACCTTACCGCTCTTCTCTATCTTCTCAACTCCTGATTTCCTTTTGCACCCTTATTTGCCAGTATCCTCGGCCACTCTGGCCAGATGGGTTAAAAAAAACATGGCATTAGCTGGCATTAACACTTCTATTTTTAGCGCCCACTCTACTCGGAGCGCAATGACAACTAAAGCAGCCCAATCGGGAGGCTCTTTAACCGAAATACTTAAGACAGCAGACTGGTCATCTGACACTACTTTTAAAACTTTCTATTATAGACCTTAACCTCACATTTCTATGTCGGTGATATCATAATAATATTTAACTTGTCTTATATTTTCTTGTAGCTTTAAAATTGCAATGATAAGAGCATTCAGTCTGCTATAAAATTGGTTCCTAGTCTTATGACGGAAAATATTGATTTTATTAAGACGGGAGGCGAGTATCATCCCTCCCAAATACCCCACCCTACACTTATTTTCTCTTGTTACAGGATACTAAAGATTTACACTTCAAAGGAGTTTCCGTTTATCTCCTATGATTGACCGATCGTCTCTTCTCATCTCATGATTCCCAGTTCCGGAAGTTCTCTTCAATTGGACTATTATTTCCAAGTTTTAATGTTCCTCTGATTCCCCTACCGAAAGAGGAGGAGCTACGCAACACAGTAGTTTATATAGACTAAGAGTCAAGCAGTGATTGGATACCTCAGCTCCTCATTTGAATATTTGTTACTAGGCAGAATATGATATATACATTTTTTTCTCTTAAAGTATTCTATTATATATGTAAATTTGATATTGCTATTTGAGCATTAAAGAAGGTTTAATGCAATGATACTCGCCTCCCGTCTTAATAAAATCAATATTTTCCGTCATAAGACTAGGGAAATCACCAATTTCAATTATACTTCCAAGTGACCCGGATATTGGTAGTGCCTGTCTATACTGCACAATATTCTCACATTGTGCATCCAACTTAGAGCTCGGTACAGTCAACTTTCCTATTGGTTGGCTTGCTAGAATTATCGAATATAGAGAATATAGCTCTATATACGTTGTTTTCGTTAATTCTAGATAGCCAACCAATAAGAAAGTTGCCTTTATACCCCGTTCAAAGTTCAACTCGCAATACGCGAATAATTAAATTGCATATTATTTGCGATAAATAGAATAATGACCAATATTCGATTTCGACGAATATGTGACGAATACTCCATTGATATTCGCGAAATATTGCAAAATCAAATATGGCACCTCCCGCTCATCACTACCCAGGAACGACTTTATTTGCCTGGTAGTGACAGGTCGTGGCCAACTCCATATCTTGCTCATCAGGGGTTTGACGACTCAGCGCCCAATGACATACCTTAGGTATCGTGCCTCCTCCAACCCTATGGCACATTTTTTCGGGTTAGCGGTTAGCCCAGCCCTTTGGAGAGAGTCCACTACTGCCTGTGCTTTTGCCAGGTGACTCTCCCAGTCAATACTAAAAACAACAATATTGTCAAAGTATGCCGAGGCATACCACCGATGCGGATGAAGTACAATGTCCATTACTGGCTGGAATGTGGCAGGTGCGCCATACAGGCCAAAGGGTAACACCTTATACTGATATAGCCCCTCAGATGTGATAAAGGCCGTTTTATTTTTGGCAGTCTCCATTAAGGGCACTTGCCAGTACCCATTAGTGAGGTCCAAGACAGAAAAATACCGCGCCGGCCCTAATCGATCGATTAACTCATCCACCGGGGCATGGGATGTGCATCAAATTTAGAGACCTCATTCAGTTTACGGAAATTGTTATAGAACCATAACATCCCATCTGGCTGGGGTATCAGGATTATTGGGCTGGCCTACTCACTCTTGGACTCCTCAATGACATCTAGCCGCAGCATCAGTGGTACTTCCTCCGAGATGGCTTGTCGCGAGCTTCGGGCACCCGGTACGGCTTTAACCGGACTTTTGCACGGGGCTTTGTGACAATATCATGGTGTAATATGGAGAACATCCAGGGAGGTCAGAGAACACATTCGTGTTCTGACTAACAAACTGTCAGCAATATGTACTGTGGCACCCACTTCACCTGCAACAGACAGAGGTGCCGGAATCTCTTCCCCAAAACAAACAGGTCGCGGGTTGTTCTCAGTACACGTCTCCCTATCCTTCCAAGGCTTCAGTAAATTGACATGGTAGACCTGCTCCAGCTTCCGCTGACTTGGCTGGTGTACCTTGTAATTTATGGTGCCTACTTTCTCTAGTATCTCGTAGGGCCCCTGCCACTTAGCGAGGAACTTACTCTCTCTGGTTGGTACAAGAACCAAGACTCAATCTCCCAGGTTAAAGTTCCTAACCCGAGCTGCTTCATTATAGACCCGACTCTGGGCCCAATAAGCTGCCTCTATATACTCCCTAACCAGTGGCAACACTGTCTCTCTCTATCTGTTCTTGCATTTTGGTGACATATTCAATTACACTTTTATGCGAAGTGGGCTGTTGTTCCCATGCCTCCTTGGCTACGTCTAGCAGCCCCCTGGGATGTCTGCCATATAGCAGTTCGAAGGGCGAGAACCCGATAGAGGCCTGGGGCACCTCTCACACTGCAAACATTAGATGCAGGGCAGAAGGAGGTCCCAGTCCCTCCCATCTTTGGACACCACTCTTTTTAGCATATTTTTTAACGTTTGGTTAAATCTCTCCACCAAACCGTTCGTTTGCGGATGGTAAATGGACGTCCTTAACTGTTTTATGCGCAGAAATTTACAAAGTTCCCCCATGACCTTCAACATGAAAGGTGTCCCTGGGTCTGTCAGAACCTCTTTAGGTATTCCTACTTGGGAAAACATCTCCATTGACTCCTTAGCTATGAGTTTGGCAGATGTATGACACAGTTGCACAGCCTTCAGGTACTGGGTAGCATAGTCAAGTATGACTAAGATGTGTTGGTGACCCCTAGCGGACTTAAGTACTGGTCCTATGAGGTCCATGGTGATTCTCTCGAAGGGTACCTCGATAATCGGATAAGGTACTAGGGGACTAAGGAAGTGTGGCTTGGGACTAGTTATCTGGCAGGTTGGCCAAGACCTACAAAATTCATCCACCTCTCTAAGCACACTGGGCCAGTAAAACTGCTGCAGTATACGATCCTGGGTTTTCTGTAGCCCCAGGTGTCCACCAAGAACATGTTGGTGGGCCAGTTCTAATACCAGCTTATGATATGCCTGGTGTACCAGCAACTGTTCAACATTCACACCCTGTAGTTGGGTGACCCGATACAGCAAATCATGGTGAACCACAAAATGCGGAAAAAACAACTAGGCTCTGTGTTGTTGTGGTTCCCTATCAACTACCAACATGTTCTCCCAGGCTCAGGACAGAGTCTGATCCCTTTGTTGTGCTGTACCAAAATTGTCACCTGAGACATTCAAGTCTGCCAATTCAGGGCCCGGTGGCAAGTCCTCCACCTTACATTCGGCGGGGTGGTCACCCCAACCGCTGGCCCTTCTGCCTCGGGTTCCCGGGGTTCAATTGGAAGTCTCTTCCTAGTATTAACTCATTGTGCAAGTTCATGGCCACTGCCACCTCATGGATCGACCTGCTGGCAACCGTGTTTAGAGACACCAGAGTAGTGGGGTAGTCTTTTAAGTCTCCATTTATACATAACACGCCAACTTTCCAACCAATAAACACAGTGGGTCACGCCAGGGTAGCCCTCATAAGTCCAGCAGAGCTACAGCAGGAGTGACTCTTCCACCTGACACAAATGTTTGTTATCAAGAGTCTCTGGGTTGCCTGTCGCACACACCTTTCTAGCATACAGCGACTATCGGTATCTAAAGTTTGTGTGCATGGGCTCGGCAAGGTGGGGACAATAGGCCCTTACATGGCCAGGCTCATGACACCGCCAACAGATTATCGGGGCCAGATCTTCAGTGGGTACATCCGAGTGGTCTTTCTCGGCTCTGGCCGCCGGGTCTGGGATGGTTTTTTTCTGGGTTTTATTGACCCCCTCCCCAGAGAGCCCCTCTGTAGGTTCTTGGTAGCCTTATACCGCTCTACCAGGTCCATCATCTCAAGTGCACTAGCGGGAGACACCTGACCGACCGAGTGCTGGAGAGGGTGTGGCAAAGCCCTCCAGAACTTGTCAGCCACAATACGGTCCAGCATAGCAGTAGGATTCAGTACCTCGGGGTAAAGCCATTTTTGCAAAAGGTGCAGCAAATCGTAATATTGTGGTCTCGCTGGCTCGGCCGGGCTAAACTCCACTGATGCACCTCCTGAGCCCCGACCAATACACATTCATCCCCAGTCATGCCAGGATCTCACCCTTGACTTTATTGTAGTCCACCCGTTGCTCATATGGTAAATCAAAGTAAACCTGTTGGGGTCCTGATGCCAGGAACGGAGCGATGACCTCAGCCCACTGTTCTCGGGGTAGACTCTCCCTCACGGCCACCTTCTCGAACACCGCCAGGTAGGTCTCAACGTCATCCGATGGAGCCATTTTGGGGATCTCCGTGTGGACTGCTTTCCGGGCATTGCGGACCCCCTGCGATGCTCCTGCCGTCTGTAAGGCCATCACGTGTTGCAGCAGCAGCTGGTTTGTTTCTTGCTCTTCTGGTTAGCCTCCAAGAGAGCCTTCACTACAGCCTCCATCTTGTCCAGTGACACTGGTTGCAATTTAGCAGGCTTAATCCAGAACATAAAAACGTGCCAGGAAAAATGAAAATGAAAAATATTCTGCTTTGCATCAGCCTCGCTGCATATGTCCGCATTCTCTACCGATTGTGGGTATTTGCTCTGGTAGGCAGGGTAAGCGGCACAGAGGCACAAAACAGTTCTGTGTTTATTCACACAAGCAGGTTAACAAAAACAAATGTCACTGTTCTGTCCTCCTTGTGTGTGAAGTTACATAGCTTGATAGACAGCTAAACCTTTCCTAGCAATGGAATGACAACGAAGCAACATGTCTTTATTGCAAGGATATATAAGTGCGGTGAAACTGGGGAACAGAAAAATTGTGCGCTTAATAATGGGGTCTGACATATAGCAATGCATATATTACATTTCTGTGCATAGCAATGCACATACAAACACAGGTTCAAAAGATGCAGATAGACATCCATGAGGGTATATAGATATAAACAGGAGCATGCTATTCTATCTGCATAACATGCATGTAGCTATGTGACATACCAACGATGCTACCGTGAGCTTAGATTTAGAGGATGGCTCCAGAGACTTCCAGACCATGTGCTAACCTCTGGAAAGATGGATGTAAATGAGGAAAATGGCTGGGGATGATGAAGTCACCAAGTTCATGAGTCACAAGTTATGGAAGCTAAAGTAGACCAAACTTCCAGTATGAATAGCTGCAATTATATGTAAAACGGCCACTAGAGGGTGCTGTTACACAATCAACAGAGAATTATACATAAAGCATATTAACTATACATGAAAAACTATGAATAAATTAAGAATAAACTTGCTGAAGGCATAACAGTCACCTTAGGTTTTAAAAAGTCCTGGTGCTCAATTCACACCATGCCATGGGTACCACTTAAGAAGGTCCAGTTCTGGTGTTTAATTCACACCGTGCTGCGGGTACCATGGAAGAGGGACAAGTCTAGGTGTTCGCCAACCTGTCCTCCCAGACAGGCCGCAATCGGCATCCAGCTACAGGCCTCACACACACCACCTACAAAGTCCAGCTGGCCTTTTAGTCAGCTGTAAGCAAAGCCCGGACCGGCATATAAGATACTCACCTGGGTGTCAGTCTAGCAGTACATGCTGGGAGGAAAATACCTTCCTCTCCGCACCAAACCTTTCACAGTGTCACACAATCAAATGATTGCTTGTTATAGTTCCCTATGGGAACTATAAAAAAGTGTAAAAAAATAATAATAATAATAAAAAAATATATATATATATATAAAAATTCAAATCAACCCCCTTTTCCCAAAATTAGAATAAAAAAAGTAAAAGAATACACATCATGGGTATTGACGCAAATGCCTGTACTATCAAAATATAAAGGTATTAATCCCATATGAAAAATAAAAAAAACGAAAAACGAAAAAAGTTTTAAGCTGATTCACCATTTTTGGTCACTTCTCCTTCAACAAGAAATAATAATAAAAAGTGATCAAAGAGTTGTACACACCCCAGAATAGTATTAATGGAAAGTACAGATCACCCCGCAAAAAAATGAGCCCTCATACAGCTCCGCACATAACTATAAAAAAGTTATAGGGGTTAGAAAATGACAATGCATAAAAACCCTCGAGAATGAAGATCACAAGACAGATTTACAATATGGTGAATGCCGTAAAAAAAAAAAAATTCATTTATTTCCAATTCCACCCCTTTTGGTATTTTTCCCACTTCCCACAACATTCTATGCAATATTAAATGGTGACATTAGAAAGTGCAACTTGTCCCACAAAAAAACAAGCCCCCATATGGCTATGTGACAGTTATGGCTCTGGGAAGGCGTGGAGCGCATAATGAAAATGCAAAGACAAAAAAAACTGGGGTAGAAGGGGTTAATGAATAAACTGGACAAAATCTTATAATTTGGCAGATTTACCAGAGGAATAAAATTACTCATTACTGAAATGATTAACCACCACCCAAATGACAGTTTTTCCCCCCAGACAACGGCAAATCAGTGATAAAAATCCATAGACAGATGAGTCCATGGTATGTGAGGTACTGGTCACTGGAGCGAACATTGGGAGTCTTAGCAGAGACATAGCATTCAACATCTAAAAATGGCCATCAATAATACCGAGACAAGTCTTTTAATACCTCTGATTCTGGGCTGTCCACACTAAACGGAATAATGTAATGCCCTCGACAAGCGAAATCTGAACTGAGGAAGCACAAACTACTTCCAAGCAGGCAAAGACTTAGGGGACAATTGTTGACAACTTCTGATTTCATCAGCTAAATCAGGAGCAATTTTAGAAATCACCATATCTTTAGGTAAAATTGGTTCTGGGTCAGAAAGAACAGATGAGCAAAAACTTTGAGTCTTAATATTCTTGGATCCAGGTTTGTAAGTCACTACAAAACTAAGGCCTCTTTCACACTAGCGTTGTTAGGATCCGGCGTGCACTTCCGTCGCCGGAATGCACGCCGGATCCTGCACAACGCAAGTGAACTGAAAGCATTTGAAGACTGATCAGTCTTCAAAATGCTTTCAGTGTTACTATGGCAGCCAGGACGCTACTAGCGTCCTGGTTGCCATAGTAGCAGTGGGGAGCGGGGGAGCGGCATACTTACATTCCGTGCGGCTCCCCGGGCGCTCCTGAATGGCGTCAGAGCGCCCGCGCGCATGGATCACGTGATCCGTGCGATCACGTGATCTATGCACTGGGGCGCCCTGGCGTCATCCTAGAGCGTCCGGGAGCCGCACGGAATGTAAGTATGCTGCTCCCCGCTCCCCTACTCTTTACTATGGCAACCAGGACCTTAGCGTCCTGGCTGCCATAGTAACCATTGACAAAAGCTAAGCGTCGGTTCCGGCGATGCGCGGAAGCGACGTTTAGCTAAAGGCCGGATCCAGACTAATGCCCTTCAATGGGCATTAATTCCGGATCCGGCGTTGCGGCATGTCTTCCGGATTTTTGGACGGAGACAAATCCGCAGCATGCTGCGCTTTTGTCAACGTCCAAAAAACGTTCACATACTGAACGGAAGACATCCTGATGCATCCTGAACGGATTTCTCTCCATTCAGAATGCATGGGGATAATCCTGATCAGTAGCTTTCCGTCCTAGAGACCCGAGGACGGATCTCTAGGACGGAAAGCTAAAACGCTAGTGTGAAAGAGGCCTAAACCTAGTAAAAAAAAAAAAAAACAAGGTCCACCTAGCTTGTCTAGGGTTAAGTATCTTTGCTGACTCCAGAAAAATCAAACTTTTATGATCAGTCAACACAGTAAACTCAATGAAGAATGTAGGAGAAAATAGGCACATGGGTGCAGATTAGTCAGCAAAGATGATCCCTGTGATAAGACAGCTGCCACTCCTACCTCAGAGGCATCAAAATCCACAATGAATAGACATGGGAAGTGTGGCTGGGTCAAAATTGGAGCCATCAGAAAAGCACATTTTAAGGTTTCAAAGGCTGAAATGGCCTACTGACTCCAATTTTGAAGATCTGCCCCCTTCTTAGTAAGATCAGTCAAAGGCTTCAAATAGAAGAGAAATTGAAGATAAATTTCCTATGATAATTGGCGAAACCTAAAAATCTCTGTAAGGCCTTAAAGGGGTTGTCTCATCTGAGACAAAGGGGCTATACCGATAGGATAGG
Organism: Bufotes viridis; assembly: GCA_033119425.1. Classification (NCBI taxonomy): domain Eukaryota; kingdom Metazoa; phylum Chordata; class Amphibia; order Anura; family Bufonidae; genus Bufotes; species Bufotes viridis. The sequence goes on from CM065590.1 coordinate 360,637,929, forward strand.
ATAAGTGCGTGCCAGCGCTTGGCTATTTTCGGTGGCCCCATAATGAATGGAAGTGGCTGTACATGCTCTCGATATAGGGGAGGGTCCCAGCGGTGGGACACGGACCTATCTGACAATGGGGGCATAACCTAGCAAATTTCTCCGATTGTCTCAGACGAGACAACCCCTTTAAGGGATGTAGGTTGTACCCAATCCACAACGGCTTGCAACTTAGTTGGGTTCCTACAGAAGGCATGGGGGGTCAGAATATACCCCAGAGAAATGTACTTCTTAAACCCCCGAAAGTACATTTTTCTAGTTTGACAAACAACTGGTTATCACAATATTTGCAATATAGATCTCATGTGTCTGACATAAGAAAACCAGTCAGGACAAAGTACCAGAATATCATCTAAAGAGACAATTACAAATTTTCCAATAAATTCCCTAAAAATGTCATTTACCAAGTTTTAAAAAATGTACAATATTAGATTGTAAGCTCCTCGCACATCCAGTTTAGAGAACCACCTGGCTCCTGAAATCTGATTACACAAGTCAGGAATGAAAGGAAGAGGGTACTGATTCTTAACTGTAATCTTAGGCCAGTTTCACACTGGTGTTACGTTTTTTCGGCAGGCTGTTCTGGCAGGGGAACAGCCTGCCTGATCCGTACTACTGTTTTCTCACATGTGCTGCGTTCGTCCGGTCCCATTTAGCATGGCAACCATGCCGAGAGGAGGCCGGAAAAATACCGGGCCAGGCAGACTTTCAGCAGCACAAGTGTGCAAATGGTATGAAACAGCCTGCCGGAAAAGCTTAACGCTAGTGTGAAACTGGCCATATTCAAGTCATGATAATCAATACAAGACCTTAAACCACCATCCTTTTTTTTGACAAAGAAAAACCCTGCACCCATTGGGGAGACAGAGGGCCTGATATGCCCCTTATGAAGGTTTTCCTGAATATAATCCTTCATAGCCTGCCTCTTTGGACCAGAAAATTTTAATTTGCCCCATAGGGATTTAGCATCAGGGAAAAGTTCATTGACACAGTCGTATGGTCTATGAGGAGGAGTGTCTCACTACTAGCTTTACAAAATACATCCTGAATGAATGAAGGTAGAAGAGAAGCATCCAAAGAGACACTATAGACAGTGTGGGGAGTCGCTCTGGTAGACAGCGGTGCGGGTGCAGTTTAGAGGCAAAACAAGGAGTCCAGATTGTGCAACAAACAGTGTTTTATTCACACTTGCACACAAAATGAAAAACAGTCTCTTGGTGACAGTTCACACACAACGGAAATAACGTAGCCAAACAAAAACAGTCCAACACAGGTTCAGTCACCTGGGAGGTGTAGGTGCAGGTTCGCACCACGCTGTCGGCCCAGCCGCAGGAGAATCCAGCTTCAGGTAGCCAGGAACAAAATACCTCCTTGCTGAGCTCTTTCCTCCTGGACAGAGAACTCCCAGCCCTGTTAGCAGCTCCAGGATAATCACACTCCCCAGACACAGCTGCTGGCTGCGTTTTATATCCAGCCCAAAACATGGACTGGACCGTGGGAGCAGCCACCCACCCTACTCTTTAGCTGCTCCCAGTAAGAGCCGGCCCGGATCGGCTTTGCAGCCATGCTATTTAACAAAGTCAAACAGCACTAGCTGCTGCAGACAAAAACCCGGCTCTCACCTCACCGAGGCCAGCAACCTCGGTGACACGTACCTGCCATCACATATGACACCTTGCACCTTACCACATACCCCCCTTTGTTCAGCCCTGAGGGGTGAACACACGTGAGGCAGTGGACGCGGGACAGGGCATCTGCGTTGCCCTGCAAGCGGCCTGCCCTGTGTTCCACGGAAAACTTGAAATTTTGAAGAGATAGGAACCACCTGGTGACCCGAGCATTCCTCTCCTTGGCCTGACTCATCCATTTGAGGGAGATGGTCGGTCACCAGACGGAACCTCCTCCCTAACAGGTAGTAGCGGAGAGATTCGAGTGCCCACTTGATAGCCAGGCACTCCCTCTCCACTATACTATACCTGGACTCGGCGGGACTGAGCTTACGGCTCAGGAAGACAACGGGATGTTCTTCCCCGTTGACCTCCTGCGACAGTACCGCACCGAGGCCTACCTCCGAGGCGTCGGTCTGTACGACAAACTCCTTGTTGAAGTCGGGTGTCACCAAAACCGGGGACCCACACAGGGCCGACTTCAACGCGGAGAAAGCCTCCTCCGCCTTCTCACTCCAGCTAACCCTCCCAGACTTTCGCCCCTTCAACAGGTCTGTCAATGGCGCTGCTATTGTGGCAAAGTGGGGCACAAACCTCATGTAGTAACCTACAATCCCCAGGAACGACTTTACCTGCCTGGTGGTGACCGGTCGGGGCCAGTTACGAATGGCCTCTACCTTAGTTACCTGAGGTTTGATGACTCCCCGCCCAATTACATATCCCAGATATTTTGTCTCCTCTAACCCTATGGAGCACTTCTTTGGGTTAGCGGTCAGTCCGGCTTTCCTCAGGGCATCCACTACCGCCTGCACCTTGGGTAAATGGCTTTCCCAGTCGGTGCTGTGGATGACTACATCATCCAAGTAGGCCGAGGCGTACCGGCGATGTGGTCGCAGCACTATGTCCATTAACCTTTGGAAAGTGGCGGAGCGCCATGCAGGCCAAAGGGTAACACCTTGTAGTGATACAGGCCCTGCGGGGTAACAAATGCGGTTTTTCCTTAGCCGACTCCGTTAAGGGTACCTGCCAGTACCCTTTAGTGAGGTCCAGCACAGAAAAATAACGGGCTTGTCCTAAACTTTCAACCAGCTCGTCTACTCGGGGCATGGGATACGCGTCAAACTTGGATACTTCATTTAACTTGCGAAAGTCGTTGCAGAACCGCAACGTCCCATCCGGCTTGGGTATTAGGACTATGGGACTGGCCCACTCACTTTTCGACTCCTCAATGACCTCGAGCTTCAACATTAACTGTACTTCCTCCGCGATGGCCCGTCGCCGAGCCTCGGGTACCCGGTATGGTTTTAACCGGATCTTGGCCTGAGGCTCAGTGACGATGTCATGTTGGATGAGAGACGTGCGGCCAGGGAGGTCCGAGAACACATCCGTGTTCCGACTGATGAACTCCTGACTTCCTGAACTTGTTTGGAAGACAGGCTGTCTGCAATTTTACCGTGGTTACTGCTTCACAGGCCTCGAACTGTGGGGCTGGACCCTTTTCACCTAGAAGCCCTGGCCGGGGGCTGTGGTCGTCGGCTGTGTCCCTATCTTTCCACGGCTTAAGTAAATTCACGTGGTACACCTGCTCCGGCTTGCGCCGCCTGGCTGGTGTACTTTGTAATTTACTTCCCCTACCTTCTCGATCACCTCATAGGGGCCCTGCCACCTAGCTAGGAATTTGCTGTCAAGGGTGGGTACCAGAACCAAAACCCGATCTCCCGGATTGAAGTCCCGTACCCGAGCCTGACGATTGTACACCCTACTCTGGGCTTGTTGCGCTGCCTCCATATGCTCCCGGACCAAGGGCAACACCCTTTCCATCCGGTCCTGCATTTGGGCGACATACTCAATGACACTTTTGTGGGGGACAGGCTGTTGTTCCCACGCTTCCTTGGCGATATCCAACAGGCCCCGAGGGTGTCTGCCATAAAGCAGTTCGAAGGGCGAGAACCCAGTAGAGGCCTGGGGCACCTCTCGCACTGCGAACATGAGATAGGGCAGAAGCAGATCCCAGTCCTTCCCATCTCTAGACACCACCCTCTTTAACATATTTTTTAGAGTTTGGTTAAACCTCTCCCACAAGACCGTCTGTTTGCGGATGGTAAACGGACGTCCGTAACTTTGCTTTATACGCAACAATTTACACAGTTCCCTCATTACTTTGGACATAAAAGGGGTCCCTTGGTCTGTCAGAACCTCTTTTGGCAGGCCCACACGGGAAAACATCTCCATTAACTCTTTGGCAATGAGCTTAGCTGAGGTATGTCGCAGAGGCACCGCCTCCGGATACCGAGTGGCATAGTCGAGAACTACCAGAATGTGTTGGTGGCCCCTGGCAGACTTTGGTACAGGCCCAATTAAATCCATCGCGATTCGCTCAAGCGGTACTTCAATAATTGGCAGAGGTACCAGGGGACTACGGAAATGTGGCTGGGGGCTAGTTATCTGACAGGTCGGACAGGACTTACAATAATTCTCTACCTCCTTGAACACACTGGGCCAATAAAACCGCTGCAGTATGCGGTCCTGGGTTTTCTGCCACCCCAGGTGTCCCCCAAGAACATGTTGGTGGGCAAGCTCCATGACAAGCTTGCGATACGCTGTGGGCACCACCAACTGTTCAACAGGTTCGCCTCGGTTTGGTTCACCCGATACAACATATCCTGCAGAACAATAAACCGTGGGAACATTAATTCAGCCCCTGGTTTCTGGGGTTTCCCATCAATTTCCAGCACATTCTCCCAGGCCCTGGTTAGGGTTTGGTCCCGGTGTTGTGCGGTCCCAAAATTTTCCCGGAGACATTGAGGTCTGCCAACTCAGGTCCCGGTGGCAAGTCCTCCGTGTCTCCCACCATTACACTCAGTGGGGTTGTCTCCCCCTCTACCGCTGGAGCAGTGGTCACCCCTACCGCCCGGCCCTTCAGACTCGGGCTCCCAGGGTTCTGGCCTTCCAGCGGTATCAGGCCACTCTACTAGGGTCACCCCTGTCTCGGGTCCCTCAGATACCTTTATTGCCGGCCACAGCGCTGGAAAACCGAGGAAGTCCCTCCCAAGTATTAGTTCGTGTGGGAGTTTAGTAGCGACAGCCACCTCGTGGGTCCACCTACCAGCCGCTGTGGACAAAGTCACTAGTGCAGTGGGATAGTCTTTCAGGTCTCCGTGGATGCACAGGACCCCGACTTTACGGCCAGTATACTCCGCGCAGGCCGTACAAGTGCAGCCCTTACCAGGAGACTAAACTCCCGGAGTCCAGCAGAGCCACCGCCAGAGAGTCTCCCACCTCTACCTGACACAGGTGGTTATGGTCCTGCACCTCACGGGTGCCAGTTGCGCACAGCTTCCGTGCATACAGGGAGTGGCGACCCCCGTAGTTCATATCCATCGGCTCATCCCGATGCGGACAGTCGGCCCTGATGTGGCCTGGCTCCTGACACCTCCAGCATACCACGGGAGGCGGACTCGCAGGGGGTATATTCCGGGCAGGCCGCTCTGTCGCGGACGTCGGAACTGGGGCAGAGGCCTCCGGGGTTTGACTGACCCCTTCCCCGCAAGAGTCCCCTGCAGGTTTCTGGTGGCCTCGTAGCGCTCCACCAGGTCGACCATCTCCAGGGCATTGGTGGGCGATACCTGGCCGATCCAGTGCTGGAGGGGATAAGGCAGGGCCCTCCAAAGATGTCCGCCAACAGTCGATCCAGCATGGCAGTGGGACTTAGTAGATCGGGCTGCAGCCACTTTTGCAGCCTGTGCAGCAGATCGTAGAACTGCGGCCTAGCGGGTTCAGTCGTTTTAAAGTCCCACTGGTGGACTCTTTGGGCGCGGACCAGCACGTTCACGCCCAGTCTGGCTAGGACCTCTCCTTTCACAGTGTCATAATCTGCCGCTTGGTCATCCGACAAGTCGAAAAACACCTGCTGGGGTCCGGAAGCCAGGAACGGAGCGACCACCTCAGCCCACTGGTCACGGGGTAACTTTTCCCTCACGGCGACCTTCTCAAAAACCGCCAGGTACGTCTCAACGTCGTCTGCGGGGGTCATTTTTGGGATCGCCGCACGGACCGCTTTCGGGCATCTTGGACGTGGTGGGACGCTCCTGCCGCCTGTAACGCCATCACATGTTGTAGCAGTAGTTGGTTGGTCTCCCGCTGCTGCACGTTAGCCTCTATGAGAGCCTTCACAGCAGCCTCCATGTTGCCAGAAACTCCTGCTTGCAGCTTTGCTGGCTTAATATATTCCATACACTTTAGAAAAACAAAACTTCGGCGTTCACGCCAGCCTCACTGCGCATGCCCGCATCCGACACCAAATGTGGGGAGTCGCTCTGGTAGACAGCGGTGCGGGTGCAGTTTAGAGGCAAAACAAGGAGTCCAGATTGTGCAACAAACAGTGTTTTATTCACACTTGCACACAAAATGAAAAACAGTCTCTTGGTGACAGTTCACACACAACGGAAATAACGTAGCCAAACAAAAACAGTCCAACACAGGTTCAGTCACCTGGGAGGTGTAGGTGCAGGTTCGCACCACGCTGTCGGCCCAGCCGCAGGAGAATCCAGCTTCAGGTAGCCAGGAACAAAATACCTCCTTGCTGAGCTCTTTCCTCCTGGACAGAGAACTCCCAGCCCTGTTAGCAGCTCCAGGATAATCACACTCCCCAGACACAGCTGCTGGCTGCGTTTTATATCCAGCCCAAAACATGGACTGGACCGTGGGGAGCAGCCACCCACCCTACTCTTTAGCTGCTCCCAGTAAGAGCCGGCCCGGATCGGCTTTGCAGCCATGCTATTTAACAAAGTCAAACAGCACTAGCTGCTGCAGACAAAAACCCGGCTCTCACCTCACCGAGGCCAGCAACCTCGGTGACACGTACCTGCCATCACATATGACACCTTGCACCTTACCACAACAGACAGAGACATACATCTGGAATTCCATTTAAGAAGATTCCCATTCTCTCAGTCAATAACAGAATTTTAAGTCTGTAACCAGAGGAACCCCAAGATCAATTCAGTGGACAGATTATCAAGGGTGAAAAAAAAAGAAATGAGCTCAGAATGCATGGACCCAACAATTAAAGTTACAGGTGAAATGTACAGACTTATTGGCCCCGAAACAAAGGAGTATTATCTAAAGCAGGCACCTGAACTGGAGTGACAAGTTGCAGTAACGGAATAGATAATCTTTTAGCAACCTGCAAATCCAGAAAATGAGCCGCTGAACCGCAATCAACAAAAGCTTTACCCACAACCGTATTTTCAGAATAACAAATTGAAACTGGCAACAAAACTTTCTAGTAATGCCTGCAGGGTTGCCAACCATTCAGAAATTTCTGGACAGTCCCTTAAAATAGGTAACTTTTTTCCTGTGTCCGTGAAAAAAAGTAAATGTGTCTGTGATTTTTGAGGCTAGTGGTATTTGACTAGATTATTTTCATTTTACAGCTCACAATAAATGCTGGTAATGAGTTATTATCAGTATATTGAGCCATAGACTTGTGTTACTCATAATCTTTTTTCATTATGGTTTTCTAGTTTGTTCGTAAAAAATGTTGGCTGTCCGGGATTTTGGGATAAGTCGTCCAGAAAAAAGAAAAATTCTGGGTGACAATCCTAAATGCATGGGAAATACCTGACAGCCTAGGTGGTCTTCCAGAGACTGATCTAGGCATTGGAGTTTTTCCCTATTCGCGCTTGGAGCAATCATCAAGCATATCACTCTTATTTCGACAGTAAAAATACAAGTCATACATTCCAAAAAATTCTCCACTCCTGGACCAACTGCAAAGGCCTGCAATGAATGCCTTTACTGATGGCAGTTCAGGTGCATTAAGACCCAAAGAGAAGGCCCAAACTTGTGTATCTCTCTGTAGAAGAGACAAAATGATTCCTACTTGCTGCTGTGCAGTTCCTGATGAATAAGTGCTCAAATGGAAATACAGCCTGCAACTTTCACGAAGTGTCATAAATGAATTCTGGTCACCAGAAAATTGATTAGGAAGCCTTATCTTAGGTTCGTCAGGAATTAGAGTGTTACCTGCAGTAGCATTTAGTTCAAGCAAAGTCTCTTGATGCCATGAATCTGCTCCATACTGCAAAAGGGTGCGGCCTGGTATTATGTTAAGGAAACTGCAGTCACTGTGCAGACTACTGCTAGTGTGCCCAAAACCTGCTACCAGCCTTCTGAAACCTCTCCGGGTAGTCTAAAACTAAGGCTATCCTTAGATGTTCATCAGAGCCGACCGTAAAATCGGATGGACTCGGCTGCTAAGGACCCAGGATACATCTGCGGATCCAGATAACAGATTACTAGTCACACTAGTAGCTGAACTTTCAAGGTTACCTGTATAAGAAAATTCAGCAGGCAGGGTCAGAATACTAGGAGAGACAAACACGATGATTGAAGCCAACAAAAGTAAATCCAGGTACAAGAAGAGACAGGAGAGATGATATGAGCAAAATCAGTGATCGGTAATCCAAAAATAAGCCATAAGTCAAAACCAGAGAGAACAATATTATTCACACAGTATAGAGCTTAGACAAACAAAATACTAGGCACTGATGATTGGGACCAGCTGATTTAAATACCCCACCTTGCTCTATGATTGGACACAGAGAATGAACCCTGATTGGCTTGGTTTCCAGGTCCAGCAGCTGGGGCTTGTCTGGTCGGCATAGCAACCTTCCCAGAATGACTCTGCACAGCAACACAAGGCGAGCTCCTGACAGTACCTGAGGCCCATGGCGCCTCCTTCATCGACTTTTGCCCAAGAGCCCATGTAGGTGCACAGGGCCAAACTATCTGAAGGGGATCGTCAGATACGCTAATCATTTATGTATATACTGCTGTGGCAGGAGGCATTTTGTGAAGAGATGTCCTTTCAAGATGGTAAACTGCATGGCTTATGACCGATGGGAAAGACAATCCTGATCTTGTCATGCAGTAATGTCTGGTTTACTGAATAGGCCTTCCTGGATTCCAGTTCAGCAAGTAACTTCCTGCGTAAGGCCTTGGTGACCCAGCACCACATACCTACTGTGTGTCTGGAGAGGTCCTTGCTGGTGGCATTTGCTAATGAAGTGCCTCTTCCAGAATGTATTCAGTACACAAATGTGCCCATGTATCTCCAGATGGAACTTCTGCATTCCAAATAGATTATTTTCTACATTTGGCCTAAAAGTATCAGCCTCCTGCTTTTGGGGTAACCCTGGCTTTGTGCCACAGTTATCAACTAGATCAACTAGGAAAAAATACATAGCTGATGTGATTAAGATGAGGTTCAAAAACAAGCATCCTCTGCCTCTTATACCTGAGTTCTTTAATCAACTCCATGGTGCTATGGGGTTCATGCAGCTGGACCTTCATGGGACATATAACCTGATCTGATTAGGTGGGTGATAAGTGGAAGACAGTTTTCAATACCCTTGTTCACCATTATGAGTATCTAGTTATGCCCTTTGGTTTGTGTAATACTCCCACTGTCTTTTAGGAATTTGTTAACCACTTTCCGACCGCCCATTGACTATAAACGTCCTGGGCGGTCGGGTTTATCTCTGAATAAATGTTCTGGAACGTCCTTTCAGAGATGGCAGCTGCATGCTAATCGTGCAGCTGCCGAGTGGGGGGGGGGCGCTGTCAGTGACAGCAGGGAACCCCAGAGAGAAGGCAGGGACCATTCCTGGGTGTCCCTGACTTCTAGATCACTGCATACACAGCGCTTAATGAGTACTGTGTATACAGATCAGAAAGCGATATGCCGCTTCCTGTCCTGGCACGGTGGTCATGTACTCGCCGGGGTCGGGAGAGTGCAGGAGCTGTCGGGTCTTCCATAGACCTCGATCAGCCCTGCATTGAGGCTGTACAGTGCTGTATTATGCTGTACAGCCTCTCTGGGGGTGTATTTCCCCTGTAACTCGGGCCACTATGTCAACCCCAGTTACAGGAGAAATCAATAGTTTAAAAAAATGAGGTTAAATGTCCCACAGAGTATGACTTTATGGGGGACACAAAGTGTAAAATGAAAAAAATAAAAAAAATAAAGTGTTTTGAAAAAGTTTCACAGTAAAAAAAAAACATTTCCCCCAAATGCGTTATTAAATAAAATAAACATATTTGATATCATTGCGTCCGCAATGACCGGCTCTACATTAATAGCATATGATCTACCCCATTAGGTGAATGCCGTAAAAAAAAAAAAGTAAATAAATAAACATTGCCCCTAAACAGTTTTCTTTAGTCACCTCACCTCACAAAAAACATAATATCAATCAATCAATCAAAAATTCGTATGTACCCCAAAATGGTAGCAATAAAAAGTCACCACATCCCATAAAAAACAATCCCTCACACAAGACTATGACCAGAAAAATGAAAAAATATGGCTCTAAGAAAATGGCAACAAAAAACATGATTTTTTTTCTAAAAATGTTTGTATTGCGTTAAACGTAAAAAAAAACAAAACAAAAAAAAACTAGATCTATAAAAGCATCACATGATCTACCCCATCAAGTGAATGGTGTAAAAAAAAATGGGGACTTCACCTCCCAAAAAAAGGATGAAAGGCAACCAGAAAGCCAAATGTACCCCAAAATGGTGCCAATAAAAACTACAGCTTGTCTCGTACACAATAAGCCCTCATGAAACTCATTCCATGTTAGAAAATCCAGATGCCGCTTCTTCCCTTCTGAATCCTGGTTTATCCCGAAATAACAGTTTACGACCACAATTGTGGTGTTACTGTCTTCAGGAGAAAGTGGGTAGCAAATTAGGGGGGGGGGGGGGATATATCCAGCGCCCTGACATCCCTCCCACATGTCTTACGGATAACATGTGACCGCTGATGAAGGTCTAACAGGACCGAAATGTAGGTAATAACTGGGCAACTGGATCATGAAAAACAATGTATAAATAAATAAGCCTTATGAATTGCAAAGCTAAAATCTGTGTGCCTCAACACTCATTGTAGGTTCTATTATGTAAGCCCCACAAAGTGACTTCAGAACTGAACTGGTCCTTAAAAAGTAGACTTTGGAAATTTTCTTACAAATTTCAAAAATTGCTTCTAAAATTGTAAACCTTCTAGCGTCCTAAAAAATGTAAATTACATTACTAAAATGTTTCCAACATACAGTAAAGTAGACATATGGGGAATATTAATTAATAAATATTTTATAAGGCATCACTATCTGTCTTTAAAATCAGAGAGATTTAAATTTAGTAAACAGTGAATTTTTTCACATTTTTGTTAATGTTTTGATTTTTTTAAATAAATAAATGTAAAACATATTGACTCAAATTTACCATTAAAATGAAGTGCAATGTGTCATGAGAAAATAAACTCTGAATGGCTTGGATAAGTAAAAGCGTTCCAAAGTTATTACCACATATAAGTGACACATGTCAGATTTGCAAAATTAGGCCTGGTCCGGAAGGGGGTAAATGGCCCGGTCTGGAAGTGGTTAATGACATCTACCAAGACCTAGTAAATATGTGTTGTGGTATACCTAGATAATATCTTGGTCTTTTCACTTTATCTAACTTTGCATCAAAAACATGTTGCATCATCCTCCAGCATTTAAGAGAGAACAGATTTAGTGTTCAGCTAGTCAATTAGCAGCCATCTCCTGTGATGTCACAGCCCTATAAAAAGCCTGATCCTGCCCAGTCTCTGCCATTTTCCAGTGAACTTAGTGCAGGGAGAGATGTAACAAGTGCTACAAAATATTACTTGAAGGGACTGCATATTGATAGTGTAGGGATATAATAGGGAGGCATTATCTACACTATAGGGAGAGAGCAGGGGCCACTTGAACAGTGTAAAGCTTGGCTAATAGACAAGCTATTCTATTACACCTTGCTGTCTAATTAGGGTTAAAAAGCATTCAAATACTACTGATTTTAGGTTGTTCAAACTCTTTTACACATAAGTAAATCCATTAATCCTTGATTGTGTAATTGGGGTGAAATTGCAGTCTGATACTATAGATTTTGGGGGGTTAACGTTCTTTTATATATAAGTAAATCCGTTAATTCTTAATTGTGTAATTGGGGGGAAATTGTTGCCTGATAGTACAGATTTTTGGAGGTTCACTTTAATACATACCGTATTTTTCGTCCCTATAATTAGTGATTTGGCAACGACCTGTCACCAGCAGGCAAATAAAGTCGTATCTCGGTAGTGATGACCGGGAGGTGCCATATTTGATTTCGCGATATTTTGCGAATATTCAATTGAATATTCCTCATATATTCGTCGAATTCGAATATTCGTCATTATTCTATTAATCGCGAATAATATGCGATTTAATTATTCGCGTGTTGCGAGTTGAACTTTGAACGGGGCATAAAGGGAACTTTGCTATTGGTTGTCTATCTAGGATTAATGAAGATAATGAATATAGCACTATATTCTCTATATTCGTTAATTCTAGGAAGCCGACCAATAGGAAAGTTGACTTAGGCAACTATAGGCAACTTTCCTATTGGCTTGCAAGAATTAGCAAATATAGAGAATATATCGCAATATTCGTATTCGTCATATTCGTTAATTCTACCCAGCCAAACAATAGTAAAGTGAGTTGCATATACCCCGCTCTAAGTTGGATGCGCACTGCAAGTAATATTACCTAATATTCTCGCATTGTGCATCCAACTTAGAGCTGTGTATAGGCAAATTTACTTGGCTTCCTAGAATTAACAAAGATAACGAATACGAATATATCGCTATATTCTTTATCTTCGTTAATAGCAAAGACAGAGAATATTTCGCTATCTTCGTTCCTAGCAAGCCAACGAATAGGAAAGTTATACCCCGTTCAAAGTTTCATTTGCAGTACGCGAATATTACAATGTCAGGTCACAACACAGCTGACGGCAGGAGGATGAAGATCACAATGGGGGTGAGGAGTGGCGGCATCCGGAGCAGAAGAGGTAAGTGTTTTTTTTTATTTTATGTTCTTTGTGGAGGCATGGGGCTGATATGGGGGCTGATGAGAGGCATGGGGGCTGATGAGAGGCATGGGCGGCTGATGAGAGACATATGGGGGCTGATGAGAGGCATTAGACTCTTATCTGAGGTCTGATTGGGGGTCATTCACATTGGGGTATGAGCTGAGGTCTGATTGGGGCTCTGATCTGAGGTCTTATTGGGGTCTTATTAACATTGGGGGTATTATTGGAGCTGTCAGCTGAGGTGTGATGATTAACATTGGTGGTCTGACCTGAGGTCTAATGAAAAAAAAAATTCTTATTGTCCTCCTCTAAAACCTAGGTGCGTCTTATGGGCTGGTGCTGGTAAGTAAATCCATTAATCCTTAATTGTGTAATTAGGGTGAAATTGCAGCCTGATACTACAGATTTTGGGGGGTTCATGTTCTTTTGTTCATAAGTAAATCCATTAATCCTTCATTGTGTAATTGGGGTGAAATTGCGGTCTGATACTACAGATTTTTGGGGGTTCACATTCTTTTATACATAAGTAAATGCAATCATCCCTGATTCGGGGGTGAAAATGCGGCCTGATACTACAGTATTTGGGTGGTTCACGTTCGTTTATACATAAGTAAATACATTCATCCTTGATTCTGGGGTGAAATTGATCAGGGGATGAGGGTGTCAGCTTGAGTGTGAGGCATTGGCTGAGCCAGCAGGGTGCTAGCATGGCCATGAGTCAGCAGGGTGAGGTCCGGAGCCAAACGCGCCCAGGCAGTCAGCACACAGTAATGGGGGAAAATTCATATTCGTCGGTGTGGGAATTTTTCATCAAGTCGCCGGAGGACGTCAGCATGGTCATATGTAGAATTTGTGGGCAGAAGGTGAAGCATGGCCAGGGTGCCAATGCTGGCACCATGGCCCTGCATCAACACATGCAGCATAACCATACAGTGGCCTGGGAAAAATGTGGTGCTAATGTTGTTCTACAGCCTGACACAGCAACCACTGCATCTACTAGTGGCCCGCACCCCTTCTCCAGCAGTGAAGGCTCCACCACCTCAGCAGAAGGGAGCTGTATTTCTTTCTCATCATCTACTGTTCCTAATGCTCCTCCTCCTCGTCACTCATTTCACCAGCAGTCGATCACCGAGGTGATTGAAAAAAAGGCAATAGTATGTGTGCACTCATCCAACGGCGCAGAAGCTGAACGTGTTCCTGGCCAAGTTGCTGGTGCTACATAGTGATGACCGGCAGGGGCAATATTCGAATTTGCGATATTTAGCTAATATCTGGCCGAATATTCGTCATATATTATTTTCTTGATTGCCCGTGTGCAGCGCCCTGGATGCATACCACACAACTTGAACATTGAATATGGATTTATCCCACTAAGTGGCTTGGAGTGTTGCTTTTCTTTCTTTTGCCTACATCTCACAGCCGCATGAGACCTGTGGGGCAGAACTGGCGGATGGAAGAGGACATTCTTGCATAAGCAATGTATACAGAAATGGGTGCAAGAGGAGCAAGAGGAGCTAGAGGGTTATGAGGAAGGCCAAGCAGATGACCCCGACATACCATGGCAGTATACAGTGGAGATGGAGGCAAGGAGTCCCTCCGAGTCCCTTGCGCAAATGGCCAGATGCATGCTGAGTTGCTTGCGTAGTGACAGCCATATTATCACCATTTGGCAGAAGAATGACTACTGTCTCTCCCCCATGTTTGACCTTTGCTACGGGTCCAAAATAGGGGTCTTTTTTCCCACCTGCTGAGAGGGAGGATAAACTCAACTACTATCGAGACATCCTATGTAGTCAATTGGCCGCTGCCTATGTGCGCTATTGCCCATCCACATGAAGTTCTGACTAGGGGGCTCTCTGTGCCCACACTCCACTGCCTTGACTGCTGGAGGGGGCTAGGGGGTAGGAGCAGCACCAGCTCCATCATCATCAGCTTAAGTCTGGAGTCTCTAATGAGCACTTTTCTTTACCTGCCTACTGAAGAAACCACTCAGCACCAGCAGAAGGATATAGAGCAGAACCTGAACCAGCAGGTGGTGGCATACTAGGACTGCACCCTGCCACCCCACATCCAAGATCCCTTGAAATACTGGGATGGCAAACTTGATTTGTGGCCGCAACTGGCCGAGTTTACCCTTGACAAGCTTTCCTGCCTGGCCAGTAGTGTGGAATCAAAGTAGGTGTTTAGTGTGGCGGGGGGCATAGTTACCCCAAAGAAAACTCACCTTTCCACACAAACTGTTGAAAGACTAACCGTTGTAAAGATGAATCAGGCGTGATTCAGTTAGGATTTCCACACGCCAGTGCCTGATGCATCAGACTTGATCATTCTGGTTGCCACACTAAAACAGTGTGAAAAAAGACCCGTTTGTTCTGGTCACCTGCTTCAGTCACTATTCTGATGCTGCCTCCCGCCTAATGCCACAGACGTGTTGCCTCTGCTACCATATTCTCCTACTGACACTATCTTGTGCTGTTCCTACCACTGTTGTTGCCCCCCACATCCCCACTCTGTGACTGCGCCACTGTGTTGACTCCTCATGCTGTTGCCACCCTCACCACTCTGTGATGGGGCCACTATGTTGACTCCTCATGCTGTTACCACCCTCCCCAATCTGTGAATGGGCCACAGTGTTGACTCCTCATGCGGCTGCCACTCTCCCCATTCTGTGAGTGGGCCACTATGTTGACTCCTCATGCAGTTGCCACCCTCACCACTCTGTGGTGGGGCCACTATGTTGACTCGCCATGCTGTTGCCACCCTCCCCACTCAGTGACTGGGCCACTATGTTGACTCCTCATTAGTGATGAGCGGCATCGGCTACATTCAATTTCGTGACAGTTGACGAATATATGGGCGAATATTCGTCAAATATTTGCAAATTTGCTATATTCAATTACTAACATTCATTGCGATAATCGCAATGTAAAAATCGCATGCGAGAAAGGGGCGTAGTGCTGTTTTCAAACTAAGAAGGGAGGAATCAGTGAAGTGCCGATATTCACATTGCAATAAAAAAATCGCGTTACGATTATTCACGCTCCACTCACTGTCAGTGAGTGGAGCCCGAATATTCGTAACGCGGTTTTTTATTGCTATGCGATTATCGGCACTTCACTGTAATGTGCATTTTCATGTGTAAAAAAAACAAATATTTGTGATTACAAATATATAGAGCGATATTAGAAATATTCACGAAATCGCGAAGTGCCGATATTCGTGCTAAAAATTCGCTTTTGGAATATTCACGCTCAACACTAATCCTCACGTGGTTGCTAACCTCCCCATTTTGTAATTAGGCCACCTCATGCGGTTGCCACACTCCCCACTCTGTGACTGAGCCACTATGTTTGGGTCATCATGTGGTTGCCACCCTCCCGACTCAGTGACTCAGCCACTATGATGACTACTCATGCGGTTGCCACCCTCACCACTCAGTGACTAGACCACTGTGTTGACTCCTCATGCAGCTGCCACCCTCTCCATTCTGTGAGTGGGCCACTGTGTTGACCCCTCATATGGTAGCCACCCTTACCACTCTGTTACTGGGCCACTATGTTGACTCCTCTTGCTGTTGCCACCCTCACCACTCATTTTATTCTTCTTCTGATTTGACAGAAGGATGGAAAAATGAAAAACAAAACAAATCCTGCCTTTGAAGCATTCATAAGGCTTATATCACACGGTCGCTATTTTGCATTAGGATTTGCTCATGATTTGGAGATGAAAAGCAGGAGTGAGTAAAAACCACAGAAGAGATGCAAATATTCCAATCACATGTCATCTCTGTTTTAGATCCACTCCTGTTTTTTTTGGGCCTTAGCAATACTGATCAATTGCTGACTGTGTGAAAGTGGATGCTCAAAAGACAGAATCCATGTTTTGGTGCTGTTTTTGTGACAGATCAGAAGAAGGGAAAAATAAACAGTGACATCTGTTATGCAAGCAGGTGTGGACCCACTGTGCCAGTGACCAGCTATAACCTGGAGGGACTTCTTGGAAGACTCGCTGACTCGCAGGGCCTCAGAAACAGGAAGAGGAAGTCAGAGGTCCGCTGGACGTTGCTTGAAGGTTTTATTCTGTTCACATGACTAGGGATAAGCGAACCCGAAATGCACTGTTCGGGTTCTTACCCAACATTACGGTGTCCGGGCACCCGAACACGGACATTGGCGCGAAAGTCCGTGTTCCTTGTTCGAATTTTAAATAAAGCTTGTTAAAATGTTGCACGGCTGCCAATCAACAAGCTTTCAAACTGTGGGCACTTGGAAGCCATCACAGTCATGCTTAGTCATGTATAGCTGTGATTGGCGGAGGCACCAATTGACCCTGCATACATAAATGTTGGATCACATGTTGCACCGCCATTCTGTTCTGACTAATGTAGGGACAGTACGCTACTGCACTGAGGGGCAGTGTTAGGGTTTTATTCTTTTTAATAGCTCTGTGGGTGATCTGTAGGCATTTTTAGTCGGTGCAATACAACTTCTTTGCAACAGTGACATACAAAATAAAATGCTAGATTCGGCTATTCAGTCTGTGGGTGACCTAAACCCATTTTAGGGATTCACAACACCGCATTTTTATCCATCTTACTGGTATAATAGAGTTAATCAGTCTGTTAATTGTGTCTGTGACATAAAGGCAATTTGGGGGTTCCCAACATCACATTTTCATCCATCTTACTGTTATAAGAAAGTTAATGTCACACTTTGGTGTAAGAGAGAAACACTACACTGAGCATAAGAGGGAAGGGGGGAACAGGGAATCAGGCCTAAAAACTAGGGAAAGAATATGGACACCTCCTAGTAAAACCCTAACCAAAATCCTGACTGACTACCAGTATGAACAGACCCCAGAGGTAGGTGTGTTCATACGCAGGAATGCCTAGAGTCCTATCTAGCCCTATAAGACCCTGGTACTAATGGCAGGGACGAGACTACCTGTTCGTCCAAAAGGAGGGACGAACAGGAGTCTCCCTCCGGTCTAATACAAACAATAGGGAAATGCAACACACAGAACCCAAACAAAATACTAAAAGGGAAAGGAAAGACTTAATTTCATAGGGGCTATGGAAGCACCAGGAACTCTGCCGAGATCCACACACCAGCTATCCACAACTGAAACTGAAGCTTTAAACCGCACAGCATTGTGGGAGAAGCAACAATAAATAAGGAAGGTTAAATGACCACATTAGCAACACCTGAGGCAAGGAGTGTGGCCATTATCAGAAACAACAAAGACTCCTATTGATCCACAAGGAAATCCTGTAAGATCAAACCACGTGATGCCAGTCCCACCGATCTCCTGCCACCTGTTGCAGCAACGTCCGTGACAGTATCCCCCCTTCCATGGATGACCTCCGGGCACCCAGGACCGACCTTATCCGGGTGATACCTGTGAAAAGCTTTCACCAAACGACTGGCATTCACATCAGATGCCGGTACCCACATCCTCCCCTATGGTCCATAGCCCTTCCAGCGAACAAGGTACTGAAGAGATCTACGAAGAACTCAAGAGTAAATTATCTTGGCGATCAGAAATTCCAAACTACTGTCCACCATGACAGGAGCGGTGGCAAGGAAGACGGCTCCAAAGGTTCAACATATCTCTTCAACAAAGATTTATGAAACACGTTATGAATTTTCAGGGCCTGAGGAAGTTCAAGACGAAAAGCTACAAGATTAATAATGGCAGTGATCTTATATGGACCAATAAACCTTGGAGCCAACTTCCAAGAAGGAACCTTCAACTTAATGTTTCTTGTGTACAGCCACACAGAATCACCCACTCTTAGGTCCAGACCATTCATACGTTTACTGTCACCTACATGTTTATCAGGGGCGGACTGACCGGTCGGGCACTTCGGACACGGTCCGAGGGCCCGGCCGGGAGGGGGGCCTGCCGCCTGTCAGGGCCGGCGCAGCAGCACAGCGCACAATTAATGGTAGTGTCTAAACTCCAGACACCAAACGGACCTTCTGACGTCACTAGGTCACGTGACATTCTCCGGTCACGTGACTCTGTCGCCTTGCTCCGGCGCCAGAACATAATCAGATGCGGCAGCAAGTCTGGAGTTTACCCGCGAGTTTCCCTGTCTGCAGTTTTATCCCACTGAAGTCCATTTTTTGAGGTGAGGGAACAGATATCCGAGCTGCATATTTTGGGGTTCAGCCTGTCATTTTTGAGGTGAGGGAACAGATATCTGAGCTGCATATTTTGGGGTTCAGCCTGTCAATTTTTGAGGTGAGGGAACAGATATCTGAGCTGCATATTTTGGGGTTCAGCCTGTCAATTTTTGAGGTGAGGGAACAGATATCTGAGCTGCATATTTTGGGGTTCAGCCTGTCAATTTTTGAGGTGAGGGAACAGATATCTGAGCTGCATATTTTGGGGTTCAGCCTGTAAACTGAGGTATGTGAAGTGCATATTACAGCCCTGTAATGTGAGGTGGATATATGGGGGTACAGCCTGTAATCTGAGGTGGATATATGGGGGTACAGCCCTGTAATGTGAGGTGGATATATGGGGGTACAGCCTGTAATGTGAGGTGGATATATGGGGGTACAGCCTGTAATGTGAGGTGAATATATGGGGGTGCAGCCTGTAATGTGAGGTGGATATATGGGGGTACAGCCCTGTAATGTGAGGTGGATATATGGGGGTACAGCCCTGTGAGGTGGATATATGGGGGTACAGCCTGTAATCTGAGGTGGATATATGGGGGTGCAGCCTGTAATGTGAGGTGGATATATGGGGGTACAGCCCTGTAATGTGAGGTGGATATATGGGGGTACAGCCCTGTGTATGGGTGTAAGGTGTATGGGTGGTGATTATGGGGTTCAAAGGGGTAATTTTTTATTTAGGGCCACTGTATCAGCAGCCTTTTCGGTATGGCACATGGGAAGCCCTTCCCATCTCCTGAGAAACTCCACCCCTAACTGACATCCCTCCTCCCATGAGCAGCTCTGTACTAATCTGTACATTATTGGTATAATGGTAAGGGACATGTGGATGATGGTCATGTGATCAGCTTTGTGGGTGGGAGGAGTTGAGTGAACAAATGAGACTCTGTGTAGGACTGTGATGTAGAATCTGTATTCATAATTTTTATGATTCGATATGGAGAGGCACTATCGGCCTTCACTTCTGGGACAGCCGATTAGGGCATACACTGCTGGCAGGGCTGGGTTCGTCATTAGGCCCCCACTTCAATGTCTACAATTCTGTCCCCAGGAATCTAATTTGCAGTCTGCTGAAGTCTAATCAAAGGAGCGTGCTCCTCCTCCACTTAGATGCCTTATTGGTTATAGACCAGCCTCTGAGGTTTTAAATCAAAATGTTCGGCACGTCTGCAGATTGCATCCAGTGCATTTCAAGCCTGGCTGTTGTTTCAAAACTGAGCTTTTGATCTCGGCTGCACGAAAGACTCATGCAACACTTTTCCTATGCCTTCATAAAGTCTGCGGCACATCAGTAAGCTAATTAATTACTGCTATAAAAAATTATATTGGTGGTCATTAAAGAGGACCTTTCATGTGGTTAAGGTCTCATGCACACAGCTTTTCCGTTTTTTTCATTCTGCAAACCGCGGATCTGCCAAAACTAGAAAACCGCAATTTGCGGAACGGGCGGCCCATTTTAGGAATGCCTATTCTTGTCCGCAAAACTTTTGTTCCTTGTGTAGCGCGTGGCTGGAGGTGGGATATGGGTGTGACTGGAGGCGAGACATGGGAGTGGCTGGAGGCGGGACATGGGTGGGGCCTGGAAGGGGGCCCTTGACTTATTTTGCCCGGGGGCCCTGAGGGTTCTCAGCCCGCCCCTGATGTTTATACTTGTTGCCCATATTCATCAAGTTATTTTGAATTTTACGGCATATACAGTGGATATAAAAAGTCTGCACACCCCTGTTAAAATGTCAGGTTTCTGTGCTATAAAAAAATGGGACAAAGATGAATAATTTCAGAACTTTTTCCACCTTTAAATGTGACCTATAACTGTACAACTCAATTGGAAAACCAACGGAAATTTTTTCGGTAGAGAGAAGAAAAAATATAAAAATAAAATAATATGGTTTCATAAGTGTGCACACCCTTAAACTAATACTTTCACCTTTTGATTTTATTACAGCACTCAGTCTTTTTGGGTATGAATCTATCAGCATGGCACATTTTGACTTGGCGAGATTTGCCCACTCTTCTTTGCAAAAACGCTCCAAATCTGTCAGATTGCGAGGGCATCTCCTGTGCACAGCCCTTTTCAGATCACCCCACAGATTTTAAATCGGATTCAGGTCTGGGCTCTGGCTGAAAAACTTTAATCTTCTTCTGGTGAAGCCATTCTTTTGTTGATTTGGATGTATGCTTTGGGTCATTGTCATGCTGAAAGATTCGTATTCGGCTTTCTAGCAGAAGCCTGAAGGTTTTGTGCCAATATTGACTGGTATTTGGAACTGTTCATAATTCCCTCTATCTTAACTAAGGCCCCAGTTCCAGCTAAAGAAAAACTATCCCAAAGCATGATGCTGCCACCACCATGCTTCACTGTGGGTATGGTGTTCTCTTGGTGATGTGCAGTGTTGTTTTTGTGCCAAACATATCTTTTTGAATTATGGCAAAAAAGTTCAACCTTGGTTTTTTAAGACCATAACACCTTTTCCCACATGCTTTTGGGAGACTTCAGATGTGTTTTTGCAAGATGTAGCCTGGCTTGGATGTTTTTATTCATAAGAAAAGGCTTTTATCCTGCCTCTCTAACCCATAACCCAGACATATGAAGAATACGGGAGATTGTTGTCGCATGTACCACACAGCCAGTACTTGCCAGATATTCTCGCAGCTCCTTTTCATCAAATTTCAAGGGACGTACAGTTCTTGGTAATGTCACTGTTGTGCTATATTTTCTCCACTTGATGATGACTGTCTTCACTGTGTTCCATGGTATATCTAATGCCTTGGAAATTATTTTGTACCCTTCTCCTGACTGATACCTTTTAACAATGAGATCCCTCTGATGCTTTGGAAGCTCTCTGTGGACCATGGCTTTTGCTGTGGGATGCAACCAACAAAATTTCAGGAAAGACCAACTAGAGCAGCTGAACATTATTTGGGGTTAATCAGAGTGCCTCTGATATGATGGCAGGTGTATGCTGACTCCTATTTAACATGTAGGTAGGGCACTCTAACATTAGGGTATTGCAGAGGTGGTGGTTATACTAAATTTTATTCAGTTAAAACATAAATATTATTAAAATACAATCATTAAATATCTTTCAAATAAAATGTGTAAAATACCAAATGCATATAAGCTATGTCACCTCAAATTCATAATAATTTCATCAGAAATGCAGCAGTAATAGGTTTGTATGTCCTTATTGTTTGGATACAATATAGCAGCAAAATGAATCCAGTTGCCCTAAAAATTCCAAATATAGCACCAAATAGGTAAAGTCCAATTCTCAGAGGAATGTTATTTATACGATGTCTAAAAAGATCGCAGATTACAGTTTCATATATTCGCGATTTTTTGCGATTATTTTCACTGTTGGGACAAGCGGTAAATGTCCAGATATAGCACCATATAGGTAAAATCCAATTTTCACAGAAAAGTGTTATTAATGATGTCTAGGATAATCAAGGAGTACAGTTCCATATATTCACGATTTTTCGCGGTTAATTTCCCACTACTGGGATAAGCGGCGTCCCGCTACCCAGTCTGTGCTCGCGGCGTCCCGCTAAGTGGGTATATGTAAGTTTACAGTTAGCGATCGCTTAATAGTGTCCACTGGGTGGATCTTACTGGCTGTATGCTGCTGTATTCACGGCACGGTACTTCGGTTGGTGTTGATGTCCATCCAGTCATAGAAGACTGTTTGCCCCGTACCTCACTTCGGCGTTGCACGTGCTGGTTACGTGTAAAGAAGATCCCGATTATGCCAACGTCATTCACTGTGGGTTCTGGGGTTACTCCAGCTAAAGATTTGCATACCTCCCGGCATATAGTGGTCCTATACGTGTGGACATCAATACTCCATGGGGGGATATTAACTTTTTCCAAACGCGTTTCGGGGTTTGTTATAGTACTACCCCTTCATCAGTGACAACTGATGAAGGGGTAAAACCCATATGCCCCAAAAAAAGGCGACTTACTGGTGGACTCCTGTCTACGTTTGTTTATGACAAACTCTGCCAAAGACAAAAACGAAGACCACTCCTCCTGGTTCTCAGAGACAAAACATGTCAAGTAAGTCTCCAGACTTTGATTAGTGCGTTCCGTCTGTCCTTTCGACTGAGGATGAAAAGCCGAAGAAAAGGACAGTCGTACCCCCAGTCGAGTACAGAATGCTTTTTATAATCTAGAAACAAACTAAGTCCCACGATTTGAGACGACGTCAGAGGGAATGCCATGGAGTTTTACAATGTTGTCAACAAACACTTGTGCAAGTGTTTTAGCATTAGGTAGGCCCGGCAACTCTATAAAGTGCACCATTTTACTAAAGCGGTCAACTACCACCAGAATAACTGTCTTTCCTGAATAATTAGGTAGATCAGTGATAAAATCCATGGATAAGTGAGTCCATGGTCTGGATGGGATGGGAAACGGAAGTAGAGATCCGGAGGGCCGAGTATGAGTCACCATAGCATGTGCACAGGTACTACAGGCTGACACATAGTCCTCAACACACTTACACAACCCCGGCCACCAAAATCTACGAGAGATGAGGTTGGCAGTGGATCTACTCCCAGGGTGTCCCGTAATAACCTTACAGTGATGTTCCTCAAACACCTTGTGACGCAATTCCGACAGCACAAACTGTTTCCCAGAGGGACAAGAATC
This sequence comes from Bufotes viridis, assembly GCA_033119425.1. Taxonomy (NCBI): domain Eukaryota; kingdom Metazoa; phylum Chordata; class Amphibia; order Anura; family Bufonidae; genus Bufotes; species Bufotes viridis. The sequence continues at coordinate 360,661,412 of CM065590.1, forward strand.
TGCTGTGTCTCCCTGGGCCTCTAACACCTTCACCTCTAGGTCAGGGTAAAGAGCGGATATCACCACCCCTTCCGACAGTATAGGACTCGGATTTTCAAAATCTCCACCTACAGGAAAACTTGACTTTCTTAACCCCAGGACGATAGGTGACAATGAAGTTGAATCTGGTGAAAAACAAAGACCATCTTGTCTCGGGTTCAGTCGTTTAGCCGACTCCAGGTAAGCCAGGTTTTTCTGATCTTTGAACACCATGATTGGATGAATTGCCCCTTCCAACCAATGACGCCATTCCTCAAAAGCCAACTTAATGGCCAGTAACTCTCTGTTACCCACATCATATATTCTCTCTGCGGAAGAGTTTTTTTTAAAGAAAAAGGCACATAGATGCTATTTCCCAAGTGACTGGCCCTGCGATAAAACTGTTCCTACTCCCACCTCGGACACGTCCGCTTCCACAGTGAAAGGTTGTGATACATCCGGCTGCACCAATATAGGGGCAGAAGAGAAGTATTTCTTAATTTCAGAAAAGGCTTGCAACGCCAAATCAGACCACAATGAGACATCTGTCTCTTTCTTAGTCATGTCAGTTAAGGCTTTTACTATTGTCGAAAAATTCTCAATAAATTTTCGGTAATAGTTGGTGAACCCCAAAAACCGCATAAGAGCCTTCAGATTTTCGGGTCGATCCCAGTCCAATACAGCACAGACTTACTCTGGATCCATTCGAAAACCTTAAGATGAGAGTAGGTAGCTGTCACGACCCCTGGTGTAGTCGTGACTCGGTTTTATCGCATGCTCTTTCCAGCGGCATGGTTTCGTGGTTGCTGCATGTGTGGGCTGATACCTGGTCACCCTACGTGCGGTTCCCGCTGGCAACATGTGGTTTTGCATGTGAGACACATTCCTTGGTTTTTGGTGTTTCCCCAGTTTGGTGTGCACGGAGTTAAATGTGTGTGCTGGGTGTGGCCTCAGGGCTCTTTATGTTGGTGTGTTTGGAGCCCGAGGTCATTCTGATTTGTTGGCAGCTTGGTGTAGGAGCTCTGCTCCTTGGCTGTGTGTTATTGTCTGTGTGAGCCACCCTTGGTGTTCATAAAAGTTCCTTTGGCACTGTCTGCGTGGCCCCTTCCGTGTTCCTCTGTTTACTCTCCCCAACTTATGTTTGTTGGTTTATTGTGTGGGTTTGTATGAAGGTGTGTAGTTGTGTTTCTCCTCCGGAAGGGGGTTGCTTTCCCGGAGGGGTTTAGGGGTTTATGCAAAACCAGACAGTGTGCTGCCCTGCCAGGATCTCCCCCATGCATCTGGTTTCCGTATTGGGGTCCAGGAGGTCCTGGTATTGGTTTACGTCTCGGCTGTGGCAGGTAAGTGTGGATATGTTGGGATAGTTGTATTTCCCTGTTTACTTACCTGTCGTGCAGGTTTGCACACTGTCTGGCCACTGTCCTCTACTGGGCCTCGGGAGATGCCTGCTCATCCGTGGTCTCTGCCCTCTTACCATGCTAGGGCGATGCAAGGATTGCCAGGGCTCCAGGTTTGTGGGCATGAGCCTCCTTACCATCTGAGGTGGCTCATGCATTAGGAGTCTAGGGGCAGTCTTAGGGACTCATCAGGAGGTGACCTGCTCCCTGTTCCCTGCATCCTGGCCTAGCAGCCATGGACATTGTACGGTGGTGGGTTCCCCCCACTCCCCATCGTGACAGTAGCCCAAAAACTGTACCTTGTCTACAGCAAACACACACTTCTCTAATTTTGCGTACAATTTATTGTCCTTTAGGATCTGTAACACCTGTCTAACGTGATCCTGATTTGTTTGCACGTCTGAAAAATAAATTAGAATGTCATCAAAATACACAACTACAAACCTCCCCATAAGGTGATAAAAAATGTCATTCTCAAAATGCTGGAAAACCGCAGGAGCATTGGTCAACCCGAAAGGCATGACCAGGTTCTCAAAGTGCCCCGCAGGAGTATTAAAAGCTGTCTTCCATTCATCCCCTTCCTTGATTCTAGCCAGACTATATGCCCCCCCCCCCCTTTAAATTCAACTTGGAGAACACCTTGGCACCAATAATCTGATTAAGCAAATCGGGAATTAAAGGAAGAGGGTAAGGATCATGCACAATAATCCGATTGAGTTCACAGAAATCCAAACATGGCTGAAGACCTCTGTCCTTTTTTTTAACAAAAAAAACCCTGCTGTCACTGGAGACTTGGAAGGTCTTATGTGTCATTTAGCCCAACTCTCGGTAATATACTCTCTCATGACCAGTCTTTCAGGTTCAGAAAGGTTATACAACCTAGATTTTGGAAATTTAGCACGGGAATAAGATTGATAGGACAATCATTTTCTGATGTGGAGGTAAATCCTGGCATCCACTCTCAGAAAACACGTTGGCAAAATTAGATATAAAAGAGGGTAATGTCTTAGTAGTTAAAACAGAAAAAGATGTATTCAGACAATTGTCAATGCAATAATCACCCCAATCCAGAATCTGTCTAGCTTGCCAATCGATGGTTGGATTGTGCGTGTTTAACCATGGTAAACACAGAACCACCGATGCAGGGAGACCCTCCAACACAAAACACGAGATAAATTCCTGATGAAAGTAACCCACTCTTAATCTGATATCATGCACCACTGTAGATAAACACTTCTAAGCTAGAGGTGCAGAATCAATAGCAAAAACAGAAATGTTTTTTTCTAATGCACTCGGTGACAACCCGTGACATACGGACAAACTGAGCATCAATCGGGTTTACCCTAGCCCCGCTGTCGATAAACACCTCAATCCCCACAGTTTTTTACTCTAGTGCAACCTCAGAAGCCAGGAGAAATCGGGTACTACCAGTAAAAGACTAAAGCACATTTTCTGACTCTCCTCTCACCCCTCCAAGAGGCAGATGGGAATTACAGTAAATGTCCCTCTTTTTTCTTTTTTCCGTTGAATGCATGGACATACTCTAATAAAATGTCCCTTTTGTCCGCAGAAAAAACACACTTCCCTCCTATTACCAGTATGCTTAAAAGCGGATCCAGGAGTAGCTCCCCCTAATTGCATGGGTTTGTCCCCAGACATAAAAACAGGAGTAGCTTCACCCAAAGTATCAGAGGGGGATGATACACCATGTGGTAGTACATCCTGAGAGTGGGGGCCCCTAGATCTCTCTCTCAGGCGTCTATCTATGCGTATAGCCAGAGACATAGCAGCCTCCAGAGACACTGGGGTTTCACGAAAGGTCAAGGCGTCCTTCAGCCATTCTGATAACCCTTGACAAAACTGGCTATGAAGGGCAGGATCAATCCATTCCGTATCCGTAGCCCACCTCCTAAACTCAGAGAAATAAATCTCAGTGGAACAATCACCCTGACGAAGGCCGAGCAGCTTGGTTTCGGCTAGAGAGGTCTGATCTGGATCATCATAGATAAGACCCAAAGCACTGAAAAATTAATCTACCGACCGGAGAAACTGCGATCCGGTCAGTAGAGAAAAAGCCCATGACTGCGCATCCCCCTTAAGCAAGGAAATAATCACACCGACTCACTTTTTCTCATCCCCAGATGAGTGTGGACGTAGCCTACAATACAGTTTGCAAGCCTCCTTAAACAAATATTGAAATTATCACGTCCCCCAGAAAATCTGTCCGGGAGGGCAACTTTAGGTTCAAGACAGGCCTGATAACCACCACCACTAGGACCAGTAGCCTGTGGTCTCTGCATCTGCGAGACGGTCGTGCAGAAGTCAGCTACCTCCAAAGACAGCCCTTGCAGCTGACTTGCCAGTGCAGCAATAGGATCCATGGCTGCACACAAACAAAAAATGATGGTTTAGGCAGTTTATAATGTCACGCTTTGGTGTGGGAGGGAAACACCACACTGAGCATAAGAGGGAAGGGAGGAACAGGGAATTTGTTCTGAGAACTGGAAAGGAAGATGGACACCTCCTAGTAAAACCCTAACCAAAATTCTGACTGACTACCAGTATGAACAGACTCCAGAGGTAGGTGTGTTCATACGCAGGAATGTCTAGAGTCATATCTAGCCCTATAGGACCCTGGTACTAATGGCAGGGACAGGACTACCTGTTCCGCCAAAAGGAAGGATAAACAGGAGTCTCCTTCAGGCCTAATACAAACAATAGGGAAATGCAACACACAGAACCCCAAAAAAAATACTAAACGGGAAAGGAAAGAATTAATTTCAAAGGGGCTATGAAAGCTCCAGGAACTTCACCGAGATCCACACACCAGCTATCCACAACTGAAACTGAAGCTATAAAACGCACAGCATTGTGGGAGAAGCAACAATAAATAAGGAAGGTAAATGACCACATTAGCAACACCTGAGGCAAGGGGTGTGGCCATTAACAGAAACAACACAGACGCCTATTGATCTACAAGGAAAACCTGTCAGATCCAACCAAGTGTTGCCAGTCTCACCGATCTCCTGCCACCTGTCGCAGAAATGTCCGTAAGAGTCTGTTTATTGTGTCTGTGCCATAAAGGCAATTTGGAGGTTCATAACACCACAATTTCATCCGTCTTACTGCTATAAGAAGGTTAATCAGTCTGTTAAGTGTGTTGTGACATAAGGGCATTTTGGGGGTTCACAACACCGCATTTTCATTCGTCTTACTGTTATAAGATATGTCGAATATTTATTTCATATAAAATATGAAATAAAAATAATTATGAAAAATTAAAAAAAAAAATTTTGAAAAATTTTAATTGGCGGACATAATAACGCCAGTTCTTTTATCGATGAGATCTAAAGTCAAATTGTGCAGATGATGAAACAAGGCAATTAATTATATAAAATATAATTTATTACAAGTAAATACAATCAAATGGCATACAAATTGTTACAAAGAAAATCTGAATACAATATCAAAATTGACCACTAGATGGTGCTCCACCGTTCACACCAGACTCACTTAAGTTGCTAAAGCCAACCAGCACAATGCTATTCTTAGCACGTGAACACCAACAAAGAAACAATAGGAATGAATCTGTGGAAAATCCCTTATGCTCAATCAAAGAATATAGCAGTAAGAGACAATTTATAAATCCGCCCGCTGGCCTCGACTACGGATAATAAAATCCGATCAGAGATCTTACTCTGATAGAAATATTATAGGAATTTTAATGATGTGCACTTTCATTAAAAGTTCCCATAAAATTCTGTTTTAAACACTAATGACCCACTCAACATGGGGTCTTAACTGTATGCCAATTTAGAGCGATTTATAATTACTGCAAATAAAATAAGTTATACGTTACCCCTGACTTTGGGACAGAGAGCTTTCAGAAGGGACCCAGCTTTCCAAGATTTAAATCCGCAAGTTTCCTCGTGAGTCTGTGTATCCCTGGAAAAATTCCTCAGGGCTGGACGTGGTGGAGATGTTCTGTGATCTGTGACGTCCTGTGATGTCCTTTGTGATGTGATGATGATGTGATCCTTCTTTTTTTGAACTGATGATGTTCTCTCTTTTATGTCTGTGTCAAACTGGATCAGATATGCTAATCGTTATCTATGCCCAGCCCCCCTTGGATTAGGGATTGCCAATAAGATAAGTTGGGTGTGAACGTATACTAATTAGGGGGATGATGTCATCAACCCAAATACCTGAGACACTTCTGTCCATCTACCACTTAATGGCACTGTTGTATAATATTTTAAAGTCCAAATGTCCAGGAATGTAAAATGTATGCACCTAATCTGTTCACATGACTTCCTAACCTTTTACCTATTATATCATTTAAAGGGTACTCTTCCTGACACCTCGGGGCAGACAAATTGGCGCTATTAGAAGTTCCCTAATCTTTAAATTTATTGGGCAGATACGAGTACAATGCTCCTAATGAACTCAAACCATTCACTATATCATCCAAATGACGGATTAATAGTGCCCAAGATAACTGAGCTGTTCTTACAAAACCAGCCTATATGTTCTTTTGGAGAGTATACTCATTAATACATGGATGGCATAATATATATATATATATATATTAATATAATGATATCTTATCAATAATAGGATATGAATATACAAACATTATGTGTATCATTGGTTAAAATATACTAAGACTACATATAATCACATGTGGATATATACTTTATATATGGAGTTTATGGAATGACACCGCATACCGATGTCTTAAACAATAACCTTCCTTGACCTCGGTACATGGTCGTGTCTTCCAGACAGTGTAAATAAGACCCACTATATCCTTTAAGACAAACCACATCTGTCGGCAATAACTTTTTAGAACAATACACACTGTATCCCAGTGACTTGCCGTACCGGGTACACTTAGCCTGGCCTTTTTCAGGCTCACTCAAACAGAGAGTTTGGTCTCTTAAAGGCAATGAGAATCTCTATCTTGGTTCTAATATCGTCAGACATTATTGTGTCTATATGAATATGCCCGACAGATAGTTAATCAGTCTGTTAATTGTGTCGGTGACATAAAGGCATTTTGGGGGTTGAAAACACCGCATTTTCATCTGTCTTACTGTTATAAGACAGTTAATCAGTCTGTTAATTGTGTCAGTGACATAAAGGCAGTTTGGAGCTTCACAACAGTGCATTTTCACCTGTCATACTGTTATAAGACAGTTAGTCAACCTGTTAATTGTGTCGGTGACATGAAGGCATTTTGGAGGTTCACAACACTGCATTTTCATCTGTCTTACTGTTATAAGAGAGTTAATCAGTCTGTTAATTGTGTCGGTCAGTTAACGCCTGTTTTGGTAGGGAGATACACCTCATCGACATCCGTGACAGGGAAATATAATAGTTCATCTTTCTGTTAATTCTAACGGTGCCCTATAACCATTTTTTGGGTTGCAAAACACTTAATTTGCACCCGTGACACAGAAATACAATTGTTTGTCTGTCAGCCAATTTGGTGGATGACATTAAAAAATAAGGAGAGCATCAAATAGGGGACATGGCCGTGGTTGTGGTTCTGCTGGTGTTGGTGATGGTGAAGCTCCTGCTGTAGGGAGAGGACATTGTCGATCTGTGCTAGCTATGTGCCCAAATAAAACCCCTTTCTTTGGTGCATGCAGGTGAGTCAGAACGTTCTGCCTCATTTTGTACACCCGAATACCTCTGTACTAATGGTGAGGACAGAACAAGTAGAGGCGGTAGTAAATTGGATGGCTTAGTTGTGCTCAAGTTCTTTAACATTGTCTCCCACCAGGTCCCCTGCTGAGTTGGAACCAGCAGCCCACGGGCATCCGTCTTCCACCTCAACCCCTTGCACATCAGCCAAGCAGTCTGAGCCTCAAATCATTCAGTAGTCACTTATGCTTTTTTTTTTTAGTTTTAACAATCTGTTTTGCCAAGCACTGAAAAATATCAGAGATACAATATTTGACTTCTGTAATATTCACTTGGAAAAAGCATAAAGAAATAAAACATATGGGGGGAGCGGGGAACATATGGGGGGAGGGGGGAACATATGGTGGGAGGGGGGAACAATGGGGGGGAATAAGGAGGGGAGGAAAAAGGGGGGGGGTTTGCAGCAGCCATTCCGTTGAAAGCAGCTAATCATCTTCGGTGAAAACCCATGTAACCAGATAGTATACGATTACTTAGGAGGTGGACGGAAGCCTCTATGTGCCTCCCATGGACCCTACACTTTTTAAAATACAGGAGTATGTCTACTTTCCCATCCCGCAATCTGTTACATCCTATAGATGTCATCACAACTGACTTCCCATTGTTCCAAACACGGAAAAGTGGTCCTTCTCCAATGTGCAGCCACCAGAATTTGAGCTGACGCTAATAGGTGGATAATAAATCACTTAGCAAAGAAAGAGCATTGTAGTTGATCCAGCAAATTAAGTAAACATACTTGAGGAGAGAGTGATACCTTAACGTTGCAGACATCCGTGACTGCAGTACAGATCTGTTTCCAAAATATAGTGATGATATCACAGTGCCACCAAATATTCAAAAGCGTTCTTATCACCTTTATACATCGCCAGCAGATTTTGCTGACCTCGGGGTACATTCTGTGAATAACATCAGGCGTATAATACCAATGAGTGAGCATTTTAGTTTTCCTGCAGTTGCACACAAGTTGAGATTTTCGGAGTGAGAGAAAGACATTTTTGAAGTGAATTCTGCGTCTGATCCAAATTCAAATCTTGTTCCCATCTTTTAATATGCAGGTTAACTTAACTGGACTTACTTGTGTTAGAACCGTGGTATATAGGGTGGAGATCTTTTTATCGGGTTCCCACATCTGGAGAACCGCCTTTTCGAAGTTTGTGTGCTCTGTTTTACTTATTGGGAGAATTGCTTTAAAATAATTTTTTATATATAGTCGTTGAAGAAAGGATAGAGAGGAAACGCAATCCGCCTTGTCCCAGTCGGCCGTCATTCCCCCTTGTGCATTTTGGAGGTCAACTGAGAAGGTGCATCCCACAAAACATCCCTGAGTTATGTTAAAGGTGACAGAGAAGTAGAGATTAGAATGGGAAAATGTTTTTGTTTCCATATTTGTATTGTGTTTTTTGTAGTGGGGCTCCGTACAGGTACATGAGGGGCATGTCTGTTCAGTAATAAGGGAGACGGTAAAGGGACTTGGTTGATAGCATTCTCCAGACATCTCATCAATTGGATAGCAACTTAATAGCAGTAGAAATCTTGTACTCCCATTTCCCCATGTGAAATCAGCATGGTAATATACCTCTTGGTAAGCCTCGGTTTCCTCCTATTCCACAACAACTTAGAGAGGATGGACTCCATTTGAGTAAAAAAGTTTCGTGGTAGAGGGATAGGGAGAGTTTGGAGGTAATATAATATCTTGGGTAGCATGATAGTTTTAATTAGTGATCGTCTGCCAAACCAAGATGTAAACGGGATTTCCCAGGAATCGAATAATTGTCTAGTGATATTAGGCAATTCCTCTAAGTTAGTTTCATATATTCGACGGGGGTCTGAAGTCAATCGTATGCCTAGAAATTTTAGATCTGAATTGGACCATTGATACGGGGTATTGAGTTCCAGTCCCTTCTGCCTCTGAAGGTCTAATGTCACATTAAGTACTTGCGACTTATTCGGATTGGCCAGGTTAGACAGGTCCCCAAATAGGTCAAATAAAGATTGTATGGCGGGAAACGCCATTTCCAGATGTGTGACTATTGGCAACAAATCGTCAGCAAATGCTGCTAATTGGTGATGTAGCCCCTGTAATCTCAATACCCCGAATTTTGTTATCTTGCCGGATGGCCTGAATCAGGCATTCCACTGTGAGGACAAAGAGCAGGGGCGACAAGGGGCACCCCTGCCACGTCCGATTGGTAATTTGTAGGGAGGGAGAGAGGGAGCCATTAACCACAATTTTCGCGGAGGGTTTTATATTCATCGCCATAATGGCGGTTATAAAGATATCTGGAATCCCAAATTTCGCCAGAGCCCTCCTCATGAACAACCAGTCAATGCGATCGAACGCCTTTTCGGCGTCTGTGCCCTATAAAATCAAGGGCACAGATCGGATACAAGCGTATTGAATAACATTCAAAAGGTGAGTGGTGTTCATTCTACCCTCTTTCCCTTCCACAAACCCAACTTGTTCACTGTGGATCAAGCATGGCAGTAGCGATTTTAACCGAAGTGCCAGTAGCTTGGCAAACATCTTCAGATCATTATTAACAAGTGATATGGGCCTGTAGCTAGCGCAAGATGTTATATGTCTTCCCTCTTTGGGAATTATGGTAATGTGTGCCATCAATATTTGCACCGGCAGGGCTTCCCCCCTTAGTGTACCGTTCCAAATGTCTAGGAATTTCGGGAGGAGGACCGACTGGAAATTAAGTTAATATATCATAGGTAAGCCATCTGGGCATGGGCTTTTATGCATAGGGATCGTTTTAACCCCCTCCCTGGGTTCTTGTAGTGTGAACGGTTTCAACAAAGAGTTAATCTGTGTCGCATTTAAAGAGGGTAGGCTGATAGAAGCTAGCTCTTCGTCAATCCTCTGAGACCTTTCAGCGTTAGCCTGTGACGAGGAGGGTGGGCGAATGTTGTAAAGAGATTCGTAAAGCTCTTTAAAACGTACCGCGTTTTCCTCTGTATTTCTAAGAAGGGAGTGAGACGAGGACGTTGAGCAAATCGCGTGTATGTATGATTTAGCCTTCCATTTTTTAATCTGTGAGAGTAAGAATTTGGAGGCTTTATCGCCGTGCACATAGTATTTAAAAAGCGCTGAAAGCAAAAGCTTGGCCGTTCGTGTGTTTAAGACATTTCTAAAACGCACCTGGTTTAGTTGTTCTAGTATATCACCTGATAGACTCGTTTTATGGGAGTTTTCCAATGATTGTATCTGTTTTGTGAGGGACAATACCTGCTCTTCTTACTTTTTAATATAGGAGCCCAACCCGATAAAATGGCCTCTTATAATGGTTTTGTGAGCCTCCCAAACCACTCCCGGTGTCACGTCAGGGGTTTCGTTAATTCTAAAATATTCCTCAAGCAGCTCCGAAGCTTTCTGAACATGCTCCGGAGAGTCCAGCAAAGTTTTGTTGAGCCTCCAGTTCAACATAGGTTTAGGCATGGACCTAAGACCTACCTCTACAAATACCGGAGCGTGGTCTGAGAGCAGCAGCATACCAATATAAGTCCTGACACAAGAGCTCAGCAATTGAGTGGGAAGAAAGAGATAGTCAAGGCGCTGAAACGACCTATGTGCCACTGAGTAGTAAGAGTAATCTTTACCGGTGGGATTAAGAGTCCTCCACACATCTATTAATCCTAATGTGCCAAGAGCAGAGCGTACCCGTTTTAAAGCTAATATGGACGTAGAATAGACACCAGATGAGGAGTCTAATATCGGTTTTAATGTAAGGTTTAAGTCCCGCCCAATATTAAAGTCCCTTCCACAAAGTCCCTCAGTAAACCCCAAGTGGCGCAGATCCATTTGGTCTGAGCAGAATTCGGCGTGTATAAGTTACCAAATGTGTAAGTACAATTTCCTATGTTACCTTCAATGAAGAGGTATCTGCTTTCTGGGTCCACCAAGGTGGAACTCACAGCCAAGGGGAAATTCTTATGAAGGGCAGTGGACACCCCTTTAGACGCTGAGGAGGGCCATGTGCTGTGGAACCACCGGTTGTAGGTGAAATGGTTTAGCCGTGGCACATGGTCCTTTTTAAAATGTGTCTCCTGCAGCATTATTATGCTCACCTGCTGTTTACGCATGAGTTGATGGATGACGCATGACTTTATGGTGGCCATGGGGAGCCGTCACGGATCTCTGAAGCACATCTGTTGGGTCCAAAGGGACGCTGATCCTGGAATGGCTGCTGGAGGGAAAAGGAGGGGTGAGGGAGAAGGCAGGGGAAGCAGTATGTAAGAAAAAGAAACCAACATTAGTTAAGAGATCATAAGACATATCTGAATGTGGAACACTCATGAGCATTAGTATATGAAATATCAAAAACTGAGGCAATATCCCCCTAGGAGAGGGAGATATATTGGGGGAGAGAATTGGACTAAGAGCGCGGCTCGTCTGCGCACACGAGCAGAAATACAAATCTAGCAATGCAAAGCAAGAAATATGAATCAACTAAAGGAAGTCCTAAGGGTCAATAGGTAAGGAACCAGCTGTAGTCATATACCAAAAACAGGAACAAGGCCCAAACCGTGTGCACCTTCCAAGGAGCCATCTATAAAATCCTACAGCATTTTATATCAACACCCATGTGCCTGGGCATCTAAACCGAATTAAAAGAAGGAGATAAACAGGCACAAGGTCATCACCGATACCCCTATGAGGTCCTATGGTGAAAAGTGAGTTGAAGCAATTGATGTTGGGAAGAATTTTACTCCGGCTCCAGGGGCATTCTCTTTGGAGTCATCTTGGACAGCTTTCTTTTGTAACGTTGAGGTCTTGAAGCGGGAAGCAGGTGTCCACACGGCTACCACCGGAACAGCTGGCAGATCAGTAAGGTTTCTCACAGTGGTCCAGTCCTGGATGTGCAGTGGATCCAGGGTATGCTTGGGTAAGATCCGCAGGAGCTCTGATCACCAATTTATGCCCCGGAGTGTTTACCAGCAACCCGAACCCGGGTGTAAAAACGATAGGTGATATTTTTACGCTGCAAAATTTCCAGGAGAGGTTTTAGAACACAGCGTTTTTGTAACGTCATAGGAGATAAGTCCTGGAACAGGCCTGGAGTCTGCTTCACTTTCCCTACCTCCATCTGAGTCGGCAGAGGCGTCTGTGTGCTCTCCTTGTTCCAAGGCTGTTCTTTCGGGCCCATCTTGGATTCAACCCCGGTCGGCCCAGTGCCTTTCCTCAGAAACTTCTCCAGTTCCCCATGGACCGAGTTAGCTCCTAGTGTTCCAGGGGTGTCCCTGGACTTGTCACGTCCGATTTTCCCCATCTCTGTGACCATAAGGTAGCTAATGAAGCTCGTGTGCACATAGCTTTTTAATGACTCTGCTGGCAGGGTTTCCATGGGCAATCCACCTAGCCCTGCTTCAGAAGTGGAAGAGATTGATTGCACTGATGCGCAACCACTTATGTTTGAGGATGAGGGCGTGGGAGGATCATCGCAGCGCGTCTCTGATGATGATGATGAAACACAGGTCTCAACTGCTGCGGCTTTCTGCACTGTGCAGACCGGCAAGGAGGGCAGGAGTGAGGAGTGGGTGGAAGATGATGTGGAGGATGATGAGGTCCTAGACCTCACATGGCATCCAGGTCAACCAAGTGACATGTTTAGTTCGGAGGATGAGTTGGGGGTCACGCAGTGCCAGCCACACAGCAAAAGACTGAGCAGGGTGCAAAAAAGCAGAGCGGCCGGCCACCAGCCAGTGCGCTTGCTACTGCCCAACGCACCGAGGGACAGAGCACACCAAAGCCAGCACAAAGAAGTTCCCTAGAGTGGCAGTTCTTCAGGCATATGCTGATGACAAGACACGGGTGGTTTGCACGGTGTGCAGTAAGAGCCTGAAGTGAGGCATAAATGTTCTAAACCTTAGCACCACCTGCATGACCAGGCATCTAACTGTAAAGCACGAGCTGCAGTGGAGTAGACACCTGAAAAACCATGAAAGATCTGAGGCTCCTCCTGCTCCCTCTTCTGCTGCATTCTCAGCTTTTTCGGCTTTTCGTCCCCCTATGGAGCAACAGGGCCACCTGGCACCCCTCAAAGTGGGGATGTGACAGCATCAACACCACCACCACCAGTGTCACTGAGCATCTCCACACTGTCCCATGGAGGCGTTCAGCTTTCCATCCCCCAAACACTGGATAGAAAGAGGAAGTACCCCCCAACCACCCATGAGCCTTGGCCCTGAATGCCAGCATTTCCAAATTCATGGCCTTTGAAATGCTGCCGTTCCGTCTGGTGGAGAAGTAGAGTTTTAAAAACGTAATGATGGCGGCTGTCCCACAGTGCATGGTTTCCGACCACCGCTACTTTTCCAGGCAGGCCATCCCTACCCTACACTGTGCAATGCTGTCAGTGGCAAGGCCCACATAACCTCTGATACTTGGACCAGTAAGTACGGGCAAGGACGTAATATCTCCCTAACTGCCTATTGGGTAAAAGTACTGGTGGCTGGGCCCGAGGATTCCTGGGCTTTTCTCTGTGTCTCCTGTGCTCTCCTCCTCCTATTCTGCTTCCTCCTCCTGTTCCTCCTCTACCATCTCATGTCAGCGCAGCAACTGTACCACCAACTTCAGCACAGCCAGGGGGAAACAACAGCAGACTGCCCTGGGCCCTGAAACTCATATGTTTGGTGGAAAAATCCCACACCGCGCAGGAGCTGTCGGCGGCCATGGAAGAACAGACCGATGAGTAGTTGGTGCTGCTGAGTCTCAAGGCCGGCCTGGTGGTGTGCAACAATGTGTGAAGAGGTTCCTGAAAAATTACCCCGATATGTCGGAGCTGCTGCAGAAAGTGAAGAGCCGTCTGTGCCCGCTTCCAGTATTCTCACCCTGCTGCTGCTGCTCTCCTATCTGCGCTGCAGCATAACTTCTGCCTTCCTACTCACTAACTCATATGCAGGGTGGCTCCCAAATCAGCTCACGGGCATCACTGGAGCGTGGCTGGGGAATACAGAGGACACAGACAATAAACTTCCTACCAAAGACAGCTTGTCGTTGTCTCTGGGCAGCCTGGCACACATGTGCGACTACATGCTGCAGTGCCTGCGCAATGACCACCGAGTTGCCCACATTCTAACCGATGCTGATTACTGGGTGGCCACCCTGCTGGATCCCCCCTACAAGGAAAACGTGCCGTCCTTACTTCCATCATTGGAGCACTATCGGAAGATGCGCAAGTACAAGTGCACGCTGGTAGACTCACTACTGATGGCGTTCCCACCTGACAGAGGGGGCTCAGTGGAAACACGAGGTGGAGGAGAAGGAGGAAGTGGCCAATGCAGCTGGGGCACTGCCAGCAGCTCAGAAGGGAGGGTTAGCATGGCCGAAATGTGGAAAAGCTTTGTCAGCATTCCACAACATCCAGCACCACCATCTGATACAGACTAGCAGGAGGCAGCGTTTTTTGCAACATGGCGGAACAGTACGTGTGCACATGTCTGCATGTACTGACTGATGGGTCTGCCCCATTTAACTTCTGGGCACATGGTGTGAGCTTGCCCTTTATGCCTTGGAGGTGCTGGCCTGCCCTGCAGCAAGTGTATTCTCTGAACGTGTTTTTAGCACGGTAGGGAAGGTGATCACAGAAAGGTGCATCCACCTGTCCACAGCCAATGTGGACAAGCCCACGTTCATTAAAATGAACCAGGCATAAATCTCACAGGATTTGTCCGTACCTTGGGCAGAGTAGAGCGGTATACCGGCCGCACTAGCCATTGTTATACTCCAGCGCACTTTGTGCATTCTCTTTTCTATTTCCCAATGTTTTGGGGCCTCCACAAACCAAAAAACAACAACCAAAATAAATAAATAAAAAACTAAATAAAATAAAAATGTTGGCTACCTCCTTCCGCCTACACCGCCACGTCTGCCTCCTCAGCCTCCTCCACTCGGATCTCCACCTCCTGGCTTAAAATTATTATTTGTTACATTGGCAGAGTAGAGAATTATACCGCACCCAAAAAAATGGCTATAGGTCACACACAGAATTAACAGAAGATAAAAAAAAATTTAAGAAAAAAAACACACAAAAACAGTGTTCACATAAAATACATAACAGTAAAAAATAATAATCTTGATCCAGGTAGAGGCGGAGGTCCACGTGGAGTAGGAAGTTGAGGAAGCTGTAGACGTGGCGGTGTAGGTGACAGAGGTGAAGGAAGGCTTCACCTCTTTCACCTACACCACCACGTCTACAGCTTCCTCAACTTTCTACTCCACATGGACCTCCGCCTCCCCCTGGATCAATATTATTATTTTTTATTTTTATGTATTTTATGTTATTTTAAGTCATTTCCCTATCCACATTTGTTTGCAGGGCAATTGTACTGCTCTTGCTGGTTCCTTTTGCAGCCCTTTAGCCCTCACTATGACTTTTTTACAGCCATTTTTCAGCCCCAAAGTTTGGGTCACCATTAACATTAATGGGGTTCGGTGTCGAACCCGGACATCCACTGGTCGGCTTATCACTAGTCCTCTTCAGTAATGAGATTTAGCCTACTCACAGTGTAATGTCAATTTCACACACCCCAGATGAAACTTGTCTATGTGTTATCTACTAAGAAGTTTTCCTGCTGGTGGGGTCATCTTCGGTGATGGGATTTAACCTACTCAGATAGAATTGACTATTTCCCAGACTTCAGAAGAGCCTATTCCATCTATTATATACTGAGAAGGTGTAATATAGGAGAGGTCCCCTTTAGTAATGGGATTTAACAGGCTCACATAGAAATTACTATTTCCCATACTCTAGAAGGACCGTTATCATCTATTATTTACTGAGAAGTAGAGATGTCGCGAAAATGTTCGCGAATCAGCGAACAGAGTGAACCGCCATAGACTTCAATTGGCAGGCGAATTTTAAAACCCACAGGGACTCTTTCTTGCCACAATAGTGATGGAAAAGTTGTTTCAAGGGGACTAACACCTGGACTGTGGCATGCCGGAGGGGGATCCATGGCAAAACTCCCATGGAAAATTCCGTAGTTGACGCAGAGACGGGTTTTAATCCATAAAGGTCATAAATCACCCAACATTCCTAAATTGTTTGGAATAACGTGCTTTAAAACATCCAGTGAGTGTATACGATCAGGTATGATGTTGTATCGATCAGGTAGTGTAAGGGTTACGCCCGCTTCACAGTGACAGACCAAACTCTGACAAACCAAACTCCCCGTTTAATGCACCGCAAACAACCGCAAACAGTCCATTTGCACAACCCCAAACTCCCAATTTGCACAAGGT
Organism: Bufotes viridis; assembly: GCA_033119425.1. Classification (NCBI taxonomy): domain Eukaryota; kingdom Metazoa; phylum Chordata; class Amphibia; order Anura; family Bufonidae; genus Bufotes; species Bufotes viridis. The sequence continues at coordinate 360,677,783 of CM065590.1, forward strand.
TGGATACCAAGCTAGCCATGTCCCATTCCTTGTCCTCACTGACGTCATTGAAGGGCTCTTCCTCCACCCAGCCACGTACAACACCAAGGGTCCCCGAAAGGGGACAAGCCCCCTGGGACGCCTGCTGTGGTTGGTCTTCCACTTCCTCAAAGCCAGCTTCCTCCTGCAGGTTGTCACCTCCGCAAAAGGACGCATGAGCCTACAGCCATTGAGCGTTCAGTAACGCGGCCAAAAAATACCCAGCTCCGCAGAGGCTGTCCTCTTTCTTTTAAATTAAAAAAATCTGTTCTTACCAGTTTAATATCTGTTTTGTCCCCTATCAGGGGACGTGTATCGAATAGATACACTGCTTTTTCTTTATTGTTTATTACATGTTTTTTTTTTTTTTTTTGTCTTTTTTCTCATGAGAAATGTTGTTCTAAGGTGTGGCATTTTTTTGAAGGGGTTTGCAGTCATGTGACCACAATTAGTGAAGACAGGTGCAATCTCTCCTACAAATAGTGCCATTTTTATGTCTTACTGTGTCATGAGTAAGGGCTTGAATTGTTTCTTGTAGCCCGAAACGCGTAGACAAAACTTTTGTAACCGTAACTGGATGTGATTTTACCGCAAGCAAAATAAATATTCCTTTACCGAAGTGGAGCTGGATTCCTTGAACCTTTTTGCACTATATTACCCGGGCCTGACATGGGTCCTCCGTGCTCGCAGGTGAAGGTGGGGCAGGTGAGAGCTGCTGAACTTTCCTTTTTACTTTACTAATTAAAATAGAATGCAAAAACTGCACATAAAAAATGAATAAAAACAATAATTACAATATTCCCAATATGCACAATGAGTACTAATAATGTCTCGCAAGGTCTTTGGTCACCTGATTCGACCAACATAGAGTCAACCGCTAGTTGATGTCCACAAATTATACAAATGCACTAAGGTCTTTCTTTGGTATGAGTCCTTCTTTGTTGTTATACATAACTATTTGTGACAAAAAATAGCGTATAAGTTAGGATTCTACTTTAGTAGATGACAAAATGTTCATTTAACTAAATAGCGCAGGTAGCGATAGTTTGAGCCGCAGTAAGGATGCGCAAAGTCCACAGGTATAACAGGATGGTAGTTTGGACTTTTCTAGTGGACGAGAGTAAGCTTGGCAACAACAGGTATGTTCATCCAATTCCAAATGCTGCCAACCCACTTTTCAAACATACTAGATGCAATATTTGGAAAATGAAAATATTCACAAAAGTTCGCATAAAAGGTCAATTCTGAAGATATTCTCAAAATGTGCATAAAAGTCAATACTAGTGACCCACATTCGTGGGCTTACCTTCTTTTGTTCTCTGCTGGTTATTAGTTTCTTGTGTTAGTTGTTGTGGCCAGCTATAGACTGGCGCCCCGGCTTCTATTTCGTCCGCGTCTTAATGGTGAATCAGTTTGTCACGTGGATTATACTCACAGTACTGAGATTCCAGCGGATTGAAGCAAATTTAGCGATGCGTCTTTTTTTGATATCCTCGAGGTAATTGTAAGTGCACTGTTAAATCGCGGCTCAGGTTTTTGTTGGATGAGATATTTACCAGACGAGTTTCCGGGATAGCTTTCCCCTTCTTCAGTGGCAACACCCCTTACAAGTGGAATATGGGTTTTTATAACCTTCCATGGTCGTATGTAAAAAAGGTATGGATTTCTTAGGTATGGATTTTTCGCATATACAGTTATTCTGTTCATCTCTATTGCTATAACAGCATACATTAGCTTATATTCATCATAATCAATGACGTTTTACAAATTTTTCATATATTTTTTGTACATGCGATTTTAATGCAATTAATATGCGTTTTCTTCCATGATGCATTTTTTTCTTTCATAATGCATTTTTTTCATATTGTTTGCATTTCTCAATGCTGGACTTACTGCCTATCATATTTTGTTAAAATTGCATCCCTAACCCCAATTTGGGGCTAGTTTACACATATGTTTCTTACTTATGGTTGTTGTTATCAAGAGATACAGTTGTGTTCAAAATTATTCAACCCCCAATGCTGTAAAGGGTTTTAGGGAATTTAGTGTAAATTTGTAATTGTGTTCAGAATGAAATCTTACAAGGACTTTTAAAAGAAACAAATGCAACTAAAATGACATCAATTATTTTTGTAATACAGTATTAAATGTTTTTTTTTTTGTGATTTCTTCATTGACACAATTATTCAACCCCTTCAAGACTACCACTCTTAAGAACAGAGGCTCATTCAAGTGTTTTCGATCAGGTATTGAAAACACCTGTGGATGTCAAGGAGCAGCAATCAAGCATAATAAGCACCAATTAGGCAGATTTAAAATGACTGTGATACTCAGCTCCTTCTAGACATTTACTGGTGTATTTACAAACATGGTGAAGTCAAGAGAATGGTCCAGGAAGACAAGAGAAGAGGTGATTTCTCTTCACAGGAAGGGCAATGGCTATAAGAAGATTGCAAAGATGTTAAACATACCAAGAGACACCATAGGAAGCATGATTCGCAAATTCAAGGCAAAGGGCACTGTTGAAATGCTACCTGGTCGTGGCAGAAAGAAGATGCTGACTTCGACTGCTGTGTGCTACCTGAAGCGCAAAGTGGAGAAAAGTCCCTGTGTGACTGCTGAGGAACGGAAAAAAAATTTGTCAGATGCGCATACTGAAGTTTCAGCTCAGACAATAAGGCACACACTGCGTAATGAAGGCCTCCATGCCACAACTCCCAGGCGCACCCCCTTGCTGTCTCCAAAGAATAAGAAGAGTCGACTGCAGTATGCCAAAAGTAATGTGGACAAACCACAAAAGTTTTGGGATAGTGTTCTGTGGACTGATGAAACAAAATTAGAACTGTTTGGGCCCATGAATCAACGCTATGTTTGGAGGAGGAAGAACAAGGCCTATGAAGAAAATAACACCTTGCCTACTGTGAAGCATGGCGGGGGGGTCAATCATGCTTTGGGGCTGTTTTGCTTCTACAGGTACAGGGAAGCTTCAGTGTGTGTAAGGTACCATGAATTCTCTTCAGTACCAGGAGATATTGGATGAAAATGTGATGCAGTCCGTCACAAACCTGAGGCTTGGGAGACGTTGGAGCTTTCAACAGGACAGTGATCCCAAGCATACCTCCAAGTCCACTAGAGCATGGTTGCAGATTAAAGGCTGGAACATTTTGAAGTGGCCATCGCAGTCACCAGACTTAAATCCGATTGAGAACCTCTGGTGGGACTTAAAGAAAGCAGTTGCAGCACGCAAGCCTAAGAATTGTGACTGAACTGGAGGCTTTTGCCCATGAAGAATGGGCGAAGATACCCGTAGATCGCTGCAAGACACTTGTGTCAAGCTATGCTTCCCGTTTAAAAGCTGTTATAACTGGAAAAGGATGTTGTACTAAGTACTAAGATTGAATGTCACTTAGGGGTTGAATAAAACTGATAATGATGTGAGCACAGAAAAGACATTTGTGGTTATTTCATTATAAATGTTATGTTATATTTGTCTGACTTACAAGTGCCTCTTTGATTTAATTGTAAACTAGATGACTGAAATGATCAAAATCAATGTCAAACTGGCCAAAACACTCAATTTCAGTGGGAGTTGAATAATTTTTAACACAACTGTATATGTGTGTTATCTTTATACATCTTGTTCAAATGACTGTCTACACCACTTTCAAGTGTAATAAGCCATCTTACGGCCATATTATTAATCTGGCACATTCAGGGACAAAATCAACCAAATTGCAGCATAGGGAGATATATGTATTATTCACAGCATCTAGATTTGGTCCGTCAAACAGTTTTTCATCAGTATATCTATTAGTAGCCTACGTTTTCACAATAAATATCTTGTGGTATCTACTACTGTTGGAAGAATCCGGTAACGCACACCCATAATACAGGAAGGATCACAGCGCTGATAGATAGCCAGACATGCGATCCTCCGTGAGTATATGGGTGGATGACCCATCAACTACAGGAAGCCGAAAATCTCTAATTCTGAGTTCAATCCCATAGGTATAAGGCTCCCAAAATCATAGATTTGTCTAGATTCAGCTCTCGACATCTTCTCAATGTGATCCCCCCCCCCCCCCCAGTGTGTGTCTATCTTCTCCAGCACCATAAATGATAGGCCTTCACAGTTCTTGTTGTGTATCTCTTTAAAATGTTTGGATAGTGGATTGTTTTCACATCCTTTTGTAATATTATTGAGATGTTCTGATATTCTAATTTTTAATTGTCTTTTATTTCGGCCAATGTACTGTTTCAGACAAGGACACTGGATTAGAATGACCACACTGGAGGAGTTACATGTGAGAAATTGTTTCAGAGTCATCGAGAATGCATTCTAGGTTGAAAAATCTCTGCTGGCTTTTTTGGGAACTTAGTTTTTTTGCATCCTATACATCTTCCACATGTAAAGAAACCGTGAGGATTAAGCCAACTTTGTACGTTTGTTATTTTGGCCTTGTTTTTTATCTGTATGCCCAAATTTGGGGCTTTAGTATATGTAATGAGTGGTTGGGCCGGTAATATAGGGCCAATGACTTTGTCACGCAAACCATGATGCCAGTGGCGTTTTATTAACAGCGTTATTTGTCTAGATTGGGCTTTGAAAGGCAGAATCATTCTAAACTCTGAGTTTTTAGCGGGGTCCTGTATAAGTTTTACTTCTTTGAACAGGACCCTGCTAAAAACTCTGAGTTTAGAATGATTCTGCCTTTCAATGCCCAATCTAGACAAATAACGCTGTTTATTAAATGCCACTGGCATCATGTTTTGCGTGACAAAGTCATTGGCCCAATATTACCGGCCCAACCACTCATTACATATATAATTATTATTATAATTATATAAGTTCCCAAAAAATACAGCAGAGATTTTTTCAACCCAGAATGCTTTCTCGATGACTGTGAAACAATTTCTCACATGTAACTCCTCCAGTGTGGTCTATCTAATCCAGTGCCCTTGTCCAAAACAGTACATTGGCCGAACTAAAAGACAGTTAAAAATTAGAATATCAGAACATCTTAATAATATTACAAAAGGATGTGAAAACAATCCACTATCCAAAAATTTTAAAGAGATACACAACAAGAACTGTGAAGGCCTATCATTTATGGCGCTGGAGAAGATAGACACACACTGGAGGGGGGGGGGATCACATTGAGAAGATGTCGAGAGCTGAAGCTAGACGAATCTATGATTTTGGAAGCCTGATACCAATGGGATTGAACTCAGAATTAGAGATTTTCGGCTTCCTTTAGTTGATGGGTCATCCACCCATATACTCACGGAGGATCGCATGTCTGGCTGTCTATCAGCACTGTGATCCTCCCTGTATTATGGGTGTGCGTTACCCGATTCTTCCAACAGTAGTAGATACCACAAGATATTTATTGTGAAAACATAGGCTACTAATAGATATACTGATATAAAACAGTTTGACGGTCCGTATCATGATGCTGTGAATAATACATATATCTCCCTATGCTGCAATTTGGGCGATTTTGTCCCTGAATGTGCCAGATTAATAATATGGCCGTAAAACGGCTTATTACACTTGAAAGTTGTGTAGACAGTCATTTGAACAAGATGTATAAAGATAACACATATATATCTCTTGATAACAACCACCATAAGTGAGAAACATATGTGTAAACTAGCCCAAAATTGGGGTTAGGGATGCAATTTTAACAACATATGATAGGTAGTAAGCCCAGCATTGAGAAATGCAAAGAATATGAAAAAAACGCATCATGAAAGAAAAAAACGCATCATGGAAGAAAAACGCATATTAATCGCATTAAAATCGCATGTACAAAAAATATATGAAAAATTTGTAAAACTTCATTGATTATGAAGAATATAAACTAATGTATGCTGTTATAGCAATAGAGAACTTTATAAGATAAGCAGAAAAACTGTATATGCGAAAAAATCCATACCTAAGAAATCCATACCTTTTTTTTACATACGACCATGGGAGGTTATAAAAACCCATATTCCACTTGTAAGGGGTGTTGCCACTGAAGAAGGGGAAAGCTATCCCCGAAACGCGTCTGGTAAATATCTCACCCCACAAAAACCTGAGCTGCGATTTAACAGTGCACTATTACCTACAATTACCTCGAGGATATCAAAAAATTACGCATCGCAAAATTTGCTTCAATCCGCTGGAATCTCAGTACTGTGAGTATAATCCATGTGACAAACTGATTCACCATTGAGACGCCGACGAAATAGAAGCCGGAACGCCGGTCTATAGCCGGCCACAACAATTAACACAAGAAATTAAAAACCAGCTGAGAACAAAAGAAGGTAAGCCCACGAATGTGGGTCAGTAGTATTGACTTTTGCAAATATCTTCATGATTGACCTTTTATGCGAACTTTTGCGAATATTTTCATTTTCCAAATATTGGATCTAGTGTGTTTGAAAAGTGGGTTGGCCGCATTTGGAAGTGGATGGACGTATCTGTTGTTGCCAAGCTTACTCTCGTCCACTAGAAAAGTTCAAACTACCATCCTGTTATACCTGTGGACTTTGCGCATCCTTACTGCAGCTCAAACTATCGCTACCTGCGCTATTTAGTTAAATGAACATTTTGTCATCTACTAAAGTAGAATCCTAACTTATGCGCTATTTTTTGTCACAAATAGTTATGTATAACAACAAAGAAGGACTCATACCAAAGAAAGACCTTAGTGCATTTGCATAATTTGTGGACATCAACTAGCGGTTGACTCTATGTTGGTCGAATCAGGTGACCAAAGACCTTGCGAGACATTATTAGTACTCATTGTGCATATTGGGAATATTGTAATTATTGTTTTTATTCATTTTTTATGTGCATTTTTTGTATTCTATTTTAATTAGTATATACAGCTGTAATAAATTACGAAGTGTATCCCGTATCGTTCTGTATGTGCTTGTGTGCCAATCTTCTACTGTCATTACATAGAAATTACTATTTACCAAAGTGCCTTTTTCGTCTATTATGTAGAGAGGATTCATTCTTCTAAGGTCCTTTTGAGTGATGGGATTTAGCCTACTCGTAGAGAAATGTCTATTTCCCATTCTCCAGATGGACCTTTTCCATGTGTTATCTACATAGAAGTTTTCCTACTGGTGAGGCCCTCTTCATTGATGGTATTTAGCCTACTCACATAGATTACATAGAAGTGACTATTTCCTATAACCAAACAGTATCTTTTACATCTATTATGTACTAGGGAGGAAGCATACTGCTGAGGTCCATTTGAGGGATCGGATTTAGCTGACTCACATTGAAGTGGCTACTATTCATACTCCAAAAGGACCTTTTCCATCTATTAAGAACTACTGTAGGAAGTTGCTACACAAACTTTATAAAAATTTGGTGGTGGTGATCACAATAGTGGTTCTAAAATGAAGTGGCTTTTTTTAAATGGCCTTCCAAAATATATCCCTTTAGGAGGCACAATCAATAGCAGCAGTAGTGTGTCAACACAAATGGCTGTACAGTATGGAACATCGTGGACAAGGGTGGATTTGAATATCAAAAAATGTCTGGCTGTATAGTGGTGGTAGCAGCAGTGGAGAGGTGACATCAGTGGTAGTACAGTATGGAACATAATGAGGACAAGGTAGCAGGAGATGTCTCGCTGTGTGGTGGTGGTAGAAGCAGTAGAGAGGAGACATCAGTGGTGGTACAGTACGGAACATAATGAGGACAAGTCCGCAGGAGATGTCTGGCTGTATGGTGGTGGTAGCAATTGGTGGCAGCAGTAGCAGTACTGTATGGAACATGATGGACAAGGCACAGGAGATGATGTCTGGCTGTGTTGGGTTTGCAGTGGGACAGGAGCTGACACATAACTAGTGGATAGGGACGATGAACAGAGATGTCAATGAATGTAGAGATGGCAGAATAGCATATCTCCCAATCATCCTGGATCTGGTGGGACAGTCCCGGATTTCAGTGGCTGTTCTGCAGTCCCAGAACAGGGAAGGTATGTCCCGCTCTCAGACAGCTGTGTCTGCCTCCATAGGACACATAGACGGTTGCCTGTAATGATAAAGCAGAGAGCGGTCTGCTACCTGGTTCATCATTTCTGCCCCTGTTGGTCTGTGTGGGGGGAGGGGGGTTGGTCGGGAGTCCTGTGCTCTTCCTCCTCCTACACAGACCAGCATCTCCGTGTGTATCCTGCTGCTGGGGAGATCATCGGAGGAACCAAGTAAGTATGTAGAGTTTGTTTTTTTAATTCCTGTGAAGGGAGCATATACCTGGGCATAATACTGTAAGGAGGCACATAACTGGGCATAATACTGTAAGGGACGCATATCTAGGCATATTACTGTGAGACGGCACATATCAGGGCAAAACTACTGTGAAGGGGCTCATATCAGGGCAAAACTACTGTAAGGGGCAACATACTGTAGCTGGGCATATTACTTCGAGAGGACATACTGTATATCTTTGTATAACTACTGTGAGGGGGCACAACTTCTGTGAGGGGCACATATCTTTGCATAACTACGGTGAGGGGGCACATATCTGGGCAAGACAACTGTGAGGGGGCACATATCTGGGTATCGCTACTGCTGGGACCCGCACCTACAATCAGAACGTAGTGGGGAAATGAACAGAGGGCGCGCTGCGGCTATTTCCGTCTGATCCATAGAAATTAATTCACTTCTGTGGGAGCAACGGGGAGCAACACTTGGTGGTGGACGGACCCCAGGAAATCCAGGGTCCTCCAGCCACAGCTCTCCCCGCTCCGTTATCATTGTAGGTGCAGGTCCCAGAGGTGGGACCCACACCTATCAGACAATGGGGGCATATCCTAGCGATATGCCCCCATTGTCTGTGATGAGAATACCCCTTTAAAAGGATTCTGTCACCACTTTTCAGCCCTGTGAGCTAAACATATGCTCATGTTCAGGGTCTCATTATGATTCCTAATGTGGCCTTATAAACTTGATCTGTGGCTTAATTTTGCAAAAAAACTGGTTTTACTAACCTGTCAATCATAGAAATAAGGTGCCCAAGGGGAGTTCCGGGGTTGCAGGGTGCCCGGCCGCACCCATCGCCATTCGTGCCCAGCGCCGCCTTCCCAGAGTTCTGCGCCGCCTCCTACTCCTCTGTGCCGCCTCCCCCTCCTCCCGCTGTAAGATCTCGCGCGTGCGCACTTCGCTTGAAGAAGCCGATCCAAGAAGTCTGCACGGGCTGAGCTTGTGCGCACGCGCGAGATCTCACAGCCGGAGGAGGAGGGGGAGCGAGAGAGAGTTTTCTACAATACACACCAAAAAAGAATGTGATTATTTCTGTATAAAATTGCAGGTTTGGCTGTGACTCCCCTCCCTCCCTAAGCACACTATTTTTTCACTCCCTAAATCTATCTAACTATAATAACTCTCTCTTCTCAAATTATCTCTGTCTGCTCTGTGGATGTTTTATAGTGATTCATAGTGTGTTTCTACTTTCTCTGCTGGAAGATTAGCACATATGATGTCGCCTGGTCTCTTCTCTTACTATCTTAGCCTGCTCTGCGGATGTTTTTTAATGATTATTAGTATTTTTATAATTTCTCTTCTGTCAGATCAGCACATATGTTGTTATCTGGTCTTTTCTCATCTCATACTATCTCTATCTGCACTGTGGATATTTTCTGGTGATTATTATTATTTTTTATACTTTCTCTGCTGGCAGATTAGCACATACATGATGCCGCCTGGTCTCTTTTCTTCCCCACAAAATGGCTCTGGTTCTGGGTATCACTGATTCTGCAATTAAACATGATTAAAAGGGTTATCAGAGACCAAAACAGAACTACACTAGTGATGATACTCACCTGGTCCCCACCACTGGATTCGGTCTTTGTGACATCACCTGTTACAACCACTTCCCGACCAGCCCCCCCCAGCCTACAATCTTAAACGGTCCTCACCCCTCCATGCAATCTTACATGCCCCACCCATACAATTTTACATGGCCCCCATCCATACAATCTTACACTTACACGGCCCCCTCCATACAATCTTACACGGCCCTTACCCCTCCATACAATCACAGCCAAAAAGGATTCATGTCTACCCGCAGTGCCACATGCCTCATTCACAGAAGGAATTATGTCTGCCTGCAGGACCACAGGGATTATTCAAACATTCAGGCCCACGGGACCCACAAAGAGGAGAGTTAAAATCACGCCAAGACAGTATTGATTTCACCCAGCAATGCCACAGGCCTCATTTACAGATACAGACCTATGGCACCCACAAAGCGGAGAGTTATAATCATGCCAAATCAGTATTGATTTCACCCAGCAGTGCCACAGGCCTCATTTACTAATTCATGAGGACCATGGCACCCGCAAAGAGGAGAGCAGTCCCGTAACAGCAACACAGGCCTTAAGTCAACCTGCAATGGAACAGGCCATTATCATTTATGTAGGCCCCTGACACCCATACAGAGGAGAGGTCATTTGACAGTAAAAAGAGTTTTATGTCTCCCACCAAGACAGCAAGCAATTAAATGAAATATAGGCCCCTGACACCCACACAATGGGGCGGTCATTTGACAGTAAAAAGAGCTTAATATCACTCACCAAGACAGCAAGCGTTTAAATGAAATATAGGCCCCTGACACCCACACAATGGGGCAGTCATTTGACAGTAAAAAGAGTTTAATATCTCCCACCAAGACAACAAATGATTAAACGACATATAGGCCCCTGACACCCACACAATGGGGCAGTCATTTGACAGTAAAAAGAGTTAAATGTCTCCCACCAAGACAGCAAGCAAGTAAACGACATATAGGCCCCTGACACCCACACAATGGGGCGGTCATTTGACAGTATAAAGAGGAAAATGTCACCCAACAAAGCAACAAATGATTAAACGACATATAGGCCCCTGACACCCACACAATGGGGCAGTCATTTGACAGTAAAAAGAGTTTAATGTCTCCCACCAAGACAGCAAGCAATTAAACAAAATATAGGCCCCTGACACCCAGACAGAGTAGAGGTCATTTGACAGCAAAAAGAGTATAATGTCACCCACCAAAGCAACAGGCGATTATCTGAAATGTAGGCCCCTGGCACCCAGACAGAGGAGAAAGGTCCCATAGCAGCAAAAGAGGCATCATGTTACCCACCATTGGAACAGGCCACTTTCAGTAATTTAAGCCCCAGAACCCAGACAGAGGAGAGAGGTCCCATAGCAGCAAAACAGGCATCATGTTACCCACCAATGGAACAGGCCACTTTCAGTAATTTAAGCCCCAGCACCCATACAGAGGAAAGCGGTCCTATAGCAGCAAAACAGGCATCATGTTACCCACCAATGGAACAGGTCACTTTCAGTTATTTAGGCCCCAGCACCTAGAGGAGAGAGGTCACATAGCAGAAAATCAGGCTTCAAGTCACCCACCAATAGAACAGGCCACTTTCAGTTATTTAGGCCCTAGCACCCAGTGAGAGGAGAGAGGTCCCATAGCAGAAAATCAGGCTTCATGTCACCCGCCAAAGCATCAGACGATTAACAGAATTTTAGGCCCCTGACACCCAGACAGAAGAGAGGTCATTTGACAGCAAAAAGAGGTTAATATCACGCACCAAAGCAGCAGGCGATTAGCTGAAATATAGGCCCCTGGCACCCAGAAAGAGGAGAGGTTCAATTAAAAAAAGAGGATTCAATAAAGAAGTGCCCTGGAGTACAAGAATGTATGGTTGAGGTCGAGGCAGTTATAAATGTCTATTCTGCACAAGGGATGGACAGGTCCTGTGGGATGCATGCCTGGTTAATTTTTATGAACGTGAGCTTGTCCACGTTGGCTGTGGACAGGCAGCTGCGTTTGTCTGTAATGACGCCCCCGGCTGTGCTAAATACACGTTCAGACAATACACTGGCCGCCGGGCAGGCCTGCACCTCCAAGGTATAAAAGGCTAGCTCTGGCTATGTGGACAATTTGGAGACTCAGAAGTTGAATGGGGCCGAACCATCAGTCAGTACATGGATGTACTGTTCCACCATGTTGTTGAAATGCTGCCTCCTGCTAACAAGTTCCGTATCAGCTGGTGGTGCAGTTAGCTGTGGCCCAGTGACAAAATTTTTCCACATCTCGACCAATCAAACCCTGCCTTCAGAGGAGCTGCCGTGACACAGCTGCGTTGGCGACCTCTTGCTTCTCCTCTGCCTTCGCCTTGTGCTTCCACTTGAACCCCCATGTCAGTTGGGAATGCTCTCAGGTAGCATGTCTACCAGCATGTCTTTGTACCGGGGATCCAGCAGGGTGGCCACCCAGTAGTCAGCACACGTTAAAATGTGGGCAACTCTGCTGTCGTTAAGCAGGCACTGCAGCATGTAGTCGCTCATGTGTGCCAGGCTGCCCAGAGGTAAGGACAAGCTGTCCTCTGTGGGAGGCGTATCGTCATCGTCCTCCGTTTCCCCCAGCCACGCACCAGTGAATGGCCTGAGCTGCGTTGGGTGCCACCCACTGTGAACATGCTTATTCCTCATCCTCCTCCACCTTCTCCTCATCCTCGTCCTACACGTCCTCCAGTAGTGGGCCCTGGCTGGCCAAATTTGTACCTGGCCTCTGCTGTTGCAAAAAACCTCCCTCTGAGCCACTTCTAAAAGACTGGCCTGAAAGTGTTAGAAATGACCCCTCTTCCTCCTCCTCCTCCTCCTGGGTCACATCCTCTTCCATCATCTCCCTGTGTTTTCTCAAGGAGACATAGAAGTGGTATTGTACTGTAACTCTGATAACGGCGTCATCGCCACTGGCCAAGTTGGTGGAGTACTCGAAACAGAGAAACAGGGCACACAGGTCTCGCATGAAGGCCCAGTCATTGGTGGTGAAGTGGTGCTCTTCCGCAGTGCGAGTCACCTGTGCATGCTGCAGCTGAAACTCCACAATGGCCTGCTGCTGCTCGCAAAGTCTTTCCAGCATGTGCAAGGTGGAGGTCCACCTGGTGGGCACGTCGCATATGAGGCGGTGAGCGGGAAGGCCGAAGTTACGCTGTAGCGCAGACAGGCAGGCAGCGGCAGGATGAGAACGCAGGCAGCAGCAGCTCTGACATGTCGGGGTAGTTGTGAATGAATTTCTGCACCACCAAATTCAGCACATGTGCCAGGCAAGGGATGTGCCTCAAACCGGCTAGTCCCAAAGCTGCAACGAGATTTCATCCATTATCACACACCACCAGGCCAGGCTTGAGGCTCACCGGCAGCAACCACTCATCGCTCTGTTGTTCTATACCCCGCCACAATTCCTGCGCGGTGTGGTGCCTGTCCCCCAAACACATGAGTTTCAGAACGGCCTTATGAAGTTTACCCCGGGCTGTGCTGAAGTTAGTGGTGAAGGTCTGTGGCTGACCGGATGAGCAGGTGGAAGAAGAGGAGGAGGAAGCCGAGTAGGAGGAGGAGGCAACAGGAGGCAAAAAATGATGCCCTGCGATCCTTGGTGGCGGAAGGACGTGCGCCAAACAGCTCTCCGCCTGGGGCCCAGCTGCCACTACATTTTCCCAGTGTGCAGTTAGGGAGATCTAACCTCCCTGGCCGTGCTTACTGGTCCACGTATCTGTGGTTAGGTGGACCTTGCCACAGATCGCGTTGCACAGTGCACACTTGATTTTATCCAATACTTGGTTGTGCAGGGAAGGCACAGCTCTCTTGGAGAAGTAGTGGTGGCTGGGAACGACGTACTGTGGGACAGCACCGCCATTAGCTGTTTGAAGCTGTCCATGTCGACCAGCCTGAATGACAGCATTTCAAAGGCCAGTAGTTTAGAAATGCTGGCATTCAGGGCCAGGGATCGAGCGTGGCTAGGTGGGAATTTACGCTTTATCTCCAAGGTTTGTGAGATGGAGAGCTGAACGCTGCCATGTGACATGGTGGAGATGCTTGGTGACGGAGGTGGTGGTGTTGGTGGCACATCCTCTGTTTGCTGGGCGGCAGGTGCCAACGTTCCTCCAGAGGTGGAGGAAGAGGCCAAGGCAGCAGCAGAAGAGGGAGCAGGAGGGGCCTGAGCCCTTTCTTGCTTTTGAAGGTGCTTACTCCACTGCAGCCCGTGTCTCGCATGTAGATGCCTGGTCATGCAGGTTCTGCTAAGGTTCAGAACGTTAATGCCTCGCTTCATGCTCTGATGGCACAGTGTGCAAACCACTCGGGTCTTGTCGGCAGTACTTTGTGTGAAGAAGTGCCATGCCAGGGAACTCCTTGAAGCTGCCTTTGGGGTGCTCGGTCCCTGGTCGCAGTGGCCAGTAGCAGGCAAACTCTCTTGGCGACCGCTGTTCTGCTTTTGCACCCTGCTCCCTCATTTGCTACGCTGTTGGCTCAGTCTCATCACTGCCTCTTCCTCTGAACTCTGAAAGTCAGTGGCACGACCTTCATTCCATGTGGGGTCTAGGACCTCATTGTCCCCTGCATCGTCTTCCACACAGTCTTCCTCCCTGACTTCCTGTTCGGTCTGCACACTGCAGAAAGACACAGCAGTTGGCACCTGTGTTTCATTATCCTCAGAGACGTGCTGACTGCAAAACAAAATACAATTTACACTTTGCAAATGAGACGTGAACAGAACTAGGACTGAGGGGAAACTTGCGCTTTTCTCATAAAGCTCATGAAGCTTTTCTCATGAAGAAGCCACCCGAAACGCGCGTTGGGGAGCATTACCACCACTTCTGGCCAACCGTATTACATATGTAGGTATTCCACATTGGATTATGTCTTGTAGTGCTGTCTTTATTTATTTTTGAACGTAGTAAGCTGCTTCTTTATTATTAGCTTAATTTAGCATTATTCATATTATGTAGCAGGTTATGCCACCTGTATAGGCATTTTGATTGCACTCTCAGGACACAGTGTAGTTTACCTTCATGGTTGTGCCAGTTTTGTAGTGGGGCCCAGTATTTCTGTAGTTGAGCGCTTGCTGCCTCATTTTAATAATTGTATATTTTGTCGGTCCTTATATTAATTTATATTAATAAAATAAATTTTGGTAATTTATAAGAAGTGTATTGCTCTGTATATGTTGTTGAACCTTTTATGGACAGAAATACACTTGGAGATAAACAGTAGCGTGTGCAAATATAGAGGATTACACTTTCAGCCCTTGTATTTAGACACTTAGTGTAATATACCTTTTTATAAACAGAAATACACTTGGAGATGCACAGTAGCGTGTGCAAATATAGAGGATTATGCTTTCAGCACTTGTATTTAGACACTTAGTGTAAAATATCCTTGTACAGACAGAAATACACTTGGAGATGCATAGTAGCGTGTGCAAATATAGAGGATTACGCTTTCAGCACTTGTATTTAGACCTTGAGTGTAATATACCCTTTTATGGTTAGAAATACACTTGGAGATGCACAGTAGCATGTGCAAATATAGAGGATTTAGCTTTCAGCATTTGTAATTATACATTTAGTGTAATATATCCTTTTACGGACAGAAATACACTTGGAGATGCACAATAGTGTGTGCAAATATAGAGGATTTAGCTTTTGGCCCTTGTATTTAGACACTTCGTGTAATATACCATTTTACAGACAGAAATAGACTTGGAGATGCACAGCAGAAAGCACAGATGTTTAGGATTTCTATTTCAGGGATTTTATTTAACCACAGAAAAAAATCTATCCTTTTACGGACAGTATTACACTTGGCCAGCCACAGCTGGAACACCAGATTTAGGGTATTGGTATTTTGGCAATTGAATTTCACCCCAGAAAAAAATCTATCCTTTGACGGACAGTATTACACTTGACCAGCCACAGCTGGAACACCATTTTTAGGGGATTGGTATTTTGGCAATTGAATTTCACCCCAGAAAAAAAATCTATCCTTTTACGGACAGTATTACACTTGGCCAGCCACAGCTGGAACTCCAGATTTAGGGGATTGGTATTTTGCCAATTAAATTTCACCCCGGAAAAAAATCTATCCTTTGACGGACAGTATTACACTTGGCCAGCCACAGCTTGAACACCAGATTTAGGAGATTGGCATTTTGGCAATTGGATTTCACCCCAAAAAATCTATCCTTTGATGGACAGTATTACACTTGGCCAGCCACAGCTGGAACCCCAGATTTAAGGGATTAGTATTTTGGCAATTGAAATTCAGCCTAGAAAAAAAATCTATCCTTTGACGGACAGTATTACACTTAGCCAGCCACAGCTAAAACCCCAGATTTAGGGGATTGGTATTTTGGCAACTGAATTTCACCCCAGAAAAAATGTTATCCTTTTACGGACAGTATTACACTTGGACAGCTACAGCTGGAAGCCCAGATTTAGGGGATTAGTATTTTGGCAATTTAATTTCACTCCAGAAAAAAAAAAATCTATCCTTTTATGGACAGTATTACACATTTAAACAAGGTATATAGTATAGAGAAAGCTCACTTCCTCCTTTGCATGGGTGGTGCTCTAATCCTACTTTGATTCACCCTTCAAAATGTTTATTACGCATTTGTCCAGCAACAGCTGAAACCACTGATTTAGGGGATTGGTATTTTGGCAATTGAATTTCACCCCTCAATAAAATATAGCAATTTCTATCCTGTTTTTCAAGGTGTGACAATAAGCACAACCCCTGATGTAGGTTATTGCAAAAAAAAGCCTACTATTGAATCCAAAAATGTATGTTAAACTTGGTGGCAGCTCAAAACATGTGCTGGTGCACCAAAAGATCACAAAATGGCTGTTGATCACCCCAGAAAAAAGTGACAGAAAAACGGTCTAGGCATCCTAAAAACCAGTGAGCAATGAACTAACAGAAGTTGAATGATTCACAGCTGTAGATCGATCACTTCATTAAGTGGTTTTGCTGAGTCTTCCCTGCCTAATCTCGCCCTCACAGCAGCTGCATCCTATCCCTACACTAATCAGAGCAGAGTGACGGGCGGCGCTACGTGACTCAAGCTTAAATAGAGGCTGGGTCACATGCTGAACTTGGCCAATCGCAGCCATGCCAATAGTAGGCATGGCTGTGATGGCCTCTTGGGGCAACTAGTATTACGCTTGTTGATTGGCTGCTTTGCAGCCTTTCAAAAAGTGCTATAGAAATCGCCAAAAAAACACCAAACACCAAACCCGAACCCGAACTTTTACTTAAATGTTCGGGTTCAGGTCCGTGTCCCGAATACCCCAAAATTCGGTACGAACCCTAGCCCTGAACTAATTCAGCCTATTTCCAGTGTTTTCACTCAGATTTAAAGGGGTTTTCCAAGATTTTGTAACTGATAAAGGGGAGTGATTATGGGCATTTAATTGCATCTGTATCTTTTGCTAGTGCTGTTTAATAATTTGTGTGTAACTAGTGAATTTTTATTTGTAGGTCTTAAATAAAATATCTAGAAAAAGCAAGAGTACTCAAACACTCCAATAGCTGATCTCTGGGAGACCAGCTACAAAAAACACCGCAATTTGAAAGAGTACAAAACAAAAGACCCATCATACCACAGTCAAAATGTGGGTAGCAGCAGCACCAGCCATCCAGTCAGAAATAGTAGTAGTAGGCCACAGTTCTTCCTGGCTTCCAAAAGGTGCAACATTAATATTGAGGACATAGAGGATCAAATTGTGGACTGGACGGTTCACTCCTCCTCTCAGTCACAGCAGTATTACGCAGAGGTCACCTTTAAGTCTGACACTGTGCCTTAGAGCCAGGGGTCACAGCATTCCTCCTGTTCTTCTGCCATGCAAACCCCAGAAAAGACTGTTTCACTGCCACCTCCTAGTGAGGCACCTTATTTTTTACTAATAAGAGGCAATAAAATCCCACACACACACTACAGAAGATAGTTAAGAGTGTTTCCCTGTTGATAAGTTGTGTCAGAACAGTCAGCATTTGGATTGCCATAAGGAGGAGATTCAAGTCAAGGCAGGGGACCCAATGCTTAGCTGTGTTTGCGGTGGTAGTAGTGGCACCTATAGCCACAATGATAATGGTAGAGGTAGTGATGGTGCCACATGGGTCAAATACAGAGCAGGGAATCTGGAGGGGGACCAAGGAGCCCACTTTGACATATCACAGTCTGAGAAAAATGGAGGGGAGGGTGGGGACTCTGACAGTGATTGCGTTGGACAGGACCTGAGAGGCAGATTAGGGTGCTGAGAAGGAGGTAACTTTAGAGGAAGAGAGTGGTGGCAGCAGCAATAAAGAGCAGAGGCAACATGCAGCCAGAACTTCCAAAAAAAACTGTCCGGGCCAGATCTGTTTCTATTATGGTCAGCTTGGGAACTGATGATTCCACTGATCCTGTGGGTGCAGGCTCAAAATCTGCCAGACCTAAGCCAGGCTTGGCTGCAACTAGCAATGTGCGGAGTGTGAGAGTATCACCCACGTGGCACAAGTTCTCCATAGTGCCAGAAGACAAAAGCATTGTGACATGCAAGATCTACAGGATTAAATTGTGGGTCTATTTATGGCTCTATTGCTGCACATGACACATGCAGTGGCATCACCTGCTCCAGTGGGAAAATAGAAGTGGCCACTAGCTATCCCTACAACAGTGTCCGCCTTCTCCTGGTCTCCTTTGTAACAACCAGTCTGTATCCATGTAGAGTACAGTGTCCTTATCATCTGCATTTCCTGCTTAGAGTACTCACCCCCCCCCCCCCACACGCACACACACTCTGTTTCATCATCAGTAGAGATGAGCGAACACCTGGAAGTTCGGGTTCGGGAAGTTCGGCCGAACTTCCCGAAAATGTTCAGGTTCGGGATCCGAACTCGACCCGAACTTTATCCCGAACCCGAACCCCATTGAAGTCAATGGGGACCCGAACTTTTAGTCACTAAAAAGGCTGTAAAATAGTCCAGGAACGGGCTAGAGGGCTGCCAAAGGCAGCAAAATGTAGGTAAATCACCTGCAAACAAATGTGGATAGGGAAATTAATTAAAAAAAAATAAAATAAATAAAATTTAAACAATATCAATTGAAGAGAGGTGCCACTGCAAGGAATCATGCGTCATATCACCCACCACTGGAGAAGGCCTCTTTCAGTTATTTCGGCACAGCACCCAGACCGAGGATACAGGTTCCACAGCAAGGAATCATGCGTCATATCACCCACCACTGGAGAAGGCCACTTTCAGTTATTTATGCTCCACCACTCGGACAGAGGAGAGAGGTCCCACAGCAATTAATCATGTGTCATATCACCCACCACTGGAGAAGGCCACTTTCAGTTATTTCAGCCCAGCATCCAGACCGAGGATACTGGTCCTACAGCAAGGAATCATGCGTCATATCACCCACCACTGGAGAAGGCCACTTTCAGTTATTTCGGCCCCAGCACCCAGACAGAGGAGAGAGGTCCCACAGCAAGGAATCATGCATCATATCACCCACCACTGGAGAAGGCCACTTTCAGTTATTTATGTCCCAGCACCCAGACAGAGGAGAGAGGTCCCACAGCAAGGAATCATGCGTCATATCACCCACCACTGGAGAAGGCCACTTTCAGTTATTTCGGCCCCAGCACCCAGACAGAGGAGAGAGGTCCCACAGCAAGGAATAATGCGTCATATCACCCACCACTGGAGAAGGCCACTTTCAGTTATTTCGGACCCAGCACCCAGACAGAGGAGAGAGGTCCCACAGCAAGGAATCATGCGTCATATCACCCACCACTGGAGAAGGCCACTTTCAGTTATTTAGGCCCCACAACCAAGACAGAGGAGAGGTTCATTCAACTTTGGGTTGTACCGCAAGATCATGGTAACGTTAAAAAAATGAGGATTCAATAAAGAAGTGCCCCGGAGTACAAGAATACATGGTTGATGGGGAGGCAGTTATAAATGTATATTCTGCACAAGGGAGGCACAGGTCCTGTGGGATCCATGCCTGGTTCATTTTTATGAACGTCAGCTTGTCCACGTTGGCTGTGGACAGGCGGCTGCGTTTGTCAGTAATGACGCCCCCTGTCGTGCTGAATACATGTTCAGACAAAACGCTGGCCGCCGGGCACGCCAGCACCTCCAAGGCATAAAATGTTAACTCTGGCCAAATGGACAATTTGGAGACCCAGAAGTTGAATGGGGCCGAACCATCAGTCAGTACGTGGAGGAGTGTGCAGACGTACTGTTCAACCATGTTAGTGAAATGCTGCCTCCTGCTAACACGTTCCGTATCAGGTGGTGGTGCAGTTAGCTGTGGCGTGGAGACAAAACTTTTCCACATTTCTGCCATGCTAACCCTGCCCTCAGAGGAGCTGGCCGTGACACAGCTTCGTTGACGACCTCTTGCTCCTCCTCTACCTTCGCCTTGGACTTCCACCTGTTCCCCTGTGACATTTGGGAATGCTCTCAGGAGCGCATCTACCAGCGTGCGCTTGTACTCGCGCATCTTCCTATCACGCTCCAGTGCAGGAAGTAAGGTGGGCACATTGTCTTTGTACCGGGGATCCAGCAGGGTGGCAACCCAGTAGTCTGCACACGTTAAAATGTGGGCAAATCTACTGTCGTTGCGCAGGCACTGCAGCATGTAGTCGCTCATGTGTGCCAGGCTCCCCAGAGGTAAGGACAAGCTGTCCTCTGTGGGAGGCGTATCGTCATCGTCCTCCGTATCCCCCCAGCCACGCACCAGTGATGGGCCTGAGCTGTGTCGGGTGCCACCCCGCTATGAACCTGCTTCATCCTCATCCTCCTCCTCCCTTATCCTCTTCGTCCTCCAGTAGTGGGCCCTGGCTGGCCACATTTGTACCTGGCCTCTGCTGTTGCAAAAAACCTCCCTCTGAGCCACTTCTAACAGACTGGCCTGAAAGTGCTAAAAATGACCCCTCATCCTCCTCCTTCTCCTGGGCCACCTCCTCTTCCATCATCGCCCTAAGTGTTTTCTCAAGGAGACATAGAAGTGGTATTGTAACGCTGATAACGGTGTCATCGCCACTGGCCATGTTGGTGGAGTACTCGAAACAGCGCAACAGGGCACACAGGTCTCGCATGGAGGCCAAATCATTGGTGGTAAAGTGGTGCTGTTCCGCAGTGCAACTGACGCATGCGTGCTGCAGCTGAAACTCCACTATGGCCTGCTGCTGCTCGCACAGTCTCTCCAGCATGTGCAAGGTGGAGTTCCACCTGGTGGGCACGTCGCATATGAGGCGGTGAGCGGGAAGGCCGAAGTTCCGCTGTAGTGCAGACAGGCGAGCAGCAGCAGGATGTGAACGTCGGAAGCGCGCACAGACAGCCCGCACTTTATGCAGCAGCTCTGACATGTCGGGGTAGTTGTGAATGAACTTCTGCACCACCAAATTCAGCACATGCGCCAGGCAAGGGATGTGCGTCAAACCGGCTAGTCCCAGAGCTGCGACGAGATTTCGCCCATTATCGCACACCACCAGGCCGGGCTTGAGGCCCACCGGCAGCAACCACTGGTCGGTCTGTTGTTCAATACCCCGCCACAACTCCTGCGCGGTGTGGGGCCTGTCCCCCAAACATATGAGTTTCAGATGTTTACCCCGGGCTGTGCTGAAGTTGGTGGTGAAGGTGTGTGGCTGACTGGATGAGCTGGTGGAAGCAGAGGAGGAGTAAGCCGAGTAGGAGGAGGAGGCTACAGGAGGCAAAGAATGATGCCCTGCGATCCTTGGCGGCGGAAGGACGTGCGCCAAGGAACTCTCCACCTGGGGCCCAGCCGCCACTACATTTACCCAGTGTGCAGTTAGGGAGATATAGCGTCCCTGGCCGTGCTTACTGGTCCACGTATCTGTGGTTAGGTGGACCTTGCCACAGATGGCGTTGCGCAGTGCACACTTGATTTTATCGGATACTTGGTTGTGCAGGGAAGTCTTGGAGCGGCTGTCGTCGTGCTGCAGGGAAGTCGTCGTGCGGCTGTCTTGGAGAAGTAGTGGTGGCTGGGAACAACATACTGTGGGACATCCAGCGCCATCAGCTGTTTGAAGCTGTCTGTGTCCACCAGCGTGAATGACAGCATTTCAAAGGCCAGTAGTTTAGAAATGCTGGCATTCAGGCCCAGGGCTCGAGCGTGGCTAGGTGGGAATTTACGCTTTCTCTACAAGGTTTGTGAGATGGAGAGCTGAACGCTGCCGTGTGACTTGGTGGAGATACTTGGTGTTGTCGGTGGTGTTGTCGATGGCACATCCTCTGTTTGGTGGGCGGCAGGTGCCAACATTCCTCTCGAGGCGGAGGAAGAGGCCGAGGCAGCAGCAGAAGAGGGGGCAGGGGGAGCCAGAGTGAGTTCCTTGCTTTTAAGTTGTTTACTCCACTGCAGTTTATGCTTTGCATGTAGATGCCTGGTCATGCAGGTTGTGCTAAGGTTCAGAACGTTAATGCCTCGCTTCAGGCTCTGATGGCACAGTGTGCAAACCACTCGGGTCTTGTCGTCAGCACATTGTTTAAAGAAGTGCCATGCCAGGGAACTCCTTGAAGCTGCCTTTGGGGTGCTCGGTCCCTGGTGGCGGTGGCCAGTAGCAGGCGAACTCTCTTGGAGGCGGCTGTTCTGCTTTTGTCCCCTGCTCTCTCTTTTGCTACACTGTTGGTTTGGTCTCACCACTGCCTCTTCCTCTGAACTATGAAAGTCAGTGGCACGACCTTCATTCCATGTGGGGTCTAGGACCTCATTGTCCCCTTCATCGTCTTCCACACAGTCTTCCTCCCTGACCTCCTGTTCGGTCTGCACACTGCAGAAAGACGCAGCAGTTGGCACCTGTGTTTCGTCATCATCAGAGACGTGCGGACTCCGATGAGGTGGTATTCCCATGTCCTCATCATCAGGAAACATCAGTGGTTGTGCATCAGTGCATTCTATGTCTTCCACCACTGGGGAAGAGCTAGGTGGATTCCCTCGGGAAACCCTGCCAGCAGAGTCTTCAAACAGCATAAGAGACTGCTGCATAACTTGAGGCTCAGACAGTTTCCCTCATATGCATGGGGGTGATGTGACAGACTGATGGGCTTGGTTTTCAGGTGCCACCTGTGCGCTTTCTGCAGAAGATAATGTTGTGAACATGCTGGATCTACTGTCGGCCACCCAATTGACTAGCGCTTGTACCTGCTCAGGCCTTACCATCCTTAGAACGGCATTGGGCCCCATCAAATATCGCTGTAAATTCTGGCGGGTACTGGAACCTGAGGTAGTTGGTTCACTAGGACGTGTGGCTGTGGCAGAATGGCCATGTCCTCTCCCAGCACAAGAGGGTACACTAACACCACCACGACCGGGTCCGCGTCCTTTACTAGATGTTTTCCTCATTGTTACCGTTCACCAAGCACCACAATAAGAAAAAAAATATTTAGCCCAATGTATTGATTTCAAATTCAGGCCTTTTTTTACAGGCACATAACACTATCTGCCTATTTATTTATGTAGCGTATTACACTAATCCAGGCACAGCAGTAACCACTGATTTAGGGGAATATCTCTTTTAGGGCTAGTATTTAGGCCCTGGATGAAAGGTATCCTTTTATGGACAGATTTAAAATTGGCCTGCAACAGCTCGAACATCAGATTCAGGGTATTGCTATTTTGGCAATTGAATTTAACCCCAGAACAAAAAATATGTTTTGGCGGACACTATTATACTTTGCCAGCCACAGCTGAAACCACTGATTTATGGTATTGCTATTTTGGCAATTGAATTTCACCCCAGAACAAAATATATGTTTTGGCGGACACTATGAAACTTGGCCTGCAACAGCTGGGACACAAGATTTAGGGTATTGCTATTTTGGCAATTGAATTTCACCCCAGAACAAAATATATGTTTTTGCGGACACTATGAATCTTGGCCAGCCACAGCTGAAACCACTGATTTATGGTATTGCTATTTTGGCAATTGAATTTCACCCCAGAACTAAATATATGTTTTTGCGGACACTATGAAACTTGGCCTGCAACAGCTGGGACACCAGATTCAGGGTATTGCTATTTTGGCAATTGAATTTCACCCTAGAACAAAATATATGTTTTTGCGGACACTATAAATCTTGGCCGGTCAAAGATGAAACCACTGATTTATGGTATTGCTATTTTGGCAATTGAATTTTACCCCAGAAAAAAATATTTGTTTTTGCGGACACTATGAAACTTAGCCTGCAACAGCTGGGACACCAGATTCAGGGTATTGCTATTTTGGCAATTGAATTTCACCCCACAACAAAATATATGTTTTTGCGGACACTATGAATCTTGGGATTCTTGGCCAGCCACAGCTGAAACCACTGATTTATGGTATTGCTATTTTGGAAAATGAATTTCACCCCAGAACAAAATATAAGTTTTTGCGGACACTATGAAACTTGGCCTGCAACATTTGAGACACCAGATTCAGGGTATTGCTATTTTGGCAATTGAATTTCACCAGAGAACAAAATATATAATTTGTGGGACACTTTGAAACTTGGCCTGCAACAGCTGGGACACCAGATTCAGGGTATTGCTATTTTGGCAATTGAATTTCACCCCACAACAAAATATATGTTTTTGCGGACACTATGAATCTTGGGATTCTTGGCCAGCCACAGCTGAAACCACTGATTTATGGTATTGCTATTTTGGCAATTGAATTTCACCCCAGAACAAAATATATGTTTTTGCGGACACTATGAAACTTGGCCTGCAACAGCTGAGACACCAGATTCAGGGTATTGCTATTTTGGCAATTGAATTTCACCCCAGAACAAAATATATGTTTTTGCGGACACTATGAATCTTGGCCAGCCACAGCTGGGACACCAGATTCAGGGTATTGCTATTTTGGCAGTTGAATTTCACCCCACAATAAAATATATAATTTGCAGGACACTATGAAACTTGGCCAGCCACAGCTGAAACCACTGATTTATGGTATTGCTATTTTGGCAATTGAATTTCACCCCAGAACAAAATATATGTTTTTGCGGACACTATGAAACTTGGCCTGCAACAGCTGGGACACCAGATTCATGGTATTGCTATCTTAGCAATTGAATATCACCCCACAACAAAATATATAATTTGCAGGACACTATGAAACTTGGCCAGCCACAGCTGAAACCACTGATTTATGGTATTGCTATTTTGGCAATTGAATTTCAACCCAGAACAAAATATATGTTTTTGCGGACACTATGAATCTTGGCCAGCCACAGCTGGGACACAAGATTCAGGGTATTGCTATTTTGGCAATTGAATTTCACCCCAGAACAAAATATATCATTTGCAGGACACTATGAAACTTGGCCAGCCACAGCTGAAACCACTGATTTATGGTATTGTTATTTTGGCAATTGAATTTCACCCCAGAACAAAATATATGTTTTTTTCGGACACTATGAAACTTGGCCTGCAACAGCTGGGAGACCAGATTCAGGGTATTGTTATCTTGGCAATTGAATTTCCCCCCAGAACAAAATATATAATTTGCAGGACACTATGAAACTTGGCCAGCCACAGCTGAAACCACTGATTTATGGTATTACTATTTTGACAATTGAATTTCAACCCAGAACAAAATATATGCTTTTGCGGACACTATGAATCTTGGCCAGCCAAAGCTGAAACCACTGATTTATGGTATTGCTATTTTGGCAATTGAATTTCCCCCAGAACAAAATATATTTTTTTGCGGACACTATGAAACTTGGCCTGCAACAGCTGGGTCACCAGATTCAGGGTATTGCTATTTTGGCAATTGAATTTCACCCCACAACAAAATATATGTTTTTGCGGACACTATGAAACTTGGGCAGCCACAGCTGAAACCACTGATTTATGGTATTGCTATTTTGGCAATTGAATTTCACCCCAGAACAAAATATATGTTTTTGCGGACACTATGAATCTTGGCCAGCGACAGCTGGGACACCAGATTCAGGGTATTGCTATTTTGGAAATTGAATTTCCCCCCAGAACAAAATATATGTTTTTGCGGACACTATGAAACTTGGCCTTCAACAGCTGGGACACCAGATTCAGGGTATTGCTATTTTGGCAATTGAATTTCACCCCAGAACAAAATATATGTTTTTGCGGACACTATGAAACTTGGCCTGCAACAGCTGGGACACCAGATTCAGGGTATTGCTATTTTCGCAATTGAATTTCACCCCAGAACAAAATATATGTTTTTGCGGACACTATGAATCTTGGGATTCTTGGCCAGCCACAGCTGAAACCACTGATTTAGGTATTGCTATTTTGGCAATTGAATTTCACCCCAGAACAAAATATATGTTTTTCCCGACAATATGAAACTTGGCCTGCAACAGCTGGGACACCAGATTCAGGGTATTGCTATTTTGGCAATTGAATTTCACCCCACAACAAAATATATGTTTTTGCGGACACTATGAAACTTGGCCTGCAACCGCTGGGACACCAGATTCAGGGTATTGCTATTTTGGCAATTTAATTTCACCCCACAAAAAAATATATGTTTTTGCGGACACTATGAAACTTGGACTGCAGCAGCTGGGATACCAGATTCAAGGTATTGCTATTTTGGCAATTGAATTTCACCCCAGAACAAAATATATGTTTTGGCGGACACTATTATACTTTGCCAGACACAGCTGAAACCACTGATTTATGGTATTGCTATTTTGGCAATTGAATTTCACCACAGAAAATAATCTATCCTTTGCCAGACAGCAGACAGTATTATACTTGGCTAGCCAAAGCTGGAACACCAGATTTAGGGGATTGGTATTTGGGCAATTGTATTTAACCCCTTAATAAAATATAGAAGTTGCTATCCTGAGTTTCTAGGGGTGACAATTAGCACAGCCAAACCCCTGATGTAGGAAATGGCAAAAAAAAAACTAGTATTGATGGATTGATGGACTTGGTGGCAGCTTCTTCTGGTGCACCACAAGTCACAAAATGGCCGCCGATCACCCCAGAAAATAAGTGACAGAAAAACGCTCTGTGCAGCCTAAAAACCAGGGAGCAAGTAACTAGCAGAAGTTCAATCATTCACAGCTGTAGATCGATCCGTTCATTAGGTGCTGTTGCTGACTTTTCCCTGCCTAATCTCACCCTCACAGAAGCTGCGTCCTCTCCCTACACTAATCAGAGCAGTGTGACGTGCGGCGCTACGTGACTCCAGCTTAAATAGAGGCTGGGTTACATGCTGCACTTGGCCAATCACAGCCATGCCATTAGTAGGCATGGCTGTGATGGGCTCTTAGGGCAAGAAGTAAAACGCTAGCTGATTCGCTGCTGTGCAGCCCTTTAGAAAGCGGGAAGTAATCGCCGAACAACGAACCCGAACCCGAACTTTTTTGAAAATGTCCATGTTTGGGTCCGTGTCCCGGACACCCCAAAATTCGGTACGAACCCTAACTATGCTCGAACAGTTCGCTCAACACTAATCATCAGTCATTGATAACAGAAAGTGTGGCCAAGAAACAACAAAACAACTCTATGGACTCTGCTATCTTTAGGGAGCTGATGGTACTAGAAGACACCTAGTGTTTTCATTTGGCGGAGAAAGTGGGCCACTCCTTGCAATTATCCCTGTGTAATAAGTTTGTCGGAATATTTATGCTGTCTCCGATTAACAGTCTATATTATTTATGTGAATAAATTAGAATCTGTAAAGGAGGAGATTCTAACATATTATTATAAATGCCAAGCTAAAAAGAGCTTGTGATCTGCGCTAAGTTAGACGACAAAAAGAAGGCAGTGGTAAATCAAAATATATATTTATTAATTAACAATAATACAGAGCAGACTAATATAAAAAAAAATGGTGACAAATGAAATTCAATCAATGATATGCAAATTTTTAAGACAGCCCAGTTTATCTAGAGCAGGGATGCCCAACCTGCGGCCCTCCAGCTGTTGTAAAACTACAACTCCCACCATGCCCTGCTGTAGTCTGATAGCTGTAGGCTGTCCAGGCATGCTGGGAGTTGTAGTTTTGCAACAGCTGGAGGGCCGCAGGTTGGGCATCCCTGATCTAGAGTATATATATATAAATAAATATATATATATATATATATATATATATATAAGCAACCATACAGGCCTAGAACTGAACTCAGTTCCTTAGAGCAGTGTTTCCCAACCAGTGTGCCTCCAGTTGTTACGAAACTACAACTCCCAGCATGCCCAGACAGCCTTTGGCTGTGCAGGCATGCTGGGAGTTGTAGTTTTGCAACAGCTGGAGGCACACTGGTTGGGAAACACTGCCTTAGAGATGATACCGTGTTCTCACCTGTATATATATACAATCTTAATAGATTGGAGTGAGGTTTAGAATGATACTGCAGTTACACCCCAGCCTTATTCCAAAACAGAAACTATACACAAAGTATGGTTAATTGAATATGTATAGATATATATTATATTAAAAACGAAGATTACAGGCACTCAACTATATGTCTCTGCAATGAGAGACTAAAAATGGTATAAAAGATTAATATACATGATACATAAATTGGAGCTTTTATATTGTGAATAAATGAAATCCCACGTGGGTGTAGCGATGATAATCAATCTGGATATTCAGCTTCTTATAGATGGCTGAAAAAATTGCAAGGATGGTATATTAATTATACCCACTGTGGTAAGGTGCAAGGTACCGTTATCGACGGGAGGTACGTGTCACCGAGGTTCCTGGCCTCGGTGAGGTGACAGCCGGGTTTTATGTGTCAGCAGCAGCTAGTGCTGCTTGACATTTATAGTTAGTTTGGCTGCAAAGCCAATCCGGGCCGGCTCTTACTGGGAGTAGGCAAAGAGTTGGGTGGGTGCCTACTCCCCACGGTCCAGGCCGGACTTTGCCGGGCTTTAAAACACAGCCAGCACCAGCAGGTGGGTGTGATTGTCCTGGAGCTGCTGTTAGGCTGTGGAATCACTTGAGTTTGGGAGTGCTGATCCATGCTGTGCTGTGTGGAGTTCTCTGAGCTGGAAGCAAGAGCCCAAGCAAGGAGGAGTGCAGACGGCCTGGAAGCCGGAGGTCGATCGCCTTGCGGCTGGACTGACAGCCAGGTGCGAACCTGCACCTAAAGCATCCCAGGTGACTGGAACCTGTTTTGGACTATTTTGTTTTGCCGCACGTTTTCTGATGGGTGTGAATTAACACCAAGTGACTGTTTGCTGTGTATTTGCTGCAAGTGTGAATTAAACACTGTTTGCTACACTTTCTGGACTGCCTGTTGCCTCTATACTGCACCCGCACCGCTGTCTACCAGAGCGACTCCCCACACCACATATATAAAGTGATTCACCAAATCGAACCCATATATTAGGTGCTTTGCTAAATGGGTTCAAACTGATATGCTGGGTGATTCACTGAATATATTTGAACTTGCATAAAATCTGACATATAATGAAAACAACTGCAAATGATCAGTCCATATATGGGTGCAGATATAAACACAAATACAGCTCTCTCAATTACCAGAAAAAACTCATACTTTTAGTAAAACACCTTATTGTAGTAAAGCGTTGCGTGACCGCAAGTTTTAAAGTTAGTGTCAATCAATGTTGCGTATGCCGCAAGTTTAGAAAGTGGTGTCGGCCAACGTTGCCGCTACCGCAGGCTTGAAAAATATGTCAATGTTGGCAATCATTTACTGAGGCACAAATGCGGCGTGATGTTAGATTCACTGTTATACTTAGACTGGTGTAGTTCACACAGAGGAATCTTGCAGCATAAAAGATCGCTGGTGTGCACATTAGTGTGTCACATAGGTGTACATCCCAGAAGGTGTTACATAAATATATACGGTTTTACCGTCCCCTTTTCCTTTCCATCTTTCCTGCTTCCATGTTTGTCCTGGTGTCCCTGACTGCTTATCCGTAATATCTTTCCTTTGGAGTATTGTCACTGATCACTTGATGTGATATGAAAAAAGGGTATTTTGGAAGGTTTTTTTCAAGGAGTTTTTTTCAAGGATTTTTTTCAAGGATTTTTTCAGGGATTTTTCTCAGAGGATTTTTTTCAAGTTTTTTTTTTCAAGGGAATTTATCAAAAAAACTTTCCAAAAAGAATGTTGATAACGCAATCCAAGAATAAAGATACAAACAATTACTACATGTAGAGGTCTGCATTCCCTTAATAGAATGGAAAAACATTTAGTATATAAAATACCGCACATGCGGTTTTCATGTGACTTGATATTTTTGCATATATCTGCTTATTTTATTTTATTTTTGTATTTTATATATGATTTTATATATGACTTTACACTATACAATTTCTGTGCAATCTATACACAGATGTACGGCACTCTCTATACCAGCATGGAATTGCCTTTTTAAATGAACTTTTTTGCTTTATATGGAGCGCCGCTTTAAGTCCTGATGATCAAGTGATTCACCAATGGCATGGCTAGTGGGGCTATATAAACCACACATCAATTATATATAAAAAATAAAGCCACTGAAGAAGGGATCCGGGGTCCCGAAACGCGTATGGCATTGGCAGACTGGGGGAGACTTTTTATTATTATTTAAGTACATCCAGGAAAGCGCTTTTCTTTGTTAATAGCCGCCACTGCATGTCGGCGCATACCACGTGGGACGCCACAGGTACGCGCTGTTGAATCGTCAGGAGAAGACGCCGCTTGCTACAATGTTTGCTACATTAAGCTTTTTCAACTTACTGCCGACCGGAGTCACTGAGGAACAGCACAGCCGCTTACGTGTGGTGAAGACACGGTAAAACCGTATATATTTATGTAACACCTTCTCTGATGTACACCTATGTGACACACTTATGTGCACACCAGCGATCTTTTATGCTGCAAGATTCCTCTGTGTAAACTACACCAGTCTAAGTATAACAGTGAATCTAACATCACGCCGCATTTGTGCCTCAGTAAATGATTGCCAACACTGACATTACTTCTCCTACCTGCGGTAACGGCAACATTGGCCAACACCACTTTCTAAATTTGCGGTATACGCAACGTTGATTGACACTAACTTTAAAACTTGCGGTCACGCAACGCTTTACTACAATAATGTGTTTTACTACAAGTATGAGTTTTATCTGGTAATTGAGAGAGCTGTATTTGTGTTTATATCTGCACCCATATATGGACTGATCATTTGCAGTTGTTTTCATTATATGTCAGATTTTATGCAAGTTCAAATATATTCAGTGAATCACCCAGCATATCAGTTTGAAGCCATTCAGCAAACCACCTAATTGGTTTGCTGATTTGGTGAATCACTTTATATATGTGGGTATAATTAATATAACATCCTTGCAATTTTTTCAGCCATCTATAAAAAGCTGAATATCCAGATTGATTATCAAGGAGCAGCAATCAAGCATAATAAGCACCAATTAGGCAGATTTAAAATGACTGTGATACTCAGCTCCTTCTAGACATTTACTGGTGTGTTTACAAACATGGTGAAGTCAAGAGAATGGTCCAGTAAGACAAGAGAAGAGGTGATTTCTCTTCACAGGAAGGGCAATGGCTATAAGAAGATTGCAAAGATGTTAAACATACCAAGAGACACCATAGGAAGCATCATTCGCAAATTCAAGGCAAAGGGCACTGTTGAAACGCTACCTGGTCGTGGCAGAAAGAAGATGCTGACTTTGACTGCTGTGCGCTTCCTGAAGCGCAAAGTGGAGAAAAGTCCCCGTGTGACTACTGAGGAACTGAAAAAAGATTTGTCAGATGCGCGTACTGAAGTTTCAGCTCAGACAATAAGGCGCACACTGCGTAATGAAGGCCTCCATGCCAGAACTCCCAGGCGCACCCCCTTGCTGTCTCCAAAGAATAGGAAGAGTCGACTGCCGTATGCCAAAAGTCATGTGGACAAACCACAAAAGTTTTGGGATAGTGTTCTGTGGACTGATGAAACAAAATTAGAACTGTTTGGGCCCATGGGTCAACGCAATGTTTGGAGGAGGAAGAACAAGGCCTATGAAGAAAAGAACACCTTGCCTACTGTGAAGCATGGCGGGGGGATCAATCATGCTTTGGGGCTGTTTTGCTTCTACAGGTACAGGGAAGCGTCAGCGTGTGCAAGGTACCATGAATTCTCTTCAGTACCAGGAGATATTGGAGGAAAATGTGATGCAGTCCGTCACAAACCTGAGGCTTGGGAGACGTTGGACCTTTTAACAGGACAATGATCCCAAGTACACCTCCAAGTCCACTAGAGCATGGTTGCAGATTAAAGGCTGGAACATTTTGAAGTGGCCATCGCAGTCACCAGACTTAAATCAGATTGAGAGCCTCTGGTGGGACTTAAAGAAAGCAGTTGCAGCACGCAAGCCTAAGAATGTGACTGAACTGGAGGCTTTTGCCCATGAAGAATGATACCCGTAGATCGCTGCAAGACACTTGTGTCAAGCTATGCTTCACGTTTAAAAGCTGTTATAACTAGAAAAGGATGTTGTACTAAGTACTAAGATTGAATGTCACTTGGGGGTTAAATAAAACTGATAATGATGTGAGCACAGAAAAGACACTTGTAGTTATTTCATTATAAATGTTATGTTATATTTGTCTGACTTACAAGTGCCTCTTTGATTTAATTGTAAACAAGATGACTGAAATTATCAAAATCAATGTCAAACTGGCCAAAACACTCAATTTCAGTGGGGGTTGAATAATTTTGAACACAACTGTACTTACGAAGGTCCTCCACATACTGATGTGTCTTGGCTGCATCGATTAGGCTATGATCTGATGTGCAATACAACAGATGTTGCGGAAGTATCATTCTCCTTCCCGTCATCAACTCAAAGGGCGACATCTTGGTAGCCGTACTTGGAGTAGCTCTAATGGCCATGAACACTAACAGTAGCTTCACGTCACAGTCTTTACCTGATTCTTTAACATACTTCTTAAGGATATTGACAATGGACTGGCTATATCGCTCAATGGATCCGCTAGATGCCAGGAGATAGGCAATGTGTAATCTTCTCTTCACACCCAATATCTTTCACATCTTAGCCATCATCTCACTTACAAAATGCGATCCACGGTCTGAATCAATTCTTAACGGTAACCCAAATATGGAAATTACATGGTTAATCAACAAAGCGGCACATGTTTTGGCTGTGTTATTACGAGCCGGTAAACACTCTACCCATTTGGTAAACACACAAGTGACTGTCAACATGTATTTCTTTCCTTGGGATAACCGGGTAACAGGACCAATAAAATCTATTTGGATATCGGACCATGGTAATGAGAAAGTGATGTTTAGGACCTTGAGGTTGAAATTGCGCACATACTAAACAACCTTGACAGTAAATTTGTACATCTTTTAACATATGAGGCCAGTAGGCATAATCATGTAGTGACTCATATGTAATCATTTCTCCATGATGACCAGCTGTAGGCACATCATGGGCATTCTATAACATCAAACCTCTAAACGTAGTGGGAACCACCCACTGCTGAATTCCATTTTTAGAGGTTCTCATCAATAACCCATCTTAAATTGGGATTTGGTATTCATAAGTAATCGGAGATCTTTCTTTTGGCCATAATCATCCTTCGATATGAGATTATTATTAGGATCCTCAATATGTCTATAAAAGATTCCCAATATAGGATCTTCCTTCTGGCTTTTGATCAGATCCTCACTGGTAGATTATTGACTCCATTGAGCTACCCTATTTTCAGTAGATTGTTGTCTAGTGATAGCATCAATGGGAATAATCTCTAGTAAAGGATCTATATCCACACGATCACCATTTATGGCTCCTTTTTTGGACAGTTTATCATCTAGGTCATTACCCTCTTTGTCTATATCCTGGGTTTTGGAATTACTTTTTCCAATAAATGGTTAGACCATTACATTGGACCAGCTCGTCTATGGCACAAAACAACTTGGCGTATTTCACCGGTTTATTGTTGGACCGTAACATGTGATTCCTTTTCCATGTTGGCATATAATCTACAAAACTGTTCCGGACATAATTAGAATCAGTAACTATGACGAATTCTTTGATATTGTGCTCTATAGCAATCTTAACAGTTTGGTATACAGCACCTAATTCCGCTACCTGGCTACTTTAAGCACCAATACTGTATCCTACTAAAATACTAGGGCACTCATCTATCCAAGTAATGCCAATTCCTGCCACTACTTTTCTTTAATCTCCTATCATGGTGTGATAAGCACAACCATCTATGTACAAACAGGGGAGTATACAGCAATAGTCTTCATCACATATTTTGTAAGGGGAAGATTTTTGTTCCTCTTGAAAATCATCTACCAGCTCTTCTTTATGAGAATGAGCTGCACAGTCATGAAGTTCGGCAAGTCCTTGGGCTACTAGACATTTTTTATTTTGCTTATACCGAACTTCCAAAGGCCATCTTTGTAAAGACAAGGTCCAAGCAGTGATTCTGCTGTTTGATAAGTTACCATCCCTAATCTTCTCACTCTGTAGGTATTGTAAGGGTTGATGGGCCATTTCAACAATGATTTTCTCACCCTGTACAAAACTTCTAAAGTTTTAAAGTGCCCAGACTGTGGCTAATAAAGCCTTTTCACAATCGTTTAACTTTATTTCTGCCGGTGACAGGGACTTACTTGCATAAGCAATAACCTTATGTAATTTATCCTGTTTTTGGCATAGAACAGCACTAATACTAAGATCCGTAAACCCAGTTTCCAGATAGAAGGGTTTACCCCCCTCTGGATATGCTAGACATGGGGCTTGGATTAGTTTCCTTTTAAGCTCAGTCATGGCTTGCTCCTGATCCTCTCCCCATGTCCATGGTATACCTTTCTTTAACAATGTTAATAGCAGTTTTTAATCTCTGCATAATTATCAATGAACTCACGTAAGTAATTCATCATACCCAAAAATTACCTCACTGATATTGGTAGGCGTTTTATATTTCATTACAGCCTCCACCGTTTTCTTCTCGGGATTCAGGCCTTCAGCGGTAACCTCATGTCCAAGGAAATTTACCTTGGTTTGACACCACAGGGCTTTCTGTAAAGATATTTTTACATCTGCCTCTCTCAACTGATTAAGCACATTCCTAATCTCTTGGATATGCTGGTCAAATGAGGTACTTTTCATCAAAATGTCATCCACGTATATCAAGTTTCCTCTTTCCGTGGCATCAGGCATAGCCTTAAGTAAAAACAACCCAAATTCATGACCTGAGTTTATGTATCCAAACGGTATTCTGGTCCAGGTAAGCTGTTCTTTACCAAAAGTAAAGGCCAATTTGTATTGGTCTTCAGGACTGACCTTGATGGTCCAATATCCTTGAGCGCAATCTAATGTGGTAAAGATCCAAGCTCCTTTCATTTGTACTAAACATTGGTCTATATATGGCACAATATATATACGTTTATTTAGCTGTCATAGATCGGCATATAAGCGCCATTGACCATTCGATTTCAAAATGCCAAGGATCGGATTGTTATAAGAACTGTGCACCGGTCTTATAATACCTCTCTCCTTGAGATTTCTGATTATTTCTGCTAGCAAGTCTTAACAAGCTAGTGGAAGACAATATTGCTTGATATAAACGGGAGGAGCCGCTGGAGGAGTCTGAATTCTGGCAATGTGTAGTCAGTCAGACCACAATCATAGGAATCTTTCACAAAGATATCCTTGAATTCTAAGAGAACCTCCTTTAATTGTTGGCGCTCTTGGTCATTGGAGCATCCATCAGCTAATGATATTTGTTGCTGGACCATTTCCATAAACCCTGGGAAAACTTCAGGTTGACCTATCTCATAGGCTTCCTTCAACGTCAGTGAGGTCATGATTTGACTTATCCATCAGCAAACTCATGATATTTTTGGGCTTCCTGCTCATTAATTGTATAATTTAAGGTAAGGGAGGATTCCTCTACCTTACAGGTCCCTTCTTCAAGATTAAAAGGTTATACTGAACTAATGGTGAACAATCCTTCAGGACAAGAATAAAATGTTTGTTCAACCAATTGTTCTTCTGTTAGATACAATTCGGGTATTAGGCCAATAATTACATTCTGAAACCCAAACGTATAATAATCTGAATCTAATGCCATACCAATGATGGTGTCTTTAGACAAATGAACTTCATTTGGCATATCATTATTTACGATTGTTTGGGTTTTAAAGGCTTGAAAATTCACCATAGGGGTAGGATTTACTGAAATACCTAATTTTTGCATTCTATTTGATAAGCATATCAATGCATCAGAAGTCTTTAATTTTTGGCCTTTCGATACCTTAATGGGTAACAGGAAATTATTAGTAAATGAAGGGATGATTACATCTCATGGTAGTAATACACTGACTGCATTTGGCAGTCTCTGGAATGACTTGAGGGCTTCATGTTCATCCATAAAACTATCAGGATTTCCTTTTAATCTTGTCCACAATGTGGAATTCCCCATATCCACATGTATGGCTAAACAATGTAATATATAGTTGCCTATGTACATGGGATATTAGGGCTCATTCAGTACCAGGAATAAATGAGTAGCCGATTTACCTGCAATGGAAATGGTTAGCATACATTTCGCAATCAGATTATGACTATCAGAGTCATTATCCAATCCATGAACCCAATTATCCTGAGGGTTTGGATACCTAATTACTTCAGGATTGGCCAACTGATTTAGTATATCCCTACTAACATAACTATTTTCATGGCGCAAATCCAATTTGGCCATTTTAGTTTTTCCTAGGTCATTAACCTGTACTGGGAAGAACACCTCATCATCCACCTTTTCAATCCCCACAAGGAATTGTTCATGACAACTGAACCCAATATGGTCAGTAGTTTCTGGATGTAGGTGAATTGTAAGAACATCCCCTTCCAAACAGACATCTTTAAATCGTTCAGGAGCTACACATATAGTGTTATCCTCCTGTCCAACTACAGTGGAGTTAGGGGTTTCTTGCAGGAAAGAGACATCAGGAACTTGGCTGTTTCTCAAATGTAGCAATAACAAATGACAAGACAGGTGCACTCTGCGGTCTTACTAAGCCCTCAAAATGATGTTAAAATTGAGAGATTAGTCAACATGTCCTGCAGTGGAGGGCATATCTAAGCCCGAGCACCACGCCAAGGTTTCTCAAGTAGCTCGGGACCTAACACTCACCTACCTATGCCGTATGGGCAATACCAGGGGCCAGTGGACAAAAT
The DNA here is from genome assembly GCA_033119425.1 of Bufotes viridis. Classification (NCBI taxonomy): domain Eukaryota; kingdom Metazoa; phylum Chordata; class Amphibia; order Anura; family Bufonidae; genus Bufotes; species Bufotes viridis. The sequence goes on from CM065590.1 coordinate 360,714,829, forward strand.
TGTAGGAATGTATAGAATGACTCACAGCAAACTCCTTAGATACCCCCAGCATATAACCATGCCTGCAATGGGAGGAGGGAGAAGGCTGTGAGCCCCACCCAAGACTGGCTGATATGGCCCAGGCCTCACAGGTGCACCTAAATGTAGCCTGTGAATGGAAAAAAGGCTACATTTACATAGGAATTTATACACCTCCAAAAAATTATATATCCAAAACAACTGAAAAGTGGCATAAAGCAGGATGTGCTCAACCCAAAAATGCAGTTGTGCATATATATATATATATATATACAGGGAAGCAGATCATGCACTTGTGGCCCGATGCTAATAGCGATCCCCAGCAAAAATGCATACGGTGGAGGATGCCCGCAGCAGACCACAAGTACCACAATAGACATCCTACACAAGATGGCAATTGTGTGAATGTGATAATATAGCAATAACAAATGACAAGAGAGGTGCACTCTGCGGTCTTACTAAGCCCTCAAACCGATGTTAAAATTGAGAGATTAGTCAACATGTCCTGCAGTGGAGGACATGTCTAAGCCCGAGCACCATGCCAACCACTTTGGAGATTAAATGAACTCTCTTTTTCCCATAACCTTTTAGAGTAGTAGTATGTAGTGATGTCCCGAACTATTTGCCAGCGAACAGTTCTCGGCAACATCGCTTGTTCACGTTCGCCGCAGCGGGCGAACATATGCGATGTTCAGTCCGCCCCCTATACATCATCATTGAGCAAACTTTGACCCTGTACCTCACAGTCAGCAGAAACATTCCAGCCAATCAGCATACCCTCCCTCCCAGACCCACCCACCTCCTATTAAAAAGCAAGGACAGCATCCATCTTAATTTCATTCTGAAGCTGCATGTTAGTGAGAGCAGGGAGACTGCAGCTGCTGCTGTGCTGAATATTCTGAATTCATAGGCCCACTGCCAGTGCCCACCACTCGCATTAAAAAAAGAGGCATTTAATTTTTACACTTTAATTTCAGTTGCCTGCCTGCTGCCAGTGTGTGTCAGGCCCACTTCCACTGACTGTAGTGTGCCCACTGCCAGTGCCCACCACTTATACTGTGTGGCACAGGACTTTGCATAAAAAAAAGGCATTTAATTTTTACACTTTAATCTAATTTCAGTTGCCTGCCTGCTGCCAGTGTGTGTCAGGCCCACTTCCACAGACTGTAGTGTGCCCACTGCCAGTGCCCATCACTCATACCGTGTGGCACAGGACTTTGCATAAAAAAAGGCATTTCTTTTTTACACTTTAATTTCAGTTGCCTGCCTGCTGCCAGTGTGTGTCAGGTCCACTTTCACTGACTGTAGTGTGCCCACTGCCAGTGCCCACCACTCATACCGTGTGGCACAGGACTGTGCATAAAAAAAGGGCATTTCATTTTTACACTTTAATCTAATTTCAGTTGCCTGGCCTGCCTGCTGCATTGTGTGTCAGGCCCACTTCCACTGACTGTAGTGTGCCCACTGCCAGTGCCCACCACTCATATTGTGTGGCACAGGACTTTGCATAAAAAAAGGCATTTCATTTTTACACTTTAATCTAATTTCAGTTGCCTGCCTGCTTCCAGTGTGTGTCAGGCCCACTTCCACTGACTGTAGTGTGCCCACTACCAGTGCCCACCACTCAAACCGTGTGGCACAGGACTTTGCATAAAAAAAGCATTTAATTTTTACACTTTAATCTAATTTCAGTTGCCTGCCTGCTGCCAGTGTGTGACAGGCCCACTTCCACTGACTGTAGTGTGCCCACTGCCAGTGCCCACCACTCATACCGTGTGGCACAGAACTTTGCATTAAAAAAAAAAGGCATTTAACTTTTTACACTTTAATCTAATTTCAGTTGCCTGGCCTGCCTGCTGCCAGTGTGTGTCAGGCTCACTTCCACTGACTGTAGTGTGCCCACTGCCAGTGCCCACCACTCATACCAGGTGTCACAGGACTTTGCATAAAAAAAGGCATTTCATTTTTACACTTTAATCTAATTTCAGTTGCCTGCCTGCTGCCAGTGTTTGTCAGGCCCACTTCCACAGACTGTAGTCTGCCCACTGCCAGGGCCCACCACTCATACCGGGTGGCACAGTAGCTTGCCGATAAATTAGGCATTTAATTTTTACCCTTTAATCTAAGGTTAGTTGCCTGCCAGTGTGTGTCAGGCCCACTTCCACTGGCTGTAGTGTGCCCACTGCCAGTGCCCACCACTCATACCGGGTGGCACAGTACCTGCAACGCATAGTACCACTAATCAAAAAATAAATGACAGGCAGAGGCTGACCAAGCTTCATTTTCCATCTCCCGGTTCCTAAAATCTATTCGATACACGTCCACTGATGGGGGACGTAACAGGGATCAAACTGATAAAAATAGTACTACTGATTACTGAACAGACCACTCATATAGGGTGGCACAGTACATTGCGCGAGGAAGAGACCTTCAATGATGTCAGTGAGGACAAGGAACGGGGCATAGCTAGCTTGGTATCCAACCTTGTGCAAATGGAGAGTTTGCGGTTGTGCAAATGGACTGTTTGCGGTTGTTTGCGGTGCGTTAACCGGGGAGTTTGGTCTGTCACAGTTAGGTCTGTCACTATGAAGAGGGCGTAACCCTTCCACTACTTGATCGATACAACATCGTACCTGATCGTATGCACACACTGGATGTTTAAAGCAAGTTATTCCAAACAATTTAGGAATGTTAGGTGATTTATGCAATTAATGGAGTAAAACCCGACTCTGCATCTGCTACGTAATTTTCAGTGGGAGTTTTGCCATGGATCCCCCTCCGGCATGCCACAGTCCAGGTATTAGTCCCCTTGAAACAACTTTTCCATCACTACTGTGGCCAGAAAGAGTCCCTGTGGGTTTTAAAATTCGCCTGCCTATTGAAGTCTATGGCGGTTTACCCGGTTCGCAAACATTTGCGGAAGTTCGCGTTCGCCGTTCGTGAACGGAAAATTTTATGTTCGCGACATCTCTATTTCCCAGAACCATCTGACTCAGAACCACTTTGAACCCTTTCTGGCCCACATTGGGACCTCCTGTAATAACCTCCCTGGTATCTTTGGGCAGGAGAAATCTCCTATTTACAAATCGATTCTTGTTATTTTGGTTTTCAGCATCTTTTGGGACTTTATTGTTATCTGGCCTAGGCTGAATTTTATTTGGCTGGAAAGGCCTAGGGCTTTTTACCACCTCAGCATAACTCCTTTTGGGACTCATCACTATTTTGAAAAACCAATCCAGGGTTTTTCGGGGATGGAAAAATTTTATCTTATTAGGCAAAACGTCATAAAATAACTGGATTAATTCACGGCTTTCAAAATTGGGATCTTTTTCAGCTAAGCTATAAGCATTTTTAAGGGTCGACAAAAATTCCCTGGGACTTTGATTTGGTCTGCATTTTAATGTACACATGGCCCTCCTTGCAGCAGTAGCTGACTTATAGGGACCAAACTCTGTTTTAATTTTTGATACTTCCTCTGACGAGGTATCTTTGCCCATATCTCTGAGGGAATTAAAAAAATACCGCTGTTTTGGCTCAAATACCCAGGCAATAAATTAAACTTTTTGCTTGTCAAGTTCTAAATGTAATATTTTCATTGCCTCTTCATAGGTTTCTACATGATTGATTATAGAAGGTTATCCCTTTTTGTTGAATTGACCCACAGTTTCTTTTAGAAACCTAATCACTTTGGTGGTATCAATCATAGGCTGATAGGCTTTTTGTGACAAATTTTTAGAAGACCAACTAGGTGAGATAGGTTATAGTTTAGGAAGATAATGTTCTTTCAGAGATATTAGCTCTTCTCCTTCCAGGGGGTCACCATATTCACTTTCTGCCTCTGACCTCCATATTAAATGTCTAACCTTCACTTTACTGACAGATTCATCCTGTCTATGAGGCAGATATGTTATATCCTGGTTATCTATCACGTTCTTTAACTTTTTATTGTCATTACATAACTTCTCGTATTCTTTTTCTAACTCTGATTTTAATTGTTGACATCCCACCAATTCTCTAGAGACTTGATCCAAATCTTTTTCCAAAGTTCTGATCATCTCCCTATTCTGAATATCTCTGTTTTCATATTTTGATCATTTAGCAGACAATTGTGCTAATTCACCAGAAACTGTGCCAGCCTTAAACTCAATCTCACTCACAAATTACAAGGATAAATTCAGGCCAAGATTGAAGGATTATTGAATCCTTGTCCTTTTTGTATTTAGCTTGAGCAATGCTACAGATATAATCCGCAAACCTGGATTCCTTAGCCCAAATATCATCAGGATTTCTTGTAACTGTCCTTTCCAGAATAGCTCCCCATCCTTCTAAATCCTCTATAATGAACATGCAATAACAACTGATTTTTTATTGCTGTTTTCCTTTTGTTGTTATGCATATCAGGCTTTGCCTCTGCACTAGCCTGCAAGGCCTTGCTTGCCTCACCATTGCCTTCAGACACTTTTTACTTTTTGCACTATAAGTACCAGAATAACCTTCTCAAATATGTATTTTGCACTCCAAATTTTTGTGTCAACTAGGCAGATCTCGGTGGGACTTCCAATTATGTCGAAATATTTATGCTGTCTCTGATTAACAGTCTATATTATTTATGTGAATAAATTAGAATCTGTAAAGGAGGAGATTCTAACCTATTATCATAAATACCAAGCTACAAAGAGGTTGTGATCTGCACTAAGTTAGACGACAAAAAGAAGGCAGTGGAAAATCAAGATATATATTTTATAATTAACAATAATACAGTGCAGACTAATATAAAAAAAAATTGGTGACAAATGAAATTCAATCAATGATATGCAAATTTTTAAGACAGGCCAGGTAATCTAGAGTGTGTATATATATATATATATATATATATATATATATATATATATATCTCCACTAAAATGCCTTAATATGACACTATCTACAATTATGTCAAAAGCAATTTTATACCTGATTTCTCTCAGCCGACAGATATCAGACTAAACCCAAATCTGGTTTATACCATATTTCATCTTCTATCTCTCTCTCTCCATATATATATATATATATATATATATATAAAAAATAGAAAAAATGAGGAACAGCACACTGTAACGACAGGTGCAAATCCAGTCCACGAACCACAACAAAGTCCTGTATTCGATAGATTCAAAAAAAGGGACGGCAGCACTCCTTTCAGAAATCCGTGTAGAGTTTATTAACCCAGTGACAGCAACGTTTCAACCGCACAATGCGGTCTTTGTCAAGCCATACTGTGCAATGCATTCAGTGCAGTTTATAAAGGCGGTGTTACATCAACAATTAATCGTGTAATTAAAATTCATAATTGGTACAATAAAGTGCATGTGCATTACAAAATTCATATTCCTTTCTACAATCAAGTTTCAATACATGCCAAAGTTACAACAAAGCAATTATATTCATGTGTCATTATTACGCTTAGTGAAATTGCCCTTTACATGTGGATCTCAGTAAAATTGCCAAATTATTCCCACAGGTGAAAAAGTGCATATAATTAAAAACAAGGACAAACTCACAAATATGCTCCCGTGCCATAACGAGGTCAGCGTTCCCCATCGCAAAGGCGCATGCGCCCAAGTATTCAAACTCACGTAGATCAGCGCGCAGGTCCCCGTCAGCAATTAGCTGACGTCACACCCCGCGTGAGTCATGTGACTACAATTCTCTGCATATGCCCACTTCAATCATGGCAAACAGCCTTTGTCTTAACAACTGCGCATGTCACAGAAACGCCAGTACCGCCTCTCTCTCACATCATCTCAAGCGTACTACTCCATTGGTCCACATGCGGATACTTACGGTCGCTAGGCAACAGTGCCGAGGCATCGCTGTCTCGGCCCCCTCACCCAAAGGAGGGCACTGTTCCACCCGCCGATCTAAGCAGGAGAAACAGCATCCAAAATCGCAACCCGACTGTACCCACCTTTCTGACAGGGAATGTTGGATCCACCAATCAGTGTGAACCCCATCCCCGTCAGTTGGCCACAGAGTCTCAAAACATACATGTTTCAAAACGGGCAGGTACATAGCTAAAAACATGTAACCAAACACGCAATCAAGAGGTGAAATGTCCTCATAACATAGAATATACTGAAGTGGTATAGTAATGCAGCAAAATGCAATGTACATATATTAATTAGTGGGAACGTTGATCTCGAATCAGCGCCGCATCTAGTGAGGATGCCCATAGTAACTTGCTTGAATAACAAATCTGAAAAAACAATAAAATAAAGTAATTAGACTCAGTCTGAATGCAAACATTACACCAATGATCTATGGAGTCAAAAAAATTTATTAGTGGTACCGGTGGGTCTGTCAGAATCTCACGCAATTTTGAATTCCACATTGAGACCCCTAGGCTTGAGGGTCTGCAATGTGTAGATCCAAAACAGTTCACGTCTCTTCAGAATCTTAACTCTATCTCCCCCTCTGCGTGAAACCAAAATCTGCTCTATGATTCTTAATCTCAAGTCCTTTTCTGTGTGCCCTGCTTCTTTAAAGTGTCTAGATACAGGGAGATCCATTTTTTGTTTCCTGATGGAATACCTGTGATTATTTAACCTTGTTTTCATATCACACGTGGTCTCGCCTACTTACCACAGGTTACATAGGCAAGAAAGAATATATATCACGTGGGTAGAGTCACAGGTTAAATACTGTTTGATTTTGATTGTTTTGTTCGTAACAGGATTAATAAAATTGTTGCCACGTAGCATCAATGAACAATTGATGCATCCGTGGCACGGGAAACATCCAGTGCGATTTGAGCCAAAATATGTACCACAATCAACCCTATTTGAGCCAACATCAGATTTAATTAATCTATCTCCTATGGACCGGCTCCTCCTATAGGAAAAAAGAGGCAAACCTCCAAATTCTGCCACTGTCAGAAAACCACTCCTCAAAATACCCCAATGCTTCCGGACTATCTGTGCAATCTGTGGACTCTCCATACTATACTCTGATACAAAGGGAATTCTCTTTTCTTCTTTTGTCCTAGGCCTCGACTCAACCTGATTACAGACCTTGGACCTGCTCTGTGTAATCAATCTCTGGGGATAACCCCTCATTTTAAACTTCGCTCCCATCTCAGAGAACCTCCGTTCTTTTATAGTCGGATCCTGGACTATCCTATCTATCCGAGTAAATTGACTGTAAGGTAACGACCTTATCATGGGCTTAGGGTGATGACTCTCATATTTCAATAACGTATTTTTGTCTGTATTCTTAACAAACAGATCAGTACATAAACTATCCCCCTGTATAGATACCTCAGTGTCCAGGAATTGAATTTTCTCCACAGAGTAGGTCACAGTAAACTTGACACTCGGGTCAATGGCATTAAGAAATTGGTGGAACTCCATGAGGTCCTCTGTGGCGCCCACCCAGACCAGGAAGATGTCATCTATGTAACGCCACCACCCCAGCACATGGCTGAAGTGGTGGCTCCCATAGATGAAAGATTCCTCCAAATGGGTCATGTAGATGTTAGCATAGGTGGGCGCCACATTGGACCCCATGGCCGTACCCCGTAATTGTACATAAAACTGATCCTGGAAAAGGAAATAATTTCTTGTAAGAACAAACTGTAGTAAAGACAGAATAAACTGTCTGCACTCCATTGTATATTCAGTCCCAGTCAAGCACGGTCTCACCGCCTCAAGTCCTAATGTGTGCTGTATAGATGTGTAAAGACTGCACACATCGAAAGAAACAAGCAAAGCTCCAGCAGGTATTGTCAGATGACGAATTTTAGTCAAAAAGTCTGCTGTATCCCGAATGTATGATTTGGCCGAAATGGCAAAATGACATAAAATTTTATCTAAGAAAGTGGCTACATTACAAAACAGTGACCCCCTCCCGGACACTATAGGGCGCCCGGGAGGGGCTGTCAAGGACTTGTGAATCTTTGGCAAACAATATAAAATTGGAGTCTGTGGTTTGTCACAATATAAAAATGTAAACAGTTTGTCGTCAACAATACCCGCTGTGCTTGCTTCAATTAACATCTGCTTCAATTCCCTAAGTAGGGCAAACTTAGGGTCCTGTGGTACCCTTCTATATACGTCAACATCATTTAATTGAGTGTAGATTTCATGTATATAATCCTTGGTATTCATGACCACAACCCCACCACCCTTATCGGCTGGCTTGATGGTGAGGTTGCAGTCAGAAGCCAAGGACTCTAGTGCGTTTATCTCCTCACATGTCGTGTTCGGATGAACCAAAGTATAGTCCCAAAGTAGAGTCGAGGCCCAGGACAAAAGAAGAAAAGAGAATTCCCTTTGTATCAGAGTATAGTATGGAGAGTCCACAGATTGCACAGATAGTCCGGAATCATTGGGGTATTTTGAGGAGTGGTTTTCCGACAGTGGCAGAATTTGGAAGTTTGCCTCTTTTTTCCTATAGGAGGAGCCGGTCCATAGGAGATAGATTAATTAAATTTGATGTTGGCTCAAGTAGGGTTGATTGTGGTACATATTTTGGCTCAAATCGCACTGAATGTTTCCCTTGCCACGGATGCATCAATTGTTCATTGATGCTACGTGGCAACAATTTTATTAATCCTGTTACGAACAAAACAATCAAAATCAAACAGTATTTAACCGGTGACTCTACCCACGTGATATATATTCTTTCTTGCCCATGTAACCTGTGGTACGTAGGCGAGACCACGTGTGATATGAAAACAAGGTTAAATAATCACAGGTATTCCATCAGGAAACAAAAAATGGATCTCCCTGTATCTAAACACTTTAAAGAAGCAGGGCACACAGAAAAGGACTTGAGATTCAGAATCATAGAGCAGATTTTGGTTTCACGCAGAGGGGGAGATAGAGTTAAGATTCTGAAGAGACGTGAACTTTTTTGGATCTACACATTGCAGACCCTCAAGCCTAGGGGTCTCAATGTGGATTTCAAAATTGCATGAGATTCTGACAGACCCACCGGTACCACTAATAAAATTTTTTGACTCCATAGATCATTGGTGTAATGTTTGCATTCAGACTGAGTCTAATTATTTTTTTTTATTGTTTTTTTAGATTTGTTATTCAAGCAAGTTACTATGGGCATCTTCACTAGATGCGGCGCTGATTCGAGATCAACGTTCCCACTAATTAATATATGTACATTGCATTTTGCTGCATTACTATACCACTTCAGTATATTCTATGTTATGAGGACATTTCACCTCTTGATTGCGTGTTTGGTTACATGTTTTTAGCTATGTGCCTGCCCGTTTTGAAACATGTATGTTTTGAGACTCTGTGGCCTACTGACGGGGGATGGGGTTCACACTGATTGGTGGATCCAACATTCCCTGTCAGAAAGGTGGGTCCAGTCGGGTTGCGATTTTGGATGCTGTTTCTCCTGCTTAGATCGGCGGGTGGAACAGTGCCCTCCTTTGGGTGAGGGGGCCGAGACGGCGACGCCTCGGCCTTGTTGCTTAGCGACCGTAAGTATCCGCATGTGGACCAATGGAGTAGTACGCTTGAGATGATGTGAGAGAGAGGCGGTACTGGCGTTTCTGTGACATGCGCAGTTGTTAAGACAAAGGCTGTTTGCCATGATTGAAGTGGGCATATGCAGAGAATTGTAGTCACGTGACTCACGTGGGGTGTGACATCAGCTAATTGCTGATGGGGACCTGCGCGCTGATCTACGTGAGTTTGAATACTTGGGCGCATGCGCCCTTTGCGATGGGGAACGCTGACCTCGTTATGGCGCGGGAGCATATTTGTGAGTTTGTCCTTGTTTTTAATTATATGCACTTTGTCACCTGTGGGAATAATTTGGCAATTATACTGAGATCCACATGTAAAGTGTAATTTCACTAAGCGTAATAATGACACATGAATATAATTGCTTTGTTGTAACTTTGGCATGTATTGAAACTTGATTGTAGAAAGGAATATGAATTTTGTAATGCACATGCACTTTATTGTACCAATTATGAATTTTAATTGCACGATTAATTGTTAATGTAACACCGCCTTTATAAACTGCACTGAATGCATTGCACAGTATGGCTTGACAAAGACCGCATTGTGCGGTTGAAACGTTGCTGTCACTGGGTTAATAAACTCTACACGGATTTCTGAAAGGAGTGCTGCCGTCCCTTTCCTTTGAATCTATATATATATATATATATATATATATATATATATATATGAAATCAACCATACAGGCCTAGAACTGAACTCAGTTCCTTGGAGATGATACCGTGTTCTCACCGGTTGTCACGGCTGTATGTGAGCAACAAGAGCATACACAGTAAATTAGCTACTGACCGGACCCAAACTAGGGAACATAAAGGATGACCCCTGTCAGACCCTAAAAGCTCTCCCTATGCTGCTAAGCCCATGTCCAGATCCAGATGGTGGATCGAGACATGCCCGCATACCTAAGGCTGATGACCACTGTAACCCCTACAATAGTGGAAGGGGCACGGCCACCGGTGCCCTGCTCAGTATATGGACGGAACCGGGGTCGTCTCGGATCCAGTCAGTAAACAAACAGAAACACACAATGTCTGCACACTTAACTGAAGGAGCTGCAGCAGCAGTGAAAACAGATCCAAAGTCAGCAGACAATATCCTAACTACTTGCTTCAGCAGAACACAGGTCAAATGAAAAGATATTACACAAGTGAAGATACTCAAGCGAGAGATACAGGTCAAATGAAAAGTATAATCCGCACGATTAAAGAGGAAGAGGGGTATTTTATAGGAAGAGATATCAATCACAGGAGGGACAGCTGGGAGGAGGGAAACTGAAAGTAAAGACCTCATCACAGGGGCAGAGAAACAAAGCAGAGAGAACTCCTCCAAGCTCTAGTAGTGACATCATCACAGGGGTGGAGAAACAGAGCTGTGAGAACGTCTCAAAGCTCTGGTAGTGACACCGGTATATATACAATCTCCCTGGATTGGAGCAAGGTTTAGAATGATACTGCAGTTACACCCAGCCTTATTCCAAAACAGATTCTATACACAAAATATGGTTAATTGAAGATATATAGATATATATTATATTAAGTCTCCTAAAAAATATAGGTAAGTTTATACTATACCAGTGTATCGGCTAGCAGAAATCAGTCTCAGGATTCAGGACTATGAGTCAATGAAGTCCTATCTCCTCTTGGGGTGTGGTAGTTGGCTGAAAGGAATTTTCAAGATGGCTGCCTCTATTAGCTGGATTTCTAGTCAGGTGGCTTTCTCAGGTAGGCAGATCAGATGGTATGGATGGAATGCTGCAGATAGATCTCTGTCAGCTCATACCATCTTTTTATCCCATTCAGGAATGGGCTTGGCCAGGTTTGATCATTTACTAGTGACATCACTTATCACTAAAAGGACCTCCCCCACTGATTTCACAATCTAGGTCTTAATTTTATTCCACTACCAGATGGCACCAGAGGTCTATGTATAAATTTTGGGAATTAATTTGTATTACTTATTAACTGATTTCCCAGACAGGATTTAGAATGTCTAAAGGGAAACAATCGAATGTTGACTCTTACTGAATAATTATAGGTACCCTTTTGTTAACTTCCAGTCTAGCCACACAATCCAAAGTCCTACTCTATTCATGGCATTATCCACATCTGCTTGTGGACAAACATAGTGTTGCTCAGTCATTGTCTCTTACAAAAATATGTTAAACCTCTGTCCTCACATCAAAAGGAAATCTTTAGAACTACTCCTTTACCAGTTTTTCCTCACCAAAACCACAAAGCCTATAACCCATATTAACCTTACTTTATACTAAATGATAAATAAACTTGATTATAATTTTATATCTGTATCTTACACTTCTAGACACAATCAGCTTAACATATAACATACAACATTGTAATACAGATGATTCTTTCTCTATGCATTTAAAAGAAAAACAATGACCTTTGGACATTTCCATGCTTAAGTCCATGCTCTATGGAGTCTGTGGAGTCTGCAAACACCTTTTTATTATTCCTTTGTTATGACCAGGACTCGGAAAATACCTTTTAAGCCCCCTTCTCTTTAGAAATCTACACCTGCAAACAGTTTTACAGATATATTTAACTTAAGTAAAATATTCAATTCAATAGGCTGGAATTCACCTTCTGTTCTCTTTTGAAACCTGGACAAAATGGCGGACATTCAACACAGATACCAGAATATCAAACTATATATATATAGCAGATATATGGGTGGCTACATTAGTTGACCTCCTGGTAGGTGCTCACATCAAATTGTCACACCCAGACAAATCGAAACGTATCAAGTATTCAAAAAGTGATAGGCACTAACTCTCTGGAGTTATAGAGCAGCAAATGAATGTTCAATGATAAAATATAATCAGGTTTATTCTCACTAAAAATTAATAAACATCATCCAACTTAAACTATAGGATCCTATAGTGTAAAATCAAAGCTTAAATATCGAATCATTCTTACCCATCTCCAAAATTTTGGGTTACTAACAGTGACGATTACATGATATACTAAGGAGAACTGTTGATTTACACTCCAGATCTGGAGACAATTAAGAACATTCTAATATGTTTTTTTAATTATGGTGGGGACACTTGTTATTTATGGTGGCTTTGTTTGCACATGATCTGATATTTCTGCTTTGATTTTACACTATAGGATCCTATAGTTTACGCTGGATGATGTTTATGAATTTTTAGTGAGAATAAACCTGATTCTATTTTATCATTGAACATTAATTTGCTGCTCTATAACTCCAGAGAGTGAGTGCCTATCACTTTGTGAATACTATATCATATATATATATATATATATATATATATAATGGATTCTTTTACATTCAAAAGTTCTGACAAGGTGTCACGGGTAGGGACGGTACATGCCTTTCACAGACCACTGGGTCAAAATATTTTTGAAAAAGTAAACTGGCTTCCAGAAGGTGCTGGCAATATCCAGTATACTTTCCTTGCATTTAAGCTCTTATGTGGCAAGGAACTCCCTCCTGGATTTGCAGCGGCAGAACAGTCTGCTGTTGCATCGCTTAATCCATAAAATTCCAACTCACTAGAATTGCATTTTGCATTTCTGTATGAGCAGTGTAAAGCTGTAAAGTATTTTGTCATGCACCAAACCACCAAACCACCACAGCAAAGTTTTGAAGTCATGCAGTGGCAGCTCATTGGAGATGCCTGTCACATACCTAAGCCCTTCAATGAGGCCCCCAGATTTGTCAATAGAGACGTCTGTGGCATAAACTATGTCATTCCCCTGATATTTATCTTAGTACAGACGCTTTTGCTGATGCAGCAAGTAATGATGGTGGAAGAACAGTTTATGCATCTTGCTCTCCACCCTGTAGCTGTTGGGTACCCACAATGAGAACCCCATGGAGGAGGAAGATCTGACACTTGAGGAGGAGGAAAAGGAGTTGGTTGTGGAGGTGCAGGATGATGATGACAACAACACCAGTCATGATGACCAATCATCTCAGTGTGGCTTGAAAGCAACTGCATTCTAGAGCACAGTGACCAGAAAGGAAATATCTATGCATGCTTGCTTATGTACTGCCAGGTGTGTCATTCACATGACGCAGTCTGATGATTACTTTATAGCAATGCTTTTAGACCCTCACTATCAAAGCAAAACTAAGAATTGTTTTCTTCTTGTTTAAAAAGGAGACCAGCTTGCCAAAGCTTTCATCATCCTGCTGACCACATGTCTGAGGCCCTTCTCCATCTCTTGAATAGTCACTTACCTTCTGCTGTCCCTGCTGCTACAATCATCAGAAGCTGTAGTTCAGTATCATCAGCATGATGGAACAATCCTTTTATGTTCCATGCCAGACTGGGGATAATCAGCAAACGCAGATATATCACCTCAATTCCCATGTTTAGTCCTACCTAGACTGTGGCCTTTCTACTGCACGTACCATGTTCTTTTACCCCATGCACTACTGGAACAGTGGCCTGAACTGGCCTAGTATACTCTCTCTGTTCACACTTCCCAGCCTCTAGTGTCATCTCAGAGAGGGTTTTCAGCATGATTGTCGTCCTCCAGTGTACAAAACCTCACTTTTGTCAAAAAGAACAAAACATGGATCCAAGAGGATTTTCACACTTCTCCAGCCAAGGCCAATAAATAGATCTGCCCTTGCTCACGGTGCCCCATAATTCTGCCTGCCTACCATCTTGTTCTATACCATATGCCTGCTGAGACCACAGCTGCCGCTGGTATTCTCTGATTCTAATCCCCTACTGCCACTACCATTTGTCACAAACCAGCGGGGGTGAACCCACTGTGCAACGCATCCTACTGCCTCTAAGGGCATTGTCTAAGTGAACCCCTGGTTCTTCACAGTACCCCTGATGGTGGGAATAGGCATTCCCGAGAGGAACACCAGGTCGCTACCTCTTGAGGAGGATTGGCATACGAGGCAGCTGGTCCAGGTGGACCAGGAAGTACCTAAGCAAGGTACCAGAGGTACAGACGTAGTCAGCAGGCCAAGTAAAAACCAGGAGCAACAGTGCAGGACCAAAGGATGGGCAAAGGCAAAGTCAAACAAGCAATAGGTCATGGCAGGCGGCACAGGTCAGGCAATCCGGGTCGGCAACAGGAGAGTCAAGGCAAGCAGGCAGGGATCAAACAGGCAGTGAAGTCCAGAAACACAAGCACAGGTCAGGTACACAGGAACAGAAGCAGAGAAAACAGCAATAGTGTTGAACGAGCATGCTTGGCCAAACACCAGTTCGGCTAGAGCATCTTGATGCTCGGCACATTCCTGTGTTCGACCAAACACAGCCTGTGCTCGAGCCTCCTCCCCCCACACATTTGTTAGCTGCTATGCAGCTAATAAATGTGGGGAAATACTGTAATACCATAACCATTAGTGTTAAATGCGATAATCTTCATAATCTCAAATCCTTATTATGCTATCTATCTTCTGTGTCTTTTTTTTATAGTTTTTATTTTACCTATCATTAATAATTTATTTTTATAGATGCTATATTATTACCTATAACATACAATAGACAACATATAACCACACAAAGGCTGTATATCAAAAGCCAGGTATGTGCAAGCCAACAATCTATCTATAAGACAGATATTCAGGATACCTTACAATGGCAGCCTTGTGTGCAATGAGACATTCAGGCCCATCTCTCATCTGAATGAGAGCTGGTAAGCCTTAAAGTTGCCTGATCTGAGTTGGATAGCTTGGCGGGACCTGCACACCTAGACCATTATGATTATGGTGACAAAATAGTAATTTTTTTTTGCATGCCAGCTAACTCTTATCTCACTGCTTAGGAGGGCTGCATAAAAAAAAAAAATCAGTTATCTAATTGTCCTAACATTATATTCAATAACCTTTCTATACAGTTTTGTCATGTAAACTCATTTGCATAAACATTGGCATATGGGAAAGACATGCAAATAGTGTTTCAGCTGAAAAACAGATTCTGCTAATTTGCATGTCTTTCACATATACCCATGTTTATGCAAATTAGTTTACATGACAAAACTGTATAGAAAGGTTATTGAATATAATGTTAGGACAATTAGAAAACTGAATGCATCCCTCCTAAGCAGTAAGAGAAGAGTTAGCTGGCATGCCAAAAAATATTTACAAGTTTATTAATGATGAATAGTGTTGAGCGAACAGTTCGAGCATCGTTCGGGTTCGCACCGAATTTTGGGGTGTCCAGGACCCGGACCTGGACATTTTCAAAAAAGTTCGGGTTCGGGTTCGGTGTTCGTCGATTACTTCCCGCTTTCTGAAGGGCTGCACAGCAACCAATCAGCTAGCGTTTTACTTCTTGCCCTAAGAGCCCATCACAGACATGCCTACTAATGGCATGGCTGTGATTGGCCAAGTGCAGCATGTGACCCAGCCTCTATTTAAGCTGGACTCACGTAGCGCCGCACGTCACACTGCTCTGACTAGTGTAGGGAGAGGATGCAGCTGCTGTGTTAGGGCGAGATTAGGAAGGGATTAACTTAGCCAAAACACTTAATGAAGTGATCGATCAACAGCTGAGAATCATTGAACTTCTGCTAGTTACTTGCTCACTGGTTTGTAGGCTGCACAGAGCGTTTTTCTGTCACTTATTTTCTGGGTTGATCGGCGGCCATTTTGTGACTTGTGGTGCACCAGAAGAAGCTGCCACCAAGTCCATCAATCCATCAATACTAGTTTTTTTTTTGCTATATCCTACATCAGGGGCTTGGCTGTGCTAATTGTCACCCCTAGAAACTCAGGACAGCAATTTCTATATTTTATTAAGGGGTTAAATACAATTGCCCAAATACCAATCCCCTAAATCTGGTGTTCCAGCTTTGGCTAGACAAGTATAATACTGTCTGCTGTCTGGCAAAGGATAGATTATTTTCTGGGGTGAAATCTGGTGTCCAAACAGTTGCAGGCCAGATTTCATAGTGTCCGCTTACACATATATTTTTTTCTGGGGTGAAATTAACCTGCCAATATAGCAATACCCTGGATCTGGTGTCCCAGTAGTTGCAGGACAGATTTCATAGTATCCGCTTACACATATATTTTGTTCTGGGGTTAAATTAACCTGCCAATATAGCAATACCCTGGATCTGGTGTCCAAACAGTTGCAGGCCAGATTTCATAGTGTCCGCTTACACATATATTTTGTTCAGGGGTGAAATTAACCTGCCAATATAGCAATACCCTGGATCTGGTGTCCCAGCAGTTGCAGGCCAGATTTCATAGTGTCCGCTTACACATATATTTTGTTCAGGGGTGAAATTAACCTGCCAATATAGCAATACCCTGGATCTGGTGTCCCAGCAGTTGCAGGACCGATTTCATAGTGTCCGCTTACACATATATTTTGTTCTGGGGTTAAATTAACCTGCAAATATAGCAATACCCTGGATCTGGTGTCCAAACAGTTGCAGGCCAGATTTCATAGTGTCCGCTTACACATATATTTTGTTCTGGGGTTAAATTAACCTGCCAATATAGCAATACCCTGGATCTGGTGTCCAAGCAGTTGCAGGACTGATTTCATAGTGTCTGCTTATACATATATTTTGTTCTGGGGTTAAATTTACCTGCCAAAATAGCAATACCCTGGATCTGGTGTCCCAGCAGTTGCAGGACAGATTTCATAGTATCCGCTTACACATATATTTTGTTCTGGGGTTAAATTAACCTGCCAATATAGCAATACCCTGGATCTGGTGTCCCAGCAGTTGCAGGACAGATTTCATAGTATCCGCTTACACATATATTTTGTTCTGGGGTTAAATTAACCTGCCAATATAGCAATACCCTGGATCTGGTGTCCCAGCAGTTGCAGGACCGATTTCATAGTGTCCGCTTATACATATATTTTTTTCTGGGGTTAAATTAACCTGCCAATATAGCAATACCCTGGATCTGGTGTCCAAACAGTTGCAGGCCAGATTTCATAGTGTCCGCTTACACATATATTTTTTCTGGGGTGAAATTAACCTGCCAATATAGCAATACCCTGGATCTGGTGTCCCAGCAGTTGCAGGCCAGATTTCATAGTATCCGCTACACATATATTTTGTTCTGGGGTTAAATTAACCTGCCAATATAGCAATACCCTGGATCTGGTGTCCAAACAGTTGCAGGCCAGATTTCATAGTGTCCGCTTACACATATATTTTGTTCTGGGGTTAAATTAACCTGCCAATATAGCAATACCCTGGATCTGGTGTCCAAGCAGTTGCAGGACATATTTTATAGTATCCGCTTACACATATATTTTGTTCTGGGGTGAAATTACCCTGCCAATATAGCAATACCCTGGATCTGGTGTCCCAGCAGTTGCAGGACCGATTTCATAGTGTCCGCTTACACATATATTTTGTTCTGGGGTTAAATTAACCTGCCAATATAGCAATACCCTGGATCTGGTGTCCCAGCAGTTGCAGGACAGATTTCATAGTATCCGCTTACACATATATTTTGTTCTGGGGTTAAATTAACCTGCCAATATAGCAATACCCTGGATCTGGTGTCCAAACAGTTGCAGGCCAGATTTCATAGTGTCCGCTTACACATATATTTTGTTCTGGGGTGAAATTAACCTGCCAATATAGCAATACCCTGGATCTGGTGTCCCAGCAGTTGCAGGACCAGATTTCATAGTGTCCGCTTACACATATATTTTGTTCTGGGGTTAAATTAACCTGCCAATATAGCAATACCCTGGATCTGGTGTCCAAGCAGTTGCAGGACATATTTTATAGTATCCGCTTACACATATATTTTGTTCTGGGGTGAAATTACCCTGCCAATATAGCAATACCCTGGATCTGGTGTCCCAGCAGTTGCAGGACTGATTTCATAGTGTCCGCTACACATATATTTTGTTCTGGGGTTAAATTAACCTGCCAATATAGCAATACCCTGGATCTGGTGTCCCAGCAGTTGCAGGACAGATTTCATAGTATCCGCTTACACATATATTTTGTTCTGGGGTTAAATTAACCTGCCAATATAGCAATACCCTGGATCTGGTGTCCAAGCAGTTGCAGGACAGATTTCATAGTGTCAGCTTACACATATATTTTGTTCTGGGGTGAAATTAACCTGCCAATATAGCAATACCCTGGATCTGGTGTCCCAGCAGTTGCAGGACCGATTTCATAGTGTCTGCTTACACATATATTTTGTTCTGGGGTTAAATTAACCTGCCAATATAGCAATACCCTGGATCTGGTGTCCAAACAGTTGCAGGCCAGATTTCATAGTGTCTGCTTACACATATATTTTTTTCTGGGGTGAAATTAACCTGCCAATATAGCAATACCCTGGATCTGGTGTCCAAGCAGTTGCAGGACATATTTTATAGTATCCGCTTACACATATATTTTGTTCTGGGGTTAAATTACCCTGCCAATATAGCAATACCCTGGATCTGGTGTCCCAGCAGTTGCAGGACCGATTTCATAGTGTCTGTTTACACATATATTTTGTTCTGGGGTTAAATTAACCTGCCAATATAGCAATACCCTGAATCTGGTGTCCCAGCTGTTGCAGGCCAAGTTTAAATCAGTCCATAAAAGGATACCTTTCATCCAGGGCCTAAATACTAGCCCTAAAAGAGATATTCCCCTAAATCAGTGGTTACTGCTGTGCCTGGATTAGTGTAATACGCTATATAAACAAATAGGCAGATAGTGTTAGGTGCCTGTAAAAAAGGCCTAAATTTGAAATCAATACATTGGGCCAAATAATTTTATTCCTTATTGTGGTGCTTGGTGAACGGTAACAATGAGGAAAGCATCTAGTAAGGGACGCGGACGTGGTCGTGGTGGTGTTAATGTACCCTCTTGTGCTGGGAGAGGACAAGGCCATTCTGCCACAGCCACACGTCCTAGTGAACCAACTACCTCAGGTTCCAGTACCCGCCAGAATTTACAGCGATATTTGGTGGGGCACAATGCCGTTCTAAGGATGGTAAGGCCTGAGCAGGTACAGGCGCTAGTCAATTGGGTGGCCGACAGTGGATCCAGCATGTTCACAACATTATCTCCCACCCAGTCTTCAGCAGAAAGCGCACAGGTGGCACCTGAAAACCAAGCCCATCAGTCTGTCACATCACCCCCATGCATATGAGGGAAACTGTCTGAGCCTCAAGTTATGCAGCAGTCTCTTATGCTGTTTGAATACTCTGCTGGCATGGTTTCCCAAGGAAATCCACCTAGCCCTTCCCCAGTGGTGGAAGACATAGAATGCACTGATGCACAACCACTGATGTTTCCTGATGATGAGGACATGGGAATACCACCTCATCGGAGTCCGCACGTCTCTAAAGATGACGAAACACAGGTGCCAACTGCTGCGTCTTTCTGCAGTTTGCAGACCGAACAGGAGGTCAGGGAGGAAGACTGTGTGGAAGACGATGCAGGGGACGATGAGGTCCTAGACCCCACATGGAATGAAGGTCGTGCCACTGACTTTCATAGTTCAGAGGAAGAGGCAGTGGTGAGACCGAGCCAACAGCGTAGCAAAAGAGGGAGCAGGGGGCAAAGCAGAAAAGCCGCCGCCAAGAGAGTTCGCCTGATACTGGACACCGCCACCAGGGACCGAGCACCCCAAAGGCAGCTTCAAGGAGTTCCCTGGCATGGCACTTCTTTAAACAATGTGCTGACGACAAGACCCGAGTGGTTTGCACGCTGTGCCATCAGATCCTGAAGCGAGGCATTAACGTTCTGAACCTTAGCACAACCTGCATGACCAGGCATCTACATGCAAAGCATGAACTGCAGTGGAGTAAACACCTTAAAAGCAAGGAACTCACTCAGGCTCCCCTGCTCCCTCTTCTGCTGCTGCCTCGGCCTCTTCCTCTGCCTCGGGAGGAACATTGGCACCTGCCACCCACCAAACAGAGGATGTGCCACCGACACCACCACCTGCGTCACCAAGCATCTCCACCATGTCACACGGCAGCGTTCAGCTCTCCATCTCACAAACCTTGGAGAGAAAGCGTAAATTCCCACCTAGCCACCCTCGAGCCCTGGGCCTGAATGCCAGCATTTCTAAACTACTGGCCTTTGAAATGCTGTCATTCAGGCTGGTGTACACAGACAGCTTCAAACAGCTGATGTCCATGGCTGTCCCACAGAATGTTGTCCCCAGCCGCCACTACTTCTCCAAGACAGCCGTGCCTTCCCTGCACAACCAAGTATCCGATAAAATCAAGTGTGCACTGCGCAACGCCATCTGTGGCAAGGTCCACCTAACCACAGATACGTGGACCAGTAAGCACGGCCAGGGACGCTATATCTCCCTAACTGCACACTGGGTAAATGTAGTGGCGGCTGGGCCGCAGGCGGAGAGTTCCTTGGCGCACGTCCTTCCGCCGCCAAGGATCGCAGGGCATCATTCTTTGCCTCCTGTAGCCTCCTCCTCCTACTCGGCTTCCTCCTCCTCTGCTTCCTCCAGCTCATCCAGTTTCTGGGGTGAAATTACCCTGCCAATATAGCAATACCCTGGATCTGGTGTCCCAGCAGTTGCAGGACTGATTTCATAGTGTCTGCTTATACATATATTTTGTTCTGGGGTTAAATTAACCTGCCAATATAGCAATACCCTGGATCTGGTGTCCCAGCAGTTGCAGGACAGATTTCATAGTATCCGCTTACACATATATTTTGTTCTGGGGTTAAATTAACCTGCCAATATAGCAATACCCTGGATCTGGTGTCCAAGCAGTTGCAGGACAGATTTCATAGTGTCAGCTTACACATATATTTTGTTCTGGGGTGAAATTAACCTGCCAATATAGCAATACCCTGGATCTGGTGTCCCAGCAGTTGCAGGACCGATTTCATAGTGTCTGCTTACACATATATTTTGTTCTGGGGTTAAATTAACCTGCCAATATAGCAATACCCTGGATCTGGTGTCCAAACAGTTGCAGGCCAGATTTCATAGTGTCTGCTTACACATATATTTTTTCTGGGGTGAAATTAACCTGCCAATATAGCAATACCCTGGATCTGGTGTCCAAGCAGTTGCAGGACATATTTTATAGTATCCGCTTACACATATATTTTGTTCTGGGGTTAAATTACCCTGCCAATATAGCAATACCCTGGATCTGGTGTCCCAGCAGTTGCAGGACCGATTTCATAGTGTCTGTTTACACATATATTTTGTTCTGGGGTTAAATTAACCTGCCAATATAGCAATACCCTGAATCTGGTGTCCCAGCTGTTGCAGGCCAAGTTGTAAATCAGTCCATAAAAGGATACCTTTCATCCAGGGCCTAAATACTAGCCCTAAAAGAGATATTCCCCTAAATCAGTGGTTACTGCTGTGCCTGGATTAGTGTAATACGCTATATAAACAAATAGGCAGATAGTGTTAGGTGCCTGTAAAAAAAGGCCTAAATTTGAAATCAATACATTGGGCCAAATAATTTTTTTCCTTATTGTGGTGCTTGGTGAACGGTAACAATGAGGAAAGCATCTAGTAAGGGACGCGGACGTGGTCGTGGTGGTGTTAATGTACCCTCTTGTGCTGGGAGAGGACAAGGCCATTCTGCCACAGCCACACGTCCTAGTGAACCAACTACCTCAGGTTCCAGTACCCGCCAGAATTTACAGCGATATTTGGTGGGGCACAATGCCGTTCTAAGGATGGTAAGGCCTGAGCAGGTACAGGCGCTAGTCAATTGGGTGGCCGACAGTGGATCCAGCATGTTCACAACATTATCTCCCACCCAGTCTTCAGCAGAAAGCGCACAGGTGGCACCTGAAAACCAAGCCCATCAGTCTGTCACATCACCCCATGCATATGAGGGAAACTGTCTGAGCCTCAAGTTATGCAGCAGTCTCTTATGCTGTTTGAATACTCTGCTGGCATGGTTTCCCAAGGAAATCCACCTAGCCCTTCCCCAGTGGTGGAAGACATAGAATGCACTGATGCACAACCACTGATGTTTCCTGATGATGAGGACATGGGAATACCACCTCATCGGAGTCCGCACGTCTCTAAAGATGACGAAACACAGGTGCCAACTGCTGCGTCTTTCTGCAGTTTGCAGACCGAACAGGAGGTCAGGGAGGAAGACTGTGTGGAAGACGATGCAGGGGACGATGAGGTCCTAGACCCCACATGGAATGAAGGTCGTGCCACTGACTTTCATAGTTCAGAGGAAGAGGCAGTGGTGAGACCGAGCCAACAGCGTAGCAAAAGAGGGAGCAGGGGGCAAAGCAGAAAAGCCGCCGCCAAGAGAGTTCGCCTGATACTGGACACCGCCACCAGGGACCGAGCACCCCAAAGGCAGCTTCAAGGAGTTCCCTGGCATGGCACTTCTTTAAACAATGTGCTGACGACAAGACCCGAGTGGTTTGCACGCTGTGCCATCAGATCCTGAAGCGAGGCATTAACGTTCTGAACCTTAGCACAACCTGCATGACCAGGCATCTACATGCAAAGCATGAACTGCAGTGGAGTAAACACCTTAAAAGCAAGGAACTCACTCAGGCTCCCCTGCTCCCTCTTCTGCTGCTGCCTCGGCCTCTTCCTCTGCCTCGGGAGGAACATTGGCACCTGCCACCCACCAAACAGAGGATGTGCCACCGACACCACCACCTGCGTCACCAAGCATCTCCACCATGTCACACGGCAGCGTTCAGCTCTCCATCTCACAAACCTTGGAGAGAAAGCGTAAATTCCCACCTAGCCACCCTCGAGCCCTGGGCCTGAATGCCAGCATTTCTAAACTACTGGCCTTTGAAATGCTGTCATTCAGGCTGGTGTACACAGACAGCTTCAAACAGCTGATGTCCATGGCTGTCCCACAGAATGTTGTCCCCAGCCGCCACTACTTCTCCAAGACAGCCGTGCCTTCCCTGCACAACCAAGTATCCGATAAAATCAAGTGTGCACTGCGCAACGCCATCTGTGGCAAGGTCCACCTAACCACAGATACGTGGACCAGTAAGCACGGCCAGGACGCTATATCTCCCTAACTGCACACTGGGTAAATGTAGTGGCGGCTGGGCCGCAGGCGGAGAGTTCCTTGGCGCACGTCCTTCCGCCGCCAAGGATCGCAGGGCATCATTCTTTGCCACCTGTAGCCTCCTCCTCCTACTCGGCTTCCTCCTCCTCTGCTTCCTCCAGCTCATCCAGTCAGCCACACACCTTCACCACCAACTTCAGCACAGCCCGGGGTAAACGTCAGCAGGCCATTCTGAAACTCATATGTTTGGGGGACAGGCCCCACACCGCGCAGGAGTTGTGGCGGGGTATTGAACAACAGACCGATGAGTGGTTTCTGCCGGTGGGCCTCAAGCCCGGCCTGGTGGTGTGCGATAATGGGCGAAATCTTGTCGCAGCTCTGGGACTAGCCGGTTTGACGCACATCCCTTGCCTGGCGCATGTGCTGAATTTGGTGGTGCAGAAGTTCATTCACAACTACCCCAACATGTCAGAGCTGCTGCATAAAGTGAGGGCCGTCTGTGCGCGCTTCCGGCGTTCACATCCTGCCGCTGCTCGGCTGTCTGCGCTACAGCGTAACTTCGGCCTTCCCGCTCACCGCCTCATATGCGACGTGCCCACCAGGTGGAACTCCACCTTGCACATGCTGGAGAGACTGTGCGAGCAGCAGCAGGCCATAGTGGAGTTTCAGCTGCAGCACGCACGCGTCAGTCGCACTGCGGAACAGCACCACTTTACCACCAATGATTGGGCCTCCATGCGAGACCTGTGTGCCCTGTTGCGCTGTTTCGAGTACTCCACCAACATGGCCAGTGGCGATGACACCGTTATCAACGTTACAATACCACTTCTATGTCTCCTTGAGAAAACGCTTAGGGCGATGATGGAAGAGGAGGTGGGCCAGGAGGAGGAGTAGGATGAGGGGTCATTTTTAGCACTTTCAGGCCAGTCTGTTAGAAGTGGCTCAGAGGGAGTTTTTTTGCAACAGCAGAGGCCAGGTACAAATGTGCCAGCCAGGGCCCACTACTGGAGGACGAGGAGGATAAGGAGGAGGTGGAGGAGGATGAGGATGAAGCAGGTTCACAGCGGGGTGGCACCTGACACAGCTCAGGCCCATCACTGGTGCGTGGCTGGGGGGATACGGAGGACGATGACGATACGCCTCCCACAGAGGACAGCTTGTCCTTATCTCGGGGGAGCCTGGCACACATGAGCGACTACATGCTGCAGTGCCTGCGCAACAACAGCAGAGTTGCGCACATTTTAACGTGTGCGGACTACTGGGTTGCCACCCTGCTGGATCCCCGGTACAAAGACAATGTGCCCACCTTACTTCCTGCACTGGATCGTGATAGGAAGATGCGCGAGTTCAAGTGCACGCTGGTAGAGGCAATCCTGAAAGCATTCCCAAATGTCACAGGGGAACAGGTGGAAGCCCAAGGCGAAGGCAGAGGAGGAGCAAGAGGTCACCAACGCAGCAGTGTCACGGCCAGCTCTTCTGAGGGCAGGGTTAGCATGGCAGAAATGTGGAAAAGCTTTATCTCCACGCCACAGCTAACTGCACAACCACCTGATACGGAACGTGTTAGCAGGAGGCAGCATTTCACTAACATGGTTGAACAGTACGTCTGCACACCCCTCCACGTACTGACTGATGGTTCGGCCCCATTAAACTTCTGGGTCTCCAAATTGTCCACGTGGCCAGAGTTAGCATTTTATGCCTTGGAGGTGCTGGCCTGCCCGGCGGCCAGCGTTTTGTCTGAACGTGTATTCAGCACGGCAGGGGGCGTCATTACTGACAAACGCAGCCGCCTGTCCACAGCCAATGTGGACAAGTTGACATTCATAAAAATGAACCAGGCATGGATCCCACAGGACCTGTGCCTCCCTTGTGCAGAATAAACATTTATAACTGCCTCCCCATCAACCATGTATTCTTGTACTCCGGGGCACTTCTTTATTGAATCCTCATTTTTTTAACTTTACCATGATCTTGCGGTGCAACCCAAAGTTGAATGAACCTCTCCTCTGTCTGGGTGCTGGTCCGAAATAACTGAGAGTGGCCTTCTCCGGTTGTGGTTGATATGACGCATGATTCCTTGCTGTGGGACCTGTATCCTCTGTCTGGGTGCTGGTCCAAAATAAATGAGAGTGGCCTTCTCCGGTGGTGGTTGATATGACGCATGATTCCTTGCTGTGTGACCTGTATCCTCTGTCTGGGTGCTGGTCCAAAATAAATAAGAGCGGCCTTCTCCGTTGGTGGTTGATATGACGCATGATTCCTTGATGTCTGTCCTCTCTCCTCTGTCTGGGTGTTGGTCCGAACTAAATGAGAGTGGCCTTCTCCGGTGGTGGGTGATATGACGCATGATTCCTTGCTGTGGAACCTGTATCCTTGGTCTGGGTACTGGGCCGAGATAACTGAAAGTGGCCTTCTCCCGTGGTGGGTGATATGACGCATAATTCCTTGCTGTGGAACCTCTCTCCTCTGTCTGGGTGCTGGTCCAAAATAAATGAGAGTGGCCTTCTCCGGTGGTGGTTGATATGACGCATGATTCCTTGCTGTGGGACCTGTATCCTCTGTCTGGGTGCTGGTCCAAAATAACTGAGAGTGGCCTTCTCCGTTGGTGGTTGATATGACGCATGATTCCTTGCTGTGGGACCTCTCTCCTCTGTCTGGGTGCTGGTCCAAAATAAATGAGAGTGGCCTTCTCCATTGGTGGTTGATATGACGCATGATTCCTTGATGTGGGACCTCTCTCCTCTGTCTGGGTGCTGGTCCAAAATAAATGAGAGTGGCCTTCTCCGGTGGTGGTTGATATGACGCATGATTCCTTGCTGTGTGACCTGTATCCTCTGTCTGGGTGCTGGTCCAAAATAAATGAGAGCGGCCTTCTCCGTTGGTGGTTGATATGACGCATTATTCCTTGATGTCTGTCCTCTCTCCTCTGTCTGGGTGTTGGTCCGAACTAAATGAGAGTGGCCTTCTCCGGTGGTGGGTGATATGACGCATGATTCCTTGCTGTGGGACTTCTCTCCTCTATCTGGGTGCTGGGGCCGAAATAACTGAAAGTGCCCTTCTCCAGTGGTGGGTGATATGACGCATGATTCCTTGCTGTGGAACCTGTATCCTTGGTCTGGGTACTGGGCCGAAATAACTGAAAGTGGCCTTCTCCCGTGGTGGGTGATATGACGCATAATTCCTTGCTGTGGAACCTGTCTCCTCGGTCTGGGTGCTGGGCCGAAATAACTGAAAGTGGCCTTCTCCAGTGGTGGGTGATATGACGCATGATTCCTTGCTGTGGGACCTGTATCCTCTGTCTGGGTGCTGGTCCAAAATAAATGAGAGTGGCCTTCTCCGTTGGTGGTTGATATGACGCATGATTCCTTGATGTGGGACCTCTCTCCTCTGTCTGGGTGCTAGTCCGAACTAAATGAGAGTGGCCTTCTCCGTTGGTGGTTGATATGACGCATGATTCCTTGCTGTGGGACCAGTATCCTCTGTCTGGGTGCTGGTCCAAAATAAATGAGAGTGGCCTTCTCCAGTGGTGGTTGATATGACGCATGATTCCTTGCTGTGGGACCTGTATCCTCTGTCTGGGTGCTGGTCCAAAATAAATGAGGGTGGCCTTCTCCGGTGGTGGTTGATATGACGCATGATTCCTTGCTGTGGGACCTGTATCCTTTGTCTGGGTGCTGGTCCAAAATAACTGAGAGTGGCCTCCTCTCGTTCGGTGGTTGATATGACGCATGATTCCTTGCTGTGGGACCTCTCTCCTCTGTCTGGGTGCTGGTCCAAAATAAATGAGAGTGGCCTTCTCCATTGGTGGTTGATATGACGCATGATTCCTTGATGTGGGACCTCTCTCCTCTGTCTGGGTGCTGGTCCAAAATAAATGAGAGTGGCCTTCTCCGGTGGTGGTTGATATGACGCATGATTCCTTGCTGTGGGACCTCTCTCCAATTGATATTGGTTAATTTTTATTTATTTTATTTTATTTTAATTCATTTCCCTATCCACATTTGTTTGCAGGGGATTTACCTACATTTTGCTGCCTTTGGCAGCCCCCTAGCCCTTTCCTGGACTATTTTACAGCCTTTTTAGTGCCTAAAAGTTCGGGTCCCCATTGACTTCAATGGGGTTCGGGTTCGGGATAAAGTTCGGCTCGAGTTCGAATCCCGAACCCGAACATTTTCGGGAAGTTCGGCCGAACTTCTCGAACCCGAACATCCAGGTGTTCGCTCATCTCTAATGATGAATAAAATAAAAATTCGTAAATATTCACCACTCACCGCTATTCTTGAACCATTTCAGTGTTGTTTCCATTAATTTCTGACCTTTTCCTGTAAGCCAGACACCCTCCACTCTTCAGAGCAGGGGGTGTCTGCTCTGAAGGCACTGGTTTGATGCTCGGGTTCTCCCATTGACTTCCATTGTGCTTGGGTGCTCGGTAGAGCCCCCAAGCATCCCAAAGTGTTCTACTCATAGTAACATAGTACATAAGGCCAAAAAATAACATCTGTCCATCCAGTTCGGCCTGTCATCCTGCTAGTTGATCCAGAGGAAAGAAGTACTCCCTGGATCAACGACCCATCTATAGTAGCTATAGCCTTTAATATTATTACACTCCAGGAATACGTCCAGGCCCCTCTTGAATTCCTTTATCGTACTCACCAGCACCATCTCCTCAGGCAGAGAGTTCCATAGTCTCACTGCTCTTACCATAAAACACAGGAAGTGATGCGCACCAGCCATTAAGGAAGTGCTGCAGGGAAGAAGCAGCAAGCATGCTATGGCCAGGGCTGAAAGGAAACTGTGGAGCGGATCCCAGAACAAACAGTACCTGCAAGGACAGAGCCCAAGACTGCAGCGGTGAATGGGGAAGCACATGCAGCAGATCAGCGCTGAACATGTCACCCAGGACCGTGGCAGTAATCAGAAGAACAGTGGTGCACAGAAGCCGCTGTTACACCATTACTGTTGCACAGGCACCACTACTACAATGAACACACACATCTACTGCCTTGTCTGCCCCATGCTGTGCTGCTACTGCTACTGCTGCCAGTTCTATTTCGGACACATACTACTATTACCCTACCCATTCTACATGCACACTGTACTACTGCTGCAAAAATCAAAATTAAAAAAAGTCAAAAACAGACATCTTTTCACAAAAAATCTGAGTCAATTGAAACTAGAGGGTGTAGGCGCGATTCGGACACAAATTTCAAGAAATTCTCTCATCTCTAGGACAGTATGAACTGATTTTTAATATTAGGCTATTGGAGGGCTTGTCCAAGATTTTTAATTATTTTGTAAACATCTCTAAGGAACTTTTTAGTGCTCATTAAAGTAATTGTACAATTCTGTTGCTGTGTAGAGTCAGTGCAAATCCTTTACATAGCTGGATATGGTGGTTCTTCAGAAATAGATTCTGACATCCCACAGCTCCTAACTGCGTTAGCTCAGGGCTGATAGCCTCCATTCCCTGCTCTATCCATCCCTACTCAGAATGTAGTGTAGAGTTACAGAATAGAGATGAGTGAAGTTTTCAACATTTCAATTTCGATGAACTTTGCCAAAAAATTTGCTTTGTGAAGTGTGTTAAATCAGGTCTATCCCAGCATGCAGTTAAACTTTAGGGAGAATGTATCCTGGTGTACATCACTTTGCAGTGCAACAACATGCATAGCTAGTCCTTCCTGGTAGCAAAACATTTACTGTGCGTCAAAATGACAAGCAGGTCACATACAGTATATGGTCATGCACATCTTCGTACAGGCCACCAACATTCCTAGCTAACCTTTCCTAAACAAAAAAAAAAAACATACAGCATCCATCAGAACAGGCCAAAAAAGTGGATCTTGTAGTTTAAGCATCCGGCTTCAAACCAATAGTATTTGGTCAGCATTTGATCAGTATTGGTAAAGCAAAATCAGAAATGGGTCCAAAACAGAGATAACAGAATGGAAATATTTGCATATCTACCATGTATTGTACCAACTCCTTTACATAGTTAATATGGTTTAAAAAAAGACATAAGTCTATCAAGTTTAACCAAGGGATAGGTGGGGACAAGAATCCCAGAAAGAAGTGAGACTCAGATTTCTACATGTTTTCATAAGCATAATATCATTTACTTTTAAGAATTCATCTAAATCCTTTTTAAAACTCTCCACTGTTCCTGCTGTGACCACGTTCTGAGGAAGTCTATTCCACAGATTCACAGTTCGTACAGTAAAGAAGCTTTGAAGTTTCTGGAGACTGAACTTTTTCTTCTCCAGTCGGAGGCAGTGCCCCCTTGTCTTTTGAGAGCATTTTACATGGAACAGTTTTTCACCGTATTTTTTGTATGCCCTATTTATATATTTGTATAGCTTAATCATGTCCCCCTCCCCCTTAGACGTCTCTTCTCAAGACTAAATACATTTCATTATTTTAACCCCTTCTACCCTAGGCCTGTTTTCACCTTCCTGCCCAGGCCTATTTTTGCAAATCTGACCTGTGTCACTTTATGTGGTAATAACTTTGGAATGCATTTACTTATCTTACCGATTCTGAGACTGTTTTTTCATGACACATTGTACTTTATGTAAGTGTTAAAGTTAAGTCAATATTTTTTTTCTTTATTTGGGAAAAACATCAAAATTTACAGAAAAATTCACTATTTTTGAAATGTGTAATCTACATTTAATACAGATAGTAAAACCTAATAAAATAGTTATAAATCATCATGCCCCCATATGTCTGCTTTATGTTGGCATTTTAAAAAAAATGTCATTTGATTTTTTTAGGATGTTAGATGGCTTTGAAATTTAGATGCAAATTTTAGATTTTCCAGAAATCTTCCCAAACCATTTTTTTTCAAGGAACCAATTCAGTTATTAAGCTACTTTTAGGGGTTTACATGATATAAATTGACAATAAATTACCCCATTTTAGAAACTACACCACTCAAGTTATAATTTATAAAACTTTGCTAACCTTTTGGGTGTTTCCCAAGAATGAAATGAAAAGGAGATGAAAAATCTAAATTTAGCTTTTTTAGGCAGATTTTCCATTTTCATATATGTTTCCTGTAACACAACAAGGGTTGACAGCCAAACAAAAGTCAATATCTATTATCCTGATTCTGCAGTTTATAGAAACACCTAATTTGTGGGAGTGAACTACTGTATGGGCACACAGCAGGGCGCAGGGTGCAAGGAGCAACATATGGATTTTGGAGCGCAGATTTCACTGGAATAATTTTCCGGCGCCATGTCACTATTGAAGACCCTAATGCGCCCCTAAAGTAAAAAATCCCAAAAAGTGACCCCATTCTGGAAACTAAACCCCTCATGGAATCTTTTAAGGCATGTAGTGAGCACTTAGACCCAAAAGGTGTTTCATAGAATTAGGAAACAATAAAAAAAATTATAATTTTTTCTAGCAAAAGTTCCTGCCGGAACTGGAGAAAATGCACCCCCTAATTTTTTGTCCATTTTCTACTGATTACAGCAATACCCCATATGTGCTTGTATACTGCTATATGGGCGTTCCACAGGGGTCAGAAGGAAAGGAGCACAAAATGGCTTCTGAAAGGCAGATTTCTCCTGAATAATTGACAAGCACCATCTCGTAATTAAACACACCCTGATGTACCCCTAGAGTGAAAACCCCCCAAAAGTGACCCCATTTTGGAAACTACACCCTTCAAGGAATATTTCAAGATGTGTAGTGAGAACTTTGTCCTCAAAGGTGATTCATGGAATTGGCTGTGAAAATGAAAAATTACAATTTTTTCCAGAAAAAGTTGCTTTACACCCACATGTTTCACTATCACAAGAGGTAACAGGACAAAATGCACCACACATTTTGTTTCCCATTTCCCCCAAAAAACGGCAACACCCCATATGTGCTCAAAAAAGGATGTATGGGCGCACAGCAAGGCTCTAGAGGCAAAGTGCAAAATATGGTTTTTGCAGGCTTGAATAAACAGACATGGATTTTAGGTGCCATGTCACATTAAAAAGATTCCTGTGGTCCCCAGAAATTAGAAACCCCAAGAAGAGACCCCATTTTGGCAAGAGCACTCCTGTACGAACATTTTAATTGGTAGAAAGGGTACTTTTCAGCAAACAGGTGTCTCACAGAAGGCAGAAACACTTGTTAAAGGATTTCAAAGCACACATTTGTGGGGAAAAAAAATTACTATCAGACTCCAATTTTTTCCCCCACAAGAAATTAAGGGAGAAAATGCACCCCAGTATGTGTTCCCCATTTTCTTCCCATTTGAGAAACACCTTGTGTGTGCTTGTAGCATGCTGTATGGGCGCAAGGCAGGCAAACAGCAAAATATTGATTTTGCTGACAGGCCTGAGTTGGCAGACATGCATTTTAGGTGCCATGTCGCATTTAAAAGATTCCTGAGGTCCCCAGAAATTAAAAAACCAAAGAAGTGACCCCATTTTGAAAGAGCATCCCCGTACGAACATTTTAAGTGGTGGAAAGGGTACTATTCCGCAAACAGGTGTCTGACAGAAGGCAGAAACACTTGTTAAAGGATTTCAAAGCACACATTAAAGGAGAAAATGCACCCCAGTATGTGTTCCCCATTTTCTCACCATTCAGGAAACACCCGATATGTGCTTGTCGCCTGCTGTATGGGCGCACAGCTGGCAAACAGCTAAATGTGAATTTGGCTGGCCTAAATTGGCAGACATGGATTTTAGGTGCCATGTTGCATTAAAAAAATTCCTGAGGTCCCCAGAAATTAAAAACCAGCATAAAGGATGAAATTAATAATCCATGCATGAGTGGTAGATTCAGAAACAATCCTTTATGCAGAGGCCAGGTTTATCAGGGCAGGTGTCGCCCTGATAAATGGTGTCCTTTTGTATTCCCCGTTTGTAACAAACCCGGCATCTTTTTGGAGTCTTTCTCCTCTTCGCTGTTTGTGGGACTTTACCAGCGAAATAATGTCCTGGTACAACACGGGCACCATGACCTCCTGAAGTACTCGGGCCCTCCCCTTCCTAACTTTGGAAAATTAGGGCCTTGATGACCACCGCTTGGAACTGAAGGAAAGTTCCTGTGTGGCCTGCAGCTCGATGTAAAATGTACGCATTGTACAGTGCCATCTGTACAATGTACAGTCGTGGCCAAAAGTTTTGAGAATGACACAAATATTAGTTTTCACAAAGTTTGCTGCTAAACTGCTTTTAGATGTTTGTTTTAGTTGTTTCTGTGATGTAGTGAAATATAATTACACGCACTTCATACGTTTCAAAGGGTTTTATCGACAATTACATGACATTTATGAAAAGAGTCATTATTTGCAGTGTTGGCCCTTCTTTATCAGGACCTCTGCAATTCGACTGCGCATGCTCTCAATCAACTTCTGGGCCAATTCCTGACTGATAGCAATCCATTCTTTTATAATCACTTCTTGGAGTTTGTCATAATTAGTGGGTTTTTGTTTGTCCACCCACCTCTTGAGGATTAACCACAAGTTCTCAATGGGATTAAGATCTGGGGAGTTTCCAGCCATGGACCCAAAATGTCAACGTTTTGGTCCCCGAGCCACTTAGTAATCACTTTTGCCTTATGGCACGGTGTTCCATCGTGCTGGAAAATGCATTGCTCTTCACCAAACTGTTGTTGGATTGTTGGAAGAAGTTGCTGGTGGAGGGTGTTTTGGTACCATTCTTTATTCATGGCTGTGTTTTTGGGCAAAATTGTGAGTGAGCCCACTCCCTTGGATGAGAAGCAACCCCACACATGAATGGTCTCAGGATGCTTTACTGTTGGCATGACACAGGACTAATGGTAGCGCTCACCTTTTCTTCTCCGGACAAGCCTTTTTCCTGATGCCCCAAACAATCAGAAAGAGGCTTCATCAGAATATGACTTTGCCCCAGTCCTCAGCAGTCCATTCACCATACTTTCTGCAGAAGATCAATCTGTCCCTGATGTTTTTATTGGAGAGAAGTGGCTTCTTTGCTGCCCTTTTTGACACTAGGCCATCTTCCAAAAGTCTTCGCCTCACTGTGCGTGCAGATGCACTCACACCTGTCTGCTGCCATTCCTGAGCAAGCTCTGCACTGGTGGCACTCCGATCCCGCAGCTGAATCCTCTTTAGGAGATGATCCTGGTGCTTGCTGGACTTTCTTGGACAACCTGAAGCCTTCTTAACAAGAATTGAACCTCTTTCCTTGAAGTTGTTGATGATCCTTCAAATTGTTGATTGAGGTGCAATCTTAGTAGCCACAATATCCTTGCCTTTGAAGTCATTTTTATGCAACGCAATGATGGCTGCACGCGTTTCTTTGCAGGTCACCATGGTTAACAATGGAAGAACAATGATTTCAAGCATCACCCTCCTTTTAACATGTCAAGTCTGCCATTTTAACCCAATCAGCCTGACATAATAATCTCCAGCCTTGTGCTCGTCAACATTCTCACCTGAGTTAACAAGACGATTACTGAAATAATCCAAGCAGGTTCTTTAATGACAGCAATGAAATGCAGTGGAAAGTTTTTTTGGGGATTAAGTTAATTTTCATGGCAAAGAAGGACTATGCAATTCATCTGATCACTCTTCATAACATTCTGGAGTATATGCAAATTGCTATTATAAAAACTTAAGCAGCAACTTTTCCAATTTCCAATATGTATACGGCCAGCTTTTTGTACCACAAGTTTTATGCATGACACTGTAGGGCTACAGAACTTGATCAGACAGATCAACCCCTCCTATGTGCCTGTTGCAATCAAGGATGCAGTCTGGCTTGTTGACAGTGGTAGTGGTACCTCGCACTCAGGCAGGAGAACTGGTCTTGTCTTTGTACTTAACCGCCAGGATGTTCTCATGGCAAAGAGCCTTACTGTTGCCTTTTCAGAGTAGTTGCCCTACTAAGGATCTAGAGAGGCATCTCTGATTTTTGCGCACTGTGCCGCAAGCCACAGTACCTCTGGCTTTTAGGGATATGAATAGGGGGATGCTGGTATAATAGTTATCCACATAGAGGTGGTAACCCTTATCCAGCAGTGGGTGCAGTTAGTCTCACACTATCTTCCCAGTAACTCCTTGGACGGGGGGCATTCAGGGGGTTGTATCCGGGAATCTTTCCATTCATAAACCCGGTACCTGTAGGCAGGCTCGAACTGGCCCACAGGGGTACAGGGGAATCCCCCGGTGGGCTCCTGAGAAAGGTGGGCCCTTAGTCTCCCACCCCCTGCACAAGTGGCACATAAAACAGTAGACCTACTGCAACACATACATATATTCAATGTACAGCACCTCAACCAGCCTATGTTCATATAAACAACTTGTTAAATTATTTATTATATTTGATTGCATCCATACGGTGGGCCCCCAAAATAAATTTTACTGGTGGGCCCTAGGCACCCCAGTCCGACACTGCCTGTAGGTGTACCTGGAGGTACTATCGCAGAGCTTGTACATTTTAAATCCGTACCGTGCCCGCTTGCTGGGCAGGTACTGGCTGAATTTAACCCTTCCTTTAAAATGTACAAGGGACTCGTGAATGCCAATTTCTTTTTCTGGGGTGTACACCTCTGTAAATTTGGAGTTGAGGTGCTCCAGGAGGGGTCTTATTTTTAATAGACAGTCAAATTGTGGGTAATTTTTTTTGGGGGAGGGACTGTGCATTATTATTATAATGTAGGAATTTCAAAATGGATTTAAATCTTGTATGGGATATGGACATATTGTAAATTGGAGTGTAGTACAAGACATCTGAACTCCAATATTGTCTCATTTCTTTTTTTTTTTTCCAGGGTCATATGCAGCAAGAGCCCCAAAAATGTCTTAATGTCGGCAGCATTTACTGGGGTCCAACCTAGGGGTCTAGCATATGAGAATGTTGAGTTTTGAGTAGAGATGAGCGAACACCTGGATGTTCGGGTTCGAGAGGTTCGGCCGAACTTCCGGAAAATGTCTGGGTTCGTGATCCGAACTCAACCCGAACCCGAACCCCATAGAAGTCAATGGGGACCCGAACTTTTGGGCACTAAAAAGGCTGTAAAAGACACCCAGAGGGATAATATACCGCAATAAACGCATTGCGATTACAACTTTGAGCTAACGATCACCATGGGAACGCCTCCTCCAGTAGAATGTACTGTCGGATCTGAGAATTAAGTTGAAATCGCAATGCGATTCTTATATATTTGCTTAATCGCATTGCGATTTCAACTTAGCATTGCTAAACAATTCCATCCATATCGTTAACTTACTGAGTCAGTAAGTTAGCGAATATGGATGGAATTATTTAGCAATGCTAAGTTAAACGGCAATGCGATTAAGCAGATATATAATAATCGCATTGCGATTTCAACTTAATTCTCACATCCGACAGTACATTCTACTGGAGGAGGCGTTCCATGGTGATCGGTAGCTCAAAGTTGTAATCGCTATGCGATCTAAGAATACATAAGAATCGCATTGCGATTCCAACTTTTAGTACTCAACTTTTAAAATCATACACCACTTTAAGTTCCAAAGTTGCAATCGCGTTCGAATAGAACTTAAAGCTGTCTCTTAGTCAGTTTTAGTATTGGTGTGCTGTAATAGAAGTTACATTCGATGCGAATATAACTTAGAGCAATACAGTCAACTTTACACTGTTAGTTTTATTATCGCGATAATACAACTATTCAAGAATCGTGTACGTGCGTCTGTACGTGTGTGCGTTACCTCGGACACTATTCTATTTTGCCAGCCACAGCTGAAACCACTGATTTATGGTATTGCTATTTTGGCAATTGAATTTAACCCCAGAAAATAATCTATCCTTTGCCAGACAGCAGACAGTATTATACTTGTCTAGCCAAAGCTGGAACACCAGATTTAGGGATTGGTATTTGGGCAATTGTATTTAACCCCTTAATAAAATATAGAAATTTCTTTCCTGAGTTTCTAGGGGTGACAATTAGCACATCCAAGCCCCTGATGTAGGATATAGCAAAAAAAAAAAAACTAGTATTGATGGATTGATGGACTTGGTGGCAGCTTCTTCTGGCGCACCACAAGTCACAAAATGGCCGCCGATCAACCCAGAAAATAAGTGACAGAAAAATGCTCTGTGCAGCCTAAAAACCAGCGAGCAAGTAACTAGCAGAAGTTCAATGATTCTCAGCTGTAAATCGATCCGTTCATTAGGTGCTGTTGCTGACTTTAATCTGCCTAATCTCGCCCTGACAGAAGCTGAGTCCTCTCCCTACACTAATCAGAGCAGTGTGACGTGCGGCGCTACGTGATTCCAGCTTAAATAGAGACTGGGTCGCATGCTGCACTTGGCCAATCACAGCCATGCCATTAGTAGGCATGGCTGTGATGGGCTCTTAGGGAAAGAAGTAAAACGCTAGCTGATTGGCTGCTGTGCAGCCCTTTAGAAAGCGGGAAGTAATCGACGTACACCGAACCCGAACCCGAACTTTTTTGAAAATGTCCGGGTTCGGGTCCGGGTCCCGGACACCCCAAAATTCGGTACGAACCCGAACGATGCTCGAACTGTTCGCTCAACACTAGTTTTGAGCAATAAACTGCTGGGCACATAAATTTGTTTGGGTCACCATCAAATTTATGATATATTTAGAGAAAAAGATTTTGAAAAAATCTATTTCTGTGAAGCCCGTGCAGTCAATCTGGATTCCAGAGTTTCCCACAAACTCTGAAATTTGGGGCTCATAATCCTCAGGCGGTGTGGTCCATAGGGGATTACTGAGGCCCCCCCTCAGTAGCCCCTGAGGGCTACTTCATCTCTCCTGGGGTGTCTCCTTGAGGGTCCCTCATCACAGGATGATGATGAAGGAGTAGAGGAGTAGAGGAATGTGGCATCCTCTTCTCCGTCACTTGCAGACTCCGTTTCAGAGGCAAGAATGGCGTATGCCTCTTCAGTGGAGTACATTTCTCTGGGATGGATGGAGAATTTTTATTGGTGTCTGTAAAGTGAAAAGTGTCAGGGGCGTGTATTTAGTAATTTAACACGTGAGGGGGCTTGTAATGAATTTAAAATAAAATTTATGATAAAGAAAAAAAGAGAAAGAAAGAAAAGAGAAAAAGATAAGTGAAGGAATAAGATAAAAATTTAAAGGCTCCAAAAAAAAAAAAGGGACTGAAACCTGAGCAGATGCTGTCAATAATTGACAGTACTGACTGGCGCTCAGCATGTGCAGGACCCACGCACGCAGACGGCATGTGTGTGGGTTGAAAAATCTAAACTAGTGCTAACTAAAATTGACATAAATATATATATATATATATATATAT
Source organism: Bufotes viridis (assembly GCA_033119425.1). Classification (NCBI taxonomy): domain Eukaryota; kingdom Metazoa; phylum Chordata; class Amphibia; order Anura; family Bufonidae; genus Bufotes; species Bufotes viridis. The sequence goes on from CM065590.1 coordinate 360,752,585, forward strand.
ATATTTGTGGTCAGGGCCACGGTACACCGGGTTAACGTATCGATACCTACAAACCCCTGGAGTGCACAAACTGTCTGAAATGTGCCATAACCGCTTCAACGAGAGTATACCTAAAGGAGGGCATACCCTGCCTGTATTAAAGTAGAACCGAGGGCGGGCAGGGAGGGCGAGCTCGTAATAAAGCGCTGCCTCCCTACGGTAGGATGCCGGCTTATAAGGGCAATAGGCCCCTCCCACAAATACAGGCCAACATATTGGCCTTAAAAAAAATAAAAAAAATAAAATAAAAAAAAAAAAATATATATATATATATATATATAAATAACACAAAAGAGATCAGCAGCACAGCTAAATGAATAGGGGTTAAATTCCTCTGACCGCTGACTAGGCAGTCCTTGGCGAATATATTCCTTCAGCGACGAGGCAGCACTCCAATGTTCAGTGCATATAACGGACCCGCTTTATTTTCCCATTGTAACGTTTCAACTGCTCCTTGCAGTTATTATCAAGCAAGGAGCAGTTGAAGCGTTGCAATGGGAAAATAAAGCAGGTCCGTTATTTGCACTGAACATTGGAGTGCTGCCTCGTCTTTGAAGGAATATATATTTTTATATATATATATACTTATATACAGTATGTATGGATGTGTATATATATATATATATATATATAATATATATATATATATCTTATCTTATAAAAATGAGTTTCTTTCTGTCTGTTCCGATGTCTGTCTGTTCTTTATGCGCGACCAAACGACTGGAGCGATCTTCACCAAATTTGGCACACAGGTACATCAGGTGTCCGGAAAGGTTTTAGACCGGGTCTTAGCTCTCCAGGACGTACCATTCCTGAGATTTTCTCAAAATATGACCTGCATTAGCCAATACAAGCCTGCAAGTCTTTCTCTTCATATCAGGGACAGATGAGCCAAAGATCACTACAGCTGTTCCAGATGTTGTTGTTCTTCTTCTTCTTGTGAAAGTAATGAAATGCACTGATTTATGTAGTAGTTCCACAAGTCCCAGCCGACAACTAGCAGCACAGTGGGTAACAGGTCCTCTCTGCAAGCAGTCACCAAGCTAGAATGGCTGCCTGCAGAGAGGCACCAACTGTTCTTTAAACTGCATAGCGCTGCCATTGGCTGGAGCGATGCTCCAGCCAATCACAGCACTGGGAGGGGACACTTCTGTCTGATGTCCCCTCCCTGACCTAGGAGGTGACATGGACTGATGTAATCAGCCCCTGCCACCTCTAGCCAACCCACCCTGCAGCACCATACTATTTCCGGCGCTGCAATCATCCGGTCTTTACTAACTGGCCAATAGCCGCAATCGGGGCTGCAGGGGGGCAAAAAAACTCCTGCTCGCCCTCAGCTAAGATGGCTGCCTGCCGATTAGTGCAGCCATCTTATTCCGTTCACCGCACAATGCAGCGCGGTGACCGGAGTTAACCATGACGTAGTATTACGTCAAGATGCGGGAACGCACTGACTTCCATGACGTAATAGTACGTCATGTATCGGGAAGGGGTTAATCTTTCTTCATAACTGAGACCCCCCATGCCCCTTAAAAGTTTAGTCGCTCTCCTCTGTACTTTTTCCAGCTGCAGAGCGTCCTTTCTATGGACTGGTGCCCAGAACTAAACTGGATATTATACTTTGTAAAGTGGTAGTATTACATCCCTGTCCAGCGAGTCCATGCCTCGTTTAATGCATGACAATATCCTGGTAGCCTTAGAAGTAGGTGATTTAATTGTATGCTGTTATTAATCTATGATCTACAAGGACACCCAAATCTTTCTCTATAAGTGACTCTCCCAGTGTTACATCCCCTAGGACAGGGGTAGGCAACCTTTGGCTACCAACTGTTGTGAAACTACAACTCCCACATGCATAGTTGCTCTGCTCTTCTAAGAACTTACGTAGAAATGAATGGAGCATGCTGGGAATTGTAGTTTCACAACAGCTGGGAGCCGAAGGTTGCTGATGCCTGCCCTAGGACATATGATGCACAGAGATTATTACTACCAAGATGCGTAACTTTACATCACATTGAACCTCATTTGCCAAGTTGATGCCCAATAACTCAGAGTGTTCAAGTCAGCTTGTAATTTATGTACAGTTCTACATAGCTTAGTGTTATCTGCAAAAATAGAAATGGTGCTATTAATCCAGTCCTAGATATCATTAATAAATAAATTTAATAATAGAGGTACCAGCACTGAACCTTGGGGTACACCACTTATAACCAGGGACCATTCTGAATAGGAATCATTGACCACAACTCTATGGACACAGTCCTTCAGTCAGTTTTCAATCCAATTATAAACTATACTTTCCAAGCCTATAGACCTTACTTTACCTATTAAACGTCTATGAGGAACAGTATCAAAATCCTTTGCAAAATCCAGAAACACTACATCCATAGCCGCCCCTCTCTCTAGGCTACTACCCACCTCCTCATATAAAAAATCAGGTTAGTCTGACAACTTCTGTCCTTGGTAAACCCATGTTGGTTATCACTTATAATATTATTTACAGTCTTATACTCCTGTATATAGTATCTTAGGAGTCTTTCAAACATCAGGCGGCCAGGCACTAGCAGCGTAACTCATTACGTCATGCGCCTGCTTCATTCATGAAGTGGGCGGAGCAGGGGCATCACTTAGTGAGTTATGCTGCCAGTGCCTGGCCGCCCGCCCGCCTGGCCTCCTGCCTCACCATGTAGTTATTGAGGATGGTTATCATTATTACAGTTATTCATAGTATTACTACGCTGAGCGGGGCACGCTGCAATACAGTGACTGCACCGGGCCCTGCTGCCATTACATTCACACTAAACAGCGACACTGTTATAGGTGGATCTGTGGATGACACAGATGCCCCCATAACAGTGTCATCCACAGATGCCCCCATAACAGTATCAGCCACAGATGTCCCCATAACAGTGTCAGCCACTGACCCCCATAACAGTGTCAGCCACAGATCCCCATAACAGTGTCATCCACAGATCCCCCATAACAGTGTCACCCACAGACCCCCATAACAGTGTCATCCACAGATCCCCCTTAACAGTGTTAGCCATAGACCCCCATAACAGTTTCAGCCACAGATACCCCCATAACAGCGTCAGCCACAGACCCCCATAACAGTGTCAGCCACAGACCCCCATAACAGTGTCAGCCACAGATGCCCCCATAACAGTGTCATCCACAGATCCCCCATAACAGTGTCAGCCACAGACCCTAATAACAGTTTCAGCCACAGATACACCCATAACAGTGTCAGCCACAGACACCCAAAACAGTGTCAACCACAGAACACCATAACAGTGTCAGCTACATACACCATAACAGTGTCAGCCACAGATCCTCCATAACAGTGTCACCCACAGATACCCCCATAACAGTGTCAGCCACACATCCCACATAACAGTGTCAGCCACAGACCCCCATAACAGTGTCATCCACAGATCCCACATAACAGTGTCATCCACAGATCCCCCATAAGTGTCATCCACAGATCCCCCATAAGTGTCAGCCACAAACAACCATAACAGTGTAAGCCACAGATACTCCCATAACAGTGTCAGCGACAGACCCCCATAACAGTGTCAGACACAGATCCCCCATAACAATGTCATCCACAGATACCCCCATAACATTGTCAACCACAGACCCCCCCCTTAACAGTGTCAGCCACAGACCCCCCATAACAGTGTCATCCGCAGGACCCCCATAACAGTGTCAGCCACAGACTCCCATAACAGTGTCAACCACAGATTCCCCATAACAGTGTCAGCCACAGACCCTCATAACAGGGACAGCCACAGACCCTCATAACAGGGACAGCCACAGATCCCCATAGCAGTGTCATCCACAGACCCCCCATAAGTGTCAGACACAGACCCCCATAATAGTTTCAGCCACAGATACCCCCATAACATAGTCAGCCACAGACCCCGATAACAGTGTCAGGCACAGACCCCCAAAACAGTGTCAGCTACATACCCCCATAACAGTGTCAGGCACATATCCTCCATAACAGTGTCACCCACAGATACCCCCATAACAGTATCAGGCACATATCCCCATAACAGTGTGATCCACAGACCCCCCCATAACAGTGTTAGTCACAGACCCCCCTATAAAAATGTCAGCCACATATCCCCCATAACAGTGTCAGCCACAGATCTCCCATAACAGTGTCAGCCACATATCCCCCATAACAGTGTCAGCCACAGACCCCATAATAGTTTCAGCCACAGATACCCCCATAACAGTGTCAGCCACAGACCCCCATAACAGGGTCAGCCACAGATCCCCATAACAGGGTCAGCCACAGATCCCCCATAACAGTGTCAGCCACAGACCCCATAATAGTTTCAGCCACAGATACCCCCATAACAGTGTCAGCCACAGACCCGGATAACAGTGTCAGACACATACGCCCATAACAGTGTCAGCCACAGATCCTCCATAACAGTGTCACCCACAGATACCCCCATAACAGTGTCAGCCATAGACCCCAATAACACTCTGTCCTCCACAGATCCCCCCATTAAAGTGCTATTCACAGATCCCCCCATAACAGTGCCATCAAAAGATTCCCCCATAACATTGTCATCCACACATCCCCTACATAACGTGCCATCCACAGATCCCCCCATAACAGTGCCATTCACAGATCCCCCCAAAATAGTGCCATCCATAGATCCCCATATAACTGTGTCATCCACAGATCCCCCCATAACAGTGCCATCCACAGATATCCATAACAGTGACATCCACAGATCCCCTATAACAGTGTCATCCAGCCATCTAACTATTTTTTTCCCCAGAGCAGTTGCACCCTCCCCATTAAGGTGCAGCCCATCCGTACTGTAGATACTGTAACCGACAGAGAAGTCGGCCCAAATTATCCATGAACCCAAACCCTTACTTCCTGCACCAGCTTCTGAGACACTTATTTAAATTCCTAAGCTTCAATTGTCTCTCTGGTGACGCTCGTGGCACTGGTAGCATTTCTGAAAACAGTCACTCCTGCTTTTGGATTTTAAATCATGATGAAAAGAACAGTGTCAGCCACAGACCCCCATAACAGTGTCAGCCACAGATCCTTCACAACAGTGTCATCCACAGATACCCCCCATAAGTGTCAGCCACAGACCCCCCATAACAGTGTCAGCCACAGACCCCCCTATAACAGTGTCAGCCACAGATCCTACATAACAGTGTCATCCACAGACCCCCCCATAAGTGTCAGCCACAGATGCCCCCATAACAGTGTCAGCCACAGACCCCCATATAACAGTGTAAGCCACAGATCCCCCATAACAGTGTCAGCCATAGATCCCCCATAACTGTGTCATCCACATATCCCCCATAACAGTGTCAGCCATAGATCCCGCATAACAGTCTGTCCTCCACAGATCCCCCCATGACAGTGCCATTTAGAGATCCCCTCATAACAGTGTCATCCACAGATCCCCTCCATAACAGTGCCATACACAGATCCCCCATAACAGTGCCATCCACAGATCAACCCATAACAGTGCCATCCACAGATCCCCTATAACAGTGTCATCCAAAGATCCCACCATAACAGTGCCATCCACAGATCCCCCCTTACAGTGTGAGCCACAGACCCCCATAACAGTTTCAGCCACAGATACCCCCATAACAGTGTCAGCCACAGACGCCCATAACAGTGTGAGCCACAGACCCCCATAACAGTGTCAGCTACAGACCCCCATAACAGTGTCTTCCACAGATACCCCATAACAGTGTCAGCCACAGATACCCCCATAACAGTGTCAGCCACAGACCCCCATAACAGTGTCAGCCACAGAACCCCATAACAGTGTCAGCCACAGAACCCCATAACAGTGTCAGCCACAGATGCCCCCATAACAGTGTCAGCCACAGATGACCCCATAACAGTGTCAGCCACAGATGACCCCATAACTGAGTGTCATCCACTGATCCCCCATAACAGTGTCAGCCACAGACCCTAAGATCAGTTTCGGCCACAGATACCCACATAACAATGTCAGCCACAGACACCCAAAACAGTGTCAGCCACAGACCCCCATACCAGTTTGAGCTACATACACCATAACAGTGTCAGCCACAGATCCTCCATAACAGTGTCACCCACAGATACCCTCATAACAGTGTCAGCCACAGATCCCACATAACAGTGTCAGCCACAGACCGCAATAACAGTGTCAGCCACAGAACCCCATAACATTGTCATCCACAGATCCCCCATAAGTGTCAGCCACAAACACCCATAACAGTGTCAGCCACAGATCTAATATAATAGTGTCAGCCACAGACCCCAATAACAGTGTCAGCCACAGTCCCCCTATAACAGTGTCATCCGCAGGACCCCCATAACAGTGTCAGCCACAGACCCCATAACAGTTTGAGCCACAGATACCCCCATATCAGTGTCAGCGACAGACCCCCATAACAGGGTCAGCCAAAGATCTCCATAACAGTGTCATCCACAGATCCCCCATAACAATGTCAGCCACAGACCCCCATAATAGTTTCAGCCACAGATACCCCGATAACAGTGTCAGCCACAGACCCCGATAACAGTGTCAGGCACATACCCCCATAACAGTGTCAGCCATAGATCCTCCATAACAGTGTCACTCACAGATACCCCCCAAAACAGTGCCATCCACAGATCCCCCCATAACTGTGCCACCCACAGATCCCCCATAACAGTGCCATCCATAGATCCCCTATAACAGTGTCATCCAAAGATACCCCCATAACAGTGCCATCAACAGTTCCCATATAACAGTGTGTTATCCACAGTTCCCCTATAACAGTGTCATCTGCAGAGCCCCCATAACATTGTCATCCACCGATCCCACCATAACAGTGTCATCCAGAGATCCACTATATCAGTGTGTTATCCACAGATCCCCCATAACAGTGTCATCCACAGATCCCCCATAACAGAAACATCCACAGATCTTCCATGACGGTGCCATCCACAGATCCCCTATAACAGTGTCAGCCACAGATCTCCCCATAACAATATCATCCACAGATCCCCCTATAACAGTGTCATCCATAGATCCCCCATAACAGTGTCATTCGCAGATCCCCCATAACAGTGCCCTCCACAGATCCCCCATAACAATGTCAGCCACAGACCCCTTATAACAATGTCAGCCACAGACCCCCTTATAACAATGTCAGCCACAGATCCCCCATAACAGTGTCAGCTACAGATCTCCCATAACAGTGTCAGCAAAAGATCCCCCATAACAGTGTCAGCCATAGATCCCCCATAACAGTGTCAGACACAGATCCCCCATGACAGTGTTATCCATATATCCCACATGACAGTGTCAGCCACAGATCCCCCATAACAGTGTGCCATCCACATATCCCCCATAACAGTGTCAGCCATAGACCCCCATAACAGTCTGTCCTCCACAGATCCCCCCCATGAAAGTGCCATTCACAGATCCCCCCATAACAGTGCCATCCACAGAGCCCCCCAAAACAGTGCCATCCACAGATCCCCATATAACAGTGTTATCCACAGATCCCCCCATAACTGTGCCATCCACAGATCCCCCATAACAGTTCCATCAACAGGTCCCCTATAACAGTGTTTTATCCACAGTTCCCCCATAACAGTATCATCTACAGAGCCCCCATAACAGTGTCATCCACCGATCCCACCATAACAGTGTCATCCACAGATCCCCTATATCAGTGTGTTATCCACAGATCCCCCATAACAGTGTCATCCACAGATCCCCCATAACAGTGTGACATCCACAGATCCCTCATAACAGAGTCATCCACAGATCTTCCATGACAGTGCCATCAGCCACAGACCCCCATATAACAGTGTAAGCCAAAGATCCCCCATAACAGTTTCATCCACAGATCACCCATAACTGTGTCAGGGACAGATCCCCCATAACAGTGTCAGGGACAGATCCCCCATAACAGTGTCAGCCACAGATCCCCCATAACAGTGTCAGCCATAGATCCCCCATAACAGTGTCAGCCACATATCCCCCATAACAGTGTCAGCCATAGATCAACCATAACAGTGTGCCATCCACATTTCCCCCATAACACTGTCAGCCATAGACCCCCATAACAGTCTGTCCTCCACAGATGCCCCCTCATGGCAGTGCCATTCAGAGATCCCCCCCATAACAGTGTCATCCACAGATCCCCCATAACAGTGCCATCCACAGATCAACCCATAACAGTGCCATCTACAGATCCCCTATAACAATGTCATCCACACATCCCCCATAACAGTGTGACATCCACAGATCCCCCATAACAGAGTCATCCACAGATCTTCCATGACAGTGCCATCCACAGATCCTCTATAACAGTGTCAGCCACAGATCCCCCCATAACAGTGCCATCCACAGATCCCCCATAACAGTGCCATCAACAGTTCCCCTATAACAGTGTGTTATCCACAGTTCCCCCATAACAGTGTCATCTACAGAGCCCCCATAACAGTGTCATCCACCGATCCCCCTATAACAGTGTCATCCACAGATCCCCCCATAAAAGTGTAATTCGCAGATACCCCATAGCAGTGCCAGCACTAATGTTCTAGCGCCTGTTATTGTAACGTGCATAATGTCTAGTTACCTATATAGTGAATATCCGGGATTTTATTTTTACCTTGGTTTATGTTTGTATGTAACAGGTTCTTGTTACCAGCTTCTCTATTTTTCATCAGTGTACAGTTCTGCACAGTCTCTCCCTTCTTTTCTCACTAACCCCATGCCCCACTAAATCCCCACTGTCCACTCCTATATCCCACTCTCAATCTACACTATCTACCCCCTCCAGTTGTCTCTCTGGTGACACTCGTGGCACTGGTAGCATTTCTTTTTTTTATTAATTATATACTTTTTATTTTGAAGTTCATAAAACATACAATTCAAAAAAAGGTTCTAACAATACAAAGTTAAACCTATCTATCCCATCATACCCCCCCCCTCCCAACCCCGCAGGGAAAGAAAGAAAAAAAATAAATAAATAAATAAGTAACTAAACCTCTTAATTATCCCAATCCTTCCAAATAATACTCCATTTGGTAAGTGAGCCTCTTTGTCTGTACAACACCTTCTCATAGCTTTTCACCTTCTTAACTAAATTTAGCCAGTGGTTGCACTCTAAAGCAGAGGAGGAACACCATTCTCTGGCTATGAGAAGCCTGGCCAAAAACATCACTTTGGTCAGCAATTGGCGCTTGGGGGGCCGGCAGTTAACTTCCGATAGATCACCAAGGACCCATATCTTTGGAGATAGAGGAATATTCACACCAAGTCTCTGAACCAAAACTATTTGAACCATTCTCCAATACTTGTTCACTATCGGGCAACCCCAGAACAGATGAAGATGATCTGCCCCGGGGTCCCCACAGCGAAGACAGTCCGAAGAAGTTCTAAATCCTCTCCTATGAAGCCATAAAGGTGTAAGATATATTTTGTGTAGAATATTAAACTGAACAACGACATGGTTAAAGTTGTGAGAGACCAATCTTAAACCATCACCTATATTCTCCCAATCCGGGGAACCCACCTCAGACAATAAAACAGACCAGGATCTCTGTCCTGGAGAAAGACAATCCATAAAAAAAAATTTCATCAAGTGCCTGTAACAATTTGAGAGTTTAACTTTCATACATCCTTTCTTACTAATCAGGTTGTGCAGAAATTCAGGGGTGTCTACGTTAAGTGAATGATTAACAGCAGTGCTAAGAAGTGCCGACCTCAATTGGAAGTAGGCATACCAAGCCACCTCACCTACATTTAACTTTTGTTTTAGCTCCATATGCGACAGGATCTGACCATTTCTAACCACCTGATGTACATATTGTATATTTTTCATCCTCCAGTATTGCCTGCAATTAGAGTCCAGAAGTTCAGAAGTTTTTGATTATGCCATAATGGGGTACAAATTAGTAGTGCCTCCGCTTTACACCAGCGCTTTATAACCAGCCAAGCTTTAATAGCCATCTTGCAGAAAGATTTATATCCAGTTTGTATATTAAATAAATAATCGGACTCTAGTACTGTAAAAAAAATCAGAAAAACCCGAGTCCTTTACCAATTTTCTACAAAGATGGCTATTTTCCCAGTCACAAAAAAAGCTAAGTTGAGAGGCCATATAGTAGCCCCTAAAATAGGGGAGGTTAAGACCTCCCCGATTGTAGGGCATAGAAAAATATAGCGCCTTTAATCTCACCCGCTTTCTCCCCCAAAGCAGATCGTTGAGCAATTGCTCTATCAACCTAAAGTACTTCTCTTCAATCCATACAGGCGAATTGCGAAGAACATACAGTACCTGGGGAAGCACCACCATTTTTCTTAATGAGATTCTATCTGCTCTTGCGGGCAGAATTTTTTGCCATACCTTAATTTTAGATCTCACTTTTAACAATAAGGGAAGCAGATTAAGTTGTAGGTAATCTTGAATTTTGGCAGTCACTGTTATCCCCAGGTATTTTATTGAGTCGGAGATCATTAACCGATTAGGCTACATGCACACGACCGTTGCCTGCCTCCGCGTCCGCTCCTCCTTGAAATTTTGCGTCCGTCAAAAAAAACGGATGACGGACCGTTTTTTTTGACGGACCGTTTTTTTTGACGGATCCATTGTAAAAATGCCTATCCTTGTCCGCAAACGTGAAAAAAATAGGACATGCACTATTTTTTCGACGGAATGAAAACACGGATCACGGATGCGGAACACAAACGGTTGACCATCCGCATTTTTTGACGGACCCATTGAAATGAATAGGGAAGCATCCAATCCGTGAAAAAAAAACGGAACGGACGCGGAAACAAACAACGGTCGTGTGCATGGGGCCTTAATAGTAGAGTTTTCCCTCGGTTCTCGCAATTCATCTACAGGGAGAAGAGCAGTTTTTTCCCAATTAACCTCAAGTCCAGAAGGAGCAGAAAATAGGTTGACCAATTCCATAATTCGAGGGAGTGAGATTTCTGTTTGCTGAATAAAAAACAAAATATCATCTGCATAAAGAGATATACGATCCTGCTCCCCCATTACACCAAAACCAGCTACTTTCGGGTCCTGCCTAATGCTAGCTGCAAGAGGTTCAATATAGATATTGAATAAAAGAGGAGAAAGGGGACATCCTTGGCGAGTACCTCTTCCCAGTACAAAGCTCTCTGTCAGTGTGTCATTGACCCTGATCCTAGCTACTGGGCATTTATATAGCAACTGCACCATCGCCATAAACTTAGGGCCAAAGCCCATCCTCTTCATCACCCCCCACTCGACTCTGTCAAACGCCTTAGTGGCATCCAATGACAGAATCGAGCGGGCGCCACTCCCAGGAGATTGAATGTTAGTGTAAAACCTATGCAGATTATGATGGGTGCCCCTTTTAGGCATAAAGCCATTTTGGTCTGGGTGAATAACAGAGGACATAACCCCAGAGAGCCTCCTAGCCAGAATTTTTGATAGTATCTTAATATCCGAATTCAATAAGGAAATGGGTCTATATGAACTCAAATCCAGCGGATCTTTATCTTTTTTTAGGAATCAGGACTATCAAAGCTTCCATCATGGACTGTGGTAGGCTCCCTCCCTGTAGGGCTTCAGAGAACACCTCCATTAGATGAGGAAGAATAACATCCCTATACTTACGATAGAGTTCATACGGAAGACCATCTAACCCTGGAGACGAATTCCCGGAGATGGAGTCCAAAGCCTCCTGGATCTCTAAAAGAGACAGTTCTCTTTCCAAAAGTTTTTTTTTTGGGCTTCCGTTATCATTGGAAGATGGATTCTCTCCAGGAACTGCCTCACCAAATCAGATGGTAATCCAGGGGGAGCTCTGTAAATCTGAGAAAAATATTGGAAAAAGGTCTCTCTAATTTCCTCTAGGTCTGATGTAATCATGCCATCTAACTTACGAATCGAGATTATAGCTTTCTTTTTCTTGTCCTGTTGTGTAATTATTCTGGCTAGGAGCTTACCAGGACGTCAAGACTCTGAGAAGTGCTTTTGTCCCTTAAAGAACAGTCTGTGATTTGCTTTCTCCATAACAAAGTCCTCCAAAGAGCAACTAGCCTTCTGCATCTTTTCTTTGTTGTTTTCGCTAGGTTGAGCAATAAAACGCTCAGTTGTGGATGCCAAGATCTTAACCAATTCATCCTCTTTTTTCCTGAATGTTCTCCTCACAGCCGCAATGTCACTTATAAGAACCCCCCTCAAGTAGGCTTTCAAGGCGTCCCAAACTGAATTGATTCTAGCAGAGGGGAGATTCACTTCCCAAAAGGAGGATACAAGTCTTTTAATAGACTGACAATTATCCATAATGGTAAGCCAGTATGGATTCAGCCTAAAACCAAGCCCTCTATTATCTTTATCCTCCCCAGTGCTAACCTCAATAAAAACGGGTGAATGGTCTGAAACTGTTCTTACTCCGTATCGTATCTTTCTAATATTATTCAAGTTTCTCTCATTAGTGAATGCTAAATCAATCCTAGACATTGCTCTACCCCCTCTACTTACACAGGAGTAAACTCTCTTTCCTCCGCCAAGATATTCCCATATATCCACCAATCCAACCTCCAAACAGAACTGAGGCAGTGGAGAACCACGGATATTACTTCCCAGTTCTGCATCTAGAGACAATCTGTCCTTTTCAGGATCCATAACAGCATTAAAATCGCCCATCAGCACAAGCCGACATTCTGGTCTCTTTTCCAAAAAACGCAGTAATTGGATAAGTGGATACACGGAAAATGGCGAATGTGTATAGAAAAAGGCGAGAGTATAGCTATGGCCATAGAGCCTACCATACAAAAAAATAAATCTACCCTGATCGTCTATGTATGATTCTAATAGAGAGAAATCTATAGAGTTATGAATCAGGACCGATACGCCCCTAGAGGCACTACTAAAAGTTGAATGGTAGGATTGAGAATACCATCCCGTCGTCAGACGGGTCACGGACTCATCAGTAAGATGAGTTTCCACTATACAGATAATTGCAGGAAGATATCTCTTTAATGCATCCATAATGGCCTGCCTCTTAACCCTTTCCCCAAGGCCTCTAACATTCCAAGAGACAATTTTAACGGTTCTAACAGACATTAATTATAAAGAAAGAAGAGAAAAAAAAAAAAAAAAACCCTGCAGGGCAATACCCATCCCCTCTCCCCCCCCTATTGGTCCGCCCGATCTAGTCGGCAAACCTCTATCTTCCGGCCGTTCTCCCCCCCCCCCACCTATCCCATCTCCCCTCCAACCCCCACTAATTTATTTCAGTGTATTTCTTTTCAGAAGGATATTTCATAGTTGTTCCCAGTTGTTCCATCCAGTCCAGCACTTGTTGCGGTTTTTCAAAGAATTGGGCAGTCCCATTGTAAATCACTCTCAATTTCGCATGTTACTGTAGAGAATATTTAATATCCTTGGACGCCAAACGTTTCTTTATCTCAATGAAACTTCTCCTTTTCTCTTGGGTCTGCCGCGCAAAATCAGGAAAGAATGACAGTTTTACACCCTGATAGTCAATAGGTGAGCATTCTCTAGCTCTTTTCAGTATCATGTCTCTATCCATCGACAGTAGCAGTTTTATTAGAATTACTCGCGGCGGCCTCCCTGGGATGGGTTTCCCCCCTGGGATCCGGTGGGCTCTTTCTATTTGAAACATAGACAAAAAATATTCACCGCCCAGATTTCCCACAATCAAGTCTTTAAGTTGCTCCACTAGCTGCCTGCCTTCAACTCCTTCTGGAAATCCAACTATACGGATGTTATAACGCCTTGATCTATTTTCCAGATCCTCCAGCTTATTTTGTAAAAGGGAGTTTTCTGAGGACAGAAGCGCTGTCTTAGTTTTCAACATTGCCTTATCAGTTTGCAGAGAGTCAACCATTTTTTCAACATTAAGAACTCGATCGCGGATTTTAGCCAGCTCATCTCTTATTAAAGATATATCACTTTGCATAGACCCCAGCTGGACGGACATCCCCTGCATTAGAATTCCATTATCTTTGACAGCAGACAATATTTTTCCCAGAGCTAAGGAATCGTGTTCAATCTCTGTTGGCGCCAGCAGACTTTCCTCCCCTTCTTCCTGGCCCACTTCCAATGACCCATCCTCTGACAGTTCTTCAGCTTGAGGAGTTTTAACAATTTTCTTGGGGTTGACAATTTTCCCTTTAGATAAATCTTTTTCATTTAGAGAGGGAGATTTCAGATATTTATCAATTTTGCTCTCTAAGGTCTTAGACCCCGACTTAATTCCAGAAGAGTCAATTGAACGCCGCTTGGGGGCCATTTCTATTTAATGCCTTTTTAAATATCCGGGTAGGCAATGTCCAGGTAAACAACCCCTGTGGAGCCACCCACAAACCACAAAGTGCCCAGGTGAATGCAGGTAAATGCAAAAAAAAAAAAAATAATAATAATCAACATGCACAGTCCTCAGGTTTATCTCACGTGTCAGTTGAATGCCCGAATCCAGATGTCCTCACACGGCAGACACTCAGCAGGCACAGCTCCGGACAGGAGCAAACAGGGGCAAACAAAAGCAGCCAGTTCGGCTCGGCAGCAGGGAAGCAGGAAAAGCTGAGCACAGCACCGCCGCCACGCCGCTCCAACAGGAGGAAGACGGCACGCCCGGGAACACGGAGGAGCAGAGGAGGCGAAGACGAGGACCGGGGGAGATCCGGACGAAGCCACCACAGGAGAGGGAGACACCGGACCACACACGGAGAGGAAGGCGAGACGGAAGCCGGAGATCAGGAGGCAGGAGGCAGACGGCAGGAGCAGTCCAGGAGCACCACCAGCCGAAGGAGCAAACCTCACACACAGAGAGGAAGGTGAAACGAAAGCCGGAGGTCAGGAGGCAGTAGGCAGACGGCAGGAGCAGTCCAGGAGCACCGTCAGTTGAAGGAGCAAACTTTTTGCTTCAAACTTAGCGCCCAAACGCTACACGGGAGGCATAGAGGGAGGGAGGACAGGCAGGGGAGGAGAACCCAACGTGACCTTTCACGTCATCACGCCAACGAGCGTCTGGTAGCATTTCTGAATACAGTCACTCCTGCTTTTGTATTTTAAATCATGATGAAAATAACAGTGTCAGCCAAAGACCCCCATAATAGTGTCAGCCACAGATCCTTCATAACAGTGTCATCCATAGATACCCCCCATAAGTGTCAGCCACAAACCCCCCATAACAGTGTCAGCCACAGACCCCCCTATAACAGTGTCAGCCACAGATCCTACATAACAGTGTCATTCACAGACCCCCCATAAGTGTCAGCCACAGACCCCCCCATAACAGTGTCAGCCACAGACCCCCATATAACAGTGTAAGCCAAAGATCCCCCATAACAGTTTCATCCACAGATCACCCATAACTGTGTCAGGGACAGATCGCCCATAACACTGTCAGCCACAGATCCCCCATAACAGTGTAAGCCATAGATCCCCCATAACAGTGTCAGCCACATATCCCCCATAACAGTGTCAGCCATAGATCAACCATAACAGTGTGCCATCCACATTTCCCCCATAACACTGTCAGCCATAGACCCCCATAACAGTCTGTCCTCCACAGATCCCCCCTCATGGCAGTGCCATTCAGAGATCCCCCCCATAACAGTGTCATCCACAGATCCCCCATAACAGTGCCATCCACAGATCAACCCATAACAGTGCCATCTACAAATCCCCTATAACAGTGTCATCCATAAATCCCCCCATAACAGTGCCATCCACAGATCCGCCATAATAGTGGGAGCCACAGACCACCATAACAGTTTCAGCCACAGATACCCCCATAACAGTGTCAGCCACAGACGCCCATAACAGTGTCAGCCACAGACCCCCATAACAGTATCAGCTGCATACCCCCATAACTGTGTGAGCCACAGACCCCCATAACAGTGTCATCCACATAATCCCCATAACAGTGTCAGCCACAGATGCCCCCATAACAGTGTCAGCCACAGATGCCCCCATAACAGTGTCAGCCACAGATGCCCCCATAACAGTGTCAGCCACAGATGCCCCCATAACAGTGTCAGCCACAGATCCCCATCACAGTGTCATCCACAGATCCACCATAACCCTTATAGCCACAGACCCCCATAACAGTTTCAGCCACAGATACCCCCATAACAGTGTCAGGCACAGGCCACCATAACAGTGTCAGCCACAGACCCCTATAACAGTGTCAGACTCAGACCACCATAACAGCTTCAGCCACAGATCCTCCATAACAGTATCACCCATAGATACCCTGATAACAGTTTCAGCCACAGATCGCACATAACAGTGTCAGCGACTGATCCCCATAACAGTGTCAGCCACAGACGCCCATAACAGTGTCATCCACATATCCCCTATAACAGTGTCATCCACAGATCCCCCATAAGTGTCAGCCACAAACACCCATAACAGTGTAAGCCACAGATACCCCCTATAACAGTGTAAGCCAAAGATCCCCCATAACAGTCTCAGCCACATATCCCCCATAACAGTGTCAACCACAGATCCCCATAACAGTGTCAGCCGTAGATCCCCCATAACAGTGTCAGCCATAGATCCCCCATAACAGTGTCAGCCACAGATCCCCCATAAAAGTGGTAGCCATAGATCCCCAATAACAGTGTGCCATCCACATTTCCCCCATAACAGTGTCAGTCATAGACCCCCATAACAGTCTGTCCTCCACAGATCCCCCACATGGCAGTGCCATTAAGAGATCACCCCCATAACAGTGTCATCCACAGATTCCCCCACAACAGTGTCATCCAAAGATTCCCTCCATAAGAGTGCCATCCACAGATCCCGCATGACAGTACCATCCACAGATCAACCAATAACAGTGCCATCCACAGATCCCCTATAACAGTGTCATCCACAGATCCCCCCATAACAGTGCCATCCACAGATCACCCATAACAGTGTCAGCCACAGACCCCAAAACAGTTTCAGCCACAGATACCCACATAACAGTGTAAGCCACAGACGCCCATAACAGTGTCAGCCACAGACCCCCATAACAGTGTCAGCTACATACCCCCATAACAGTGTGAGCCACAGACCCCCATAACAGTGTCATCCACAAATCCCCCATAACATTGTCAGCAAAAGACCCCCATAAGAGTGTCAGCCACAGATACCCTCATAACAGTGTCAGCCACAGACCCCCATAACAGTATCAGCCACAGACCCCCATAACAGTGTTAGCCACAGATGCCCCCATAACAGTGTCAGCAACAGATGCCCCCATAACAGTGTCAGCCACAGATGCCCCCATAACAGTGTCAGCCACAGATTCCCATAACAATGTCATCCATATATCCCCCATAACCGTTTTATCCAAAGACCCCCATGACAGTGTCAGCCACAGATACCCCCATAACAGTGTCAGACACAGACCCCCATAACAGTGTCAGCCACAGATCCTCCATAACAGTATCACCCATAGATACCCACATAAAAGTGTCAGCCACAGATCGCACATAACAGTGTGAGCCAAAGACCCCCATAACAGTGTCAGCCACAAACCTCCATAACAGTGTCATCCATAGATCCCCTATAACAGTGTCATTCACAGATCCCCCATAAGTGTCAGCCACAGATCCCCCATAACAATGTCATCCACAGATAACCCCATAACATTGTCAGACACAGATCTTCATAACAGTGTCATCCACAGACCCCCCATAAGTGTCAGCCACAGACCCCCCATAACAGTGTGATCCGCAGGACCCAGATAACAGTTTCATCCACAGACCCCCATAACAGTGTCATCCACCGATTCCCCATAGCAGTGTGAGCCACAGAGCCCCATAACAGAAGCAGCCACAGATTCCGCCATCATAGTGTCAGCCACAGACCCCCATAACAGTGTCAGCCACAGATGCGCCCATAACAGTGTCAGCCACAGACCCACATAACAGTGTCAGCCACAGATCCCCATAACAGTGTTATCCACAGATCCACAATAACAGTGTCAGCCACAGACCCCTATAACAGTTTCAGCCACATATACCCCCTTAACAGTGTCAGCCACAGACCCCCATAACAGTGTCAGGCTCAGACCCCCATAACAGTGTCAGCTACATACCCCCATAACAGTGTCAGCCACAGATTCCCATAACAATGTCATCCATAGATCCCCCATAACCGTTTTATCCACAGACCCCCATAACAGTGTCAGCCACAGATACCCCCATAACAGTGTCAGACACAGACCCCCATAACAGTGTCAGCCAGCGACCCCCATAACAGTGTCAGCTACATACCCCCATAACAGTGTCAGCCACAGATCCTCCATAACAGTATCACCCATAGATACCCACATAACAGTGTCAGCCACAGATTGCACATAACAGTGTGAGCCAAAGACCCCCATAACAGTGTCAGCCACAAACCTCCATAACAGTGTCATCCACAGATCCCCTATAACAGTGTCATCCACGGATCCCCCATAAGTGTCAGCCACAAACACCCATAACAGTGTAAGCCACAGATACCCCCATAACAGTGTCAGCCACAGACCCCCATAACAGTGACAGCCACAGATGCCCCCATAACAGTGTCAGCCACAGATACCCCCATAACAGTGTCAGACACAGACCCCCATAACAGTGTCAGCCACAGATCCTCCATAACAGTATCACCCATAGATACCCACATAAAAGTGTCAGCCACAGATCGCACATAACAGTGTGAGCCAAAGACCCCCATAACAGTGTCAGCCACAAACCTCCATAACAGTGTCATCCATAGATCCCCTATAACAGTGTCATTCACAGATCCCCCATAAGTGTCAGCCACAGATCCCCCATAACAATGTCATCCACAGATAACCCCATAACATTGTCAGACACAGATCTTCATAACAGTGTCATCCACAGACCCCCCATAAGTGTCAGCCACAGACCCCCATAACAGTGTGATCCGCAGGACCCAGATAACAGTTTCATCCACAGACCCCCATAACAGTGTCATCCACAGATTCCCCATAACAGTGTGAGCCACAGAGCCCCATAACAGTAAGTCAGCCACAGATTCCGCCATAACAGTGTCAGCCACAGATCCCCCATAACAGTGTCATCCACGGATCCCCCATAAGTGTCAGCCACAAACACCCATAACAGTGTAAGCCACAGATACCCCCATAACAGTGTCAGCCACAGACCCCATAACAGTGACAGCCACAGATGCCCCCATAACAGTGTCAGCCACAGACCGACATAACAGTGTCAGCCACAGATCCCCAACACAGTGTTATCCACAGATCCACAATAACAGTGTCAGCCACAGACCAATATAACAGTTTCAGCCACATATACCCCCTTAACAGTGTCAGCCACAGACCCCCATAACAGTGTCAGGCTCAGACCCCCATAACAGTGTCAGCTACATACCCCCATAACAGAGTCAGCCACAGATCCTCCATAAAAGTGTCATTCACAGATACCCCCAAAACAGTGTAAGCCACAGTCCTCCCTATAACAATGTCAGCCACAGTTCCCCCATAACAGTGTCAGCCATAGATCTCCCATAGCAGTGTCAGCCAGAGATCCCCCATAGCATTGTCAGCTATAGATCCCCCAAAACAGTGTCAGCCACAGATCCCCCATCACACTGTCAGCCATAGATCCCCCATAACAGTGTCAGTCACAGATCCCTCATAACAGTGTGCCATCCACATATCGCCCATAACAGTGTCAGCCATAGACCCCCAAACAGTCTGTCCTCCACAAATCCCCCCCATGAAAGTGCCATTCACAGATCCCCTCCTTAACAGTGCCATCCACAGATCCCCCCAAAACAGTGCCATCCACAGATCCCCCATAACAGTGCCATCCACAGATCCTCTATAACAGAGTCATCCACAGTCCCCCATAACAGTGCCATCCACAGTTCCCCTATAACAGTGTGTTATCCACAGATCCCCCATAACAGTGTCATCCACAGATCCCCCATAACAGTGCGATCCACAGATCCTCTATAACAGTGCCATCCACAGTCCCCCATAACAGTGCCATCCACAGTTCCCCTATAACAGTGTGTTATCCACAGATCCCCATAACAGTGTCATCCACAGAGCCCCCATAACAGTGTCATCCACAGATCCCCCCATAACAGTGCCATCTACAGATCACCCCATAACAGTGTCATCCACAGATCCCCTATATCAGTGTGTTATCCACAGATCCCCCATAACATTATCATCCACAGATCCCCTATAACAGTGTCATCCACAGATCCTCCATGACAGTGCTATCCACAGATCCCCGCATAACAGTGTCAATCTCAGATCCCCATAACAGTGTCATCCACAGATCCCCCATAACAGTGTCAGCCACAGACCCATATAACAGTTTCAGCCACAGATTGCCCCTTAACAGTGTTAGCCACATACCCCAATAACAGAGTCAGCCACAGATCCTCCATAACAGTGTCACCTACAGATACCCCCATAACAGTGTCAGCCACAGATGCCCCCATAACAGTGTCAGCCACAGATTCCCATAACAATGTCATCCATAGATCCCCATAACCATTTTATCCACAGACCCCCATAACAGTGTCAGCCTCAGATACCCCCATAACAGTGTCAAACACAGACCCCCATAACAGTGTCAGCCACCGACCCCCATAATAGTGTCAGCTACATACCCCCATAACAGTGTCAGCCACAGATCCTCCATAACAGTATCACCCATAGATACCCCCATAACAGTGTCAGTCACAAACCTCCATAACAGTGTCATCCATAGATCCCCTAAAACAGTGTCATCCACAGATCCCCCATAAGTGTCAGCCACAAACACCCATAACAGTGTAAGCCACAGATACCCCCATAACAGTGTCAGCCACAGACCTCCATAACAGTGTCATCCACAGACCCCCCCTTAACAGTGTCAGCCACAGACCCCCCTATTACAATGTCAGCCACAAATCCCCCATAACAGTGTCAGCCACAGATCTCCCATAGCAGTGTCAGCCAGAGATCCTCCATAACAGTGTCAGCCATAGATCTCCCATAACAGTGTCAGCCACAGATCCCACATGACAGTGTCAGCCATAGTTCCCCCATAACAGTGTCAGCCATAGACCCCCAAACAGTCTGTCCTCCACAGATCCCGCCCATAAATGTGCCATTCACAGATCCCCTCCATAACAGTGCCATCCACAGATCCCCCATAACAGTCCCATCCACAGATCCCCCATAACAGTGCCATCCACAGATCCCCCATAACAGTGCCATCCACAGATCCCCCCATAACAGTGACATCCACAGATCCCCCCATAACAGTGCCATCCACAGATCCTTTATCACAGTGTCATCCACAGATTCCCCCATAACAGTGCAATCCACAGTCCCCCATAAAAGTGCCATCCACAGTTCCCCTATAACAGTGTGTTATCCACAGATCCCCCATAACAGTGTCATACACAGATCCCCCCATAACAGTGCCATCTACAGATCCCCATAACAGTGTCAGCCACAGATCTCCCATAGCAGTGTCAGCCAGAGATCCCCCATAACAGTGTCAGCCATAGATCCCCCATAACAGTGTCAGCCACAGATCCCACATGACAGTGTCAGCCATAGATCCCCCATGACAGTGTCAGCCATAGTTCCCCCATAACAGTGTCAGGCACAGATCCCCCATAACAGTGTGCCATCCACATATCCCCCATAACAGTGTCTGCCATAGACCCCCAAACAGTATGTCCTACACAGATCCCCCCCATAAATGTGCCATTCACAGATCCCCTCCATAACAGTGCCATCCACATATCCCCCCATAACAGTGCCATCCACAGATCCCCCCATCACAGTGCCATCCACAGATCCCCCCATAAGAGTGCCATCCAAAGATCTTCTATCACAGTGTCATCCACAGATCCCCCCATAACAGTGCCATCCACAGTCCCCCATAAAAGTGCCATCCACAGATCCCCTATAACAGTGTGTTATCCACAGATCCCCCATAACAATGTCATCCACAGATCCCCCCATAACAGTGCCATCTACAGATCCCCATAACAGTGTCATCCACAGATCCCTCATAACAGAGTGACATCCACAGATCCCTCATAACAATGTCATCCAAAGATCCTCCATGACAGTGCCATCCAAAGATCCCCTATAACAATGTCAGCCACAGATCCCCCCATAACAGTGTCAGCTACATACCCCCATAACAGTGTGAGCCACAGACCCCCATAACAGTGCCATCCACAGATCCCCCATAACATTGTCAGCCACAGACCCCCATAACAATGTCAGCCACAGATACCCTCATAACAGTGTCAGCCCCAGATGCCCCCATAATAGTTTCAGCCACAGATGCCCTCATAACAGTTTCAGCCACAGATGCCCTCATAACAGTGTCAGCCACAGATCCCCATAACAGTTTAATCCATAGATCCCCCATAACCGTGTCAGCCACAGACCCTAATAACAGTGTCAGCCACAGATACCCCCATAACAGTGTCAGGCACAGACCCCCATAACAGTGTCAGCCACATACCCCCATTACAGTGTCAGCTACTTACCCCCATAACAGTGTCAGCCACAGATCCTCTATAACAGTATCACCCATAGATACCCCCATAAGAGTGTCAGACACAGATCCCCTTTAAGTGTCAGCCACAGACCCCTATAACAGTTTCAGCCACATATACCCCCTTAACAGTGTCAGCCACAGACCCCCATAACAGTGTCAGGCTCAGACCCCCATAACAGTGTCAGGTACATACCCCCATAACAGAGTCAGCCACAGATCCTTCATAACAGTGTCACCCACAGAAACCCCCATAACGGTGTCAGCCACAGACCTCCCTATAACAATGTCAGCCACAGATCCCCCATAACAGTGTCAGCCACAGATCTCCCATAGCAGTGTCAGCCAGAGATCCCCCATAACAGTGTCAGCCATAGATCCCCCATAACAGTGTCAGCCACAGATCCCCCATGACAGTGTCGGCCATAGATCCCCTATAACAGTGTCAGCCTCAGATCCCCCATAACAGTGTGCCATCCACATATCCACCATAACAGTGTCAGCCATAGACCCCCAAAATAGTCTGTCCTCCACATATCCCCCCCATGAAAGTGCCATCCACAGATCCCTCCATAACAGTGCCATCCACAGATCCCCCCATAAGAGTGCCATCCACAGATCCCGCATGACAGTACCATCCACAGATCCTCTATAACAGTGTCATCCACAGATCCCCTATAACAGTGTCATCCACAGATCCCCTATAACAGTGTCATCCACAGATCCCCCATAACAGTGTCATCCACAGTCCCCCATAAAAGTGCCATCCACAGTTCCTCTATAACAGTGTGTTATCCACAGATCCCCCCATAACAGTGCCATCTACAGATCCCCATAACAGTGTCAGCCACAGATCCCACATGACAGTGTCAGCCATAGATCCCCCATGACAGTATCAGCCATATTTCTCCCATAACAGTGTCAGCCACAGATCCCCCATAACAGTGTGCCATCCACATATCCCCCATAACCGTGTCAGCCATAGACCCCCAAATTGTATGTCCTACACAGATCCCCCCCATATATTTGCCATTCACAGATCCCCTCCATAACAGTGCCATCCACAGATCCCCCATAACAGTGCCATCCACAGATCCCCCCTTAACAGTGCCATCCACAGATCCCCCCATACCAGTGCCATCCACAGATCTTCTATCACAGTGTCATCCACAGATCCCCCCATAACAGTGCCATCCACAGTCCCCCATAAAAGTGCCATCCGCAGTCTCCCATAAAAGTGCCATCCACACCCTATAACAGTGTGTTATCCACAGATCCCCCATAACAGTGTCATCCACAAATCCCCCCATAATAGTGCCATCTACAGATCCCCATAACAGTGTCATCCACAGATCCCCTATATCAGTGTCATCCACAGATCCCTCATAGCAGAGTGACATCCACAGATCCCTCATAACAGTGTCATCCACAGATCCTCCATGACAGTGCCATCCACAGATCCCCTACAACAATGTCAGCCACAGATCCCCCCATAACAGTGTCAGCTACATACCCCCATAACAATGTGAGCCACAGACCCCCATAACAGTGTCATCCACAGATCCCCCATAACATTGTCAGCCACAGACCCCCATAACAATGTCAGCCACAGATACCCTCATAACAGTGTCAGCCACAGACCCCCATAACAGTGTCAGCCCCAGATGCCCCCATAATAGTTTCAGCCACAGATGCCCTCATAACAGTGTCAGCCACAGATGCCTTCATAACAGTGTCAGCCACAGATCCCCATAACAGTTTCATCCATAGATCCCCCATAACCGTGTCAGCCACAGACCCTAATAACAGTGTCAGCCAAAGATACCCCATAACAGTGTCAGACACAGACCCCCATAACAGTGTCAGCCACATACCCCCATAACAGTGTCAGCTACTTACCTCCATAACAGTGTCAGCCACAGATCCTCTATAACAGTATCACCCATAGATACCCCCATAACAGTGTCAGACACAGATCGCACATAACAGTGTCAGCCACAGACCCCTATAACAGTGTCATCCACAGATCCCCCGTAAGTGTCATCCACAGACCCCTATAACAGTTTCAGCCACATATACCCCCTTAACAGTGTCAGCCACAGACCCCCATAACAGTGTCAGGCTCAGACCCCCATAACAGTGTCAGGTACATACCCCCATAACAGAGTCAGCCACAGATCCTCTATAACAGTGTCACCCACAGATACCCCCATAACAGTGTCAGCCACAGACCTCCCTATAACAATGTCAGCCACAGATCCCCCATAACAGTGTCAGCCACAGATCTCCCATAGCTGTCAGCCAGAGATCCCCCATAACAGTGTCAGCCACAGATCCCCCATGACAGTGTCGGCCATAGATCCCCTATAACAGTGTCAGCCCCAGATGCCCCCATAATAGTTTCAGCCACAGATGCCCTTAACAGTGTCAGCCACAGATGCCCTCATAACAGTGTCAGCCACAGATCCCCATAACAGTTTCATCCATAGATCCCCCATAACTGTGTCAGCCACAGACCCTAATAACAGTGTCAGCCAAAGATACCCCCATAACAGTGTCAGACACAGACCCCCATAACAGTGTCAGCCACATACCCCCATAACAGTGTCAGCTACTTACCCCCATAACAGTGTCAGCCACAGATCCTCTTTAACAGTATCACCCATAGATACCCCCATAACAGTGTCAGCCATAGACCCCCAAAATAGTCTGTCCTCCACATATCCCCCCCATGAAAGTGCCATTCACAGATCCCCTCCATAACAGTGCCATCCACAGATCCCCCCATAACAGTGCCATCCACAGATCCCCCCATAAGAGTGCCATCCACAGATCCGGCATGACAGTGCCATCCACAAATCCTCTATAACAGTGTCATCCACAGATCCTTTATAACAGTGTCATCCACAGTCCCCCATAACAGTGCCATCCACAGTTCCCCTATAACAGTGTGTTATTCACAGATCCCCCATAACAGTGTCATACACAGAGCCCCCATATTAGTGTCATCCACAGATCCCCCCCATAACAGTGCCATCTACAGATTCCCCCATAACAGTGACATCCACAGATCCCCCATAACATTGTCAGCCACAGACCCCCATAACAATGTCAGCCACATATACCCTCATAACAGTGTCAGCCACAGACCCCCATAACAGTGTCAGCCCCAGATGCCCCCATAATAGTTTCAGCCGCAGATGCCCTCATAACAGTGTCAGCCACAGATGCCCTCATAACAGTGTCAGCCACAGATCCCCATAACAGTTTCATCCATAGATCCCCCATAACCGTGTCAGCTACAGACCCTAATAACAGTGTCAGCCAAAGATACCCCCATAACAGTGTCAGGCACAGACCCCCATAACAGTGTCAGCCATACTATCAGCACCCCCATAACAGTGTCAGCCACAGATCCCCCATAACAGTGATCAGCCACAGATCTCCCATAACAGTGTCAGCCACAGATCCCTCATAACAGTGTCAGCCACAGATCCTCATAACAGTGTCAGCCACAGATACCCTCATAACAGTGTCAGCCACAGATCCTCCATAACAGTGTGTCAGCCACAGATCCTCCATAACAGTGTCAGCCACAGATCCCTCTATAACAGTGTCAGCCAGCTAGATACCCCATAACAGTGTCAGCCACAGACCCCCATAACAGTGTCAGCCATAGATCCCCCATAACAGTGTCAGCCACAGATCCCCCATATCAGTGTCGGCCATAGATCCCCTATAACAGTGTCAGGCACAGACCCCCATAACAGTGTCAGCCACATACCCCCATAACAGTGTCAGCTACTTACCCCCATAACAGTGTCAGCCACAGATCCTCTATAACAGTATCACCCATAGATACCCCCATAACAGTGTCAGACACAGACCCCCATAACAGTGTCAGCCACATTCCCCCATAACAGTGTCAGCTACTTACCCTCATAACAGTGTCAGCCACAGATCCTCTATAACAGTATCACCCATAGATACCCCCATAACAGTGTCAGCCACAGATCGCCCATAACAGTGTCAGCCACAGACCCCCATAACAGTGTCATCCACAGATCCCCTATAACAGTGTCATCCACAGATCCCCCGTAAGTGTCAGCCACAGACCCCTATAACAGTTTCAGCCACATATACCCCCTTAACAGTGTCAGCCACAGACCCCCATAACAGTGTCAGGCTCAGACCCCCATAACAGTGTCAGGTACATACCCCCATAACAGAGTCAGCCACAGATCCTCCATAACAGTGTCACTCACAGATACCCCCATAACAGTGTCAGCCACAGACCTCCCTATAACAATGTCAGCCACAGATCCCCCATAACAGTGTCAGCCACAGATCTCCCATCGCAGTGTCAGCCAGAGATCCCCCATAACAGTGTCAGCCATAGATCCCCCATAACAGTGTCAGCCACAGATCCCCCATATCAGTGTCGGCCATAGATCCCCTATAACAGTGTCAGCCACAGATCCCCCATAACAGTGTGCCATCCACATATCCCCCATAACAGTGTCAGCCGTAGACCCCCAAAATAGTCTGTCCTCCACATATCCCCCCCATGAAAGTGCCATTCACAGATCCCCTCCATAACAGTGCCATCCACAGATCCCCCCATAACAGTGCCATCCACAGATCCCCCCATAACAGTGCCATCTACAGATGCCCCCATAACAGTGTCATACACAGATCCCCTATATCAGTGTGTTATCCACGTATCCCCCATAACATTGTCATCCACAGATCCCCTATAACAGTGTCATCCACAGAAAACTCATAACAGAGTGACATCCACAGATCCCCCATAACAGTGTCATCCACAGATCCTCCATGACAGTGCCATCCACGGATTCCCTATAACAGTGTCAGCCACAGATCCCTCCATAACAGTGTCAGACACATATCCCCATAACAGGGTCATCCACAGATTCCCCATAACAGTGTCAGCCACAGACCCCAATAACTGTGTCAGCCACAGACCCCAATAACAGTGTCAGGCACATTCCCCCATAACATTGTCAGACATAGATCCTCCATAACAGTGTCACCCACAGATACCCCCATAACAGTGTCAGCCACAGATCCCACATAACAGTGTCATCCACAGACCCCCCCTTAACAGTGTCAGCCACAGACCCCCCTATAACAATGTCTGCCCCAGATCCCCCATAACAGTGTCAGCCACAGATCTCCCATAGCAGTGTCAGACAGAGATCCCCCATAACAGTGTCAGCCATAGATCCCCCATAACAGTGTCAGCCACAGATCCCCCATAACAGTGTGCCATCCACATATTGCCCATAACAGTGTCAGCCATAGACCCCCAAACAGTCTGTCCTCCACAGATCCCCCCCATGAAAGTGCAATTCCCAGATCCCCTCCATAACAGTGCCATCCACAGATCCCCCATAACAGTGCCATCCACAGATCCCCCCATAACAGTGTCATCCACAGATCCCCCCATAACAGTGCCATCCACAGATCCTCTATAACAGTGTCATCCACAGATCCCCCCATAACAGTGCCATCTACAGTCCCCATAAAAGTGCCATCCACAGTTCCCCTATAACAGTGTGTTATCCACAGATCCCCCATAACAGTGTCATCCACAGATCCCCCCCATAACAGTGCCATCTACAGATCCCCCATAACAGTGTCATCCACAGATCCCCTATATCAGTGTGTTATCCACAGATCCCCCATAACATTTTCATCCACAGATCCCCTATAACAGTGACATCCACAGATCCCCCATAACAGTAGTCATCCACAGATCCTCCATGACAGTGCCATCCACAGATCCCTCATAACAGTGTCAGCCACAGATCCCCCCATAACAGTGTCATCCACAGATCCCCCATAACAGTGTTATCCACCGATCCCCCTATAACAGTGTCATTCACAGATCCCCCATAACAGTGCCAGCACTAATGTTCTAGTGCCCGTTATTGTAACGGGCATAATGTCTAGTTAGCTATAAAGTGAATATCCGGGATTTTGTTTGTTACCTTGATTAATGTTTGTATGTAACAGGTTCTTGTTACCAGCAGCTCTATTTTTCATCGATGTACAGTTCTGCCCAGTCTCTCCCTACTTTCCTCACTTACCCCAGCCCCCACTAAATCCCCACTGTCCCCTCCTATATCCCACTTTCAATCTACACTATCTACCCCCTTATTAGTATGATCACCACACCCTCCCCCCAGATCCTTGTTTAAAAGCTCCTCCAGCGATCTAACCATTTTTTTCCCCCAGAGCAGTTGCACTCTCCTCATTAAGGTGCAGCCCATCCGTACTGTAGATACTGTAACCGACAGAGAAGTCGGCCCAATTCTCCATGAACCCAAACCCTTCCTCGGTGCACCAGCTTCTGAGCCACTTATTTAACTCCCTAAGCTCCAGTTGTCTCTCTGGTGATGCTCGTGGCACTGGTAGCATTTCTGAAAACAGTCACTCCTGCTTTTGGATTTTAAATCATGATGAAAATAACAGTGTCAGCCACAGACCCCCATAACAGTGTCAGCCACAGATACCCCCATAACAGTGTCAGCCACAGACTCTCCCATAACAGTGTCAGCCACAGATCCCACATCACAGTGTCATCCACAGACCCCCTATAAGCATCAGCCACTGACCCCCCCATAACAGTGTCAGCCACAGACCCCCCTATAACAGTGTCAGCCACAGATCCCCATAACAGTGTCAGCCACAGACTCTCCCATAACAGTGTCAGCCACAGATCCCACATCACAGTGTCATTCACAGACCCCCCCCCCATAAGCATCAGCCACAGACCCCCCCATAACAGTGTCAGCCACCGACCCCCCCTATAACAGTGTCAGCCACAGATCCCCATAACAGTGTCAGCCACAGATCCCCCATAACAGTGTCAGCCACAGATCCCCCATAACAGTGTCAGACATAGATCCCCCATAACAGTGTGCCATCCACATTTCCCCCATAACAGTGTCATCCACAGATCCCCCATAACAGTGCCATCCACAGATCCCCCATAACAGTGCCATCCACAGTTCCCCTATAACAGTGTGTTATCCACAGATCCCCCATAACAGTGTCATCCACAGATTCCCCATAACAGTGTCATCCACAGATCCCCCATAACAGTGCCATCTACAGATCCTCCCATAACAGTGTCATCCACAGATCCCCTATAAAAGTGTGTTATCCCCAGATCCCCCATTACATTGTCATCCACAGATCCCCTATAACACTGTCATCCACAGATCCCCCATAACAGTGCCATCTACAGATCCCCCCATAACAGTGTCATCCACAGATCCCCTATATTAGTGTGTTATCCACAGATCCGCCCATAACAGTGTCATCCACAGATCCCCTCATAACAGTGTCATCCACAGATCCCCCCATAAGTGTCATTCACAGATCCCCCCCATAACAGTGTAATCCACAAATCCCCCATAACAGTGCCAGCACTAATGTTCTAGCGCCCGTTATTGTAACGGGCATAATGTCTAGTTAGCTATAAAGTGAATATCCGGGATTTTGTTTGTTACCTTGATTAATGTTTGTATGTAACAGGTTCTTGTTACCAGCAGCTCTATTTTTCATCGGTGTACAGTTCTGCCCAGTCTCTCCCTACTTTCCTCACTAACCCCAGCCCCCACTAAATCCCCACTGTCCCCTCCTATATTCCACTCCTAATCTAAACTATCTACCCCCTTATTAATATGATCACCCCACCCTCCCCCCAGATCCTAGTTTAAAAGCTCCTCCAGCCATCTAACCAATTTTTCCCCCAGAGCAGTTGCACCCTCTCATTAAGGTGCAGCCCATCTGTACTGTAGATACTGTAACCGACAGAGAAGTCGGCCCAGTTCTCCATTAACCCAAACCCTTCCTCCCTGCACCAGCTTCTGAGCCACTTATTTAACTCCCTAAGCTCCAGTTGTCTATCTGGTGACGCTCGTGGCATTGGTAGCATTTTTGAATACAGTCACTCTTGCTTTTGGATTTTAAATCATGATGAATATACTGACCATGTGATAGAAGCCTCATGCTCAGTTTGCATGAGTTTTGTCCATTTGCTTGTGAAATTGGTTTTATTCAGATGGAAAAGAAGTTCTGCATGTAGGACTTGTTTTGCCACTATCACAAGGTCAGTATTTGGTCAGTTTTTGCATCAGTATTTGATCAGTATTGGTAAGGCTAAAACAGGAGAGGGTCCAAAACAGAGATAACATGTGATGGAAATATTTGCATGTGTTCTGTGTTTTGGACACACTCCTGCTTTTGTCTTCTAAATCATGGTCAAATCCTGATGCTAAATACTGACTGTGTGATTAAAGCCTTGTGTTCAGTTTACATTAGTTTTGGCCATTTGCATCTGAAATCAGTTTTATTCAAATGGAAAAGAAGTCCTGTATGCAGGACTTTTATAGCCACCATCAAAATACTGACTGTGTGATAGAGGCCTTATGGACACTCAAATGTCCAGACCCGTGTTTTTGGTTATTTTTCTGTTCTTCTGACGGATCAGATAAAAAAGAAACGACAATGTCAACACAGCCAAACAGGGACACTAGTGGCCCTGTAACAGACTGGTGATGGTGCCAACAGCATGAAGAGTCATAATAGT
This sequence comes from Bufotes viridis, assembly GCA_033119425.1. NCBI lineage: Eukaryota > Metazoa > Chordata > Amphibia > Anura > Bufonidae > Bufotes > Bufotes viridis. The sequence continues at coordinate 360,783,815 of CM065590.1, forward strand.
GGTTCCTTTACAGAGTGGTGAGGGTGACAACATGAAGAGTGACAACAGTGCCCCATAACAGAGTGGTCAGGGTCGCAACTGCATGAAAAAAGTCACAGTATTGGCCCCGGAACAGAGTGGGTTGGGGGGGGCAACAGCAGTGACAGTAACAGCACAAGATAGTGGAAGATCACAGTTGAAGCAGATGGCAGTAGAGGCAACAGGTGTGTGGTAGCAGCAGGCGGGTGACAGCATCAGAATAGTGGTAGCAGCACGTTGGCACAATATTCCGGTGTGACAGCACACTACAGTCAGATCACTGCCAGAATGACCTACACTATTGTATCAGGCACCTGTGTCTGGAAATCCTGGTTGATCAACACCTGATTCATCTTTATAATGGTTAGTTTCTCAACATTTTATGTTGAAAAGAGAGTTCTCTTTAGGGTAACTATGCCACCCGCCACACTAAACAATTTCTCTGATGCTACACTACTGGCTGGCCAGGAATGGTTGCCCAGGGCAAACTCATCCAGTTCCAGCCACAATTCAAGTTTGGCAGGAGATCTGTAAGACTGGCAACATGTGGTTTCATCTGACATGTTTTCCTTTTGGATCAAATGACGTCTGTGTTGTTTCTTGTGCTTGCCATACTTTCTTTCCCCAGGTGTGGCTATTGTGGTTATTTAACCGTCTCTATTTATTGTTGTTTCTTCCTCTATGCTATGCGGTTTATAGATTCTGTTGGACTTGTTGTTAGCTTGATGCTACCAAAGCTTCATTGAAGATAAGGGTTTCCTTTCCCTTTTGTATTTTGTATATATATATTTTGTAATATATATATATATATATAGTATATATATATATATATATATATTAGACAAAAGGTTGTGAACCGCACTGCTGCAATTGTAAAGAGACCGGGTGTCAGCGGCTGTTGGAGCGATCCCGTGCTCCAAAGTCAATATCCACGGCACTTCCTTCAATAAAAATGTATCTTTATTTCACCAGGTGCAAGGTTTCGGTTTACATACTGAAACCATTCTCATGCAAGTGAGAATGGTTGCTTGAGAATGGTTTCAGTATGTAAACCGAAACGTAGGACCTGGTGAAATAAAGACACGTTTTTATTGAAGGAAGTGCCGTGGACCTTTTGTGTATATGTATTAAGCAAAGACCTTTGCTGTATTTGTGGGAGGGGAGGCTGATTACAAGGCTATTTATAGGCACCTGTGGGCCCAGGCTGACGCCGATCCAGCTGATTTCACTACCTCTGGGTCAATTCTAGGATACAGCAGCATGGTGTGGAGGCTCCTTACGGCTGGGCGATGGCAGAATGTCTCAGGAGGGCGCTGGTATTCATGGTAGGATCGGAGTGGTTTGCACGGGACCCACGCTGCGGTCTGCAACATGTAGCGCTCTGGGATGTAGCAGAGTTTGGGCGCTAAAGGGCTGAGCATTGGTTGTTAGTGGGCTCAAGCTATGCACGCTGTGTTTTGTGTATCAATGGTTGATAAAAAAAAAAATAAAAAAAAAATGCAGCAGCATCATGTGGAGGCTCGTTCACACCTGGGCATCGGCAAAAAGGGCCAGGCGAATGCTGGCACTCACTGTAGAATTGTACTTATTGGCACGGGACCCACAGTGCGTTTTGCGATTCGCAGTTCTCTGGGTCAAAGCAGAGTTGGGTGCTAACAGTCAAATGACGGTTGTTAGTATTTTGTCTAGCTGTTTAGGGGCTTGTTAGGGGCTATTGCATATAGTTATTGGTGTAGCATGCGCCTAGAGTAGGTATGGTCGCATGTTTTCTGATATCGGTTCATACGTAAAAAAAAAAAAAAAAAAAAGTGTTTTCCTATTACCTGTTTTACATGTGGGGGCACATCCGCAGTTAAAGCCAGACATGCAAGGTGTTGGTAAATGTATATCAGTGGTCTGTATATGGGGACACAAGCAGGTCGGTCAAGGCGCTGGTATTTGAGTACTGATGCTCTGGTAAGTGTGTTTAATCTATAAACTGTATGTTATGGGCACACGTGTCAGCAGTTCTGTGCTAGGTTTATAAGTGCACTATGTCGATTAATTAGCGTTGCATCATGGGTTATATTCAAACACGTTTATATTTTCTTAGATGGCGTTGTGGTGACTCATTTAAAAAAAAAAAAAAAAAAAAACTGTAGCATTATGTGGAGGTTCGTTCGTGACTGGGTAATGGCAGAAGGTGCCAGGCGAGTGCTGGCATTCACGGTAGGATCGGACTTGGTTACACGGTTAGTGACTTGTAGCGCTCTGGGGCGAAGGAGGTGGGGCGCTTATGGTCGAATGATCATGGTTAGGTTCGTTACCTTCAAAAGCTACGTCTGTGTCTGCATTTACATTTTGTCCTATACTCCATTCACTACCAGAGCTGCGTTCATGCGTTTGCTGTTGCATCACATTAATACTCTGCTCGCTTCAGATTGCATTCATACAGCTGCGTTATACCTTGCTCTTCATGCTCAGAGCTGGGGCCATACCATGTTTTTAGGCACCACTCACATCCAGAGCTGCATTCACCCACCTGTTCTTACATCAGATGTTATATTCTGCTTCCACTTAAAGCTGTATTTTTCCCTTTCATTGCTACATCATGGTATACTCAGTATTTTCACTAGGGCAGTCAGCACACTGCTCTGATACCGCTTTCTTTCAGGTTTACGTTTCTTTCCTCGCTGGTTGTTACATTCCATAGGCCTACTTTTCTGTTTCACCTCGGGGAAAAAAAAAAAGAAAAAAAATTGGGTGCTGTTCTTTAGTCCTGGTTCGCATTCACTCAGACTGGTCTCCTGCCCCAGCTCACCATACAGTCCCTCAGCGGTCAGTGGGTTAATAGGAGTAAGTTTCCTACTATGTTTTACAAGCTGTTTACGCGTTGTCGCGATTAGGGTCTTCTCTTAGTGAATTGTAATGCCTCTGGCTCTTTTTCTCCCATCTGTTCAATTTTACGGTTGGTTTAATGTCTACCTAGGCACGGGGTTCGGTTCACTATTGTCTATGCATATCCCATCAGGTCTGGCTCACATTTTAATTACTTATCGTCACTGTAATGTCATCTAGTTCAGTCTTGGCTTCGGGGGCCCGATGACTGCTTCAGCCTCATGGCTCCGCGGGGTCTATGACCGTTCTTCACGTTATTCGTTAGGGGTACAATATGGTTGTAAGCTGGTTAGTGTCCTAGGTTACTGTCGAAGGGGGTCATGGTTATGCGAGTCCCCTAGTCATACTGGTACTGCTTAAGTGGTTTAAAAAATAAAAATAAAAAAAAATTAAAAAAAAATTAAAAAAATAAAAAAATAAAACAAAAAAATAATAATATAAAAAAAAAAAAATTTAAAATTGCCATAAGTTTCGCATTCAGGGCTACGCCATGAGTCTCTGACGCATGGCTTCTCCGTTTAAATTTGACACGCATGGCCCCGCCATTAGTGTCTCTCGCGCATGGCCCCGCCATTAGTGTCTCTCGCGCATGGCCCCGCCATTTGTGTCTCTCGCGCTTGGCCCCGCCATTAGTGTCTCTCGCGCTTGGCCCCGCCATTAGTGTCTCATGCATGGCTTCTCAATTTACCTTTTACACACAACTCCGCCATTCGAGGTCGGCTGCGTGGTCCGCCACAGTAGGTTCCATGTCTATTTCTGCCTTCAGGCCCGCTCGCATGGCTCGGTCAGCTGTGGCTCGCAATACAATTCTTCTTGTGGAGGCTCGCATGCATGGCTTTTGGGCATTAGAATCTAACTCACATTATTGTTGTAGGTTGTTGGGTTTTTATCGTTTTCTTTTCAAGCAGTCATCTCAAGCCTTCCTTTTCAGACATCACCTTCTCCTGGGTTCGCATTTTTCTCCCATTTACCCTCTCTAGGTTCTTGCTTCCCTCGCTCCCCGTTGTTACTTTTCTCTTGCCCGTCCTTGCATTATAGACCCATTCTCCCAGGAAGCTGACCCTGTGGTCTCATTTTTCACGTTTCTCAAATTTCGGCTCTCAAAGGGTTGTTCAGGAAAAAATAATACTATGGCATCAGTTTCGCCCACAGGGAGTCCTCTCACCCTCTCACCACTACATGTGATTTACGAAGTCTGTCACGTCTACAGACTAATAAGTCCTGTCTCACCACTACAGGCGATTTACGAAGTCTGTCACGACTACAGACTAAAGTCCTGTCTCACCACTACAGGCGATTTACGAAGTCTGTCACGACTACAGACTAATAAGTCCTGTCACGACTACAGGCGATTTACGAAGTCTGTCACGACTACAGACTAATAAGTCCTGTCACGACTACAGGCGATTTACGAAGTCTGTCACGACTACAGACTAATAAGTCCTGTCACGACTACAGGCGATTTACGAAGTCTGTCACGACTACAGACTAATAAGTCCTGTCACGACTACAGGCGACTTACGAAGTCTGTCACGTTACTGACACGATAAGTCCTAGCGCGACTACAGGCACAGCATACGTAGTCTATCATGACCTTAAGCTTGTCCTGTCATAGCGGCAGGCATTGGGTGTACATTATGTCTTCATTACAGACATGCTTACTTCATCGTCAAACTCGGGCTGAGGGTGTTGGTGTCGCACCTAGTTTCTGGGTACCGGTCTATCATCCAGTAGTAGGTACAATAATAAGGCACAATATACGTAGTCTGTCACGTCTATGGACTCAACAAGTCCTATCACTACTGTAGGTGCAGCATACATAGTTTATCACGACCTTAAGCTTATTTCCTGTCACAACTGCTAGTATGGTGGGTATGTTTTTGTCCTCATTACAGGCAACATTAGCTCGTTAATTGGATCAGCCATGTACTCGTGCTTATGGTTCCCCAGGCCTGGTGAGTCTACACATTTCACTTAATCCATTACTAGAGTTAGACGGCATCCGCCATCTTCTAACTTTTTGGGTCCTTTATAAAAATAATAATAATAATTAAAGCGGTGGTCGGGGAATAAGTATAGGTGAAGTATTTTGCTACTATTAACAGGGCCCTTGGCGAATGGTTGGACTTCAATTAGGCCCTTCCATCAGATTCACCATTGTTGTTTTAGTCTGCAGCTCTCAGGATTCAGACCGTCTAGTAATATGTTCATATGTTGTTCAACATAGGAGTAAATCGTTTCTGATTACCAACCACTCTTTCAAAAGCATCAACATTAGCTACCTCCAAGAACGACGTGCCGGGCACGTGACAAAGAGGTAAGGTACATAGAAGTCTCTGTGGTACGTACGGTATATTCCGCACCTTCATCGTGTAGTGTCTTTGCGTTCAAAGTGGGTGTCGTAATGGTATGTATATGTTTTGCTCTAAACTAAGGTCTGCTCTTTTTGGCCCCTTTAGGCTGCCCTACCGCAGCAGTTATGGCACAATTCTACTTCTTGTTGTAGATAGGTTACGTACACCTTTCTGATAGCCGATCCGACCACAAGTATTAAGCAAAGACCTTTGCTGTATTTGTGGGAGGGAGGCTGATTACAAGGCTATTTATAGGCACCTGTGGGCCCAGGCTGACGCCGATTCAGCTGATTTCACCCACCCACCCACACCATCTTACAGTCACTTCATATTAGGGTGGCCCCCTTTAGGCTGCCCTACCGCAGCAGTTATGGCACAATTCTACTGCTTGTTGTAGATAGGTTACGTACACCTTTCTGATAGCCGATCCGACCACAAATATATATATATATATATATATATATATATATATATATATAGAGAAAAGGTAAACGGTAGCACTCAAAATATAAAGTGAAAAAATATGGTTTATTACCCAAAAACAGCAACGTTTCAGCTCTACATTGGAGCCTTTTTCAAGCCATGGCTTGAAAAAGGCTCCAATGTGAGGCTGAACGTTGCTGTTTTGGGTAATAAACCATATTTTTTCACTTATATTTTGAGTGCTGCCGACCTTTTTTCTCCTATACTCAATTGACCGCGGTCCGGGTCTTTTTGGGCGGTTTTTGCACCAGATTTTTCCAAGTGTGCTGCTCACCATTTTCTCTTATTATATATATATATATATATATATATATATATATATATATATATATATGTGTTGCCTTTCCCTGTTGTTTGTCATTAAGCCTGAGGGAGACTATTGTTCATCCTTCCCTTTGGAGGAATAGATAGACTCAGTCCTGACATTAGTTCCAGGGTCCTATAAGGCGAGATAGGATTCTAGGTATCCGTTGTATGAACTTGCCTACCTTTGGGGTCTGTTCATACTGGTAGTCTGTCAGGTCTGGGGTTAGGGTTTTCTCTGGGAGGTGTCCATCTTCCTTCCCTAGTTTCCAGGCCTTATTCCTGTATCCCCTTCTCTTCTATGCTCAGTGTGGTGTCTTCCTCCCACACACGAGCATGATAGCGGCTGAAGAAAAGTGCTCATTAGAGATTCAAGACTTAAGTTGCTGCTAATTGCGCTAGTGCTGCTCCTGGCCCATCATCCCCCTCCAGCTGTCATGGCAGTGGAATGTGAGTTCAGAGGATCCTCCTGGTTAGACTTTGGTGAGGATGGGCGATGGGGTGCGTAGGCAGAGTTTTTCATCCCTCTCAGAAGGTGTAAAAATGGCCCCCATTTTGGACCGGTATTGAGGCTCTAACATTGAGCCAGTAGTCATCCCTCTAACGAATGGCGATCATGTGGCCGTTACTACACAAGCAACACAGCATGCATTTGGCCATTTATGCAAGGGACTTCTCCACTGCATATTGCCATGGTCTGTTGGGGTCACCTGTTTTGTCTTCGTCGTTGCCCTCAGCTCCTTCTGCTCCTCTCCTGTCGCTTGGGCAGACAAACCACCTAGTTCTGTATAGAATTCCTAGGTGTTGATGCCCTCCTTCTCTTCCTCCTACCAGTTTAGCCCCAGGGCTCAGACGGCCATGAGATGTAAGCACTATGTCTTCTGTCTCCTCGCCAGTCAGATTTATCAGTATCTCCTCCAGGACGTGAAGGAGTGGAATTACATCATTCATCCCTGGCAACTGACAAATAAAGAGGCCTCCTCAAACTACCTGAGCAAATGGCAGGTGTCACTGTCTAACGTCAAAGTTACACCAGGGAGTAGTCCTGTTCTTCTGCATCATCAAGAAATCGGTCACAGATTTCCTCTGCTCATACAAGCTGTCCAATATGTGGAGCGTGGAGTTCCAACATGTGGAAATGTCGCATATGAGACTATAGTCTCATATGGGAACACCATTCAGCCTTTGCAGCTCAAGGACGGTGTGATTTGCATGGTAAGAAATACTGAAGTGCATGCAGTTTCCTTGACAATTTAAAGACCTCTTGCAGTTGGGTGGAAGACATCAGGAACCAGGTGACAACTGGATTGAAGATGTGCGCCATGCAGGGTGCATGGGTCAGCCCTCTCTGATGCAGTGCAGACAGAATGTTTTTCCCATTATCAGTAATTGGTGGTTCCTCTCTCCAATTGGCTAGGAGACAACCTGAATTAAATTTCTTGGTTGATGACGTGGAGCAGTTCCTCCCCGATGTGACTCCGTTTGCCCAGACTGACAAGGTGCAGAACAGTGTGACAACGCCATACTTTGAATAGGTGGTATGCTGGAGGGCCACTCTGAACTGTGCCTACAATGGAGGCTGAGGACAAGGTGGAGGATGAGGAGGCAAAGGAGGACATTGGCGCAGACATCCCACGATTACAATGCGGAGGTGGCATTGCCATCACCCTGCCAAGTTGCTTGTGTGTCTGGGCCAGAACCACATTTATCCAATGCTGTAAAGGACATATATTATCCTTGACCATAATTACAGCTCCTCATGTCAGCGCTGACATGATCTGTACCAGACACCGACAGGCTCAAGGACTAGCCCACCCTCTGCTCAGCATACGTGTGCAGGGCTGGTACAGCTTTTTTACAGAAGTAATGACAACCTGGAACTCTCCACCTTGGGTGGGCACAAGACATCAGTTCTCTGAAATGTTCAGAGTTCATGATATGGAAAGGTAAGGACTGTAGTACTTCTGCGGCGTTGGATGAGTGCACGCATTCTGTTGTCTCTTTGCAATCGCCTCAGTGATCGATTGCTGGTAAAACACGTGATGAGGAGTAGGAGGAGCGTCAGCAGCAGCAATAGATGAAGGGAAGGAAAGACAGCTATCGTCTGCTGAGGTTGAGGAGCCCTGACTGCTGGATAAGGCTCATGAGATGCTGGGAGATGGAGCTGCATCAGGCTGCATCACTACATTAATGCCACGGTTTTTTCAGGCCACTACATGTGTTGACGCAGGACCGCGGTGCTAACATTAGCATCCTGCCCGTGCTTCAACTTCTGTCCACATATCCTGCATACCACCACGCTAATGGTTTCCAGCAACATTTAAACATAAAAATTTACACACTGCCAAGTATGGGATTTTACCCCCACCACATCATGTTGACTTCCTGCTGCTGCCTTTATGAACCTGTGCACCACTAGTTGTTTACTGCCACATCTCTCCCTATGCTCAGTTCACAGTAAAATGATGATGTCTGCTCAGGATGAGGCATTTTATAGGGCTATGACATCACAGGGGATGGCTATCTGCTGATTGGCTGGCTGCACATTATTATGAGTCATATCTCGTTCCCGGGCTTCTTACTTTCACTTTGTAACTCGTGTAGCTGACCATTTTAGGAAAAAATTATTAATTACAACTAAGCGAGAGGAAATTCGGATTTGTGGCAAATCGCAATTTTTATAGTTTCACTTCGATTCACTCAACACTATTACAGATACTAACAAATGAGGGGAGAAAGTTGAACACAGCAGAGCAGGCTGCATTAGGACATGTTCATAGGATCGGATTTTGTGTTATGCAAATTCACCATGGATTCTGACTTGTTTGTTTTTTTAACAGAAGTTTATGAAGGTATCACAAAATACCACATTCATGTTTATTGCCAGTAGAATACTAGTGGTATGCACATTAAACCCTGAGAGAATGCAAAACGTGCTAACTTTTCTTTACTCTATGGGACTTTTCTTCATGATAATGGTGCTACATGATCAGTTCACATTTGTATACTTTCTGAAAATGTTTGCTATTATTGTTTCAAGATTCAGTTGCATATTAACCAAGTATTTTTTATCAATTATATATGTATACACTTTTTGTGTGTTTTTTTTTTTACATAGGAATGTCCTAGTGGGGTTGTTAATGAAGATACATTTAAGCAAATCTATTCACAATTCTTTCCTCATGGAGGTGAGTATTTTATATTGCATAAGATGCATTAATGGTAGATTCCTTATATTGACATTGACTTCCCTAGTGTAAAAAAATGGGAAAAATGTAATAAAAAAACTTCAGTTGTGAACTAAATGAAAGTGTGTTTTACACAACTATTTTTAACACATGTATGACAAAGGAGACATTATCCACTAAGCTAAATGTGCATAGAACTAATACTTTTTATTCACCTTTTTTATTTTTACACCATTCACTCCAGTTTTGAAAAGTGGGTGGTAAAGTGGGCATGGTGAAGTATGTAAATTAGCTTCACTGCAGATGTAAAGTTTTCTAAAGAAATCACAACTTCAGGGGAGTGAAGTGAAAAACTGGAGTTTCATTTCTAGACAATGTATGTATGTATGACAAAAGAGACATTATCCACTAAGCTAAATGTGCATAGAAATAATACTTTTTATTCACCTTTTTTATTTTTACAGCATTCACTCCAGTTTTGAAAAGTCGGTGGTAAAGTGGGCATGGTAAATTATGTAAATTAGCTTCACTGCAGATGTAAAGTTTTCTAAAGAAATCACAACCTCAGGGGAGTGAAGTTAAAAACTGGAGTTGCATTTCTAGACAAAAAACGCTCTTTTATCAAAGACCAGCGTATTACCTCTTTCTATGATATCCCCCACACTTCTGGAAAATGTGCTTAATTTAAGATGATACACAGGCCTGATCATAAATTAAGTGCATCCTCTGGCAGTCTGTGCTCCTAGACTGAGGTATCTGGAGTAGATTTCAATCAGTATTTATGCCAGAACACTGGTGTAAGTTATAGTGAATGTGTCGGGGCCTATCGCCCCATCCCCATCATGCCCAGCCTGCCCTTGCCATGTGCACCTAAACTTAGATTCCAGATGCCACATCCACCTAAATTTAGGCAAAAACTTTTTTAAACCAGTCTCAGAGAGGGTCATAAAAACATTTCATAAATTTGTTACACCAACACTGACACAGGCAAAACTGACATCAAATATTACCCTTATGATAAATCCCCACTGTTTTTACTTTTAGATATACAAAACAAATTGAAATTTTTAAGTACATATTGAGAAATGTAAAGCACAAGAAGATTTTACATGTTAAATAATGATCTTTCAAGAAATACAAACTGCCTTTCTGGCTATTGCTATCTGCCTTATCTTTTTTTCAGAGCTGGCTATATACTGAATAAATACTGCTGTCTCTCTCAGAACTTTAATAAACTGTGGAGAATGACTGTGGGAAGGTTCTTATTTACTAAAGGAGTAGGCAATAGTGTTGAGCAAGCATGCTCGGCCGAACACTAGTTCGGCTCAAGCATCGCTATGCTTGGCACATCGCGGAGTTCTAAGGGCATCCCAGCATAGATAGATACGATTATAATATATAATTATATTTCAGTAGTCCACTGGCGCTTGTGCTCTATTTATTTGTCTTGTGCTGTAGTATCGCAGCAGTGCAGCACTCCCTGCTGCTTAAAAACTCATCAGTGTAAACCAATATTAGAGATACCGTGCACTACCTTTCCTGATCTTATTGCTGGTTCCCCTATTGAAATATAATTATATATTATAATAGTATCTATCTATGCTGTGGTGCACCTAGAACTCTGCGATGTGTCGAGCATAGAGATGCTCGAGCCGAACTAGTGTTCGGCCGAGCATGCTCGCTTAACACTATTGCCTACCCCTTTAGTATATAAGAAACATAGAAACATAGAATGTGTCGGCAGATAAGAACCATTTGGCCCATCTAGTCTGCCCAATATACTGAATACTATGAATAGCCCCTGGCCCTATCTTATATGAAGGATGGCCTTATGCCTATCCCATGCATGCTTAAACTCCTTCACTGTATTTGCAGCTACCACTTCTGCAGGAAGGCTATTCCATGCGTCCACTACTCTCTCAGTAAAGTAATTCTTCCTGATATTACTTTTAAACCTTTGCCCCTCTAATTTAAAACTATGTCCTCTTGTAGCAGTTTTTCTTCTTTTAAATATTCTCTCCTCTTTTACCGTGATGATTCCCTTTATGTATTTAAAAGTTTCTATCATATCCCCTCTGTCTCTTCTTACTTCCAAGCTATACATGTTAAGGTCCTTTAACCTTTCCTGGTAAGTTTTGTCCTGCAATCCATGTACTAGTTTAGTAGCTCTTCTCTGAACTCTCTCCAAAGTTTCAGTATCCTTCTGCAGATATGGTCTCCAGTACTGCACACAATACTCCAAATGAGGTCTCACTAGTGCTCTGTAGAGCGGCACGAGCATCTCCCTCTTTCTACTGTTAATGCCTCTCCCTATACACCCAAGCATTCTGCTGGCATTACCTGCTGCTCTATGACATTGTCTGCCCACCTTTAGGTCATCTGATATAATGACCCCTAAATCCCTTTCCTCAGATACTGAGGTTAGCACTGTATCACTGATTTTATATTCTGCTCTTGGATTTTTACGCCCCAGGTGCATTATCTTGCACTTATCGACATTATATTTTAGTTGCCAGATTTTTGACCATTCCTCTAGTTTTCCTAAATCCTTTTCCATTTGGTGTATCCCTCCAGGAACATCAACCCTGTTACAAATCTTTGTGTCATCAGCAGGGGCGTAACGATCGCGGTCGCAGGGTGTGCGACCGCGACCGGGCCCGGCGGTGGAGGGGGCCCGCTGCAGGCGGCGGTGAGCAGGCCCTCCCCCTCTCCTCATCTTTCATTCAAAGCGGCCGCGGCGTGCTGGGGGAAGGAGCCGCAGGACTAAGGAGGTGGAGGCGGAGCTGTAGGAAGTGCGGGCGCGCGGCTGGTCCGGCGCGCGCCTTGCACCATCTGCTGCAGGAGAGAGGAAGAGGACAGGAGACTCACGTGTGGCAGCCGCAGAGCGAGTCCTCCTCTGACCCGCCCGCCATGAGCTGCCCGAGCCCGACATGTTCGCCGACACCAGCCGCCCCCCTCGCTCCCCCCTCCCAGTCAGCCACCCGGGCCCCGACCAGTGCGGCCACCACATTTAAATTACATCCCATTCTGAAGCTGCAGCGCCTGAGATTCTGGGGAGACAAGGGGAGGGAGGGTGGAAGAGGGGGCAGACAGTCAGGGAGAGCAGCAGAGAGGCCACAGAGAGGGGACAGAGAGAGCCACAGAGGGGACAGAGAGAGCCACAGAGAGCGACAGAGGGGACAGAGAGATCACAGAGAGCTACAGAGGGTAAAGAGAGAGCCACAGAGGGGACAGAGAGAGCCACAGAGAGGGGACAAAGAGAGCCACAGAGAGACCACAGAGGGGACAGAGAGAGCCGCAGAGGGGACAGAGAGAGCCACAGAGAGGGGATAAAGAGAGCCACAGAGAGACCACAGAGGGGACAGAGAGACACCACAGAGGGGACAGAGAGAGCCACAGAGGGGGGACAAAGAGAGCCACAGAGAGAGCCAAAGAGGGAACAGAGAAAGCCACAGAGAGACCACAGAGAGACCACAGAGTGACCACAGAGAGGGGACTGAGTGACCACAGAGAGGGGACTGAGTGACCACAGAGAGGGGACTGAGTGACCACAGAGAGGGGATAGAGTGACCACAGAGAGACCACAGAGAGCAGAAGAGCGGAGAGAGAGCGCCGCAGAGAGGAGAGAGAACGCCGCAGAGAGGAGAAAAAGCCGCAGAGAGGAGACCCGTGCCGTTAGAATATGGTAAAAAAAAATTAAACCCCTACCTCTTCTATTTTATATTTCACCTCAAACACATTCACACCGATAGTAGGCGGGGTCTTGGTAGTGGGCGGGGTTTTGCTAGGGGGGGCCCCAATCCAAAGTTTGCCCTGGGGCCCATAGAACTCTAGTTACGCCACTGGTCATCAGCAAAAAGACACACCTTACCATTGAGGCCTTCTGCAATTTCGCTGATAAAGATATTAAACAATATGGGTCCCAGAACAGATCCCTGAGGTACCCCACTGGTAACAATACCATGGTCTGAATATACTCCATTGACTACAACCCTCTGTTTTCTGTCCTTCAGCCACTGCCTAATCCATTCAACAATATGTGAGCTCAAGCTCAAAGACTGCAGTTTATTGATAAGCCTTCTATGTGGGACAGTATCAAAAGCCTTACTAAAGTCCAGATAAGCGATGTCTACTGCACCTCCGCCATCTATTATTTTAGTCACCCAATCAAAAAAGTCAATAAGATTAGTTTGACATGATCTCCCTGAAGTAAAACCATGCTGTTTTTTATCAATCAACCCATGGGTTTTTAGATGTTCCACAATCCTCTCCTTGAGTATGGTTTCCATTAATTTCCCCACTATTGATGTCAGGCTTACTGGCCTATAGTTGCCCGATTCCTCTCTACTACCTTTCTTGTGAATTGGCACAACGTTTTGTGAGACAGTGACAGGAAAAGTGATTGATGGCAGGTATTTTTCCCCCAGAATCCTGTCATATGCTGCTTAGCTCCAGGGATTGCCCAGTATGTAGTGGAAAGCTCATGCTTTCCTGAGGTGGCTTTGTGGAAAAGCCAGTATAGGGCCTGGAGTTTTGGATTGGGGAAGAGTTGGGCGGGTTCCCCAATCCACAGTCCACTTCTGACAAGTGTGGGCTGCCTGATTAGCTGCACCTGTAGCACTTGCATAAAGATGCAGGATCAGAGTGAGCAAGGGAGATCTGGAACTGACATGCTGCTGCATGGGAGTGTGCATCTGTGGTGAATTACAGAGCTGACCAAACCGTACCTAGGACAGTGAGTACGATACTGTTAGTCAGCGCTCAGATGAGCAGGTTTTGTTTTGTCTTTTGCCTGAGATGTAAAGGCCGTATTTTGTTTTTGCTGCTGATACCACAATAAAGTGGAACTTTGTTGGACTTAACCCTGTGTGTCACTGTCTCTGACTGTCCGCCAGCAGGCCAATCCTGCCTCTATCAAAAGCTAATTCCCACATATGGTGTCGGATGCGGGCACAGTCTTAAAGAGACATACACAAAATAAATGGACTTGTAACAGCGCCTGGCTGAAACCGGTTGCTAGGGGCAACCACGCTAATAAAACTTTGAGAGTACTTCAAAGTGGATGTCCTGGGTAAAAGCTGCAACAAGGCTACCAGAAAAGACTGTTGATATGGAGGAACTAGTTAAACAGTTGCTTCAGGTGAATGCTAGCCTCCAGCAGGCCGCTGCCAACCAAATTCAGGTCAGCACATCCTTGCAAGAAGCCAGCGCCACTCAGCAGCGGGTGCATGAGGAAGCCATGCGTGCCCAGGCCGAAACAAATGCCTTGCTAGTGGAAGCCAACAGGCTAGCCTTAAAGGAACAGCAGCAGATAAACCGGCAGCTGCAGGAGCAGATCCAGACTGTGGCAGAGAGAATGCAGAGGCCTCTTGAGCCGCTTTCAAAGGCTCGTGCTGCAGTACAGTCCTCGTTACAGAAAATGACCCCCACTGATGATGTCGAGGCTTACCTCGTAGTGTTTGAGCGTGTGGCAGAACGCGAGAGGTTACCTGCTGACCAGTGGGCTGAGGTGGTAGCTCCTTTCCTAACGGGAGAACCGCAAAAAGCATATTTTGACCTGAGTGAACAGGATGCTAAGGACTATACCAGGCTAAAGGGTGAAATCCTTGCCCGTTTGGGGGTTAACATGCATGTCCGGGCGCGACGGGTGCACAATTGGACTTATGTAGAACACCTACCTGCCCGGTCACAAATGTATGACCTTGTTCACCTGGTACGAAAATGGCTGCAACCCGAGGAGGCAACCCCGGCACAGATCGTGGAGAGAGTGGTACTGGACAAGTACATCCGTTCCTTACCTCCTAGGATCCAGCGCTGGGTCGGACAAGGAGACCCCACAGACGCCAATCAGCTGGTCAACCTACTTGAAAGGTACAGAGCAACTGAGGATCTACTCCAAGAAGTGCCTCCTGGACACTCTAACCCTCGGAACAGCAAAACACGCGGATCTTCCGGTAAGACTGTTCCTTCTCAAAAAGGGGTTAAAAGTGCCGTTAAGGGTGGTGGCTCAGACGGGGATTTATTGACTGAAGGTTCCAGTGGGACCCAGATGTCCAGAACTGGTTCTAGATTTGGGGACCAGGGCCGCATACAGTGCTGGCGGTGTCATGGATATGGACATATTGCTGCAAGCTGTCCCCTGACCACTGAGCCTATGGAGTGTGATACAGCCAGACGGCTGTCTCTGTTTGCACGGCCTGTTTGTTCAGCTGAAACTGTGTCTGAGACTGAACAACAAATGTGTGCTATTCAAGTAAATGGATGTCGCGTTAATGCTCTATTGGACTCTGGCAGTTTGGTTACCTTGGTGCATGCCAGTCTGGTAGACCCCGCAGCATTCAGAGGACATTTAATTGGGGTATTGTGTATTCACGGGGACACTAAAGAATATCCCACAGCCTTGATCACACTAGAGACTGAATGCGGAACTGCCTCTCATGAAGTGGGCGTGGTCAAGTCTCTGATGCACAGTGTGATCCTGGGGAGAGACTTTCCATTGTTCTGGAACTTGTGGGGGATGAAAAGTGTGTGCTCCACTGTAAGGGTCCCTTATGACAACAATGTGTGCCCTGTGATAAACCCTGTACCCTTTGACCAGGATGCTGAGGTGCCAGCCATAGGGGTGACCACTGAACACAACTTTCCTTTAGAGGTTCTTGCTGGTGAGACAGAGGAACCAGAGGAAAGTGGGGATATTCCTGACCTAGAGGTATCCCGGGATAATTTTGGCACAGCCCAACACCGAGATCCCACACTAGTAAAGGCCAGGGAGAATGTCAAGGTCATAAATGGTGTGCCTCAATTTCCAGGTGCTGATAAAATGTTCCCCACATGGCTATTAACCAAGAATTGTTGTATCAGGTTGATAAAATACGTGGGGAAGTTGTTGAGCAGCTTGTGGTGCCACAGCCTTACCGTAGAATGGTATTAGATCTAGCTCATAAGCATGTGCTTGGTGGACACCTAGGCTGTGATAAAACCAGAGAACGCATTTTACAAAGGTTTTTCTGGCCTGGGGTGTACACTGAGGTACAAAGGTACTGTGAGTCCTGCCCTGAGTGCCAACTGACTGCGCCGATGCCAAATTTCAGGAGTCCACTGGTTCCTCTACCTATTATAGAAGTTCCTTTTGATAGGATTGCCATGGATTTGGTTGGTCCATTAGTAAAGTCTGCAAGGGGACATCAGTATATCCTGGTGGTGCTGGATTACGCCACCCGGTATCCTGAAGCATTCCCACTACGAAACACCTCCTCTAAAACTATAGCGAGAGAATTATTTAACATGTTTACCCGTACCGGTATACCTAAAGAGATTCTTACCGACCAGGGCACCCCCTTTATGTCCAGAGTCATGAAGGAGCTGTGTAAACTGTTAAAAATTAAACACCTGCGTACATCTGTGTATCACCCACAAACAGACGGACTCGTAGAAAGATTTAATAAGACTCTAAAGAGTATGTTAAGGAAGGTGGTCAGCAAGGACGGGAAGGATTGGGACTGTCTTTTGCCATATCTCATGTTTGCTATTCGTGAAGTTCCTCAGTCATCCACAGGTTTCTCTCCTTTGAACTTGTGTATGGTAGACATCCACGTGGTCTACTGGACATAGCAAAGGAAACCTGGGAACAAGAGCCCACCCCTTACAGGAGTGTGATAGAACATATCTCGCTGATGCAGGACAGAATTGCTGCTGTTATGCCAATTGTTAAAGAGCATTTAGAACAGGCTCAGGAGGCCCAAAGTCGGGTATATAATAGGTCCGCTAGAGTAAGAACCTTTAATCCAGGGGACCGAGTGTTAGTTTTAGTGCCCACTGTAGACAGCAAATTTCTCGCTAGGTGGCAGGGGCCATATGAGATAATTGACCAAGTGGGTGAGGTAAACTATAGGGTGTACCAGCCTGGTAAGAGAAAGCCAGAACAAATATATCACGTGAACCTTATTAAGCCCTGGAAAGACAGAGAAACTCTGTCAGCAGTGAGCGCCCTCTGCAGTGGAACTCCAGAAGTGCGTGTGTCAGACTCCTTGTCAAAGTCACAGGGACAGGAGGTCAAGGAGTTCGTGCAGAGGAACACTGACGTGTTTTCAGAGTTGCCAGGACGGACAAATGTCATTAAACATGATATTGTTACTGAACCACATGTACGAGTCCATTTAAAACCTTACAGGGTCCCTGAAGCCCGTAAACAAGCCATATCTGAGGAGGTCAAGAAAATGTTAGCCCTAGGTGTGATAGAAGAATCAAAAGTGACTGGTCCAGTCCCATAGTGTTGATTCCTAAACCCGATGGCACAATACGTTTTTGTAATGACTTTCGAAAGTTGAATGACATATCAAAGTTTGACGCGTATCCTATGCCACGGGTTGATGAACTCATTGAGAGACTGGGACGTGCTAGATATTTCTCCACTCTTGACCTAACCAAAGGCTACTGGCAAGTCCCTCTCACTGATAATGCCAAAGAGAAAACTGCATTTGTTACCCCAGATGGGCTCTACCATTATGTCTGCTTGCCCTTTGGGTTACATGGGGCTCCAGCGACCTTTCAAAGATTAATGGATATAGTCCTTAAACCCCATCGTCGGTATGCTTCAGCATACTTGGACGATATAATTATCTTTAGTGAAGATTGGGAGAGCCACTTACCAAAAGTACAAGCGGTAGTAGATTCTCTCAGAGCCGCGGGTTTGACAGCAAACCCTAAAAAGTGTACTTTGGGGATGGAAGAAGCACGTTATCTAGGGTACATAATTGGCAGGGGAGTGGTAAAACCCCAGATGAATAAGGTTGACGCTATTCAGCAGTGGCCACGTCCTGTAACCAAGAAGCAGGTAAAAGCCTTTTTAGGCATTGTAGGGTACTACCGCAGGTTTATTCCTCACTTTGCCAGTATAGCAGCCCCGTTAACAGACCTTACTAAGGGAAGTAAGTCAGTCATGGTCAAGTGGAGTGTCGAGGCAGAAAAGGCATTCCAAGAATTAAAAGTGGCACTGTGTAAACAACCGGTCCTAGTCACACCAGACTTCACAAAGCAGTTTGTAGTCCAGACTGATGCGTCTGATGTAGGACTAGGTGCAGTATTATCACAGGAGATTGACGGTGAGGAACATCCTGTTATATATCTGAGCAGGAAGCTTACTCCCGCTGAGAAAAATTACAGTATTGTTGAACGCGAATGCTTAGCGATCAAGTGGGCCTTGGAATCCCTTAAGTATTATCTGTTGGGGCGCCGCTTTAGGTTGGTCACCGACCACTCTCCACTTACATGGATGTGCCAGCAGAAAGAGAGAAATGCACGTGTGACTAGGTGGTTTCTCACTTTACAAAATTTTAACTTTTCCATTGAGCACAGAGCAGGGAAGCTACAAGGAAATGCAGACGCTCTGTCGAGAACACACGGTCTGGTAGCAAAAAATGTCCGACCCCACAGGTTCGAACAGAGGGGGAGGGTATGTGAGACAGTGACAGGAAAAGTGATTGATGGCAGGTATTTTTCCCCCAGAATCCTGTCATATGCTGCTTAGCTCCAGGGATTGCCCAGTATGTAGTGGAAAGCTCATGCTTTCCTGAGGTGGCTTTGTGGAAAAGCCAGTATAGGGCCTGGAGTTTTGGATTGGGGAAGAGTTGGGCGGGTTCCCCAATCCACAGTCCACTTCTGACAAGTGTGGGCTGCCTGATTAGCTGCACCTGTAGCACTTGCAAAAAGATGCAGGATCAGAGTGAGCAAGGGAGATCTGGAACTGACATGCTGCTGCATGGGAGTGTGCATCTGTGGTGAATTACAGAGCTGACCAAACCGTACCTAGGACAGTGAGTACGATACTGTTAGTCAGCGCTCAGACGAGCAGGTTTTGTTTTGTCTTTTGCCTGAGATGTAAAGGCCGTATTTTGTTTTTGCTGCTGATACCACAATAAAGTGGAACTTTGTTGGACTTAACCCTGTGTGTCACTGTCTCTGACTGTCCGCCAGCAGGCCAATCCTGCCTCTATCAAAAGCTACTTCCCACAGTTTGCTAATTTCCAATCTTCTGGGACGACACCTGTTACCAGTGATTGGTTAAATAAATCTGTTAATGGTTTTGCTAGTACACCTCTAAGCTCTTTTAATAGCTTTGGGTGTATCCCATCAGGCCCCTGTGATTTATTTGTATTAATTTTAGACAACTGACTTAGAACCTCTTCCTCTGTAAAGACACATGCATCAAAGGATTCATTAGTCTTCCTCCCTAACTGAGGTCCTTCTCCTTCATTTTCCTTTGTAAAAACTGAACAGAAGTATTCATTGAGGCAGTCAGCTAGTTCTTTATCCTCTTCCATATACCTTCCTTCTTTTGTTTTTAATTTGGTAATTCCTTTTTTTAATTTCCTTTTTTCATTTATGTATCTGAAGAATGTCTTATCACCATTTTTCACTGACTGAGCTAATTTCTCTTCTGCCTGAGCTTTAGAAGCTCTTATAACTTGCTTGGCCTCTCTCTGCCTCATCTTATAGATTTCCTGGTCATCCTCGTTTTGGGTGTTTTTATACTTGCTAAATGCCATCTTTTTGTTTTTAATGATTTTGGCCACTTCTGCTGAGTACCACAGTGGTCTCTTCCTTTTTTTGCCTTTACTGACAAGTCTAATGCACTTTTCTGTTGCCTTCAGTAGTGCCAATTTTAAGTACTCCCATTTCTCTTGGACACCATTGAAATTAAGAACCTCCCCACAGCCATTTTCCACAATGTATTACAGTTCTGAGAGAGACAGCAGTGTTATTGCTGTGCTCTCTCGTTTCCATTTGTCAGATTACATTAGATAGTTAGTTAGTTACTTAGTTTATATATATGATACAGATAGTTAATGGGAGATAGTCAGTGTATGTTAGATAGTGCTGTGATGTGACAAGTTCACAACAATACTAAGGGCACCAATTACTAATATGTAGTCAGACCTGTTAAAATGTGAAGTTGCATGTATTGTGCCAAAATATTCGCATCATTATTGCCGATTTGCGCAATCGCGAATATATTGAAGCACTCTATCTGCATATAAAGCTATTGAAATGTTGTGCTGTGCCAACCATTTTCTCCAGTCTGATTAAACTTTGAGCAGTTTGAAAAATGTAGCTATAGTGACCCACGCCTGTATTGCTCGCGCATTATGCGAATGATACATTGCCGATTTTCGCAATATAGAAAATAATAGTGAATTCATAAATATGTGACGAATATTCTACCAAATATTTGCTAAATATCGCAAATTCGATTATTGCCCCTGCCGCTCATCACTAATGCTGGCATGCTTTTCTCCTCGTTAGACTAGCTGCTCCTAGAAAAAAAAATTTGAGGGTGGAAAAAGCACACTGAATGGTGCTACACACATACCGTATTTTTCGCCCCATAAGATGCACTTTTTCCCCCCCAAAAAATGGGGGGAAAATGTCCCTGCATCTTATGGGGCGAATGCTGACATTTTTACATCGCAGCCTGCGATGTATGAGCGGGGAGGGACCGGGAGGAGGAGCTGGAAGCAGGCAATTGCGGCAGGGCCGGTGCGTTCAGTGTGCTCCGGCCCCGCCGCTCACAGTCCTGCACTATAAAGTTATAAAATGTCCCCTCATTTATAAAATGTCCCCTCATTCAATAAAACATTTCCCCTCGCTTATTACTGTAGTTAGCGGTACATAGTAAGAGCTTACAAATGTGGGCAGGCCGGCTGGGCAGATGGCAGCGTGACTCGCTGACGTCACGTGCCCACGCCGTCTACTTTATGAATGAAGCAGGCGGCCCAGGCACGTGACATCAGTGAGTTACGCTGCCATCCGCCCAGCCGGCCTGCCCGCATTATTCGTAAGCTCTTACTGTGTACCGTTAACTACAGTAATAAGTGAGGGGGCATGTTTTAATGAATGAGGGGACATTTTATAACTTTATAGTGCAGGACTGTGAGCGGCAGGATGGAGGGATCTGTGGATGGCACTGTTATGGGGTGGGGGTCTGTGGATGACACAACAGTGCCATCCACAGATCCCGCATAAAAGTGCCATGCACAGATCCCCCATCACAGTGCCATCCACATATCCCCCATCACAGTGCCATCCAAATATTCCCCATCACAGTGCCATCCACAGATCCCCCATCACAGTGCCATCCACAGATACCCCATAATAGTGCAATCCACAGATCCCCCATCACAGTGCCATCCACAGATCCCTCATCACAGTGCCATCCACAGATCCCCCATAAAAGTGTCATCCCCAGATCCCCCATAACAGTGTCCATCAGAGATCCCCCCATAACAGTGCCATCCACAGATTCCCCATAACAGTGTCATCCCCAGATCCCCCATAACCATGTCATCCCCAGATCCCCCATAACAGTGCCATCTACAGATCCCCAGTAATAGTGTCATGCACAGACCACCATTAGTTCCAAACCCACCAATAACACACCTTTTGGTTAAAAATATATATTTTTTTATTTTCTTCCCCAAAAATCTAGGTGCGTCTTATGGGCCGGTGCGTCTTATAGGGCGAAAAATACGGTACTATCTGCTGTATAAGTCAAAAATGTAGGATGGGGTTAAAGTTACTTTCACACTTGCGGCAGCAGGGTCCAGCAGGGGGGAACAGCCTGACGGATCCATGCTAATGCTAGCCTATCTATAATGCGGGCGGGCCGGAGGTCCGGCTGCAACACAGCAAACATGCCGAGAGGCGGACGGAACAAAACTACAGCAAGCTGCGTTTTTTGTCTGGCCGCTTCTCGACTTGTTTTGCCGCATTAAAGTCCAGACCAGAAAACACCAAAATAGCTTCAGATGTTGAGACCAGGCCAGATACAATAATACAAACACCAGATTAGAATGTATAAAATGTATCGTTATGTTGGGCACACCTCATCTGGCACTGCATACGATATGACAATAAATAGTGAGGTCTGTATCCAATTGTGGCAACTTGGTTCTATTTTACCACTCTTCTTGAAAATAATTATAGATGATTATGGCAGCTTCTTTTAGGAATGTATACACTCTTTATTATAAAACACTAAAAATCACTTGATAAGAACAAAAACAAAATTAAAAAATTAAAAAAATTTAATTGGCACCGAACCGCAATACACCTGAGATATTTTAGCAATTTGGTCATCTGTCAGACTGCATGTGTGTTGCGACTTGGTGCAGATATATGCATATATGATTGCTCCCCCTATGCAAATATATATCGATGGTTTTAATGTACAGCAACCGTATATGATGGAACATAGTACACCTGTATTGCGATCACTG
The DNA here is from genome assembly GCA_033119425.1 of Bufotes viridis. NCBI lineage: Eukaryota > Metazoa > Chordata > Amphibia > Anura > Bufonidae > Bufotes > Bufotes viridis. The sequence goes on from CM065590.1 coordinate 360,806,312, forward strand.
TTTAACTGCTGCCATTAGGTGTGCAGCATGTATAAACCTTTTGGTTATTATGTACTGTGGTCCATCTATTGCATTATATCAATTACACATACATTTCATAAAATACAACAGTGATATATAGAAAATGTTATTATTGATATAACAAAATACTGGTGGCAGTTGTGATAATCCGGCAGTTTGTTATGATGATATAGTAGTCTGCATCGTTGCCAAATGCTGGTATTCTGTGGAAAGGTTATTTTTAATGTCCATACAAAAACACTGCCCACTCAAGATAGATTGTTTAAATATACATGAGAGTCCTATGTGTCCATTCTTACAGTCAGTTGGACTATAATCATTAAATTAGGTGATCGTAAGAATACAATAAGCTGTTGAACGTAATTATTCAGTGCAAAAAATTGGCCATCCAATATACTATGATCATGTGCTACACCACATTAAAGCATCAGGACTATACCCGCTTGAACTTTTTGCGTAACTTAGATAGTTTGCAAACTGCACTGAAAGCCACACTGAAATCGCGACTATTTTGATTATGTTGCGTGCTTCAATAGTCTGCAGGCTGCATTAGGATCGCTGCTATTTGAATTAGGTTGCGTGCTTCAATAGCTGACAGGCTGTATTGAAAGCGCAGCTATTTCTGATTGTATTGTGTGTTTCAATAGTCTGTGAGCTGCGCTGGAATCGCAGCTATTTCGATTTTACTGTGATATTATGTTTGAATGCCTAATTGGCATTACTCACAGTTCAGGAGCTTTCAATGTCTCAGTGCGGTTGTTCGTCCTGTGGCTGTTGATAAGGCAAAGCTGTGGCGTTCCACGTGACTTTCAAGCAGTGAGCTGGATTAGTATACCATTTGCATTGTGTCAGTTCCTTTTCCAAGCTTGTATGTAAATCAGGAGCGCTCCTTTTTTGATAGATAATATCTATACTGTATATATATGCGGGGGGCTTAGTCCCACATTGAAAACCATTGATATATATTTGCATAGGGGGAGCAATCATATATGCATATATCTGCACCGAGTCGCAACACACATGCAGTCTGACAGATGACCAAATTGCTAAAATATCTCAGGTGTATTGCGGTTCGGTGCCGATTAAAATTTTTTTAATTTTTTTTTTTTTTTTTTTGTTCTTATCAAGTGATTTTTAGTATTTTATAATAAAGAGTGTATACATTCCTAAAAGAAGCTGCCATAATCATCTATAATTATTTTCAAGAAGAGTGGTAAAATAGAACCAAGTTGCCACAATTGGATACAGACCTCACTATTTATTGTCATATCGTATGCAGTGCCAGATGAGGTGTGCCCAACATAACAATACATTTTATACATTCTATATGCTTTTATAGACAGGGTGAGTCTAATATTGTTAGAGGCACCCATTCTAATAGCCTGTGTTTAGGTGAGCCATCACAAATACTGTTTTGAACACCAGATTAGACCTTAAAATACACACCAGACCCCAAAATTACATCAGACCCCAGACCAGATTGTCTGACTCAATAACTGGACTGTAATTCACATGTCAGTATTTTTTCATCAGTGATTAGGGTATAATGGAGAGATCTGCCCCTGTTCTGTGTTTAGAGCCACACCTGGTGTTGGCTCAAAATCACTGATGGAAATCACTGACTGAAGACTGACATGTAAATGAGGCTTAAGTGTGAGTCTCTAAATACTGTATTCCCTGTGAATTTATGTGTTCAACCAGTACTCACACCCAGGAACCTTATCAGACAGTGTCAACACGGCTGCTGAAATATGTAGAAGAACTCCAAATTTATTCCAGAATGAGATTCTTGTGAATATACAACAGTACAGCAGAAAAAAAGATGATTTTTTGTCAGGGTTCAGCAGGAGATGTCTAGTCACACCATTAGGTAGATAACAGTGAACTAGAGACAGGAAGAAGGGGAAGAGTAATAGCTAGAGAGGATAGACACAGAAAGGTAGCAGGGACAAACTTGTACAAAAGGCAAAACTGAATAGCATAAACAGCAATGTACAATGAAATAACATGAGTCTGACACTCCCCACCTGAAATCTTTAGATTTCAACATATAATAATAACATTATAACAATGTCCTTGCATGAGGTTCATTTCAAATCCTGAGACCTGAAAGACAAAAGGAATAAACAATAAACTGTAAACAACATAACAATACAAAATTAAGTCCAAGCCTTGCAGTGAAACCTTAACACTGGGTTCAGACCTGAGCGTTTAGAAGCCTATCGTTTTATGCGCGTTCAAGATGGGCGTTTAGGCGCGTTTTTTCAAGCGTTTTGGTAAATAGTGTAGGCGCGTTTGACGCGCGTTTATGTGATTGACTGCATAGTTGGCCAATGACCAAACAGCCCTCCCTATATAGTTTGGCCAATCTGAGGTGTGAATTTAGAAAAACGCGCGTCCATAGGCACGTTTTACGCTGCACAAACGGCCGAACAACACGCCTATCGCGTTTCCCATTGAAGTCTTTTAGCACCAAACGCTCGAAAAATGCCTGAATTAACGCGAACATACTTGCTTATGCGTCGGACGTTTATAGGCGCCTACGAACGCGCATAAAAACGCGCAAGTGTGAACCACCCCCATTGGAATGCATGGTTCCTGTACTGTTGTGCGTTTTTTTGCGCGTTCGAAAGCGGCGTTTTACGCGAATGTGTGAACTGAGTGTAAAATCCAAATTGTAGCAGTCCAAGTTCCAATGAAAACCAATCTTCAGGGTTTGCCAAAACTTCCACCAGCCCAGATTGTAATCCAAATTACAGTTCTTGATAGAATGATCCACAGAATGCTCCCCACCATGAGCTATGTCCTTCATGTGACATCTTCTGCAAGAAATGTAACAAATGTCTCCTAAGTGATGTCTTGTGGCTACAACAGCTATTGCTTCCACTGATGCATCAGAGACTACATGAATTTATCTTCAAATGGCAGCTGAAAGAGAGCTGGGAGCATAACAATATGGGACTTTAAGCTGCTCCAATATTTTAGAAGTCTCCCACTTTTGTTGTTTCTGGGTAGGCAGAGGAGTATGCAAGTCTATGTTCTCATGGGTGAACTGTCTTAGTAGGATTTTGCCATGAATGATGACTGGAGCTACAAATCCAAGGGGATCATAGGTGTTGTTCACAACAGATAAAATTCCTTGCTTGGTGAATGGTTTGTTACAAGATAACACTTGAAATGTGAAAGTGTCTTGTCTTATGTACCACAGCAAGGCTAGGCTGTGTTGTATAGGAGGAAAATCAGAACCAGTATCCAAATCCTTCAAGTTGGCTGCATGATCTTCAGAGGGGAATGTTTTCATTACCTCCTAGCTGTACCTAATCTTATGAAGACTGAGATTTGCTACAAATAGCATTTCCTGTGGTAAAAAGAGTGATCACCTCTTTACTTGTGGGCAGGGCTGGGACAAGGTCCACCACAAACAGAGGCTGAGCTGCCCAAGTGAGCCCCCCCCCCCCAACTTGTGGAGTCTTTACTAAATACTTACTGTTGTAATTAGTGTTGAGCGAACAGTTCGAGCATAGTTCGGGTCCGTACCGAATTTTGGGGTGTTCGTGACACGGACCCGAACCCGAACTTTTTCGTAAAAGTTCGGGTTCGGGTTCGTCGTTCGGCATGTATTTTGGCGCATTTTGAAAGGCTGCAAAGCAGCCAATCAACATGCATCATACTACTTGCCCTAAGGTGCCATCGCAGCCATGCCTACTATTGGCAAGGCTGTGATTGGCCAAGTGCAGCATGTGACTCAGCCTCTTTATAAGCTTGTGCGCACGTCGGGACGTGCTCACTCCCGATGTGAATAGAACAGGGATAGACGCAGCTGATGCTAGGGCGAGAATAGGCAGGGATAATTGAATAACTGGAAGCAAATTTCTCTCCTCCACCTGTGATTCATCTGAACAACTGCAGCTGAGCTGCTTTTTGATAGGGATTGGCTATTTTTAGAGTGGCCAGAGTGATTTTTCCATCCACATGTACCTGGGCTGACCGCCGGCCGCCATTTTGCGACTTGTAGTGCTGCAGCAGAAGCTGCCACAGTGTGCATTCCAAAGCTCCAAACAAGTCAGACATCTACACCTGGGATTCAGACCAATAGCGATTTAGCAGCACAGTCCAAGGCTATTTTTTTAAAGGTTGTGCAGACCATTTTGTGGCACATGTTACTGGGCTGATAGGCGGCGGCCATCTTGGGACTAGTGCTGCAGCACAATCTCTCCCAACGTCCATTAATCACTTGTAATAGTGGTCTGTGCCATAGAAATCCTACATCAGGGACTTGGGTGTGCTTGTGTCACCCCTACTAATACCAGTCCACCTGTAATCCATACAGTGAAAAGCCATAAAGTATTCCAGTGAGGGAATTTTTTTTATTTAAAAAGGCCAAGTTAGTTTATCTGGCGTTCAATATACTAGATACAGTTAGGCCTGCGTTTCATACATCTGGAATTAGCAAACTAATCTCCCAGGTTGGGAAAATATATATGTACCCATACTAGAATCTGTCAAAGAAAGCGGTACTCACATATAACAGTCATTCCATCTGTAATCCATACAGTCAAAAGACTGAAAGTATTCCAGTGAGGGAATTTTTTTTATTTAAAAAGGCCAAGTTAGTTTATCTGGCGTTCAATATACTAGATACAGTTAGGCCTGCGTTTCATACATCTGGAATTAGCAAACTAATCTCCCAGGTTGGGAAAATATATATGTACCCATACTAGAATCTGTCAAAGAAAGCGGTACTCACATATAACAGTCATTCCATCTGTAATCCATACAGTCAAAAGACTGAAAGTATTCCAGTGAGGGAATTTTTTTATTTAAAAAGGCCAAGTTAGTTTATCTGGCGTTCAATATACTAGATACAGTTGGGCCTGCGTTTCATACATCTGGAATTAGCAAACTAATCTCCCAGGTTGGGAAAATATATATGTACCCATACTAGAATCTGTCAAAGAAAGCGGTACTCACATGTAACAGTCATTCCATCTGTAATCCATACAGTCAAAAGACTGAAAGTATTCCAGTGAGGGAATTTTTTTATTTAAAAAGGCCAAGTTAGTTTATCTGGCGTTCAATATACTAGATACAGTTAGGCCTGCGTTTCATACATCTGGAATTAGCAAACTAATCTCCCAGGTTGGGAAAATATATATGTACCCATACTAGAATCTGTCAAAGAAAGCGGTACTCACATATAACAGTCATTCCATCTGTAATCCATACAGTCAAAAGACTGAAAGTATTCCAGTGAGGGAATTTTTTTATTTAAAAAGGCCAAGTTAGTTTATCTGGCTTTCAATATACTAGATACAGTTGGGCCTGCGTTTCATACATCTGGAATTAGCAAACTAATCTCCCAGGTTGGGAAAATATATATGTACCCATACTAGAATCTGTCAAAGAAAGCGGTACTCACATGTAACAGTCATTCCATCTGTAATCCATACAGTCAAAAGACTGAAAGTATTCCAGTGAGGGAATTTTTTTATTTAAAAAGGCCAAGTTAGTTTATCTGGCGTTCAATATACTAGATACAGTTAGGCCTGCGTTTCATACATCTGGAATTAGCAAACTAATCTCCCAGGTTGGGAAAATATATATTTATTTACCCATACTAGAATCTGTCAAAGAAAGCGGTACTCACATATAACAGTCATTCCATCTGTAATCCATACAGTCAAAAGACTGAAAGTATTCCAGTGAGGGAATTTTTTTATTTAAAAAAGGCCAAGTTAGTTTATCTGGCGTTCAATATACTAGATACAGTTGGGCCTGCGTTTCATACATCTGGAATTAGCAAACTAATCTCCCAGGTTGGGAAAATATATATGTACCCATACTAGAATCTGTCAAAGAAAGCGGTACTCACATGTAACAGTCATTCCATCTGTAATCCATACAGTCAAAAGACTGAAAGTATTCCAGTGAGGGAATTTTTTTATTTAAAAAGGCCAAGTTAGTTTATCTGGCGTTCAATATACTAGATACAGTTAGGCCTGCGTTTCATACATCTGGAATTAGCAAACTAATCTCCCAGGTTGGGAAAATATATATGTACCCATACTAGAATCTGTCAAAGAAAGCGGTACTCACATATAACAGTCATTCCATCTGTAATCCATACAGTCAAAAGACTGAAAGTATTCCAGTGAGGGAATTTTGCTTATAAAAATAATATATTTCATTGTGGTGCGAGTTGAATCGCAACAATGAAGAAAAATACTATTAAGGGACGAGGACGCGGTCGTGGTGGTGTCCGTGGAGCCTCTGTTGCTGGTAGAGGACGTGGCCGTTCGGCCCCAGGCGCACACAGTAGGGAACCAACTCCCTCAACTAGCCGGCAGAATGTACCGCAATATCTCGTGGGGCCCAATGCCGCTCTTAGGATGGTAAGGCCTGAGCAGGTACAGGCATTAATCGATTGGGTGGCCGACAGTGCTTCCAGCACGTTCACCACATTGTCTTCCACCCAGTCTTCTGCGGAAAGCGCACAGGTGGCACCTGAAAACCAAGCCCATCAGTCTGTCACATCACCCCCAAGCATATCAGGGAAACGGTCTGAGCCACAAGTTATGCAGCAGTCTCTTCTTCTGTTTGAAGACTCTGCTTCCAGGGTTTCCCAGGGGCGTCCACCTAGCCCTTCCCCAGTGGAGGAAGACATACCATGCACTGACGCACAACCACTTATGTCTCCAGATGAAGAGGACATGGGAATACCACCACAGCAGAGTCACCGACTCTCTGATGATGACGAAACACAGGTGCCCACTGCCGCGTCTTTTGCAGTGTGCAGACTGAACAGGAGGAGGTCAGGGAGGGAGACTGGGTGGAAGACGATGCAGAGGACGATGAGGTCTTAGACCCCACATGGACTGAAGGTCGTGGCGATGACTTTCACAGTTCAGAGGAAGAGGTAGTGGTGAGACCGAGACAACAGCGAAGCCAAAGAGGGAGCAGGGGGCCAAAGCAGACGAGCCGCCGCCCCCAGAGTTCGCCTGCTACTGGACATCGCCAACAGGGACCCAGCCCCACAAAGGCAGCTTCAAAGAGTTCCCTGGCATGGCACTTCTTTAAACAATGTCCTACCGACAAGACCCGAGTGACTTGCACGCTCTGCCATCAGAGCCTGAGGCGAGGCATTAACGTTCTGAACCTCAGCACAACCTGCATGACCAGGCATCTACATGCAAAGCATGAACTGCAGTGGGGTACACACCTTAAAAACCAGGCACTCGCTGAGGCTCCCCCTGCTCCCTCTACCGCTGCTGCCTCGGCTTCCGCCTCGAGAGGAATGTTGCCACCTGCCGAGCAGCAAACAGAGGATGTGCCACCGACACCACCACCACCGCCACCGTCAACTAGCGTCTCCACTATATCACACAGCAGCGTTCAGCTCTCAATATCTCAAACCTTAGAGAGGAAGCGCAAATTCCCCGAGTCACCCTCGAGCCCTTGGCCTGAACGCCAGCATTTCTAAACTGCTGGCCTTTGAAATGCTGTCATTCCGGCTGGTGGACACAGACAGCTTCAAACAGCTGATGGCCATGGCTGTCCCGCAGTATGTGGTTCCCAGCCGCCACTACTTCTCCAAGACAGCCGTGCCTTCCCTGCACATGCAAGTGTCCGATAAAATCAAGTGTGCACTGCGCAACGCCATTTGTGGCAAGGTCCACCTAACCACAGATACGTGGACCAGTAAGCACGGCCAGGGACGCTATATCTCACTAACTGCACACTGGGTGAATGTAGTGGCGGCTGGGCCCCAGCGGACAGTTCCTTGGCGCACGTCCTTCCGCCCCTAGGATCGCAGGGCATCATTCTCTGCCTCCTGTAGCCTCCTCCTCCTACTCGGCTTCCTCCTCCACTGCTTCCACCAGCTCATCCGGTCAGCCACACACCTTCACCACCAACTTCAGCACAGCCCGGGGTAAACGTCAGCAGGCCATTCTGAAACTCATATGTTTGGGGACAGGCCCCACAGCGCAAAGGAGTTGTGGCGGGGTATTGAACAACAGACCGACGAGTGGTTTCTGCCGGTGGGCCTCAAGCCAGGCCTGGTGGTATGCGATAATGGGCGAAATCTCGTGGCAGCTCTGGGACTAGCCGGTTTGACGCACATCCCTTGCCTGGCGCATGTGCTGAACTTGGTGGTGCAGAGGTTCATTCACCACTACCCCAACATGTCAGAGCTGCTGCATAAAGTGCGGGCCGTCTGTGCGCGCTTCCGCCGTTCACATCCTGCCGCTGCTCGCCTGTCTGCGCTACAGCGGAACTCGGCCTTCCCGCTCACCGCCTCATATGCGACGTGCCCACCCGGTGGAACTCCACCTTGCACATGCTGGAGAGACTGTGCGAGCAGCAGCAGGCCATAGTGGAGTTTCAGCTGCAGCACGCTCGCGTCAGTCGTACTGCCGAACAGCACCACTTCACCACCAATGATTGGGCCTCCATGCGAGACCTGTGTGCCCTGCTGCGCTGTTTCGAGTACTCCACCAACATGGCCAGTGGCGATGACACTGTTATCAGCGTTACAATACCACTTCTATGTCTCCTTGAGAAAACACTTAGGGCAATGATGTTAGAGGAGGTGGCCCAGGTGGAGGAGGAGGAGGAGGATGAGGGCTCGTTTCTAACACTTTCGGGCCAGTCTGTTCGAAGTGGCTCAGAGGAGGTTTGTTTAAGCAGCAGAGGACAGGTTCACAAGTCGCCAGCCAAGGCACTGTACTGGAGGACGAGGAGGATGAGGAGGAGGAGGTGGAGGGGGCGAGGATGAAGCAAGTTCACAGCGGGGTGGCAGCCCAGGCCCATCACTGGTGCGTGGCTGGGGGATACGGTGGACGATGACGATACGCCTCCCACAGAGGACAGCTTGTCCTTACCCATGGGTAGCCTGGCCCACATGAGCGAATATATGCTCCAATGCCTGCGCAACGACAGCAGAGTTGCCCACGTTTTAACGTGTGCAGACTACTGGGTGGCCACCCTGCTGGATCCCCGGTATAAAGACAATGTGCCCACTTTAATTCCTGAACTGGAGCGCGACCGTAAGATGCGCGAGTACAAGCGCACGCTGATAGAGCGCTCTTGAGAGCATTCCCACATGTCACAGGGGAACAGGTGGAAGGTGAAGGCAGAGGAGTGGCAAGAGGTCGCCAACGCAGCTGTGTCACGGCCAGCTCATCTGAGGGCAGGGTTAGCATGGCAGAAATGTGGAAAAGTTTTGTCTCCACGCCACAGCTATCTGCACCGACACCTGATACGGAACGTGTTAGCAGGAGGCAGCATTTCACTAACATGGTTGAACAGTATGTCTGCACACCCCTCCACATCCTGACGGATGGTTCGGCCCCATTCAACTACTGGGTTTCGAAATTGTCCACGTGGCCAGAGTTAGCATGTTATGCCTTGGAGGTGCTTTCCTGCCCGGCGGCCAGCGTTTTATCTGAACGCGTATTCAGCACGGCAGGGGCGTCATTACTGACAAGCGCAGCCGCCTGTCCACAGCCAACGTGGACAAGCTGACCTTCATAAAGATGAACCAGGCATGGATCCCACAGGACCTGTCCCTCCCTTGTGCAGAGTAGTCCTTATTAACTGCCTAAAACATGTCTTGTTGTGCTACGGGCCACTTCTTTATTTGATACAAATTTTATGAAACCCACAGTTGAATGAAACTCTTCTCTGTCTGGGCGCCGGGGCCTAACCAGATGAAAGTGGCCGGTTAAACTAACGGGTGACATGAAGCCATAACCTCTGCCATGCTACCTCTGTCTTCTGTCTGGGTGCTGAGGCCTAAGTCAAATAAAGCGGTCTTCTGCTGTGCTGGGGGATATGAAGCTAATCTCTGACCTCTCTCCTCTGTCTGGGTCCAAAGGCCTAAATCACTGAAAGAGGCCTTCTCCTGTGGTGTGTGATATGATGCCAGAATATGTGCTGTGGGGCCTCTCTCCTCTTCCTGGGTGCAGGGGTCAAATAAACTAAATTGTGGCCTACTCCTGTGGTGGTTGATATGATGCCTGATTCTCTGATGTGGAACCTCTCTCCTCTGTTTGGGTGAAGGGGTCAAAGTAACTAAATGGTGGCTTCTCCTGTGGTGGCTGATATGATGCCAGAATATGTGCTGTGGGGCCTCTCTCCTCTTCCTGGGTGCAGGGGTCAAAGTAACTCAATGGTGGCTTCTCCTGTGGTGGCTGATATGATGCCAGAATATGTGCTGTGGTGCCTCTCTCCTCTGTCTGGGTCCAAAGGCCCAAATCACTGAAAGAGGCCTTCTCCTGTGGTGTGTGATATGATGCCTGAATATGTGCTGTGGTGCCTCTCTCCTCTTCCTGGGTGCAGGGGTCAAAGTAACTAAATGGTGGCTTCTCCTGTGGTGGCTGATATGATGCCAGAATATGTGCTGTGGTGCCTCTCTCCTCTTCCTGGGTGCAGGGGTCAAAGTAACTAAATGGTGGCTTCTCCTGTGGTGGCTGATATGATGCCAGAATATGTGCTGTGGGGCCTCTCTCCTCTTCCTGGGTTCAGGGGTCAAAGTAACTCAATGGTGGCTTCTCCTGTGGTGGCTGATATGATGCCAGAATATGTGCTGTGGTGCCTCTCTCCTCTGTCTGGGTCCAAAGGCCTAAATCACTGAAAGAGGCCTTCTCCTGTGGTGTGTGATATGATGCCTGAATATGTGCTGTGGTGCCTCTCTCCTCTTCCTGGGTGCAGGGGTCAAAGTAACTAAATGGTGGCTTCTCCTGTGGTGGCTGATATGATGCCAGAATATGTGCTGTGGTGCCTCTCTCCTCTGTCTGGGTCCAAAGGCCTAAATCACTGAAAGAGGCCTTCTCCTGTGGTGTGTGATATGATGCCTGAATATGTGCTGTGGTGCCTCTCTCCTCTTCCTGGGTGCAGGGGTCAAAGTAACTAAATGGTGGCTTCTCCTGTGGTGGCTGATATGATGCCAGAATATGTGCTGTGGTGCCCCTCTCCTCTTCCTGGGTGCAGGGGTCAAAGTAACTAAATGGTGGCTTCTCCTGTGGTGGCTGATATGATGCCAGAATATGTGCTGTGGGGCCTCTCTCCTCTTCCTGGGTGCAGGGGTCAAAGTAACTCAATGGTGGCTTCTCCTGTGGTGGCTGATATGATGCCAGAATATGTGCTGTGGTGCCTCTCTCCTCTGTCTGTGTCCAAAGGCCTAAATCACTGAAAGAGGCCTTCTCCTGTGGTGTGTGATATGATGCCTGAATATGTGCTGTGGTGCCTCTCTCCTCTTCCTGGGTGCAGGGGTCAAAGTAACTAAATGGTGGCTTCTCCTGTGGTGGCTGATATGATGCCAGAATATGTGCTGTGGGGCCTCTCTCCTCTTCCTGGGTGCAGGGGTCAAAGTAACTCAATGGTGGCTTCTCCTGTGGTGGCTGATATGATGCCAGAATATGTGCTGTGGTGCCTCTCTCCTCTGTCTGTGTCCAAAGGCCTAAATCACTGAAAGAGGCCTTCTCCTGTGGTGTGTGATATGATGCCTGAATATGTGCTGTGGTGCCTCTCTCCTCTTCCTGGGTGCGGGGTCAAAGTAACTCAATGGTGGCTTCTCCTGTGGTGGCTGATATGATGCCAGAATATGTGCTGTGGGGCCTCTCTCCTCTTCCTGGGTGCAGGGGTCAAAGTAACTCAATGGTGGCTTCTCCTGTGGTGGCTGATATGATGCCAGAATATGTGCTGTGGTGCCTCTCTCCTCTGTCTGGGTCCAAAGGCCTAAATCACTGAAAGAGGCCTTCTCCTGTGGTGTGTGATATGATGCCTGAATATGTGCTGTGGTGCCTCTCTCCTCTTCCTGGGTGCAGGGTCAAAGTAACTAAATGGTGGCTTCTCCTGTGGTGGCTGATATGATGCCAGAATATGTGCTGTGGTGCCTCTCTCCTCTTCCTGGGTGCGGGGTCAAAGTAACTCAATGGTGGCTTCTCCTGTGGTGGCTGATATGATGCCAGAATATGTGCTGTGGGGCCTCTCTCCTCTTCCTGGGTGCAGGGGTCAAAGTAACTCAATGGTGGCTTCTCCTGTGGTGGCTGATATGATGCCAGAATATGTGCTGTGGTGCCTCTCTCCTCTGTCTGGGTCCAAAGGCCTAAATCACTGAAAGAGGCCTTCTCCTGTGTGTGTGATATGATGCCTGAATATGTGCTGTGGTGCCTCTCTCCTCTTACTGGGTGCGGGGTCAAAGTAACTCAATGGTGGCTTCTCCTGTGGTGGCTGATATGATGCCAGAATATGTGCTGTGGGGCCTCTCTCCTCTTCCTGGGTGCAGGGTCAAAGTAACTCAATGGTGGCTTCTCCTGTGGTGGTTAGTATGATGCCAGAATATGTGCTGTGTGGCCTCTCTCCTCTTCCTGGGTGCAGGGGTCAAAGTAACTCAATGGTGGCTTCTCCTGTGGTGGCTGATATGATGCCAGAATATGTGCTGTGGTGCCTCTCTCCTCTTCCTGGGTGCAGGGGTCAAAGTAACTAAATGGTGGCTTCTCCTGTGGTGGTTGATATGATGCCTGATTCTCTGCTGTGAAACCCCTCTCCTCCATCTGGGTGTAGGGGTCAAAGTCTTTCAAAGTCGCCTTCTCCTGTGCTGATTGATATAAAGCTGATGGTTGTGCCATCTGACATGGTTGCCAGGGTCTGATTCAATGGGGGCCTACTCCTGTGGTGGGTGATCTAAATGCCTGATTCTCTGCTGTGAAACCTCTCTCTCCGTCTGGGTGTAGGGGTCAAAGTCGCCTTCTCCTGTGCTGATTGATATGAAGCTGATGGTTGTGCCATCTGACATGGTTGCCGGGGTCCCATTAAATTGGGGCCTACTCCTGTGGTGGGTGATCTAAATGCCTGATTCTCTGCTTTGAAACCTCTCTCCTCCGTCCGGGTGTAGGGTCAAAGTCTGTCAAAGTCGCCTTCTCCTGTGCTGATTGATATAAAGCTTATGCTTGTGCCATCTGACATGGTTGCCGGGGTCTGATTCAATGGTGGCCTACTCCTGTGGTGGGTGATCTAAATGCCTGATTCTCTGCTGTGTAACCTCTCTCCTCCGTCTGGGTGTAGGGGTCAAAGTAACTAAATGGTGGCCTACTCCTGTGGTGGGTTATATGATGCCTGGTTCTCTGCTGTGGAACCTCTCTCCTTTGTCTGGGTGCTGTGGTCAAAATAATACTAAGTGACCTTCTCCATTGGTGGGTGACTTGAAGCCTGATTCTGTGCTATGGGACCTCACTCCAATTAATATTGTTTAATTTTTATTTATTTTATGTTAACTCATCATTTCCCTATCTACATTTGTTTGCAGGGGATTTAACTACATTTTGCTGCCTTTTGCAGCCCTCTAGCCCTTTCCGGGTGTGTTTTACAGCCTTTTTAGTGCCCAAAAGTTCGGGTCCCCATTGACTTCTATGGGGTTCGGGTTCGGGATGAAGTTCGGGTCGAGTTCGGATCCCGAACCCGAACATTTTTCGAAAGTTCGGCCGAACTCATCGAACCCGAACATCCAGGTGTTCGCTCAACTCTAGTTGTAATCACACATAAGTATGCGCAGTTTAATGTACCAATTAACTATAGCTGTAAACAAATGCACAACCTCTTTAGATCCATATAAAGATAGAAATAAAGTGCAAAAACAAGTCATATAAGACAATAATTATTTAATCTTAATACCAGCCCCATAGCATTCATAATTATACCTGCACAACAGCATCGGCCGGTGCGATTGCGGACCTGCCAGAGTCTGCGTCACCTGCCGCATAGAATATAACAGGAATTACCCCCGCATAGTGACTGGATACTAACACCACACTGTAACTAAATTAAAACCAATATGACAATATAGTGGAAAATACTAGCACTACTCAGATTCTGCAAACCATAAGTTTGCATAGTAACCTAGCGTCTTCAGGCACACTGCCCAAACCCCTGAAGACGCTAGGTTACTAGCGAAACATGTCGGGGGGCAGTGCTGGAATGCAATATTTAAAAAAAAAGCCAGTAAAAGGGCCGCAAATAGAAATACAAAGAATTATCTTCATAAGTAGTAGCGCGCACTACCAGAAGCCAGAATATAGCAGATACAACCAGCTAATAGCAGAGGCGCTATGCAGACAATTTTTAATAGTCTAGTAGCTCAGTGTATAATTGTACCGATGTATTAAAAGTTAAGTTTTAAATTAATTCGTGGCAGAGGTCAAGAATAGGTTAAAAGGAGATAAGTTCTGTTTAAAAAATGAACCTAACCGACTGCTAGGGTCATAACCAGAAAAAGCGTACGGCTCACAGATGGCGCGATGACGTCATCGCGCCGCCTGTACCAACATCTGATAGGCTGCAGGCCTAGTGCCGGCAGACTATCAGAGGGGCAGGGAAGGGAGACGCCTCTCCCTCTCCTGCTCCACAGCACAGCCATCTTTATTGCTGTGCTGAGGACGGCGATACAGATGACTATGGAGATGAACGTTTCCACAATGGAAGCGTTCATCTCCCTGTGCCCTGCCACCGCCGCAAACATTGTCCCGCTGCGGGGGATTTTAGCATAACTGTCCCCCCCGCATTATTTCCTGGGGGGATCCGACCCCCCCGTCCCCCGCGCTTCCTACGCCCGTGTATGACAGACTTGTATGACTTTAAAGGGGTTGTCCTGTTATTAAAAATGTATCCCCCATCCACAGGATGGGACTCCCTGAGCGATCTCCAGATAGGGCAGGTCTGTGGATGACAACACTGTTATGTGAGATCTGTGGATGGCACCATTATGGAGGATGTGTGGATGACATTGTTATGGGGGATCTGTGGAGGACACACTGTTATGGGGGATCTGTGGATGGCACTGTTATGGGGGATCTGTGCATGGCATTGCTATGGGGGATATGTGCATGGCATTGTTATGGGGGATCTGTGGTGGATGACACAGTTATGTGGGATTTGTGGTGGGTGACACTGCTATGGGGGGATCTGTGGTGGATGACACTGTTATGGGGGGGATCTGAGGATGACACTGTTATTGGGGGGGGATCTGAGGATGACACGGTTATTGGGGGGGGATCTGAGGATGACACTGTTATGGGGGATCTGAGGATGGCATTGTTATGGGGGATATGTGCATGGCATTGTTATGGGGGATCTGTGGAGGACACACTTATGGGGGATCTATGGATGACACACTGTTATGGGGGATCTGAGGATGACACTGTTATTGGGGAGATCTGAGAATGACACTTATTGGGGGGGGTCTGTGGTGGATGACACTGCTATGGGGGATCTGTGGTGGATGACACAGTTATGTGGGATCTGTGGTGGATGACACTGTTATGGGGGAATCTGAGGATGACACTGTTATTGGGGGGTATCTGTGGTGGATGACACTGCTATGGGGGATCTGTGGTGGATGACACTGCTATGGGGGATGTGTGGTGGATGACACTGCTATGGGGGATCTGTGGTGGATGACACTGCTATGGGGGATCTGTGGTGGATGACACAGTTATGTGGGATTTGTGGTGGGTGACACTGCTATGGGGGGATCTGTGGTGGATGACACTGTTATGGGGGGGATCTGAGGATGACACTGTTATGGGGGGATCTGAGGATGACATGGTTATTGGGGGGGGATCTGAGGATGACACTGTTATGGGGGGGATCTGAGGATGACACTGTTATGGGGGGGGGACTGAGGATGACACTGTTATTGGGGGGGGGGGACCTGAGGATGACACTGTTATTTGGGGAATCCCCCCCCCCATAACAGGGTGGGTTGTATCTGCTTTTATGATGACAGCGCCAGCGGTGCCCGTGCAGTGACTTTATTATGCTACACCCCTTCCCCCCCACTCACTGTATATAATCTTAACTATATAACTGTATATATAGTTAATAAGATTATATCCAGTGAGCGGGGGGGGGGGGGGGAGGGGTGTAGTAGAATACAGTCACACTGCACGGGCCCTGCTGTCATTACGAAAGCAAATGCGACCCCCCACCTCTTTTATTGGTGGTCATTCAGTAAATTAACCCTGTTTTGGGGGGGGGGGGTCTGTGGATGACAAATATGTGTCATGTCATCCACAGATTCTCCCCATAACAGGGTTCATTTAGTGAATGTCCACCCAAAACAGTCACATCTGCAGAGCTTTGCTTTTATATGCCTCCAACCCCCCCCCCCCTTCCCCCTCCCCCTTCCCGGCACTGTAATAATCACATTTATATTTTTTCCAACTGTCTCCCTCCCTCTCTGATATTTTGGCGCCTACTTACAAGTAAGTTATACAGAGCAGGAACTTTAGTTACTGGAGTGTACAGTCCACCAGGGCAGGCTGCCTGAGCTGAGGGAGAAGGCAGCAGGCACGGGAGAAGAACTCAGTCGGCGGGCTCTGGCGCAGCGTGACTGACTACATCATGCGCCTGCGCTGCGCCGGCCACTATGAATCAAGAAGGTGGCGCGCGGTCTGGTGCGTGATGTAGTGACTGAGTCATGGAGCTCACGCGCTGGGCCCGCCCACCGTTCTCCTGGCCGCTACCGCCGCCTGCTCTGTCCTCTCTTTGTACCCGCACAGGCTGCAGCAGCTAGCAGCGAGCGCTCGCCGGCTCGCCACTACTGGGGGTCATCATAATTTAAAGAGTCCGGCCCCTGCCTGCGCCCTGAGGCTGGAGCGCGCTGAGGCTGGAGCCTACCCAGCCTCTGTGTCGGCCCGGCCCTGCTTGTGGGCAAGGATTTAAAGTCCATCATCTACATAAAAGTCCTTCTCAACAAATTGACGGATATCAGATCCATACTTCTTCTTAGCTTCCTGGGCTGTCCTCTTTAAACCTTTGATTGCTACAGCAGGAGAGGGGCTGTTGCAGAAGACATGTACCTTCATCAGGTAATCTATAACCTCTTTATTGATGTCATTGTCCTTGTGCCAAAGGAACTCAGGTAGCTTCTGTTGTCTTCCTTGACAATAAAACAATGGAACATTTGCTGGATGTTGGCCATTACTGCAACAGGTTCTTCTCTGAAATGGATTACCACTCCAATCAGACTGTTATTTAAGCTAGGCCCTGTGAGGAGCAGGTTGTTTAGAGAAACACATTCATGCAGAGCACTGGAATCAAACACTACTCTGATTTGATTAGGCTTGCAAAGATGATACACATCAAATCATGAGAGATACCAACACTCTTCTCCTTCTTTCAGTGGGAGGGCAGGCTCCGCATAGTCCTCCCACTGAAAGTATTCTGCAAATGTATTCTGCATGAAGTCTACAAAATGTTTTTTCATTTCTGGTTTCTTTTTAAGGCTTTTAAAGGTCCGTTTTAAGGAGGAAAATCTTGTAACTACTTGCTGAAGATTGTTTAGTTGCTTTATTTTTGGAGATCGAAAAGGTAGATGCGCTACCCAACTGTTGGTATCATCTTGGATGAATTCTTTTTCCATAAGCTTCAGGAATTCTTTAGCTTCTCTTGTCAGTGCAAACTTGTCTTCCCTTGTTGAATTGAAGACTGGAACATGTTATCTTGGTGGTCATGGTGACACTTGCTGCTGTTGCTCAGTTTTAATTTCACTAAGTAATGGTGTGGGCAGGGCTGGGAATAAGTGCTGCAACCATTTGGCAATATGCCTCTGGTGTAGGAACCTCCTCTCTGTTGGATGGCATCTAATTGCACTCAACAGGTGTGGGTGAGGGTATCTGAATCCCTTGAGAGGAGCTATGACAAGTCTGCTAGCTCTTCTTCCAGAGGCCTCTGTGACACTACTGCAAGTGCCTAAGGTGTAAGGATAAGCATCTCCCTTTAAGTTGAGCAGATTGAAGAGATCTGA
Organism: Bufotes viridis; assembly: GCA_033119425.1. Classification (NCBI taxonomy): domain Eukaryota; kingdom Metazoa; phylum Chordata; class Amphibia; order Anura; family Bufonidae; genus Bufotes; species Bufotes viridis. Next base: position 360,824,139 of record CM065590.1, read on the forward strand.
TCTTGCAAGTGATCAGTTACTCTGGTTATCTAGGATGGTGTACATCTTTATAGCCCATTCTGGTTGATCCTTGGGGTACATGTTTACCAAACATATCTTTGCACATGACTTATCGCAAAATCATTCTCTACAGACTTCTGTGCATGAAGAGGACACAGTAGTAGAGTTTTCTGCTTGATCTGTAATCTCCCTGCCATGCTTTGGTGTAGGAGGGAAATATGTAGCTGGTGTAGGATTGGGTTGAGATGGGTAAAGAGCTTGCATATGGTCCTCACAGTCACATTCTATGCATTTAATAGCACTTTTACAGTCCTTAGTAACATATTCAGTAGAAGCACAACATCTAAAACATACTCCAAATTTCTTTAGAAGCTCCTTGAGTTTCTGGAGTGGATTCTTTGTGAAGCTGAAATACTTCTTGAGAGGATGTGGCTTCTTGTGAATAGGACATTGACGATTAATGTTTTCAATCCTTTCATCTTGGTTCTCCTGTCTAGAGCTCATGTTGATGTCGGAAGCAAATCAGTCTTCTTCGCTGATCCATGATCTCTATGGTTCCTGTAATAAGAACGAGGGCTGTCAAAATTAGATAGGGGTGAACCTGGACCTCTGGACTAACCATAGGAGATGTTTGGGTCATTCTTGGACTCTGCAATGTTCTTGATGCACTCACAGAAGTAGGAAAATGGAGGAAAAGAGACTTCATTCTCCCTTTTGTATCTTGACCCAAGTGCAGTCCACCTTTCTTGAAGACTGTATGGCAGCTTGGTGACTATTGGGCATACTCCATGAGTAGTGTCCATGTAACTGAGGCCAGGTAGGCAAGTGTCTGCTTTAGCCAGCTGAGTTCTTGGAATTTCTGATTGTCCTTGCCAGATATTTTTGGGAAATCTTGTAGCCATTTGAGCAAAGCTTTCTCTATGGCTTCTGAACTGCCAAAGCCTTGCTTTTTTCTCTCCCAAGCAGGCCTGCTGTTGGATTATCAATATGAAGAGATCTAAGTCTCTTGACACGTTCTGTGGACTGTGGGCCAAGCCCAGTTTTGAAGGTGCACTTCCAAGCTCTGTAGTTCTCAGGCTGATCATAGAACCTTGTGAGGCCAGTTTTAGTAAGTTCACGGCGAACTGTGAACTTTGCAAACTCTGACATGTCTGTTCTCTTTGACTTTAGGCATGGAATTGCTGGCTAGATAGCGTTGATTACATTGTTTGTGGTGTTCTGGCTAAGAGACATAGGGTAGTATGGTGCTACATAGTCATTCGTCCCTGGAGGTGGTTTAAAATCCATAGGTCTTGGCACAAGTGACCTTGGGATTATATGGCTTCCAGGAGTTAGGTGACTTGTTGGTATATTGGATTGAACCTGGACATTACTGTATTGTATTTGTCTGGGAATGGTCCCTTGTGCATGTTGGCCTGTGAAAAAGGGTCAGGACATTGTACTGATCCCTCATGCAGGGTACTAATGGAGGATCTGGGTTCCATTGCTCTGGAGGAGCATTTGTAATGACAGGGACATCTGTAGCAATCGGAGGTCCACTCTGTTACAGTCCCTTGTGCATTTAAGAGAGTCCTCCATGTCATCTTCACTTAAACTGATGCTGTCCCTGTCACTTTCACTGGCAGCTTGTTATAAAATCTTAAGGCTTGCCATAGCCGTAGTGTGTTCACATTGTTTCTCTAAAGCTTATAGTTCTGCCTTTTTGCCTTTTTGGCTACTCTAATGCGTTGTGCTTCAGCCTTCTCAGTTGTTCTGATTGCTGCTGTTACTTCTAACTCTGCCGTGTGTTGTGCAAAAGCAGCCTGTCTGTGTCTTGGTTGCCTCTGCTTCAGCACAAGCTTTTATAAGTTTCTCATTGAGCATAGAATATGTTGGTGATCGTGACTTGGATGATTACTGTGAATGTTTGGTAGACTTAAAAATGTGAGATGACGTTTCCATTTGTTGTGCAATCCTTGACGTCGTTTTCCCTTAATATTGAATACTATGCTGTCTCATTCTTGTTTAGGATACAAATATATTTCTGGCTTTTCACTATGTAAAATTCCTATACTGCACAAAGCTGTCCAAGTGCTCCTTCTAGTGGTGTCACACTGTAATCCGGCTGAAAGACAGTGGACATGTGACTGCAGCTTGAAACATTAGTAGAAAGTTCTTGTTTCCTACCTTCCAGATTCTCAAGGTAGGCTTAGCATAACTTTTTGCTCTGTAACTGGACCATGGATTGAGCTGATTGTAGTTACGGTTTATCCTAAACAGACTGTGCACTGTATTCCCTGTTAAATATAAGATAGTGTCAACTGGGCTGCTGAATAGAGTTGAGCAAACACCTGGATGTTCGGGTTCGAGAAGTTCGTGGACTCAGTGGAAGCATAAGGTGAAGGCAGAGGAGGAGGAGGAAGAATTTGCCAATGCAGCTGGGTCACCACCAACACCTCCGAAGGCAGGTTTATCATTGGCAAAATGTGGAAAAGCTTTGTCATCATGCCACAACAACCTGCACCACCAGCAGATCTGGAACATCTCAGCAGGCAGCATTGGAACAGTACAAGTACTGACTGATGGGTCTGCCTAGGGGAATAGCTACAGGGGAAGCAGGGGAAGCAACTGCTTTGGGGCCGTGACCTAGAAAGGGCCCATCCAGGAGGAGGAGGAGTAATGGACTTTGTCAGGGCCCCCTCAACAGTATTATACAATGAAATTATATACAGCGGCAGTATAGACAATGTAGAAAGCGAATGGAACAGCTGCTGGGCCTGGTCTGAGAGAGCGATCTTTAGTAGCCACAGGCATGGCGGCATGAAATGAAGGGGTTGTGCAAAAATTACTGGGGGAGGGGGGCCCTATTCAAAAATTTGATGTGGTGCCCAATCATTTCTAGCTGGTCTGGCCCATTCAACTTCTGGGTCTTCAAATTGGGCACATGTCCTGAGGTTGCCCTTTACGCCTTGGGGGTGCTGGCCTACCCTGCAGCCACTGTATTGTCTGAATGTGTGTTTAGCATGGCTGGGGGCATTATCACAGACAAGTGCAGCCGCCTGTCCGCAGACAATGTTGGCAACTAAGCTTTTGTTTATTAAAAAGAACCAGACATGGATCCCACAGGACTTGTTTGAACCTTATGCAGAATAGACATGTATACCGGCCTCACCCAACCATTGTTGTAAAATTAAAAATTAAAAAAAAAGTTATTGGAGACTACCTTTGGCTTCACAGCCAAAAAAAGCTTCATTTCAAACAAGAATGTAACCGCCAATTGTAAGTTCCCTGTCAGTTATGCAGTGCAAGGGATTGTACCTGGCAAAAATGGTAATATTTCACACAACAATTTAAAATCTATCCTTTGCCGGACAGTAGTAAACTTGTCCAGCCACAGCTGAAATCAATAATTTACGGTATTGCTATTTTGGCAATTAAATTTCACCCCAGAACAAAAGCGATTCTTTGACAGACACTATGAAACTTGTCCAGCTACAGCTGAAACCCCAGATTTACTGTATTTCTATTTTTGCAACTGATTTTCACCCCAGAAAAAACATATATCCTTTTACGGACAGATTTAAACTAGGCCTGCAACAGCTGGAACACCAGATTTACTGTATTTCTATTTTCGCAACTGTATTTCACCACAGAACAAATACTATCCTTTAACAGACACTAGGGAAATTGTCCAGCCACAGCTGGAACACCAGATTCAGGGTATTGCTATTTTGGCAATTGAATTTAACCCCAGAACAAAATCTTTCCTTTGACGGATACCATTAAACTTGTTCAGTCACAGCTGGAACACCAGATTTACTGTATTTCTATTTTTGCAACTGTATTTCACCACAGAACAAAATCTATCCTTTGACGGACACTAGGGAAATTGTCCAGTCACATCTGGAACACCAGATTCAGGGTATTGCCATTTTGGCAATTAAATTTAACCCCAGAAAATAATATACCCTTTTAAGGACAGATTTAAACTAGGCCTGCAACAGCTGGAACACTAGATTCACAGTATTTCTATTTTTGAAACTGAATTTCACCGCAGAAAATAATATACCCTATGAGGACACTAATAAACTTGTCCAGTCACAGCTGGAACACCAGATTTATGGTATTTCTATTTTGGCAACTGAATTTCACCCCAGAAAATAATAAATCCTTTGCCGGACACTATTAAACTTGGCCAGCCACTGCTGGGACACCAGATTTACGGTATTTCTATTTTTGAAACTGAATTTCACAGCAGAAAATAATATATCCTATGACTGACACTATGAAACTTGTGCAGTCACAGCTGGAACACCAGATTTACGTTATTTCTATTTTTGTAACTGAATTTCACCCCAGAAAAAAATATATCCATTGCCGGACACTATTAAACTTGTTCAGTCACAGCTTGAACACCAGATTTACGATATTTCTATTCTGGCAACTGAATTTCACCCCAGAAAATAATAAATCCTTTGCTGGACACTATTAAACTTGTCCAGCCACTGCTTGGACTCCAGATTTACAATATTACCATTTTGGAAATTGAATATTACCCCAGAAAAAAATATATCCTTTGCCAAACACTGTTACACTTGTCCAGCCACAGCTGGAACACCAGATTTATGGTATTTATATTTTTGAAACTGAATTTTTTTGCAGAAAATAATATATCCTATGACGGACACTATTAAACTTATTCAGCCACAGCTGGAACAGCATATTTACGGTATTTCTATTTTGGCAAATGAATTTCACCCCAGAAAATAATAAATCCTTTGCCAGACACTATTAAACTTGGCCAGCCACTGCTGGGACACCAGATTTACGGTATTTATATTTTTGAAACTGAATTTCACCGCAGAAAATAATATATCCTATGACGGACACTATTAAAATTGTCCAGTCACAGCTTGAACACCAGATTTACGGTATTTCTATTTTGGCAACTGAATTTCCCCCCAGAAAATAATAAATCCTTAGCCGGACAATATTAAACTGGGCCAGCCACTGCTGGGACACCAGATTTATGGTATTGCTATTTTGGCAACTGAATTTCACCCCAAAAAATAATAAATCCTTTGCCGGACACTATTAAACTTGGCCAGCCAATGCTGGGACAACAGATTTATGATATTGCTATTTTGGCAATTGAATTTCACCCTAGAAAAAAATATATCCTTTGCCGGACACTATTAAACTTAGCCAGCCACACCTGCAACCACTGAAATTCAGTTGTTAAAATAGAAGATTTACAGTATTTCTATTTTTTAACAGCAGAAAATAATATATCCTATGACGGACACTATGAAACTTGTCCAGTCACAGCTGGAACACCAGATTTACGGTATTTCAATTTTGACAACTGAATTTCACCCCAGAAAATAATAAATCCTTTGCCGGACACTATGAAACTTGTCCAGTCACAGCTGGAGCACCAGATTTACTGTATTTCTATTTTAACAACTGAATTTCACCCCAGAAAATAATACATCCTTTGCTGGACACTATGAAACTTGTCCAGTCACAGCTGGAGCACCAGATTTACGGTATTTCTATTTTGGCTATTGAATTTCACACAGAAAAAAATACATCCTGTGCCGGACACTATTAAACTTGGCCAGCCACAGCTGCAACCACTGATTTATGGTATTGCTATTTTGGCAATTGAATTTCACCACAGAAAAAAATATATCCTTTGCCAGACACTATTAAACTTGTCTAGCCACAGCTGGAACACCATATTTACGGTATTTATATTTTTGAAACTGAATTTCACCGCAGAAAATAATATATCCTATGACGGACACTATGAAACTTGTCCAGTCACAGCTGGAAAATTAGATTTACGGTATTTCTATTTTGACAACTGAATTTCACCCCAGAAAATAATAAATCCTTTGCCGGACACTATTAAACTTGGCCAGCCACTGCTGGGACAACAGATTTATGATATTGCTATTTTGGCAATTGAATTTCACCACAGAAAAAAATGTATATTTTGCCAGACACTATTAAACTTAGCCAGCCACAGCTCGAACACCAGATTTACGGTATTTCTATTTTTGCAACTGAATTTCGTCCTAGAAAAAAATATATCCTTTGCCGGACACTATTAAACTTGTCCAGCCACAGCTGGAACACCTGATTTACGATGTTTCTATTTTGGCAACTGATTTTCACCCCAGAAAATAATAAATCCTTTAACGGACACTATTAAATTTGTCCAGTCACAGCTGGAATACCAGATTTACGGTATTTTTATTTTTGAATCTGAATTTCACTGCAGAAAATAATATATCCTATGACGGACACTATTAAACATGTCCAATCATAGCTGGAACACCAGATTTACTGTATTTCTATTTTGGCAACTGATTGTCACCCCAGAAAATACTTAATCCTTTACCGGACACTATTAAACTTGTCCAGTCACAGCTGGAACACCAGATTTAAGGTATTTCTATTTTGTCAACTTAATTTCACCCCAGAAAATAATAAATCCTTTGCCGGACACTATGAAACTAATCCAGTCACAGCTGAAACACCAGATTTACGTTATTTATATTTTGGCAACAGAATTTCACCCCAAAAAAATAATAAATCCTTAGCCGTACACAATTAAACTTGGCCAGCCACAGCTGGGACACCACATTTATGGTATTGCTTTTTTGGCAATTGAATTTCACCCCAGAAAAAATTATATCCTTTGCCAGACACTATGAAACTTGTCCAGTCACAGCTGGAACACCAGATTTACCTTATTTCTATTTTTGCAACTGAATTTCACCCCAGAAAAAAAAATATCCTTTGGCGGACTCTATTAAACTTGTGCAGTCACAGCTTGAACACCAGATTTACGTTATTACTATTTTGGCAACTGAATTGCACCCCAGAAAATAATAAATCCTTTGCTGGACACTATTAAACTTGGCCATTCACTGCTGGGACACCAGATTTACGATATTGCTATATTGGCAATTGAATTTCACCCCAGAAAAAAATATATCCTTTGCCGGACACTATTAAATTTGGCCAGCCACAACTGCAACCACTGATTTATGGTATTGCTATTTTGGCAATTGAATTTCACCACAGAAAAATATATATCCTTTGCCAAACACTATTACACTTGTCCAGCCAAAAGCTGTAACACCAAATGTACGGTATTGATATTTTTTAAACTGAATTTCACCGCAGAATATAATATATCCTATGACGGACACTATGAAACTTGTTCAGTTACAGCTGGAACAGGAGATTTATGGTATTTCTATTTTGGCAACTGAATTTCACCGCAAAAAAAAATAAATCCTTTGCTGGACACTATTTTACTTGGCCAGCCACTGCTGGGACACCAGATTTATGATATTGCTATTTTGGCAATTAAATTAAACTTAATTATCACAATAACTGATATGGAGTATAACGTCCACGTCAATAAAGAATTTATCAGCCTGAAAGGACGTTTAAAATGAAAACAAAAAATATTTTATTCTTGATACAATGTTAAAATGCAGTGAAATGGGGTAAAGTTCACTTTAATTGCTATCAGGCTATAGAGACCAGTGGGTAAGAATGGGATACATTAAATACCATGTACTTCCCACAGCCTCACTAAGGTATCAGATATATCTGACAGGGGCTCCTGTATCGGAGGGTCCCCCCCGCAAATAAATTGCAACCGTAGTATTGATAGAATGACTATAGTTATGTGCCTAAAAGCACTCTCCTATAAGGTGTGCACAGGGGTTATTTCGTGTTTGTCAGGTAGTGCACAATGAGGCTTAATCTGCACTCTGCCTCCGGATCACAGTTCAATTGGTGCTACTAGTTATTCCCCAAATAATAGGTGTAGCATCCTGTAATTATGACTGGTCTTGATCACTTATGTGCAACCACCTCAGATGAACTAAATGCTGGTGGTTATCAATATCTCCACCGCAAACCCCTCATGCACACACACTATAAACTAATAGTCAGCAGCTGCTTGACCTGACACCACACTGAACACACACCTTGCATCTCATGTGTGCATTAACGAGCACCAGCACATACATTCATTCATTTCTGATGTGATCTCGCTATGCTCAACGCGTTTCTGTGTGGTTAGTATCGCACCACACTTCCTCAGGAGCTAATATCAGATAAGACTAGCTGTTGCCTGTCTAAGTTAGCAGGCTCTGCACAGTTGTGTGTCAGAGCTCCGGCGCTGTAGTGGCCGTGTCGGGCCGCTCACACGCCGGAAATATATCACTTATCCCCCGCCTGCCGGAGGGGAGGAAGCGCTGACGTCAGGCCAATCAGGAATAGGGCGTGGCTAAAGCGTACGCCCCCAATCGGGCTCTCGTCACTGTTGCGGTTTCACCCATCACCAGAGGCGAATACATAACGGTACAGGGGAAATTAGCTGCGGTTACAGAATTTGTCCCATAATTAGTCATTCCGAATCATTCAGGATAACGATCCCTATTGAAGTGTCCTAAGACCTGTTTAATGATCATGTCTGTAACGTGACTGGTCCATGCATAATAATGCCAATGTCATAATGTGGTGTACTGCTGTTCTATACGTAAGAACGGGAACGACCTGACCCCGTCTTTAAAACCATCATATAGGCCAACCTTGGGAAAGATATAGACCCGAAATATAAATAGTCTACATACTATTAGATACCTGAATGTATAGGTAGGTAGGTGCCGGTATCTGATACTCCGCATTTAATCATTATCACTCCGGGCAGAGTCTCACCCCTTCCAAACCCACATCACAGGTCGCGGGACAGACCCATATGGGTGTATGTATCTATTTACACCCTGGTATAGCAGACCATATGCCTCTCATAGCTAGATAAAACAGGTAAATGACAGGGCCTCATTCAGCCCTTTTGGGCTAACCGTCTGTAACCTGAAGATCCAATTCGCTTCTTTGCGGAGGAGGGGTATATCAACATCTCCTCCCGCAATGACTTTTGCAATACATGGATCCCTTGGACTTTCAGTCCCGTCACTACACCACCATGGCATTCATTCACATGACGCGCTACCGGTGTGTCACGTTTGTTTCTAACGTCCAGAAGGTGCTCACCAACCCTCCTTCTTAGTTCACGTTTTGTCTTCCCCACGTACTGCAAACCGCAGCAGCACGTGAGCAGATAAATGACACACATAGAAGTGCACCTAATGAGGGAGTTGATTCTAAACCGTTCACCTGTCACAAAGCTTGTAAAGTACTGTCCCTTCTGGATATGGCCACATATAATACAGCCCCCACAGGGAAAAGAGCCCCTGGCTGATGTCTTTAGCCAGGAACTCTGCGTGGGACGTTCATAGAGACTATGCACCAGGCGATCACGGAGGTTGGCATTACGCCGATATGTAATAGCTGGACGCGTGGGCAAAGTTGGGCCTATGTCAGGATCAGACTGTAGGACTGGCCAATGCTTGGACAAGACATCGCGAATCTCACGGTGAGCCTTGTCAAAGGTGGCAGTAATCCTAACAATGTCCGTTTCTTGTGGTTTCTGTTTTGGGACTAATAATTCAGTGCGATTGGCATACATCGCATGATGGTATGCATCCCTAAGCGGTTTTGTAGGGTAACCCCTATTACGGAACCTAGTTCTCAGTTCCGAGGCAGCCGCCTTAAATGAGCCAATCTCGGAACAGTTTCTCCTGGCTCTCAGATACTGGCCTTTCGGAATGCCACTTCTCAGGGCCAGGGGTGTCCACTTTCCCAATGAAGGAGACTATTGGTGGCGGTTTTCTTCCGGAATAGGCAAGTACTGAGTTTCCTATCCGGTCCAATTGATATAGTTAGATCCAAGAATGTTATCTGGCTTGCATTTATCTCAGATGTAAAGAAAAGCCCCAGATCATTTACATTCAGTTCCGCCACAAACACATCAAAGGACTCCTTTGATCCTTTCCATAGCAACAGGACATCATCTATGAAACGGATCCAAAGCTGTATGGACGGGAGATGGTGTTCCATGCAGTCACCAAAAACGACTTCCCTCTCCCACCAGCCCAGGTAAAGGTTCGCAAGGTCGGGGCACAGGGACTGCCCATAGCGACCCCCTGAGCTGGTGGAAGATACGTCCGTCGAAAATAAACACATTGTGTGTCAGTATGAACCTCAAGAGATCCATCACTAGTAGGTTATGGCGTTGATGATGTTCACCCCTCTGGCGGAGAAAATCCTCCACAGCCCGACACCCCTTGTCATGGGGTATCGAGCTGTAGAGGGCCTCAACGTCCAGACTGGCCAGCCAGACATCCTCCTCGCACTGTATCCCTTCAATCCGCTGCAGCACATCCATTGTGTCTCGGGCATAGGAGGGTAACTCCTCAACAAAGGGACGTAAAATAAGGTCCACATAGGTACTTACAAATGAGGTAAGACTCCTATGCCCGAGACTATCGGTCTACCTTTTAAATGATTGCCCTGCTTGTGTAACTTAGGCAGACTATAGAAGGTGGCGAGAGTAGGATGCCTGGGGAGCAAATAGTTGTACTCAGCCTTGCTGATAAGAAGGTCATCACGAGCCCAATTCAGCAACGACTGAAGCTCTTCCTTAAATGTGGGGGTGGGGTCGCAAGGTAAGCGACTATATGTGTCTGCATCTTCCAATAGTCTAAGGCACATGGCATGATACTGCTGATGGTCCATCACTACAATGTTGCCTCCCTTATCGGATGGCTTTATGACAATGTTTCGATTTTGTTCCAGATCTACCAATGCCATACGTTCCTCTGGACTCAAATTATCCGGCCCACAATAACGACCCTCCATTTTTTGGAGGTCTCTCGTGACCAGATATACAAAGGTGTCTATAGGTGTATTGTCATTCAAGGGTGGAAATAATTTTGACGGATTTCTAAGTGTAGTGTATGGACCAATGCCCGCATCCATTGTATTTGCCTCACTTAGTCCCGCCAATAGCCTTACTCCTTCCAGATCATCGGATTCAATACCCAACTCTTGACATTGCCTTTTATCCTGCATCTTAAAAAATTTCTTCCATTTCATCTTTCTCGCATACAAATGAATGTCCTTAACCCAGTTAAATAGATTAAATTTCTGGAGGGGTACAAATGATAAGCCCTTTTGTAAAACTTGCAACTGGGATGTAGTCAGTGGGTATGTAGACAAATTAACAATGCAAGCCAGATAACATTCTTGGATCTAACTATATCAATTGGACCGGATAGGAAACTCAGTACTTGCCTATTCCGGAAGAAAACCGCCACCAATAGTCTCCTTCATTGGGAAAGTGGACACCCCCTGGCCCTGAGAAGTGGCATTCCGAAAGGCCAGTATCTGAGAGCCAGGAGAAACTGTTCCGAGATTGGCTCATTTAAGGCGGCTGCCTCGGAACTGAGAACTAGGTTCCGCAATAAGGGTTACCCTACAAAACCGCTTAGGGATGCATACCATCATGCGATGTATGCCAATCGCACTGAATTATTAGTCCCAAAACAGAAACCACAAGAAACGGACATTGTTAGGATTACTGCCACCTTTGACAAGGCTCACCGTGAGATTCGCGATGTCTTGTCCAAGCATTGGCCAGTCCTACAGTCTGATCCTGACATAGGCCCAACTTTGCCCACGCGTCCAGCTATTACATATCGGCGTAATGCCAACCTCCGTGATCGCCTGGTGCATAGTCTCTATGAACGTCCCACGCAGAGTTCCTGGCTAAAGACATCAGCCAGGGGCTCTTTTCCCTGTGGGGGCTGTATTATATGTGGCCATATCCAGAAGGGACAGTACTTTACAAGCTTTGTGACAGGTGAACGGTTTAGAATCAACTCCCTCATTAGGTGCACTTCTATGTGTGTCATTTATCTGCTCACGTGCTGCTGCGGTTTGCAGTACGTGGGGAAGACAAAACGTGAACTAAGAAGGAGGGTTGGTGAGCACCTTCTGGACGTTAGAAACAAACGTGACACACCGGTAGCGCGTCATGTGAATGAATGCCATGGTGGTGTAGTGACGGGACTGAAAGTCCAAGGGATCCATGTATTGCAAAAGTCATTGCGGGAGGAGATGTTGATATACCCCTCCTCCGCAAAGAAGCTAATTGGATCTTCAGGTTACAGACGGTTAGCCCAAAAGGGCTGAATGAGGCCCTGTCATTTACCTGTTTTATCTAGCTATGAGAGGCATATGGTCTGCTATACCAGGGTGTAAATAGATACATACACCCATATGGGTCTGTCCTGCGACCTGTGATGTGGGTTTGGAAGGGGTGAGACTCTGCCCGGAGTGATAATGATTAGATGCGGAGTATCAGATACCGGCACCTACCTACCTATACATTCAGGTATCTAATAGTATGTAGACTATTTATATTTCGGGTCTATATCTTTCCCAAGGTTGGCCTATATGATGGTTTTAAAGACGGGGTCAGGTCGTTCCCGTTCTTACGTATAGAACAGCAGTACACCACATTATGACATTGGCATTATTATGCATGGACCAGTCACGTTACAGACATGATCATTAAACAGGTCTTAGGACACTTCAATAGGGATCGTTATCCTGAATGATTCGGAATGACTAATTATGGGACAAATTCTGTAACCGCAGCTAATTTCCCCTGTACCGTTATGTATTCGCCTCTGGTGATGGGTGAAACCGCAACAGTGACGAGAGCCCGATTGGGGCGTACGCTTTAGCCACGCCCTATTCCTGATTGGCCTGACGTCAGCGCTTCCTCCTCCGGCAGGCGGGGGATAAGTGATATATTTCCGGCGTGTGAGCGGCCCGACACGGCCACTACAGCGCCGGAGCTCTGACACACAACTGTGCAGAGCCTGCTAACTTAGACAGGCAACAGCTAGTCTTATCTGATATTAGCTCCTGAGGAAGTGTGGTGCGATACTAACCACACAGAAACGCGTTGAGCATAGCGAGATCACATCAGAAATGAATGAATGTATGTGCTGGTGCTCGTTAATGCACACATGAGATGCAAGGTGTGTGTTCAGTGTGGTGTCAGGTCAAGCAGCTGCTGACTATTAGTTTATAGTGTGTGTGCATGAGGGGTTTGCGGTGGAGATATTGATAACCACCAGCATTTAGTTCATCTGAGGTGGTTGCACATAAGTGATCAAGACCAGTCATAATTACAGGATGCTACACCTATTATTTGGGGAATAACTAGTAGCACCAATTGAACTGTGATCCGGAGGCAGAGTGCAGATTAAGCCTCATTGTGCACTACCTGACAAACACGAAATAACCCCTGTGCACACCTTATAGGAGAGTGCTTTTAGGCACATAACTATAGTCACTCTATCAATACTACGGTTGCAATTTATTTGCGGGGGGGACCCTCCGATACAGGAGCCCCTGTCAGATATATCTGATACCTTAGTGAGGCTGTGGGAAGTACATGGTATTTAATGTATCCCATTCTTACCCACTGGTCTCTATAGCCTGATAGCAATTAAAGTGAACTTTACCCCATTTCACTGCATTTTAACATTGTATCAAGAATAAAATATTTTTTGTTTTCATTTTAAACGTCCTTTCAGGCTGATAAATTCTCAATTAAATTAAACCCCAGAAAAAAATATATCCTTTGCTGGATACTATTAAACTTGGCCAGCCACTGCTGGGACACCAGATTTACGGTATTGCTATTTTGGCAGTTGAATTTCACCCCATAAAAAAAAATATCCTTTGCCAGACACTATTAAACTTGTCCAGCCACAGCTGGAACACCAGATTTATGGTATTGCTATGTTGGCAATTGAATTTAACCCCAGAAAAAAAAATATCCTTTTCCGGACACTATTAAACTTGGCCAGCCACTGCTGCGACACCAGATTTATGATATTGATATTTTGGCAATTGAATTTCACCCCAGAAAAAAATATATCCTTTTCCGGAAACTATTAAACTTGGCCAGCCACTGCTGGGACACCAGATTTATGGTATTTCTATTTTGGCAATTAAATTTAACCCCAGAAAAAAATATATCCTTTTCCGGACAATATTAAACTTGTCCAGCCACAGCTGGAACACCAGATTTACGGTATTTATATTTTTGAAACTGAATTTCACCGCAGAAAATAATATATCCTATGACGGGCACTATGAAACTTGTCCAGTCACGGCTGGAACACCAGATTTACGTTTTTTCTATTTTGGCAACTAAATTTCACCCCAGAAAATAATAAATCCGTTGCCGGGCACTATTAAACTCGGCAAGCCACTGCTGGGACACCAGATTTACGATATTGCTATTTTGGCAAATGAATTTCACCCTAGAAAAAAATATATCCTTTGCCGGACACTACTAAACTTGGCCAGCCACAGCTGCAACCATCGATTTATGGTAATGCTTTTTTGGCAATTAAATTCCACCCCAGAAAATAATATACCCTTTTACGGACTGATGTAAACTAGATCTACAACATCTGGAACACTAGATTTACGGTATTTCTATTTTTGAAACTGAATTTCACAGCAGAAAATAATATATCCTATGACGGACACTATGAAACTTGTCCAGTCACAGCTGGAACACCAGATTTACGGTATTTCTATTTTGACAACTGAATTTCACCCCAGAAAAAAATAAATCCTTTGCCGGACAATATTAAACTTGGCCAGCCACTGCTGTGACACCACATTTATGGTATTGCTTTTTTGGCAATTGAATTTCACCCCAGAAAAAAATATATCCTTTGCCAGACACTATTAAACTTGTCCAGCCACAGCTGGAACACCAGATTTACGGTATTTTTATTCTTGAAACTGAATTTCCCCGTAGAAAATAATATATCCTATGACGGATACTATGAAACTTGTCCAGTCACAGTTTGAACACCAGATTTACGGTATATCTATTTTGGCAACTTAATTTCCCCCCAGAAAATAATAAGTCCTTAGCAGGACACTATTAAACTTTGCCAGCCACTGCTGGGACACCAGATTTACAGTATTGCTATTTTGGCAACTGAATTTCACCCCAGAAAATAATAAATCCTTTGCCGGACACTATTAAACTTGGCCAGCCACTGCAGGGACACCAGATTTACTATATTGCTATTTTGGCAATTGAATTTCACCCCCTAAAAAAAAAAAAACTTTTCCGGACACTATTCAACTTGGCCAGCCACAGCTGCAACCACTGATTTATGGTATTGCTATTTTGGCAATTGAATTTCACCCCAGAAAAAAATATATCCTTTGCCAGACACTATTAAACTTGGGCAGCCACAGCTGCAACCACTGATTTATGGTATTGCTATTTTGGCAATTAAATTTCACCCCAGAAAAAAATATACCCTTTTACCGACAGATTTAAACTAGGCCTGCAACATCTGGAACACCAGATTTATGGTATTTCTATTTTTGAAACTGAATTTCACCGCAGAAAATAATATATCCTATGATGGACACAATGAAACTTGTCCAGTCAAAGCTTGAACACCCGATTTGCGGTATATCTATTTTGGCAACTGAATTTCACTCTAGAAAATAATAAATCCTTTGCTGGACACTATTAAACTTGGCCAACCACTGCTTGGACACCAGATTTACAATATTGCTATTTTGGCAATTAAATTTCACCCAAAAAAAAAAAAAAATCCTTTGCCGGACACTATTATACATGGCCAGCCACAGCTGCAACCACTGATTTATGGTATTGCTATTTTGGCAATTGAATTTCACCACAGAAAAAAATAAATCCTTTGCCAGACACTATTAAACTTGGCCAGCCACTGCTGGGACACCAGATTTACGGTATTGCTATTATGGCAATTGAATTTCACCCCCGAAAAAAATATATCTTTTGCCAGACACTATTAAACTTGTCCAGCAACAGCTGGAACACCAGATTTACGGTATTTATAGTTTGGCAACTGTATTTCACCCCAGAAAATAATAAATCCTTAGCCAGACACTATTAAACTTGGCCAGCCACTGCTGGGACACCAGGTTTACGGTATTGCTATTTTGGCAATTGAATTTTACCCCAGAAAAAAATATATCCTTTGCCAGACACTATTAAACTTGTCTAGCCACAGCTGGAACACCATATTTACGGTATTTATATTTTTGAAACTGAATTTCACCGCAGAAAATAATATATCCTATGACGGACACTATGAAACTTGTCCAGTCACAGCTGGAACACCAGATTTACTTTATTTCTATTTTGGCAACTGAATTTTACCCCAGAAAATAATAAATCCTTTGCTGGACACTTTGAAACTTGTCTAGTCACAGCTGGAACACCAGATTTACGGTATTTCTATTTTGGCAACTGAATTTCACCGCAAAACATAATGAATCCTTAGCCGGACACTATTAAACTTGGCCAGCCACTGCTGGGACACCAGATTTATGATATTGCTATTTTGGCAATTGAATGTCACCCCAGAAAAAAATATATCCTTTGCCGGACACTATTAAACTTGGCCAGCCAATGCTGCGACACCAGATTTACGGTATTGCTATTTTGGCAATTGAATTTCACCCCAGAAAAAAAAAATATCCTATGCCGGACACTTTTAAACTTGTCCAGTCACAGCTGGAACACTAGTTTTGCGGTATTTCTATTTTCGGAACTGAATTTCACCACAGAAAATAATATATCCTATGACGGACACTATGAAACTTGTCAAGTCACAGCTGGAACACCAAATTTACGGTATTGCTATTTTGGCAATTGAATTTCACCCCAGAACAAAATATATCCTTTGCCGGACACTATTATACTTTGCCAGCCACTGCTGGGACACCAGATTTAGGGGATCGCTATTTTGGCAATTGAATTTCACCACAGAAAAAAATCTATCCTTTGCCAGACAGCAGACAGTATTACACTTGGCTAGCCACAGCTGGAAGAATAGATTTAGGGGATTGCTATTTTGGCAATTGAATTTAACCCCTCAATAAAATACAGAAATTTCTATCCTAAGTTTCTAGGGGTGACAATAAGCACAGCCAAGCCCCTGATGTAGGATATAGCAAAAAAATAAATAAAATAGTATTGATGGATTGATGGACTTTGTGGCAGCTTGTGCTGGTGCACCACAAGACACAAAATGGCCGCCAATCACCCCAGAAAAAAAGTGACAGAAAAACGCTCTGTGCAGACTAAAAACCAGTGAGCAATTAACTAGCAGAAGTTGAATGTTTCACAGCTTTAGATCGATCACTTCATTAGGTGTTTTTGCTGAGTTTTCCCTGCCTAATCTCGCCATCACATCAGCTGCGTCCTATCCCTACACTATTTAGATCAGAGTGACGTGCGGCGCTACGTGACTCCAGCTTAAATAGAGGCTGGGTCACATGCTGCACTTGGCCAATTACAGCCATGTCATTAGTAGGCATGGCTGTGATGGCTTCTTAAGGTAAGAATTAAAACGCTAGCTGATTGGCTGCTGTGCAGCCCTACAGAAAGCGGGAAGAAATCACCGAACAACGGACACGAACCCGAACGTTTTGAAAATGTTCGGGTCCGGGTCCCGAACACCCCAAAATTCAGTTCGGGTTCGCTCATCCCTACTGCTGAAGTATGTAGAAGAACTGCGAATTTATGAATATACAACATTACAGCAGGTGAAAAGATGATCTTTTGTCAGAGTTTAGCAGGAGATGTCTAGTCACACCAAGAGGTAGATAACAATGCACTAGAGTCAGGAATAAGGGTAAAAGTAATAGATAGGGTGGATAGCAGTGGCATAGCGTGGGTTGCCAGCACCCGGGGCAAGACAAAAATTGCGCTCCCCCCACCCTGTGGGCACACCCCTTTTAACAGATAATGTAGTAGATCACTTGCAGTCCTGTGTTACACCACAGATAACACAGTTCTAACTCTCTGAGTACACATAATGTAGTAGATGTCACTTGCAGTCCTATGTTACACCACAGATAACACAGTTCTTAGTCTCTGAGTACACATAATGTAGTAGATGTCACTTGCAGTCCTATGTTACACCACAGATAACACAGTTCTAACTCTGAGTACAGATAATGTAGTAGATGTCACTTGCAGTCCTATATACACCACAGATAACATAGTGATAACGTAATGAGTACAGATAATGTAGTAGATGGATGGGAGGCCCCAGAATTTAGAACACGCACAGTGTGACCTGAAGTCTGGGGCCAGGATGCAGCAGAGTGGGCAAAATTCTATATCCACCCTCCCCCCAAACCCTACCGTAAACAGATATGTGGATGGACATTACTATATACAGTAGAATACAGCAGCACATACCTCATACATCCAGTGACATCTCCTGTGATGTAGACTTTCCTCAGAGTCTTCATTGGGAGATAAGACCGCCATGACATCTTCTTTCAGTCCCTTTTCGTCTCTGCAGAGTTTCATAGAAAAAAATGTAGGTTCCTCACTTTTACTATCGTCGTCCTCTTCCTCCTGGTGCCTCAACACTGTCATCTTGCTGCCCCCCAATACTGAGCTAGAGCCATACAGATAGACCCACATTCCCCAAAATATTATTCCCCCTGTATATTATAATGGCCACCCTCTTTATTATTAGTACAATGCCCCCTCTTTATTATTAATCTAATAGCCTCCTCTTTATTAGTTAATGTAATGGCCCCCTCTATTAGTAATATAATGGCCCCCTCTTTTAGTCATATAATGGCCCCCCTCTATTAGTCATATAATGGCCCCCCTCTATTAGTCATATAATGGCCCCCCTCTATTAGTCATATAATGGCCCCCCTCTATTAGTCATATAATGGCCCCCTCTATTAGTAATATAATGGGCACCACTATTAGTAATGTAATGGCCCTTCTATTAGTAATGTAGTGGGCCCCTCTATTAGTATTGTAATGGCCCCCTCTATTAGTAATGTAATGGGCCCCTCTATTAGTAATGTAATGGGCCCCTCTATTAGTAATGTAATGGCCCCCTCTATTAGTACTGTAATGGGCCCCTCTATTAGTAATGTATGGCCCCCTCTTTGTTGTTAATATAGTGGCCATTCTTAGTATGATGTCCTCAGCTAGGTGGTCCTCCCCTCTGCTGCCCCCCACCCCCATAGTGCCCCCAGTAACTCTGCAATTATGGTTGGCCTTTTATTAATCATATACTGCGGCACCTGCCCACCCCACCACACCTAACACTCAGGCTCAGGGAGCCGAGTGACACACACTAACCCCTCAGTCACAGCACAGAAGTCGACCGTAGGGCAGCTGCCTGTGGTGTCTGGCTCTGAACATCTGAAGCAGAAGTGCGGCAATGATCTTCTCCACACTGTATTTCCTGCCTGGAAGGTGGGCGGAGCCAGCCTATCATTGAAGTGCTGTGCGCCGCACAGTGTGCACCCTGGTCTCCCTGCTCTGGGTAGTGCGGCAGGGAGAAAAGCAACAGCGATTTCAGATTTTGTTTCCCCCGGCGGCTAGCACCCCCCTGCAGTCTGGCGCCCATGGCAATTCCCCCCCCCCCCCGCGCGCTACTCCCCTGGTGGATAGACACAGGAAGGTAGCTGGGACAAACTTGTAAAAAGGCAAACTGAATACATGCTTAAACGGCAATGTACAATAACATGAGTCTAGGGACATGACACCAGATCTCCAAATTAATTCTGTCACGGTAGGTAGGTAAGCGAGGAAATTACCGAACACAGGAAAACAAACAGAACAAATGACTAGGCCCAAAAGCTAGGGAGAAAAGGGTCACCTCCTAGCGATCCCTAAAACTTTTCCTAAACTGCTATGCCCACGTGCATACCCTAATGGTGGATATGCACATGCCCTCGTGCCTAAATCTGTACACCCTGGGCAAACCCTAAGCTGTAGGGAAAAGGGAAGAGGCAACCTGCTTCTTCAAACCTTGAGGAAGCAAGCGTCTCCCTAAAGGCCTAGATAAAAGACAAAATAAGAAATAACAGAGAGGACTTATCTAGAGCAGAGCTGGAGCAGACAATCCACCACACATGCAGAGCTCACAGGAAAGAAGTATAACCCACACAGGCCAATGGGAGAAGGAGGGATAAGTAGCCTTACTAACAATCAAACCCAGTACACCTGAGGGAAGGTGGATCCAGCTCAAACCCTAACCAAAACAAACAGAGAAGTCAGACATGTGCAGCCAGTCTGACAGACCTCCGCACATTCACAGGGCAGGGCGTGACAGTACCCCGCCTTCTACGGGTGACCTCTGGACACCCGTACAAACTTTATCCGTGTGTGCCTAACATCAGTAGCCGGAACCCACATTATTTCCTCGGGACCTGAAGAACACGTGAGTCGCGAATCCTAGAGATCTCAAACTCCAAATTGCCCTCCACCAGGACAGGGGGAGGTGGCAATGGAGATGGTTCCACAGGTTCCACATATTTCTTCAATAAGGACCTGTGAAACACATTATGGATCTTCCAGGTCTGCGGAAGATCCAGACGAAACGCCACCGGGTTGTCAATAGCAGAGATTTTGTAAGGACCAATAAATCTCTGCTATTGACAACCCGGACCAATTTCCAAGATGGTATCTTCAGCTTAATGTTTTTAGTGGACAACCACAACGAATCACCCACACACAGGTCCGCACCAGTCATACGTCTCCTGTCAGCCATCCGTCTATATCTTTCACCCATCTTTTCCAAATTAACTTGGATCTTCCGCCAGATAGATGACAAGGCGGAAGAGAATTGTATGATTTTACTATTGCATGACGTAAAGTCATGATTTTATGAAAGACACGGAGGCGAGTATTGCTTAACCCTTTCTTTACTGATCCATATAGCAGCAAAGACAATCAGAATAAAAGAAACAAGTGCAACCATGGCAACAACTCCACCCACGGTCCCCTATATAAGGACCCTCCTGGATAGGACTCCTCCTCTTTCTTTGCGAAACTGGCTTCACGATTCTGCAAAATCTTCCGTAGCCGAAGAAAACGAGGTCCTCCCGAACTGGACGACCGCAGCCAGAACTGTAGCTGCCAAACTTTAACTGGTCAACGTCGAACGAGTGGTCCACTTCCATCCCATGTCAGACTCCGCAGACCAATTCAGGAACCGCCTGCAAAGGAAGGGAACAATGTACCGAAGCGTAAGCGATAGTTATGCCAAACACAGCATGACGTATACAATACACAAGACATTAGGAGTGAAACTACACCAGGATCACAAAACACACCTGCCCTACAGATAACACCATAAACAAAGAAGGGTAGGCAATCAACAAGGGTGGGCAATACTCGCCTCCGTGTCTTTCATAAAATCATGACTTTACGTCATGCAATAGTAAAATCCAATTTTATATCGGAGACACGGAGGCTCCTATTGCAAGTTTAAAGCTGCGCAATAACAGCCGAAAAAGCGTGAGAAGTAGGGCGAAAGTAAAATTCGCTGAAGGTGGAAACCCGAGACCAGTCCGCCAAACGCATAATATCTTCCAGCTTAGCGCCCGCTACCGATATGGATGTCGCTGCGGCGCCCCGCACCGAGTGCGCGGTAAAAACCGAAGTGTCTATCCCAGAGAGGGATAGAATCCACTTCACCCAGCGGGAAAGAGTCACGCTGGCGACCGGGGAAAAGGGTCGTCGAAAGGATATGAACAGTTGAGGAGAGCTGCGAGGGCGTAGCGAACTGGTGCGTGATTCATACTCGCGCAGGCAAGCAACGGGGCATAGTTGGGGCGAAGCCGGAAAGGATGGGTAAGATACAGACCTAATGTTAGTTTTGGTACGACGGGTGATGTTAAATGTCACCCCTTCCGGAGTAAAGTAGCGGGCGTCAAAGTCCAACGCCTGCACATCCGATACCCGTTTGCACGATATGAGACACAGTAAGGTCACCAGTTTTGCGGACAGCTGACGAAGCGTCAGCTGCACATTGGAAGGCCAGTCGCTTAGAAACCTGAGCACTGACGCTACGTCCCAGGAAGTTGTAAAACGAGGCCTAGGGGGGCACGACAGACGGGAACCCTTTAAAAGTCTGCATACCAACGGGTGTTGTCCTGCTGGAGAACCCTCGAACCCTGCATGCCTGGAAGAGATAGCTGACTGATATACATTAATGGTACGGTACGCCTTACCCTCATCAAAGAGAGAGGTAAGGAACTAGAGAATGGACTTCACAGGTGCTTGAACGGGATCCAGGTCCCTAGAGAGGCACCAGCGAACCCAGACATCCCATGCGGATCGATAGGCTCTTCGCGTCCCTGGGGCCCACGCTGCTTCCAATAGGCGTCTAGTAGATGGCGAAAGCTCTGCGGAATCCCAGGAACCCCCGACACCCGGCAAGCCAGGAGTCGAAGAGATCCGTCCAAGAGCAGCGGGTGCAACTGACCGGCGGGGCCTGACAGGAGGTGAGTATTGACAGGTAAGAGACGGGGTTCCTCCACCAGTAACTCCAGCAGTCTCGGAAACCAAGACTGTGTCTGCCAAAAGGGAACGATGAGAACCAGATCTTGGCGCAGATCTGCGCCAAGACCCTGGGGATGAGAGCGAATGGAGGAAAGGCGTAGTGGCGCGAACCTCGCCACTGTTGAAGGAAGGCATCGATTGCTTCCGCCTCTGGGTCTGGATGCCAGCTGAAGAACCTGGGCAGCTGAGCGTTCAATCTGGAAGCGAATAGGTCGATAGATAATGGACCCCAGAGCGACAGAATATCGTGGAACACCCTCGGATCCAATCTCCAATCGCTGGAATCGGTGATATGTCGAGAGCTCCAATCGGCCAGACTGTTGTGCTGTCCGGGTAAGTATTCGGCCACCACAGAAATGCCCCTGTCCAGACAGAACTCCCAGAAATCCCTGGCCAGGAAGGTCAAGACCGAAGATCTGGTACCCCCCATACAGTTGACATACCGGACCGCCGACACATTGTCCATGCGGAGCCGGATGCAAGCCCGAATCGAGCCCTGAGCGAAACAGAGGATCGCGAACGAACCCGCCAGAAGTTCCAGAGCATTTATGTGAAGACGGGCTTCGTCCTGAGACCAGGTGCCCCCCGTGGACACCCCCTGGCAATGGGCACCCCAACCGTGCAGACTGGCGTCGGACTCGATCACCAAATCTGGTCTGGGGCCGAAAATCGCCCGTCCATTCCAGACCGACAGGTTGTGGATCCACCACAACAGCTCGTGTCTCGTCTCTGAGTCGAGGGTAATCGCGTCGGAGTACGTGGCCCCGGCCCTGAGGTGAGCAATTTTCAACCTCTGTAAGGCCCGATAATGGAGTGGGGCTGGGAAGATCGCCTGTATGGATGAAGTCAGCAGGCCAATGAGGCGCGCCGGCTGACGCAAGGACACATGTGGGAGAGAAAGAGAGTGGCGGATCTCCTTGCGGATGTTCTTGACTTTGGATGGCGGGAGACTGAGAGTCTGGTCCACCGAGTTGATGGTGAAACCGAGAAACTCCATGGAGGTGGACGGGGTCAAACAGGACTTTTCCTGATTGACTATGAAACCCAGATCCGAAATTAAGGTAATCGTCATTTGCAAATGATGATGCAGGAGCGTCGGAGACTGTGCCATTACCAGGATATCGTCCAGGTATATAATCAAACGCACCCCCCTGGCACGGAGCCAAGCTACCACAGGCCGTAATATCTTGGTGAAACACCAAGGTGCGGATGATAGGCCGAAGGGGAGGCAAGTGAAACGGAACATTTGTCCGTTCCACCTGAAGACGCAGGAGGTCCCTGGATTCTCGTGCGACCGGGACTGTGAGATATGCGTCCATGAGATCTAATTTTATGAACCAGTCTCCGGGGAGGAGCATGTCTCTCAGCAGATGAATGCCCTCCATTTTGAAGTGCCTGTAACGAATAAATCTGTTTAAATCTTTGAGATTTATCACTGGGCGGAACTGGCCCCCTTTTTTCTGGACCAAGAAAATATTGCTTACGACCCCCTGATCGGTATCGGGGGCCTGTTCTATGGCATGCTTCTGCCATAAGGTTAGAAGTTCTGCGTCTACCAAGGCCTGGGCCTGCGGTGTCAGAGGAATGGGGCAGTTGGGTGGAAGGCCGGAGGGTGGGCCTACCAGTTCTATCAGAAACCCCTGAACCGTGGATAGCACCCATGGGTCTCAGGTGATGTCTGACCACACATGAGAAAAGTGATGGAGTCTGCCCCCAACACACAGTTCTGAAGAAACCGGTACAGTTGCCTGACTCACCATAAGGACGTCTTGATCCCGGCGTGCCACGGGTACCTCTGGAACGGTTAGGGCCTCCACGGGACGGGAAAAACGTAGGCTGATACCGTTGGTCCTGTAGTGACTGGCGATAGGTAAAGGAGCCTCGTCCCGTGCCCCGAGACTGATAGGAAGATCGGCCAGACAGGCGGCCCCTTGAGCTGCCGGCCCTGGAGGAAAAACGGGTCTGAAAGACTCGGCGCATTGAACTCTGCGCTTTGTCTAGGGCCTTAAAGGCCCCGACGTACTTTCCTAGTTCCTTAATAAAAGGATCGCCAAACAAAAGGCCCTGTGCATCTTTGCCGGCTTCTGAGAGCGACAGGTTCGCTAACTTGGGCTCAATTTTCATTAAAATCGTCCTCCTGCGTTCGATAGCAAGCGACGTGTTAACGTTGCCTGCCACGCAGATAGCTCTTTGGACCCAGCCCCTAAGCTCATCAGGGTCAACTGCTCTGCCCTCCGCCTTAGCGGATTCCGCTAAGTCAAATATTTTGGCCAGCGGGCCCGTAATATCCAAGAGATTGTCTTGGCAAGCCTTCAATGCGGCATCTAAGCCCTTGCGCGGGTTGAAACCCGTCTTAGTCAAGAATTGTACTATTTTTGGGTCCACCGCAGGGGTGTCACATATCTTGTTGGGTATGAGGGGCCTCGGGCACTCAGCCCTCAATTTGCTTCTAGCCTCTTTAGAAAGAGGTTTCCTAATTCTGGCCTCCAGATACTGCGCCACGTGAGTGGCTGGCAACCATTCCGCGGAGCGTGGATGGTGGAGCGAGTCTGGGTCGAATAATGGCTCGCCTGTGGGGTCCACCAATACATCCGTGTCGACCCGACTAACCTCTGATATTGCCCCTGGAAGTTGTGCGGGCGGTGAGGGATCCCCAGGTGGGGAGGGGTCCGCTACCAAATCAACCAGCTCGTCCTCTGAGCCTGGAGAGTAATCGCCATCCAATGCCTCCTCCACAGACTCATGGTCTGAATCAGATACCGGCTCCGGTTGTGACCGGGCGGTCTTCCAAAGCCGCGCCTTTTCTGCCGGGCGCGGGTCGGCTCTTTTCCGCGACTTATTCGCGTATTCATGGGATGGGACGGAACCATCATTCACAGGGATTCTGGAGGCAGGAGGCGGAGGGGGTCCCCCGGTGGTAACCGGGTGCGACATGAGGGCTTGTGAAATGGAATGCGTTAGGGCTGTAGACATAGAGCCCATAGCAGACACAATGGCTGCCGAAATGGACTGTTGTAGGGCTACGGTATGAGGTGAAGCGTCTCTGCTTCTGATGGAAGGAGATCGTCTGCGAGATGCATGACGACTCCCCTGGGCTGAAGAGGCAGGGGAAGGGGGGGATGCATTATTTATGGTGGACATAATGACAAACCAAAAAACCCCTGAAGCAACTATCTAAAGGAGTTAGTCACCCCTTATAAATATCCCTACCTAACCTGAGAAGGGTGGAAAGCGAGGTATATATATATATATATATATATATATAGTATATATATATAGATAGTATGCAGCCAATATCCCTGAGGCACCTAGTGTTTGAGAAAAACGCCGATACAGATGGGAGCAGGGCACATTACGAGCGTGTGTTCCTTACAGAATGGCGATCGGGAACAGAGGAAGGAAAATGGCGCCCGAGAATCTCGTCAATCGCGAGACCTCGGGCGGGAGCTCCGTGCAAGGAAGAAGAAAATAACCGGAGCGCTGTGCCCAGCAAAGATGGCGCCCGAGAATCTCGCGGTATTGCGAGATCTCGGGCGGAGACCAGAGAGGAAAGGCCGCGAAGCGCGGGAAGCGGGTAAGGAAGAAGAACGGAGTGGGGGGGGGGGCGGAAACAAAATGGTGGGCTAGAGAGCCCCGAGCGCGGCTACAACAGAAGGGTGCCGTGTCCGGATCGGGGCTGATTGGCCCGGCGGGCGCAGAAAATAACGGGAGGGCCAGAACCTGCAACCCAAATGGGATAGGATGCCCAGGGGCAGGTAAATAAAATAATGATGTATAAACCTCTGTCCCGAATAGGGAAGAGGTAAGAGGGGAAGCTAATAGTGAAGTTGGTAAAGGTATAACCAAAAGAAAACCCCCCAAATAACCCCAAATACGGTCACAATAAGATACAGACCCCAGAAGGTATATACTTATCTGAAGCTGGAGCAGCAAAGAAAGAGGAGGAGTCCTATCCAGGAGGGTCCTTATATACGGGACCGTGGGTGGAGTTGTTGCCATGGTTGCACTTGTTTCTTTTATTCTGATTGTCTTTGCTGCTATATGGATCAGTAAAGAAAGGGTTAAGCAATACTTGCCTCCGTGTCTTGATATAAAATCACTCCTCTTCTGGCATCCCAGAAGATCCAGTCCCAGAAAAAGTACCAAACTGTGGGTGAAAATCATATACGCCAAAGAATAGCGACTTATCAGTGGACTCCTGTCTACGGTTATTCAAGGCAAATTCGGCTAGAAAAAAGAACAAGGACCAGTCATCTTGATTCTCGGCAACAAAACACCTCAAAAAGGTCTCCAGGTTTTGGTTAGTGCGCTCTATCTGACCATTTGACTGGGGATGAAAAGCCAAAGAGAAAGACAGTTGAATACCCAGACGAGAACAGAACGCCCTCCAAAACCTGGAAAAAAATTGCGTCCCCCTATCAGACACCGCATCAGATGGAATGCTATGTAGCTTCACAATGTTATTGATAAAAACCTGAAAAAGTGGGCCATCTTACTGAAGCGGTCCACTACCACCAAGATAACTGTTTTCCCAGAGGAACTTGGTAAATCGGTAATAAAGTCCATGGAAAAATGTGTCCAAGGACGAGACAGGATGGAAAAAGGAAGAAGGGATCCTGAAGGCCGAGTGTTAGCCACCTGTGCACGTGCACAGGTCTCACAAGCTGCTACATAACCCTCCACACCCTTGCACAATCCTGGCCACCAGAATCGCTGGGAAATAAGATCTATGGTGGATTTGCTTCCAGGATGTTCCCGCAAGGACTGTATCATGATGTTTCTTGAACACCTTGTATCGCAGTTCAGCAGGAACAAAAAACTTGTCTGGAGGACAAGAATCAGGAGCCTTTTCCTGGGCCCCCAACACCTCCATCTCCAACTCAGGGTACAGAGCGGAGACCACCACCCCATCAGCCAAAATCGGACCGGTATCCTCCGAATCACTCCCCCCAGGAAAATTACTTGACAATGCATCTGCCTTGACGTTTTTAACCCCAGGGCGAAAGGTGACCACAAAATTGCACCCCGTTTCCGAGAAGGTCGATGGAGGCTGGAAGGTGGTTCGCTTTTATCCAGGTGTGAATTGACGGTGCCTTCAGTACCTCTTGCATCGTTTGACCACAAAATTGAACCTAGTAAAAACAGTGACCATCTAGCCTGTCTAGGATTCAGGCACTTAGCAGACTGCAGGTAAGCCAAATTCTTGTGATCAGTATATCCCGTAATAGGATGAGTAGCCCTTTCCAACCAATGATGCCATTCCTCAAAGGCCAATTTGATGGCCAGTAATTCTCTATCTCCTACATCATAATTTCTTTCAACGGCTGAGAGTTTCGTGGAGAAAAAAGCACACTGGCACCATTTGCTAGGGGATGGACCCTGCGACAGAACTGTTCTGACCCCCACTTCTGATGCGTCAACCTCCACGACGAACGGTTGAGACACATCAGGTTGCATCAGAATGGGAGCAGATGCAAAAAATTTCTTAATAGCAGAAAAGGCCCGTAATGCCTCATCTGACCAGACAGAGAAGTTGGCACCTTTTTTTAGTCATATCTGTCAAAGGTTTTTGCAATGGTGAAATAATTCAAGATGAATTTTCTGTAGTAATTGGTAAAACCAAAAAATCGCATCAGAGCTTTCTGATTCTCAGGCCGGTTCCATGCCTGTAATGCCGGGACCTTTTCGGGGTCCAAACGAAAACCAGAGTCATAAAGCAGGTATCCCAAAAATTGTAGCTGCTGGACAGCAAATACACATTTTTCCAATTTTTCATACAATTTATTCTCCCGAAGGATCGACAAAACCTGTCTCACATGATCCTGATGGGTCTTCAAATCGCCTGAGTAAATTAGTATGTCATCAAGGTAAACAACAATGAACTTTCCCACTAAATGATGGAAAATATCATTGATAAATCGCTGAAAGACCTTCTGGCGCATTAGTTAAACCAAAGAGCATGACAAGATTCTCGAAATGACCTTCGGGTGTATTGAAGGCCGTTTTCCACTCATCTCCTTCCTTAATTCTGATCATATTATAAGCACGTCTTAAACCCAACTTGGAGAACACCTTGGTTCTGACAATTTGATCAAATACATCAGTAATAAAAGGAATGGGATACGGTCCATAATGAGATTCAGTTCCCGGTAATCTAAACCCGGTCTAAGTGATCCGTCTTTCTTTTATACGAAAAAGAAGCCGGCGGCCCCAGGGGACTTAGATAGCCTAATATGTCCCTTTGCCAAACTCTTGGCAATATACTCCCGCATAGCTTCTCTTTTGGGTTGGAAAAGGTTATATAGCCTTTTTTTGGCAATTTAGCTCCAGGGATGGGATTGACCGGACAATCATATTCTCGATGGGGAGGCAACTCCTGAGCTCCACCCTCCGTGAACACATCCGCAAAATCAGAGAGAAACTGAGGTAGGACCGTAGTTGACACCCCTAAGATAGAAGTACAAAGACAGTTGTCCGTACAAAATTCACTCCAGCTACTGATTTGTCTAGTTTGCCAGTCAATAGTAGGGTTATGCTTTATTAACCACGGTAAAACTAGAACCATCGGAGCAAGCAAGCCCTTCATAACAAAACAAGAAATGGACTCAACATGTGAATCACCCACCCTTAACTGAATGTCATGAACGATATGAGTAAGACTCTTTTGTGAGAGAGGGGAGGAATCAATAGCAAACACTGGTATCTCTTTATCTAATGTGCTAGTTCTAAAACCAAGATTTTGGAGGAAATTAAAATCAATAAGGTTTATCCCCGCACCACTGTCAACAAATACCTCAAAATCAAAATTTCCAGAGTCTAGAGCTAATATGGCAGGCAGGAGGAAATGGGTATTGCAGGGAAAATGCATATTTGCTTGCTCAGACTCCCCATTCACACTACCAAGAGTCAGGGAAGTTATTTTTCTTTCTTTATGTGAATACCTCCGTAGTTTTTCATTACCGCTTTGAGGTTTAACAAAATGACACGCATAAACAAAATTACCTTACGGTAAGAGCAGTGAGACTATGGAATCCTCTGCCTGAGGAGGTGGTGATGGGGAGTACAATAAAGGAATTCAAGAGGGGCCTGGATGTATTTCTGGAGTGTAATAATATTACAGGCTATAGCTACTAGAGATGGGTCGTTGATCCAGGAAGTTATTCTGATTGCCTGATTGGAGTCGGGAAGGAATTGTTTATTCCCCTTAAGTGGGGAAAATTGGCTTCTTCCACACAGGTTTTTTTTTTTTTGCCTTCCTCTGGATCAACTAGCAGGATGACAGGCCGAACTGGATGGACAGATGTCTTTTTTCGGCCTTATGTACTATGTTACTATGTTACCTTCTTTTCCACAGAAGTAACATAGCTTATTCAGCTTCCTAAAATCCCTATCACCTAAGCAAAAGGAAACCTGGCCTAACTGCATAGGTTCCTTTCCTGCCCCAGATTCAAATGTCAAATTACCCGGGGAATGGGTGGGACAGATCTACTTTCAGACGGGACCCCCCGCTCGAGAGGAATCTTATACCTCTCTCTAAGACGTCTATCAAGCCGCACTGCCAAAAATATGGCCTCCTCCAATGAATTGGGATACTCATGAAAAGCAAGGGCATCTTTCAACCTCTCAGATAGCCCCTGACAAAACTGACTCCGGAGTGCAGGATCATTCCACCCCGAGTCAGTCACCTATTCCTAAATTCTGCACATTATGACATTACGTTCTCCCTGTAACAAACTGCGCAACTTAGATTCAGCCATAGAGACCTGGTCTGGGTCATCATAAATCAAGCCCAAGGCTTTGAAAAATTCATCCACCAAACAGATGCATGGTGAACCGGTCGGCAGAGAAAAAGCCCAGGACTGCGCGTCCCCTTTGAGCAGGGTCACTCTTTGATTCTCGTCACCAGATTAAATCAGCTGCAGACGAAAATACAACCTGCAGGACTCCCTGAACTGAATAAAGTCATCACCACCCCCTGAGAACCTATAAGGGAGAGCGACTTTAGGCTCTAGGCAGACCTGATTTCCTCCCAACGGCACCAGACACCAGAGCATTCTGACACCGTGCAACAGAACTGCGGAGGTCAGCAACCTCCAGCGATAATCCCTGAATGCGATCAGCCAAAGCATCCATAGCCTCCATTTCCAAAACAGCAGAGAAATTACAGTTTTGGGCGGGTTATAATGTCACGATAGGTAGGTAAGCGAGGAAATTACCGAACACAGGAAAACAAAGAACAAATGACTAGGCCCAAAAGCTAGGGAGAAAAGGGTCACCTCCTAGTGATCCCTAAAAACTTCCTCTAAACTGCTGTGCCCATGTGCATTCCGTAATGGTGAATATGCACATGCCCTCGTGCCTAAATCTGTATACCCTGGGCAAACCCTTAGCTGTAGGGAAAAGGGAAGAGGCAACCTGCTTCTTCAAACCTAGAGGATGCAAAGGTCTCCCTAGAGGCCTAGATAAAGGACACAATAAGAAATAACAAGGACTTATCTAAAGTAGAGCTGGAGCAAATGATCCACCACACATCCAGAGCTCACAGGAAAGAACTATAACCCGCACAGGCCACTGGGAGATGAAGGGATAAGTAGCCTCACTAACAATTAAACCCAGTACACCTGAGGGAAGGTGGATCCAGCTCAAACCCAAACCAAAACAAACAGAGAAGTCAGACATGTGCAGCCAGTCTGACAGACCTCCGCATATTAACAGGGCAGGGCATGACAAATTCAGACCTTAGAACAACCTAATACAGTACCTTAGGTAAGACCCCTAATTTAGATTTCAGGCTAGACCCCAAAATATATACAGGCCCAGGATCAGACCAAAAAATAAATACATGTTTTTCTTGTCTCTGCTTCCCTTCCCCCTGTCTGGGTATCTTGGTTCACTGTTCAGTCTGCAGGAACTACGCCCACTACATCTCCTGTGGCCATGTTACTACACACACGAATCCTGCTAGTTGCTTGTGATGACAGTCCATAGGCTCTTCCCTCATTAATCTCCAGAGTGTAGTAAATAACAGACCTCCCAAAAGTTCCTCCTTTGGAGGGACAGTGCCTACTTTTGATGTCCCTTTGCACCTTAAATGTCACTCTTTTTGATCTGAGGTCTAGATTTAAATTATTACTAGTGTTGAGCGAACAGTTCGAGCATCGTTCAGGGACATTTTCAAAAAAGTTCGGGTTCGGGTTCGGTGTTCGTCGATTACTTCCCGCTTTCTGAAGGGCTGCACAGCAGCCAATCAGCTAGCGTTTTACTTCTTGCCCTAAGAGCCCATCACAGCCATGCCTACTAATGGCATGGCTGTGATTGGCCAAGTGCAGCATGTGACCCAGCCTCTATTTAAGCTGGAGTCACGTAGCGCCGCACGTCACACTGCTCTGATTAGTGTAGGGAGAGGATGCAGCTGCTGTGTTAGGGCGAGATTAGGAAGGGATTAACTTAGCCAAAACACTTAATGAAGTGATCGATCAACAGCTGAGAATCATTGAACTTCTGCTAGTTACTTGCTCACTGGTTTTAAGGCTGCACAGAGCATTTTTCTGTCACTTTTTTTCTGGGTTGATCGGCGGCCATTTTGTGACTTGTGGTGGACCAGAACAAGCTGCCACCAAGTCCATCAATCCATCAATACTAGTTTTTTTTTGCTATATCCTACATCAGGGGCTTGGCTGTGCTAATTGTCACCCCTAGAAACTCAGGATAGCAATTTCTATATTTTATTAAGGGGTTAAATACAATTGTCCAAATACCAATACCCTAAATCTGGTGTTCCAGCTTTGGCTAGACAAGTATAATACTGTCTGCTGTCTGGCAAAGGATAGATTATTTTCTGGGGTGAAATTAACCTGCCAATATAGCAATACCCTGAATCTAGTGTCCAAGCAGTTGCAGGCCAGATTTCATAGTATCCGCTTACACATATATTTTGTTCTGGGGTGAAATTAACCTGCCAATATAGCAATACCCTGGATCTGTTGTCCAAGCAGTTGCAGGCCAGATTTCCTAGTATCCGCTTACACATATATTTTGTTCTGGGGTGAAATTAACCTGCCAATATAGCAATACCCTGAATCTGGTGTCCAAGCAGTTGCAGGCCAGATTTCCTAGAATCCGCTTACACATATATTTTGTTCTGGGGTGAAATTAACCTGCCAATACAGCAATACCCTGAATCTGGTGTCCAAGCAGTTGCAGGCCAGATTTCATAGTATCCGCTTACACATATATTTTGTTCTGGGGTGAAATTAACCTGCCAATATAGCAATACCCTGGATCTGGTGTCCAAGCAGTTGCAGGCCAGATTTCATAGTGTCCGCTTACACATATATTTTGTTCTGGGGTGAAATTAACCTGCCAATATAGCAATACCCTGAGTCTGGTGTCCAAGCAGTTGCAGGCCAGATTTCATAGTATCTGCTTACACATATATTTTGTTCTGGGGTGAAATTAACCTGCCAATATAGCAATACCCTGAATCTGGTGTCCCAGCAGTTGCAGGCCAGATTTCATAGTGTCCGCTTACACATATATTTTGTTCTAGAGTGAAATTAACCTGCCAATATAGCAATACCCTGAATCTGGTGTCCAAGCAGTTGCAGGCCAGATTTCATAGTATCCGCTTACACATATATTTTGTTCTGGGGTGAAATTAACCTGCCAATATAGCAATACCCTGAATCTGGTGTCCAAGCAGTTGCAGGCCAGATTTCCTAGTATCCGCTTACACATATATTTTGTTCTGGGGTGAAATTAACCTGCCAATATAGCAATACCCTGAATCTGGTGTCCAAGCAGTTGCAGGCCAGATTTCCTAGTATCCGCTTACAAATATATTTTGTTCTGGGGTGAAATTAACCTGCCAATATAGCAATACCTCTGAATCTGGTGTCCAAGCAGTTGCAGGCCAGATTTCATAGTGTCCGCTTACACATATATTTTGTTCTGGGGTGAAATTAACCTGCCAATATAGCAATACCCTGAATCTGGTGTCCAAGCAGTTGCAGGCCAGATTTCATAGTGTCCGCTACACATATATTTTGTTCTGGGGTGAAATTAACCTGCCAATATAGCAATACCCTGAATCTGGTGTCCAAGCAGTTGCAGGCCAGATTTCATAGTGTCCGCTTACACATATATTTTGTTCTGGGGTGAAATTAACCTGCCAATATAGCAATACCCTGAATCTGGTGTCCAAGCAGTTGCAGGCCAGATTTCATAGTATCCGCTTACACATATATTTTGTTCTGGGGTGAAATTAACCTGCCAATATAGCAATACCCTGAATCTGGTGTCCAAGCAGTTGCAGGCCAGATTTCATAGTATCCGCTTACACATATATTTTGTTCTGGGGTGAAATTAACCTGCCAATATAGCAATACCCTGAATCTGGTGTCCAAGCAGTTGCAGGCCAGATTTCATAGTGTCCGCTACACATATATTTTGTTCTGGGGTGAAATTAACCTGCCAATATAGCAATACCCTGAATCTGGTGTCCAAGCAGTTGCAGGCCAGATTTCCTAGTATCCGCTTACACATATATTTTGTTCTGGGGTGAAATTAACCTGCCAATATAGCAATACCCTGAATCTGGTGTCCAAGCAGTTGCAGGCCAGATTTCATAGTGTCCGCTACACATATATTTTGTTCTGGGGTGAAATTAACCTGCCAATATAGCAATACCCTGAATCTGGTGTCCAAGCAGTTGCAGGCCAGATTTCATAGTATCCGCTACACATATATTTTGTTCTGGGGTGAAATTAACCTGCCAATATAGCAATACCCTGAATCTGGTGTCCAAGCAGTTGCAGGCCAGATTTCATAGTGTCCGCTACACATATATTTTGTTCTGGGGTGAAATTAACCTGCCAATATAGCAATACCCTGAATCTGGTGTCCAAGCAGTTGCAGGCCAGATTTCATAGTATCCGCTACACATATATTTTGTTCTGGGGTGAAATTAACCTGCCAATATAGCAATACCCTGAATCTGGTGTCCAAGCAGTTGCAGGCCAGATTTCATAGTATCCGCTACACATATATTTTGTTCTGGGGTGAAATTAACCTGCCAATATAGCAATACTCCTGAATCTGGTGTCCAAGCAGTTGCAGGCCAGATTTCCTAGTATCCGCTTACACATATATTTTGTTCTGGGGTGAAATTAACCTGCCAATATAGCAATACCCTGAATCTGGTGTCCAAGCAGTTGCAGGCCAGATTTCATAGTGTCCGCTACACATATATTTTGTTCTGGGGTGAAATTAACCTGCCAATATAGCAATACCCTGAATCTGGTGTCCAAGCAGTTGCAGGCCAGATTTCATAGTATCCGCTTACACATATATTTTGTTCTGGGGTGAAATTAACCTGCCAATATAGCAATACCCTGAATCTGGTGTCCAAGCAGTTGCAGGCCAGATTTCATAGTGTCCGCTACACATATATTTTGTTCTGGGGTGAAATTAACCTGCCAATATAGCAATACCCTGAATCTGGTGTCCAAGCAGTTGCAGGCCAGATTTCATAGTATCCGCTTACACATATATTTTGTTCTGGGGTGAAATTAACCTGCCAATATAGCAATACCCTGAATCTGGTGTCCAAGCAGTTGCAGGCCAGATTTCATAGTATCCGCTACACATATATTTTGTTCTGGGGTGAAATTAACCTGCCAATATAGCAATACCCTGAATCTGGTGTCCAAGCAGTTGCAGGCCAGATTTCATAGTGTCCGCTACACATATATTTTGTTCTGGGGTGAAATTAACCTGCCAATATAGCAATACCCTGAATCTGGTGTCCAAGCAGTTGCAGGCCAGATTTCATAGTATCCGCTACACATATATTTTGTTCTGGGGTGAAATTAACCTGCCAATATAGCAATACCCTGAATCTGGTGTCCAAGCAGTTGCAGGCCAGATTTCATAGTATCCGCTTACACATATATTTTGTTCTGGGGTGAAATTAACCTGCCAATATAGCAATACCCTGAATCTGGTGTCCAAGCAGTTGCAGGCCAGATTTCATAGTGTCCGCTTACACATATATTTTGTTCTGGGGTGAAATTAACCTGCCAATATAGCAATACCCTGAATCTGGTGTCCAAGCAGTTGCAGGCCAGATTTCATAGTGTCCGCTTACACATATATTTTGTTCTGGGGTGAAATTAACCTGCCAATATAGCAATACCCTGAATCTGGTGTCCAAGCAGTTGCAGGCCAGATTTCATAGTATCCGCTTACACATATATTTTGTTCTGGGGTGAAATTAACCTGCCAATATAGCAATACCCTGAATCTGGTGTCCAAGCAGTTGCAGGCCAGATTTCATAGTATCCGCTTACACATATATTTTGTTCTGGGGTGAAATTAACCTGCCAATATAGCAATACCCTGAATCTGGTGTCCAAGCAGTTGCAGGCCAGATTTCATAGTGTCCGCTTACACATATATTTTGTTCTGGGGTGAAATTAACCTGCCAATATAGCAATACCCTGAATCTGGTGTCCAAGCAGTTGCAGGCCAGATTTCATAGTATCCGCTTACACATATATTTTGTTCTGGGGTGAAATTAACCTGCCAATATAGCAATACCCTGAATCTGGTGTCCAAGCAGTTGCAGGCCAGATTTCATAGTATCCGCTTACACATATATTTTGTTCTGGGGTGAAATTAACCTGCCAATATAGCAATACCCTGAATCTGGTGTCCAAGCAGTTGCAGGCCAGATTTCATAGTGTCCGCTACACATATATTTTGTTCTGGGGTGAAATTAACCTGCCAATATAGCAATACTCTGAATCTGGTGTCCAAGCAGTTGCAGGCCAGATTTCATAGTGTCCGCTACACATATATTTTGTTCTGGGGTGAAATTAACCTGCCAATATAGCAATACCCTGAATCTGGTGTCCAAGCAGTTGCAGGCCAGATTTCATAGTATCCGCTACACATATATTTTGTTCTGGGGTGAAATTAACCTGCCAATATAGCAATACCCTGAATCTGGTGTCCAAGCAGTTGCAGGCCAGATTTCATAGTATCCGCTTACACATATATTTTGTTCTGGGGTGAAATTAACCTGCCAATATAGCAATACCCTGAATCTGGTGTCCAAGCAGTTGCAGGCCAGATTTCATAGTGTCCGCTACACATATATTTTGTTCTGGGGTGAAATTAACCTGCCAATATAGCAATACCCTGAATCTGGTGTCCAAGCAGTTGCAGGCCAGATTTCATAGTATCCGCTTACACATATATTTTGTTCTGGGGTGAAATTAACCTGCCAATATAGCAATACCCTGAATCTGGTGTCCAAGCAGTTGCAGGCCAGATTTCATAGTATCCGCTACACATATATTTTGTTCTGGGGTGAAATTAACCTGCCAATATAGCAATACCCTGAATCTGGTGTCCAAGCAGTTGCAGGCCAGATTTCATAGTATCCGCTTACACATATATTTTGTTCTGGGGTGAAATTAACCTGCCAATATAGCAATACCCTGAATCTGGTGTCCAAGCAGTTGCAGGCCAGATTTCATAGTGTCCGCTACACATATATTTTGTTCTGGGGTGAAATTAACCTGCCAATATAGCAATACCCTGAATCTGGTGTCCAAGCAGTTGCAGGCCAGATTTCATAGTATCCGCTTACACATATATTTTGTTCTGGGGTGAAATTAACCTGCCAATATAGCAATACCCTGAATCTGGTGTCCAAGCAGTTGCAGGCCAGATTTCCTAGTATCCGCTTACAAATATATTTTGTTCTGGGGTGAAATTAACCTGCCAATATAGCAATACCCTGAATCTGGTGTCCAAGCAGTTGCAGGCCAGATTTCATAGTGTCCGCTTACACATATATTTTGTTCTGGGGTGAAATTAACCTGCCAATATAGCAATACCCTGAATCTGGTGTCCAAGCAGTTGCAGGCCAGATTTCATAGTATCCGCTTACACATATATTTTGTTCTGGGGTGAAATTAACCTGCCAATATAGCAATACCCTGAATCTGGTGTCCAAGCAGTTGCAGGCCAGATTTCATAGTGTCCGCTACACATATATTTTGTTCTGGGGTGAAATTAACCTGCCAATATAGCAATACCCTGAATCTGGTGTCCAAGCAGTTGCAGGCCAGATTTCATAGTATCTGCTTACACATATATTTTGTTCTGGGGTGAAATTAACCTGCCAATATAGCAATACCCTGAATCTGGTGTCCAAGCAGTTGCAGGCCAGATTTCATAGTATCCGCTTACA
Source organism: Bufotes viridis (assembly GCA_033119425.1). NCBI lineage: Eukaryota > Metazoa > Chordata > Amphibia > Anura > Bufonidae > Bufotes > Bufotes viridis. The sequence continues at coordinate 360,861,758 of CM065590.1, forward strand.
CATATATTTTGTTCTGGGGTGAAATTAACCTGCCAATATAGCAATACCCTGAATCTGGTGTCCAAGCAGTTGCAGGCCAGATTTCATAGTGTCCGCTACACATATATTTTGTTCTGGGGTGAAATTAACCTGCCAATATAGCAATACCCTGAATCTGGTGTCCAAGCAGTTGCAGGCCAGATTTCCTAGAATACGCTTACACATATATTTTGTTCTGGGGTGAAATTAACCTGCCAATACAGCAATACCCTGAATCTGGTGTCCAAGCAGTTGCAGGCCAGATTTCATAGTATCCGCTTACACATATATTTTGTTCTGGGGTGAAATTAACCTGCCAATATAGCAATACCCTGGATCTGGTGTCCAAGCAGTTGCAGGCCAGATTTCATAGTGTCCGCTTACACATATATTTTGTTCTGGGGTGAAATTAACCTGCCAATATAGCAATACCCTGAGTCTGGTGTCCAAGCAGTTGCAGGCCAGATTTCATAGTATCCGCTTACACATATATTTTGTTCTGGGGTGAAATTAACCTGCCAATATAGCAATACCCTGAATCTGGTGTCCCAGCAGATGCAGGCCAGATTTCATAGTGTCCGCTTACACATATATTTTGTTCTAGAGTGAAATTAACCTGTCAATATAGCAATACCCTGAATCTGGTGTCCAAGCAGTTGCAGGCCAGATTTCATAGTATCCGCTTACACATATATTTTGTTCTGGGGTGAAATTAACCTGCCAATATAGCAATACCCTGAATCTGGTGTCCAAGCAGTTGCAGGCCAGATTTCCTAGTATCAGCTTACACATATATTTTGTTCTGGGGTGAAATTAACCTGCCAATATAGCAATACCCTGAATCTGGTGTCCAAGCAGTTGCAGGCCAGATTTCCTAGTATCCGCTTACACATATATTTTGTTCTGGGGTGAAATTAACCTGCCAATATAGCAATACCCTGAATCTGGTGTCCAATCAGTTGCAGGCCAGATTTCATAGTGTCCGCTTACACATATATTTTGTTCTGGGGTTAAATTAACCTGCCAATATAGCAATACTCCTGAATCTGGTGTCCAAGCAGTTGCAGGCCAGATTTCATAGTGTCCGCTTACACATATATTTTGTTCTGGGGTGAAATTAACCTGCCAATATAGCAATACCCTGAATCTGGTGTCCAAGCAGTTGCAGGCCAGATTTCATAGTATCCGCTTACACATATATTTTGTTCTGGGGTAAAATTAACCTGCCAATATATCAATACCCTGAATCTGGTGTCCAAGCAGTTGCAGGCCAGATTTCATAGTATCCGCTTACACATATATTTTGTTCTGGGGTGAAATTAACCTGCCAATATAGCAATACCCTGAATCTGGTGTCCAAGCAGTTGCAGGCCAGATTTCATAGTATCCGCTTAAACATATATTTTGTTCTGGGGTGAAATTAACCTGCCAATATAGCAATACCCTGAATCTGGTGTCCAAGCAGTTGCAGGCCAGATTTCATAGTGTCCGCTTACACATATATTTTGTTCTGGGGTGAAATTAACCTGCCAATATAGCAATACCCTGAATCTGGTGTCCAAGCAGTTGCAGGCCAGATTTCATAGTGTCCGCTTACACATATATTTTGTTCTGGGGTGAAATTAACCTGCCAATATAGCGATACCCTAAATCTGGTGTCCAAGCAGTTGCAGGCCAGATTTCATAGTGTCTGCTAAAACATATATTTTGTTCTGGGGTGAAATTAATCTGGCAAAATAGCAATACCCTGAATCTGTTGTCCCAGCAGTTGCAGGCCAATTGTAAATCTGTCCATAAAAGGATACCTTTCATCCAGGGCCTAAATACTACCCCTAAAAGAGATATTCCCCTAAATCAGTGGTTACTGCTGTGCCTGGATTAGTGTAATACGCTACATAAACAAATAGGAAGATAGTGTTAGGTGCCTGTAAAAAATGGCCTAAATTTGAAATCAATACATTGGGCCAAATATTTTTTTCCTTATTGTGGTGCTTGGTGAACGGTAGCAATGAGGAAAACATCTAGTAAGGGACGCCGGCGCGGTCGTGGTGGTGTTAGTGTACCCTCTGGTTCTGGGAGAGGACGTGGCCTTTCTGCCACAGCCACACATCATAATGAACCAACTACCTCAGGTTCCAGTACCCGCCAGAATTTACAGCGATATTTGGTGGGGCCCAATGCCGTTCTAAGGATGGTAATGCCTGAGCAGGTACAGGCGCTAGTCAATTGGGTTGCCGACAGTGGATCCAGCATGTTCACAACATTATCTCCCACCCAGTCTTCTGCAGAAAGCGCACAGGTGGCACCTGAAAACCAAGCCTATCAGTCTGTCACATCACCCCCATGCATATCAGGGAAACTGTCAGAGCCTCAAGTTATGCAGCAGTCTCTTATGCTGTTTGAAGACTCTGCTGGCAGGGTTTCCCAAGGAAATTCACCTAGCCCTTTCCCAGTGGTGGAAGACATAGAATGCACTGATGCACAACCACTGATGTTTCCTGATGATGAGGACATGGGAATACCACCTCATCGGAGTCCACACGTCTCTGATGATGATGAAACACAGGTGCCAACTGCTGCGCCTTTCTGCAGTGTGCAGACCGAACAGGAGGTCAGGGAGGAAGACTGTGTGGAAGACGATGCAGGGGACGATGAGGTCCTAGACCCCACATGGAATGAAGGTCGTGCCACTGACTTTCATAGTTCAGAGGAAGAGGCAGTGGTGAGACTGAGCCAACAGCGTAGCAAAAGAGGGAGCAGGGGGCAAAAGCAGAACAGCCGCCGCCAAGAGAGTTCGCCCAATACTGGCCCCCGCCACCAGGGACCGAGCACCCCAAAGGCAGCTTCAAGGAGTTCCCTGGCATGGCACTTCTTTAAACAATGTGCTGACGACAAGACCCGAGTGATATGAACGCTGTGCCATCAGATCCTGAAGCGAGGCATTAACGTTCTGAACCTTAGCACAACCTGCATGACCAGGCATCTACATGCAAAGCATGAACTGCAGTGTAGTAAACACCTTAAAAGCAAGGAACTCACTCAGGCTCCCCCTGCTCCCTCTTCTGCTGCTGCCTCGGCCTCTTCCTCCGCCTCGGGAGGAACGTTGGCACCTGCCGCCCACCAAACAGAGGATGTGCCACCGACACCACCACCTGCGTCACCAAGCATCTCCACCATGTCACACGGCAGCGTTCAGCTCTCCATCTCACAAACCTTGGAGAGAAAGCGTAAATTCCCACCTAGCCACCCTCAAGCCCTGGGCCTGAATGCCAGAATTTCTAAACTACTGGCCTTTGAAATGCTGTCATTCAGGCTGGTGGACACAGACAGCTTCAAACAGCTGATGTCCATGGCTGTCCCACAGTATGTTGTCCCCAGCCGCCACTACTTCTCCAAGACAGCCGTGCCTTCCCTGCACAACCAAGTATCCAATAAAATCAAGTGTGCACTGCGCAACGCCATCTGTGGCAAGGTCCACCTAACCACAGATACGTGGACCAGTAAGCACGTCCATGGACACTATATCTCCCTAACTGCACACTGGGTAAATGTAGTGGCGGCTGAGCCCCAGGCGGAGAGTTCCTTGGCGCACGTCCTTCCGCCGCCAAGGATCACAGGGCATCATTCTTTGCCTCCTGTAGCCTCCTCCTCCTACTCGGCTTCCTCCTCCTCTGCCTTCACCAGCTCATCCAGTCAGCCACACACCTTCACCACCAACTTCAGCACAGCCTGGGGTAAACGTCAGCAGGCCATTCTGAAACTCATATGTTTGGGGGACAGGCCCCACACCGCGCAGGAGTTGTGGCGGGGTATTGAACAACAGACCGACCAGTGGTTGCTGCCGGTGGGCCTCAAGCCCGGCCTGGTGGTGTGCGATAATGGGCGAAATCTTGTCGCAGCTCTGGGACTAGCCGGTTTGACGCACATCCCTTGCCTGGCGCATGTGCTGAATTTGGTGGTGCAGAAGTTCATTCACAACTACCCCAACATGTCAGAGCTGCTGCATAAAGTGAGGGCCGTCTGTACGCGCTTCCGGCGTTCACATCCTGCCGCTGCTCGCTTGTCTGCGCTACAGCGTAACTTCAACCTTCCCGCTCACCGCCTCATATGTGACGTGCCCACCAGGTGGAACTCCACCTTGCACATGCTGGAGAGACTGTGCGAGCAGCAGCAGGCCATAGTGGAGTTTCAGCTGCAGCACGCATGTGTCAGTCGCACTGCGGAACAGCACCGCTTCACCACCAATGATTGGGCCTCCATGCGAGACCTGTGTGCCCTGTTGCTCTGTTTCGAGTACTCCACCAACATGGCCAGTGGTGATGAAACCGTTATCAGCGATACAATACCACTTCTATGTCTCCTTGAGAAAACGCTTAGGGCGATGATGGAAGAGGAGGTGACCCAGGAGGAGGAGGAGGAGGAGGATGAGGGGTCATTTTTAGCACTTTCAGGCCAGTCTGATAGAAGTGGCTCAGAGGGAGGTTTTTTGCAACAGCAGAGGCCAGGTACAAATGTGGCCAACCAGGGCCCACTACTGGAGGACGAGGAGGATGAGGAGGAGGTGGATGAGGATGAGGATGAAGCAGGTTCACAGCGGGGTGGCACCCGACACAGCTCAGGCCCATCACTGGTGCGTGGCTGGGGGATACGGAGGACTATGACGATAAGCCTCCCACAGAGGACAGCTTGTCCTTACCTCTGGGAGCCTGGCACACATGAGCGACTACATGCTGCAGTGCCTGCGCAATGACAGCAGAGTTGCGCACATTTTAACGTGTGCAGACTACTGGGTTGCCACCCTGCTGGATCCCCGGTACAAAGACAATGTGCCCACCTTACTTCCTGCACTGGAGCGTGATAGGAAGATGCACGAGTACAAGCGCACGCTGGTAGAGGCGCTCCTGAGAGCATTCCCAAATGTCACAGGGGAACAGGTGGAAGCCCAAGGCGAAGGCAGAGGAGGAGCAAGAGGTCGCCAACGCAGCAGTGTCACGGCCAGCTCTTCTGAGGGCAGGGTTAGCATGGCAGAAATGTGGAAAAGTTTTGTCTCCACGCCACAGCTAACTGCACAACCACCTGATACGGAACGTGTTAGCAGGAGGCAGCATTTCACTAACATGGTTGAACAGTACGCCTGCACACCCTCCACGTACTGACTGGATGGTTCGGCCCCATTCAACTTCTGGGTCTCCAAATTGTCCACGTGGCCAGAGTTAGCATTTTATGCCTTGGAGGTGCTGGCCTGCCCGGCGGCCAGCATTTTGTCTGAACGTGTATTCAGCACGGCAGGGGCGTCATTACTGACAAACGCAGCCGCCTGTCCACAGCCAACGTGGACAAGCTGACGTTCATAAAAATGAACCAGGCATGGATCCCACAGGACCTGTGCCTCCCTTGTGCAGAATAGACATTTATAACTGCCTCCCCATCAACCATGTATTCTTGTACTCCGGGGCACTTCTTTATTGAATCCTCATTTTTTTAACTTTACCATGATCTTGCGGTGCAACCCAAAGTTGAATGAACCTCTCCTCTGTCTGGGTGGTGGGGCCGAAATAACTGAAAGTGGCCTTCTCCGGTGGTGGTTGATATGACGCATGATTCCTTGCTGTGGGACCTGTATCCTCTGTCTGGGTGCTGGGCCGAAATAAATGAGAGTGGCCTTCTCCGTTGGTGGTTGATATGAGGCATGATTCCTTGCTGTGGGACCTCTTTCCTCTGTCTGGGTGCTGGGCCGAAATAAATGAGAGTGGCCTTCTCCGGTGATGGTTGATATGAGGCATGATTCCTTGCTGTGGGACCTCTCTCCTCTATCTGGGAGCTGGGCCGAAATAAATGAGAGTGGCCTTCTCCGGTGGTGGTTGATATGAGGCATGATTCCTTGCTGTGGGACCTCTCTCTCTGTCTGGGTGCTGGGCCGAAATAAATGGGAGTGGCCTTCTCCGTTGGTGGTTGATATGAGGCATGATTCCTTGCTGTGGGACCTCTCTCCTCTGTCTGGGTGCTGGGCCGAAATAAATGAGAGTGGCCTTCTCCGGTGGTGGTTGATATGAGGCATGATTCCTTGCTGTGGAACCTCTCTCCTCTGTCTGGGTGCTGGGTCGAAATAAATGAGAGTGGCCTTCTCCGTTGGTGGTTGATATGACGCATGATTCCTTGCTGTGAGACCTCTCTTCTCTGTCTGGGTGCTGGGCCGAAATAAATGAGAGTGGCCTTCTCCGTTGGTGGTTGATATGAGGCATGATTCCTTGCTGTGGGACCTCTCTCCTCTGTCTGGGTGCTGGTCAAAAATAAATGAGAGTGGCCTTCTCCGGTGGTGGTTGATATGAGGCATGATTCCTTGCTGTGGGACCTCTCTCCTCTGTCTGGGTGCTGGGCCGAAATAAATGAGAGTGGCCTTCTCCGTTGGTGGTTGATATGAGGCATGATTCCTTGCTGTGGTTGCTCTGTTTCGAGTACTCCACCAACATGGCCAGTGGTGATGAAACCGTTATCAGCGATACAATACCACTTCTATGTCTCCTTGAGAAAACGCTTAGGGCGATGATGGAAGAGGAGGTGACCCAGGAGGAGGAGGAGGAGGAGGATGAGGGGTCATTTTTAGCACTTTCAGGCCAGTCTGATAGAAGTGGCTCAGAGGGAGGTTTTTGCAACAGCAGAGGCCAGGTACAAATGTGGCCAACCAGGGCCCACTACTGGAGGACGAGGAGGATGAGGAGGAGGTGGATGAGGATGAGGATGAAGCAGGTTCACAGCGGGGTGGCACCCGACACAGCTCAGGCCCATCACTGGTGCGTGGCTGGGGGATACGGAGGACTATGACGATAAGCCTCCCACAGAGGACAGCTTGTCCTTACCTCTGGGAGCCTGGCACACATGAGCGACTACATGCTGCAGTGCCTGCGCAATGACAGCAGAGTTGCGCACATTTTAACGTGTGCAGACTACTGGGTTGCCACCCTGCTGGATCCCCGGTACAAAGACAATGTGCCCACCTTACTTCCTGCACTGGAGCGTGATAGGAAGATGCACGAGTACAAGCGCACGCTGGTAGAGGCGCTCCTGAGAGCATTCCCAAATGTCACAGGGGAACAGGTGGAAGCCCAAGGCGAAGGCAGAGGAGGAGCAAGAGGTCGCCAACGCAGCAGTGTCACGGCCAGCTCTTCTGAGGGCAGGGTTAGCATGGCAGAAATGTGGAAAAGTTTTGTCTCCACGCCACAGCTAACTGCACAACCACCTGATACGGAACGTGTTAGCAGGAGGCAGCATTTCACTAACATGGTTGAACAGTACGTCTGCACACCCCTCCACGTACTGACTGATGGTTCGGCCCCATTCAACTTCTGGGTCTCCAAATTGTCCACGTGGCCAGAGTTAGCATTTTATGCCTTGGAGGTGCTGGCCTGCCCGGCGGCCAGCATTTTGTCTGAACGTGTATTCAGCACGGCAGGGGCGTCATTACTGACAAACGCAGCCGCCTGTCCACAGCCAACGTGGACAAGCTGACGTTTATAAAAATGAACCAGGCATGGATCCCACAGGACCTGTGCCTCCCTTGTGCAGAATAGACATTTATAACTGCCTCCCCATCAACCATGTATTCTTGTACTCCGGGGCACTTCTTTATTGAATCCTCATTTTTTTAACTTTACCATGATCTTGCGGTGCAACCCAAAGTTGAATGAACCTCTCCTCTGTCTGGGTGGTGGGGCCGAAATAACTGAAAGTGGCCTTCTCCGGTGGTGGTTGATATGACGCATGATTCCTTGCTGTGGGACCTGTATCCTCTGTCTGGGTGCTGGGCCGAAATAAATGAGAGTGGCCTTCTCCGTTGGTGGTTGATATGAGGCATGATTCCTTGCTGTGGGACCTCTTTCCTCTGTCTGGGTGCTGGGCCGAAATAAATGAGAGTGGCCTTCTCCGGTGATGGTTGATATGAGGCATGATTCCTTGCTGTGGGACCTCTCTCCTCTATCTGGGAGCTGGGCCGAAATAAATGAGAGTGGCCTTCTCCGGTGGTGGTTGATATGAGGCATGATTCCTTGCTGTGGGACCTCTCTCCTCTGTCTGGGTGCTGGGCCGAAATAAATGGGAGTGGCCTTCTCCGTTGGTGGTTGATATGAGGCATGATTCCTTGCTGTGGGACCTCTCTCCTCTGTCTGGGTGCTGGGCCGAAATAAATGAGAGTGGCCTTCTCCGGTGGTGGTTGATATCAGGCATGATTCCTTGCTGTGGAACCTCTCTCCTCTGTCTGGGTGCTGGGTCGAAATAAATGAGAGTGGCCTTCTCCGTTGGTGGTTGATATGACGCATGATTCCTTGCTGTGAGACCTCTCTTCTCTGTCTGGGTGCTGGGCCGAAATAAATGAGAGTGGCCTTCTCCGTTGGTGGTTGATATGAGGCATGATTCCTTGCTGTGGGACCTCTCTCCTCTGTCTGGGTGCTGGTCAAAAATAAATGAGAGTGGCCTTCTCCGGTGGTGGTTGATATGAGGCATGATTCCTTGCTGTGGGACCTCTCTCCTCTGTCTGGGTGCTGGGCCGAAATAAATGAGAGTGGCCTTCTCCGTTGGTGGTTGATATGAGGCATGATTCCTTGCTGTGGGCAGGGCCGGCGCTTCCATAGAGGCAAGGGGGGCAATTGCCCCCTGGCCCCCAAGTCCTTAGGGCCCCCCAAGCAGCGCCGGCCGCAATTAACTTACTACAATTGGATATGGGGCGGGCCGTGCTGCTGCTGCTCTGAGCGTCTCTCTGCCTCTTCAAGAGAGCAGTGGCTGCTGGGGCTCAGAGCGTGCCGCCGCACAGGCACGTCTTCGCGGTCTTGACGTCGCCAGAGCCCTGACCCTAGAACCAGAAGAAGAAGGAGCAAGCACAATGCGCACTGCCCTCGCTCACCGTGCCGCCTGCTGACTTCTGCTCCTCTGTGGCTCTCAGAGTCTCTGCTCTGCCCACCAGTGACCATACACAGGGAAGGGAAGGAACAAGGGGATGCATATCTGTTCTAGGTAAATTGTGGGGTGTGGAGATGTGCATTGTAGACTGACTAGTCTGTGCTGGAGTCCTGGAGAAATTAACCATTTGGGAGAGCATGGGGGGGATGTGCATCTGTACTGGAGGAGAAATGAGCCATGGGGGAGGGGTGATGTGCAGATGTGCTGGAGAAATGAGCCATGGGGCGGGGGAGGGGGGAGAAGAGATATGCTGCTGCCACTGGCCCATACATGGGGAGAAATGTGCCATTCGGGGGACTGGGGGGGTATGGGGCGCTGTATTTCTGTATGCTGCCATGGGGGGGGAATAATGTGACGCGAAGGGGGTGATTGATGACGTGACATGGAGGGGGGCCCCTTACTGTTTTTCGCCCCCGGGCCCCATTTAACCTAGAACCGGCCCTGGCTGTGGGACCTCTCTCCTCTGTCTGGGTGCTGGGCCGAAATAAATGAGAGTGGCCTTCTCCGGTGGTGGTTGATATGACGCATGATTCCTTGCTGTGGGACCTGTATCCTCTGTCTGGGTGCTGGTCCGAAATAAATGAGAGTGGTCTTTTCCAGTGGTGGGTCATATGACGCATGATTCCTTGCTGTGGGACCTCTCTCCAATTGATATTGGTTAATTTTTATTTATTTTATTTTATTTTAATTCATTTCCCTATCCACATTTGTTTGCAGGGGATTTACCTACATTTTGCTGCCTTTGGCAGCCCTCTAGCCCTTTCCTGGACTATTTTACAGCCTTTTTAGTGCCTAAAAGTTCGGGTCCCCATTGACTTCAATGGGGTTCGGGTTCGGGATAAAGTTCGGGTCGAGTTCGAAACCCGAACCCGAACATTTTCGGGAAGTTCGGCCGAACTTCTCGAACCCGAACATCCAGGTGTTCGCTCATCTCTAATTATTACATTTACAATATTGATCCACAAAGTGCTTGTCTGGTTCAGATTCTGTATATTAGAGCTTGGCATGTATATTATTTCATTATTTGATGTTATTTGGATTTTAGAAATTTCAATTTTGCAGATAATTTTTGCACTACTGTGTAAAAGTAAACTATTAAAATGTATAGATATGAAGAAAAAATGGATCTTTCACACAATGAATTTTAAATGTCCCCCTTTGATCATTCAAAATATTCGGAAGTATGCAGATTCAATAAGCGAACACTTCAAAACACATCTGTATCTAATTCTATCATCTGTGATACTGTCTGCTGATCCGAGATTTGCAGACCGTAATACTGATATGGTCGTGTGCATGAGACCTAATCCAATCTTTTTTGCTATTGGCTGCTGAAGTGTTTATCTGGGCCTACCATATGTGATACTATCTGATCAGCTTCTATATCTATGGGCTCATGATCAGCGTGTGAAACATGACCAGCCATAATTTATGATATACTCAGTTTGTATCTGATCACAGGGCACATGATAATGTGAGTACTCTGCAAAAGCCCCTTAATCAGATATAGACTGGTCTGGCCCGGAAGGTGCAGTCGACACATGGACCATGTTTCCTGGGCTAATCACTGATGTTTGCTTGAGCTCTATAGCTGTCATACTGTGCTCCCATGACAGTGACATCTGCAGTGTGGTCATAACAGTGATAGCCGCAGTGCAGTTATAACAGTGACAGCACCAAAGTGACATCCACAGTAACATCCTCATTGCCCCAAAGTGACATCCACAGTGCCTCACAGTAACATCCAGACTGCCCGATAGTGACATTCACAGTGGCCCAGTAACATTCACAGTGCCATCCATTCGACCCCCAGGGCCGGTGCGTCCTATAAGCGGACTAGGCCGCCGCGTGGAGCGCCCCTTGGGAAGGGGCACTGCTAGGAGCGCTGGCCCCGCCTCATACTGCAGCCGCCTGAACGCTCTATATTGAGCCTGCTCTATATTGCAGCACTGCTCAGGCTGGCGCATCCTTGAGGGCGCACCGCCCGGGCGCAGCATGAAGAGAGGGACTGACAGGAGGGAAGTGCTCAGCGCTCCCTCCTGTCAGTCCCTCATTGTAGCGTGGCCGAGCCCTGTATGGTCCGTGGGTACAGGGAGCATCTGTCTTCTGTACCCGGCCGGACTGACATGAAGTGCGCACACAGTGTGCACTTCCTGCTAGTCCCCTCGGGTACAGGAAACAAAAGCGCCTGTACCCGCGGACCATACAGAGCTCGGCTGCGCTACACTAGAGGTAGGGGGGAGAAAGAGAATGACAAGGGAGGGGGGGGAATGAAAAGGGGGGAAAGAATGACATGGGGGGGTGAAGAATGACAAGAGGGGGGAAAGAATGACAAGGGGGCGGAGTGAAGAATGACAAGAGGGGGAGAGAATGACAAGGGGGGGTGAAGAATGACAAGAGGGGGGAGAGAATGACAAGGGGGGTGAAGAATGACAAGAGGGGGGAGAGAATGACAAGGGAGGGGAGTGAAGAATGACAAGAGGGGGGAGAGAGTGACAAGGGGGAAAGAGAATGACAAGGAGGGAAAGAGAATGACAAGGAGGAAAAGAGAATGACAGGGGGGGGAAAGAGAATGACAAGGGGAGAGAACTGGTGTTAGTTAAAGGGGTTCTGCAGTTTATTTAAACTGATGATCTATCTTCTGGATAGATCATCAGTATCTGATCGGTAGGGGTCCGACACCCAGGACCCTCGCCGATCAGCTGTTTGAGAAGCTGGCTGTAGCGCCTCGGCCTTCTCGCTGTTTACCGCAGGCGCAGTGACGTCACGACTAGTATCACTGGTCTTGGCGGGGTTAAGCTCTGTTCACTTAAATGAAGCTTAGCCCCACCCAGGCCAATGATACTAGTCGTGACGTCACTGCGAGAAGGCTGAGGCGCTACTGCCAGCGCCGCTGCCTTCTCAAACAGCTGATTGGCGGAGATCCCGGGTGTCGAACCCCTGCCGATCAGTTTAAATAAAGTGCAGAACCCCTTTAATATGGCAGATCATATGGGTGGGGCATTGTGATGTCACATGGGGGGGGGGCGGCAAACTTTTCTTTTGCCTAGGGCGGCAAAAATCCTTGCACCGGCCCTGTCTACCCCATAGTGACAACCATAGTTTCCCAGTGACATCCACAGTGCCCCACAGTGAAATCCACAGCATAGCGACAGCACAGAGGCTTATTGCCATTTTCTGAATTATGCAACAACATTACATACATCGCTACAAAACACACAGGAGAACACAGCACCACATACCTCTTACATCCAGTGAAGACCATTCTCATGTAGACGTTCTCTTTCCTCATCTTCTCCATATGGAGATCAGACCGCCTTGATTAAACTCTTTCAGCTGCTTCTTGTCTTTTCTCTGCAGACTTTACCACAGAAATATCTTAAAGGGGTATTCCCATCTTGATGATCATACTTAAAAAGGTTAAACTGGTGCCATGCTTCCTTTTTCTAAATATATTCTATTATTTATAATGGACGCATTTAGATAAATTTTGTTCCCTCCTACCCCATTGTTTACCTTTGGTATCCCATAGATACAGCCACCGCTCCACGGCCGTATCTATGGGCCGCGTTTGCGCAGACCGCACTTAACTACTACAGGACCGCCTAACGCAGGGATGCGTCCTGCGGGCGGTCCTGTAGCTCTGTGTGGACGCATCGGCGCGTCATCTCGCGAGACACGCGAGTTCCTGTGAACAGTTGGCGCGCGTCTCAAGAGTTGAACTACAGCCTGCCAGCGATGATCAATCGCTGGCAGGCTGTAGATGCGATATAAATCGCATCAAACATGTATACCAGACGCTGTTTTGTGAACAGCGTCTGGTATACCTGCTACCTGGTCCTCTGGTGGTCCCATTTGCTGGGATCGACCACCAGAGGACCAGGTAACTATGTAAAGTTGCACCAAACACTACACTAACCCCCCCCCACCCACCCTCACCTATTAACCCCTTGTTAACCCCTTGATCACCCCATCTAGACCCCCTGATCACCCCCTGTCATTGATCACACCCCTTGTAAGGCTCCATTCAGACGTCCATATGTGTTTTGCGGATCCGTGGATTTACGGATCCGCTGGAACTGATCCACGGATCCGCAGATCCGCAGATCCTCAAAACACGGACACCGGCAATGTGCTTTCCGCATTTTGCTGATCCGCACATTGCCAGAACTATATAGAAAATGCTTCTTCTTGTCCGCAATTGCGGACAAGAATAGGACATGTTCTATATTTTTGCGGAACGGAAGTGCAGACCCGGAAACGCGGATCCATAATTCCGGATCCGAGCGGGACAAAGTCTGTCCCCATAGAAATGAATGGGTCCGCAATTCCGTTCCGCAAACAGAATTGCGGACGTGTGAATGGGGCATAGGGGTCCCTTATCCCCGCCAGTTAGTTAGCTACTTGTTAGGTAGCTAGCGCCCAGCCCACCGCACCGCAGTCACTGATTTTGGCAGAGATTTTTTCATCCACATTGATTGATGCGAATGAAAAAATCTGTGCGTTCATTTTTTTTTTTTTTCAGCCCAGAGGCTGAACGGAAAAAAAAAATCTCATTACCCGTATGTTCAATATAAGGAGAATCGCAGAAACTCCTAATGCTGGCCATACGTGTAATGATTGCGGAGACCCCTAAAATGCCAGGGCAGTACAAACACCTCACATGTGACCCCATTTTAGAAAGAAGACACCCCAAGTTATTCCGTAAGGGGTATGGCGAGTTCATGCAAAATTTTATTTTTTGAAAATACTAAGGCGGCTACACTTGGTATAGTATATGATGGTATCCTCAGGTGCTCACCTAATGTGCCCACACCCAATTGGGCATGAACCAGGCTGTCCTTTATATGTAAGAATGAAAGAAAGAGATAGGGGCAACACGGAGCTTTATCTGGGTTATAAAATATAAGATATAAAATATAATATAAAAAATAGTATATAAAAAATAAACTTTATTGCAAATTGCTAAAGATATCAATGTGCATAAAGTCAATGTGCATATATGGACATACTCCTTCCTGGATGTTGCAACCTCCTATTTGAATGTATAGATCAACAAGAATATAGTACCTGTGTACAGGACCTGTGCAAATAGACTGAATAAATAAACTGAATCAATAAACTGAATCGATTGGCTGGGTGGATCACTGTGCAAAAAGCTGTGCAAACAAGTGTAATACGTAAACGAAATTAATAAACAAAATCAATACCCATACTATAAAGGTGCATAATAGTGCATGTTAGTACAAATCCCAAAAATGTGCCAAAAAATGTAAAAGTTTATACAAAGGTTAATAGTCCATACTCAAGAGTCCATATGGATAATACGAATAGGGATATGTCAAAATCCAGTTACATAGTCCACTCTGACAGTGTACTTGCCAACACTGAATATATTCCTCAATATTATGGACCGAGGAATACACGGGCAAAGTGAGCTTATCAGCGGGCAAAATGAGCTTATCAGCACAATATCAGCGCAATATTAACTTGCTGCATGTGCACAAATGAATACCGGTATATACAGGCTAACGTCCACTTGTCCCCGGCTTTGTGCTGTGGCCACAGCGCTCACTCCTCGTTTGCTCTGTCCCACCGTCCCCCAGCGCCCAGCTGCCTTACCTCCGCTCCGGTGTAGTCTGTCTCCGCTGAGATCTCTGCACGCCCGCGGCGTCCCGCTCGGCGTTCTGAACACACGTGGCGTCCCACGTAGTTACCTCTGTGGAGCCGGCAGTTGCTGGGTCCTAAAGTCCGTGACCTTGTCTCTTTGTTTCAATATCTGTGGTCTTTGAATAGATACAGTTGCTTGGATTTTTAGTGGGGGACGTAGGGGAAAGTTTATCGCATAGACACCGCCAGTATCCCAGACGCGTTTCGGGGCTTAACCCCTTCTTCAGTGGATGTTGGCGGTGGGTGTCGGTCTGCACTTATATATAGTCTGCTGATTGGTTCATTTCACATGTCCCTCATCTCTATCAATCAGATGTTCAAGAGCCTGTCCAAATGTACATTAATAGAGCATTATCTGCCCCTATACTCTTAATCAGAGAATACGAATATATGCTTTAATCAGTTAACATATAAAATAAAATTCAAAATAAAAATTCAATAGAGTGTTTAAAACACAATAGAATACTTAAAATTGATGCTGAATCATAAAAATCCATCTACACATTATCTTGAAAGTATAGGATGTAATATATCCATATTTTTACTAAAAATTAGCAGAAGGTGGAGGTAGTGCTAGAATACTGAAAAGGAGATGGTACTAGACCAGTAAAAAGAGTGAAAACAGTGAACAACACAGTCAGTAACACATAGATGGAGCGGCTTCAACACAGTTATTGGTTTATCGTGTAAGGGGAGGAGGTGAAGAGGGAGAGGAGGGATCAAGTTGTCGATAGACGACCAGACCTTGATTCCTCATCGCCCCCGCCACCCTCCCAATTATAGGAAACCAAATATCTCCATCTCTGAATTCAATCCTATTGGCATCAGTGTCTCAAACTCAAAAATACGTCTAGATTCTTGTCTAGACATCTGTGCTACAAAGTTGCCCCCTCTCCATGATTTTTTCACTTTTTCAATGGCTGAATAGGTTAAACATGTAGGGTCGCAATTGTGCACTGTTTTAAAATGTTTAGACAATGGGTGGCCTTCATATCCCCCCTTTATCTTAGTAATGTGTTCGCTAATTCTTTTCTTCAGGGTCCTTTTGGTACGGCCAACGTATTGTTTCCGACATGGACACTCAAGTATATATATGACCTCTGTGGTGTTACACGTTAGAAATTCCTTGATTTCGATTTTAAAAGAATTACTTGTAGATTGAACCACTTGTGTTTTTTTAGGGAAAGAAGTGTTCCTGCATCCTGTGCATCTACCACATCTGTAAAACCCTTCAAGGTAAGCCAACTGTTGCTACTATTTGTTTTTTGTTTATGATTCTGTATTGTAGGGGCCACCTTAATGGCTAAATTAGCTGCTTTTGTGTATACTATTTTTGGATCTGATTCCAGTAACGGACCGATCCATTTGTCCTTTAACAGGTGGTTCCAATGTTTTTTTATAATTCTCTCAATCGTTCTGTACTGGGAATTAAATGGTAAAACTAACTTGGGCATTGGGCTTGGAAAAAAGATGCGGAAAATGATCAAATGCCCAAGTTAGTTTTACCATTTAATTCCCAGTACAGAACGATTGAGAGAATTATAAAAAAAAACATTGGAACCACCTGTTAAAGAACAAATGGATCGGTCCGTTACTGGAATCAGATCCAAAAATAGAATACACAAAAGCAGCTAATTTAGCCATTAAGGTGGCCCCTACAATACAGAATCATAAACAAAAAACAAATAGTAGCAACAGTTGGCTTACCTTGAAGGGTTTTTACAGATGTGGTAGATGCACAGGATGCAGGAACACTTCTTTCCCTAAAAAAACACAAGTGGTTCAATCTACAAGTAATTCTTTTAAAATCGAAATCAAGGAATTTCTAACGTGTAACACCACAGAGGTCATATATATACTTGAGTGTCCATGTCGGAAACAATACGTTGGCCGTACCAAAAGGACCCTGAAGAAAAGAATTAGCGAACACATTACTAAGATAAAGGGGGGATATGAAGGCCACCCATTGTCTAAACATTTTAAAACAGTGCACAATTGCGACCCTACATGTTTAAAAATCATGGAGAGGGGGCAACTTTGTAGCACAGATGTCTAGACAAGAATCTAGACGTATTTTTGAGTTTGAGACACTGATGCCAATAGGATTGAATTCAGAGATGGAGATATTTGGTTTCCTATAATTGGGAGGGTGGCGGGGGGCGATGAGGAATCAAGGTCTGGTCGTCTATCGACAACTTGATCCCTCCTCTCCCTCTTCACCTCCTCCCCTTACACGATAAACCAATAACTGTGTTGAAGCCGCTCCATCTATGTGTTACTGACTGTGTTGTTCACTGTTTTCACTCTTTTTACTGGTCTAGTACCATCTCCTTTTCAGTATTCTAGCACTACCTCCACCTTCTGCTAATTTTTAGTAAAAATATGGATATATTACATCCTATACTTTCAAGATAATGTGTAGATGGATTTTTATGATTCAGCATCAATTTTAAGTATTCTATTGTGTTTTAAACACTCTATTGAATTTTATTTTGAATTTTATTTTATATGTTAACTGATTAAAGCATATATTCGTATTCTCTGATTAAGAGTATAGGGGCAGATAATGCTCTATTAATGTACATTTGGACAGGCTCTTGAACATCTGATTGATAGAGATGAGGGACATGTGAAATGAACCAATCAGCAGACTATATATAAGTGCAGACCGACACCCACCGCCAACATCCACTGAAGAAGGGGTTAAGCCCCGAAACGCGTCTGGGATACTGGCGGTGTCTATGCGATAAACTTTCCCCTACGTCCCCCACTAAAAATCCAAGCAACTGTATCTATTCAAAGACCACAGATATTGAAACAAAGAGACAAGGTCACGGACTTTAGGACCCAGCAACTGCCGGCTCCACAGAGGTAACTACGTGGGACGCCACGTGTGTTCAGAACGCCGAGCGGGACGCCGCGGGCGTGCAGAGATCTCAGCGGAGACAGACTACACCGGAGCGGAGGTAAGGCAGCTGGGCGCTGGGGGACGGTGGGACGGAGCAAACGAGGAGTGAGCGCTGTGGCCACAGCACAAAGCCGGGGACAAGTGGACGTTAGCCTGTATATACCAGTATTCATTTGTGCACATGCAGCAAGTTAATATTGCGCTGATATTGCGCTGATAAGCTCATTTTGCCCGCTGATAAGCTCATTTTGCCCGTGTATTCCTCGGTCATAATATTGAGGAATATATTCAGTGTTGGCAAGTACACTGTCAGAGTGGACTATGTAACTGGATTTTGACATATCCCTATTCGTATTATCCATATGGACTCTTGAGTATGGACTATTAACCTTTGTATAAACTTTTACATTTTTTGGCACATTTTTTGGATTTGTACTAACATGCACTATTATGCACCTTTATAGTATGGGTATTGATTTTGTTTATTAATTTCGTTTACGTATTACACTTGTTTGCACAGCTTTTTGCACAGTGATCCACCCAGCCAATCGATTCAGTTTATTGATTCAGTTTATTTATTCAGTCTATTTGCACAGGTCCTGTACACAGGTACTATATTCTTGTTGATCTATACATTCAAATAGGAGGTTGCAACATCCAGGAAGGAGTATGTCTATATATGCACATTGACTTTATGCACATTGATATCTTTAGCAATTTGCAATAAAGTTTATTTTTTATATATTATTTTTTATATTATATTTTATATCTTATATTTTATAACCCAGAAAAAGCTCAGTGTTGCCCCTATCTCTTTCTTTCAAAATCTTATTTTTTGTCACAAGTTAGTGGAATATGAGACTTTGTAAAACTAAAAATAAAAATCAATTTCCGCTAACTTGTGCCAAAAAAATAAAAATTCTGTGAACTCGCCATGCCCCTCACGGAATACCTTGGGGTGTCTTCTTTCCACAATGGGGTCACTTGTGGGGTCTTTATACTGCCCTGGCATTTTAGGGGTGCTAAAGCGTGAGAATCCAAATGCGTAAAAATGCCCTGTGAAATCCTAAAGGTACTCATGGGAATTTGGGCCCCTTTGCGTATCTTGGCTGCAAAAAAGTGTCACACATGTGGTATCGCCGAACTCAGGAGAAGTAGGGCAATGTGTTTTGGGGTGTATTTTTATATATACCCATACTGTGTGTGAGAAATATCTCTGTAAATGACAACTTTTAAATTTTTTATTCAAAGTTGTCAATTTACAGAGATATTTCTCTCACCCAGCATGGGTATATGTAAAAATACACCCCAAAACACATTGCCCTTCTTCTCCTGAGTACGGCGATACCACATGTGTGCCACTTTTGCAGCCAAGATGCAAAGGCCCAAATTCCCATGAGTACCTTTAGGAGGGCATTTTTACGCATTTTTCTTCCTCACGCTTTAGGGCCCCTAAAATGCCAGGGCAGTATAAATACCTACATGTGACCCCATTTTGAAAGAAGACACCCCAAGATATCTGCTGAGGGGCATAGTGAGTCCATGAAAAATTCAACTTTTTGTCAAAAGTTAGCGGAAAGGGAGACTTTGTGAGAAAAACTATAAAAATCAATTTCCACTAACTTGTGCCAAACATTTTTTTTCTATGAACTCGCCATGCCCCTCATGGAATACCTTGGGGTGTCTTCTTTCCAAAATGGGGTCACATGTGGGGTATTTATACTGCCCTGGCATTTTAGGGGCCCTAAAGCGTGAGAAGAAAAATGCGTAAAAATGCCCTCCTAAAAGGTTCTCATGGGAATTTGGGCCCCTTTGCGCATCTTGGCTGCAAAAAAGTGGCACACATGTGGTATCGCCGCACTCAGGAGAAGTAGGGCAATGTGTTTTGGGGTGTATTTTTACATATACCCATGTTGGGTGAGAGAAATATCTCTGTAAACTGACAACTTTGTATAAAAAAATTTAAAATTTGTCGTTTACAGCGATATTTCTCACACACAGTATGGGTATATATAAAAATACACCCCAAAACACATTGCCCTCCTTCTCCTGAGTACGGCGATACCACATGAGTGACACTTTCTTGCAGCCAAGATGCGCAAAGGGGCCCTAAAACCAATGAGTACCTTTAGGATTTCACAGGGCATTTTTACGCATTTGGATTCTCACGCTTTAGGTTCCCTAAAATGCCAGGGCAGTATAAATACCCCACAAGTGACCCCATTTTGGAAAGAAGACACCCCAAGGTATTCCGTGAGGGGCATGGCGAGTTCACAGAATTTATTTTTACTGGCACAAGTTAGCGGAAATTGATATATTTTTATTTTTTTTATTTTGTTTTTTACAAAGTCTCATATTCCACTAAATTGTGACAAAAAATAAAATTTTACATGAACTCACCATACCCCTTACGGAATACCTTGGGGTGTCTTCTTTCTAAAATGGGGTCACATGTGGGGTATTTATACTGTCCTGGCATTTTAGGGGCCCCTAAAGCGTGAGAAGAAGTCTGGAATCCAAATGCGTAAAAATGCCCTGTGAAATCCTAAAGGTACTCATTGGAATTAGGGCCCCTTTGCGCACCCAGGCTGCAAAAAAGTTCCACACGTGGTATCGCCGTATTCAGGAGAAGTAGGGCAATGTGTTTTGGGGTGTATTTTTATATATACCCATACTTTGTGACAGAAATATCTCTGTAAACGCCAATTTTTAAATTTTTTTATACAAAGTTGTCAGTTTACAGAGATATTTCTCTCACCCAACATGGGTATATGTAAAAATACACCCCAAAACACATTTCCCTACTTCTTCTGAGTACGGCGATACCACATAAGTGACACTTTTTTGCAGCCTGGGTGCGCAAAGAGGCCCAAATTCCAACGAGTACCTTTAGCTTTTACATGGCTGCTCACAATTTAGCCCCGCCCAAAATGCCAGAACAGTAAACACACCCCACAAATGACCCCATTTCGGAAAGTAGACACCCCAAGGTATTCACTGAGGGGCATAGTGAGTCCGTTGGAGATTTTTATTTTTTGCCAGAAGTTAGCAGAAATGGAAACTTTATTATTATTTTTTTTCCTCAGAAAGTGTCATTTTCCGCTAACTTGTGAAAAAAATGAAATGATACATGAACTCACCATGCCCCTCCGTGAATACTTTGGGGTGTCTTCTTTCTAAAATGGTGTCATTTGGGGGTATTTATACTATCCTGACATTCTAGCACCTGAAGAAACATGACAGGTGCTCAGAAAGTCAGAGCTGCTTCAAAATGCCAAAATTCACTTTTTTGCACCATAGTTTGTAAACGCTATAACGTTTACCCAAACCAATAAATATACACTTATTGGATTTTTTTTTTATCAAAGACATGTAGAACAATAAATTTAGAGAAAAATTTATATAGAAATGTATTTAAAAAAAAAAAAAATTTACAACAGAAAGTGAAAAATGTCATTTTTTTGCAAAAATGTCGTTAAATTTTTATTAATAGCAAAAAAAGTAAAAATGTCAGCAACAATGAAATACCACCAAATGAAAGCTCTATTAGTGAGAAGAAAAGGAGGTAAAATTAATTTGGGTGGTAAGTTGCATGACGGAGCAATAAACGGTGAAAGTAGTGTAGTGCGGAATTGTAAAAAGTGGCCTGGTCATTAAGGGTGTTTAAGCTAGGGGGGCTGATGTGGTTAACATTTCACCCAGGCGGCCGGCGATTCAGACGAGTACGCGCACGCTGCCGTGAATGCGCATATCGTCTTTTCTCACTGACGCGTCTGATACAGAGCCGCGCATGCTCTGTATGCAGTGCGGACACTGTATCGGGCGGCGCAGAGAGGACTTGTACATTGGAGCGATCGGAGGAGAGAGGACTGTGCTCTGCAACATACTGTACAACTGGAGGAACAGCAGTTTATGTAAGCATCCATAATTCATTCATCCACTAAACCAGCAACGATTTTATTTGTTATAGCCATCAAAGGGGGACACATTTTTTTTAATTGTAGCCAAAGGGGGACACTTTTATTTAGTGAAGGGACAATGGGATACTATCCACATGAACGAGCACGCACGGACAGAGTTTAGTGTGATGTCATAAGGAGGCGTGGCAGGCCTTCACTCAAACTGCCTAAGTCCGCCCAGCCTTAGCTGCAGGAAACCAGGAAGTGAAATGTAGAGCTGGCAGCAGATGAGGATTAAATAGCAAGATGGGAATACCCCTTTAAGATTACCAACTTTTCTATCATCATTTTCTTTCTGGTGCCTCAACATTATCACCCTGCTAGTAACCCCAATACTCTGCCTGCTATTCTTCGCAAAACCCAAAATACTATACTGCAGAAACAACAGTACCATACAGATAGTCCCCCCATAATAATAGTGCTTTCAGGCTGCCCTCAATAGTAATAGTGCAGTACCCCCATTAGTAATGTCCTCCATATTGTGCTCAATAATAATGCACCCAACAGCTCCCCTAAAATATTGATATTGCCCTCATAGGGCCCTAGTAGAAATAATACCCCTATAGTGCCCCCAGCAGTAACAGCTTCTTATAGTGTCTCCAGTAGTTATAATGTCCCCTGTAGTAGCCCCAGCATTTATAAAGCCCCCTTCAGTTCTCCCTGTATTATAATGTCCCATCTGTATTGCTAACATAGATAATGCCATCCTCTGTATTGGTAGTATATATATAATCCCCTCCTCCCCCCCCCCCCCGGATTATTAGAATATTTAATGCGCCCTCTGTAGTATTAGAATATATAATGCCCCCCCCCCTATTATTAATATATATAATGGCCTCTTCTATATTAGTATGTACAATATAATGGCCCTCTCAGTATTTTTAGAATATAATGGCCTCACTTTGTATTATTAGAATATATAATGGCCCCCTCTATCTTATTATACTATATATTAGCCCCCTTTGTATTATTATTATTATTATTATTATTATTATATAAGGTCCCCTCTGTATTATTAGAAAATATAATAGCCCCCTTTTGTATTACCATAATATACAAGGGACCCCTCTGAATTAGTATATACAATGACCCCCTCTGTGTTATTAGAATATATAATAGCCCTCACTCTGTATTATTAGAATATAGAATGGCGCTCCTTGTGTTATTAACAGATATAATTCCCCCTTTAATAAATAAAAGAGTAGATATTCACACTTTAAAATACGAGTCCACAAACCTTCCTGTGATTATGGGTAAAACAATTTAAATACAAAAAAAAAAAACACATTACATGTGCCTTTACTGCGTATAAGATGCGTTTTTCTCATCACTCCCAATGTTTGTTAAAAATTCTTATCCTGATAAGCATTTATCTTAAAGGGGTTATCCAAGTTATATTTATTGATGACCTATCCTCAGGATAGGTCATCAATATCAGATCGGCGGGGGTCCGACACCCGGCACCCCCCGCCGATCAGCTGTTTGAAGAGAAGGCGAGCGCCGTGCCAGCGCTGCCTCCTCGTCATTGTTTACATGCTGGCCGTTGCATCTGCAGCGGTGAGCAGGTGTAATTACACCCAAGCCGTTCCATTCATTTTAATGGGACGGCTCTGTAGTATACACTTGTATAGAAACGAGCCGTCCCATTGAAATGAATGGAACGGCTTGGGTGTAATTACATCTGCTCACCGCTGCAGATGCAACGGCCAGCATGTAAACAATGACGAGGAGGCAGCGCTGGCACGGCGCTCGCCTTCTCTTCAAACAGCTGATCGGCGGGGGTGCCGGGTGTCGGACCCCCGCCAATCTGATATTGATGACCTATCCTGAGGATAGGTCATCGATAAATATAACTTGGATAACCCCTTTAACTTATGATTAGGCTGAATCACATTTAGTTGTCCTTTCTTTCCATGTCTTGCCGACAGCTGAGGAATACCATTTGCCGCTGAGATGGAAATCCGTTCTGGCACTTTGTCCTACTTTAATTTCTTACTTACATAACAGACTAAAACAGTCCTTCCTCTAAAACATATAGCAATGTGCCCATTCAGCCTCTTTTCTCTAACAGTTTCCTCAAGGGCTGTGGGTGCAATTTCATATACACATTTCCTGCAGAAGATGGAAGTACAGAGGATGACAAATGATGCTTCCCAGAAGACTCAAGAAGTGTGTTTTTATACCATTTAGATCTACCTGTGGTGTTTGTTTTCTTCTCTTCCTGAGTTTCTATCCAGAGAATCCTTCCGAAGAGGAAAAAAGCAAAATATGCAAAATAAATGTGGAGCCCCAGAATTGGGTCTACAACACAGGGAAAGCCAGATATCCCTCAAAGGAAGGAAAACCGAGCAAAGGGGTCCCCATTACAGAGATCACCAAATCCACCATATTAAGTGGCCCCTATGTCAAGATCCCGCTTTTTTACAAGCTTTAAGGATGTGACGTGGAAGACCTAAGCCAGTTACCAATCCAGCGACAGCTGTTTCGGGGTGTTGCCCCTCATCAGTGTGGAGTAGGATTCTGGCTAACCGGGAGCAATGCCTTGGAGACTACTCAAACAAAACAATAGCTGATCTCAGGGAGACCAGCTAAAAAAATCATCGCTGAGCCTCATTTAAGAGTCTTAACACAGCAATCCAAAGTGCAAAGCTCCCTGGGAAACAGTAATATGCAAAATAAATGTGGAGCCCCAGAATTGGGTCTACAACACAATGAAAGCCAGATATAAGGAAGGAAAACCGAGCAAAGGGGTGTCCCCTTGTTTTCTTATCTTCCTGAGTTTCTATCCAGAGAATCCTTCTGAAGAGGAAAAAAGCAGAAGGTGCCAGAAAGGATTTCCATCTCAGAGTTTTGCCCTGTGCTGGGTACAATGTGGCCATAGGTGCTTGATTTATCTTGATTTATTGGAACATGTATACATAGTACAACTACCGAGGACACCTTTGGTGGAACTATTAGGGTATTTGAATGATATTCCCATTGACTGTATGTAAAGTTTAGCTTTTGCTAAAATACTATATTTAACAGTCATTGCTAAATATTGGTTACAACCTAAATCCCTGAGTCTGGAAGTATTACTTAATGTTGCTAACAATATGATTTTGATGTAAGTGAGTGTACCTGAAACCGGGTGCTAGCGCAAAGGTTAGGAAACAATGGGACCCCTGGCTAAACAAGACAGGTCTGGCCTCTGCGGTACCTTCACTGTGATAATGGGAAGATGTTCATATCTCTGTGAGATAGTTTGTGACTGCACAGAGAAGGGAGGGAAGAGGTGAGGGGGGGAAGGGGGTCTGTTTGTATTGTTTGTTGTATATGTGTAATGTCTGTTGGTAGAGACAGAGATGGACAGTCAGCCCTAACCTGGAACCCAGCCCATTTTCCCTACCTACTTGCAGTAGCCCTAGGTAGCAAGACTGCAAGTAGTCGACAGTCCCTATGCTACTAAGGTGCAGAGACAGACAAACATCTAGAGACAAACGACACAAAGACGGAGTCATACGTAAATGGGTTAGAAGCAGGAGGACAATACAGTACAAAAACGAGAGACAGAGAGTAGTCAAAAGTAGAGATGAGCGAACACCTGGATGTTCGGGTTCGAGAGGTTCGGCCGAACTTCCGGAAAATGTCCGGGTTCGTGATCCGAACTCAACCCGAACTTCATCCCGAACCCGAACCCCATAGAAGTCAATGGGGACCCAAACTTTTGGGCACTAAAAAGGCTGTAAAAGACTCCCGGAAAGGGCTAGAGGGCTGCAAAAGGCAGCACAATGTAGGTAAATCCCCTGCAAACAAATGTAGATAGGGAAATGATGACTTAACATAAAATAAAATAAAATTAACCAATATTAATTGGAGTTAGGTCCCATAGCACAGAATCAGGCTTCAAATCACCCACCAATGGAGAAGGTCGCTTACTATTATTTCGACCCCAGCATCCAGACAAAGGAGAGAGGTCCCATAGCAGAGAATCTGGCATCATATCAACCACCACAGGAGAAGGCCACTTTCAGTGACTTAGGCCTTAGCACCCAGACAGAGGACACATGTCAGATAGCACAAGCATTACATTTATACCATCCAGCACAGGAGAAGGCCACTTTTAGTTACTTTGACCCCTGCACCCAGAAAGAGGAGAGAGGCCCCACAGCACATATTCAGGCATCATATCACCCACCACAGGAGTAGGCCACCATTTAGTTAATTTGACCCCTGCACCCATGTCAGCTGGTACAAGCATCAGTTTCACATCACCCAGCACAAGAGAAGGCCACTTTGAGAGACTTTGACCCCTGCACCCAGACGGAGGAGAGAGGTTTCACAGCAGAGAATCAGGCATTTAGATCACCCACCACAGGAGTAGGCCACCATTTAGTTAATTTGACCCCTGCACCCATGTCAGCTGGTACAAGCATCAGTTTCACATCACCCAGCACAAGAGAAGGCCACTTTGAGAGACTTTGACCCCTGCACCCAGACGGAGGAGAGAGGTTTCACAGCAAAGAATCAGGCATTTAGATCACCCACCACAGGAGTAGGCCATCATTTAATGGGACCCCGGCAACCATGTCAGATGGCACTTGTATCACATTTATATCACCCAGCACATGACAAGGCCACTTTCAGTGAGTTAGGCCTTAGCAACGAGACAGAGGAGACAGGTCAGATAGCACAAGCATCAGTTTTACTGATCACCCACTACAGGAGTCGGCCACCTTTAGTTAATTTGATAGCTTCAACCATGTCAGATGGCACTTGTATCACATTTTTATCACCCAGCACATGACAAGGCCACTTTCAGTGAGTTAGGCCTTAGCACCGACACAGAGGAGACAGGTCAGATAGCACAAGCATCAGTTTTAGATCAACCACCACAGGAGAAGGGCACTTTTAGAGACTTTGACCCCTGCAGCCACACGGAGGAGAGAGGTCCCACAGCAGAGATTCAGGCATTTATATCAGCCAGCACAGGAGAAGGCCGCTTTCAGTGACTTAAGCCTTAGCACCGACACAGAGGAGACAGGTCAGATAGCACAAGCATCAGTTTTACATCAACCACCACAGGAGAAGGGCACTTTTAGAGACTTTGACCCCTGCAGCCACACGGAGGAGAGAGGTCCCACAGCAGAGATTCAGGCATTTATATCAGCCAGCACAGGAGAAGGCCGCTTTCAGTGACTTAGGCCTTAGCACCGACACAGAGGAGACAGGTCACATAGCACAAGCATCAGTTTTACATCAACCACCACAGGAGAAGGGCACTTTTAGAGACTTTGACCCCTGCAGCCACACGGAGGAGAGAGGTCCCACAGCAGAGAATCAGGCATCATGTCAACCACCACAGGAGTAGGCCACCTTTTGTTTCTTTGACCCCTGCACCCAGAAAGAGGAGAGAGGTCCCACAGCAGAGATTCAGGCATTTATATCAGCCAGCACAGGAGAAGGCCGCTTTCAGTGACTTTGGCCCCCTGCACCCACACAAAGGAGACATGTCAGACAGCACAAGCATCAGTTTTACATCAACCACCACAGGAGAAGGGCACTTTTAGAGACTTTGACCCCTGCAGCCACACGGAGGAGAGAGGTCCCACAGCAGAGATTCAGGCATTTATATCAGCCAGCACAGGAGAAGGCCGCTTTCAGTGACTTAGGCCTTAGCACCGACACAGAGGAGACAGGTCAGATAGCACAAGCATCAGTTTTACATCAACCACCACAGGAGAAGGGCACTTTTAGAGACTTTGACCCCTGCAGCCACACGGAGGAGAGAGGTCCCACAGCAGAGATTCAGGCATTTATATCAGCCAGCACAGGAGAAGGCCGCTTTCAGTGACTTAGGCCTTAGCACCGACACAGAGGAGACAAGTCAGATAGCACAAGCATCAGTTTTACATCAACCACCACAGGAGAAGGGCACTTTTAGAGACTTTGACCCCTGCAGCCACACGGAGGAGAGAGGTCCCACAGCAGAGAATCAGGCATCATGTCAACCACCACAGGAGTAGGCCACCTTTTGTTTCTTTGACCCCTGCACCCAGAAAGAGGAGAGAGGTCCCACAGCAGAGATTCAGGCATTTATATCAGCCAGCACAGGAGAAGGCCGCTTTCAGTGACTTTGGCCCCTGCACCCACACAAAGGAGACATGTCAGACAGCACAAGTATAACATTCATATCACCCAGCACAGGAGAAGGACACTTTCATGTACTTTGGCCCGGCACCCATACAGAGGGAAGGTTCATTCAACTCTGGGTTGCACCCCAAGATCCTACTTAATTTCAAAAATTGATTTTTCAATGAAGAAGTGGCCAGGAGTACAAGACAACATGGTTTAAGGCAGTTATTAAGGACTACTCTGCACAAGGGAGGGTCAGGTCTTGTGGGATCCATGCCTGGTTCATTTTTATAAACGTCAGCTTGTCCACGTTGGCTGCGGACAGGCGGCTGCGTTTGTCAGTAATGACGCCCCCTGCCGTGCTGAATACACGTTCAAATAAAACGCTGGCCGCCGGGCAGGCCAGCACCTCCAAGGCATAACATGCTAATTCTGGCCACGTGGACAATTTGGAAACCCAGAAGTTGAATGGGGCCGAACCATCCGTCAGTACGTGGAGTTGTGTGCAGGCGTACTGTTCAACCATGTTAGTGAAATGTTGCCTCCTGCTAACACGTTCCGTATCAGGTGGTGGGGCAGTTAGCTGTGGCGTGGAGACAAAACTTTTCCACATTTCTGCCATGCTAACCCTGCCCTAAGAGGAGCTGGCCGTGATACTGCTGCGTGGGCGACCTCTAGCTCCTCCTCTGCCTTGGCCTTGGCCTTCCACCTGTTCCCCTGTGACAGTTGGGAATGCTCTCAGGAGCGCGTCTACCAGTGTGCGCTTGTACTCGCGCATCTTCCTATCACGCTCCAGTGCAGGAAGTAAAGTGGGCACATTGTCTTTGTACCGTGGATCCAGTAGGGTGGCCACCCAGTAGTCAGCACACGTTAAAATGTGGGCAACTCTGCTGTCGTTGCGCAGGCACTGCAGCATGTAATCGCTCATGTGTGCAAGGCTCCCCAGAGGTAAGGACAAGCTGTCCTCTGCGGGAGGCATATCGTCATCATCCTCTGTATCCCCCCAGCCACGCACCAGGGATGTGCCTGCGCTGTGCTGGGTGCCACCCCGCTGTGAACCTGCTTCATCCTCATCCTCCTCCACCTCCTCCTCATCCTCCTCGTCCTCCAGTAGTGGTCCCTGGCTGGCCACATTTGTACCTGCCCTCTGCTGTTGCAAAAAACCTCCCTCTGAGCCACTTCTAACAGACTGGCCTGAAAGTGCTAAAAACGACCCGTCATCCTCCTCCTCCTGGCCCTGGCCCACCTCCTCTTCCATCATCGCCCTAAGCGTTTTCTCAAGGAGACATAGAATTGGTATTGTCACGCTGATAACAGTGGCATCGCCACTGGCCATGTTGGTGGCGTACTCGAAACAGCGCAACAGGGCACACGGGTCTCGCATGGAGGCCCTATCATTGGTGGTGAAGTGGTGCTGTTCCGCAGTGCGACTGACCCGTGCGTGCTGCAGCTGAAACTCCACTATGGCCTGTGCAGCATGTGCAAGGTGGAGTTCCACCGGGTGGGCATGTCGCATATTAGGCGGTGAGCGGGAAGGCCGAAGTTCCGCTGTAGCGCTGACAGGCGAGCAGCGGCAGGATGTGAACGCCGGAAGCGCGCACAGGCGGCCCGCACTTTATGCAGCAGCTCTGACATGTCTGGGTAGTTGTGAATGAACTTTTGCACCACCAAATTCAGCACATGCGCCAGGCAAGGGATGTGCGTCAAACCGGCTAGTCCCAGAGCTGCCACGAGATTTCGCCCATTATCGCACACCACCAGGCCGGGCTTGAGGCCCACCGGCAGCAACCACTGGTCAGTCTGTTGTTCAATACCCCGCCACAACTCCTGCGCGGTGTGGGGCCTGTCCCCCAAACATATGAGCTTCAGAATGGCCTGCTGACGTTTACCCCGGGCTGTGCTGAAGTTGGTGGTTAAGGTGTGTGGCTGACTGGATGAGCTGGTGGAAGCAGAGGAGGAGGAGGAAGCCGAGTAGGAGGAGGAGGCTACTGGAGGCAAAGAATGATGCCCTGTAATCCTTGGCGGCGGAAGGACGTGCGCCAAGGAACTCTCCGCCTGGGGCCCAGCCGCCACTACATTTACCCAGTGTGCAGTTAGGGAGATATAGCGTCCCTGGCCGTGCTTACTGGTCCACGTATCTGTGGTTAGGTGGACCTTGCCACAAATGGCGTTGCGCAGTGCACACTTGATTTTATCGGACACTTGCATGTGCAGGGAAGGCACGGCTGTCTTGGAGAAGTAGTGGCGGCTGGGAACCACATACTGGGGGACAGCCATGGCCATCAGCTGTTTGAAGCTGTCTGTGTCTACCAGCCGGAATGACAGCATTTCAAAGGCCAGTAGTTTAGAAATGCTGGCATTCAGGCCAAGGGCTCGAGGGTGACTAGGTGGGAATTTGCGCTTCCTCTCAAAGGTTTGAGAGATGGAGAGCTGAACGCTGCTGTGTGAAATAGTGGAGACGCTAGTTGACGGTGGCGGTGGTGGTGGTGGTGTCGGTGGCACATCCTCTGTTTGCTGCTCGGCAGGTGGCAACATTCCTCTCGAGGCGGAAGCCGAGGCAGCAGCGGTAGAGGAGCAGGGGAGCCTGAGCGGGTTCCTTGTTTTTAAGGTGTGTACTCCACTGCAGTTCATGCTTTGCATATAGATGCCTGATCATGCAGGTGGTGCTCAGGTTAAGAACGTTAATGCCTCGCCTCAGGGTCTGATGGCACAGTGTGCAAACCACTCTGCTCTTGTCGTCAGCACATTGTTTGAAGAAGTGCCATGCCAGGGAACTCCTTGAAGATGCCTTTGGGGTGCTGGGTCCCTGTTGGCGCTGGCCAATAGCAGGCGAACTCTCTGGACGGCGGCTGTTCTGCTTTTGCCCCCTGCTCCCTCTTTGGCTTCGCTGTTGTCTCGGTCTCACCACTGCCTCTTCCTCTGAACTATTTAAGTCAGCGGCATGACCTTCAGTCCATGTGGGGTCTAAGACCTCATCGTCCTTTGCATCGTCTTCCACCCAGTCTTCCTCCCTGACCTCCTCCTGTTCAGTCTGCACACTGCAATAAGACGCGGCAGTGGGCACCAGTGTTTCGTCATCATCAGAGACTCGGTCACTCTGCTGTGGTGGTATTCCCATGTCCTCATCATCTGGATACATAAGTGGTTGTGCGTCAGTGCATGGAATGTCTTCCACCGCTGGGGAAGGGCTAGGTGGACGCCCCTGGGAAACCGTGCGAGCAGAGTCTTCAAACAGAATAAGAGACTGCTGCATAACTTGAGGCTCAGACAGTTTCCCTGATATGCATGGGGGTGATGTGACAGACTGATGGGCTTGGTTTTCAGGTGCCACCTGTGCGCTTTCCGCAGAAGACTGGGCGGAATACAATGTGGTGAACGTGCTGGAAGCACTGTCGGCCACCCAATCGACTAATGCCTGTACCTGCTCAGGCCTTACCATCCTCATAACGGCATTGGGCCCCACCAAATATCGCTGTAAATTCTGCCGGCTACTTGAGGGAGTTGGTTCACTACTTTGTGCGCCTGAGGCCGAACGGCCACGTCCTTTGCCAGCAACAGAGGCTCCACGGACACCACCACGACCGCGTCCTCGTCCCTTAATAGAATGTTTCCTCATTGTTGCGATTCAACTCGCACCACAATAAAATATATTATTTTTTAGCCCCAAAATTCCCACACTGGAAGATATAATTCCTTTTTCCTGTATTAATTACAAGAAAACTGCTGCAAATTGGACACCAGAATTTTTAAAATGCTAGTTTTGATACATAGCTTCCCACACGGGGAGATATAATTCCTTTATACAGGAGTACAAACGTGCGGCCTACTGTTTCTGGTCTAACTAACACCAGATTGATTAAATTGGCCTTTTTTTCACCAAAATTACAACACTGGACAATAATGCCTTTTTGTGGTATTAATTACAAGAAGACTGCTGCTAATTGGACACCAGAATTTTTAAAATGCTAGTTTGTGTACATAAATTCCCACACTGGAAGATATAATTCCTTTTTCCGGTATTAAGTACAAGAAAACTGCTGCAAATTGGATATCAGAATTTTGAATATGCTAGTTTTGGTACATAGATTCCCACACGGGGAGATATAATTCCTTTTTACAGGAGTACAAACGTGAGGCCTACTGTTTCTGGTCTAACAAACACCAGATTGATTAAATTGGCCTTTTTTTCACCAAAATTACAACACTGGACAATAATGCCTTTTTGCGGTATTAATTACAAGAAGACTGCTGCTAATTGGACACCAGAATTTTTCAAATGCTAGTTTGCGTACATAAAGTCCCACACTGGAAGATATAATTCCTTTTTCCGGTATTAATTACAAGAAAACTGCTGCAAATTGGACACCAGAAATTTTAAAATGCTAGTTTTGGTACATAGATTCCCACACGGCGAGATATGATTCCTTTTTACAGGAGTAAAAATGTGAGGCCTACTGTTTCTGGTCTAACAAACACCAGATTGATTAAATTGGCCTTTTTTTTCACCAAAATTACAGCACTGGACAATAATGCCTTTTTGCGGTATTAATTACAAGAAGACTGCTGCTAATTGGACACCAGAATTTTTAAAATGCTAGTTTGTGTACATAAATTCCCACACTGGAAGATATAATTCCTTTTTCCGGTATTAATTACAAGAAAACTGCAGCAAATTGGACACCAGAATTTTTAAAATGCTAGTTTTGGTACATAGCTTCCCACACGGGGAGATATAATTCCTTTTTACAGGAGTAAAAACGTGAGGCCTACTGTTTCTGGTCTAACAAACACCAGATTGATTAAATTGGCCTTTTTTTCACCAAAATTACAACACTGGACAATGTAATGCCTTTTTGCGGTATTAATTACAAGAAGACTGCTGCTAATTGGACACCAGAATTTTTAAAATGCTAGTTTGTGTACATAAATTCCCACACTGGAAGATATAATTCCTTTTTCCGGTATTAATTACAAGAAAACTGCAGCAAATTGGACACCAGAATTTTTAAAATGCTAGTTTTGGTACATAGCTTCCCACACGGGAGATATAATTCCTTTTACAGGAGTAAAAACGTGAGGCCTACTGTTTCTGGTCTAACAAACACCAGATTGATTAAATTGGCCTTTTTTTCACCAAAATTACAACACTGGACAATGTAATGCCTTTTTGCGGTATTAATTACAAGAAGACTGCTGCTAATTGGACACCAGAATTTTTCAAATGCTAGTTTGTGTACATAAATTCCCACACTGGAAGATATAATTCCTTTTTCCGGTATTAATTACAAGAAAACTGCTGCAAATTGGACATCAGAATTTTGAATATGCTAGTTTTGGTACATAGTTTCTCACACGGGGAGATATAATTCCTTTTTACAGGAGTACAAACGTGAGGCCTACTGTTTCTGGTCTAACAAACACCAGATTGATTAAATTGGCCTTTTTTCACCAAAATCACAACACTGGACAATAATGCCTTTTTGCGGTATTAATTACAAGAAGACTGCTGCTAATTGGACACCAGAATTTTTCAAATGCTAGTTTGTGTACATAAATTCCCACACTGGAAGATATAATTCCTATTTCCGGTATTAATTACAAGAAAACTGCTGCAAATTGGACACCAGAATTTTTAAAATGCTAGTTTTGGTACATAGATTCCCACACGGGGAGATATAATTCCTTTTTACAGGAGTAAAAACGTGAGGCCTACTGTTTCTGGTCTAATAAACACCAGATTGGTTAAATTGGCCTTTTTTTCACCAAAATTACAACACTGGACAATGTAATGCCTTTTTGCGGTATTAATTCCTTTTTACAGGAGTAAAAACGTGAGGCCTACTGTTTCTGGTGTAACTAACACCAGATTGATTAAATTGGCCTTTTTTTCACCAAAATTACAACACTGGACGATATAATGCCTTTTTGCGCTATTAATTACAAGAGGACTGCTGGTATTTCAGAACACCGGAATTTTTAAAATGCTAGTTTTGCTAGATAAATTTCCCACACTGGGAGAAATATTGCCTAAGCCTTTTTACAGTATTAATTACAACAGGAGTGCTTCTTCTGGTCTAACACCAGAATAATTTTATTATTACAGTGAAAGCTTTTTCTAATTTATATTTCTGGCACATAAAAAAAAATAATATTTCTGGCTGACAGTATTGGACTCGGCTGTAGTGGCACTGGCTAGCCTAGCTGGAACAGCACATTCATGGGATTTGCTATCCAAGTGGGTTAGTTTCAGTTTCACCACTGATATATTAAATATCTTTGCAGTTAGTATGGGTGACACAAGCACAGCCAAACCCCTGATGTAGTATATCTATAAAAAAATCAACTATTACATGAGATTAATGGACGTTGTGGCAGCTTTTGCTGTAGCACAACAAGTCCCAAAATGGCCGCCGCCTATCAGCCCATTAACATGTGCCAGAAAACGGTCTGCCCAGCCAGAAAAAAAATAGACTTTGACTGAGCAGCTGAATCGCTGTTGTTCTGACTCACAGGTGTAGATTTTACACTTCTTTGGAGCTTTGGTTTAGACTCTGTGGCAGCTTGTGCTGGCGCACCACAAGTCCCAAAATGGCCACCACCGGTCAGCCCAGTTACATGTGCCAGTAAAAATCGCTCTGGCCAGTCTCAACAAAATAGTGACTTTCAGTGAACAGCTCAGCTGAGTTGTTCTGATGCACAGGTGTAGAAAGGTAGATCATTCAATCACTTCTTTATCCCTGCCTATCTCGCCCTCACAGAAGCTGCATCCTCTCCCTACACTAGTCAGAGCAGTGTGACGTGCGGCGCTACGTGACTCCAGCTTAAATAGAGGTTGGGTCACATGCTGCACTTGGCCAATCACAGCCATGCCATTAGTAGGCATGGCTGTGATGGGCTCTTAGGGCAAGAAGTAAAACGTTAGCTGATTGGCTGCTGTGCAGCCCTTCAGAAAGCGGGAAGTAATCGACGAACACCGGACCCGAACTTTTTTGAAAATGTCCGGGTTCGGGTCCGTGTCACGGACACCCCAAAATTTGGTACGGACCCGAACGATTTTCGAACTGTTCGCTCAACACTAGTCAAAAGACGAGCCGAGGTCAGAACCAGATGGGCTGCACAGTAAAAATCACAAGAGACAGAGAGTGATCAAAGGACGAGCTGAGGTCAAAAAAACAAGCAATCCAAATCCGCACAGGAACATGAACCAGGAACCTAGCTAATGAGCCTAAACAAGACTATCAGTGGCACTGGTGTATGGCCAGGAAGGGGTTTAAATAGAGCACAGAGTCCCTGGTCCCTGATAGACGCTTCATTAGTCAGAAACACTAGCACACAGGACTAAAGCAGCTGAGCAATTAAACCACTGCTTATCTCCTCCAGCACAAGCCCATTGCAGGGAGAAACAGAGCATTGCATCCTGTTGCTAAGTATGCTGTCACGTCACCAGGGGGCTCAGACATTTATGACAATATGTTCTGTGTAAAACTTGACTAAACAGTTGTGATTAAAAACGTTAGTATTATCATTTTATACTGCATACAAAAACGAGCAAAAATTATTACTACCTTGTAAGTACCTATTATATACACTAAGACTCCTAATCCAACCTAACCTAATCTCCTAATCTTCTGATTAATAAATATCCTACAGTAGAATCTACATCCTCTATGGTCTCTGTTGCTTCCAGTACTTTATTGAAGGGCTTTAAAGGAGTTATCCTACTTCAGCAAATGGCATTTGTCATGTAGACAAAGATAAAGGGGTTGTCCGGGTTCAGAGCTGAACCCAGACATACCTCCATTTTCACCCAGGCAGACCCTCTGACAGCAGCATCGGAGCAGTTCATGCTCTGATGCTCTCCTTTACCCTGCGCTAAATCACGCAGGGCAAATGTGTTTTCAGGAGTATCGGTGACGAACCGGGCTCTCCATGGGGCTGCCAGGAAGCCCGGTGACATCACAGGCACCGATGGGCGGTCTTTTGCGCTGCCCTAGCCAGTAAACCGGCTAGGGCAGTGCTAAAGCACGCTCATCAGAGCCGGTGAGGTCGCCGAATACACTGCTAGGCGGAAGCTTCCCCCCGGCAGTGTGTTATTATAAACAAAAGATCCCTTGCCCTGCGCAATCTAGCGCATGGCAAAGGAAAGCATCGGACCATGAACTGCTCCGATGTTCAAGTCAGGGGGGCTGCCAGGGTGGAAATGGAGGTTTAACCAGGTTCAGCTCTGACAACTCCTATAATACAATTCCTATAAGACAGAGTTCAGACTAAGCAGATATGTTTCTACACTCAGAAGTGCATAACCATAAGGCAAATAGAGTAAATAAACTGGTTAAAAGATGGCTGCACAATAAATCACAAACTAACAGGAAGAAACAAAAAAAGGGGCTCATTCCAAAAGTTGGAATGAAGGAAG
Organism: Bufotes viridis; assembly: GCA_033119425.1. Taxonomy (NCBI): domain Eukaryota; kingdom Metazoa; phylum Chordata; class Amphibia; order Anura; family Bufonidae; genus Bufotes; species Bufotes viridis. Next base: position 360,897,792 of record CM065590.1, read on the forward strand.
CTCTTAGCGCACATTTTTGATCAAAAGTATGTCGGGCCCAAGTACCACTTCACGGCGGCTTCCGCACAAGGGTCCCTAACGCTACAGATACTGCCTCATATGGACTTACCAGTCTCCTTATTTTAGGGCATTGCAGGAACCAGCTAAATTGCTTTTGTGCTGAGAAGTCCCAGGTACTTGGGCGTTGCTCAGTCCAAAAGAGGCGCCACCCTCAATATATACTATAAGACAGAGTTCAGACTAAGCAGATATGTTTCTACACTCAGAAGTGCATAACCATAAGGCAAATAGAGTAAATAAACTGGTTAAAAGATGGCTGCACAATAAATCACAAACTAACAGGAAAAAACTAAAAAAGAGGCTCATTCCAAAAGTTGGAATGAAGGAAGCTCTTAGCGCACATTTTTGATCAAAAGTATGTCGGGCCCAACGCTCCCATTAGCAATGATCTGGCAGCCAATCTGCTAGTGTAATATAAGCTTAATGTATTGTGATTGTCCATATAGCTTTCTTTGCTGGCTTGATTAATTTTTCCATCACATTATACACTGTTTGTATCCATGGTTACGACCACCCTGCGAACCATCATTGGTGGCCATGCCTGCACACTATAAGAAAAATTGCCAACCCATGCACACTCCTGTGTTTTCAGCCACCGGAGAGGCTGTCACTTTTTCCTATAGTGAGCAAGCATGGTCACCACTGTTGGATTGCTGGGTGGATAATGTTTCAGGCAGACTTCCCACTTTTGTTTCATAATATCGTTTTTGTCCAAGCAGATCCCGTACAGTTTTTCATTAATACAGTTCCTCGACACCATCTCAACTACATTATCAATTTTGGGTAAAGTTTAATAAAAAATTATCTTGTTGGATTGCTGGGTGGTCGTAACCCCTGGATATAAGAATGTTGAATGTGATAGAAAAAGGAATCAAGCCAGCAACGGAAGCAATAGGGACAATCACAATACGTTAATAAGTGGATTGTATTAACTCTGTCTACAAGATAAATGCCATTTGCTGAAGTGAGATAACCCCTTTAATAGATTTAGACATTGAAGCAATTATAAAATGTTAAACTTTCCTAGAAAAGCTGTTGCACTTACTTTTAACACATTTAACAAAGACATTAAAGAACTGCTAACTTGTAACAGCTGAAAATATTTCAATAAACTCTGATGGAGAACAAACAGCATTAATAAAGTCACCCTATTTCTTAAGAAAAGATTTGGCAAGTGTACTTCTGTGGTGTTTTGCCTCCCATCAGTCAGCATTCAAACAAACTGACATGGTCCTGCCATGGTTTTTAACCCCTTAAGAACCCGTGCCATACATGTACAGCGCTGGTGGACATGACAAGGACCGGCGTCGTACATGTACGGCGGGCTGATTGGGCGGGTGCAGGAGGTGCCGGACCCCTGCTGTATGCGCCGGCAACAGTAAAAACACAGATGCCGGCGCTCTGACCGCGGCATGTGCGTGATCCTGCCGGGTCCAGGGTGGCCATTGGGTCCACGCGCTGATGTGACGGGGACCTGATGGCAGGGAAGGCAGCCCTCCTTCAGTGACAGCCTGTGATACCAGCCCCCTGAGTCTCACAGGCAGGAAGCTGTAAGTGTATTACACAGTGTAATACACTTACAGCCAATGCATTACAATACAGAGGTATTGTAATGCATTGTAAAGGGGATCAGACCCCCAAAAGTTGAAGTCCCAGAGTGGGACAAAAAATAAAGTGAAAAAAGAAGTTAAAGAAATAAAAAAATAAAGTTTCAAGTAAAAAAAAACGCACTTTTCCTAAAATAAAGTTAAAAAAAAAATAAGGAAAAAAGGAAAAGTAGACATATTAGGTGTTGCCGCGTCTGTATCGACCAGCTCTGTAAAAATATCACATGACCGAACCGCTCAGGTGAATACCATCAAAATAATTAAATAAAAACTGTGCTAAAAAAACATTTTTTTGTCATGTTACATCACTAAAAGTGCAACACCAAGCAATCAAAAAGGCATATGTCCCCAAAAATAATACCAATCTAACTGTCACTTTATCCCGCAAAACATGAGCCCCTACCTAAAAATAATCGCCCTAATAATAAAAAAAACTATGCTCTCAGAGAGACACTAAAACATGATTTTTTTTTTTTTACAAATGCTTTTATTGTGTTAAATGTAAAAAAAATGAAAAAGTAGACATATTATGTATCGCCGCGTCCTTAATGACCTGCTCTATTAAAATATAACGTGACCTAACCCCTCAGTTGAACGGCGTAAAGAAAAAAAAAAAAAAACTGTGCCAAAAAAGCCATTTTGTCACCTTACGTCACAAAAAGTATAATAGCAAGTGATCACAAAGTCATATGCACCCCAAAATAGTGTCAATCAAACCGTCACCTCATCCTGCAAAAATGATACCCTAGCTAAGACAATCGCCCAAAAAATAAAAAAAACTATGGCTCTCAGACTATGGAGACACTAACATGATTTTTTTTTGTTTTTTTTTCAAAAATGATTTTATTGTGTAAAACTTAAATAAATAAAAAAAGTATACATAGTATGTATCACCACGTCCGTAACGACCTGCGCTATAAAAATATCACATGACCTAACACCGTAAAAAAAAAAAAGTGTGTCAAAAAAGCCATTTTTTTTGTATATATTGAGGGTGGCGCCTCTTTTGGACTTATTATTATTATCCATGGGACTTGCTGCTTTTATGCAATTATATTTATATGTTTTTACCCCATGTTATGAGATTTTATAAGGTTAAATAAACTTCCCATATTAGTCGATATTCTGGAGTGTGCCCCCACTTTTTACTATTCTACTATTTAAGTAGAGTCAATGAAGTTATGTTCTTTTTAAACAAATATTTGTAGCTACTGAAGAGGTGACCAGGAGCCCGAGATATGTATAGCCTTCTCAGCTGAGATATAATCTCCACCATTATTGTTCATTTTGGAGCTGTTGCATATCCCAACCATGATCAGCCAAAACAGTCCTTACGAGAGCAGAATTACTATATATCTGTCTTCTAAAGATCAAGTCCAGATTGAGAGGGACTGCAACATTTACCTGTACTGGTGAGAAACTTCACAGCCAGTTAAGTAACTTCAAAGCACATGTGCTGACTCTTCAAATGAATTTGTTCAACAGCAACCTAAAGCCTTTATTACACCTGACAATTTTGTGGCAGATGAACGCTAACAAGCGTTTGTAGTAATGCTCGTTAGCAATCATCTGGCAGTCTAATACTGCCATCGGTTGCTCGATGAATGAGCAAACGAACCTTCATTCGGGCAGTCCAAATCTTTTGACAGGTTAAAAAAATCATCGTTTGCAGGCAGCAGATCGTGTTGTCTTCAGCATCAAAAGAAGAGCCATTGAATCTGCACGTGCAAGTGGATGAGGTGAGTTGAGAACCACTATGGGGGATATTAGGGGAAACTATGGAGCACATTATGTATACTGCAGGGGTTAATACTTTATTAAAAAAAAGAAAATGTTCTATTTTTGTCATTTTCGTGGCCAGACGGACCAGTTTTTTAACGTCCAGTATTAATGCCACCCAGTATTAATGTGACCCTGCTTTAACATAAATCCTGCTGAAGAACTCAAAATAAAGGGTGCACCTGGTTTGGGTGATCATTGACCAAGCACTACTAGCAGTATATTTTCCACTAGTGTATTTGCAGCTGTCTCAAGAAAATTAGTTCAAATGGCCTTTTAGGTTGGAAAAATTTACTCACCTCATCCACTTGCATACACAGAGGCAGTCGTTCCTCTCTTGATGCTGCAGGACCTGCCGAAGGACCTGCACTCAAACAGGATCATTTAACCACACAATTGTGTTGGGAGCATGTGGTGACATCATCACACTTAAGGGCAGGTCCTTTTGCAGTTCCTTCAGCATCAAAATAGGAGAGACTGCTCATGCATGTGCAAGTGGATGAGGTGTCTTTTTTTTTCAGCTAAAAAAATATATATATATAATGGATATTTGGGGCTACTGCGAATTTCATTCATTTTTAATAGCCATTTTTAACAGCCATGAAATGCGGATGCAAAAAGACCATTTAAAATGGACAGACAGAGAGAAAATGACAGTGTGTTTGTATTTCATGCCCATTTTTTTTCATTGTCTTGTGAATATAGTCTTGGACGCAAAAGGGATTGACAGTCATGGTGTAAGGCTACATGCGCAGTGAAAAGGAAGGACCATTAAAAATGGACACACTGTCAGTTTTTCATGACCAGTTTTAAATGGCCATTTTGCATCAGTTTTTGCCCTCAGTACATATAATGTCCTTCTTTATGGCCCCCAGCAGTAATATTGTGCCTCATAGTAGCCCCATTTGTAATAATACCCCCATATTGGCCCCCACAGTAATAATATTTCCACCAGGGACCCCCAGCAGTTATAATTTGAGATAAGCAAAATTTTCAAAAATTCTTCAAGAATTTCAATTAGTTCCGAATTAATTACTCATGAATCGTGATAAATATGTTATACTCAGGCCACTCTGCCTAATCATAGGCATCCCATTTGGTGGCCCAATCTCAGTGTAAAGGCTTGGAGCTTAAACTGCAGGGAGAGTGCAAGCAGAGGGTATTGCCATGTGCATTACGTTCTAGTGCAACCACATTCATAGTTAATCCGTTTTGTAGGTACTATGCCATCAGTATTACAGGCAGTTGCAATTTATCACTGTCTACATCTGTAACACCCCAAAGTGGTGTTGCCCCTTCTTCACCTTGCTATTGTCTTTATTGGTCTAACCTCATGTCATCTTATGCATTTATTCCAGGTCCTCCACACTGTGCATTTCTAATGTTATGTAACTGTTCATGTTATGTGCCTGGTTCACCAGCTCCATTCCATTCTAACTCCCCTTCTGGAGAGGGGTGGGCAAGTCCTATTTCCTACAGGAAGAGTAGGGACCAGTTAGAACTGGTTCTAGTGGTAATGCTAGTGGTAGTGTGTGTGCTGGTAGGGACTCCATGTTGGAGCTCACCGGATTCTACCACATCCCTTGGCTGAACATAAGCCCAACCAAAGAGTGTAGCACAGCATCACAAAGAAGGCAAAGACACTAATTAAGCTTGTCAGAACAGCAGAATCAGATATAGTAGTGTTGTGGAAAACCACTCAGGAAACGCAGTCTTCAGGAAGAATAAGGTTTATTGCGGCTAGCCGGGAGCATTAACAGCTTCAATCACAAAGGAAAATGCTCAAAGGGGGAGAGGCCCACACTCATCTTATACACATAACCATCCTAAACTTTACATACTTGTCTTATCCTTATTGGATGGGTTAAACACTCTCTACAACCCCATTGGACATATCCATGTATGGACAATGCGTGCTTGTGTCATGTCCTTCTTGACCAACATCTGCTATTCATTATCAGTGCTTCATCCTTTCTAATCTTCACCCAAATGAGTGCTACCCCCAACTTAGGAATGTGTACACACATATAAGATTTGGGAATGTAGTGTCTGGTATAATCAGGCAGCAATCATTATACTATATATTTTTCATTTTCTCCTTCATTCCCCCCTGTTGTTGGTTTTCCCAACACACACAGTTACTGATATTTATACTACACACACACACACACACACACAATGTCTCTGGCATTTTGCAATTCAATATATAATGTTCTCCTCATCCAATAAACAAAGTTTACACTCCGGATCCTTGACTTCATCTGTAGCGACAGGTGCGTAGGCGAGCATCATGGTGTCTTTCAAGAACAGTCTTTTACAACACAAAAACAACAATAGGCCTACAAGACACAATAACAGCACTGGAGCACATGCAAGCATGACAGTCTTCAGTAAGGGCAAGAACCAAGATGGAAGATTCAAAGACCACCCTGAGAACCAGTCACCTGTAACTCCAGCTTCATCAATCATCTGCTTATTACATAGTAACATAGTATATAAGACCGAAAAAAGACATTTGTCCATCCAGTTCGGCCTGTTTCCTACAAGTTGATCCAGAGGAAGGCAAAAAAACCCTGTGAGGCAGAAGCCAATTTTCCCCACTTAAGGGGAAAAAAATTCCTTCCCGACTCCAGTCAGGAAATCAGAATAACTCCCTGGATCAACGACCCCTCTCCAGTAGCTGTAGCTTGTAATATTATTACACTCCAGAAATAAATCCAGTCCCCTCTTGAATTCCTTTATTGTACTCACCACCTCCTCAGGCAGGGAGTTCCATAGTCTCACTGCTCTTACTGTAAAGAATCCTTTTCTATGTTTGTGTACAAACCTTCTTTCCTCCAGACGCAGAGGATGTCCCCTTGTCACAGTCACAGTCCTGGGGATAAATAGATGATGGGAGAGATCTCTGTACTGACCCCTGATATATTTATACATAGTTATTAGATCTCCCCTCAGTCGTCTTTTTTCTAAAGTAAATAACCCTTTCAGGGTACTGTAGATCCCTCATTCCAGTTATTACTTTAGTTGCCCTCCTCTGAACCCTCTCCAGCTCTGCTTTGTCTGTCTTGTTCACAGGAGCCCAGAACTGTACACTGTACTCCATGTGTGGTCTGATTAGTGATTTGTAAAGTGGTAGGACTATGTTCTCATCACGGGCATCTATGCCCCTTTTGATGCAACCCATTAGCTTATTGGCCTTGGCAGTAGCTGCCTGATACTGGTTTTTGCAGCTTAATTTGCTGTTTATTAAAATTCCTAGATCCTTTTCCATGTCAGTGTTACCGAGTGTTTTACCATTTAATATGTACGGGTGACTTGCATTATTCCTTCCCATGTGCATAACTTTACATTTGTCAGTGTTAAACCTCATCTGCCATTTTTCTGCCCAAGCCTCCAATCTATGCAGATCCCTCTGTAGCAGAAAACTGTCCTCTTCAGTGTTAATTACTTTACACAGTTTAGTGTCATCTGCAAAAATAGATAGTTTACTGTGCAGGCCTTCTACAAGATCATTAATAAATATATTGAAGAGAATAGGGCCCAATACTGACCCCTGAGGTACCCCACTAGTTACAGTGACCCAATCTGAGTATCTACCGTTAATAACCACCCTCTGTTTTCTGTCACTTAGCCAGTTACTTACCCACATACAGACATTTTCTCCCAGTCCGAGCATCCTCATTTTATATACTAACCTTTTATGAGGTACGGTGTCAAATGCTTTGGAGAAGTCCAGATATATGACATCCATTGATTGAAGTCTAGAACTTACCTCCTCATAGAAGCTGATTAAATTCGTTTGGCATGACCGATCCCTCATGAAGCCATGCTGATATGGCGTTATTTGCTTATTTTCATTGAGATACTCCAAAATAGCATCTCCTAGAAACACTTCAAACAGTTTACCAACAATAGATGTTAAACTTACCGGCCTATAATTTCCAGGCTCTGTTTTTGGACCCTTTTTGAATATTGGCACCACATTTGCTATGAGCCAATCCTGTGAAACATTCCCTGTCAGTATAGAGTCTGTAAATATCAGAAATAAAGGTCTGGCTATGACATCACTTAATTCCCTTAGGATACGGGGGTGTATGCCATCCGGTCCTGGCGATTTGTCTATTTTAATCTTTTTAAGTCGCTTTTGTACTTCTTCCTGGGTCAGACAAGGCACTTTTAATGGGGAATTTACTTTTACATTCTGCATTTCATCTGACAGTTTATTTTCCTCAGTGAATATAGTGGAGAAAAAAATATTTAATAGTTTTGCTTTATCCTCGTCGCTCTGTGCAACACCCCCCTCATTGCTATGTAGAGGGCCGACTCCTTCAGATTTATATATTTTACTATTTATATAATTGAAGAACATTTTAGGGTTAGTTTTACTCTTTGGCAATTAATCTCTCAGTCTCTAGTTTGGCAAATCTTATTAGCTTTTTACATATTCTTATTTTATCCTTATAGTTTATCAGTGCTTCCTGACTCCCCTCCTGTTTTAGTGATTTATATTCTTTCTTTCTGTCATGTATTGCTTTCTTTGCGGTTCCATTTATCCACATTGCTATCACCCCCCATGCCATCAGTTCTCTGTGCCATCACCCCCTATGCCATCGGTTCTCTGTGCCATCACTCCCTATGCCATCAGTTCTGTCTCATCTGTCCCCCCCATGCCATCAGTCCTCCATGCCCTCCACTTCTAGCCATCCGTCCCCAGCGCCAGTACTTATCTTTACTGTAGGTGCACCGCCGACACTCCTCAGCACCTTAGCCTCTTTGTGTCGAGGATTTTTTTGTGTTGGGTTACTCGATTGAATCGAGTAATCGTTGAAGCCCTAAGTGGCAGTAAGGCTTTGTTAACATCATGGTTGATGTTTCTGGTCCTATAAACAGAACATAAAATTTTGTCAGTGTTTTGCATCAGTATTTGATCAGTAATTGTAAGCCAAAAATAGGAGTGGGTTCAAAACAGATATAAAATGTAATGGAATTATTTGCATCTCATCTGTGTTTTGGACCCACTCCTGCTTTTGGCTTACACATTCTGATCAAATACTGATTCAAAACACTGACCAAATACTGACTAAAAGAACGTGTTATCTATGATGAATTTGGGTCGAGTTGGGGGAGTGATTTGTGTGGTTCATTCCAATAACTAAAAAGACTGCTTCCTTATGGTAGTAATCCAGCTGCCATGTTTGACCCATCCAGCAAACTTGGCCCATCTGGTTTTAACCCAAATGCATGTTGAAAGCAAAATACAATTAAGTTCATAGTATCCACATGGGCTAAAATTTTGTTGCACTACTTAGTGTTTAATTTGTTTAAAATTTGTTGTGGCTTTCAGACTGACACAGAATAATATTTTCCATAACAGAACGTGGTAGCTAGGAATGATGAATTTGGGTCGATTTGTTTGGTAATAACATTGTAGTTCCGACCATGCAATAACAGTGCAGACACATTTTTTTGCTAAAAGAACGTATTACAATTAATTTGGGTCGAGTTGGTAGAGTGATTTGTGTGGGAAAGTCCGATAACCAACAACACTCCTCCCGTATGGTAGTAATCCAGCTGCCAGGTTTGATCCATCCAGCTAGTTTGGTCAATCTGATTTTAACCTAATACAAGGTGTTATTCGACTCCATGCGATCCGCGTCCAAACTCCTGTAGGGCGAAGTGGCGTTCAGCACTAACTGTTCTGTGGTGACTTTACAGGGCTGCACATGCACTGCACTGAAGGGATTGCGTTTGTCTACCCTTCGCGTGGGTTACCCGCTCAACGTTGTGCGTCATAGGGATTGGGGATTGTGATACTGGAGCAGACTAATTTATTTGGTAAAAGACTAATTTATTTGGTAAGACACTAGTTTATTTGCTAAACAATTAATTTTTTTGCTACAAGACATTTTTTCGCTAAAAGAAACATTTTTCTAACAAAAAATGAAGATCAACTTGTTGCTAACTCTGCTGTGTGAAGAATCAATTTATTTGCATTGCCCACAGGGTGTTAAATAAGACCGCTCTGTAACACTCACAGTAACTGTTTGGCAAACAGCAGTAGTTAAATATCAATGTGGACAAGCAACGAACAGCGGAATGAGACAGATGTATCCAGGGTGCACTGCCAATAAGGCAAGGTGAGCAAGGCAGCACCAGGTAGGGACAAGAGGGGGGCAGCGAAAGGGCCAAGGGCAATTGTAAGGAAATTGGACCCTTCGCTAGGTACCCCTGGTACCGGACTCCAGTGGTCGGCTTGGGTTATGTCTTACTGGTACCAGGGGAGATATTTCTCAGTAGCAAACAAATGACAGACACACACACACAGGTATCACTGAAAAATACTCTAACTTTATTGAGGGTGGGGTAACATATATATAGCAAGGGGGAGGGGGGGAATCAACAACCAATAAGATGAAGACGCACGTACTATATGAAAAGTTACTGTTACAAAGAAATTGACCTTTGCTACATTTCTTAGAAGTGAGGAACAGGATGAAAATAACGGGATGTAGCCAGAACATCCACAGCTCAAGGCCTCAGACGCATAGCTTACAGTGTTAACCCTTCAATCCCCTCTTAGAACCATTTAATTTTCATATAATATGGTTCTTTTTCTTCTTTTCTCTATACACTGCCAAGTATTCCCGATACCCCTCTGTGGAATAGGCATCTGAATCAGAGGGTAAAGCCTCATAAAGGGACATATTGGTCATGCCCTTAATAAGCATTTTCTTTACACAGGGTATGACACACAAAGCAACTACAGCTATTATTATAATAGCAATAAGAATCATGAGGCCTATTTGCACAATTGCCTGTTTTCAGTTACTAAACCAGCCAAAGTACTGGTCCCATGGATTGTTTAATCCTGAATTTTGTTTTAATTCACCTGACAAGTCTTTTTGTATGGCTACTGTCACCTTACCATTTGGACCAGTATTATTGGGGATGAAAGTGCAACATGAGGTGGGATCAACCAGCACCTTACACACACCACCTTTTTCTGCCAGTAACATGTCTAGCACCATCCTATTCTGGAATGTCATAATAGAACCAGCCTGCAATTGATCCGCTACCCCTTGTAAAGCATATCTTGTAAAGTTAACAAACCTTTGTTGATTATAGTAGATATAATTAATCCAATCTACATTTTTATTTACAGTGATAATAGGGATGATGGATTCAAAACCAGCAGCTACTTGATCCCTGGCCTTGAATTCATCGGGGACCCCTCTTGGCACCCCTATAGCGTCTATGTACACATGTGGGTCAAAGCTCGATTTAACCCCTTAAGGACATAGGACGTTTGGGTATGCCCTAATGTCCGAGTCCTTAAGGACACAGGACGCACCCATACGTCCTGAATAAAATCACTTCTAAAAAAAAATAAAAAAATCAGGCTAGAAACATGGTTCCTGCTGCGATCGTGCAGCAGGAACCATGTTCAAATGCCTAGGGGGGTCCTGTGACCCCCCCCATATTGGCGATCACTGCAAACCGCAGGTCAATTCAGACCTGCGGTTTGCAGCGCTTTTTTGTTTCAAAAATGATATTATTGTGTAAAACTTAAATAAATAAATAAAAAGTATACATATTAGGTATCGCCGCGTCGGTAACAATCTGCTCTAAAAAAATAACACATGAACTAACCCCTCAGGTGAACACAGCAAAAAAAAATAATATAAATACGGTGTCAAAAGCCATTTTTGTCACCTTACATCTCAAAAAGTGTAATAGCAAGCGACCAAAATGTCATATGCACTCCATTTATAGTGCCAATCAAACCGCCATCTCATCCCACAAAAAACTGAGCCCCTACATAAGACAGTCGCCCCCAAAAAAATATATAATATGACTTTCAGTATGGGGAGACACTAAAAAATCATTTTTTTCACAAATGCTTTATTATGAAAAACTGAAACAAAAATTCCCAAAAAGTAGTCCTTTTTGGTATTGTCGCGTCCGTAACAACCTTCTGTATAAAAATAGCACACAATGTAACCTGTCAGTTCAACTATGTAAATAACAAAAAATTAAAACGGTCCATTTTAATTAATTTTTCCAGTAACAAAGCAAGGGTTAACAGCCAAACAAAACTCAACATTTATTGCCCTGATTCTGTAGTTTGCAGAAACAGCCCATATGTGGTCGTAAACTACTGTAGGTGTAGAAGGGTGTAGAAGGAAGGGAACGCCATATGGTTTTTGGAAGGCGGATTTTGCTGGACTGGTTTTTTGACACCATGTCCCATTTAAAGCCCCCCTGATGCACCCCTAGAGTAGAAACTCCAAAAAAGTGACCCCATCTAAGAAAGTACACCCCTCAAGGTATTCAAAACTGATTTTACAAACTTTGTTAACTCTTTAGGTGTTCCACAAGAGTTATTGGCAAATGGAGGTGAAATTTCAGAATTTCTATTTTTTGTTACCTTGCCTCAAAAAAAGTGTAATATAGAGGAGCCAAAAACCATATTTATCCTAAAATAGTACCAACAAAACTGCCACCTTATCCTGTAGTTTTTAAAATGGGGTCACTTTTTGGGAGTTTCTATTCTAGGGTTGCATCAGAGGGGCTTCAAATGGGACATGGTGTCTAAAAACCAGTCCAGTAAAATCTGCCTTCCAAAAACCATATGGCGTTCCTTTGCTTCTGAGCCCTGCCGTTTGGCCATACAGCAGTTTACGACCACAGATGGGGTGTTTCTGCAAACTAGAGAATCAAGGCAATAAATATTGGGTTTGTTTGGCTGTTAACCCTTGCTTTGTTACTGAAAAAAATTGATTAAAATGGAAAATTTGGCAAAAAAATCGAAAATCTGAAATCTTATCTCTATTTGCCATTAACTCTTGTGGAACACCTAAAGGGTTAACAAAGTTTGTAAAATCAGTTTTGAATACCTTAAGGGGTGTAGTTTCTAGAATGAGGTAATTTTTAGGTGGTTTCTATTATGTAAGCCTCACAAACTGATTTAAAACCTGAACTGGTCCCTAAAAAGTGGGTTTTTGAAAATATCTAAAAATTTTCAAGATTTGCTTCTAAACTTCTAAGCCTTGTAACGTCCCCAAAAAATTAAATGGCATTCCCAAAATGATCCACACATGAAGTAGACATATGGGGAATGTAAATAAATACCTTTTTGGCGGTATTTCTATGTATTATAGAAGTAGAGAAATTGAAACTTGGAAAATTGCAAATTTTTTGACTCCATTTTGCCAGTGTCATGAAGTACAATATGTGACGAAAAAACAATCTCAGAATGGCCTGGATAAGTAAAAGCGTTTTAAAGTTATCACCACATAAAGTGACACTGGTCAGATTTTCAAACAATGACTTGGTCCTTAAGGTGAAATAGGGCCATGTCCTTAAGGGGTTAAGTGTCCGTTTTGCCCTTAAGTTTACCTTTTCCTTGAGGAGTTCCAACTCTTCAAAGATATGCATGTTCATGATAGCTTTGGCTAAGGCACATTCCCCTTGCCAATTTCCTTCTAATCTGGATCTTATCTTTCTATCTCCACATATCCAGTACATATCAGCAATTGAGAATACCTGATTTTGAGTTAGTGATTGATTGGTAATACTATAATTGGCACAATACCCTTTAGTAAAATTTCCCAGCTGTCTACCTGTGTTTCTACCTGTGTAACATGTGTAATTTCTTGGATATGTGTGTATACCAGCCCCAGGGTGAGGGGTCTTTGCTACAAGAGGGTATTTCTGTTTCCATTCTTCACAAATAGATTGGTTACTGGTGATGTTAGCAAATAGCTGGAGTAAACATTCCTCTATATTAGAAGGGAGTATAAAAGGGACAGTTCCTAAATGGGGTTTAGCAGCCCCACAGATGTAACAATTACTCTTATTTACAGAGGCTCCTGTATATTTCATCCATTCAAGCCATAAATTAGTATCAGAAAACCCAGTTTCTGCTGCAAGAGTATTAGAGGAATTGTACCAGAAAGTGGTGAATTCATCTTTCTGTGTGATGGCAACTTTAACTTGGCTATCTAACAGGAAAGTTAATAATTTCATTAGTGGCCCCATAGTCAGAATGGACCATCTGTGCCATTTCTCAGAATTGAGGGAGTGCATCCTGGTGGAGGTCAGAGCTGTCTGCTCCCGTTAGTACCTCACTTTGTTTGTTTTCGAGGTCAGGGCTGTCTACCCCTGTTATTACCTCCTTTTGTGGCGCCTCTTTTACCAACTTCACTCTGGTGGCCTGTATCCAGGTGGGTGTTTCCTCTGTGAGAACTGCTGTATGGGTCACAGCTATCTCAGCTAGCACTATTGGTAATACTTCTTTTTTAGATGTGCCACCTGTTGCTTTTCTCAATTTATATTTTATTGTCCTATTCATGCGTTCCACAATGCCTTAGCTTTGTGGGTGGTATGGGATATGGAATTTCCATTCCATCTCCAGAATTTTAGCAAGTTCCTTATTTACCTTTAAGGTGAAGGCTGGCCCCTGGTCAGATTCAATCACCAGTGGGCAGCCCCATCTTGGAATAATGTTCTGTGTGAGTATCCTTGCTACTGTTTTTGCATCTTCTGATTTTGTAGGGTAGACATCTGGCCATCTTGAAAACATGTCAACTATGACCAAGGCGTATTCCTATTTCCCTTTCTGCCTAGGAATGTGTGTAAAATGTACCTGCAAATGTGTGAAAGGAGTGGTGGGGTAGTCAAGATGTTGGTGTGGGACTTTGACATTGTTGTTTGGATTGTTCCTCAAACATGTGATGCATCTCCTTACATTGTCTGAAACTAACTCTTTCATACCCATAATATAAAAGTTTTGTGTTAGCAGCATGTATGTTGTTTGAATTCTGTTATGTCCTACTCTGTGGAAATGTGCAATGAACAGAGGAGCACTGTGTTGTGGTATGCATGGTTTCCCCTCTTTGCAGATTAATCCAGATTTAGGATTCTTCTGCAAAATTGTATAACACCAATCAGCCTTTTCATCTTCAGTGGCTGAGGAAAGTAATGCAGCTTTCTTGGCCTCTGTGTCAGCTAAGGCATTCCGCTGTGTAACATGATCCTTACCTCTGGTATGTGCTCTGCAGTGTACAATTGCGAATTGTGAGGGTAACCTGATGGCTTCCAGAAGTTGTGTGACAAGTTGTGAGTGTGAGATGCCCTTACCGTCAGCTGCAACAAATCATCTTCTCTGCCAGATAACACCGTGATCCCAGACAATGCCATGAGCATACCTGCTGTCAGTATAAATAGTAACTGGCTTACCTTCATGTAATATGCATGCTCTGGTGAGTGCAATCATTTCAGCAGCTTGTGCAGACTGGTAAGTGATTGGTCTAGCTTTGAGGACAATATCAGGTAACATGACTACTGAGTACCCTGCGTGGTAAGAATTGTCATTTGGTCTACTGCAAGATCCATCTGCAAAAACTTCAGGTGCGCCTTCAATTGGTATGGATGATAAATCAGAGTGGGGCTAGGTCTTATGTTGTATGGCATGTATGCAATCGTGTGTCTCTACCAGGTGGTCCTCAGGTCCCTTGAGTCCAAGCAGTGCATTGAGTATGGGTGCTGGGCCTGAGGTATGTGCGGCATACTTGATCTGTAGGGAGGGGTCCCTGAGGAGCAGGATCTCATACCCATACAACCTTTGGGCTGACATGTGCTGTGAATGTATGCCTTTAAGAAGTCCTACAACATCATGTGTGGTGCACAGGATTGTATCATGTCCCATTGTCAGTGGGGTTGCAAGTTCAATCATCATTGCACAGGCTGCAATAGATCTAAGACATGCTGGCATTCCTTGGACAGAAGCCGGCATTACCTTTCAGAAAAATACACAAAAACGCAACTTGCTTCTGTGATACTGGGTCAGCACACCTGTCATGGTTTTACAATTTTGTCAAGCATATATGTGAAATGTGAGGTTGTAGCCAGGGAAGCCCAAACCTGGGCTTCTCATTAAAGCAAATTTCAAGTAATCAAATGCATTCAACATTTCCTTTGACCATTTAACCACTTCAGCCCCCCTAGCTTAAACACCCTTAATGACCAGGCCACTTTTTACAATTCTGCACTACACTACTTTCACCGTTTATTGCTCCGTCATGCAACTTGCCACCCAAATGAATTTTACCTCCTTTTCTTCTCACTAATAGAGCTTTCATTTGGTGGTATTTCATTGCTGCTGACATTTTTACTTTTTTTGCTATTAATAAAAATTTAACGACATTTTTGCAAAAAAATGACATTTTTCACGTTCTGTTGTAAAATTTTTCAAAAAAAACTACATTTGTATATAAATTTTTCTCTAAATTTATTGTTCTACATGTCTTTGATAAAAAAATCCAATAAGTGTATATTTATTGTTTTGGGTAAAAGTTATAGCGTTTACAAACTATGGTGCAAAAAAGTGAATTTCGGCATTTTGAAGCAGCTCTGACTTTCTGAGCGCCTGTCATGTTTCTTCAGGTGCTAGAATGCCAGGAAAGTATAAATACCCCCCAAATCACACCATTTTAGATAGAAGACACCCCAAAGTATTCACGGAGGGGCATGGTGAGTTCATGTATCATTTAATTTTTTTTCACAAGTTAGCGGAAAATGACACTTTCTGAGGAAAAAAATATATAATAAAGTTTCCATTTCTGCTAACTTCTGGCAAAAAAAAAAAATCTCAGACGGGCTCACTATGCCCCTCTGTGAATACCTTGGGGTGTCTACTTTCCGAAATGGGGTCATTTGTGGGGTGTGTTTACTGTTCTGGCATTTTGGGCGGGGCTAAATTGTGAGCAGCCATGTAAAAGCTAAAGGTACTCGTTGGAATTTGGGCCCTTTGTACCCAGGCTGCAAAAAGTGTCACTCATGTGGTATCGCCGTACTCAGGAGAAGTAGGGCAATGTGTTTTAGGGTGTATTTTTACATATACCCATGTTGGGTGAGAGAAATATCTCTGTAAACTGAAAACTTTGTATAAAAAAAATTAAAAAGTTGTCATTTACAGAGATATTTCTCACACAAAGTATGGGTATATATAAAAATACACCCCGAAACACATTGCGCTACTTCTCCTGAGTACGGCGATACCACACGTGTGGAACTTTTTTGCAGCCTGGGTGCGCAAAGGGGCCCTAATTCCAATGAGTACCTTTAGGATTTCACAGGGCATTTTTACGCATTTGGATTCCAGACTTCTTCTCACGCTTTAGGGGCCCCTAAAATGCCAGGGCAGTATAAATACCCCACATATGACCCCATTTTAGAAAGAAGACACCCCAAGGTATTCCGTAAGGGGTATGGTGAGTTCATGTAAAATTTTATTTTTGTCACAAGTTAGTGGAATATGAGACTTTGTAAAAACAAAATAAAAAAAAATATATCAATTTCCGCTAACTTGTGCCAAAAAAAAATTTCTGTGAACTCGCCATGCCCCTCACAGAATACCTTGGGGTGTCTTCTTTCCACAATGGGGTCACTTGTGGGGTATTTATACTGCCCTGGCATTTTAGGGAACCTAAAGCGTGAGAATCCAAATGCGTAACAATGCCCTGTGAAATCCTAAAGGTACTCATTGGTTTTAGGGCCTTTTGCATCTTGGCTGCAAAAAAGTGTCACACATGTGGTATCACCGTACTCAGGAGAAGTAGGGCAATGTGTTTTGGGGTGTATTTTTATATATTCCCATGCTGGGTGAGAGAAATATCTCTGTAAATGACAACTTTTTAAATTTTTTTATTCAAAGTTGTCAATTTACAGAGATATTTCTCTCACCCAGCATGGGTATATGTAAAAATATACCCCAAAACACATTGCCCTACTTCTCCTTAGTACGGCGATACCACATGAGTGACACTTTTTTGCAGCCAAGATGCGCAAAGGGGCCCAAATTCCAATGAGTACCTTTTAGGAGGGCATTTTTACGCATTTTTCTTCTCGCGCTTTAGGGCCCCTAAAATGCCAGGGCAGTATAAATACCCCACATGTGACCCCATTTTGGAAAGAAGACAGCCCAAGGTATTCCATGAGGGGCATGGCGAGTTGATAGAAAAAAAAATTTTGGGCACAAGTTAGTGGAAATTGATTTTTTTATAGTTTTTTCTCACAAAGTCTCCCTTTCCGCTAACTTTTGACAAAAAGTTTAATTTTTCATGGACTCACTATGCCCCTCAGCGAATACCTTGGGGTGTCTTCTTTCCAAAATGGGGTCACATGTGGGCATTTATACTGCCCTGGCATTTTAGGGCCCTAAAGCGTGAGAAGAAAATGCGTAAAAATGCCCTCCTAAAGTTACTCATTGGAATTTGGGCCCCTTGCATCTTGGCTGCAAAAGTGTCACATGTGGTATCGCCGTACTCAGGAGAGTAGGGCAATGTGTTTTGGGGTGTATTTTTACATATACCCATGCTGGGTGAGAGAAATATCTTTGTAAATTGACAACTTTGAATAAAAAAATTTAAAAAGTTGTCATTTACAGAGATATTTCTCTCACCCAGCATGGGAATATATAAAAATACACCCCAAAACACATTGCCCTACTTCTCCTGAGTACGGCGATACCACATGTGTGCCACTTTTTTGCAGCCAAGATGCGCAAAGTGGCCCTAATTCCAATGAGTACCTTTAGGATTTCACAGGGCATTTTTACGCATTTGGATTCTCACGCTTTAGGGCCCCTAAAATGCCAGGGCAGTATAAATACCCCACAAGTGACCCATTGTGGAAAGAAGACACCTCAAGGTATTCCGTGAGGGGCATGGCGAGTTCACAGAAAAAAAAAAAATTTGGCACAAGTTAGCGGAAATTGTTTTTTTTTTTTATTTTTTACAAAGTCTCATATTCCACTAACTTGTGACAAAAAATAAAATTTTACATGAACTTACCATACCCCTTACGGAATACCTTGGGGTGTCTTCTTTCTAAAATGGGGTCACATGTGAGGTGTTTGTACTGCCCTGGCATTTTAGGGGTCTCCGCAATCATTACACGTATGGCCAGCATTAGGAGTTTCTGCGATTCTCCTTATATTGAGCAGACGGGTAATGAGATTTTTTTTTTTTCCGTTCAGCCGCTGGGCTGAAAAAAAAATAAAATGAACGGCACAGATTTTTTCATTCGCATCAATCAATGTGGATGAAAAAATCTCTGCCAAAATCAGTGACTGCGGTGCGGTGGGCTGGGCGCTAGCTACCTAAAAAGTAGCTAACTAACTGGCGGTGATAAGGGACCCTTATGCCCCATTCACACGTCCGCAATTCTGTTTGCGGAATGGAATTGCGGACCCATTTATTTCTATGGGGACAGACTTTGTCCCGCTCGGATCCGGAATTACGGATCCGCGCTTCCGGGTCTGCACTTCCGTTCCGCAAAAATATAGAACATGTCCTATTCTTGTCCGCAATTGCGGACAAGAAAAAGCATTTTCTATATAGTTCTGGCAATGTGCGGATCTGCAAAATGCGGAAAGCACATTGCCGGTGTCCGTGTTTTGAGGATCTGTGGATCCACAGATCCGCGGATCCGTGAATCCACGGATCCGTGAATCCACGGATCCGCAAAACACATATGGATGTGTGAATGGAGCCTTACAAGGGGTGTGATCAATGACAGGGGGCACAAATGAAAAAAGATCGCAGCACTCCGAAGTCTTCTAATATTCAAGATTTATTCCACCACGTGAGATGCGACGTTTCGACCCGGTGGGGGTCTTTATCAAGCATAAAATACATCCAGAGTGCAACACATATATATACACATATACCAATAACCCCATTAGTCAAATGACACACCCCCTAAGGGGGTACCCACCCCTGTCAGGTGATCTCCGAGAGAACGCAAAGGGACAAGTCTTCTGAATTATATGACAAAATGCTTCAGATATATGTTGTGCAAAAAGTCCATCCTTAGCTCCAAAGATTCATATGCATTAAAGAATAATAATCTTAACAATGGTCAGGAACATACCCAATCCGAATGGAGTAGCATGTGCTGTGACGTCACCGGCTGAGGCGTCCAGGCGGTCCTTAGTAACGGCAGACGCAGGAAGTCCAGTGCCGTACGTTGATATGTGAAATCGGGAACTGCGCATGTTCAGATGACGTGATGGTCATGTGGTCTAGTCACATGACCGCAACCGATAGTCATGGCAACGGCCGACGCAGAGGTTGAACGCTGGTGGCGAGCATTCATGCGTGTAACAGGAAACTCTGTTTGGAGTGGTGACGTCCTGATCGCATGATCGCCACTAATATAGACAGTAATGTTGATATATTCCATCAATGTCAGGTTCCTATAACTGTCCGCCGTGGTAGACCAGTCCCTAAATAATCTCTCAACAAATATGGCATAGGTAGAAGTATTAGCTGGTGATCCCATGTGGTATCATTACTGATTGATCACAGAGGCATTTCAAGACCATAATACGGCATCCAAACTCATCATCATAAGCCGATATGTCTGAAAGTCCCCAGAAGGAACTTTACCCGTGGTATCACAGGATCTGAACACAGTACATTACTGATTGATCACAGAGGCATTTCAAGACCATAATAAGGCATCCAAGCTCATCATCATAAGCCGATATGTCTGAAAGTCCCCAGAAGGAACTTTACCCGTGGGATCACAGGAACTGAACACAGGTCAGGATAATCCATCTCAGGAAACCATTATCCAGTGTGGAGATGGTGGGGACCCTTGTCCAAACCCCAGGTATGGAACAGCACCATGTTGAGCGGTGCCCATTATCGACTCACAATTCAGCCAACAGTCATACTCTTAAAAGCCAAAACAGGCGGTAAAGTATAATACCTGCCTGTCAGTATGGCTCTAGTTATCATACATAGGGGGTACATAGGTGTATATGGTTGTTCCCCAACAACAGTTAGGGGTACAGAACCAACGCCTTAATGAGACAACAGTGGGCAACCAGTTAAGGAACAGCACTGTTGCTGAAACCCCCTCACTCGCACCCGGCCGATGAGTCTATGGCGACCACAGGTAGCTGTCTATCAAAACCAATAAGGGATGGTGTAAAGGGTCCCCAAGGGTAAATAGAAATCTCCACATCTGGAAAATATAAATTGTACTTATTATACAATACCGGCCTGTGTATCGATACCTGGTATCCCACAAGTTCCACGGGTGTGGCAGTGGGAATCGTCCCACAGTGTGTCCAGTACAGGCAAATACGGTCAGATGGGAGCTGGGTTACTAGAAGAAAAAGGAAAAAAACAGGAGTGGGTTATAATAATGGTTAAAAGGGCAAACAATAGCACAATAGTCTTAGGGCTAGGATTAAAATAAGGAGCCAATCTTGAAATCACGGTTCATGCCCTTGGGTTCAAGGGTATCCAGATCAAAAATCCATTTCAGTTCCAGACGTTTCAACAATTTTTCACGGTTCCCGCCTCTACTCAAGGGAGGGACTCCATCAATAATTCTGAATCGTAATTGAGATACATTATGTCTGGACTGAAGAAAGTGCTCAGGGACTGGAAGTTCCCTTTCTGTAGAGATTTGTCCTAGTTGGTTTTTCTCCAATAGTTTTCTGATATTCGAACGGTGCTGGTTTATTCTAAATTTACAGAGCTGGGTTGTCTCCCCTACGTAAAGCAGGCCGCAAGGACACTGTAGTACATAAATTACATATTGAGATATGCAGGTGAAGAAGTCCTTGATTTTGTATGTTTTACCAGACCTTGGGTGGGTGAAGGATGGGCCTTTCAACATGCTGTTGCAGTTACAGCACCCCAGACAAGGATAACAGCCCACTCTCTTGCTCTTTGTCGCGGTGTCCGGTGTGACAGAAGTATGAACTAATTTGTCCCCGAGATTTTTAGACCTCCTATAGGACATCAAAGGAGGCGCTTTAAACTCAGGTACTTCTGGGAAGGAATGGGTTAAGATGCCCCAATGTCGTCTGAGTATGTCTGCAATTGTCCTGCTGCAAGTAGAAAAGGTGGAGACAAAGGGGATTCTGGCCGTACGTATAGTGGCACTCCGTGGTGTGAGTAGTTTATCTCGTGAGGTATTTTGTACCCTCGTCAGATGTCTGTCCACCAGCCGCCTAGGGTATTTTCTCTCTACAAATTTATGACCCATTTCTGTCAGTCGTGGTCCTAACTTAGAGTCCTCGGACACAATCCTCTTGATACGCAGCATCTGACTATAGGGTAATGAACTGACCATTCCTTTAGGGTGTGCACTGTCATACCTTAGCAAATTGTTGCGGTCCGTTGGCTTAATGAATAAATCTGTCTGTAAACCCCTGTCAGTAACATATATCAAGGTGTCAAGGAACTGGAGGGAGCATAAAGATTCTACTCTCGTAAATTTGAGTTGGGGATGTAAGTCATTAATGTAGTCATGAAACTGTTGCAATTGTAGATCATTACCCGTCCAGATCAGGAAAATGTCATCAATATACCTCATCCAACCCCTTACAAGTTGAAAGGGGTGGATGGGTATATGTGACATTCCTCTATGAAGGACATGTAGATATTTGCGTAAGTCGGGGCCATATTCGACCCCATGGCGGTCCCCGGCATTGTACAAAAAATTGACCCTCATAGCAGAAATAGTTACAATGCAGTAGGATTTCAAGAAGTGACAGAATGAATTCTTTGGTATCTAGTGATAGATCAGAGTCCCCTAATGCCCACCTAATGGCCTCCAAACCCAGTGTATGTTCTATGGAAGTATAGAGGCTAGTGACGTCGAAAGAGACCAATTTGTTGCCAGGTTCAAACGGGAGTTGTGTAAGTCTTTTCAGGAAATCCGTGGTATCCCTAACATAGGATGTAGCCCCTGTGGCATGAGGTCTGAGGACTTTGTCCAAAAGATTGCTGCTGGGGAAAAATAGAATCTATGCCAGAGACAATTGGGCGTCCAGGTGGGTTACAAGGATCTTTGTGTATCTTGGGAAGAATATATAGAGTAGGAGTCACTGGGAACTGAGGAAGAAGGTAAGTATGTAGTTGTTCATCTATGAGGTCGTTTGCGTAGGCGTTATTAATGAGAATCCGTAGTCTCTTGGAGAAAATGAACTTAGGGTCAGTGTCAACAGGTCTGTAAACTTCCCTGTCTTCTAATTGTCTGTGGATCTCTGCCTCATATTTGGTGGTGTCCATGACCACTATGGCGCCACCTTTGTCAGCCGCTTTTATAGTTAGCTCACGACGTTGGCTAAGCAATCTTAGGGCTTCCCTTTCATCTTTACTAAGATTGTTAGTCCCCAGTGTCCTTTGTTGTGTCCTCAATGTCTCCATCTCTGATTGCACTAGTGCTACATATGTGTCAATTGCTTTATTGCTCACTGGGGGTTGAAAACCACTCCTGAGAAAGAGGCCCAGGCCCCTCAGGGTTAGAATACCCTGACTAGTCTGGGTCCTCCCACAGGAGTTAGATGGTGGAGTGACAGTGTGTTCCTGAAAAAAGACCTTCAGTTTGATTCGTCTAAAGAATTGTTGCAAATCAACCTCATTCAAAAACCAATAAGCCTCAGTCACAGGACAGAAGGACAGTCCTTTTTGTAATAAACAAAGTTCAGTTTCTGATAGTTGAAAAGAAGAAATATTTACCACCAGAGAGGTCTGCATTATGTTCTCTTCTTCTGAGCCCCTTGTTTCCCCTGTTGTTGACCAGGGGGTCTGTTTCCCATCGGGGGTTTCATAGACCGAGTTTGTCGGGTGTAGCCATCCTGTCGATGCACGGCGTCGGCGTCGGTGTCGGTGCCCCCCTCTTCTGGTGGCACGTGTTCGCCTAAAAAAGCTGCCTGGGAGGATCGTTCCTCAGATGCATCCCTTGATGAGTCTGTGTCTGTAATCTCCGCGCGGCGTCTTCTGAACTGTCGTGGTCTGTTCCGTCTGTTGGGCTTTGGAGCTGTAGGATGGGGTGCTGGTTTCTTATAGACATCTCCTTTCGCATAATCATCCTGGTCACGGTGCCATTTCTGCCTTTTAGTGGCCTCAATATTGCTGCGGTATTTGGTTAGGTCCGTAGTTGACTGTTCAAAGAATGCCGATAGCTCCTGTTCTGGTAGTAGTTCCTTTAATTGTACTTCATAGCCACCGATAGTTGTTTTAATACTGGATACGTCTTTTTGGAGAAATTCCATATTTAATAACATTATGTCACGTGAAAAACGGTCGGCTAACATGGAAAATTTAGTGAAAAACTCCGGATTATTAGGGAAAAGGATCGGTCTCAGGTGCGTCCTGAGACCTCTAGGAATCACTGCAGCCTTGTAATATTCCCTTAGCGTAGATAAATGTAGTTCTGTGTTGATCAGATGTTTCTTCTCATTAATCCATTTACGTTTCACTATGTCCGCCGACGGTTTATTAAGAAAAGCTCCATCATCCTCACTGCCACTGAGGATATGTGAAATTTGTTCACTCGAGTAGAGTAGACTCTGTGGTGGATCCATTATATAGACAGCCACAATAGCCGGGAGTCATAAAAAACACTCACCCAGGCCGGTGTCCGTGTTTTGAGGATCTGTGGATCCACAGATCCGCGGATCCGTGAATCCACGGATCCGTGAATCCACGGATCCGCAAAACACATATGGATGTGTGAATGGAGCCTTACAAGGGGTGTGATCAATGACAGGGGGGTGATCAGGGGGTCTAGATGGGGTGATCAAAGGGTTAACAAGGGGTTAATAGGTGGCAGGCTGTAGATGCGATATAAATCGCATCAAACAAGTATATCAGACGCTGTTTTGTGAACAGCGTCTGATATACTGCTAGCCTGGTCCTCTGGTGGTCCCATTTGCTGGGATCGACCACCAGAGGACCAGGTAACTATGTAAAGTTGCACCAAACACTACTCTAAGATGGTTAGTGTAGTGTTTGGTGCAACTTACATGAGTTACCTGGTCCTCTGGTGGTCGATCCCAGCAAATGGGACCACCAGAGGACCAGGTAGCAGGTATATCAGACGCTGTTCACAAAACAGCGTCTGATATACTTGTTTGATGCGATTTATATCGCATCTACAGTCTGCCAGCGATGGATCATCGCTGGCAGGCTGTAGTTAAACTCCTGAGACGCGCGCTACTGTGAACAGGAAATCTCGCGTCTCGCGAGATGACGCATATATGCGGCGCCCCAGAACAGCCCGACCGCCGCGAGAACGCAGTTGTGCGTTAGGCGGTCGGGAAGTGGTTAATTAAGTCTGGCTGTTTGCTCAGTGTGGCTTGCCTCAGAACATTGTCATAGTAGGAGCAATCAGGAATCCATTGTCTGCAGTAGTTTATCATACCAAGGAAAGATAGCATGTCTTTCTTGGTGTGCGGGGTGACCAGGCCCTCAACAGACTGGACCCTCTCTGCGCTGATTCTCCTTTCTCCCTTTGTGAGGACAAAGCCCAAGTACTCAACTTGCTTTTTACACCATTGCATTTTCTTGCGTGACACCTTGTGTCCACATTCTGATAACCATTTTAACAAAGATACACCATCAGTAACATTGGCCTCCTCTGACATACTGCACAATAACAAATCATCCACGTATTGCAAGACCACAGAACCCGGGGGGGGGGGGGTACCATGGTTTTAAACTGGCTTAGAGGACAATGCTGTACACTACAGGTGAAAAGGAGCCATGTCTGCTTGTCAACCAGGATAGAGAAGAAAGCATTCTTCAAATCTATCACGCTGAAACAGACAGCATCTGCAGGGATGGCTGAAAGCAACTGTGTCACATCCGCTATCAGTCCTCCTAACCTGTTCTGTGTTTAATCTGTAAGTGTCAGCACTGACTTGTCCCTGAATGTTATTGATTGTGGGGACCTTTGTCCAATCCCACCCAGAGTGTGTGTCTATAACACCATCAATTATTAATTTCATATACTCCTGTGTGTAATTACTTCCTTTACAGGCTCTCTTGAGATATGTGATTGTGCCTAATGGTGCAGAGTTTGGTTTAAGGCAATGTTTGATAATTCTGTTTATGTCCTCTATCTCTATGGGTTTCTTCATTAACTGATCCCCTATTGTCATGAAGGGGAATGTCTCCTCACGGACATTACTCCTCAAACGTTGTGAGATGGGAGGACTTGCAAAACTAACACTCTGTGAGGGACCCTCTCCTCCCTCAGCTCCCAAATCTTCGCCCTGCATTGAGGTAGAAGTCGGTGACTCTGCTGGTGGGCTTGTTGCAGCTGCGACCCTAGGTGGACTATGTGGGGGTAGAATTACTGTAGGATGGAGGGGGTTTCTGACTTCTTTTCTTTGTTCCCACCTCCTGTTCTATTTCATGTAGAGTCCTATCATCTTTGGGACCTTTTGGATTCTTGTTCCTTTTCTTATTACCTGCATCATACCAATGGGGGGGCTATTTCTAGCCACTGTTCACCTCCCCTGGACATGTAATCCATGTCCCAGGAAGGATCCGCATCAAAATGCGGCCAGGCTGTCTTATCATCTAGACATAGTCGTTTGACCATATCCATATGATAAATACCATTGTCACCGTCCCTGGGGAATGGATCTGCAGCATCCATTGCCTCAGTCCAGCCTGCTAAATTATCTACCCATGGGTTGATCAGGTAATAGTTTGTTGGACTGACACTAGCTACATATACCTTACACGTTTCTCCTGGTTCTGGTTTGGGAAAATCTGTCTTGGATCCCTGCCCCCCCATATTAGTCTAACGGTTCTCCACAACATAAACAATTTACACATTCATAGTAGTTAAAACAGAATGAATTAACAGTGGGATGTGACCGAACACTTACCACCCGGTCAGTATCTCACACAGACAGACAATCTTATTGCTTCTAAGACATTTCTACTAGGTACCACATAAAAAGTTAGTATATAAAATGACGATACTCGGACTGGGAGAAAATGTCTGTAAGTGGGTAAGTAACTGGCTGAGTGACAGAAAACAGAGGGTGGTTTTTAAAGGTACATACTCAGATTGGGTCACTGTCACTAGTGGGGTACCTCAGGGGTCTGTAGTGGGCCCTATCCTCTTCAATATATTTATTAATGAGCTTGTAGAAGGCTTGCACAGTAAAATATCACTTTTTGCAGATTAAGCTAAACTGTGTAAAGTAATTGACACGGAAGAGGACAGTATACTGCTACAGATGGATCTGTATAGATTGGAGGCTTGGGCAAAGAAGTGGCAGATGAAGTTTAACACTGACACATTTAGGTTATGCACATGGGAAGGAATAATGTAAGTCACCCGTACATACTAAATGGTAAAACACTGGGTAACACTGACGTAGAAAAGGACCTAGGAATTTTAGTGAACAGCAAACTAAGCTGCAAAAACCAGTTTCAGGCAGCTGCTGCAAAGGCCAATAAGATAATGGGTTGCATCAAAAGGGGCATAGATACCCATGATGAGAACATAGTCCTACCACTTTACAAATCACTGGTCAGACCACACATGGAATACTGTCTACAGTTCTGGGTTCCTGTGAACAAGGCAGACATAGCAGAGCTGGAAAGGGTTCACAGGGGGGCAACTAAAGTAATAACTGGAATGAGGGAACTACAATATCCTGAAAGATTATCAAAATTAGGATTATTCACTTTAGAAAAAAGACGACTAAGGGGAGATTTAATTACTATGTATAAATATATCAAGGGTCAGTCCGAAGATCTCTCTCATCATTTATTTATCCCCAGGACTGTGACTGTGATAAGGGGACATCCTCTGCATCTGGAGGAAAGAAGGTTTGTATACAAACATAGAAGAGGTTTCTTTACGGTAAGAGCAGTGAGACTATGGAACTGTCTGCCTGAGGAGGTGGTGATGGCGAGTTCACTAAAAGAGTTCAAGAGGGGCCTGGATGTATTTCTGGAGTGTAATAATATTACAGGCTATAGCTACTAGAGATGGGTTGTTAATCCAGGAAGTTATTATGATTGCCTGATTGGAGTCGGGAAGGAATTTTTTTTCCTGTTAAGTTGGGAAAATTGGCTTCTACCTCACAGGGTTTTTTGTCCTTCCTTTGAATCAACTTGCAGGATAACAGGCCAAACTGGATGGACAAATGTATTTTTTCGGCCTAATATACTATGTTAAACGAAAAAGAGAGGAAAAAACTTGCGCTCAAACATCCAAATATGAGAAAATAGCTTTTATTGTCATATAATAATTAATTATAAATATATTACCATTAAAAAGGGGGTAAGAAGCAAAGAAACACCATCCCAGCAACAACAGGTCACTGACTCCGGTTACATAGGGTCAGAAAATGCATCAATGTAATATATATTAAAATGTATTATACAAGTAGTAAAGTGCATCATGTCAATTCATTATACACAAGGTGAGTCCCAGAGGATCACACATGAAGGGGAAGACAGAGTAATACAAAGACTGCCAGTAATGTAAGTCGTTGCTACAGCAAGGCTGTTAGTACTAAACCATGTCCATACATTTGCAGTACATACCAATTCTGAATACAACAATGTAGTCTAACCTGGAAAACAGAATATAAGAACACTGAGCACCAATGTCTAGTTGCAAGAGACTCACCACAACTATGCAGGACCTGGGAGCCTTGGATGGCGTTATCCCGACGCGTGTTTCGCCGTGCCTTCATCCGTGATTGTGATGCATTGTAAAGGGGATTAGACCCCCAAAAGTTGAAGCCCCAGAGTGGGACAAAAAATAAAGTGAAAAAAAGTTAAACTTTTTTTTTTTTTTTTAAACCGTCCTTTTCCCAAAATAAAGAAAAAGGGGAAAAAAGAAAAGTAGACATATTCGGTATCACCGCATCTGTATTGACCGGATATCACATTAACTAACCCCCCCAGGTGAACACCATCAAAAAAATAAAATAAAAACTGTGCTAAAAAAAACTTTTTCTTGTCACCTTACTTCACTAAAAGTGCAACACCAATCAAAAAGGTGTATGCCCCCCAAACTAGTACCAATCTAACAGTCACCTCATCCTGCAAATAATAAGCCCCTACATAAGACGATCGCCTAAAAAATAAGAAAAATATGGTTCTCAGACTATAGAGACTAAAACATGATTTTTTTGTTTAAATAATGCTTTGATTGTGTTAAATGTAAAAAAAAATTAAACGGTAGACATATTATGTATTGCCACATCCATAACGACCTGCTCTATAAAAATATCACATGACCTAACCCCACAGATGAACACCTTAAAAACAATAAAATAAAAAGTGTGTCAAAAAAGCAATTTTTTTGTCACCTTACATCACAAAAAATGTAATACCAAGCAATCAAGAAGTTATATGCACCCTAAAATAGTAACAATCAAACTGTCATCTCATACCGAAAAAAATGAGCCCCTACATAAGACAGTCATCCAAAAAATGGAAAAAAATTATGGCTTTCAGAATATGGAGACACTAAAATATATTTTGTTTCAGAAATGCTTTATTATGTAAAACTGAAACAACCAACCAAAAAAAGTTGTCATATTTGGTATTTTTTTTTTTTAATTTATAAATTTTTATTTTAAGCATCTTAAAGCATACAATCCATGAAAGGACAATAATACAAAATCGTACCCATCTACCCCACAATTCCCGCCCCCCCACCCCAACCCCGCAGGGAAGAGAAAAGAAAAAAAAAGGAAGAAAAAAGCTCTTAATCGTCCCAATTCTTCCAAATAGTACTCCACTTTGTATTAGAACCTCTTTGTCTGTACAAAACCTTCTCGTAACTTTTCACCTTCTTGACTAAGCATAGCCAATTGTTGCACTCTGGAGCAGAGGGGGAACACCATTCTCTAGATATGAGAAGCCTAGCCAAAAAAATCACTTTCATCAACAATTGGCGCTTCGGGGGCTGACAGTGAACTTCCGATAGATCACCTAGGACCCATATCTTTGGGGATAAAGGAATATCCACATTAAGCCTCTGAACCAGAACTATTTGAACCATTCTCCAATACTTGTTCACTATCGGGCAGTCCCAGAACAGATGAAGATGATCTGCCCCGGGGTCCCCGCATCGAAGGCAGTCAGAGGAAGCTCTGAATCCCCTCCTATGGAGCCATAAAGGTGTCAGATATATTTTGTGCATAATATTAAACTGTACAACAATATGATTAAAATTGTGAGAGACCAGTCTTAAACCATCACCTATATTCTCCCAATCCGGGGAGCCCACCTCAAACAGTAAAACAGACCAGGATCTCTGTCCTGGAGAAAGACAATACATAAAAATTTTTTCATCAAGTGCCTATAACAATGTGAAAGTTCAAAAAATTCAGGAGTGTCTACATTAAGTGAATGACTAACAGCAGTGCTAAGAAGTGCCGACCTCAATTGAAAATAGGCATACCAAGCCACCTCACCTATATTTAACTTTTGTTTTAGCTCCATAAGCAACAGGATTTGACCATCTCTAACCACCTGATGTATATATTGAATATTTTTCATCCTCCAATATTGCCTGCAGTTTGAGTCGTCTAAGTTCAGAAGTTTTTGGTTATGCCATAGTGGGGTACAGATTAGTAATGCCTCAACTTTAAACCAACCTTTTATAACCAAACTAAGCTTTAATAGCCATCTTGCAGAAGGGTTTATACCCAGTCTGTATATTAGTTAAATAATCGGACTCTAGTACTGTAAAAAAATCAGGAAAACCCGAGTCCTTTACCAATTTTCTACAAAGATGGCTATTTTTTTTACCAGTCATTAAAAAAACTGAGTTGGGAGGCCATATAGTAACCCCTAAAATAGGGGAGGTTAAGACCTCCCCGATTGTAGGGCATAGAAAAATAGAGCGCCTTTAATCTCACACGCTTTCTCCCCCATAGCAAATCGTTGATCATCCACTCTATCAGCCTAAAGTACTTATCTTCAATCCATACAGGCGAATTGCGAAGAACATACAGAACCTGGGGAAGCACCACCATTTTTATTAATGAGATTCTATCAGCTCTTGCGGGCAGAATTTTTTGTCATGTTTGGTATTCTTGCGTCCGTAACAACCTGCTCTATAAAAAATACCACATGATCTAATCTGTCAGATGAACATTGTAAATAACAAAAAATAAAAACGGTGCCTAAACAGCTATTTTTGTTACCTTGCTTCACAAAAAGTGAGCAATATATAAATATAAATAGAGCAACCAAAAATCATATGTACCCTAAAATAGTACCAACAAAACTGCCACCTTATCCCGTAGTTTCCAAAATGGAGTTATTTTTTGGAATTTCTACTCTAGGGGTGCATCAGGGGGTCTTCAAATGTGACATGGCAACTTAAAATGATCCCAGTTAAATCTGCCCTCCAAAAACCATATGGCGTTCCTTTCCTTCTACATCCTGCCGTGTGCCCGTACAGCAGTTTAAGACAATATATGGGGTGTTTCTGTAAACTACAGAATCAGGGCAATAAATATTGAGTTTTGTTTGGCTATTAACCCTTGCTTTATTACTGGAAAAAAAATGATTACAATGAAAAATCTGCCAAAAAAGGGAAATTCTGAAATTTTATCTACATTTTTGTTTACTTTTTGTGGAACACTTAAAGGGTTACCAAAGTTTTTAATATCATTTTTGAATACCTTGAGGGATGTATTTCCCAAAATGGGGTCACTTTTCTGGAGTTTCTACTCTAGTGGTGCATCAGGGAGTCTTTAAATGTGACATGGCAACATAAAATTATCACAGTGAAATCTGCCTTCCAAAAACCATATGGCGTTCCCTTCCTTCTGCGCCCTGCCGTGTGCTCATACAGCAGTTTACGACCACATATGGGGTGTTTCTGTAAACTACAGAATCCGGGCAATAAATATTGAGTTATGTTTGGCTGTTAACCCATGCTTTGTTACTGGAAAAAATGGATAAAATGGAAAATCTGCCAAAAAGTGAAATTCTGAAATATCATCTACATTTTCCTTTAATTCTTGTGGAACACCTAAAGGGTTAAGAAAGTTTGTAAAATCAGTTTTGAATACCTTGAGGGGTGTAGTTTCTAAAATGGAGTCATTTATGGGTGGTTTCTATTATGTAAGCCTCACAAAGTGACTTCAGACCTAAACTGGCCCTTAAAAAGTGGGTTTGGGAAATTTTCTGAAAAATTTCAAGATTTCCTTTTAAGCTTCTAAGTCTTCTAACGTCCCCAAAAAAGAAAATTTCATTTACAAGATTATTCAAACATGAAATAGACATATAGGAAATGTAAAGCAATAACAATCTTAGGAGGTACTGTATCACTATCTGTTTTAAAAGCAGAGAAATAAAAATTTTGAAAATTGAGAATTTTTTCCAAATCTTTGGTAAATTTGGTATTTTTTAATAAATAAAAATGAAATATTTTGACCCAAATTTACCACTGTCATGAAGTACAATATGTGATAAGAAAACATTCTCAGAATGGCTTGGATAAGCAAAAGCGTTTTAAATTGATCACCTCAAAGTGATACGTCAGATTTGCAAAAAATGGCCTGGTCCTTCAGGTGAAAAATGGCAGGGTCCTGAAGGGGTTAACAGTAATGCTGGAGGGAAAGGGATAGGTTAAGTAATTGACATTGAAGTGGGGGAAGGTGCAGTTACAGTTTTTGCCTCAGGCAGTAGAAAGGCTAGGTGCACCCCTGGGCATATCACCCCAATTTGTGAATCAGGGCTTTAATTGCTTATCTATTAATCAATGTGTCTATCTATAACAGAACAGATTAAGTATTAATTGCGAAGCAGATAAACTAGATAAACGTGCCTACTGTATATATTAGAGCATGTGTTAATTCTGATGCAAAGTAAGCCTGTGTATAACAGAACAGATTAAGTATGAATAGTGCATAGATGAACTAGAGAAACCCGCTTATATATTAGACCAGCTGTTAATGTTGAGTCTGATGCACAGTAAGTCTATGTATAACAGAATAGCTTAAGTATGAATGGCGCAGCAGATGAACTGGATAAATGCACCTATATATTAAACCGCCTGTTGACAATGAGTCTGAGGCACAAAAGTCTATGTATAACTGAACAGATTAGGCTAGTTTCACACTAGCGGCATGGACCTCCGGCAGGCTGTTCTGTCGGGTGAACAGCCTGTCGGATCCCTCCTGCCACTAGTGAACGTATGCCCCCTGAACTACCGCTCCATGTCGTAGCTTTATTCCGGCGGCCTCTTGATGTGCGCAGCCGTGACCGGGGGCACACGTTCACTAGCGGCAGGACGTATCCGACAGGCTGTTTACCCAAAGGAACAGCCTGTCGGAGGTCCGGGGCACTAGTGTGAAAGTAGTCTTAAAGTGGTTGTGTAACTTCAGCAAATAGCATTTCCTATGTAGAGAAAGGTCCTGTATTTTTCGCCCCATAAGATGCACTTTTTTCCCCACAAAGTGGATACTCATAATAATGAGCGCTTCCATTATGAGAGCACTAATTAGTACCTGAGGATCGGGAAGCGGTGAAGGCTCTGTACTCACTGGTTCCTGGTCCTCGGCTGTCGACTGTGAAGGCTGCGCACAGTGTGAGGGCGCGCTGTGACCTCACGCTGTGCGCCACAGTGTGAGGGCGCCAGTTCACAGCACAGCAGACGGGGGAAGAGGAAGACCGAGTGCGGGTGGTGCGGAGACGTGGCGTCCAGGAGCAAGAGAGGTAAGTGGGTTTTTTATTTTAAGTTTTCTGTGGCATAGGGAACCTAGGTGCATCTTATGGGGTGAAAAATACGGTAATACAAGGCAGTTACTAATGTATGGTGATTGTCCATATTGCCTCCTTTGCTGGCTGGCTTCATTTTTCCCTGACAGTATACACTGTTTGTTTCCATGGTAACAACCACCCTGCAATCCAGCAGCAGTGGCCTTGTTTGCACACTATAGAATAAAGCACCAGCCTATGCGAGCTCCCACGATCCCGGCCACCAGAGAGGCCTGCACTTTTTCCTACAGTGACAAACACTATACTGTTTATTAGTAAATGCTTTGTAAGTAGGGTCTAGCATCAGGGCCGGACTGGGGATAAAAACCAGTCCTGGAAAAAGTTGCATATCAGCCCCAAACACACACGCCGAGAGCGTGTTTATGTATGTATGTATATATGTATATATATTATATACACACACACAGGCCGGGCCTCACCCTAGCATTGCCGTGACTTGGCCTCTGCGCAGTGGCGACTCTAGGAACAATATATGGGGGGCACATAAGATACCACAGTCAAAATGGGGGGGTGGGGGGCACTTATAATTTTCACCACTTAAATTCATACAACTGAAAAAAATGAAATAAGTATATATAAATACAAAATACTGGAGTATTGCGGTATGCAGGGATACACTTATAATAAAAAATTTACTTACAAAAGAAGCTATTCCGTCTTGCTGTGCTGTCCTCTGCTTGCTTCCACGGATCTTCCCCTCCTTTCAGTCTGTCTTTAGAGCGCAGGGCAGGAATACTGCTATGGGGATCTGTGGATGGCACACTGTTATGGGGGATCTGCAGATGACACACTGTTTTGGGGGATCTGTGGCTGACATACTGTTATGGGGGATCTGTGGATGACACTGTTATGGGGGATCTGTGGATGACACTGTTATGGGGGATCTGTGGATGTCACTGGTATGGGGGATCTGTGGATGACAGTGTTATGGGGGATCTGTGGATGACAATGTTATGGGGGATCTGTGGATGACACTGTTATGGGGGATCTGTGGATGACACTGTTATTGGGGATCTGTGGATGTCCCTGGTATGGGGGATCTGTGGATGACACTGTTATGGGGGATCTGTGGATGACAATGTTATGGGGGATCTGTGGATGACAATGTTATGGGGGATCTGTGGATGACACACTGTTATGGGGGTACTTTCACACCTGCGGCATGGCTATCCGGCCTATCCGGGCTTTTCACCCGCCGGATCCGCCATGCCGCAAGTACCCGTGCACTGCTGTGCTGCCTCTCTGTCCCCATTGACTAAAATAGGGGCAGGGGGTGGAGTTATGGCGCAACACGGCAGAGATCGCCGGACTAAAAAGTCGGTCATGCAGTGCTTTTTAGTCTGGCGATCTCTGCCGTGCACTGCCGTGCTGCGCTATAGCTCCGCCATCTGCCCCTATTATAGTCAATAGGGACAGAGCGGCAGCACGGAAGTGCACGGGTACTTGCGGCATGGCGGATCCGGCGGGTGAACAGCTCGGATAGGCCAGATAGCCATGCCGCAGGTGTGAAAGTACCCCCATAACAGTTTTTCATCCACAGATCCCCCATAACAGTGTCATCCACAGATCCCCCATAACAGTGTCATCCATAGATCCCCCATAACAGTGTGTCATCCACAGATCCCCCATTACAGTGACGTCCACAGATCCCCCATTACAGTGTCATCCACAGGTCCCCCATAACGGTGTCATCCACAGATCCCCCATAACAATGACATCCACAGATCTGCGAAAAACCCACAAACTGCGAAAAACCCGGAAGCGCTTGCTTCTGGGTTAAGACCGGTCATTAATTCTAATACACTGAGTCTTTCTGAAGAGACCCATCATATTAGAGCTGCAGTTCCTATGTTGGTCAGCAGGTGGCAGGCCAACATAGGATATCTACAAAATCAGCTTGTACTGTCATTCTATGGGAATACCTATACTAAATCTGAGTACTGCATATTGTAGCCTCTTAGAGAGGCTATAAAAAAAGTTACACATTTTTAAAAAAATATTAAAATTGAAATCATCCTCCTTTCCCTAGAATAGAAAATAAATATATAAACATCATGGGCATTACAGTGTCCAAAAATTTCCGTACTATTAAAATATAAAAATATCTATCCCATACGGCAAATGACGTTAACGGAAATATGCATCAAAATATTCGATTTACCATTTTTTCATTGCTTCTTTTACCCAAAAAAGTGGAATAAAATGTGATCAGAAAGTCACACACATTCCAAAATGGTACTAATAAAAACTACAGATCATCCCCCCAGAAAATCTACCCCCCCCCCCACCCCCCACACACACACACAGCTCAGTAGACATAACTATAAAAAAGTTCTGGGGTCAGAATATGGCGATTTAAAAAAATAAAACAAAATTTAAGTTTTTATTATTTTTCTGTATTAAAACAGAAATAAACCTACACATATGTGGTATCTTTATAATCATATTGACCCAGAGTAGGGCACAGGTCAGTTTTTCTGCATAAAGAACACCGTAGGAATAAGACCCCATAAAACTGTGGCGTAATTGCATTTTTCTTCTAATTCTACCCCATTTGGATTTTTTCCCGCTTCCCACTAATTGTATGCCATATTAAATAGTGGCATTAAAAAGTACAACTTACAAAAAAGTACAACTACAGCTGTGTAAACAAAAAACTAAAAAAGTTATGGCTTCGGGAAAACAGGGAAGAAAAAAAATATGGAAAAACAAAAAAATATCCGGTATCCAAGGGGTTAAAGGGAATCTGTCAGCTCCAAAACACCTAATCTAGAGTAAGCGGTGTATATTGTAAGTGACACAGTGTCCGGTTATGTAATTTTTATCTTCATACTCGCTTGCATTCTGAAGCTGTGCTCTGACAAGCCAGCAGTAACATGCATTGAGAAGACTCTTGTGCTCACACACATAATGGAGAGGACTCATGGAGAGGACTCAATGCATTTTACTGCCGATTTGCCGGACCACAGTGTTGAATGCAAGTATGAAAATAAAAATTACATAAACGGACTCAGCATCACTTCTACTATACACCTCTTACTCAAGTTTGGGGGGGTGTTTTGGTGGTGACAGATTCTCTTTAACCCTACCTATAAGAGTCCATTCACACGTCCGTGTGTGTTTTGCGGATCCACGGATCCACAAAACACGGACATCGGCGATGTGCGTTCCGCATTTTGCGGACCGCACATCGCCGGCACTCTCATAGAAAATGCCTTTTCTTGTCCGCAATTGCGGACAAGAATTGGACATGTTCTATTTTTTTCGGGAACGCAATTGCAGACCCGGAAGTGCGGATCCGCAATTGCGGACCCGGCTGGGACATCGTCTGTCCCCATTGAAATTAATGGGTCCGCAATTCCGTTCCGCAAATGCGGAACAGAATTGCGGAGGTGTGAATGGGGCCTAAGCAGGGGCGGACTGAGAACCCTCAGGGCCCCCGGGCAAAATAAGTCAAGGGCCCCCTTCCAGGCCCCACCCATGTCCCGCCTCCAGCCACTCCCATGTCTCGCCTCCAGTCACACCCATATCCCACCTCCAGCCACGCGCTACACAAGGAACAAAAGTTTTGCGGACAAGAATAGGCATTCCTAAAATGGGCCGCCCGTTCCGCAAATTGCGGTTTTCTATTTTTGGCGGATCCGCGGTTTGCAGAATGAAAAAAACGGAAAAGCTGTGTGCATGAGGCCTTAACCACATGAAAGGTCCTCTTTAATGACCACCAATATAATTTTTTATAGCAGTAATTAATTAGCTTACTGATGTGCCGCAGACTTTATGAAGTCATAGGAAAAGTGTTGCACGAGTCTTTCGTGCAGCCGAGATCAAAAGCTCAGTTTTGAAACAACAGCCAGGCTTGAAATGCACTGGATGCAATCTGCAGACGTGCCGAACATTTTGATTTAAAACCTCAAAATGGTTGTCTATAACCAATAAGGCATCTAAGTGGAGGAGGAGCACGCTCCTTTGATTAGACTTCAGCAGACTGCAAATTAGATTCCTGGGAATAGAATTGTAGACATTGAAGTGGGGGCCTAATGACGAACCCAGCCCTGCCAGCAGTGTATGCCCTAATCGGCTGTCCCAGAAGTGAAGGCCGATAGTGCCTCTCCATATCGAATCATAAAAATTATGAATACAGATTCTACATCACAGTCCTACACAGAGTCTCATTTGTTCACTCAACTCCTCCCACACACAAAGCTGATCACATGACCATCATCCACACGTCCCTTACCATTATACCAATAATGTACAGATTAGTACAGAGCTGCTCATGGGGAGAGGGATGTCAGTTAGGGGTGGAGTTTCTCAGGAGATGGGAAGGGCTTCCCGTGTGCCATACCGAAAAGGCTGCTGATACAGTGGCCCTAAATAAAAAATTACCCCTTTGAACCCCATAATCACCACCCATACACCTTACACCCATACACAGGGCTGTACCCCCATATATCCACCTCACATTACAGGGCTGTACCCCCATATATCCACCTCACATTACAGGCTGCACCCCCATATATTCACCTCACATTACAGGCTGTACCCCCATATATCCACCTCACATTACAGGCTGTACCCCCATATATCCACCTCACATTACAGGGCTGTACCCCCATATATCCACCTCAGATTACAGGCTGTACCCCCATATATCCACCTCACATTACAGGGCTGTACCCCATATATCCACCTCACATTACAGGGCTGTACCCCCAAAATATGCACTTCACATACCTCAGTTTACAGGCTGAACCCCAAAATATGCAGCTCAGATATCTGTTCCTCACCTCAAAAATTGACAGGCTGAACCCCAAAATATGCAGCTCAGATATCTGTTCCCTCACCTCAAAAATTGACAGGCTGAACCCCAAAATATGCAGCTCAGATATCTGTTCCCTCACCTCAAAAATTGACAGGCTGAACCCCAAAATATGCAGCTCAGATATCTGTTCCCTCACCTCAAAAAATGGACTTCAGTGGGATAAAACTGCAGACAGGGAAACTCGCGGGTAAACTCCAGACTTGCTGCCGCATCTGATTATGTTCTGGCGCCGGAGCAAGGCGACAGAGTCACGTGACCGGAGAATGTCACGTGACCTAGTGACGTCAGAAGGTCCGTTTGGTGTCTGGAGTTTAGACACTACCATTAATTGTGCGCTGTGCTGCTGCGCCGGCCCTGACAGGCGGCGGGCCCCTCTCCCGGCCGGGCCCTCGGACCGTGTCTGAAGTGCCCGATCGGTCAGTCCGCCCCTGGGCCTAAGACGTACCTATACGTCATGGACTGCACTGTCTTAAGTCTCCATGACGTACAGGTTCGTCATGGCAGAAACCTGTCTGCAGACATGGTGACAGCGCTGAGACCCCTGCTGTCACATACAGCCAGGGATCTAAGCTATCCAATGAGGGCGGTCCGGGGCCGGTTATCACTCTGTCTTGCCTATACAGACTAGCCAATCAGAGGATTCTAATGCTGGCTAAAAGTTCTGGTCCGCACAGTTAGTGACTGTGGGGATCAGAACCTTGTTAATGGTATAAAAAATAGTTTATACCCCCATCGGGCCGCTGCACTGCTGTGGTAGCGTCCTGATGGTTACCATGGCAACCAGATGCCTTCACAGGATGCCTTGCTATGGTATAGCCGAGCATGATCAGGCACCTGATAAAGGTGTTTTGCAGTGTATTCTAGAGCCATCAGACCCACTCGATCTTCAAGAACCAAGTCCAAAAAGTGGAAAAAAAATATGTAAATATATTAACTTCTTTCCATATCCGCACATAAAATTCGTTACATTTTATTTTATTTTTTAAAAACCACTAAACATGTTTAGTATTGCTGCATCCGTAACGACCTGATCTATAAAAGGAACGTATTACTTTTACCGCACGGTGAACGCCATACAAAAATAAAAATAAATAAAAACTATCTTGGAATAGCAATTTTGCCCACCTTCCTTTCCAAAAAATTGTATAAAAAGTGATCAAGAAGTCATATGTACCCAAAATCCCGCAAAAAATAAAAAAATATGGCTTTCAGAAAATGAGACACAAAAACATGATTTTTTGTTCTAAAAATGCTTTTATTGTTTAAAACAAAACAAAAAATAGACATATTAGGTATTGCCACGTCCGTAATAGCCTGCTCTATAAAAATACCTCTTCCATCATCATGTGATTAAACCTGTCTGGTGAACGCCGTAAAAAAAAGAAAAAAAAATGCCAAAAATATTTTTTTATCTCTTTACATCACAAAAAGTGTAATACCAAGTGATCAAAAAGTCATATGTGCCCCAAAATGATACCAATCAGACTGCCATCTCATCCTGCAAAAAATGAGACCCCACCTAAGACAATTATCCAAAAAATAAAAAAAAATAAAAAATATGTCTTTCAGAAAATGGAGACACAAAAATATTTTAAGAGATGAGTGAATTTTTTAAAAATTCGATTTACCCGTTCAAATTTTTGGGGAAAAATTTGGTTCGACCCAAAAATATTCTCAGCGAATTACGTTAAAAACGGCTATTTCCTGGCTGCTCAGAGCCTTTATAGTGGTGCACTGTGCCTTGCAGTAGCATGCATAGGGAGTCTGCTTTGCTAGTGAAATAATACTGTGAGTCTGTATGACATGCAGATGACAGGCATTGCTCTTAGAATCACTGCACACTTCACTTATTTGGGCAGTCACGGGGCCAAAACTGACCAAATAACTCAAGTATGAACTCAGCCTTACAGGTCAATGTTAGAGTCAAGAAGAAGCGTACTCCTTTTACATTGTCGTCAGCTGATTCCTCAGAGATGTAAATAGAACCTGTTCTATTAAACGCTTATACGAGTAGAGCCCCCCTTGACAGAGTGGAGAGGGTGTCAGCAGTTAGTTTGTGTTTACAGTTTTTATTTATTTTTCCAGCGTTCACCTGAGGGGTTAGGTCATGTGATAGTTTTATAGATCCGATTGTTATGGACATGGTATTACCTAATATGTCTACTTTTTGTTATTTATTTAAGTTTTACACAATAACAGCATTTTTGAAACCGAAATAATGATGTTTTATTGTCTCTATAGTCTAAGAGCCATAGCTTTTTTATTTTTTGACCGAATGTCTTAGGTAGGGTCTCATTTTTTGCAGGATGAGGTGAAGATTTAATTGGTACTATATTGGGGGGTATATGTCTTTTTGATCGCTTGGTGTTGCAATTTTTGTGATGTAAGGTGACAAAAATAGATTTTTTTTACACTGTTTTTAGATATTTTTTTATGGTGTTTATCAGACAGGGTGGATCATGTGATATATTTATAGAGCCAGTCAATACGGACCTGGTGATACCTAATATGTGTGTTTTTTTTTGTGTTTTCTATTATAAAATAAGGGAAAGGGGCTTTTCTTTTTTTTACTGTGGGGAGTCGCTCTGGTAGATAGCGGTGCGGGTGCAGTACCGAGGCAAAACAAGGAGTCCAGAACTGTGCAACAAACAGTGTTTTATTCACACTGACACAAAAATAAACAGAAACAGTCTCTTGGTGGTAATTCACACAGGCCAGACACAAGGAGGCAAAGCAAAACAGGCCAACACAGGTTCAGTCACCTGGGAGGTGTAGGTGCAGGTTCGCACCACGCTGTCGGCCCAGCCGCAGGAGAATCCACCTTCAGGTAGCCAGGAACAAAACACCTCCTTGCTGAGCTCTTTCCTCCAGGACAGAGAACTCCACAGCCCTGTTAGCAGCTCCAGGATAAACACACACCAGCTGCTAAGGAGGCTGCCTTTTAAAGGGGCCGGATAAAGTCCGGCCTGG
The DNA here is from genome assembly GCA_033119425.1 of Bufotes viridis. Lineage (NCBI taxonomy): Eukaryota > Metazoa > Chordata > Amphibia > Anura > Bufonidae > Bufotes > Bufotes viridis. The sequence goes on from CM065590.1 coordinate 360,938,630, forward strand.
ACCGTGGGGAGTAGGCACCCACCCTACACTTTACCTACTCCCAGTAAGAGCCGGCCCGGATTAGCTTTGCAGCCAAACTAAGTAACAGAGTCTAGCAGCACTAGCTGCTGCAGAGAAAAAACCCGGCTCTCACCTCACCGAGGCCAGCAACCTCGGTGACACGTACCTGCCATCGCATATGATACCTTGCACCCTCTTACACACCCCCCCCCTTTGTTCAACCCTGAGGGGGTGAACACACGTGAGGCAGTGGACGCGGGACAGGGCATCTGCGTTGCCCTGCAAGCGGCCTGCCCTGTGTTCCACGGAGAATTTGAAATTTTGAAGGGATAGGAACCACCTGGTGACCCGAGCATTCCTCTCCTTGGCCTGACTCATCCATTTGAGGGGAATGGTCGGTCACCAGACGGAACCTCCTCCCTAACAGGTAGTAGCGGAGAGATTCGAGTGCCCACTTGATAGCCAGGCACTCCCTCTCCACTATACTATATCTGGACTCGGCGGGACTGAGCTTACGGCTCAGGAAGACAACGGGATGTTCTTCCCCGTTGACCTCCTGCGACAGTACCGCACCGAGGCCTACCTCCGAGGCGTCGGTCTGTACGACAAACTCCTTGTTGAAGTCGGGTGTCACCAAAACCGGGGACCCACACAGGGCCGACTTCAACGCGGAGAAAGCCTCCTCCGCCTTCTCACTCCAGCTAACCCTCCCAGACTTTCGCCCCTTCAACAGGTCTGTCAATGGCGCTGCTATTGTGGCAAAGTGGGGCACAAACCTCATGTAGTATCCTACAATCCCCAGGAACGACTTTACTTGCCTGGTGGTGACCGGTCGGGGCCAGTTACGAATGGCCTCTACCTTAGTTACCTGAGGTTTGATGACTCCCGCCCAATTACATATCCCAGATATTTGGTCTCTTCCAACCCAATCGCACACTTTTTGGATTGGCGGTTAGTCCAGCTTTCCTCAGGGCATCCACTACCGCCTGCACCTTGGGTAAATGGCTTTCCCAGTCGGTGCTGTGGATGACTACATCATCTAAGTAGGCCGAGGCGTACCGACGATGTGGTCGCAGCACTATGTCCATTAACCTTTGGAAAGTGGCGGGGCGCCATGCAGGCCAAAGGGTAACACCTTGTAGTGATACAGGCCCTGCGGGTAACAAATGCGGTTTTTTCCTTAGCCGCCTCCGTTAAGGGTACCTGCCAGTACCCTTTAGTGAGGTCCAGCACAGAAAAATAACGGGCTTGTCCTAAATTTTCAACAAGCTCGTCTACTCGGGGCATGGGATACGCGTCAAACTTGGATACTTCATTTAACTTACGAAAGTCGTTGCAGAACCGCAACGTCCCATCCGGCTTGGGTATTAGGACTATGGGACTGGCCCACTCACTTTTCGACTCCTCAATGACATCGAGCTTCAACATTAACTGCACTTCCTCCGCGATGGCCCGCCGCCGAGCCTCGGGTACCCGGTATGGTTTTAACCGGACCTTGGCCTGAGGCTCAGTGACGATGTCATGTCGGATGAGAGACGTGCGGCCAGGGAGGTCCGAGAACACATCCGTGTTCCGACTGAGGAACTCCCTGACTTCCTGAACTTGTTTGGAAGACAGGCTGTCTGCAATTTTACCGTGGTTACGGATTCACAGGCCTCGAACTGTGGGGCTGGACCCTTTTCACCTAGAAGCCCTGGCCGGGGCTGTGGTCGTCGGCCGTGTCCCTATCTTTCCACGGCTTTAGCAAATTCACGTGGTACACCTGCTCCGGCTTGCGCCGCCTGGCTGGTGTACTTTGTAATTTACTTCCCCTACCTTCTCGATCACCTCATAGGGGCCCTGCCACCTAGCTAGGAATTTGCTGTCAAGGGTGGGTACCAGAACCAACACTCGATCTCCCGGATTGAAGCCCCGTACCCGAGCCTGACGATTATACACCCTACTCTGGGCTTGTTGCGCTGCCTCCATATGCTCCCGGACCAGCGGCAACACCCTTTCTATCCGTTCCTGCATCTGGGTGACATACTCAATGACACTTTTGTGGGGGACAGGCTGTTGTTCCCATGCTTCCTTGGCGATATCCAACAGGCCCCGAGGGTGTCTGCCATAAAGCAGTTCGAAGGGCGAGAACCCAGTAGAGGCCTGGGGTACCTCTCGCACTGCGAACATGAGATAGGGCAGAAGCAGGTCCCAGTCCTTCCCATCTCTAGACACCACCCTTTTAACATATTTTTTAGAGTTTGGTTAAACCTCTCAACAAGACCGTCTGTTTGCGGATGGTAAACGGACGTCCGTAACTGCTTTATACGCAACAATTTACACAGTTCCTTCATTACTTTGGACATAAAAGGGGTCCCTTGGTCTGTCAGAACCTCTTTTGGCAGGCCCACACGGGAAAACATCTCCATTAACTCTTTGGCAATGAGCTTAGCTGAGGTATGTCGCAGAGGCACCGCCTCCGGATACCGAGTGGCATAGTCGAGAACTACCAGAATGTGTTGGTGGCCCCTAGCAGACTTTGGTACAGGCCCAATTAAATCCATAGCGATTCGCTCAAACGGTACTTCAATAATTGGCAGAGGTACCAGAGGACTACGGAAATGTGGCTGGGGGCTAGTTACCTGACAGGTTGGACAGGACTTACAATAATTTTCTACCTCCTTGAACACACTGGGCCAATAAAACCGCTGCAGTATGCGGTCCTGGGTTTTCTGCCACCCCAGGTGTCCCCCAAGAACATGTTGGTGGGCAAGCTCCATGACAAGCTTGCGATACGCTGTGGGCACCACCAACTGTTCAACAGGTTCACCTCGGATTTGGTTCACCCGATACAACATATCCTGCAGAACAATAAATCGTGGGAACATTAATTCAGCCCCTGGTTTCTGGGGTTTACCATCAATTTCCAGCACATTCTCCCAGGCCCTGGTTAGGGTTTGGTCCCGGTGTTGTGCGGTCCCAAAATTTTCCCGGAGACATTGAGGTCTGCCAACTCAGGTCCCGGTGGCAAGTCCTCCGTGTCTACCACCATTACACTCAGTGGGGTTGTCTCCCCCACTACCGCTGCAGCAGTGGTCACCCCTACCGCTGGCCCTTCAGACTCGGGCTCCCAGGGTTCTGGCCTTCCAGGGGTATCAGGCCACTCTGCTAGGGTTACCCCTGTCTCAGGGCTATTAGTCACTTTCATCTCAGGCCACAGTGACGGAAAACCAGGGAAGTCTCTCCCAATTATTAGTTCATAGGGCAGCTTTGTGGAGATCGCCACTTCACAAGTCCAGGTGCCGACCGCCGTGGACAGAGACATTACAGCAGTGGGATAGTCCTTTAAGTCTCCGTGTATGCACACCACACCAACTTTCCGGCCCGTATACTGGGTGGGCTGTACCAGGGCAGCACTTACCAGGGTTACCAGGCTCCCTGAGTCCAACAGCGCCACTGCCAGGTTATCCCCGACTTGCACCTGGCACAGATGACGATTGTCTATTGTCTCGGGGATGCCGGTCGCACACAGTCTCCGGGCATACATGGAAGCCCGGTACCCATAATTAGTCTCCATGGGTTCCCCCACTGTGGACAGTTGGCCCTTATGTGTCCAGGCTCCCGACACTGCCAGCAGACCACTGGGGACGGATCTGCAAGAGGTACATCCCGGGCGGGTTTGGCCGGCCGCCGGGACTGGGGTGGAGATTTCCGGGTTTGACTGGCCCCTCCCAAAAGAACCCCCTGCAGGTTTCTGGTGGCCTCATATCGCTCCACCAGGTCGACCATCTCAAGGGCATTGGTGGGGGATACCTGGCCGATCCAGTGTTGAAGGGGGTAAGGCAAGGCCCTCCAAAACATGTCAGCCAGCAGCCGGTCCAGCATAGCAGTCGGACTTAGAACCTCAGGCTGCAGCCATTTTTGCAACCTGTGCAGCAACTCATAGTACTGCGGCCTGGCGGGTTCAGCCACTTTAAAGTCCCACTGGTGGACCCGCTGAGCCCGGACCAACACGTTTACCCCCAGTCTGGCCAGGATCTCCCCTTCACCGTGGAATAGTCAGCAGCCTGGTCGTCTGCCAAATCAAAAAAACTTGCTGGGGTCCGGATGCCAGGAACGGAGCAACCACCTCGGCCCACTGGTCACGGGGTAACTTTTCCCTCACGGCGACCTTCTCAAAGACCGCTAGGTATGTCTCCACGTCGTCTGCGGGGGTCATCTTTGGGATCGCCGCACGGACCGCTTTCCGGGCATCATGGACGTGGTGGGACGCTCCTGCCGCCTGTAATGCCATCACATGTTGTAGCAGTAACTGGTTGGTCTCCCGTTGCTGCACGTTAGCTTCTACGAGAGCCTTCACAGCAGCCTCCATGTTGCCAGAGATCACAGGCTGCAACTTTGCCGGCCTAATATAGGACATTCACTTTTGCTCAGCACAAAAAGCAAAGTTCGGCGTTCACGCCAGCCTCACTGCGCATGCCCGCATCCGACACCAAATGTGGGGAGTCGCTCTGGTAGATAACGGTGCGGGTGCAGTACCGAGGCAAAACAAGGAGTCCAGAACTGTGCAACAAACAGTGTTTTATTCACACTGACACAAAAATAAACAGAAACAGTCTCTTGGTGGTAATTCACACAGGCCAGACACAAGGAGGCAAAGCAAAACAGGCCAACACAGGTTCAGTCACCTGGGAGGTGTAGGTGCAGGTTCGCACCACGCTGTCGGCCCAGCCGCAGGAGAATCCACCTTCAGGTAGCCAGGAACAAAACACCTCCTTGCTGAGCTCTTTCCTCCAGGACAGAGAACTCCACAGCCCTGTTAGCAGCTCCAGGATAAACACACACCAGCTGCTAAGGAGGCTGCCTTTTAAAGGGGCCGGATAAAGTCCGGCCTGGACCGTGGGGAGTAGGCACCCACCCTACACTTTACCTACTCCCAGTAAGAGCCAGCCCGGATTAGCTTTGCAGCCAAACTAAGTAACAGAGTCTAGCAGCACTAGCTGCTGCAGACAAAAAACCCGGCTCTCACCTCACCGAGGCCAGCAACCTCGGTGACACGTACCTGCCATCGCATATGATACCTTGCACCCTCTTACATTACTTAAAAACTGTTAATTTTATTAAAAACACTTTTTTAACTTTTTTTCTTTACTTTATTTCTGACATTCACTTTTGGGGGTCTGATCCCCTCTGCAATGCATTACAATACATCTGTATTGTTATGCATTGCCTGTTAGTGTATGACACTGAGTCCATACAGTAACAGGATGCCTAGGAGACCCAGCCTGATGCTGGATCTCCTGGGCACCCGTAGAAGGCAGGTCCCGATGCCATGCAAGGCATTGGGCAGCCTCTGCACGGCATAGGGCTGCCTTCTGACAGATCGAGTCCCCGCCACAGCAGCGCGGGGACTCGATGGGCTCCCTCACCCGACACAAACCCCTTCTAGGTCGTGGTCAGCATGGACCATGGCATTGAAGGGGTTAATCCATTCGCATGGGCTTTGACAGCGATGTTGGTGAATACATCAGGGTACAGCTATCAGGGACTGCTGGACCCCTGCAGGGATCGAGCACGAACCACTTTGGTGGGGTAAATCCCCTGAAAACAAATGTTGATAGGGAAATGACTTAAAATATAATTAAAAAAAAATAAAAATTAACCAATATCAATTGGCAACTTTCAGTAATTTAAGCCCCAGCACCCAGACAGAGGAGAGAGGTCCCATAGCAGCAAAAAGGCATCATGTTACCCACCAATGGAACAGGCCACTTGCAGTAATTTAGGCCCCAGTAACCAGACAGAGGAAAGAGGTCCCATAGCAGCAAAACAGGTATCATATTACCCACCAATGGAACAGGCCACTTTCAGTTATTTAGACCCCTTACACCCAGACAGAGGAGAGGTCATGTGACAGCAAAAGGAGGTTAATGTCACGCACCAAAGCAGCAGGCGATTAGCTGAAATGTAGGACCTGGCACCTAGACAGAGGAGAGGTTCATTCAACTTGGTGTTGCCCCCCAAATAATGGTACAATTAAAAAAAGAGGATTCAATAAAGAAGTGCCCTGGAGTACAAGAATGTATGGTTGAGGGCGAGGCAGTTATAAATGTCTATTCTGCACAAGGGATGGACAGGTCCTGTGGGATCCATGCCTGGTTCATTTTTATGAACATCAGCTTGTCCACGTTGGCTGTGGACAGGCGGCTGCGTTTGTCTGTAATGAAGCCCCCCGCCATGCTAAATACACGTTCAGACAATACACTGGCCGCAGGGCAGGCCAGCACCTCCAAGGCATAAAAGGCTAGCTCTGGCCGTGTGCACACGTACTGTTCCACCATGTTGTTGAAATGCTGCCTCCTGCTAACACATTCCGTATCAGCTGGTGGTGCAGTCAGCTGTGGTGCGGTGACAAAACTTTTCCACATCTCAGCCATGCTAACCCTACCTTCAGAGGAGCTGGCCGTGACACAGCTGCATTGGCGACCTCTTGCTCCTCCTCTGCCTTTGCCTTGTGCTTCCACTTGTCCCCCCGTGTCAGTTGGGAATGCTCTCAGGAGCGCGTCTACCAGTGTGTGATTGTACTCGTGCATTTTCCTATCACGATCCAGTGGGGGAATTAAGGTGGGCACGTTGTCTTTGTACTGGGGATCCAGCAGGGTGGCCACACAGTAGTCAGCACACATTAAAATGTGGGCAACCATGCTGTCATTGTGCAGGCACTGCAGCATGTAGTCGCTCATGTGTGCCAGGCTGCCCAGAGGTAAGGTCAAGCTGTCCTCTGTGGGAGGTGTATCGTCATCATCCTCTGTTTTCACCCAGCCACGCAACAGTGATGGGCCCAAACTGCGTTGGATGCCACCCCACTGTGAACATGCTTCATCCTCATCCTCCTCCACCTCCTCCCCATCCTCGTCCTCCTCGTCCTCCAGTAGTGGGCACTGGCTGGCCAAATTTGTAGCTAGCCTCTGCTGTTGCAAAAAACCTCCCTCTGAGCCACTTCTAAAAGACTGGCCTGAAAGTGTTAGAAATGACCACTCTTCCTCCTCCTCCTGGGCCACAACCTCTTCCATCATCGCCCTAAGTGTCTTTTTAAGGAGATATAGAAGTGGTATTGTAATGCTGATAACGGCGTCATTGCCACTGGCCATGTTGGGGGAGTACTCGAAACAGCACAACAGGGCACACAGGTCTCGCATGGAGGCCCAGTCATTGGTGGTGAAGTGGTGCTGTTCCGCAGTGCGGCTCACCCGTGCGTGCTGCAGCTGAAACACCCCTATGACCTACTGCTGCTCGCACAGTCTCTCCAGCATGTGCAAGGTGGAGTTCCACCTGGTGGGCATGTCGCATATTAGGCGGTGAGGGGGAAGGCCGAAGTTACGCTGTAGCACAGACAGGCAAGCAGCGGCAGGATGAGAACGCCGGAAGCGAGCACAGATGGCCCGCACTTTATGCAGCAGCTCTGATATGTCGTAGAAGTTGTGAATGAATTTCTGAACCACCAAATTCAGCACATGCGCCAGGCAAGGGATGTGCATCAAACCGGCTAGTCCCAGTGCTGCAACGAGATTTCGCCCATTATCGCACACCACCAGGCCGGGCTTGAGGCTCACCGGGGGCAACCACTCGACGGTTGAGACGTCCTGAACTGTTCGCCGGCGAACATTGCATGTACGCGTTCGACGCGGCGGGCGAACATATGCGATGTTTGATTCGCCCCCTATACTTTATCATTGATTAAACTTTGACCCTGTACCTCACAGTCAGTAGACACATTCCAGCCAATCAGCATACCCTCCCTCCCAGACCCTCCCACCTCCTATCAAACAGCAAGGACAGCATCCATCTTAGATACATTCTGAAGCTGCAGTGTTAGTTAGAACAGGGAGAGTGCTGCTGCTGCTGAATTAATAGGGAAAGCGTTAGCTAGGCCAGTGTTCTGTGTCCACTCTAGTCCTCAAAGACTCATCGGCCTCTTTCACACGAGCGTGTCTGGATTACACGTCAGTAGAGAGCGGCTCCGCAAAAGATAGAGCATATCCTATTCCTGTTGGCAGGCTGTGGACAAGAATAGGACATGCTCTATCTTTTGCAGAGCCGCCGCCAGATGTTTCGGGGCTGAAACCTGGAAGTTTGGGGCCGCAGCATAGTGTGCTCTCCGCATCACATCCGGCCCCATTCATAATAAATGGGTCCGCATCCATTCCGCAGAATTGCGGAATGGATGCGGACAAAAATTGAGGATGTTTGAATGGGGCCTTAGGTCTGGATGCGTTGCGGATGCATTCAATGAAAACTGTGCGATTACACAGGCAAAGCCATTCGATCCTTGGAGGCGGAAGGACGTGCGGCAAACAGCGCTCCACCTGGGGTCCAGCCACCACTACATTTACCCAGTGTGCAGTTAGGGAGATATAGCGTCCCTGGCCGTGCTTACTGGTCCACGTATCTGTGGTTAGGTGGACCTTGCCACAGATGGCGTTGTGCAGTGAACACTTGATTTTATCCGATACTTGGTAGTGCAGGGAAGGCACGGCTCACTTGGAGAAGTAGTGGCGGCTGGTAACGACGTACTGTGGGACAGCCACCGCCATCAGCTGTTTGAAGCTGTCTGTGTCCACCAGCCTGAATGACAGCATTTCAAAGGCCAGTAGTTTAGAAATTCTGGCATTCAGGGCCAGGGATCGAGGGTAGCTAGCTGGGAATTTACGCTTTCTCTCCAAGGTTTGTCAGATGGAGAACTGAACGCTGCCGCGTGACATGGTGGAGATGCTTCGTGACGGAGGTGGTGGTGTTGGTGGCATATCCTCTGTTTGCTGGGTGGCAGGTGCCATCGTTCCTCCAGTGGTGGAGGAAGAGGCCGAGGCAGCAGCAGAAGAGGGAGCAGGAGGGACCTGAGCCCTTTCTTGGTTTTGAAGGTGCTTACTCCACTGCAGCCGTGTCTTGCATGTAGATGCCTGGTCATCCAGGTTCTGCTAAGGTTCAGAACGTCAATGGCTCTCTTCAGGCTCTGATGGCACAGCGTGCAAACCACTTGGGTCTTGTTGTCAGCACATTGTGTGAAGAAGTGCCATGCCAGGGAACTCCTTGAAGCTACCTTTGGTGTGCTTGGTCCCTGGTGGCGGTGGCCAGTAGCAGGCGAACTCTCTTGGCGACGGCTGTTCTGCTTTTTCACCCTGCTCCCTCTTTTGCTACGCTGTTGGCTCGGTCTCACCACTGCCTCTTCCTCTGAACTCTAAAAGTCAGTGGCATGACCTTCTTTCCATGTGGGGTCTAGGACCTCATCGTCCCCTGCATCGTCTTCCACACAGTCTTCCTCCCTGACCTCCTGTTCGGTCTGCAGACTGCAGAAAGATGCAGCAGTTGGCACCTGTGTTTCGTCATCATCAGAGACTTGCTGACTCTGTTGAGGTGATATTCCCATGTCCTCATCATCAGGAAACATAAGTGGTTGTGCGTCAGTGCATTCTATGTCTTCCACTGCTGGGGAAGGGCTAGGTGCATGCCATTGGGAAACTCTGCCAGCATAAGAGACTGTTGCATAACTTGAGGCTCAGACAGTTTCCCTGATATGCATGGGGTTGATGTGACAGACTGATGGGCTTTGTTTTCAGGCGCCACCTGTGCGCTTTCTGCAGAACACTGGGTGGGAGATAATGTGAACCTGCTGGATCCACTGTCCGCCACCCAATCGACTAGCGCCTTTACTTGCTCAGGCCTTACCATCCTTAGAAAGGCATTAGGCCCGACAAAATATCGCTATAGTTTCTGGCGGCTACTGGGACCTGAGGTAGTTGGTTCACTAGGACGTGTAGCTTTGGCAGTCCCTTATTAGATGTTTTCCTCATTGTTATCATTCACTGCAATAAGGAAAATGATAATTACTTACAGTAATGTTGTTTTTAGGAGTCCATGACAGCACCGAGGAGCGAGGGTCCGCCTTCCCAGGACAGGAAACCCACAGGAAATAAAAAGGAGGAGCCTCTTGTCTTCCTCAGTGGTTTTCAGAGACATGAAGTCCTCCGCACTGTACAGTCTTATCTTCACCTTCTGGTGGTCTTGATCGGAGGCGCATGTAGTCTTTACGTTTAGCTGAATGCAAACCCGTTTGCTGCTTTTTTTTTTTTTTTTTTGCACACCCGTGAATAAACCAACACCAACACCAGGAAAAAAGGGGTGGGAATTTAGGGGGGTGCTGTCATGGACTCCCAAAAACAACATTACCATAAGTAATTATAATTTTTTCCCTGCATCCATGACAGCACCCAGGAGAGATTACAGAGACAAAAATTTAGGGAGGGACCACAGCCTGGAGAACCTTACGGCAGAAGTCGACAGAAGAGGAAAGATCCAGTCTATAGTATCTATAGAAAGTCAAAGGAGAGGAGCAAGTGGCTGCTCTGCAGATGTCCTGAATGGAAGCTTCCGCTCTTTCTGCCCAAGAGGTTGCGATAGATCTTGTAGAATGGGCTGACCATCCCTGCGGTACAGGAACCTGTGAGGAGACATAGGCTGAACAAATGGCCTGCCTTATCCATCTGGCTAAGGATGCCTTGCTAGCTGCTTTACCCTTATTTGGACCAGAAAACTGAACAAATAAGGAAGAGGATTTTCTCTAATCTCTCATGGCTTCCAAATAGGCCAGTACACATCTCCTCACATCTAAATGGGAAAGCTCTACCTCCTTGGGATTTTGGGGTTTATCCACAAAAAGAGGGCAGAATAATCTCCTGGCTCCTATGGAATCTGGAGACTACCTTCGGGAGAAAGGCTGGATCTGTGCGAAGGGAGATTCTATCCTCCTGGATGGACATATAAGGCGGATTGATAGAAAGGGCTTGGATCTCCCCTATTCTTCGCGCTGAGGTAATAGCCACCAAAAAAAACACAGTTTAAGGATAGCATCTTAATGGGAATCTCAGACAAAGGATCGAAGGGGGCTTTAACTAAAGCCTGCAGGAGGAGGCCCAGGTCCCATGGTGGCGTTTTATTAAAGGAGACCGGTGTATCTCTAGCTACTGCCTTAATGAATCTGTCAATTAATGGATGAGATGCCAGATCTGCCTGAAAGAGAACATTAAGTGCAGAAATCTGGACCTTCAAAGTGCTGATGGATAGCCCTCTGTCTAATCCCTTCTGAAGGAATTCTAATATGCTAGGCATGTCTAGTTGGCAAGAGGGAGAAAAAGGGTCCATAAAAACCTAAAGAAGGCTGTCCAGACCCTGGCATATATGTCCATGGTTATCTTCTTCCTACTCTTTAACAGGGTGGAGATAACCGGGTCGCTTAACCCTCTATTAACTAGGATGGCCCTCTTAAAAGCCAAGCCGTCAAGTGAAGACCTTCCATCGAGGGATGAGAAACCTTGCCCTGGGTTAACAGGTCCGGGATCTCCGGAAGAACCCAAGGTTCTCCAAATGAGAGAGTCCTCAACAATGTGAACCACGCACGGTATGGCCAAAAAGGGGCTATCAGAATTACTAATGCCCCCCTCTTCCCTTATCTTGCACAGGACCTTGGGAATTAGCTGAATTGGGGGAAAGGCATAGAGGAGTCCTCTTGTTCCAGGGTTGAAGGAAGGCATCCACGGCTGTGGGATTGTCTCCTGGACAGATGGGAAAAAACCTTTCATACCTTCCTGTTGGCCCCTGTAGCGAACAGATCTATTTCTGGCCTGCCCCAGAGCCTCACTATCCTGGAAAAAATATCCTGATTCAGAGACCATTCCTTCTGGTCTAACCTGTTGCGACTCAAATAGTCTGCCTTCCAATTGTCTATTCCCCTGATATGGAGGGCTGACAGAGACTGTACCTTCCCTTCTAGAAGGGAAAAAATCTAATCCACTATTCTTGCTAGTTCTTTTGATCTGGTACCCCCTTGATGGTTCAGGTAAGCTACTACCGAAACATTGTTGGATAAGATCTTCTACCCTGTAGCCGAGGGGAAATCTCCTGCAATGCTCGGAAAACTGCTGTCAGTTCCTTTGCATTGGAAGAAACTGGACAGTCTAATCTGTCCCAGGGACCCTGAAAATGCTGTCTAGCATATGGGCTCCCCACCCAAAAGGACTGGCGTCCGTAGTTACTACAAGGGGATCTACTTTCCTCCATGGAACTCCCTGAGTTAGATTCCTCTCTATCTGCCACCACTCCAGCTGTTGAAGGGTGCGTCTGGGGATAGAGATTCTGTTCTCCAGGTCTTCCTTGCTTCCTGACCAGGAGTGCAGGATCTTTTCCTGGAGGCTTCTGGAATGAGCTTGTGCCCATAGAACTGCTGGGATGCAGGAGGTCAGGGTACCGAGAACTGACATGGCCTTCCTGATTGTTACTCGGGGTGACGCTATAAGATCCTGCACCACTGACTTCACCTTTATCACCTTGTCTGGAGTTAGAAAGGATTTCTGATAGGTAGAGTGTTGATTTTTCCCTGTTCAGTATCCAACCTAGAGATTTCAGGATCTGAATCACTCGATTCGTGTGATCCAGACATTCCTGACTGTATTGGGGAAACTATGAGAAAATCGTCCAGGTAAGGGATGAATAAACTATCCTCCACCCTTATATCAGCTGCCATCTCCGCTACCAGTTTCGTAAACATGTGGGGGGCCATGAAAATCCCGAAGGGAAGAACCTGGAATTAAAAGTGTCTCACCTTCCCCTTCAGACGCAGAGCCACTCTCAGGAACTTCTGGTGGTCTGGATAAATCGGTAGGTGGTAGTATGCGTCCTTTATATCCAACACCGTCATAAAACAATTCCCATAGAGAAGGTCCACGACTGATCTGACTGTCTCCATCTTGAATTTTCTGTATCTCAGGAATCTGTTTAAGCCTCTCAGATTTATGATTGTTCTGTATTCTCTGCTTGGCTTTCTTACTAGAAAGAGATTTGAGTAATAGCCAAATCCTTCGCCAGAAGGACAGGGTATTAAAGCATCTTTCAGCAATAGGGATTCTATTTCTTTTTCCAATGCCCCTGGATTCTTTAGACCTAATTTGGAAATGAAGAACTTGTTTGGAGGAATTGAACTGAACTCTAGTCTGAATCCTTCTTCTAGAGAACTTAGGATCCAGCTGCTGTTGGAAATCTTCTTCCAGGCTGGGAGGAAGGACGCCAGTCTTCCCCCTATCCTGGCATCATTGTGTATTCTCTTTCTTGGAGGAAGAATCCTGTGCCTTGAACATGAGGTCTTTGGACTTGGATGTGGAAAATTTCCATCTGTTGTCGGTTCTGCCCGAATTCTTATTCTTCCCTGGGAATCTTTTATTTTCACGAAAGGAATAAGGTTTACGGGAACTGGATGGGAACCCTTTCTTTGAATCACCTGCTTTCTCCAAGATGTCATCCAGCGCTGATCCGAATAAGAACTTCCCTTCACAGGGCACGTTACATAATCTGTTTTTAGAGGCATTATCCCCCGTCCAATTTTTTAGCCAAAGGGCTCTACAAGCCAAATTAGAGGAGGAGGCTGCCCGGGCTGACAATCTAACCGCATCCACTGCTGCGTCCGCCAAAAAATCCGCCGCCTTTGAGATGACCGGAAGATCTTCCAATAGTCTCTCCCTAGGGACTTTATCCTTGATCTGTGATTCAAATTGCTTGACCCACAGTATCAATGCTCTGGCAGTGCAGGTAGCGGCAATATTGGTCTTAAGGGATGCCCCTGTTGCCTCCCATGTACGCTTAAGAAAACTGCCTGCCTTTTTATCCATGGGATCCTTTAGTTGTCCTAGATGATCAAACGGTAGGGAGGATCTCCGTGACACCTTCGCAATGGGAACATCAATACTAGGAGCTCTATCCCAATACTAACAATCAGACTCCTCAAAAGGGTATTTCCTCTTCAAGGCTGACGGAATAAAACCTCTTTTATCCAGGTTCTTCCATTCATTATTTATCAGAGAGGTGACATTCTTGTGTACAAAAAAACAACGCTTCTTTTTTCCCTCTAAACCCTCAAACATCACATCCTGGAGGGAAAGCACTTCCTTGGGATCCTCAATATTTATCGTTGCTCTAATAGCCTTCAATAACTGGTCAGTCTCCTGGACCGGAAATAACGGTCTGCCACCCCTGTCCTCAGATTAAGAATCTAAGTCCAGCTCCCCACTCTCTAACAGTGCTTCCTCGCCCTCAGGACTGGAAATGTCTGAAAGGGATAACGGGGATTTATCACGAGAGGATAGGGATCCCTTCTTAATTTTTAGCATATTCCCATCTCCTTCCTGATTAATTTCTTCATGCACTTTATCATAGAAGGGGATTCTTCCTGTATTTCAGATTCAATACAAGCACGGCATAAACGCTTGGTGTAGTACGGGGTTAGCCTCTTTTTGCACAAGCCACACTCCTTATGGCTTGTTTTTGAGGATGCCTTTTTAGGTTTATCCTGAAAAACAATAAACTGACATAAGGGTCACATATTTCGGAAAAAAGTGGGTGCTCACCGTACATACCCTCCTCCTACCAAAGGTGCAGGGGTAGACGGATCCTTCTCTGGGTCACCAGTGGACTCCATGTCTCTGCAGCCTGGATCGTATCCTCAGACCAAGATCCACCGCTTTTTTGCTGGGCAAATTTAAATTCCCCGCCTGAACTCCAAATCTCACGGGATTTCGGCCTGCGCGTGACTTCCTGCTTCCTCCTACTAGAGGCCCGCTCCGTTCCTTCTGGTTGCTCAGGCAGGCGCAGGAGCGCAGAGTGGAAAAAAATCATTCACAGGAGCCCGTACCTCACCCTCTTCCCAGTGCAAGGCAGGGATTACGGTAAGTGCCTGCAGGTGCGCGAAGCAGGGAACTCACCCGATGCGCACCACCCAGCCTTATTAAACATAAACCTGGGGAGAAACTACCCCCCTCCGTGACGGTACCTGTGGGATCCACTTCCAAGGACAGGAAACCACTGAGGACAGATGAGAGGCTCCTCCTTTTTATTTCCTGTGGGTTTCCTGTCCTGGGAAGGCGGACCCTCGCTCCTGGGTGCTGTCATGGACGCAGGGAAAAAAAACTTATTTGGCCCAATGTATAGAGTTCAAATTAAGGCCTTTTTTTTGCAGGCACCTAACACTATCTAGCTATCTATTTATGTACCGTATTACACTAATACAGGCACAGCAGAAACCACAGATTTAGGGGAATATCAATTTTAGGACTAGTATTTAGGCCCTGGCTGAAAGGTATCCTTTTACGGACAGAATTACACTTGGAGATGCACAATTACATGTGCAAATATAGAGGATTTAGCTTTCAGACCTTGTATTTAGACAGTGTAATATACCCTTTTACGGACAGAAATAGACTTGGAGATGCACAGCAGCATGCGCAAATATAAAGGATTTATTTTTCAGTCCTTGTATTTAGACGCTGCGACGCTGAGTGTAATATACCCTTTTACGGACAGAATTACACTTGGATAGGAACAGCGGAAAGCACAGATGTTTAGGATTTCTATTTCAGGGATTCTATTTAACCACAGAAAAAAATCTATCCTTTGACTGACAGTATTACACTTGGCCAGCCACAGCTGGAACCCCAGATTTAGGGGATTGGTATTTTGGCAATTGAATTTCACCCCAGAAAAAAATCTATCCTTTATGGACAGTATTACACTTGGCCAGCCACAGCTGGAACCCCAGATTTTGGGGGATTGGTATTTTGGCAATGGAATTTCACCCCAGAAAAAAAAAAATCTATCCTTTTACGGACAGTATTACACTTGGCCAGCAACCGCTGAAACTACTGATTTAGAGGGTTCGTATTTTGGCAATTGAATTTCACCCTTCAATAAAATATAGCAATTTCTATCCTGTGTTTCAAGGTGTGACAATAAGCACAACCCCTGATGTAGGATATTGCAAAAAAAGCCTACTATTGAACCCAAAAATGTATGTTGAACTTGGTGGCAGCTCAAAACATGTGCTGGTGCACCAAAAGATCACAAAATGGCCGCCGATCACCCCAGAAAAAAGTGACAGAAAAACGGTCTGTGCAGCCTAAAAACCAGTGAGCAATGAACTAACAGAAGTTGAATGATTCACAGCTGTAGATCGATCACTTCATTAAGTGGTTTTTCTGAGATTTCCCTGCCTAATCTTGCCCTCACAGCAGCTGAATCATATCCCTACACTAATCAGAGCAGAGTGACAGGCGGCGCTACGTGACTCCAGCTTAAATAGAGGCTGGGTCACATGCTGCACTTGGCCAATCACAGCCATGCCAATAGTAGGCATGGCTGTGATGGCCTCTTGGGGCAAGTAGTATGACGCTTGTTGATTGGCTGCTTTGCAGCCTTTCAAAAAGCTCCATAGAAATTGCCGAACACCGAATCCGAACTTTCACTTAAATATTCGGGTCCGGGTCCCGAACACTCCAAAATTCAGTACAAACCAGAACTATACAATTCGGGTACGCTCAACACTAGTGATTATATAAAAAAAATACATATCGTATGAGGGAATTAACAGATAGTTAAATATGTGTAATAAATATCAATGCCTATACACGGTGTAAAAGATTTACATACAAATTGACCAGATCCAGACCAATCGGTTGCGATGAATTAAATGTATGCTAGTTAGTAACTGTATGATATATGTTACTGCGTCAGAGTAACCACACAATAGATGCCAATGCATCATAGAGTAATGTTCAGTATCCCCGCACCAATGGTCCGCATATGGTCAAAATGTACCAAATAGACTTAAGCATATCGCAAAATACATGCCAAATGGCATTAAATGCCCTTCATACTGACTGTAACAGGTGCAACATACCCATAAAAATGGGAGACACCTCAGGAGAAACACACACCCCTACGCTCGTTTCGGCGAAATATTCCTCTGGGGGTACGGCTCTCCTTGAAAGTGTGCACCATTTAAATACACAAAGCGCCAATCAATGGTCATAAATTTGATTGGCATAATGACATCCTCGTGTGTGCTCATAATGAATTCCACATCGCACCTGTATTGTCATGGCATCTATCTCCATCCTAATGCGCATGCCGAGCACCCGATGGCCAGTCACGCGACCACCCACGTCACAAAACAAAAGCTCAAATGAATACTTAACTGAGCAAAATGCGCAGTGGTCATGTGACCGATGTAACGATCACATGACAGAAACTAATCATGTGACCGCTCGCATCACACAATTGCAAGCAGTAGGATGGACAGCGCATATCTCTATTAAAACAGGCACGATGTTGGAATTATTGACATTTGATATAATATAAAAGTGCAGCGTCTCAATGGGGCACACCTGGGGGATTCCCTTACCACTCTAGAGGTTTCTACTAAATATGTCCCTCTTCTAGAGTAAGTGTACATGATGCCAGCTGCGGTTAAATGCTCCCTTTGTAAAATGGAATGTGCCAAAGATAGGATAGGCTAGAGTGGTGTTGAATAGTGATAAGTGGCATAGGCAATATTCGAATTCGTGATATTTTGTGAATTTTTCACCATAAATTCGCAAATTTAAGAATTCGTGATCTCCAGTAATTATTTACTTGATTGTGATAAAAATTCGCAATTAGAATATTTACGATCAACACTAAGGGGTCAGCAACTTTCCTATTGGTTGCTACGGATGTTGCCAAGTGCTGATAATTACGAAAAATTCGCGATTAGAATGTTCGCAATCAACACTATTCGCGAATATAAATATATAGCACTATATTCTAACTATTCATGAATTCTCGAAGTGGCGATATTCGCGATTAAAATGTGCGTTTCAAATATTTGTGCTCAACTTGGATAGGGTGGAACAAAGTGATGACTTGAATGATGTGGAAATAAAGGAAATAGAGTCCAGACTTGAATAAAAGTTGAACAGTTGCTTTTACTTGCAGTAAAATTGTAATCCAAACAGTTTCCAGTAACTTGAATTATCCTGGTCTCTACCAGGTATTAGCATGAACACTTCTGGCAGGCAAACTCTTACTCTGCTCACAAACACGTCTCTGCAGTGTTCTCTCTGAAGCTCTTTCAGCTCAGCTATGTCAGTAGTAGATTATCTTTCTTTAGGCAATCCTTTCAGCTTTTTTACTGGATTTAAATATAGCAAGCTTCGGCTCAGCTTGACCTAGGAAGGCAATGTAAACCAAGGTAGGGGATGCAACCAGGTGCTCAACCTCGAGTTATAAGGTTGGCATGCCAGACAGGGCCTAATGGAAGCCTTGGAACCTTTGCCGGGCAGGGGCATGGCTCCTGCACAACCTTCTCCCACTAGGGAGGAAACTAAAAACAACCTCTCCCCACGAGGGGGAAAGCTAGACTGACCTTAGGCAGGGCACATGGTGACATCCACCAGCCCTCGCTTCCTCCTCCCAGCAGGGAGGAAACTCGACTGCCCCAACTAAGCTAACTCCTCCAAGAACAGCGTGAGAAATGGAATGCACGGCACTCACCCGTCTTCGTAATATAAGTAAGCTTTATTAATATTCCAAAGGCTTCACATATCGGGTTGTAGGGGGGGAAAAAGCTTCTACTCCACGGACCCACAGGAAGGTACGGCGACGGCCGTTTCGCGCCTCCCGCGCTTCTTCAAACCGTATGAATAGAAACCTCCGCTGTCGATCATTTCATGCGTCACCCAGGCCTCTCGCCATGGTAACATACGACGCTTCCATGATATACAGCTAGGTAAGAAACACCAGTATTTGGTACACACAATTAACTTACATAGCGATCAATACAAATGCATGTGATCACAACTCATAAAAAAACACTCATATCGTTCTTATCGTTCAAGCCTGCTGGGCCCATAGCATTAGATAACATGATCCACCGTGCCTCCTTCTGAAGGAGGACACGATGTCTATCTCCTCCTCCTGGGGGCGGATCCACTTTTTCAATGCCAGAGAACGTAAGGTATTCAATATCACCTGCATGTTGTTGTCTGACATGTTGTATCAGGCGAGTGCAACCCTTTCCCGTACGTATGGAATTAATGTGCTCTCTGAAGCGATCATGTAAAGGGCGAATGGTTTTTCCAATGTAATATGCACCACATCGGCATGTTACTAGGTATACTACATATTCAGTTCTGCACGTAATGAAATGTGTGACTTTATGTGATACCCCACCGAAGCTTAAATACTTTTTTTGGCCATTGTATTTACAATACGCACAATAACCACACCGGTAATTACCTATTGGGTTATGTGCAGTAAGCCAATTACTTTTCTCGGTGCTGCTGTAACGACTGGTCACCAACATCTGTTTAATCGTGCGACATTTCTTAAAAGTGATAAGCGGTCTCTTGGAAATATACTGCTGTATACCTGATTCATTTTTCATAATTTCCCAGTTATCAATGATGACCTTTTTAACAGTCTCTGCAATGGGACTAAACTTGAATGCAAAGACGAATCTACTATCTTTTTGTTTTTCTTTATTATTTTTGCCCCTTTTCCTGTTTTTTAACAATTCTTTTTGATCCAAAGCAAAGGCTTTATCTCTAGATGTTTTGATATCTTCTTCTGGATATCCTCTCATTTTTAATCTGTTTGCTAATTCCTCTGCTTGTATCTGAAAATTCTGATCTGTGTTATTAAGGCGTCTGAGTCGGATGAATTGACTATATGGTATCGATTTTTTTACTGACTGAGGGTGGAAACTATCGTAATGTAAAAGTGTATTGGTGGCCGTTGGCTTCCTATAACCTTTAGTATGTAATTGACCATCTTTAACTTCTGTTTGGACGTCCAGGAACTCCAGTGTCGTGCCCCCGAAATTTAAAGTAAATTTCATGTTGGCAGCATTGGTCTGGTTCAAGTGTGAAACAAAAGCCTCACACTGCATCATGTCTCCGGACCACACGATAAAAATATCGTCCACATAACGTAAAAATAAACGTATGTGGTGTGCGAACTGATTTTTCATTGAAAAAATATACTCATCTTCAAACACTGCCAAAAAAAGATTAGCAAAGGTGCACGACACTGGAGTCCCCATGGCCGTCCCAACTACCTGACGGTACCATTTCCCATCAAACATAAATGTGTTATTGACTAAAATCAATTCTAAGGCTTCCTCAATAAACTCCACAAAAGTGGCGCTTTTTTGAGTATTTTTCAATACTTTGGTCACCGCCTTTATACCTAACTGGTGAGGTATACGTGTGTACAAATTTTCAACGTCCAATGAAACCAGATGGTCACCCTCTTGCCATTGGAACTCCTGAATAGCTCTAATAAAATCGGAGGTGTCAGCTAGATATGTAGGTGAAGATTTTAACAATGGACGCAATAACCAATCTACATATTTTGACAATGCTTCAGTAGCTGAACCTATGCCAGCCACAATCGGGCGGCCAGGTGGAGCCACTAGAGATTTGTGGATCTTAGGTGTAAAATACCATGTTGGTTTTTTGGGATATTCTGGCACTAGTTTACTTTTTATACTACGTGGGAGAAATTGCAAATCAATATATCTCTGTATCAATTCCCCAACTTTCTCCACTATTTCTCTAGTCGGGTCCTCTTTCAACTTACAGTATGTATGTTCATCTCCTAATTGGCGATGAGCTTCATGTAAATAGTATTCCGAGGTCATCAATACGACATTTCCCCCTTTGTCGGCGGGTTTCACTACTATATCACTACGGGAACTTAGGGTCTTGAGAGCCCGATATTCACTAGTAGATAGATTCTCACTAGCCCGGGGATAAATTAGTGCTTTTATATCCTTCAAAACTTTTTTATAAAAGATATCTATGCTACTGCCCGTCGGCATAGGGGGAATAAATGTGGACTTGACACCTCCTAAAAATAATTCAACCTCACCAGACGGTTCAAGGGTCGTCAAATTACTCTCAGTCATAAACTCCAAGCATTCCACTTCTATGTCACTAAAGGGCTCGCTAGTATAGAACCCCAATTGATGTATAGTGGCTGGGACCTCCCCTTCTTTTTTCTCAGCTGTATTACTCACATTACCACCAAACATTTTTTTCAAATAGAGTTTACGGATTGCCTTATATAGATCAATTTCAAATTGTACGGGGTCGAAACCTTCCACTAAACTGAATCCCAGCCCCTTATTTAGGGCTGAGATGCAGTCCTGGGAAAGTTCGACCTCAGTCAAGTTGACGACCACATTAGTGTCAATATAGTTGTCATATACAGTCTCTGTATCTTCTAGTTTTTTTAAGCTAACTCCTCCTCTCTTCTTAGAGAGAGAATGGACTAACAGTCCATTCCCTAGAACTATTCATGCCAGTTGTGTTGCTGCCACCGAGTGGTAGACCAGGTTATTACACTTGAACATAACATTACATAAGAATACATGGCAATAAATATGCACATTACAGGATGTTTTTTGTAGGACATATATTAGCTTATGGAAAGTGGTAGCAAGGTGTAGAAAGGAGTGGTAATGTCACTCTGGGACGTTACAAAAGTATAGATGGAAATATACATTGACGACATAACATAAGAATCAAAATCAGAATAATACACCATGATTCATTTACTATAGACATATAAAAAGGATATATTAGAAACTGACATAAAAAAATATTGTTATTAAAGTGCCAAAAAAAACAGGGAACACAAATAATATAAATGTATCATTAGTGAATATTGGTAAGGCAATATAGAATGAACACATAATTATATGAACTATATAAACATAAAAATCAATGGGTATTAAGTAATGTGGATTTTTTTTTATAAATAACAAAAAAAGCATAGTTATATAAATTTTATAAATAAATAAGGACATGATTATACAAATAAAAAAATACACTACAACTATATATGTGTACATGTATTTATTGATTGAGTAAAAATGTAAATGTGCACATAATGTGAATAAATACATATCAAAAAACATGATGTAAATAAAATGTATAAATGTAAAGAAAATATAAAATAAATAAAATGAACAAAGAGGGGACAACTACCTCAGTGTATAATAAATTAATGAAGTATAGAAATGATAGAATAGATAAAATAAACAATTCATAAAATGCATAAATATTTAAAAAAAAAGAAAAACAGCTTCATAAGTCGTCTCCCAGAAGTTCCATCTTAAGATAAAGTCAATGTCCATATTCAAAACCAGGAAAAAGCACACAATGTACATAGAAATGAAGATCTGGAACACACAAATGTGATGCAAGTATAGAAAATAACCATAACATAAAAAGCACAGGAACAAAGATAAGAGTTTAAATAAAAATTAAATAATAAATCCACATATTAAAAAGATATTATATAATGTACGTATTCAGAGGAATGATGTGAAACTCAGAACATCATTTAGGCCTTTGGGTTGCATCGTATACAGGGTCCAAATCCACCTTGTTTCTCGCTGTGCTAACAGCTTCATAATATTGCCCCCTCGCATGCCTAGATCCACATGGTCAATTCCACAAACACTTAAAAGGGAGGGATTCCCTTTGTGACAAATCCTAAAATGTTTGGGGATTGGTTTCAATTTAACCAGGTCATCATTTTCCATAGCTTTCACTAGGTCGTGAACATGTTCCCTGACCCATTCCCTGGTGGTTAGACCAATGTAGATTTTTGGGCATGGACAGTTCACCTAGTAGATCACGGCTTTAGTTGTACATCAGATATTGTGAGTAATCCAGTAATTTTTTTTTTCGTTATTTATAATTTTTTTGTCCACATTTTTATTTATACCCACTGATTTTTATGTTTATATAGTTCACATAATTATGTGTTCATTCTATATTGCCTTACCTATATTCACTAATGATACATTTATATTATTTTTGTTCACTTATTCATTTGGCACTTTAATAACAAGGTTTTTTATGTCAGTTTCTAATATATCCTTTTTATATACCTATAGTAAATGAATCATGTTGTATTCTGATTTTGATTCTTATGTTAAGTCGTCAATGTATATTTCCATCTATACTTTTATATTACATCAAATGCCATACTATGAGATATGCACTGTCCATTCTACTGCTTGCGATCGTGTGATGCAAGCGGTCACATGATTAGTTTCTGTCACGTAATCGTTATTCGTTACATCGGTCACGTGACCGCTGCGCATTTTGCTCAGTTAAGTATTCATTTGAGCTTTTGTTTTGTGACGTGAGCGGTCGCGTAACTGGCCATCACGTGTCCGCCATACGTCACGGGAATTAAGTCATGCGGCCGATCACCTGACTGGCCATCGGGTGCTCGGTGTGCGCATTAGGATGGAGGTAGATTGCGCCATGACAATACAGGTGCGAGTCTCCCATTTTTATGGGTATGTTGCACCTGTTACAGTCAGTATGAAGGGTGTTTTATGCCATTTGGCATTTATTTTGTGATAAGCTTAAGTCTATTTGGTACATTTTGACCATATGCGGACCATTGGCGCATGGATACTGAACATTACTCTATGATGCATTATCATCTATTGTACGGTTACTCTATGATGCAGTAACATATCAAATGGTTACTAACTAGCATACATATGATTTATCGTGACCGATTGGTCTGCATCTGGTCAATTTATATGTAAATCTTTTACACAGTGTATACACATTGATATTTGTTAGACATATTTAACTATTTGCTAATTACCTAATACGATATATATATATTTTTTTATATAATTACCTCAGGTGTATACCGCACTTTATTCTTGACTAGCTGAAGGACGTGGCTTTGCCCGGGTATATTTAATCTATTTCTATTAATGTTTGTGTGTGTCATTAAAATATATCAACACTATCCACCACAACAGTGACATCTACAGCACCCTGCCCCCTTAACAGTGACCTCCACAGCCCCCACCCTTTAACACTGACACCCCCCAAACAGTGCCGCCCCTAAAATGGGGCCTCCACAGTAGCCCACCCCCTTAACTTTGACCTCAACAGCAGCCTTCCCCTTTAACAGTGAGTTTCACAGCACACCACGCCCTGGACAGTGACCTCCACAGGGGTCCATTCTCTTAACAGTGGCCTTTACAGCAATTAGCCCCTTAACACTGACCTCCATAGCGGATCATTTCCTTAACTGTGACCTCCATAGCAGCCTGCCCCTAGGGTGGCCAGAGGTCCAATTTTAGGCCGGACAGTCCGGCTTTCCGACTCCCTGGACGGATATAGGGATGTCCTTTTGAACAGCTCACTCTCAGACAGCATCAGTGTGTTGTCTCAGCGTGAGCTGCAGGAAGAAAGTCACCCTCACTCCCACCCCTGCACCTGACAGAAGTTGATTTTTAACTTCATTTTGTCAATCCCTGTTGGCTGCGGAGGGTGGGGGGGGGGGGTGGCTGTGGCGAAACCAACCTCGCCACGGGGTGCTGGAGAAGCCTGGTTGCCTGCCTGCTGCCCCAGAATTATGGCCCCTTTCATCAGCCCATGCTAAGCTTAAACCCCATGGTGATTTGACTGTGTTTGTGGCATGTGAGCGCTGTTCAGATATATTGAGTAGTGATGAGCGGGAGGTGCCATATTCGATTTTGCGATATTTTGCGAATATTCGATTAAATATTCGTCATATATTCGTCGAAATCGAATATTCGTCATTATTCTATATATTGCGAATGTTACGCGAATTTATATTCGCATCACGAATTAAACAACCAATGGGAACTCAGATCTAAGTTGCAATCGCAATGCGATTAATACAGGTTATATTAATCGCATTGCGATTACAACTTAGATCTGAGTTCCTAATGGCTGTATTGCTAGAATATAACAAATATCGCAATGCGAATAATTCAGGTTATATTAATCGCATTGCGATTACAACTTAGTCAAATTTGTGAGATCGTGATTCTCACACCCGACAGTAAATTTTAGCATGGAGGCGTTCCTATTGAGATGGGACGCTCCATGCACACAGGAAGTCGGCAGAAGCGGCAACAGGCATTAACTGGAGCGGGCAGGGAGCCAGGAATCCTCCGGACAGGTAAGAACAGTTTGGGAATTTGGGAAGTGGTAAGACAACCAGAGAGCAACAAGGATTAACAAAAAAAAAAAAAAAGAAACGAATATTCAAAATTGCGAATATGTAGAGCTATATTCGCAAAATTCGCAAATTATTGAAGTTGCGATATTCGTGATAAAAATTCGCTATTCGAATAGTCGCGCTCAACACTAATATTGAGCGCTCGGATCCAAGCCATCTGGGGATAGGCTGAATGTGGGGGTTCAGTTTATTCAGTATAATAGGAGTTATGTATTTTTGTGTCTTTTTCTAACATGTGCTCAATGGAGTTTTGCCTCTGTCTTGGGAGATAATTGTATTACTAGCCAATTGTCTCCAGGAGAGAGGACTCTGTGGAACTGGTTTGGGCTGGAAAGCCATGCTGGCAGTAGGTCACAAATAGAGATGGCCCGAACTATCCGCCGGCAAACATAGCTTGTTCGCGTTCGCAGCTGCGGCAGGCGAACATATGCGATGTTCGGTCCTCCCCCTATACATCATCATTGAACAAACTTTGACCCTGTACCTCACAGTCAGCAGACACATTCCAGCCAATCAGCAGCATACCCTACCTCCCAGACCTTTCTATCTCCTGGACAGCATCCATTTTAGATTCATTCGGAAGCTGCAGTCTTAGTGAGAGGAGGGACAGTGTAGCTGCTGCTGATTTAATTGGGAAATCGATAGCTAGGCTAGTGTATTCAGTGTCCACTCCAGTCCTGAAAGACTCATCTGATCTCTGCTGTAAGGACTGCGTCCTGATAGCACCCCAAAAAGCCCTTTTTAGGGCTGCTACATTAGTCTGCTTATTATTATTTTTTTCTCCATATATATTTTGCAGTTGTCTGGCCTGCCCATGTGTGAGGAGCTGCAGGTCCACAGACTGTAGTGTGCCTACTGCCAGTGCCCACCACTCATACAGTGTGGCACAGGACTTTGCATAAAAAAGGCATTTAATTTTTACCCTTTAATCTAAGGTTAGTTGCCTGCCAGTGTGTTAGGCCAACTTCCACAGACTGTAGTGTGCCCACTACTCATACCGTGTGGCACAGGACTTTGCACCAAAAAAGGCATTTAATTTTTACACTTTAGTCTAATTTCAGTTGCTTGTGCTTGCCTGCTGCCAGTGTGTGTCAGGCTGACTTCCACTGACTGTAGTATGCCCACTGCCAGTGCCCACCACTCATACCTGGTGGCACAGGACTTTGCATCAAAAAAAGGCATTTAATTTTTACACTTTAGTCTAATTTTAGTTGCTTGCCTGCTGCCAGTGTGTGTCAGGCCGACTTCCACAGACTGTTGTGTGCCCACCACTCATACCGTGTGGCACAGGACTTTGCACCAAAAAAAGGCATTTAATTTTTACACTTTAGTCTAATTTCAGTTGCTTGCCTGCTGCCAGTGCGTGTCAGGCCGACTTCCACTGACTGTAGTGTTCCCACTGCCAGTGCCCACCACTCATACCGTGTGGCACAGGACTTTGCATAAAAAAAGGCATTTAATTTTTACACTTTAGTCTAATTTCAGTTGCTTGCCTGCTGCCAGTGTGTGTCAGGCCGACTTCCACAGACTGTAGTGTGCCCACTGCCAGTGCTCACCACTCATACCAGGTGGCACAGTAGCTTGCCGATAAATAAGGCATTTCATTTTTACACTTTAGTCTAATTTCAGTTGCTTGCCTGCTACCAGTGTGTGTCAGGCCAACTTCTACAGACTGTAGTGTGCCCACTGCAAGTGCCCACCATTCATTCCAGGTGGCACAGTAGCTTGCCGATAAATAAGGCATTTCATTTTTACACTTTAGTCTAATTTCAGTTGCTTGCCTGCTGCCAGTGTGTGTCAGGCCGACTTCCACTGACTGTAGTGTGCCCACTGCCAGTGCCCACCACTCATACCGGGTGGCACAGTAGCTTGCCGATAAATATGGCATTTAATTTTTACACTTTAGTCTAATTTCAGTTGCTTGCCTGCTACCAGTGTGTGTCAGGCCGACTTCTATAGACTGTAGTGTGCCCACTGCCAGTGCCCACCACTCATACCGGGTGGCACAGTAGCTTGCCGATAAATAAGGCATTTAATTTTTACACTTTAGTCTAATTTCAGTTGCTTGCCTGCTGCCAGTATGCGTCAGGCCGACTTCCACTGACTGTAGTGTGCCCACTGCCAGTGCCCACCACTCATACCGTGTGGCACAGGACTTTGCATCAAAAACAGGCATTTAATTTTTGCACTTTAGTTTAATTTCAGTTGCTTGTGCTTGCCTGCTGCCAGTGTGTGTCAGGCCGACTTCCACTGACTGTAGTGTGCGCACTGCTAGTGCCCACCACTCATACCGTGTGGCACAGGACTTTGCATCAAAAAAGGCATTTCATTTTTACACTTTAGTCTAATTTCAGTGGCTTGCATGCTGCCAGTGTGTGTCAGGCCGACTTCCACTGACTGTACTGTGCCCACTGCCAGTGCCCACCACTCATACCTGGTGGCACAGGACTTTGCATCAAAAAAGGCATTCAATTTTTACACTTTAGTCTAATTTTAGTTGCTTGCCTGCTGCCAGTGTGTGTCAGGCCGATTTCCACAGACTGTAGTGTGCCCACCACTCATACCGTGTGGCACAGGACTTTGCATCAAAAAAAGGCATTTAATTTTTACACTTTAGTCTAATTTCAGTTGCTTGCCTGCTGCCAGTGCGTGTCAGGCCGACTTCCACTGACTGTAGTGTGCCCACTGCCAGTGCCCACCACTCATACCGGGTGGCACAGTAGCTTGCCGATAAATAAGGCATTTAATTTTTACACTTTAGTCTAATTTCAGTTGCTTGCCTGCTGCCAGTATGCGTCAGGCCGACTTCCACTGACTGTAGTGTGCCCACTGCCAGTGCCCACCACTCATACCGTGTGGCACAGGACTTTGCATCAAAAACAGGCATTTAATTTTTGCACTTTAGTTTAATTTCAGTTGCTTGTGCTTGCCTGCTGCCAGTGTGTGTCAGGCCGACTTCCACTGACTGTAGTGTGCGCACTGCTAGTGCCCACCACTCATACCGTGTGGCACAGGACTTTGCATCAAAAAAAGGCATTTCATTTTTACACTTTAGTCTAATTTCAGTGGCTTGCATGCTGCCAGTGTGTGTCAGGCCGACTTCCACTGACTGTACTGTGCCAACTGCCAGTGCCCACCACTCATACCTGGTGGCACAGGACTTTGCATCAAAAAAAGGCATTCAATTTTTACACTTTAGTCTAATTTTAGTTGCTTGCCTGCTGCCAGTGTGTGTCAGGCCGATTTCCACAGACTGTAGTGTGCCCACCACTCATACCGTGTGGCACAGGACTTTGCATCAAAAAAAGGCATTTAATTTTTACACTTTAGTCTAATTTCAGTTGCTTGCCTGCTGCCAGTGCGTGTCAGGCCGACTTCCACTGACTGTAGTGTTCCCACTGCCAGTGCCCACCACTCATACCGTGTGGCACAGGACTTTGCATAAAAAAAAGGCATTTAATTTTTACACTTTAGTCTAATTTCAGTTGCTTGCCTGCTGCCAGTGTGTGTCAGGCCGACTTCCACAGACTGTAGTGTGCCCACTGCCAGTGCTCACCACTTATACCAGGTGGCACAGTAGCTTGCCGATAAATAAGGCATTTCATTTTTACACTTTAGTCTAATTTCAGTTGCTTGCCTGCTACCAGTGTGTGTCAGGCCAACTTCTACAGACGGTAGTGTGCCCACTGCCAGTGCCCACCACTCATACCAGGTGGCACAGTAGCTTGGCGATAAATAAGGCATTTAATTTTTACACTTTAGTCTAATTTCAGTTGCTTGCCTGCTGCCAGTGTGTGTCAGACCGACTTCCACTGACTGTAGTATGCCCACTGCCAGTGCTCACCACTCATACCATGTGGCACAGGACTTTGCACCAAAAAAAGGCATTTCATTTTTACACTTTAGTCTAATTTCAGTTGCTTGTGCTTGCCTGCTGCCAGTGTGTGTCAGGCTGACTTCCACTGACTGTAGTGTGCCCACTGCCAGTGCCCACCACTCATACCGTGTGGCACAGGACTTTGCATCAAAAAAAGGCATTTAATTTTTACACTTTAGTCTAATTTCAGTTGCTTGTGCTTGCCTGCTGCCAGTGTGTGTCAGGCCGACTTCCACTGACTGTAGTGTGCACACTGCCAGTGCCCACCACTCATACCGTGTGGCACAGGACTTTGCATCAAAAAAAGGCATTTAATTTTTACACTTTAGTCTAAAATTTAGTTTCCATCACTATTGTGGCCAGAAAGAGTCCCTGTGGGTTTTAAAATTCGCCTGCCTATTGAAGTCTATGGCAGTTCGCCCGTTCGCGAACATTTGCGGAAGTTCGCGTTCGCGAACGGAAAATTTTATGTTCACGACATCACTAGTCACAAAGACACTTTTTACTAATTTCTAAACCCCTGGTCTAATTCGTACCATTTTTGATATGTTGTTCCCCTGATTGAATTGATGATGAATATGTAATTTTTATTGAAATCCCATGCATAGTTTTGAAGTTATGAATGTTGTATAAAACTGTATATTTTCATGCCGGTGATAATAAGTTAGCCCATTGTGTTTAGTAATTATATCACAGGCAGAGGGGAGGAAATGTGTACTGTGTAACTGTAAACTCTTTGTAGGGTTTTTCCTGTTCGACTGTATACAGCATTCATGTGTTTTCTGTTGGGGAGTATGGAGCATTCATGTGCTTGCAGTTCGAGAAATTGGTGCTTGCAGTAACTGCTGGTGTGTCTGAAAGGGGATATAGTCTAAACGGAGTTGTGTGCTTAACGGTCCGTTACAGTGGCCTAATCAGGTCAGGGGTGTGGCTTAGCAGAACCTAGAAGTTGATTTTTAACTTCATTTTTTTTAATCCCTTTCGGCTGAGGAGTTGGTGGCGTGGTCTAACCGGATTGGGGGCATGATCTTTTGAACAGCTCACTCTAAGACAGCTGCACTGTGAAGTCTGAGTGGGAGCTGCAGGGAGAAAGTCACCATCCCTCCCACCTCTGCAGCTGACAGAAGTTGATTTTGAACTTCATTTTTTCAATCCATGTCAGCTGAGGAGTGGGAAGGGCGTGGTCTAACTAAACTGGGGGTGTGGCCTGGCAGGGCCTGGGGGCAGGGTTTTAAGTCAGCCTTTTGAGGGTGACTTGAATGGCCACCCTACCTGCTCCCTGAAATGTGACTTCCACAGCACTCTGCTCCCTTAACAGTGTCATACACAGCGCCCTGCCCCTTTAATGCTGACCTGCAGCAGTGAAGAGAAATGACTGGGTTGTTATGGAAACCTCAGGAAATAAGGTACTAAGTGCTATTAGGCCATGGCTTTACTTTAATAGCGATTATCCTGGTGACAGATTTCCTTTAAAGCTCATCTACAGCAGTGAAGAAAGATGGCTGGGTTGTTATGGAAACCTGAAGTAAAACTGTGTGTGTGGAGACAAATGGCCAGCGAGCTTCTATTGGCTGATAAGGGTCATGTGACCAGGCTTCTATTGGCTAATGCATTTTTGGGGAATATCTTAGGAATGGTACGTTCTAGAGAACTCAGACCTGGTCTAAAACATTCCCGGACACCTGATGTATCTGTGTGCCAAATTTCGTGATTGTAAACGCGACAGTGCGGAGTACTTTAGCGGACATACACACATACAGTCAGCTTTATATATTAGATGTCTTTTGTCTCTATTTTAATAACGCTTTGCATACATTTTTGAAAAAATGTATGATATATTTGAAACCTTTTTTAGACTCATCCTTTTTTTCTTTGGTGTTGATACTTTTCCATTTAGTTCAGATCATCATGCGCAGACGTCTTTGGTCAGGGGTGTACTATCCTCTCTCCAATATAAGAAGACACCAGGATTAATAAATGGCACACTGTAGCTGGGGCCTGTTATTGATTTTACATTAGGGCCCAAAAGATTTGGTTACACCTCCGACTTGACTCATCTGCAGTCCATTTCTACCCTCTATAGCAGGGATCAGCAACCTCTGGCACTCCAGCTGTTCAGAAACTACAACTCCCAGAATGCTTCTTTCATTTCTGTGGGAGTTAGAAGAACAGCTGAGCATGAGACTTGTAGTTTCACAGCATCTGGAGTGCCGAAAGTTGCTGATCCCTGCTCAATAGCAAACCCCCCCTATACAGCTGCTCCTTTAACACTACTATTCTGTAGCTTCCACCAATACAGACCCGCATCTTGTTCAGTTGTGGTCGGGTTTTAGGCTTTCTTACCTTGGCCATGTCTTGAAGCACTGATCACCTTGTACTTCTGGGCACTCCAGTGAGGTTCCAGTTTTGGAATATGATAGCACTGGAGGATAAGGATGTCCTGGTTGCTTCACATTTGGTTCTTCTCAAATCTGTGTCAGTTAATTTGTGTCTTTTTTCTCTCAACACATTTTTTTGTTACAAAATTACAGAATTTGCAACAAAACCGTTTGATGGTTGTCACGCTCCAATATCTTAGCAATTTCAAGAGTGCTGCATCCCTCTGAAAGACTTAACAATTTTTGAATTTTCTGAGTCATTTAAATCTCTATTGTCCTATTTTGCCAGAGAAAAACAAGCTGTCTAATAATTATGCACACCTTGATAGAGTCTTGATCTCCTTAGGCCATACCCTCCCTCATTGCACAAACACACCTCACCTGATATGCTTCAATGCAATATAAAATAATAATTTGCCTAATAATTGTGTGCACAGTGTGTGAGCTCTCTGCCAGATTGTTAAGGGAGCAGTCAAGGGGTCTGGCCATGCTGGATCTCTCTGACTTCAGATTATAAAATGCAGTCACTTTTTAGAAAGATTTTTTTTCTTTTGCCTTCCTCTGGATCAACTTGTAGGAAACAGGCCGAACTGGATGGACAAATGTCTTTTTTCGTCTTATATACTATGTTAATATTATCACAAAATTATCTTCTAATGCGAAAAATACTATATATATTCACACTGACAGCATTATGTGTGTGTGTGTGTGTATGTATATATACAAACATATACATACACACACATAATGCTGTCAGTGTTATCTAATGCATTCCAGAACTGTAAGGGTTACATAACATCATAAATCAATATAATGCTATGCAACCCAGTCAATGCTGGGAGGTCAGGACAGTAGCTGCTGCATTCTCATGCTGCGAGTCCAGAGTGTGGAACTCGCTGTTCTGAAAGGGGCATGTAGTCAGTGTATAATCTGTGTGCTAAAATTCTATATGTAAATGTGCTGCTCGATGCATGGGTTGGCAGGCCCATATATAGTAGATGACTGGAGCTGTCCTGGGTATGATTCGCTGTACTAAGAATTTCATGGAGTATATTGTAGCCACCAACAGTTCCCCATAGCAAGCTGTGATGCTTTCGCAATCTCCATTGTTGGGATATGGTGGAGTGGAGGCGGGGCTAGATCAGGGTTGCGCAACTTGGCACACCCACACGGTGCTGTCCGCCTCTTTTGTAGCCCCATTGAAATGAAAGGGTCCGCATCTGATCCTCAAAATTACGGAACGGATGCGGACAGGAAAATATGGCCGTGTGAATGGGCCCTAAGTACTGTTTGTCTTCCGCATATCCCCTCACTCTATCTAAGGCTGAATTGACATTAATATAGTGCAGATGGCCCTATGTTTTAATGATTTACTTTGATTAAACTGTTTTGATATTTTAAACATTCTCTCAGGCATTTACATACTTTACATATGATAACATGTATGTTTCTCATCTGACAGAAAAGAAGTGACCATTAAGGTTTAGGCAAAACCATAAAAACAAAATCCTGTTCACCATAACTCTAATTAGAAAGAAAAATGTTCTAAATATACCAGTGCAATGGAGACACAGAAAAGACAATCTGTGCAGCATATTACAGGGAGTGCAGAATTATTAGGCAAATGAGTATTTTGACCACATCATCCTCTTTATGCATGTTGTCTTACTCCAAGCTGTATAGGCTCGAAAGCCTACTACCAATTAAGCATATTAGGTGATGTGCATCTCTGTAATGAGAAGGGGTGTGGTCTAATGACATCAACACCCTATATCGCATGAGCTTTGCAACGTGATGGAAAAGCTTAAATGTATATTATAAGTGCCAGGAACACAAAAATGTATCCCTGGTTCTATAGCTCCCTCTGCCTCCCCTCTCCCTCCTTGCCCCCTCATATATAATAAAATCGTACTTTTATTCCAGTCTGCAGTCAGTGTGCAGCACTGCCCTAGGAAGTACCTCTAGCTGCCATATGAGGAGTGGTCAGTGGATGTATTCCTAGGCAGTAATGTAAACACTGGATTTTCTCTGAAAACACAGGGTTTACTGCAAAAAGCTTGAAGGGGCTGATTATACTCACCAAAACTAATATAATAAGCTGTAGTTGTTCTGGACCTGGTGACTATAGTGTGCCTTTAATGTAAACATTATTCAATGCACCACATTAGTCATACACCCATGATCAAGGCACTATAACCGAATAAAAAATGTAGAAACTGCATTTGGTGTTAACATAAACCAAAAATATGACAACTAAAATATTGACAACTGTATTTATTTTGAAATGTATTAAAATAAATAACATTAAATATACTAATTACATATACACAGTACATGCACGTCTTCATTTGGCAGTCTGATAGGTGGGTCTGGGTGTGGCGGATGCAATAAGAATGTTACTTCTTACTGCATTGTGCCAAGTGCCAACGGCAAAATTTGATGGAAGATGGATACTGGTATGTGGCTGTATTTCAGGGATTGGGCTACTTCTATTGGAGGGACATTATAATACTTCAGCATAGCAAGAAAATGCTATGCTTCCAGCCATGATGTGGGAATAATTTGAGGAAGTCTGTTTTTACTTTAACTAGCATGACTGTGCCCCAGAGTACAAAGCAAGGTCCTCAAAGACATGGTTAGATTTGTTTGGTGTGGAAGAACTTGACTGGCCCGGCCCCATAGGCCCTGACTTCAACCCCATTGAACACCTTTAGGGTGAACTTGACTGGACTAGAGATAACAATTGTCTTCCAAATTGGAAAATAAACATATAAACTATAACAGAATAACGGTTGTAGATTAGGAAGTTTAAACACCTACTCTCAAATTTAAAGTCAGACATGTTGATCAAAAGCCAATCACAATGTTTTCCCATAGAAAATCATAGGAATTGCTGAGACTGTCAAGGAGACAGATCAGGGGCAGAGCCAGCACAAGACTTTTTTCAATGAGTAGGTTTGAACAGTTTTTGTTCACTGTTTAGTGATCTCGAAAAAGGAACTGCAAACGTCTGTGGTCTTGTGCAAATTTATCAATTACTTTTCTAATCATCTGCTGTTGGTTTTCTTTAATTTTTGCTCGATGTATGCTCATCATGCACAAACCAGATAAGCGATCATCTGCCATGGTCGACCTCAACCAGGTTTTCACCCTCCTCATAGTGCTGATTCTGCTGAATGACCGTTCCACTGTACAGGTGGTCACTGGCAATGTGAGAGCAACAAGAATTGCTTGCTGGAGTGATGGAAATAAATCTGTTTGGTTTAACAAATCTAAAAAGCCATTATCAAACTGTTCTACCTTTGTTGACCAGATCTCATACCAAGTGATTGCTTCGGCTTCCAGATTTTCGAAGTTGTAAATTTCGCTAATGTTTGCAATATGGCATTTGTATTGCTCAAGTGTCATTTTTGCCATTTGTTTTGGGTGAAGTGAAAACAGGCTGAAATTTTTCTTACTTTCATTCCTAAACCGACTTTCTAATGCTGAAATAATAGAGTTCATGTATGGCACATATATGGATTGTCGATAATATTCTTTCCCTGAAGAGCAAATAAAGTTAGAATGAAATACTTGTCAGCCACACAGTCTGGGAACAGAAAGTTCGAAGTTCAAGTTTTCTGCCATTCTTTGAACGCCTGAAAATATTTATGTGAATTTCTCTTCCGCTTTTTCTCTATGTTCATGGAACACGTTCAGGAGGTCTTGTACATGATCACATACTTGGAGAATATCAAGCTGAACAGCTTGGAGAGCCTGGCTTACAGCTTCTAATCTTGAGGAGTATTGTGCAATGATATTCAAGCAAAAGAGGAAGCTCACTGTACTACAGGAACATTGCAACTGATATGGGTCCTGACGTGTCTTACCACATGCTGTAGTGACCAGAAAGCTTAGTTGTTGAAAAATGTTTTCAAAGTTAGAGCTAAAAATTCTAATGCTCTTATATTTTGCTGTACAGTGTTTTTCACTCAGCAATGGCACATTGGAAATAAGAGAACTTCTTTTTGGACTCTCACGGAAAAACTTGATGATGGCCTTCACTGTGACAACAGAATTCCATATATCAGGAACAGCATGTAGGTCATTCACAACCAAATTCAATTTATGTGCAGCACAGTGAGCAAAAGTAGCTTTAGGATATTTTCTTTTTATTATAGAGGAGAGAGGTCCCACAGCAAGGAATCATGCGTCATATCACCCACCACTGGAGAAGGCCACTTTCAGTTATTTCGGCCCCAGCACCCAGACAGAGGAGAGAGGTCCCACAGCAAGGAATCATGCATCATATCACCCAACACTGGAGAAGGCCACTTTCAGTTATTTCGGCCCAGCACCCAGACAGAGGAGAGAGGTCCCACAGCAAGGAATCATGCGTCATATCACCCACCACTGGAGAACGCCACTTTCAGTTATTTCGGCCCAGCACCCAGACCGAGGAGAGAGGTCCCACAGCAAGGAATCATGCGTCATATCACCCACCACTGGAGAAGGCCACTTTCAGTTATTTCGGCCCCAGCACCCAGATAGAGGAGAGGTTCATTCAACTTTGGGTTGCACCGCAAGATCATGGTAAAGTTAAAAAAAGGAGGATTCAATAAAGAAGTGCCCCGGAGTACAAGAATACATGTTTGAGGGGAAGGCAGTTATAAATGTCTATTCTGCACAAGGGAGGCACAGGTCCTGTGGGATCCATGCCTGGTTCATTTTTATGAATGTCAGCTTGTCCACGTTGGCTGTGGACAGGCGGCTGTGTTTGTCAGTAATGACGCCCCCTGCCGTGCTGAATACACGTTCAGACAAAACGCTGGCCGCCGGGCAGGCCAGCACCTCCGAGGCATAAAATGCTAACGCTGGCCACGTGGACAATTTAGAGACCCAGAAGTTGAATGGGGCCGAACCATCAGTCAGTATGTGGAGGGGTGTGCAGATGTACTGTTCAACCATGTTAGTGAAATGCTGCCTCCTGCTAACACGTTCCGTATCAGGTGGTGGTGCAGTTAGCTGTGGCGTGGAGACAAAACTTTTCCACATTTCTGCCATGCTAACCCTGCCCTCAGAGGAGCTGGCCGTGACACAGCTGCGTTGGCGACCTCTTGCTCCTCCTCTGCCTTCGCCTTGGGCTTCCACCTGTTCCCCTGTGACATTTGGGAATGCTCTCAGGAGCGCGTCTACCAGCGTGCGCTTGTACTCGCGCATCTTTCTATCATGCTCCAGTGCAGGAAGTAAGGTGGGCACATTGTCTTTGTACCGGGGATCCAGCAGGGTGGCAACCCATACGTTAAAATGTGGGCAACTCTGATGTCGTTGCGCAGGCACTGCAGCATGTAGTTGCTCATGTGTGCCAGGCTCCCCATAGGTAAGGACAAGCTGTCCTCTGTGGGAGGCGTATCGTCATCGTCCTCCGTATCTGTCACGACTGTGACTGATCCAGACAGGTCCTGGAGGAGAAGGTCGCAGCGACTTGCTACTCGCGATTGCTTGTGAGTTTGCTCCGTGGTTCAGGGTATGTCATCCGGGTTTTGCCTTGTGAACCTTTTTGTCCTGACTGGGAGTTTGTAGGCATTCTTCTCAGGTGAGTGCTGTCTGCCACTCCCAGCTACTATATTAGTTTCAGTTTCACTTGCAGTCATTGCCAGATATAGTCCTTACTTCCAGTGCTATTCTGACCTTTGAAGGAGATCGTTTGACGGTATTGCTGTGGAGCTCTTGTCTGGCGTGGACTGTTGTTATTGGGATCATCTTCTCTGCTCGTGACTGGATAAGTCTATCTCTGCTGGAGATTGTTTGTTTGTTGCTGTCTTCCCCTGTTGTTCTCCTAGACATGAGTGATGGTGACTAGTGCTCCCATCTGCCTTTCCCCAGTCTAGTCTTCTTAGGGTGACTCAGGGTTTAGGCATCCTGCTCGCCGCACGGGTTTACACCCCGTCTAGGGTATCAGGGCAGACAGGTGCCAGCTTAGGGTTTGTCAGGGGTGGCCGTTCTATTTCCCATCCATAGATAAGGGTCCCCCATCCCCTCCGTCTGGTGCGACACGACTGCTGCTGGGATAGCGGTCGTGACAGTATCCCCCCAGCCACGCACCAGTGATGGGCCTGAGCTGTGTCGGGTACCACCCCGCTGTGAACCTGCATCATCCTCATCCTCCTCCACCTCATCCTCCTCGTCCTCCAGTAGTGGGCCCTGGCTGGCCACATTTGTACCTGGCCTCTGCTGTTGCAAAAAACCTCCCTCTGAGCTAC
This sequence comes from Bufotes viridis, assembly GCA_033119425.1. Classification (NCBI taxonomy): domain Eukaryota; kingdom Metazoa; phylum Chordata; class Amphibia; order Anura; family Bufonidae; genus Bufotes; species Bufotes viridis. Next base: position 360,976,057 of record CM065590.1, read on the forward strand.
TTCTAACAGACTGGCCTGAAAGTGGTAAAAATGACCCCTCATCCTCCTCATCCTCCTCCTCCTGGGCCACCTCCTCTTCCATCATCGCCCTAAGCGTTTTCTCAAGGAGACATAGAAGTGGTATTGTAACGCTGATAACGGTGTCATCGCCACTGGCCATGTTGGTGGAGTACTTGAAACAGCGCAACAGGGCACACAGGTCTCGCATGGAGGCCCAATCATTGGTGGTGAAGTGGTGCTGTTCCGCAGTGCGACTGACGCGTGCGTGCTGCAGCTGAAACTCCACTATGGCCTGCTGCTGCTGCTGCTCGTCTCTCCAGCATGTGCAAGGTGGAGTTCCACCTGGTGGGCACGTCGCATATGAGGTGGTGAGCGGGAAGGCCAAAGTTCCGCTGTAGCGCAGACAGGCGAGCAGCGGCAGGATGTGAACACCGGAAGCGCGCACAGACGGCCCTCACTTTATGCAGCAGCTCTGACATGTCGGGGTAGTTGTGAATGAACTTCTGCACCTCCAAATTCAGCACATGCGCCAGGCAAGGGAGGTGCGTCAAACCGGCTAGTCCCAGAGCTGCGACGAGATTTCGCCCATTATCGCACACCACCAGGCCGGGCTTGAGGCCCACCGGCAGAAACCACTCGTCGGTCTGTTGTTCAATACCCCGCCACAACTCTTGTGGGGCCTGTCCCCCAAGCATATGAGTTTCAGAATGGCCTGCTGACGTTTACCCCGGGCTGTGCTGAAGTTGGTGGTGAAGGTGTGTGGCTGACTGGATGAGCTGGTGGAAGCAGAGGAGGAGGAAGCCGAGTAGGAGGAGGAGGCTACAGGAGGCAAAGAATGATGCCCTGCGATCCTTGGCGGCAGAAGGACGTGCGCCAAGGAACTCTCCGCCTTCGGCCCAGCCGCCACTACATTTACCCAGGGTGCAGTTAGGGAGATATAGCGTCCCTGGCCGTGCTTACTGGTCCACGTATCTGTGGTTAGGTGGACCTTGCCCCAGATGGCGTTGCGCAGTGCACACTTGATTTTATCGGATACTTGGTTGTGCAGGGAAGGCACGGCTGTCTTGGAGAAGTAGTGGCGGCTGGGAACAACATACTGTGGAACAGCCATGGACATCAGCTGTTTGAAGCTGTCTGTGTCCACCAGCCTGAATGACAGCATTTCAAAGGCCAGTAGTTTAGAAATGCTGGCATTCAGGCCCAAGGCTCAAGGGTGGCTAGGTGGGAATTTACGCTTTCTCTCCAAGATTTGTGAGATGGAGAGCTGAACGCTGCCGTGTGACATGGTGGAGATGCTTGGTGACGCAGGTGGTGGTGTCGGTGGCACATCCACTGTTTGGTGGGCGGCAGGTGCCAACGTTCCTCCCGAGGCGGAGGAAGACGCCGAGGCAGCAGCAGAAGAGGGAGCAGAACGTTAATGCCTCGCTTCAGGATCTGATGGCACAGCGTGCAAACCACTCGGGTCTTGTCGTCAGCACATTGTTTAAAGAAGTGCCATGTCAGGGAACCCCTTGAAGCTGCCTTTGGGGTGCTCGGTCCCTGGTGACGGTGGCCAGTAGCAGACGAACTCTCTTGGCGGCGGCTGGTCTGCTTTTGCCCCCTGCTCCCTCTTTTGGCTCGGTCTCACCACTGCCTCTTCCTCTGAACTATGAAAGTCTGTGGCACGACCTTCATTCCATGTGGGGTTTAGGACCTCATCGTCCCCTGCATCGTCTTCCACACAGTCTTCTTCCCTGACCTCCTGTTCGGTCTGCACACTGCAGAAAGACGCAGCAGTAGGCACCTGTGTTTCGTCATCATCAGAGACGTGCGGACTCCGATGAGGTGGTATTCCCATGTCCTCATCATCAGGAAACATCAGTGGTTGTGCATCAGTGCATTCTATGTCTTCCACCACTGGGGAAGGGCTAGGTGGATTCCCTTGGGAAACCCTGCCAGCAGAGTCTTCAGACAGCATAAGAGACTGCTGCATAACTTGAGGCTCAGACAGTTTCCCTGATATGCATGGTGGTGATGTGACAGACTGATGGGCTTGGTTTTCAGGTGCCACCTGTGCGCTTTTTGCAGAAGACTGGGTGGGAGATAATGTTGTGAACGTGCTGGATCCACTGTCAGCCACCCAATTGACTAGTGCCTGTACCTGCTCAGGCCTTACCATCCTTAGAACGGCATTGGGCCCCACCAAATATCGCTGTAAATTCTGGCGGGTACTGGAACCTGAGGTAGTTGGTTCACTAGGACGTGTGGCTGTGGCAGAATGGCCACGTCCTCTCCCAGCACCAGAGGGTACACTAACACCACCACGACCGCGTCCGCGTCCCTTACTAGATGTTTTCCTCATTGTTACCGTTCACCAAGCACCACAATAAGAAAAAAAATATTTGGCCCGATGTATTGATTTCAAATTCAGGCCTTTTTTTACAGGTATCTAACACTATCTGCCTATTTATGTAGCGTATTACACTAATCCAGGCACAGCAGTAACCACTGATTTAGGGGAATATCTCTTTTAGTGGAAATAAGTCAAACTATAGGAAGGTACACGTCCCCTATAATATCGATAACAAATAAACTGAAGGGACGTTAAGAACAAAAAACAAAAAATCTTTATTGTAATTTGCTATATTAAAATATGAATAAAGGTCTACATACAAAGGTAGGTGCTGTAGTCTAAACTGGCAATAAAGTGCAGTAGTGTACTGCACACAGATGGTTAGGTGTGCAGGATATGTGCACTATACTGCTGGTATCAACCAGATAAATGCCAGTACATCAGACTGGCCAAAACCTATATAACAACTATCCACACACGATTGTTGGCTGGGCTAACAGATACTCAAATTGTGACAAGGGTTGTGTCTCATCAGTATCATGATAATAATAGATCGCCACCAACAGATAGCTCCCTCTAAGGTAAAGAGGAACTAACTACAGCAAGAGGATACTCAATAGCACCCCCTTGATGTGTGTGGTAGTGTTATGTAGTAGCCGTACATGATCACGGACGGTTAGTGTACCGCTCTATATTCGTAGTGATCTCTCCGGCTAACAGTAGAGATACCCTAGGTATAGCAGGGTTACCCTATGTATCAATCTTCCTCACTAAAGCTAAGTGCTACATCTCATGCTCGACGCGTTTCTGTGTGTTGTAACACCACATTTCATCAGGAGCAGCAGAGACACTTTTGCCGAACACCCCCGGTCAGAGGGTCGGCGTGAGGTAACACGTGGAGGAGCTCAGGTATAGAGTCTCGGCACTAGTGTTGCCGCAAAGCGGCCGCTCGCGCGCCTCACTTTGAAGGTAGAAGCCCCGCCCACAGGGAGTGGTCTCGCAACCGGCCGTGTCCATAGGTGAGTATCCACTGGCTGGACTGCACCGGGCGGTGACTAACTATGTTCACTGCGGGATCGCTAAAAGCGCATAATAGTAAATATAAAGGGAATATTAGCCGCGGCTTTATTCATATTCACAGGACAAGATAATACATGTAATAACGGAGGTGTTCACTTATGAGGTGTTGGTTCTATATCATCACACAGGTAGTAAGCCATAACCTGGAGGGGAACTAGTTGTTGGATAGCACTCATCAAAACTAGATATCCGTATGATAAGTCAAATGAAGGGAGTATATGACATAGCTTCATTGAGGCCAAATGGTTTCATGGTATTGAGCATGAATATCCATCTGGCTTCCTTCTGCAATAGTATGCGGTCCACATTGCCACCTCTTGGTGATGCTTTAACCAATTGTATGCCTTGAAATTTTACTGAATTTGTCCTCCCTTCATGTGCTTCAGCTACATGTCGTGCCACAGGGGTATCTTTCATTTTGCGAATATCTAGAATGTGTTCTCCAATACGACGTCTCAATTCACGCGTCGTCTTTCCAACATATTTCATGCCGCATGAACAGGTCATCAAGTATATCACTCCTTCTTATTTACAATTGATGTATGATCGAATAAAAAATTCTTTCTCTTGGTAGCTGTCCTTAAAGTTTTTACCTTTGAGTATATATTGACAGAATTTGCAGGATCCACATGGATATGTGCCAGTCAATGTGTTACGTAGCCAAGATTGCTGTGATGGCTTATGATAAAAGCTGTGTACCAATTGATCTCTGAGATTTTGACTTCTCCTATAAGTAACTGCAGGTTTTGGGAGATCATTTTCCCAATGTCAGGGTCAGATAGTAGAATATCCCAATTATCTTCTAACACCTGTCTCACTGCCGTATGTGCCTTATCAAACGTGCCAATAATACGTAGGTTCTCTCCCTCCTTAGATCTTGGTTTAGGGGTAGGAGTGACTCTCTATTGGTACTCACAGAGTGGTGGTACGCTTGTTTTAAAGCATTTTCAGGATATCCTCGATTAAGAAACCTCTGTTTGAGTTCCTTTGCATCTTTCCTAAAATCTGTCATTTGGGAGCAATTCCTCCTAATTCTCAAATATTGGCCTTTGGGGATGCCTCTCTTCAATGCCACTGGGTGGCCACTGTCCCATTTAAGGAGATTATTAGTGGCAGTTGGTTTCCTAAAAATTTTTTGTGATAATTTGGCCAGAGGTACCCAAGGAGATTGACAGATCAAGGAAGGAGATCCTGCTGTTACTGATCTCAGAGGTAAAAAACAAACCAAGAGAGTTATTGTTCAATGCGGTGACCATCTCATTGAAACGTTCCTCCTCATCAGTCCATAGAATCAGAATATCATCTATGAATCTGATCCATAGAGGTATGGATGTGGTAAAGCGTGCCAGGTCATCACTGAAAACACATTCTCTCTCCCACCAGCCCAGGTAGAGGTTAGCGAAAGTGGGGGCACACGGGCTCCCCATCGCCACCCCCTGAGCTGGTGGAAGAAATGGTCATCAAAAGGAAAACATTATGAGTGAGGATGAACTGTAGCAGTTCCATCACAAACTCATTGTGTCGATTATAATGTTTACCTCTTTGCCACAGATATGTGAGGACCGCTTTACAGCCCAATTCATGAGGAATTGAGCTGTAAGGGCCTCAACATCTAGACTAGCTAGATGTGTACCGGGATCACATTGTATGTCATGTAAACGGCTCAACACATCCATGGTGTCCCGGATGTGCGACGGCAGACTAGTAACAAATGGTCTCAGGATAGTGTCCACATATGAACTAATATTGGCCGTAAGGCTACCCATCCCTGAGACTATTGGTCTGCCTTTGAGTGGATCCAAACCTTTATGCAGCTTTGGAAGTGCATAGAAGACTGCCATCAGTGGATATTCAGGAAGAAGAAAGGAGAATTCAGTTTTACTGATAAGTTTCTTGTCAAGAGCATCTGACAGGATCCCCTGTAATTCCCTATAGAAAATAGGTGTGGGGTCAGTGGGTAACATTCTATAGGTATCTTTGTCATTTAAAATCCTCTGGCACATGCTGATGTATTGCTCATTGTCCAGAATGACAATATTGCCACCTTTGTCAGATGGTTTAATTATGATCCCTTTTTCCTGCTGCAGATCTCTCAAAGCTCCTCTCTCTTCCGGTTTGAGATTATCATAATTGTACTGGCAGTCTGCCACTGCACGTAACCGTTTAGTGACAATGGTCACAAATGTATCAATCGGTGTATTGTCCCCCATCGGGGCATCTTGGTGGATGGGAGCCTTAGGTTGGTGAATGGACCCTCACCCACTTCTCGCTGACCTTCCACGAAAAGATCAGCTAGAATCTGTACATCTGGAAGATCTTCTACCGTGATACCGAGTTCCTCACATTTACGGCGGTCATGTATTTTGAAAGAATTTCCGCCATTTTAACTTTCGGGCGAAAAGATTGATGTCCTTGACCCATTCAAACAGGTCAAAATTACGGAGGGGTACAAAGGATAATCCCTTGCGTAGAATTTGCATTTCTGCCTTGGAAAAAGTGCGTGGGGATAAATTAATTATCTGCAAATCGTCAGTGTGTTCAGAGGTCACTCGTTTATCCCTAAAGTCAGTGGGGACTAGTTTTTGTTCCTCAACATATACTGGGAAACCGGGAGTGTTGTCTAAAAACCCCCGATTGACCTCTTCCACCCCTTCCACGTTTGCCTCGCCCTCTCCCCCTACCAGAGTATGGTTTTCTGGCAGTATGGGATTTAGCTCCGCTTCTGTTACCCTCAGGTTCAGTCTCACATTCAGAAGAAGAAGCTTCAGTGTCTAGCTCCAGAGCATCCGTGTGTTTGACACTATAATCAAAGATCTTTACCTTCTCTAAAATCCCTGATATCTCTATTGTATAATAGATGTTTCTTTTCTTTCAATTGAGCTGTGTGTTTCTCCACTGTAAGTTGTAAATTGCTTTCTTTCTTATTGAACTCAACATGAGAATTGAATTTTTAACCTGTTCAATAGCGGATTTTAAATCAACCTCAAGTGTAAGGAGTGACAATTTCTCCTCATCCAGCAGGAGTTTCATGAGTCTAAGTGAAGACTCAATAGACTCCTTCTCCCATTTTGTAGGAAGTCACTGGATCTAAGATGAGCTGCCGGTATGATGGGATTACGAAGGCCCCTTGGCACTATTTTGTTTTTAATATATGTGTCCAACGACTGAACTTCCCACCATGATCTCACATAATTTTTATAAATCCTAGTGACCTGTTTGAATGTAGATGATAAACTCAAACTCTGAGATGACGCTGGTAACTCCTTCTCAGAGAACACCTCATTGGGATCACCCATCCATGATTCAGTGTTAATTGCCCCAGAAAGAAAGCCTGCCATTCCCAGGTGTATAAAGACTTAATAAATACAAACAATGGAAATGAGTCAAACTATAAGTGGGTGCACGTCCCCTATAGTATCAATAACAAATAATCTGAAGGGACGTTAAGAACAAAAAACAAAAAATCTTTATTGTGATTTGCTACACTAAAATATGAAAAGGGTCTACATACAAGGTAAGTGCTGTAGTCTGGACTGGCAATAAAGTGCAATGGTGTACTGTACACAGATAGTAGAGTGTGCAGGATATGTGCACTATACTGCTGGTGTTAACCAGATAAATGCCAGTACATCAGACTGGCCAAAATCTGTATAACAACTACCCACATACGATTGTTGGCTAGGCTACCAGATACTCTGATTGTGACAAGGGTTGTGTCACATCAGTATCATCGTAATAGTGGTTTGCCACCAGCAAAAAGCTCCCTCTAAGATAAAGAGGAACTAGCTATAACAAGAGGATACTCAGTAGCACCCCTTGATGTTAGTGGTAGTGTTATATACAATAGCCGTACATGATCACGGACGGTTGATGTACCGCCCAATAATCGTAGTGATCTCTCCGGCTTTTAATAGAGCTACCCTGAATATAACAGGGTTACCCTATGTCTCAATCCTCCTCACTAAAGCTACATGCTATATCTCATGCTCGACGCGTTTCTGTGAGTTGTAACACCACATTTCATCAGGAGCAGCAGAGACACTTTTACCGAACACCTCCGGTCAGAGGGTCGGCGTGAGGTAACACGTGGAGGAACTCAGGTATAGAGTCTCGGCACTAGTGTGGCCGCAAGCGGCCGCTGCGCGCCTCACTTTGAAGGTAGAAGCCCCGCCCACAGGGAGTGGTCACGCGGCCGGCCGTGTCCATAGGTAAGTATCCACTGGCTGGACTAAACCGGGCGGTGACTGACTATGTTCACTGCGGGATCGCTAAAAAGCGCATGATAATAAATATATAGGGAATATAAACCGGCGGCTATATTTATATTCAAAGGACAAAATAATACACATGATAACGAAGGTGTACACTTATGAGGTGTTGGTTATATATCATTCACATAATAAGCCATAAACTGGAGGGGAACTAGTTGCTGGATAACACTTGTCAAAGCTAGATATCCATAAATGACCACATAGAGTTAGTGTATAGGCATGGCAGCAGTTGGTCACTATGTACACTACAATATAGTACAAAGAATGACCTAAAGAATATATGAGATAGCATAGGTAATTAGTGTACCATATAGCCTACTAACACAATGTGTTGTGTGACACATGTAACATCATATGAAGGGAGTGTATGACATAGCTTCATTGAGGCCAAATGGTTTCATGGTATTGAGCATGAATATCCATCTGGCTTCCTTTTGCAATAGTATGCGGTCCACATTGCCACCTCTGGGTGATGCTTTAACCAATTGTATGCCTTGGAATTTTACTGAGTTCGTCCTCCCTCATGTTCTTCAGCAACATGTCGTGCCACAGGGGTATCTTTCATCTTACGAATATCTAGAATGTGTTCTCCAATACGACGTCTCAATTCACGCGTCGTTTTTCCAACATATTTCATTCCGCATGAACAGGTCATCAAGTATATCACTCCTTCTGATTTACAATTGATGTATGATCGAATGAAGAACTCTTTCTCTTGGTTGCTGTCCTTGAAGTTTTTACCTTTGAGTATATACTGGCAGAATTTGCAGGATCCACATGGATATGTGCCAGTCAGGGTATTCCGTAGCCAAGATTGCTGTGATGGCTTATGATAAAAGCTGTGTACCAGTTGATCTCTGAGATTTTGACTTCTCCTGTAAGTTACTGCAGGTTTTTGGGAGATCATTTTCCCAATGTCAGGGTCAGATAGTAGAATATCCCAATTATCTTCTAACACCTGTCTCACTGCCGTATGTGCCTTATCAAAAGTGCCAATAATCCGTAGATTCTCTCCCTCCTTAGATCTTGGTTTAGGGGTAAGGAGTGACTCTCTATTGGTACTCACAGAGTGATGGTATGCTTGTTTTAAAGCATTTATAGGATACCCTCGATTCAGAAACCTCTGTTTGAGTTCTTTTGCATCTTTCCTAAAATCTGTCAGTTGGGAGCAATTCCTCCTGATTCTCAGGTATTGGCCTTTGGGAATACCTCTCTTCAGTGCCACTGGGTGGCCACTGTCCCATTTCAGGAGATTATTAGTGGCAGTTGGTTTCCTAAAATTTTTTGTGATAATTTGGCCAGAGGTACCCAAGGAGATTGACAGATCAAGGAAAGAGATCCTGCTGTTACTGATCTCAGAGGTGAAAAATAAACCAAGAGGATTATTGTTCAATGCGGTGACCATCTCATTAAAACGTTCCTCCTCATCAGTCCATAGAATTAGAATATCATCTATGAATCTGATCCATAGAGGTATGGATGTGGTGAAGTGTGCAAGGTCATCACTGAAAACACATTCTCTCTCCCACCAGCCCAGGTAAAGGTTAGCGAAAGTGGGGGCACATGGGCTCCCCATCGCTACCCCCCTGAGCTGGTGGAAGAGTCATCAAAGAGAAAAACATTATGAGTGAGGATGAATTGTAGCAGTTCCATCACAAACTCATTGTGTTGACCTTCCAGATGTACAGATTCTAGCTGATCTTTTCGTGGAGGGTCAGCGTGAAGTGGGTGAGGGTCCATTCACCAACCTAAGGCTCCCATCCACCAAGATGCCCCCGATGGGGGATAATACACCGATTGACACATTTGTGACCATTGTGACTAAACGGTTACGTGCAGTGGCAGACTGTCAGTACAATTATGATAATCTTAAACCGGAAGAGAGAGTAGCTTTGAGAGATTTGCAGCAGGAAAAAGGGATCATAATCAAACCATCTGATAAAGGTGGCAACATTGTCATTCTGGACAATGAGCAATACACCAGCATGTGCCAGAAGATCTTAAATGATAAAGATACCTACAGAATGTTATCTACTGATCCCACACCTATTTTTATAGGGAATTACAGGGGATCCTGTCAGCAGCTCTTGACAAAAACTTATCAGTAAAACTGAATTCTCCTTCCTCCTTCCTGAATATCCACTGATGGCAGTCTTCTATGCACTTCCAAAGTTGCACAAAGGTCTGGATCCACTCAAAGGCAGACCAATAGTCTCAGGGATGGGTAGCCTTACGGCTAACATTAGTTCATATGTGGACACTATCCTGAGACCATTTGTTACTAGTCTGCCGTCACACATCCGGGACACCATGGATGTGTTGAGCCGTCTACATGACATACAATGTGATCCCGGTACACATCTAGCTAGTCTGGATGTGGAGGCCCTTACAGCTCAATTCCTCATGAATTGGGCTGTAAGCCGATCCTCACATATCTGTGGCAAAGAGGTAAACATTATAATCAACACAATGAGTTTGTGATGGAACTGCTACAATTCATCCTCACTCATAATGTTTTCTCTTTGATGACCGTTTCTTCCACCAGCTCAGGGGGGTAGCGATGGGGAGCCCATGTGCCCCCACTTTCGCTAACCTTTACCTGGGCTGGTGGGAGAGAGAATGTGTTTTCAGTGATGACCTTACACACTTCACCACATCCATACCTCTATGGATCAGATTCATAGATGATATTCTAATTCTATGGACTGATGAAGAGGAACGTTTTAATGAGATGGTCACCGCATTGAACAATAACTCTCTTGGTTTATTTTTCACCTCTGAGATCAGTAACAGCAGGATCTCTTTCCTTGATCTGTCAATTTCCTTGGGTACCTCTGGCCAAATTATCACAAAAAATTTTAGGAAACCAACTGCCACTAACAATCTCCTGAAATGGGACAGTGGCCACCCAGTGGCACTGAAGAGAGGTATTCCCAAAGGCCAATACCTGAGAATCAGGAGGAATTGCTCCCAACTGACAGATTTTAGGAAAGATGCAAAAGAACTCAAACAGAGGTTTCTGAATCGAGGGTATCCTATAAATGCTTTAAAACAAGCATACCACCACTCTGTGAGTACCAATAGAGAGTCACTCCTCACCCCTAAACCAAGATCTAAGGAGGGAGAGAATCTACGGATTATTGGCACTTTTGATAAGGCACATACGGCAGTGAGACAGGTGTTAGAAGATAATTGGGATATTCTACTATCTGACCCTGACATTGGGAAAATGATCTCCCAAAAACCTGCAGTAACTTACAGGAGAAGTCAAAATCTCAGAGATCAACTGGTACACAGCTTTTATCATAAGCCATCACAGCAATCTTGGCTACGGAATACCCTGACTGGCACATATCCATGTGGATCCTGCAAATTCTGCCAGTATATACTCAAAGGTAAAAACTTCAAGGACAGCAACCAAGAGAAAGAGTTCTTCATTCGATCATACATCAATTGTAAATCAGAAGGAGTGATATACTTGATGACCTGTTCATGCGGAATGAAATATGTTGGAAAAACGGCAGCGTGAATTGAGGCGTCGTATTGGAGAACACATTCTAGATATTCGTAAGATGAAAGATACCCCTGTGGCACGACATGTTGCTGAAGAACATGAGGGAGGACGAACTCAGTAAAATTCCAAGGCATACAATTGGTTAAAGCATCACCCAGAGGTGGCAATGTGGACCGCATACTATTGCAAAAGGAAGCCAGATGGATATTCATGCTCAATACCATGAAACCATTTGGCCTCAATGAAGCTATGTCATACACTCCCTTCATATGATGTTACATGTGTCACACAACACATTGTGTTAGTAGGCTATATGGTACACTAATTACCTATGCTATCTCATATATTCTTTAGGTCATTCTTTGTACTATATTGTAGTGTACATAGTGACCAACTGCTGCCATGCCTATACACTAACTCTATGTGGTCATTTATGGATATCTAGCTTTGACAAGTGTTATCCAGCAACTAGTTCCCCTCCAGTTTATGGCTTATTATGTGAATGATATATAACCAACACCTCATAAGTGTACACCTTCGTTATCATGTGTATTATTTTGTCCTTTGAATATAAATATAGCCGCCGGTTTATATTCCCTATATATTTATTATCATGCGCTTTTAGCGATCCCGCAGTGAACATAGTCAGTCACCGCCCGGTTTAGTCCAGCCAGTGGATACTTACCTATGGACACGGCCGGCCGCGTGACCACTCCCTGTGGGCGGGGCTTCTACCTTCAAAGTGAGGCGCGCGGCGGCCGCTGCGGCCACACTAGTGCCGAGACTCTATACCTGAGTTCCTCCACGTGTTACCTCACGCCGACCCTCTGACCGGAGGTGTTCGGTAAAAGTGTCTCTGCTGCTCCTGATGAAATGTGGTGTTACAACTCACAGAAACGCGTCGAGCATGAGATATAGCATGTAGCTTTAGTGAGGAGGATTGAGACATAGGGTAACCCTGTTATATTCAGGGTAGCTCTATTAAAAGCCGGAGAGATCACTACGATTATTGGGCGGTACATCAACCGTCCGTGATCATGTACGGCTATTGTATATAACACTACCACTAACATCAAGGGGGTGCTACTGAGTATCCTCTTGTTATAGCTAGTTCTTCTTTATCTTAGAGGGAGCTTTTTGCTGGTGGCAAACCACTATCACGATGATACTGATGTGACATAACCCTTGTCACAATCGGAGTATCTGGTAGCCTAGACAACAATCGTATGTGGGTAGTTGTTATACAGATTTTGGCCAGTCTGATGTACTGGCACTTATCTGGTTAACACCAGCAGTATAGTGCACATATCCTGCACACTCTACTATCTGTGTACAGTACACCATTGCACTTTATTGCCAGTCCAGACTACAGCACTTACCTTGTATGTAGACCCTTTTCATATTTTAGTGTAGCAAATCACAATAAAGATTTTTTGTTTTTTGTTCTTAACGTCCCTTCAGATTATTTGTTATTAACTTCCTTTCCTTTGGCAAAATGGGTCAAAAGAAGCACTTGAGAGGCTCAGAAAAGTCAAAAATAGTGAGATATCTTGCAGAGGGATGCAGCACTCTTAAAATTGCAAAGCTTCTGAAGCGTGATCATCGAACAATCAATCGTTTCATTCAAAATAGTCAACAGGGTCGCAAGAAGCGTGTGGAAAAACCAAGGCGCAAAATAACTGCCCATGAACTGAGAAAAGTCAAGCGTGCAGCTGCCAAGATGCCACTTGCCACCAGTTTGGCCATATTTCAGAGCTGCAACATCACTGGAGTGCCCAAAAGCACAAGGTGTGCAATACTCAGAGACATGGCCAAGGTAAGAAAGGCTGAAAGACGACCACCACTGAACAAGACACACAAGCTGAAACGTCAAGACTGGGCCAAGAAATATCTCAAGACTGATTTTTCTAAGGTTTTATGGACTGATGAAATGAGAGTGAGTCTTGATGGGCCAGATGGATGGGCCCGTGGCTGGATTGGTAAAGGGCAGAGAGCTCCAGTCCGACTCAGACGCCAGCAAGGTGTAGGTGGAGTACTGGTTTGGGCTGGTATCATCACAGATGAGCTTGTGGGGCCTTTTCGGGTTGAGGATGGAGTCAAGCTCAACTCCCAGTCCTACTGTCAGTTTCTGGAAGACACCTTCTTCAAGCAGTGGTACAGGAAGAAGTCTGCATCCTTCAAGAAAAACATGATTTTCATGCAGGACAATGCTCCATCACACGCGTCCAAGTACTTCACAGCGTGGCTGGCAAGAAAGGGTATAAAAGAAGAAAATCTAATGACATGGCCTCCTTGTTCACCTGATCTGAACCCCATTGAGAACCTGTGGTCCATCATCAAATGTGAGATTTACAAGGAGGGAAAACAGTACACCTCTCTGAACAGTGTCTGGGAGGCTGTGGTTGCTGCTGCACGCAATGTTGATGGTGAACAGATCAAAACACTGACAGAATCCATGGATGGCAGGCTGTTGAGTGTCCTTGCAAAGAAAGGTGGCTATATTGGTCACTGATTTGTTTTTGTTTTGTTTTTGAATGTCAGAAATGTATATTTGTGAATGTTGAGATGTTATATTGGTTTCACTGGTAAAAATAAATAATTGAAATGGGTATATATTTGTTTTTTGTTAAGTTGCCTTAAGGGGTTAAGAGGGGTTGGCGAGAGGGGTTGGCGTGATGACGTGAAGACGTGAGGTCCGTGTCACGTTCTCCTCCGGGCCTCCTCTCCCCTCCCCTGTTTGCCTTCGGTTTCCAGCTCCAGCTTACCGATGTGTCAGCGCTATCTCAACCCCAGTGCTGGGGTTCGATTCGGCGAGGCTCTTGCCGACCTGTGTTTCGGCCTGTGTTCCCGCCTGCTGCTGGTCTCCTGCCTCCACCCTCCTGCTCCTGCCGGTGTGGTCTCCCACCCTCTGTCTCCTGCTGTCTCCTCCTGCTGTGGGCCGGTGGTTTGGTCCGGTCGTGGCTTGGCTATAGCTGCCGTCTGTTTCCTTTGCCCCCCTCATACTGTCATACTGCCATCTGCTGGCTGCTGGTTGTTGGAACCCCAATCCTCCGGTCGTCTGCAGGACTCCTCTGGACGCTTCCCCCCCCCCTCTGTTTCTCTGGATTCTAGATTCTGGACCCCTTGCTGTATGAAGAACTCCTTGCAAGATTCACTATCTGGACATGTGAGAGCACTGACTGGTGCAGACTTTTTTTTTTTTTTTTTATACAATCTTTATTTCAGTATAGGGATAGTTTTTCCTTCAAAGATAGAGTAAGATAAGCTGCATGTGTATCTACGTAATTAAAGCGGATAGGAGACAAAGGAAATAAAAACAAAGGAAAATAGAGTGGGAGTTGAGAAAGGAGGAAAAAAAAAAAAAAGAGGAAAAAGAAAGAGAAAAGTATATAAAAGTATACACGCCCAAAAAAAAAAAAAAAAAAGCTCAAAAGAAGGGGGAAGGAGGAGGAAAAAAAAAAGAAAAGGGAAAAAAAAAAAAAGTAAGATATGTATTAAAGGAAAGAAAATTAAAAGAATAGAAAGGAGGAGCAAGGGGGGAGATTTAAGGAAAAGGGGGAAGGAAAAAAATAAATAAAATGGCACCTAAACGCCGCTCAATAGACTCTTCTACAATTAGACAAGGAGGAAAATCAATTGAAGTGGGGAAAATTGACCACTATTTGAAATCACCTGGTGTTCAGGAAAAGGGGGCATTTAAAGGGAGACCTATAAAAAAGAATGTTAATATCCCCTCTCCAGATGATCCCTCTGAGGTCGAACGTGTGGATGCAGACATAGAGGATGGCGAGGAGGACTTTTCTAGTCGCTCTAAAGTAGCCCCAGTAGTTATGGAAGAAATTCTATTAACTGTTAAAAACAACGGAATGCTAATGCAAAATATGGGGATGCAGCTGGGGTCAGTACAGAGCTATATATCATTGATCCGGGATGATTTGGCGAAAATCCGAGAGCGGGTCCTTGATATGGAGAAAATAGTCAATCATCTGCAGGTAGATATTACGAAATTATAAGTAAAATCCTCGTCATTGGCCTCTGAAAATGATCGTCTCCAAGCCAAGCTCGTTGACCTAGAAAACAGATCTAGGCGATACAATTTACGAGTGGTTGGATTTCCAGAGGGTATGGAGGGTCAGCAACTAATGGATCAGCTAAAATCCCTGATATTTGAAAATCTGGGTAGTGAACATTTTTCCCCGCTGTTTCAGATGGAGAGGGCCCATCGAGTTCCAGGAGGAAAGATAATACCAGAAAAACCACCACGGTCAATCTTGATTAAATTACTATCTTCTATAGATAGAGACATTATCCTTAAAAGAGCTAGAGAATGTTCACCCATTATATATCAGGGTAATAAACTATCCTTGTTTCCGGACTTTGCACGAGAGACACAAGAAAGAGAAGGAGTTTTTTAAATTAAGAAGCGTTTAGCTTCCAAAGGCATTAAGTACTCTCTCTTATATCCGGCTAAATTGAGAGTGATTTTTGACGGAACTTCCCATTTTTTTGAGAGTCCGGACCAAGTTGTGGACTGGCTGGACCGAGCTGGCATATGACTATTTGTTAATTCTGTCAAGGGGGCTTCGGTTGGGGGACGTCTGGGGAGGAGTAGTGGCCAATGTTGAGAGGTTTACTGGAGGATCCGGGTAGACCACTAGAGGGGGTACTGGGAGGGTTCAAGCATGCCGGGGTGTTTTTTTTTTTTCTCCGCCTATAAGTAATGCCAGTTAAGATTGTATCTTGGAATGTAAGGGGCCTTGGAGAGAGGGTGAAAAGACAAGCAGTTATGGATGCAGTGAGGAGACACCTCAATAATCTGTTTAGTTGAAACCCATCTTACAGATATTACAGTTTCCCGTCTGGGAATGGGTTGGTCTTCTCAGAAATACCACTCAACATTTAATGGCTCTTCAAGAGGAGTTTCGGTTCTGATCCATCGTGCGATTGATTTTAGTTTAATTGATTCTGAAATCGATGGTCAGGGAAGATTTATCTTCCTTTATGGTAGACTTTGTGGTCAGCCGTATATACTCGCTTTTTTATATTCCTCCTCCCTTTTCTATACAACCCCTTAATGCTCTCTTGTCATTCATGGAGCGGAGTCCCGAGGGCCAGATCGTTTTAATGGGAGATTTTAACGCAGTTATGGATCCTTATAGGGCTAGATTATCCATGGATGCTGGGTAGTGAACATTTTTCCCCGCTGTTTCAGATGGAGAGGGCCCATCGAGTTCCAGGAGGAAAGATAATACCAGAAAAACCACCACGGTCAATCTTGATTAAATTACTATCTTCTATAGATAGAGACATTATCCTTAAAAGAGCTAGAGAATGTTCACCCATTATATATCAGGGTAATAAACTATCCTTGTTTCCGGACTTTGCACGAGAGACACAAGAAAAGAGAAGGAGTTTTTTTTAAATTAAGAAGCGTTTAGCTTCCAAAGGCATTAAGTACTCTCTCTTATATCCGGCTAAATTGAGAGTGATTTTTGACGGAACTTCCCATTTTTTTGAGAGTCCGGACCAAGTTGTGGACTGGCTGGACCGAGCTGGCATATGACTATTTGTTAATTCTGTCAAGGGGGCTTCGGTTGGGGGACGTCTGGGGAGGAGTAGTGGCCAATGTTGAGAGGTTTACTGGAGGATCCGGGTAGACCACTAGAGGAGGGTACTGGGAGGGTTCAAGCATGCCGGGGTGTTTTTTTTTTTTCTCCGCCTATAAGTAATGCCAGTTAAGATTGTATCTTGGAATGTAAGGGGCCTTGGAGAGAGGGTGAAAAGACAAGCAGTTATGGATGCAGTGAGGAGACACCTCAATAATCTGTTTAGTTGAAACCCATCTTACAGATATTACAGTTTCCCGTCTGGGAATGGGTTGGTCTTCTCAGAAATACCACTCAACATTTAATGGCTCTTCAAGAGGAGTTTCGGTTCTGATCCATCGTGCGATTGATTTTAGTTTAATTGATTCTGAAATCGATGGTCAGGGAAGATTTATCTTCCTTTATGGTAGACTTTGTGGTCAGCCGTATATACTCGCTTTTTTTTATATTCCTCCTCCCTTTTCTATACAACCCCTTAATGCTCTCTTGTCATTCATGGAACGGAGTCCCGAGGGCCAGATCGTTTTAATGGGAGATTTTAACGCAGTTATGGATCCTTATAGGGCTAGATTATCCATGGATGTAGATCTGGGGAGATATGTGAGGGCCTCCCCTTTATCTTATTTTTGTCAAGAAACGGGTCTGGTGGATATATGGGAGTATTATGGAAAGGGGAAACAGGTATTTTCTTGTGTCAGCAAAGGAGGGAGGGCAATGTCTAGAATTGATCTGGCCCTGACGAATAGTAGTAACTTAAAGAATATAAAAGCGATCCGATATGGGGTCAGAACAGTCTCAGATCATTCCCCTCTCTCAATACATTTAACCACTGGGGAACAGAACGTTAGTTTGAGGTCCTTTTTTAAGCTGAATCCATACTGGCTTACCATCATTGAGAACCAGGATTCCATTAAACAGCTCATTTCCACCTTCTGGGAAATTTATTATCCCTCTGCTAACATCAACTCAGTCTGAGACGCTTTGAAAGCATATATGAGGGGGGTTCTCATGAGTGACATTACGGCAATGAGGAGGGGCTTCAGGAGAAGGGAGGAGGAACTGGTTAAGAGAGCGACCCAGGCAACGGAACAATTTATTGCACAACATACAGAGGGCTATAAGGAGGAGATGCAGAAAGCAAGTCTTGACCTAAAGGAATTCCTTTTTGAAAAAGCTCAGCATAGTTTATTCTTTAAGGGGCAAAAAAATTTTGTGGAATCTGGGCGACTAGGAAGATTACTTACTAGAATTATTGCTCAACAGGAGAACAAAAAAAAGGATATTACTTTAATTTTTGGAGCTGAGGGAGAGTCTGTTTGTAATCCGGAGGGAATTAGAAATATTTTTTTTTATTATTTTTCTCAAGTGTATAGGTCAGTCCAGACTATATCCATTAACTCTATGGATCAATATCTGGATACTGTTTCTCTTCCGGTACTAACAGACTCCCAGAGGACTTTTCTAGATGGGGATGTGACGCTAAAAGAGATTCAGGGGGCACTTAAAATGATAGCAGGTAATTCTGCGCCGGGCCTGGAGGGTCTCCCCTACGAGTTTTATCGAAAATATGGGGTTATTATTTTACCATACCTTGTAGAGGTTTTTACTCAGGCATTGCAGGGAGGTGTTCTCCCCAATTCAATGGCAGAAGCATTGATAGTGTTAATCCCAAAAAAAGATAAAGATCAACGGGAATTGGATTCTTATAGACCAATTTCCTTATTAAATACTGATGTTAAATTACTCTCCAAGGTCCTTGCTAATAGACTATCTAAGGTTATCTCGTCTGTTATTCATCCTGATCAAAATGGATTTATGCCCGGGAGGGGTACACATTATAATTTGCATCGCCTTTTTGCTAACATTCAGTCTCCGGTGGATGGTTCCCGCTCCATCCTGTCTCTTGATGCCACTAAGGCCTTTAACAGGGTGGAGTGGGGGTTTCTTTGGAGAGTGATGGTAAGAATGGGATTTGGCCCAAGATTCATTATGATGATACAGTTGTTATATAAATCCCCTGTGGCTAGGCTGAGGATTAATGATGTGCTGACGGGGAGCTTTCCACTGGAGAGAGGAACCCGTCAGGGATGTCCTCTTTCCCCGCTCCTCTTCAACATTTACATTGAACCTCTGGCGGCTAAGGTTAGACAAGATCCGAGGATGTTGGGGTTTGGAGTTATGGGATCGGAGGACCGAATCTCTCTATATGCTGATGATGTCATGTTCTTTATACAGCAGTCAGAGAACACACTACCTCGGGTGATGGAGATCGTTAATGCTTACAGCGAGGTTTCAGGCCTGGAAGTTAACTAGGCGAAAACTTGTCTCTTGCCGTTGGATGAATTATCTACTGTAAATGGAATCTGTGGTTTGAAGCTCTCTGAGTCAGTGAAGTACCTGGGGATTACGGTGACCGCCAAAGTTCCAGACTATATACAGCTTAACTTGATACCAGTATTGACGAAAATTAGATCAAAAATTAAAGTATGGCAGAAAATTCTGCTTACTAGAGCAGATAGGATTTCTTTAATCAAAATGGTGGTACTTCCCCAGGTGCTTTATGTACTCGGAAACTCCCCCATTTGGATTGAGGACAAATTCTTCAAGATTATAGAAAGAATGATCAACGATCTATTATGGGGGAGAAAATGGGTGATACTGAAAGTGGACTATTTTTCCATGTTGTACGAGCAGGGAGGCCTAAATCTTCCGCATTTTAATGGATATTTTGTTGCCTCACAGCTATGTTTTTTTAATGATTGGAGAAATAGCCCGCTATGTATCAAATTAGTCTGAGAAGCAGGCTTCTCAGACTTCTTTACACTATTGGAGTCCAGCTCCTTATCTAAGAACGCACAAGAATATACCTCCTTTTCTAGTTTGTGTATAAGAGCTTGGAAGGTGATCAGGAAATGGTGTAAAGTTACTGCATCACTGATCTGCACTCCATTCTGGCATAATAAAAGGTTTTATACTCTTTTGAACTTGGAGGCTAGCCAGTACTGGAGGACAAATAATATTCATTATCTCAATCAAGTGGTAAAAAATGGGCAAATCTTGTCTCTTTTGGAGCTCACACAAAAGGAAAATTTGGGTGAGGCATCATGGTACCCATACTTTCAGTTATGTTTTGCACTTTCTTCTATTTCAAACAAGCACTTTTTTAATATAGAAGCTCCACTTTTTCTTCATAAACTATTACAAGAAAGAGGAACACACAGGAAAGTTAAAATTTCACATTGTTATAAACACTTAATTAAATCTTATTTTTTTGAATGTTATTCTCCAGGACAAAAAGCCTGGACCAATACACTTGAAAATTTTGCTCCACTGGTATGGGAAAATATTTTGAAGAATATAACTTATCTTTCACATAACTTTAATCATACTGTAGTGCAGTTTAACATTATTCATAAGATATATATAACTCCGTTATGGCTACAGAAGAGAGGATTCAGGACTTCTTCTAACTGCCTGCGTTGTGACTGCCCTGGTGCTGACCATTTACACATGTTTTGGGATTGTCCTCCAGTGAAGGAGTATTGGCAGCTGGTTCATACAACCTTAATACAAAAACTCCAAATTCAGATTCCTTTTATGCCTGGAGTATGGATCCTGGGTGATTTTTCTGAGATAGTCTGTCAGTCTTATAAACTTCGCTTATTGGTAAAAGTGTCCTTTTTAGCTAGGCTTATTATCTCTAGACTGTGGTTTGCCTCACATTCCCCAGAGCACCGAACATGGATAAATCTAGTTAATAAAGTCAAAAAGTATGAGCAGGTTCTTTATAAACAAAGAGGGTCTAATGTAGAATTCGTTAAGATTTGGAATTGCTGGAATGAATAAAGGAGGAGATTTTTTTTTTTTTTTTTTCCTCTGGGCATGCTTGAGGGGGTGGTTGGGGGGGTAATATTTGTTAATTTTTTTTTGTTTTTATGATACTGTATTTGATATAAAGAAAAAGTAAATAAAGACTTTAAAAAAAAAAAATTTGCCTAATAATTGTGCACAGTAATAGTCACCTGCACACACAGATATCCCCCTAAAATAGCTAAAACTAAAAACAAACTAAAAACTACTTCCAAAAATATTCAGCTTTGATATTAATGAGTTTTTTGGGTTCATTGAGAACATGGTTGTTGTTCAATAATAAAATTAATCCTCAAAAATACAACTTGCCTAATAATTCTGCACTCCCTGTATTTAGTAGCTGCGCAGAACAAACTACAAACATTATAAATGAAAGTACGTGTTATAGATCCAGCTAATGACTTAGGGTACTTTCACACTAGCGTCAAAGTTTTCAGTCTTTGGGTTCCGTCCTCGGGGCTCAATAACGGAAAAAAACTTATCAGTTTTATCCTAATGCATTCTGAATGGAAAGCAATCCGTTCAGTTTGCATCAGTTTGTCTTCAGTTTAGTCCTTTCACGTTTTTTGGACGAAGATAAAAGCACAGCATGTTGTATTTTTATCTCCGTCCAAAAATGCGGAAACATTTGATGGAATGGCGGATCCGCCATTACTTTCCATTGAAATGTATTAAGGGCGGATCCGACATTGACAATTGACGCATTAATGGATCCATTATTCCACTCTGCCCATGTGCAGACCTTTAAAAATTATAAAATAATAAATAACGGATCCGTTTTTACGGATGTCAACGGAAAGACAGATCCGTTATTTCAATACAATTGTCAAGCGGATCTGCAAACGGATCCATTTGCAAATGAAATCCGTTTTCAAACGTTTTAAATGATCCGTCGGCAGTTCCGTTGACGGAACTGCCTTATGGAATCCTTCAACGCAAGTGTGAAAGTACCCTTAGAAGTTTAGTCCTCATTATTTCTGATGGACCAAGGGACTGGGTAACCTAACTTATAGTTATTTTAGATGGACAAATGTTACAGGCAATTATTGGGAACAAACCAAAAGTGCCTGATCATTAGTGGCAATGAAGGCACATTTACATAAGCTAGTCATCTCTGTTATTTGGAGATTGTCTCCATATAGAATCATGGTTTCTGGGCATTTTTTCTACAAACTTATGTCGCCAATAATTGGCCCGTGTAAATTGAACTTTACAGTTCCCCATTCCCTAGATCCCAAGACATATACAGTAAGATATATGGAGCCTAAGGCCTCTTGCACACAAGCCGTATTTTTTGTAGCTCGGGTATGGACCCATTCACTTCTAAGGGGCCGCAAAAGATGTGGACAGCACTCCGTTTGCTGTCCGCATCTGTTCCGTTGCCCAGCAAAAATTACAGATCATGTCCTATTCTTGTCCGTTTTGCGGACAAGAATAGGCATTTCTATAATGGGCCGTCTGTTCCGTTCCACAACTTGCGTAAGGCACACGGACAGCATCAGTGTTTTGCGGCCCACAATTTGTGGACCGCAAAACAAGGCACTCATGTGCAAGAAGCCTAAAAGGTGTGTGAACAGGGGGTTTGGCTCCGCGACCAGAAAAGAGTGCATACGCAGTGGTCAGGTTTAAGAAAATTGCGTTTACTATAGATTAATAAAGGCAGGTTAATGATGAGATAACAGAGATAAAGACAAGCAAAATATTCAGAATAGCATAAAATATTCAAGTCAAATCCTGCAACAATTTTCACCTTTTCTATGTCCGTATTTGGAGTACAAACACTCAATAAGCAATAGTCCCACAAATTGTCCCTAACTGACCCTAACTTCATAATTGGGTGCGCACCCCCCTTATACCAGTGGTCCAAGTGGACCTCTTACAGTTCGTAGAAGTGCATGGTGGGGCCAGATTTCGTCCTTTTCCTTCAGTAAATGCAAGATCCGGAACAATGGAGTCCTCCTCAGCAGGCTGGAAACCAGTTGGATATAATAGAGTTCAACAGCAGATGTCCCGTTGGCACTCTGATCCTCCTGCAGAAAGTATATACTGGGGTGTGATGTAATCAGGTATTTTACAGTTACTGTCCGGTACCTCGCCAGCACTGTGAGTCTCTTACTGTTGGTGGCAATTCACATAGCCCAATGTCAGCTCCACTGAGTAGTTGCTGCACACAGTCCGTTTCAGCATGGCTCCACTAATTGCACTGTTTCTTTATACTCCGTCCGTCTCTAGACCGAAGTTCACACAGAACAAAACCTGTTCTGTATTTTGCCGACATGGCTGCAGCTTCTGCACAAGTCTCGTCACTTCCTCCTTCTCTATGCATCATAGGGGGCGTGTCACTTCAACACTTAACTGCTGCCTTAACCCCTTATGCTGGGCCACCGCGTTTTTACGGCGGCCCAGTATAATCGTTGCACGGGTCCCCCGTGCAGCGAGGAGCGCAGACCCAGCTTTCGCATGAGAGCCGGGGCCCTGCTCTAACAGCCGGGACCGGCAGGAGTGCCGATCCGGGCTGGTTAACCCTTTACATGCCGGACGCAATGGCGCCTGCGCATGTAAAGTGCTGACAGAGGGAGCGGACTCCCTCTGTCACCCATCAGCACCCCGCAAATGCAATCGCGGGGTGCTGATGTGCTGGGAAGTCTTACCTGGCTTCCGGCAGGGCCCCGAGCCTGTCCTCCAGTAATCTCCAGCAGGCTGTGCCTCTCTGGCGCAGCCTGCTGGTCAAAGTTGGAATAGCACTGCTATTAAAATGTAATGCATTATAGATATAATGCATTACATTTTAAAAGCAATCAAAATACTGTATATTATAGTCCCCTTGTGGGACTATTAAGCAGTAAAAAGAATTAGGAAAAAAAACACATTAAATAAAAAAATCCATTAAATAAGAAATATGCATTTTTTTTTCCATTGAAAATATGCTTTTCAATGAAAAAAATTGCAAAAAAAAAAATATCATCAACTATATGTTTGGTATTGCCGCGTCCGTAACGACCGGTTATTCCCTATGGTACACGCCGTAAAAAAAACTATTAAAAAAAAGCCAGAATTTCTAATTTATTCTTAGTTTCCACCGAAAAAAAACGAATAACAGGCGATCAAAAAGCGGCATTTACTCGAAAATGATACCAATGAAAAATATAAGTCGGCTCGCAAAAATAAAGCCCTCGCACAACTCCATAGAAAAAATTAATAAAAAAGTTATGGGTCTTGGGAAGTGGCAATGCAAAATCATTTTTTTGGGTTAAAAAAAAGGGGGTTTTATTGCAAAAAAGTAGTAAAACATAAGAAAAACTATATGTATTTAGTATCACTGTAATCGTACTGATCCATAGAATAAAAATATTATGTTACTTTTACCGAAAAATGAACGCCGTAAAATTTATAATATAAAAACACAGTGGCAGTATTGCTATTTTTTCCCCCATCTCCGTCCCATAAAGAGTTAATAAAAGTTAATCAGAAAGTTATGTGTACCCCAAAATGGCGCCATTTAAAACTACAACTTGTCCCGCAAAAAACAAGCCTTCATACTGCTATATAGACGGAAAAATAAAAAAGTTATAGCTCTTGGAACAAGACCATGAAAAAAGGACGAAAAATGCTTGGTCATAAAGGCCCAAACAGGCTTGGTCACTAAGGGGTTAAAGGGGTTTCAGTAATACAGAAACACATATACATTGAATTTTAAGACAGTTTAAACAGAGTAATGAAACTTGGGGACATTACATGACTGTTTCTTCCAGGTGTGTACCATAACACTAGTTACGAAGGGACTGTTGAAAAGGTAGTGTTTTTGTAGACAGTCAGTGAAAGTGTGCAGTGAGACCACGAGGTGCCAGAGGATCTTGCTTACAATGGCTGGGAAAAGTAGGCCAATGTATAGTCACTGATGCATGTGTCTGTAAACTCTGTATGCAGACGTGAAGTAAGTGACAGAAAGCTTAACTGAATCTCTGTAGTGAGGTTACTAAGTGGGATTTGTATGAGCTTTCATTAAATTTTAAAGTATGTTTGAAGTCATAAGTTTACTTATGCGTTAGACACATTCAACAAAACTCAGTTTTTAATAATTCCTGACGAGTAACTCTTTCCCTGTCAAGTACATCCTGGCAGTAAGGCAATTTTTTAAAGCAATATCATATAATGAATTACCCTTAGAAAAGGGTCTCAGTAAAAGCTGTCACTGCTAACCCGATTTTTAAATGTTGTTACTAGCTGAGATTGTCAGCAATTGTCAACAAGACCTTGCTTGAATCTCTAGCTGTTACAGAGCTCGAGATTAGTGATGAGCGACAGGGGCAATATTCGAACTCGCGATATTTTTCGTGAATATTTGGTAGAATATTCGTCATATATTCGCGAATTCAAGATTATTTTCTTGATTGCGAAAAATCGGCAATGTAATATTTGCATAATGCGCGCAAAATACAGACGTGGGTCACTATAGCTATATTTTTCAAGCTGCTAGAAGTTTCCTGAGACTGGAGAAAATGGTTGGCACAGCAGAACATTACAATAGCTTTATATGCAGATAGAGTGCTCCAATATATTTGCGATTGCAAAATCGGCACTAATGATGTGAATATTTTGGCGCAACACATGCAACTTCACATTTTAACAGGTCTGACTACATATTAGTGATTGGTGCACTAAGTATTGTTGTGAACTTGTGACATCACAGCACTTTGTATGTATGTAGCATACATACAGCACTATGTATGTAGCATGTATGTATAGACAGCAGAACCTATTAGCTACACTATTACTATCTAACCTACACTGACTATCTCCCACTAACTCTCTATAATATATATATATATATATAAAAATGGAAAAAAATGGCGGCACCGAGAGTCCAAAATATATGAAGTGGGTGCTAGGTCAAAGGGTGTGAGTCCTTACCCATAAATACAAAGAAGAAAAATGGACAGCACTCCAGACGAGGTTTCTTGAAAACGGATGTGATTTAATCACCCATGTGAGAAAAAGAGACAACGTTTCAGCTTTACAATCAAGCCTTTTTCAAGTCAATAACATAAGTGTGAGTGCGCTATTTATGCTCAAACAGTAATGAAAGGATACGCCCCATCAGGTGACATCATATCCTGGGCGTGCACAATAATCGTGATTACCATAAATTATACATCAAATACAGATATACGATCAAACAGTGAATATACAGAAAAATCTGGCTGTAATATATACATATGTATATGGTGAAACCATAAATATACAAACGAGTGTATTGTGTGCATGATAAAGTGGAAGACCAAGTGAGATTAAAATTAAGGACCGCCCACAGGGAGATGGGATGGCATGATGATAGGTAAATACAATCCATACGTCACATAGAAAGGTTTGCCCGGTCATTCGATCCTAACCGCATTGCACCGGAAGTGTATGTCACTGCCGGTCATGCGCATTAGACACAAGCTGTGGAGATGGTCATATGAGTAAAGGGCAAAATGACCAATGAGTGGCGCGCGCATATCAAAACACATGAAGGTGACATAAAAGGTTTGCCCGATCATTCGATCATAACCGCATTGCACCGGAAGTATACGTCACTACCGGTCATGCGTATTAGAATTAAACTGTGGGGGTGGCCATCTTAGTAGAGGGCAAGGAGTAGCGCACATGCGCCTATCGAAGCTCATGAAAGTAACGTCCATGTCAGTGTCTGGCAAGCTTGCCAGTGTCCCATATCGGGACCTAAATAATCAAAAAGGGGACCCATTTAACCCAGTGAGGGCTCAACCAGAGGACACCCACCATCAAGGGGATGAAACCCATAGTATAGGCCAGCTCCTAATAACAGTGAGAGAGCGAAAGAACGCCGTCACTGTCCTCAGGAGCGAGCGATGCCACACACTATCGGGTATGGTCCAATCGCGGGATTCTCCGCTGTATTAATTACTGACAGTCACTAGACAGGACAAGCAGATATTGTATATAATAGTTATCATCTAAAGCCACCCCACAGTAATAGTAGAATACAGTGAATGATCAGGGCCGTGCGAAGGATGTAGTCCATCATCATGTCAGTTCCCATCAACTCGTGCGTCCTTTACAAATTCTAAAATAATAAGAAAAAAAGAGAAGCGTTAGTACATTGATTGATGTCGTATCTCATTGATACACCTTATGTTTAAACAATTGGACTAACACAAGGAGAAGAACAGGAATCGTATACCCAGAAGGGACACATGGGGGCAAGCTCACTCATGTTACACCTATCCATATTCTATATTCAATCCATGAGGTTTTAATGAATTCAGAGTGGAAATCCAGTAGTTTTCTCTTCTTTTCAGAAGAGAAACCCTGTCTCCACCACGTCTTGGGGCTGGAACATAGTCAATTATCCAGCATTTCAGATCTCGTTCCAGATGCTTGGATACGGTAAAGTGTCTAGGTACAGGTAAATCCATACGTTTTTGTCGTATGGAGAACCTGTGGTTGTTGAGTCTTGTTTTCAAGTCGGTCGATGTTTCTCCAACATACAACAACTTGCAAGGGCAAGAGAGAACATAAATGACATAATTAGAATCACATGTCAGGTGATATTTGATTTGATAGATCATATTAGTTGTAGGGTGAACCAACTGCTTGGATTTCTGTATATATTTGCAATTGACGCACCGCAGGCACGGAAAACAGCCCTGGCTCCGATGCGTCAAGTATTGTTGTGTTTTTACATTGAGGGGCCCACATCAGCCTTGACCAATTGGTCCCTGAGATTCCTGGATCTACGAAAAGCAAATAGAGGAGGTGCATGAAATTGTGGTATATTGGTGAGTCTGCCAAGAATACCCCAGTGTTTCCTAATAATACGTTTAATCAAATAACTTTGTTCGCCATATGTGGTGATGAACGGAATTCTGACATCACCCTCTTTCTTGTTTTTGGGGGCAAATAAGGTACGTCTATCCAAGGCTAATACCTCATCCCTTTGTAATCGGAGTAACGAGGGGGGATAACCCCTACATGAAATTTTTTTGGCCATATCATTCAACGTTAATTCGCAGACCGACTCGTCAGAGATTATTCTTTTAGCCCTTAGGAATTGCGAATAAGGAAGATGACGCGTTGTATGCTTAGGGTGACTGCTGTCAAATCTAAGAATGGTATTACGATCTGTCGGTTTGACATACAATGTTGAGGTAAGTTTACCATTCTCAAATCGAATTTTGGTATCCAAAAACTGAATCTCGTCCTGAGAGTGTACCAAAGTGAATTGTAAGTCAGCATTGACAGCATTGAGTGTATCCTGAAAGTCCAGCATTTTCATGAGCTTCGATAGGCGCATGTGCGCTACTCCTTGCCCTCTACTAAGATGGCCACCCTCACAGTTTTATTCTAATACGCATGACCGGTAGTGACGTATACTTCCGGTGCAATGCGGTTATGATCGAATGATCGGGCAAACCTTTTTATGTCACCTTCATGTGTTTTGATATGCGCGCGCGCGCCACTCATTGGTCATTTTGCCCTTTACTCATATGACCATCTCCACAGCTTGTGTCTAATGCGCATGACCGGCAGTGACATACACTTCCGGTGCAATGCGGTTAGGATCGAATGACCGGGCAAACCTTTCTATGTGACGTATGGATTGTATTTACCTATCATCATGCCATCCCATCTCCCCTGTGGGCGGTCCTTAATTTTAATCTCACTTGGTCTTCCACTTTATCATGCACACAATACACTCGTTTGTATATTTATGGTTTCACCATATACATATGTATATATTACAGCCAGATTTTTCTGTATATTCACTGTTTGATCGTATATCTGTATTTGATGTATAATTTATGGTAATCACGATTATTGTGCACGCCCAGGATATGATGTCACCTGATGGGGCGTATCCTTTCATTACTGTTTGAGCATAAATAGCGCACTCACACTTATGTTATTGACTTGAAAAAGGCTTGATTGTAAAGCTGAAACGTTGTCTCTTTTTCTCACATGGGTGATTAAATCACATCCGTTTTCAAGAAACCTCGTCTGGAGTGCTGTCCATTTTTCTTCTTTATATATATATATATATATATATATATATATATATATATATATTTACACACACACACACACACACATATACACTAACTAACTACCTATCTAATGTCATGACACAGGAAAGCAGAGAGCACAGCAATAACACTGCTGTCTCTCAGATCTGCAAAATACTGCATACAATGCTGGGGAGGTTCTTATATACTAAAGGCAACTTTCCAATTGGTTGCTAGTAGAGTTGAGCGAACACCTGGATGTTCGGGTTAGAGAAGTTCGGCCGAACTTCACAAAAATGTTCGGGTTTGGGATCCGACCTCGACCCGAACTTGACCCTGAACCTGAACCCCATTGAAGTCAATGGGGACCCGAACTCTTGGGCACTAAAAAGGCTGTAAAATAGCCCAGGAAAGGGCTAGAGGACTGTAAAAGGCAGCAAAATGTAGGTAAATCCCCTGCAAACAAATGTGGATAGGGAAAAGACTTAAAATAAAATAAATAAAAATTAACCAATATCAATTGGCAACTTGGAGGAGGAGGTGGAATAGGAGGTTGGGGTGGCGTCAGATGGGAATGCTATAGGAATTGAAGTTCACATCACAGCCAAGAAGGATTCATGTCTGCCAGCAGTGTCACAGGCCTCACTCACAGACTAAGGCCAATGGCAACCCTACATGGGAGTTGAAGTTGTCATCACAGCCAAGAAGGAATTATGTCTGCCTGCAGGGCCACAGGACTCATTCAAACATTCAGGCCCACGGGACCGACAAAGAGGAGAGTTGAAATCACGCCAAGACAGTATTGATTTCACCCAGCAGTGCCACAGGCCTCATTTACTAATTCAGGAGGACCATTGCACCCGCAAAGAGGAGAGCGGTCCCGTAACAGCAACACAGGCCTTAGGTCAAGCTGCAATGGAACAGGCCATTATCATTTATGTAAGCCCCTGACACCCTAGGAGAGGTCATTTGACAGTAAAAAGAGTTTAATGTCTCCCACCAAGACAGCAAGCAATTAAACAAAATATAGGCCCCTGACACCCAGACAGAATAGGATTTGACAGCAAAAAGAGGATAATGTGACCCACCAAAGCAACATGTGATTATCTGAAATGTAGGCCCCTGGCACCCAGACAGAGGAGAAAGGTCCCATAGCAGCAAAAGAGGCATCATATTATCCACCATTGGAACAGGCCACTTTCAGTAATTTAAGCCGGAGCACCCAGACAGAGGAGAGAGGTCCCATAGCAGAAAATCAGGTTTCATGTCACCCACCAATGGAACAGGCCACTTTCAGTTATTTAGGCCCCAGCACCCAGACATAGGAGAGAGGCCCCATAGCAGAAAATCAGGCTTCATGTCACTAGCCAAAGCAGCAGACGATTAACAGAATTTTAGGCCCCTGACACCCAGACAGAGGAGAGGTCATTTGACAGCAAAAAGAGGTTAATGTCACGCACCAAAGCAGCAGGCGATTAGCTGAAATGTAGGCCCCTGGCACCCAGACAGAGGAGAGATTCATTCAACTTGGTGTTGCCCCCAAAATAATGGTACAATTAAAAAAAAAGGATACAATAAAGAAGTGCCCTGGAGTACAAGAATGTATGGTTGAGGGTGAGGCAGTTATAAATGTCTATTCTGCACAAGGGATGGACAGGTCCTATGGGATCCATGCCTGGTTCATTTTTATGAATGTCAGCTTGTCCACGTTGGCTGCGGACAGGCGGCTGCGTTTGTCTGTAATGACACCCCCTGCCATGCTAAATACACGTGCAGACAATACACTGTCCGCAGGGCAGGCCAGCACCTCCAAGGCATAAAAGGCTAGCTCTGGCCATGTGCACAATTTGGAGACCCAGAAGTTGAATGGGGCCGAACCACGTCACTATGTGGAGGGGTGTGCACATGTACTGTTCCACCATGTTGTTGATACGTTCCGTATCAGCTAGTGGTGCAGTTAGCTTTGGCGCGGTCACAAAACTTTTCCACATCTCAGCCATGCTAACCCTGCCTTCAGAGGAGATGGTCGTGACACAGCTGCATTGGCGACCTCTTGCTCCTCCTCTGCCTTCGCTTTGTGCTGCCACTTGTCCCCCAATGTCAGTTGGGAATGCTCTTCGGAGCGCATCTACCAGCGTGCACTTGTACTCGGGCATTTTCCTATCACGCTCCAGTGCGGGAATTAAGGTGGGCACGTGGTCTTTGAACTGGGGATCCAGAAGGGTGGCCACCCAGTAGTCAGCACACGTTAAAATGTGGGCAACTCTGCTGTCATTGCGCAGGCACTGCAGCATGTAGTCGCTCATGTGTGCCAGGCTGCCCAGAGGTAAGGACAAGCTGTCCTCTGTGGGAGGTGTATCGTCATCGTCCTTCGTTTTCCCACATCCACGCACCAGTGATGGGACTGAGCTGCGTTGGGTGCCACCCTGGTGTGAATATGCTTCATCCTCATCCACCTCATCCCTGTCCTCCTTATGCTCCAGTAGTGGACCCTGGCTGGCCAAATTTGTACCTGGCATCTGCTGTTGCAAAAAACCTCCCTCTGAGCCACTTCTAACAGACTGGCCTGAAAGTGTTAGAAATGACCCCTCTTCCTTCTCCTTCTCCTCCTCCTGGGCCACATCCTCTTCCATCATTGCCCCAAGTGTTTTCTCAAGGAGACATAGAAGTGGTATTGTAACGCTGATAACGGCGTCATCGCCACTGGCCATGTTGGTGGAGTACTCGAAACAGCACAACAGGGCACAAGGGTCTCGCATGGAGGCCCAGTCATTGGTGGTGAATTGGTGCTGTTCCGCAGTGCAACTCACCCGTGTTTGCTGCAGCAGAAACTCCACTATGGCCTGCTGCTGCTCGCACAGTCTCTTCAGCATGTACAAGGTGGAGTTCCACCTGGTGGGTAGGTCGTAGGGGTGGGCGATATGGCCTAAAATCTATATTGCGATATAATTTGAAGCATGTGCGATATGCGATATATATTGCGATATATTATTTTCTTCTGTATGTATACAAAAAATGCAAATTAATGAACTTTGCAAGAAATTTTTAATATGTGTATTGTGTAACACATCTTTTTCCAAACAATGTAAAGATGAAGTGTTAGTAAAACACAAATTTCTTGAATATAAAGTGCAAAATGTAAAATAATAAACATTACATTTCTTCCTCCTGTCCTGATTACTTATGCTCCCCTCCATTCACATCCCTGTTTCTCCTTTCTGGCTCGGTTGAGGAGCAGGAGAACGGAAAGGACGGATTCTGCAGATAACTGAGTACTAACTGAGCGTAACGGAGCCTAAAGACCCCATAGACTATAATGGGGTCTGTTTCGTGTCCGCTCAGAACATGATTTTTAAGCGGAGACTAAAGTAGTGCATGCAGGACTTTCGTCTCCGCTAAAAAATCATGTTCTGAGCGGACACGGAACGGACCTCATTATAGTCTATGGGGTCTTTAGACTCTGTTACGCTCAGTTAGTACTCAGTTATCTGCAGAATCCATCCTTTCCGTTCTGCTCCTTAACGGAGCCGGAGAACGGAAAGGAGAAACGGTGATGTGTGAATGAGCCCTTACTTATATTGCACAAAAATAAAAAGCTGCACATATTTGAACTAAAAAGCCTTCAAGTTCAACAGGTTTCTTAACTGTAAACGGGAACCTGACACCTGTCATCAACTTTACTGTCCACAGTCTCGGGCTTCAGTGCAGATCGGTGGCATGTTACTATATTGCCACTGGTGCTGAATGTCCTTTCTGAAGGGGCACTTGTGGCAGGAATGCAAAGATATTTCTTGGCTAGACTTGCCACCCTGGAGAAATTAGCCTGGTGCAGCCTCCACCACTCCAGTGGGTCAGCTTCTCCTTCTACATCCAGTGCATGCAGGTAACTCTTAAGCTCAATTTCAATCGCTTCTCTGTCAGTGAGGGCAGCTGGGCCAAGCTGAGCAGATGCATTTTTTAAAAAGCTGCCCAGACTTCGTTTACTCCTCTTGGGTTCTCTCTGGGCTTCTCCAGCAGCTCCTGTGCGTGTGTGTGATGGTGGTGACTCTGTGGCAGACACAGCTTGCGTCTCTAGCAGTGCCTGAATTTCTGCTGCTGCCTTTGTGAAGATGAACTCTCTTCGGTCATCTGCTATATATGATGATCTGAAGCGTGGGTCGACCAAGGAGGCCATATCCAGGAGGTCATCAGTTGCAACGTCTGAGTACTTCTCATTTAAATACTTGAGGATGGCTGTCTTCATGTCCTTCGTCAGTTCTGTGTCAATGTCATCATCAGCTAGAGGAAGAACTGTGTTGTTTAGAAGGTGGAGCACAGGTTTGACAGTCGACACACTCACATACTCTTCTCCAGACAGAGCATCTGTGAACTCCAACAGGGGACTGAGGGTCTTGTTCATAGATTCTAACACATCAATGTCCTGCCAAGTTGGTACCAGGTGCCTGGTTTTCCTGTCTGCTTTCAGGACCTGTGATATGGCCTTCTCTTGTTCAAGCAGCCTCTGAATCATCTGTTGTCGAGACCCCCATCTTGTTGGTGTTTCAGTGACGAGGCGGTGAGGAGGCAGGTTTAGCTCAGCCTGGGCATTAGCCATTTCTCTCTTCCTTTTCCAGGTGTAAGAAAAGGCACTCACTATTTTCTTGCATTTGCCAATTGCATGATCCACACGGGCGTCTTTCACACTTCTCTCTAAGTACAAAATTGGAAGATATCATTAGCACATCAACCCCTGCATAATGTAACTAGTCTAGGACTTAAAGAAACATCTACCTACCTATGGCGAGGTGGAGCCTGTGACCAAAGCACTGCAGTCTTGTCCAGCCGTTAATTTCCACTGCTTTTACAATATTTGCGCCATTGTTATGCATGGTGGTTATGCAGACTTGTAACTCTTCTTTAAGTCCCCATGACTCGAGCGCTTCCTTCAATCCCTGAGATATCAGTTCACCCGTATGATCCTCGGGAAAATAAGATGTCTGTAGGCATTTGCTGCACAACTTCCACTCATCATTGATGAAGTGAACTGTGAGACTAATGTAAGGCTCCATTGTGCGACTTGACCACAAGTCCGTAGTAGTTGCATAGTATTTTATGCTCCGGAGTTCGTTCTTTACTTGCTCGCGGACTTTGTCATACAGTTTGGGCACTTCAGTTTGGCTAAAGTATTTGCGGCTAGGTACCTCATAACGTGGATCGAGTGTCTTAATCATGTTCTGAAAGCCGCTTTTCTCCACTGTAAGAAACGGCACCATGTCCTTACACAGGTACAGGGTAATGGCATTTGTAATATCAAACCACCGCCGTTTTTTTTTGTCATACGGAGTGCCTTTAGAAAATGCTTTCACAATATCGGTCTGCTGGTGTGTAGGGGCAGGGGCACCTTTTTTCTTTCCACTTGACTGACTGGCCATTTGTGGAGGAGGGCGCAGTTTTTGGCTATCTTCGTATTCCAAAACGTGCTTCATTTTGAGGTGATGAAACAAATTGGTTGTATTCCCTCTCTTCGCTATTATTGTCGCCCGGCATAGTTTGCAGATTATATTTTTCTGCTCCACATCAGACTCCTTAAACCCAAACCAGGTCCATATAACCGACGTCGCACCGGTCTTCTTTATGAGCACCTCCTCCTCTTCCTCCCCACATGTAAGCTACTCCATGAAGTTGACCAAAACAGGCACAGCTTGATCTTGATGACATATAGGGCGCCTGCAGGAAACGATTATTTTAGCAATCGAGTACTCTTCTCTAATAAGACAAACCTTCTCTTAAACTATTACTAACGTATTGCTAATTGCTTTTTTAAAACAATATTTTTATGTGGTATAGAAAATCATCAGCCCCATGCCATTTGCCATCAGTCAGCGTCAGACCCATGGCATTTGCCATCATCAGACATGTCCCCCAGAGTCAGTGCCATCAGCCCCATGGTATTTGCCATCATCTATCAGACTGTGTGATGATGGCAAATGCCATATGGGGCTAATCTGATGGCACTGGCTCACTGCTGGGGGACACATGTCTGATGATGGTAAATGCCACATGGCGCTGATCTGATGGCACTGGCTCACTGCTGGGGCACACAGTGAGCCAGTGCCATCAGATCAGCCCCATGTGGCATTTGCTATCATCAGACATGTGTCCCCCAGCAGTGAGCCAGTGCCATCAGATCACCCCCATGTGGCATTTACCATCATCAGACATGTGTCCCCCAGCAGTGAGCCAGTGTGCCATCAGATCAGCGGCAGCGCCATGTGGCATTTGCCATCATCAGACTTCATGTGGCTCAACCGGCTATACATTCAGACAGAGAGCCTGGTCTCAGATGGTCAGCCCCCATGGCCATCCTTTCCTTATCCACTCCCCCAACCCCCCCCTCGATCCTCCAGCATCCCCCTCTCCAACCCCGATCCTCCAGCAAGAGTCCCAGTCCCCCTACAAGAGTCCAAGAGTCGCTGTTATTAAACTTACCTTTCCTGCAGGGTGCTCGGCAGCGGCTGGCTAATGGAGTCCGCAGGTGTCGCGTCTTATTCCAGCACTGTGCGGGACCTGACTGACATCACATACAGCGTCAGCAAAGCGTGCTGACGCTGTGTGCACGCCAGGCCCTGGCGCGGTGCGGAGTCGGGAGGCCAAGGAGGCCAGAAGCTTCTGCCCCATCATTTAGTGGTCATATCGCAGTCCGGCGATATAGGCGATATGGCGAAAATCCATATCGTGGCACAAATTTATATCGCATATCGCCTATATCGCCCACCCCTAGTACGTCTCATATGAGGCGGTGAGTGGGAAGGCCGAAGTTACGTTGTAGCGCAGATAGGCGAGCAGCGATAGGATGAGAACTCTGGAAGCGCGCACAGACGGTCCGCACTTTATGCAGCAGCTCTGACATGTCGGGGTAGTTGTGAATGAATTTCTGCACCACCAAATTCAGCACATGCGCTAGTCAAGGGATGTGCGTCAAACCGGCAACAAGATTTCGCCCATTATCGCACACCACCAGGCCGGGCTTGAGGCCCACCGGCAGCAACCACTGGTCGGTCTGTTGTTCAATACCTCGCCACAACTCCTGCGTGGTGTGGGGCCTGTCCCCCAAAAATATGAGTTTCAGAATGGCCTGCTGACGTTTACCCCAGGCTGTGCTGAAGTTGGTGGTGAAGGTGTGTGGCTGACTGGATGAGCTGGTGGAAGCAGAGGAGGAGGAAGCCGAGTAGGAGGAGGAGGCTACAGGAGGCAAAGAATGATGCCCTGCGATCCTTGGCGGCAGAAGGACGTGCGCCAAGGAACTCTCCGCCTGGGGTCCAGCTGCCACTACATTTACCCAGTGTGCAGTTAGGGAGATATAGCGTCCCTGGCCATGCTTACTGGTCCAAGTATCTGTGGTTAGGTGGACCTTGCCACAGATGGCGTTGCGCAGTGCACACTTGATTTTATCCGATACTTGGTTGTGCAGGGAAGGCACGGCTGTCTTGGAGAAGTAGTGGCGGCTGGGAACGACATACTGTGGGACAGCCACCGCCATCAGCTGTCCGTGTCCACCAGCCTAAATTACAGCATTTCAAAGGCCAGTAGTTTAGAAATGCTGGCATTTAGGGCCAGGGATCGAGGGTGGCTAGGTGGGAATTTACGCTTTCTCTCCAAGGTTTGTGAGATGGAGAGCTGAACGCTGGCATGTGACATGGTGGAGATGCTTCGTGACGGAGGTGTTGGTGGCACATCCTCTCTTCGCTGGGTGGCAGGTGCTAACGGTTCTCCAGAGAAAGAGGCTGAGGCAGCAGCAGAAGAGGGAGCAGGAGGGGCCTGAGCCCTTTCTTGGTTTTGAAGGTGCTTACTCCACTGCAGCCAATGTCTCGCATGTAGATGCCTGGTCATGCAGTGTCGGGAATCGAACCTGTGACCAGTCATGTCCCAGGCGGTAGCTCTAGCCACTAGACTACCAGCCCTTCTGGACTTTTCCTCCTGCTGAACTCTTTGATCTATCTTGCTCCAGCCTACTCTTGTTCATCAGTCTTGATTCCGTGCACCTGTTACTTCCCCTTTATAAGCCCAGCCTCTAGCACCAGACCTCTGCTGGTTATTGTGCCTCCAAGCCTGTAGCAAGCTTCCTCTCTGCTCCTCCACGACTACTGTTGTTTACCTTTGTTGCCGACCCGGACCGTTTGACCTCGCTGAACTGCCGCCTGCATTGACCCTTTGCCTTCCACCGACCACGCCTCTGTCTATTCCTGCTGTTACCTCGCTGCCATCTCTACTGCCGACCCGGACTGATCGACCACGCTACCTGCCTCCTGCTTCTGTGGGTCTTTGCCACTGGACTCCAACCACCAGCCGGCTGTCCTCTGACTCAGGTGAGCCAAGAACCGTTACATGCAGGTTGTACTAAGGTTCAGAACGTTAATGCCTCGCTTCAGGCTCTGATGGCACAGCATGAAAACCATTTGGGTCTTGTCGCCAGCACATTGTGTGAAGAAGTGCCATGCCAGGGAACTCCTTGAAGCTGCCTTTGGTGTGCTCGGTCCCTGGTGGCGGTGGCCAGTAGCAGGCAGACTCTCTTGGTGATGGCTGTTCTGTTTTTGCACCCAGATTACTCCTTTGCTACGCTGTTGGCTCGTCTCACTACTGCCTCTTCCTCTGAACTCTGAAAGTCAGTGGCACGACCTTCATTCCATGTGGGGTCTAGGACCTCATCGTCCCCTTCACAGTCTTCCTTCCTGACCACCTGTTCGGTCTGCACACTGCAGAAAGACACAGCAGTTGGCACCTGTGTTTTGTCATCATCAGAGACGTGCTGACTCTGCTGAGGTGGAATTCCCATGTCCTCATCAGGAAACATAAGTGATTGTGCGTCAGTGCATTCTATGTGTTGCACCGCTGGGGAAGGGCTAGGTGGATGCCCTTGGGAAACCCTGCCAGCAGATTCTTTAGACAGCATAAGAGACTGCTGCATAACTTGACAGGACAGGTTGACTGATATGCATGGGGGTTATGTGACAGACTGATGGGCTTGGTTTTCAGGCGTCACCTGTGCGCTTTCTGCAGAACACTGGGTGGGAGATAATGTGAACCTGCTGGATCCACTGTCGGCCACCCAATCGACTAGCGCCTGTACTTGCTCAGGCCTTACCATCCTTAGAACGGCATTAGGCCTGACAAAATATCGCTGTAGATTCTGGCGGCTACTGGGACCTAAGGAAGTTGGTTCACTAGGACGTGTAGCTGTGGCAGAATGGCCACGTCCTCTCCCAACCAGAGAGTCCACTAACACCACCACGACGATGTCCGCTTCCCTTATTAGATGTTTTGCTCATTGTTACCGTTCACCGCAATAAGGAAAATAGTAGCTGAGGCATCAGAATAGTAGCTGAGGCAGGTAGCCAGAAGAAACGGTCTCTTTTGTCAAAGTGTTGGTGTGGCACCATGGATGATCTAGTCTGATGCATCAGGCATTGGGATGTTTAGGATGTCTTGCAGATGGGTGGAAGATGGCAGGAACCGCTCGACAACCAGATTGAACACGTGTGCCATGCAGGGAGCATGTCTCAGCCCTCCACACGTTGGCGCTGCCGCGCACTTTGGCAGACACTAACAGGCTCAAGGACTGGCCCACCTTCTATTTTACATACGTGTGTAGGGCTGGTACTGCCTTTTTGGCAAAGAAATGATGGCTTGGGACTCTCCACCTCAGCTCGGCACAAGTCATCAGTCCTCTGAAACATGCAGAGTCCAACACTGGGAAAGGGAGGGACTGCAGCACCAGCAACTTGGCCAGGAGCACATTCAGCTTCTGCATCGTTGGATGAGTGTACACATACTGTTGTCTCTTGGCAATCGCTTTGGTGATCGATTGCTAACGAAATGACTGACGAGTAGTGTTGAGCGAACAGTTCGAGCATAGTTCGGGTCCGTACCGAATTTTGGGGTGTTCGTGACACGGACCCGAACCCGAACTTTTTCGTAAAAGTTCGGGTTCGGGTTCGTCGTTCGGCATGTATTTTGGCGCATTTTGAAAGGCTGCAAAGCAGCCAATCAACATGCATCATACTACTTGCCCTAAGGTGCCATCGCAGCCATGCCTACTATTGGCAAGGCTGTGATTGGCCAAGTGCAGCATGTGACTCAGCCTCTTTATAAGCTTGTGCGCACGTCGGGACGTGCTCACTCCCGATGTGAATAGAACAGGGATAGAGCGCAGCTGATGCTAGGGCGAGAATAGGCAGGGATAATTGAATAACTGGAAGCAAATTTCTCTCCTCCACCTGTGATTCATCTGAACAACTGCAGCTGAGCTGCTTTTTTGATAGGGATTGGCTATTTTTAGAGTGGCCAGAGTGATTTTTCCATCCACATGTACCTGGGCTGACCGCCGGCCGCCATTTTGCGACTTGTAGTGCTGCAGCAGAAGCTGCCACAGTGTGCATTCCAAAGCTCCAAACAAGTCAGACATCTACACCTGGGATTCAGACCAATAGCGATTTAGCAGCACAGTCCAAGGCTATTTTTTTAAAGGTTGTGCAGACCATTTTGTGGCACATGTTACTGGGCTGATAGGCGGCGGCCATCTTGGGACTAGTGCTGCAGCACAATCTCTCCCAACGTCCATTAATCACTTGTAATAGTGGTCTGTGCCATAGAAATCCTACATCAGGGACTTGGGTGTGCTTGTGTCACCCCTACTAATACCAGTCCACCTGTAATCCATACAGTGAAAAGCCATAAAGTATTCCAGTGAGGGAATTTTTATTCATTTAAAAAGGCCAAGTTAGTTTATCTGGCGTTCAATATACTAGATACAGTTAGGCCTGCGTTTCATACATCTGGAATTAGCAAACTAATCTCCCAGGTTGGGAAAATATATATGTACCCATACTAGAATCTGTCAAAGAAAGCGGTACTCACATATAACAGTCATTCCATCTGTAATCCATACAGTCAAAAGACTGAAAGTATTCCAGTGAGGGAATTTTTTTATTTAAAAAGGCCAAGTTAGTTTATCTGGCGTTCAATATACTAGATACAGTTAGGCCTGCGTTTCATACATCTGGAATTAGCAAACTAATCTCCCAGGTTGGGAAAATATATATGTACCCATACTAGAATCTGTCAAAGAAAGCGGTACTCACATATAACAGTCATTCCATCTGTAATCCATACAGTCAAAAGACTGAAAGTATTCCAGTGAGGGAATTTTTTTATTTAAAAAAGGCCAAGTTAGTTTATCTGGCGTTCAATATACTAGATACAGTTGGGCCTGCGTTTCATACATCTGGAATTAGCAAACTAATCTCCCAGGTTGGGAAAATATATATGTACCCATACTAGAATCTGTCAAAGAAAGCGGTACTCACATATAACAGTCATTCCATCTGTAATCCATACAGTCAAAAGACTGAAAGTATTCCAGTGAGGGAATTTTTTTATTTAAAAAGGCCAAGTTAGTTTATCTGGCGTTCAATATACTAGATACAGTTAGGCCTGCGTTTCATACATCTGGAATTAGCAAACTAATCTCCCAGGTTGGGAAAATATATATGTACCCATACTAGAATCTGTCAAAGAAAGCGGTACTCACATATAACAGTCATTCCATCTGTAATCCATACAGTCAAAAGACTGAAAGTATTCCAGTGAGGGAATTTTTTTATTTAAAAAGGCCAAGTTAGTTTATCTGGCGTTCAATATACTAGATACAGTTAGGCCTGCGTTTCATACATCTGGAATTAGCAAACTAATCTCCCAGGTTGGGAAAATATATATGTACCCATACTAGAATCTGTCAAAGAAAGCGGTACTCACATATAACAGTCATTCCATCTGTAATCCATACAGTCAAAAGACTGAAAGTATTCCAGTGAGGGAATTTTTTATTTAAAAAAGGCCAAGTTAGTTTATCTGGCGTTCAATATACTAGATACAGTTAGGCCTGCGTTTCATACATCTGGAATTAGCAAACTAATCTCCCAGGTTGGGAAAATATATATGTACCCATACTAGAATCTGTCAAAGAAAGCGGTACTCACATATAACAGTCATTCCATCTGTAATCCATACAGTCAAAAGACTGAAAGTATTCCAGTGAGGGAATTTTTTTATTTAAAAAGGCCAAGTTAGTTTATCTGGCGTTCAATATACTAGATACAGTTAGGCCTGCGTTTCATACATCTGGAATTAGCAAACTAATCTCCCAGGTTGGGAAAATATATATGTACCCATACTAGAATCTGTCAAAGAAAGCGGTACTCACATATAACAGTCATTCCATCTGTAATCCATACAGTCAAAAGACTGAAAGTATTCCAGTGAGGGAATTTTTTTATTTAAAAAGGCCAAGTTAGTTTATCTGGCGTTCAATATACTAGATACAGTTAGGCCTGCGTTTCATACATCTGGAATTAGCAAACTAATCTCCCAGGTTGGGAAAATATATATGTACCCATACTAGAATCTGTCAAAGAAAGCGGTACTCACATATAACAGTCATTCCATCTGTAATCCATACAGTCAAAAGACTGAAAGTATTCCAGTGAGGGAATTTTTTTATTTAAAAAGGCCAAGTTAGTTTATCTGGCGTTCAATATACTAGATACAGTTAGGCCTGCGTTTCATACATCTGGAATTAGCAAACTAATCTCCCAGGTTGGGAAAATATATATGTACCCATACTAGAATCTGTCAAAGAAAGCGGTACTCACATATAACAGTCATTCCATCTGTAATCCATACAGTCAAAAGACTGAAAGTATTCCAGTGAGGGAATTTTTTTATTTAAAAAGGCCAAGTTAGTTTATCTGGCGTTCAATATACTAGATACAGTTAGGCCTGCGTTTCATACATCTGGAATTAGCAAACTAATCTCCCAGGTTGGGAAAATATATATGTACCCATACTAGAATCTGTCAAAGAAAGCGGTACTCACATATAACAGTCATTCCATCTGTAATCCATACAGTCAAAAGACTGAAAGTATTCCAGTGAGGGAATTTTTTTATTTAAAAAAGGCCAAGTTAGTTTATCTGGCGTTCAATATACTAGATACAGTTAGGCCTGCGTTTCATACATCTGGAATTAGCAAACTAATCTCCCAGGTTGGGAAAATATATATGTACCCATACTAGAATCTGTCAAAGAAAGCGGTACTCACATATAACAGTCATTCCATCTGTAATCCATACAGTCAAAAGACTGAAAGTATTCCAGTGAGGAATTTTTTTATTTAAAAAAGGCCAAGTTAGTTTATCTGGCGTTCAATATACTAGATACAGTTAGGCCTGCGTTTCATACATCTGGAATTAGCAAACTAATCTCCCAGGTTGGGAAAATATATATGTACCCATACTAGAATCTGTCAAAGAAAGCGGTACTCACATATAACAGTCATTCCATCTGTAATCCATACAGTCAAAAGACTGAAAGTATTCCAGTGAGGGAATTTTTTATTTAAAAAGGCCAAGTTAGTTTATCTGGCGTTCAATATACTAGATACAGTTAGGCCTGCGTTTCATACATCTGGAATTAGCAAACTAATCTCCCAGGTTGGGAAAATATATATGTACCCATACTAGAATCTGTCAAAGAAAGCGGTACTCACATATAACAGTCATTCCATCTGTAATCCATACAGTCAAAAGACTGAAAGTATTCCAGTGAGGGAATTTTTTATTTAAAAAGGCCAAGTTAGTTTATCTGGCGTTCAATATACTAGATACAGTTAGGCCTGCGTTTCATACATCTGGAATTAGCAAACTAATCTCCCAGGTTGGGAAAATATATATGTACCCATACTAGAATCTGTCAAAGAAAGCGGTACTCACATATAACAGTCATTCCATCTGTAATCCATACAGTCAAAAGACTGAAAGTATTCCAGTGAGGGAATTTTTTTATTTAAAAAGGCCAAGTTAGTTTATCTGGCGTTCAATATACTAGATACAGTTAGGCCTGCGTTTCATACATCTGGAATTAGCAAACTAATCTCCCAGGTTGGGAAAATATATATGTACCCATACTAGAATCTGTCAAAGAAAGCGGTACTCACATATAACAGTCATTCCATCTGTAATCCATACAGTCAAAAGACTGAAAGTATTCCAGTGAGGGAATTTTTTTATTTAAAAAAGGCCAAGTTAGTTTATCTGGCGTTCAATATACTAGATACAGTTAGGCCTGCGTTTCATACATCTGGAATTAGCAAACTAATCTCCCAGGTTGGGAAAATATATATGTACCCATACTAGAATCTGTCAAAGAAAGCGGTACTCACATATAACAGTCATTCCATCTGTAATCCATACAGTCAAAAGACTGAAAGTATTCCAGTGAGGGAATTTTTTTATTTAAAAAGGCCAAGTTAGTTTATCTGGCGTTCAATATACTAGATACAGTTAGGCCTGCGTTTCATACATCTGGAATTAGCAAACTAATCTCCCAGGTTGGGAAAATATATATGTACCCATACTAGAATCTGTCAAAGAAAGCGGTACTCACATATAACAGTCATTCCATCTGTAATCCATACAGTCAAAAGACTGAAAGTATTCCAGTGAGGGAATTTTGCTTATAAAAAATAATATATTTCATTGTGGTGCGAGTTGAATCGCAACAATGAAGAAAAATACTATTAAGGGACGAGGACGCGGTCGTGGTGGTGTCCGTGGAGCCTCTGTTGCTGGTAGAGGACGTGGCCGTTCGGCCCCAGGCGCACACAGTAGGGAACCAACTCCCTCAACTAGCCGGCAGAATGTACCGCAATATCTCGTGGGGCCCAATGCCGCTCTTAGGATGGTAAGGCCTGAGCAGGTACAGGCATTAATCGATTGGGTGGCCGACAGTGCTTCCAGCACGTTCACCACATTGTCTTCCACCCAGTCTTCTGCGGAAGCGCACAGGTGGCACCTGAAAACCAAGCCCATCAGTCTGTCACATCACCCCCAAGCATATCAGGGAAACGGTCTGAGCCACAAGTTATGCAGCAGTCTCTTCTTCTGTTTGAAGACTCTGCTTCCAGGGTTTCCCAGGGGCGTCCACCTAGCCCTTCCCCAGTGGAGGAAGACATACCATGCACTGACGCACAACCACTTATGTCTCCAGATGAAGAGGACATGGGAATACCACCACAGCAGAGTCACCGACTCTCTGATGATGACGAAACACAGGTGCCCACTGCCGCGTCTTTTTGCAGTGTGCAGACTGAACAGGAGGAGGTCAGGGAGGGAGACTGGGTGGAAGACGATGCAGAGGACGATGAGGTCTTAGACCCCACATGGACTGAAGGTCGTGGCGATGACTTTCACAGTTCAGAGGAAGAGGTAGTGGTGAGACCGAGACAACAGCGAAGCCAAAGAGGGAGCAGGGGGCCAAAGCAGACGAGCCGCCGCCCCCAGAGTTCGCCTGCTACTGGACATCGCCAACAGGGACCCAGCCCCACAAAGGCAGCTTCAAAGAGTTCCCTGGCATGGCACTT
Organism: Bufotes viridis; assembly: GCA_033119425.1. Taxonomy (NCBI): domain Eukaryota; kingdom Metazoa; phylum Chordata; class Amphibia; order Anura; family Bufonidae; genus Bufotes; species Bufotes viridis. The sequence goes on from CM065590.1 coordinate 361,020,208, forward strand.
CTTTAAACAATGTCCTACCGACAAGACCCGAGTGACTTGCACGCTCTGCCATCAGAGCCTGAGGCGAGGCATTAACGTTCTGAACCTCAGCACAACCTGCATGACCAGGCATCTACATGCAAAGCATGAACTGCAGTGGGGTACACACCTTAAAAACCAGGCACTCGCTGAGGCTCCCCCTGCTCCCTCTACCGCTGCTGCCTCGGCTTCCGCCTCGAGAGGAATGTTGCCACCTGCCGAGCAGCAAACAGAGGATGTGCCACCGACACCACCACCACCGCCACCGTCAACTAGCGTCTCCACTATATCACACAGCAGCGTTCAGCTCTCAATATCTCAAACCTTAGAGAGGAAGCGCAAATTCCCCGAGTCACCCTCGAGCCCTTGGCCTGAACGCCAGCATTTCTAAACTGCTGGCCTTTGAAATGCTGTCATTCCGGCTGGTGGACACAGACAGCTTCAAACAGCTGATGGCCATGGCTGTCCCGCAGTATGTGGTTCCCAGCCGCCACTACTTCTCCAAGACAGCCGTGCCTTCCCTGCACATGCAAGTGTCCGATAAAATCAAGTGTGCACTGCGCAACGCCATTTGTGGCAAGGTCCACCTAACCACAGATACGTGGACCAGTAAGCACGGCCAGGGACGCTATATCTCACTAACTGCACACTGGGTGAATGTAGTGGCGGCTGGGCCCCGGCGGACAGTTCCTTGGCGCACGTCCTTCCGCCCCCTAGGATCGCAGGGCATCATTCTCTGCCTCCTGTAGCCTCCTCCTCCTACTCGGCTTCCTCCTCCACTGCTTCCACCAGCTCATCCGGTCAGCCACACACCTTCACCACCAACTTCAGCACAGCCCGGGGTAAACGTCAGCAGGCCATTCTGAAACTCATATGTTTGGGGGACAGGCCCCACAGCGCAAAGGAGTTGTGGCGGGGTATTGAACAACAGACCGACGAGTGGTTTCTGCCGGTGGGCCTCAAGCCAGGCCTGGTGGTATGCGATAATGGGCGAAATCTCGTGGCAGCTCTGGGACTAGCCGGTTTGACGCACATCCCTTGCCTGGCGCATGTGCTGAACTTGGTGGTGCAGAGGTTCATTCACCACTACCCCAACATGTCAGAGCTGCTGCATAAAGTGCGGGCCGTCTGTGCGCGCTTCCGCCGTTCACATCCTGCCGCTGCTCGCCTGTCTGCGCTACAGCGGAACTTCGGCCTTCCAGCTCACCGCCTCATATGCGACGTGCCCACCCGGTGGAACTCCACCTTGCACATGCTGGAGAGACTGTGCGAGCAGCAGCAGGCCATAGTGGAGTTTCAGCTGCAGCACGCTCGCGTCAGTCGTACTGCCGAACAGCACCACTTCACCACCAATGATTGGGCCTCCATGCGAGACCTGTGTGCCCTGCTGCGCTGTTTCGAGTACTCCACCAACATGGCCAGTGGCGATGACACTGTTATCAGCGTTACAATACCACTTCTATGTCTCCTTGAGAAAACACTTAGGGCAATGATGTTAAGGAGGTGGCCCAGGTGGAGGAGGAGGAGGAGGATGAGGGCTCGTTTCTAACACTTTCGGGCCAGTCTGTTCGAAGTGGCTCAGAGGGAGGTTTGTTTAAGCAGCAGAGGACAGGTTCACAAGTCGCCAGCCAAGGCACTGTACTGGAGGACGAGGAGGATGAGGAGGAGGAGGTGGAGGGGGACGAGGATGAAGCAAGTTCACAGCGGGGTGGCAGCCCAGGCCCATCACTGGTGCGTGGCTGGGGGATACGGTGGACGATGACGATACGCCTCCCACAGAGGACAGCTTGTCCTTACCCATGGGTAGCCTGGCCCACATGAGCGAATATATGCTCCAATGCCTGCGCAACGACAGCAGAGTTGCCCACGTTTTAACGTGTGCAGACTACTGGGTGGCCACCCTGCTGGATCCCCGGTATAAAGACAATGTGCCCACTTTAATTCCTGAACTGGAGCGCGACCGTAAGATGCGTGAGTACAAGCACTGCGCTGATAGAGCGCTCTTGAGAGCATTCCCACATGTCACAGGGGAACAGGTGGAAGGTGAAGGCAGAGGAGTGGCAAGAGGTCGCCAACGCAGCTGTGTCACGGCCAGCTCATCTGAGGGCAGGGTTAGCATGGCAGAAATGTGGAAAAGTTTTGTCTCCACGCCACAGCTATCTGCACCGACACCTGATACGGAACGTGTTAGCAGGAGGCAGCATTTCACTAACATGGTTGAACAGTATGTCTGCACACCCCTCCACATCCTGACGGATGGTTCGGCCCCATTCAACTACTGGGTTTCGAAATTGTCCACGTGGCCAGAGTTAGCATGTTATGCCTTGGAGGTGCTTTCCTGCCCGGCGGCCAGCGTTTTATCTGAGCAGCGTATTCAGCACGGCAGGGGCGTCATTACTGACAAGCGCAGCCGCCTGTCCACAGCCAACGTGGACAAGCTGACCTTCATAAAGATGAACCAGGCATGGATCCCACAGGACCTGTCCCTCCCTTGTGCAGAGTAGTCCTTATTAACTGCCTAAAACATGTCTTGTTGTGCTACGGGCCACTTCTTTATTTGATACAAATTTTATGAAACCCACAGTTGAATGAAACTCTTCTCTGTCTGGGCGCCGGGGCCTAACCAGATGAAAGTGGCCGGTTAAACTAACGGGTGACATGAAGCCATAACCTCTGCCATGCTACCTCTGTCTTCTGTCTGGGTGCTGAGGCCTAAGTCAAATAAAGCGGTCTTCTGCTGTGCTGGGGGATATGAAGCTAATCTCTGACCTCTCTCCTCTGTCTGGGTCCAAAGGCCTAAATCACTGAAAGAGGCCTTCTCCTGTGGTGTGTGATATGATGCCAGAATATGTGCTGTGGGGCCTCTCTCCTCTTCCTGGGTGCAGGGGTCAAATAAACTAAATTGTGGCCTACTCCTGTGGTGGTTGATATGATGCCTGATTCTCTGATGTGGAACCTCTCTCCTCTGTTTGGGTGAAGGGGTCAAAGTAACTAAATGGTGGCTTCTCCTGTGGTGGCTGATATGATGCCAGAATATGTGCTGTGGGGCCTCTCTCCTCTTCCTGGGTGCAGGGGTCAAAGTAACTCAATGGTGGCTTCTCCTGTGGTGGCTGATATGATGCCAGAATATGTGCTGTGGTGCCTCTCTCCTCTTCCTGGGTGCAGGGGTCAAAGTAACTCAATGGTGGCTTCTCCTGTGGTGGCTGATATGATGCCAGAATATGTGCTGTGGTGCCTCTCTCCTCTTCCTGGGTGCAAGGGTCAAAGTAACTAAATGGTGGCTTCTCCTGTGGTGGCTGATATGATGCCAGAATATGTGCTGTGGTGCCTCTCTCCTCTGTCTGGGTCCAGAGGCCTAAATCACTGAAAGAGGCCTTCTCCTGTGGTGGCTGATATGATGCCTGAATATGTGCTGTGGTGCCTCTCTCCTCTTCCTGGGTGCGGGGGTCAAAGTAACTCAATGGTGGCTTCTCCTGTGGTGGCTGATATGATGCCAGAATATGTGCTGTGGGGCCTCTCTCCTCTTCCTGGGTGCAGGGGTCAAAGTAACTCAATGGTGGCTTCACCTGTGGTGGTTAGTATGATGCAGAATATGTGCTGTGGGGCCTCTCTCCTCTTCCTGGGTGCAGGGGTCAAAGTAACTCAATGGTGGCTTCTCCTGTGGTGGCTGATATGATGCCAGAATATGTGCTGTGGTGCCTCTCTCCTCTTCCTGGGTGCAGGGGTCAAAGTAACTAAATGGTGGCTTCTCCTGTGGTGGCTGATATGATGCCAGAATATGTGCTGTGGGGCCTCTCTCCTCTTCCTGGGTGCAGGGTCAAAGTAACTCAATGGTGGCTTCTCCTGTGGTGTGCTGATATGATGCCTGAATATGTGCTGTGGTGCCTCTCTCCTCTTCCTGGGTGCAGGGGTCAAAGTAACTAAATGGTGGCTTCTCCTGTGGTGGCTGATATGATGCCAGAATATGTGCTGTGGTGCCTCTCTCCTCTGTCTGGGTCCAAAGGCCTAAATCACTGAAAGAGGCCTTCTCCTGTGGTGTGTGATATGATGCCTGAATATGTGCTGTGGTGCCTCTCTCCTCTTCCTGGAGTGCGGGGTCAAAGTAACTCAATGGTGGCTTCTCCTGTGGTGGCTGATATGATACCAGAATATGTGCTGTGGGGCCTCTCTCCTCTTCCTGGGTGCAGGGGTCAAAGTAACTCAATGGTGGCTTCTCCTGTGGTGGTTAGTATGATGCCTGAATATGTGCTGTGGTGCCTCTCTCCTCTTCCTGGGTGCGGGGTCAAAGTAACTCAATGGTGGCTTCTCCTGTGGTGGCTGATATGATGCCAGAATATGTGCTGTGGGGCCTCTCTCCTCTTCCTGGGTGCAGGGGTCAAAGTAACTCAATGGTGGCTTCTCCTGTGGTGGTTAGTATGATGCCAGAATATGTGCTGTGGGGCCTCTCTCCTCTTCCTGGGTGCAGGGGTCAAAGTAACTCAATGGTGGCTTCTCCTGTGGTGTGTGATATGATGCCTGAATATGTGCTGTGGTGCCTCTCTCCTCTTCCTGGCTGCAGGGGTCAAAGTAACTAAATGGTGGCTTCTCCTGTGGTGGCTGATATGATGCCAGAATATGTGCTGTGGTGCCTCTCTCCTCTGTCTGGGTCCAAAGGCCTAAATCACTGAAAGAGGCCTTCTCCTGTGGTGTGTGATATGATGCCAGAATATGTGCTGTGGGGCCTCTCTCCTCTTCCTGTGTGCAGGGGTCAAATAAACTAAATTGTGGCCTACTCCTGTGGTGGTTGATATGATGCCTGATTCTCTGATGTGGAACCTCTCTCCTCTGTTTGGGTGAAGGGGTCAAAGTAACTAAATGGTGGCTTCTCCTGTGGTGGCTGATATGATGCCAGAATATGTGCTGTGGGGCCTCTCTCCTCTTCCTGGGTGCAGGGGTCAAAGTAACTCAATGGTGGCTTCTCCTGTGGTGGCTGATATGATGCCAGAATATGTGCTGTGGTGCCTCTCTCCTCTTCCTGGGTGCAGGGGTCAAAGTAACTAAATGGTGGCTTCTCCTGTGGTGGTTGATATGATGCCTGATTCTCTGCTGTGAAACCTCTCTCCTCCATCTGGGTGTAGGGGTCAAAGTCTTTCAAAGTCGCCTTCTCCTGTGCTGATTGATATAAAGCTGATGGTTGTGCCATCTGACATGGTTGCCGGGGTCTGATTCAATGGGGGCCTACTCCTGTGGTGGGTGATCTAAATGCCTGATTCTCTGCTGTGAAACCTCTCTCCTCCGTCTGGGTGTAGGGTCAAAGTCTTTCAAAGTCGCCTTCTCCTGTGCTGATTGATATGAAGCTGATGGTTGTGCCATCTGACATGGTTGCCGGGGTCCCATTAAATTGGGGCCTACTCCTGTGGTGGGTGATCTAAATGCCTGATTCTCTGCTTTGAAACCTCTCTCCTCCGTCCGGGTGTAGGGGTCAAAGTCTGTCAAAGTCGCCTTCTCCTGTGCTGACTGATATAAAGCTTATGCTTGTGCCATCTGACATGGTTGCCGGGGTCTGATTCAATGGTGGCCTACTCCTGTGGTGGGTGATCTAAATGCCTGATTCTCTGCTGTGTAACCTCTCTCCTCCGTCTGGGTGTAGGGGTCAAAGTAACTAAATGGTGGCCTACTCCTGTGGTGGGTTATATGATGCCTGGTTCTCTGCTGTGGGACCTCTCTCTTTGTCTGGGTGCTGTGGTCAAAATAATAGTAAGTGACCTTCTCCATTGGTGGGTGACTTGAAGCCTGATTCTGTGCTATGGGACCTCACTCCAATTAATATTGTTTAATTTTTATTTATTTTATGTTAACTCATCATTTCCCTATCTACATTTGTTTGCAGGGGATTTAACTACATTTTGCTGCCTTTTGCAGCCCTCTAGCCCTTTCCGGGTGTGTTTTACAGCCTTTTTAGTGCCCAAAAGTTCGGGTCCCCATTGACTTCTATGGGGTTCGGGTTCGGGATGAAGTTCGGGTCGAGTTCGGATCCCGAACCCGAACATTTTTCGAAAGTTCGGCCGAACTCGTCGAACCCGAACATCCAGGTGTTCGCTCAACTCTACTGACGAGTAGTAGGAGGAGGAGCAGAAGCATCAGGATTAGCAGATGATGGGAAGGACAGACAGCTTCCTTCGGCTGAGGTGGTGGAGCCTTGACTGCCTGAAATCGGGTGCGTGCCTCTGGGTGGCTGGACCACCACATCGGAGCCATGGTTCTCCCAGGCCACTTTATGGTGATGCTGCATATGTTGATGCAGGGCCGTGGTGCCAATATTGGCAACCTTGCCACGCTTCACTTTCTGCCCACATATTCTACAAATGGCCATGATCACCTCCTCCGGCGGCTGTTGTTGTTCAGGCCTATTGCTGTAGCTGTTCCTTGTCATGTGACTCCCCCTCCCCCAGCAAAAAAAAACAAAACAACATGATGCACTTTATGCTCTGCTCTTATCCTGAGCAGCATTTCCACGTTCGGCTTTTACTTCTGTCTTATGCCTCCTATTGCACCATGCTTCATACGCCTCACACCCTCAGATGCATCGCACGTCTCTTATTGTCCATCACTTTCACGCTGCTCGTTCCAAGACTGGCCTTTACATTTTGCTGTTACACATGTTTTACTCTCTGCTCACAGCGGTGTCCACATGTCTCCTATTTTCATCATGCTTCATACGTCAATCACATTCGAGTTGCATTCACCCGTTGGCTGTTACATCAGATTCCGTACCCAGCCGACATCCGGAACTGTATTACACGCCTGCTATTACATGTTTTTCATACTCTGCCCACGGCCAGAGCTGCTACTGTTACTCCATTTTATTCTCTGGCCGCACCAGATGTGAACCGGTGTTCACACTTTGCTGTTACATCATGTTTTTTCTACTCCACTCGCAACTAGAGCTGCGTTCATGCGTCGGCTAGTATACCATGTTTGCTCTGCTCACAGAGAGAGCTGCGTTCACATGTCTGCTGTTACAACAGGTTTATACTAGGCATGTTTCAGAGATGCGTTCACGTTCGCTGTCACATCATGTTCATGCTCCACTCACATTTAGAGCTGCTGTTTTACCAATTTCATTCTCGGCTCACACATTTTATGCTCTGCCTATACCCAGAGTTGTGTTCACACTTCTACTGCTACAATAGGTTTTATACCCCACTCGCCAGAGCTGCTTTCCATGTCGGCTGTCACTTCAAGTTAATATTCCGTTCACATCCAAAGCTGTGTCTGGTCTGCTTTTACATCTTGTCCTCTACTCCATTCACTACTAGAGCTGTGTTCATGTGTCCGCTGAAGCATCATGTTAATACTCTGCTTACATTCAGTTTTGCATTCTTAAGTCTGCTTTATTCTATGTTTTTCATGCTCTAGCCATACTCAGAATCGCGCTCATACGTTGCTTACATCATGTTTTTTTTAGGCACTACTCACATCCAGAGCGGCATGCACCCATCTGCTGTTACATCATGTGTTACACTCTGCTCCCACTCAAAGCTGCATTCTCCTGTTCCTTGCTACATTATGGTTTTTACTAAATAATCTCAACGGGACACTCTGCACCCACTGCTTGGTACCGCTCTCCCGGCAAACATGGCTGCTTTCTTTTCAGGCTTACATTTTTCCTCGGCGGTCAAAAAAAAAAAAAAAAAAGTTTAAATCCTGGTTTGTATTCACTCAGATTGGTCTTCTGCCTAGTTCTCCAAAACAACAGCTTCTCAGCGGAGGCCAGTGGGCCAATAGGAGCGAGTTTCCTACCATGCTTTCACAAGTTGTTCATTTGTTTGTCGCGATAAGGTACTTCACTTAGCAAATTTGCAATGACTCAGGCTCTTGTTTTTATCCCATCTCTGTTAAGTGTTTTATTTATGCACTTTGTTGCCGGGGGCCCTACGACTGCTTCGACCCCATGGCTCTGGGGGCCCTATGACTGCTTGGCTCCGGGGGCCCTACGACTGCTTCGGCCCCATGGCTCCAGGGGTCCTACGACTGCTTCGACCCCATGGCTCCGGGCGCCCTATGACTGCTTTGACCGCATGGCTCCGGGGGCCCTATGACTGCTTGGCTCCGGGGCCCCTATGACTGCTTGACCCCATGGCTCCGGGGGCCGTACGACTGCTTCGGCCCCATGGCTCCGGGGGCCCAATGACTGCTTGGCTCCGGGGGCCCTATGACTGCTTCGGCCCCATGGCTCCGGGGACCCTACGACTGCTTTGGCCCAATGGCTCCGGGGAACAGACGACTGCTTTGGCCCAATGGCTCCGGGGAACAGACGACCGCTTCGGCCTCATGGCTTCGGGGAACTGACGACCTCTTCGGTCCCATGGCTTCGGGGGACCGATGACTTGTTTTCAGTCGTGCCTGGCTGATTGCCTGGTTGGTTGACCATCCATGCTTCCAGGTTGATTGGGCCCGAATGTCTCACATTCATATCTGCTTCCCTGATCACCTGCATACGGCCCATGTTTTTTAAACTAAAGTCTATCGCCTGCAGTGTTCAGTCAGGTTCACTTTTTACTCGCCTAAGTTTCCTGCTACATTACGTTCTTTAGGTGTTACACTTTTATTAATGTCCATTGTCTGCCATGCTCCAGGATCACACTTCAATTACTGAAGCTCAAGTCTTTAGGGTCTCCTGCCATGTTGGTCAGGTCATATTTTCCAACGATATTCGCCTGTCACGGTATTCGGGCCACGTAGGTTCAGTTTAGGTTCCGCCTGCCACGTTAGCCAGGCCAACTGTTCAATTGCCAGCACGTTATTGAGGCCACATGTTATAGTCATAATTTCCTGTTGTCTGCTAATTCATGTACAGTATGTTCGTATGCATTCATATTCTCTTCTGCTCAATTCAGGCTCCCCTGTCCGTATCACCGTACCGCTGGACAGTCCTCTTCATTTCACTCTTCATCACTGCTAGTCCCCTCGGCTAGACATGATTTATTATCGCACTGCTTCATTCTGCCGCACAGTCCTCATTTCCTTGGCTGGTCTCATCTCATTGTCTGCCACTACACTGGTCTTATCGCACGGCTCCCTCTGCTGGAGAGTCTTTTTTCTGCACGGCTCCATCCGCTGGACAGTTGGACATGCTTCCTCAGCTGGTTATTGGTCATTACTGCACTACTCCCTCTACTGGTCAGTCTTCTTTACCATACTGCTCCCTCTGTTGGACAGTGGTTTTCTCCAGCAGAGGGAGCCGTGCGATAAGACCAGTGTAGTGGCAGACAATGAGGTGAGACCAGCCAAGGAAATGAGGACTGTGCGGCAGAATGAAGCAGTGCGATAATAAATCATGTCTAGCCGAGGGGACTAGTTATCCTCGGGAGGGTAGCCCTCCCACCCAATTAGATATTGCAATTTTCCTCGGTGGATCCTGGAGTCGAGGATCTTCTCGACAACGAACTCTTCCTCACCTTGTACCCTCACGGGTGGTGGAGGGGGCGAGTGGCGGCCAGTGAAGGTATTCTCCACGTATGGCTTGAGGAGGGAGCAATGGAAGACAGGGTGCACCCTAATGGAATCCGGAAGGTCAAGCCGGAACGTGACCTCATTGATTTGTGCGGTGACCTGGAACGGACCCATGTATTTTGGGGCTAACTTTTTGGAGGGGACCTTCAGTCTGAGGTTCCTGGTGGACAGCCATACCTTGTCTCCTACATGGAAGCCCTGGGTGGGTTTGCGGCGTCTGTCTGCTCCCTGTTTAAAGCGCCTCTGGGCGAGCTGGAGGTTGTCTATTATGTCCTTTTGTGCCTCCTGTAGGGTTGTTAGGCGCTCGGCCACTGCTGGGAGGGTGGAGGCAACGGGCAGGTGGGGAATGAACACGGGGTGCGAGCCTGTGTTAGCAAAGAAAGGGCTGTGCTTGGTTGAGCTGTGCTCAGCATTGTTGTAGGCAAACTCGGCTGTGGGGAGATGGTCAAGCCAGTCATCCTGCAGGTGGGAGCTGAAGCAGCGTAGGTACTGCTCTAAGGTCTGGTTAGTTCTCTCCGTCTGCCCGTTTGACTGAGGGTGGAAAGCGGAGGAAAGGTTCACTTTAACCCCGAGCGCCAGGCAGAAGTCCTTCCAGAACTTTGAGGTAAATTGTACGCCTCGGTCTGAGACCACCTCGTCCGGAATCCCATGCAGCCTGAAAACCTCTTTGAGGACAAGATCAGCCGTCTGTTTGGCCGTGGGTAGGCCCTTGTAGGGGATGAAATGGGCCATTTTGGTGAGGCGGTCGACCACGACCAGGATGGTGTTCATCCCTTTTGAAGGAGGAAGGTCTACTACAAAGTCCATGGAGATCGAGCCCCAGGGGCGGGAGGGAGTGGGAGGGGTTGTAACAGACCCACGGGAGAGGAACGAGGAGTCTTGTGCGGGCACAGACCGTGCACGAGGAGATGTACTTCTTGGTGTCCTCCTTGTATGTTGGCCACCAGAAGGAGCGGGAGAGAAGCTCCTGGGTCTTTCTTGTGCCCAGATGGCCGGCCAGCTTGGAGTCATGGTTAAGTTTGAGCACTTCGAGTCGTGCGATTTCTGGTACATAAAGTTGTAGGTCCTGATGAAACCAATGACCATTTTTAAACGTGAGGCTGACATTCCTTGTGGGGTGGATGAGGAAGGGGTCATTTTCGTATCCTTCTTTGATTGTGACCAGGAGTTCTTTAGAGTAGGTGGCCCCCACAACACTTTTCTCGGATAGGATGTTGTCTTGGCCCTTATTACTCTGTGAGGGCTCCGAAAACATTCTGGAGAGGGCGTCAGCCTTGCCGTTTTTTGATCCAGGGCGATATGTGATGAGAAAGTTGAAGCGGGAAAAGAATAGGCTCCATCTGGCCTGTCTGGCTGTGAGTCTCTTAGCGCTGCGGATGAACTCGAGGTTTTTGTGGTCGGTTAGTACGATTATGGGGTTGGCGGCTCCCTCCAGCAGGTGTCTCCACTCGGAGAAGGCTTCCTTGATCGCCAGTAGTTCTTTGTTCCCGATGGCGAGAGAAATATGCGCACGGGTGTAGTAGCATCTTCTCCCCTGTCCGTTGTGACAGAACTGCCCCTACCGCGGAGTCAGATGCATCCACTTCGATAGTAAAAGGCAACTCGGGATTCGGGTGGACTAGGATTGGAGCAGAAGTGAAGAGGAGTTTCAACTTCGTGAAGGCCTCCTGGGCCTTGGGTGTCCAGGAGAAGGGGACTGCCTTTTTGGTGAGTTGGGTGATCGGTGCGATGACCTTGTAGAAGTCCCGGATAAACTTCCGATAGAAGTTGGCTTAGCCAATAAATCTTTGTACCTCCTTCACGTTTCTTGGAATGGGCCAGTCCAACACGGCTTGGACCTTCCCTGGGTCCATACTTAGGCCCTCTGGGGAGATGATGTACCCGAGGAACTGAGTGGTGGTTCGCTCAAACTCACATTTCTCGAGTTTGATATAAAGAGAGTTCTGGCGGAGTCTCTGCAATACCCTGCGGACATGTTCACGGTGCTGTTCGAGGTCTTCTGAGAAGATCAAGATGTCGTCCAGGTAAACGACTACAAACAGATCCAGCATGTCCCTGAGGACATCATTAATGAAGTGCTGGAAGGTGGCGGGAGCATTACAAAGTCCGAAAGGCATGACCAGGTACTCGAAGTGACCATAACGTGTCCGGAAGGCGGTCTTCCATTCGTCCCCAGGGCGGATTCGGACAAGGTTGTAGGCCCCTCGAAGGTCAAGTTTGGTGAAGATTTTCGCTACCTGGAGTCTCTCGAGGAGTTCAGAAATCAGCGGGAGCGGGTACCGGTTCTTAACGGTTATGTCGTTTAGCTTCCTGTAGTCAATGCACAAAGAAAAAGGGGGCTCCTGCTGGGGAGGTAGAGTGCCGGATGAACCCTTTCTTTAGGTCCTCGTCCAGGTATTCTTTCAGAGCCTTGAGTTCAGGCTCTGAGAGGGAATAGATACTGCCAAAGGGTATTTCAGCCCCTGGCAACAGTTCTATTGGGCAGTCGTAGGGTCGGTGTGGCGGCAGCTTGTCTGCGTTTTTCTTGTCGCAGACATCTTGGAACTCACGGTATTGAGGGGGTAGTAGATTCCTGACGGATACTTCAGAGATAGTCGTGAAGAGTTTGATGAAGAGTTGAAGGTCAGCGGTCTGGTGCGTAACCGGCCCAGAAGAGAGCGGGGTCCCATCGACGGTTTCCAGATCGAAGGGGGCTGCCCTGGTTACCAGTGGTATGTTGTTCTCATGGGCGAAGGTCAAGTCCATGAAATTTCCGCCGGCCCCCGAGTCAAGCATTGCAGAGCAGGGAAGCTGTCGTTCCCCAATGGTGATAAGGATGGATACAATGAAGTGGGACCCGGTACCTGTAGTGTCTATGGTTTCAGAGGCCAAGGGTGAGGTTGTGGCCTTTTGTAACTCCCGTAATTCTGTGACAGCGATGGATCGGCGAGTCTTATTGGGGCACCTAATAGCGAAGTGCCCTGGCTCGCCACAGTAAAGACAAAGGCATGCGGATAGTCGTCTCTCCTTTTCAGCAGCCGATAGAGTCTTGCGCAGTGCGTCGACCTGCATGGGCTCGGTGGAGGATTGGTGAGCCGGCTGAGTCGTTGGAGTGAAAAGGTACACGGGCCTGTTATCTAGGGACCAGAGTCTTTCTCTCCTTCTTTCTGCCAGTCTTCGGTCAATCCGGATGCACAGTTGGACGAAATCATCCAGATCGTCTGGGGCGTCTACCCTGGCGAGCTCATCCTTTATAGGTTCGGAGAGTCCACGGCGAAATTGACTCTTCTGGGCAGCTGAGTTCCAGGTGGTGTCCGTGACCCAGCGGCGGAACTCTGAGGAATACTCGGCTACAGAGCGTCTTCCCTGCCGTAGACTGTGCAGCCTAGCCTCGGCCATCGCGCAGCGGTTAGGGTCGTCGAACACTTGGCTCATGGCTGTGGTGAAGTTGTCTAGGTTATTCAATACGAGACTGTGGGATTCCACATATGGGGATGCCCATGCCAGGGCCTCATCAGTTAGAAGGTTGATGATGAACAGGATCTTCTTTCTGTCTGAGGTAAAAGAGCCCGGCTGCATCTGAAAGTAAATACGGCACTGGTTGAGGAACCCCGAAATTGGTTCCGATCGCCGTTAAACTTTGACGGGAGAGGCATACGGGTGTCGGTGACCGCGCCGCGTACGTCCAGTAGTTGACGCTGCAAGTCGATAATTTCCCTCTGTTGGCTCTGGATTGCACCTTTAAGTTGAGTAATTTACTCTTGGGCAGTGGTGCCAAACTCCTGAAGTTCGGAGACCTGCTTGCGCAGAGTGGCCATTGCGGACTCCATGGTAGGGCTGGTTATTCTGTAACGGTCCTTGGCTCAACTGAGTCAGAGGACAGCCGGCTGGTGGTTGGAGTCCAGTGGCAAAGACCCACAGAAGCAGGAGGCAGGTAGCGTGGTCGATCAGTCCGGGTCGGCAGTAGAGATGGCAGCGAGGTAACAGCAGGAGTAGACAGAGGCGTGGTCGGTGGAAGGCAAAGGGTCAATGCAGGCGGCAGTTCAGCGAGGTCAACCGGTCCGGGTCGGCAACAAAGGTAAACAGCAGTAGTCGTGGAGGAGCAGAGAGGAAGCTTGCTACAGGCTTGGAGGCACAATAACCAGCAAAGGGCTGGGTTCAAGGGCTGGGTTTTATAGGGAAGTAGCAGGTGCAAGAGATTGGGATAATCAGCAGGACAAGGCAAGGACAAGAGAGGTAGTAGAAGTTAGAAGTTAGCTAGAGAATAGTCCAAGGAGAGACGGTAGCCTAGTGGGTAGAGCTACCGTCTGGGACATGACTGGCCACGGGTTCGAGTCCTGACAAGGAATTTGTTTCGCCCGTAGCTTTTTCGCAAATTTTTGTATTCCCTCACTCATGGGAGGGCATAGACAGGATCTATACTATGGCTTCCTAGCTACTTGCCATACTAACCCAAGAGTCTACAACACATCAAATCGACCATTTCCTCATATGGTAGATTCAGATACCAGGTCGGTCTTCCCGTCTCAGCATTAAACCAATTTCAGAGGTTCACAGAAGAACAATGCAGGAACCATGGCAAGCAGATAGATGGTATCTGGGGAACTATTCAAGGATTCCCTTCCTACTTCCATGGTTTCTTTTGCCCCCTCACTTCCTGCATAGTCTAGGCAGTCAGGTTTTTCTTTCGGTTCCACAAACTCCTGAGGCCAGGGTAATTGTCAGTACTAGAACAACAGTTCACCAGGTTCAGTTAATATTTCATGCTCCATTCCACAGCGTATTCCCGGTCCTTCATTCCGCTTTGGGGCAGTATCTGCAACATCGAGCATCATGCCTCTGGCTTCGTCATTGCAAGCTGTGATGTAGGTCTCCTTTTTGCCTCATACATCCCGAACGTGTGGTCAAGATTGCTGATGCCTTGCAGTTGGTCGGGGATTTGTTTGCACATTCCATTGAGTTTCTTCTATAACCTACTTGGCTTGGCATTTGCCCCCTTTTTAGGCCTACCCACGGCTATGGCTAAGGGCACACTTCAAGCCATTAAGTTAGGTTAGCTAGCATACATCTAGCTGGGTTAGGTTGTTCTTGATGTTTTTCTCCCTAGGGTTCATCAAACATCGGCCGTAGCCATGACCACAAGTAGTAAGGCTGATTAGTCAGCCTACATTTGTGGGAGGGGCTGAGGCTCTTCTTAAACAAGCCACTGCCTCACTCCTTGGTGTGTGTTCTTCAGGTGCCCCACCCTCCCTCCCTTCTCTTTTCATTTCCACAGGGTATGCCTCCTTTTTAGGCCTACCCACGACTTTGGCTAAGGGCACACTTCAAGCCATTAAGTTAGGTTAGCTAGCATACGTCTAGCCGGGTTAGGTTGTTCTTCTTGATGTTTATCTCCCTAGGGTTCATCAAACAGTAGCCATGACCACAAATAATATATATTTTTTGCCACTAATACACTCCAAAAAGGGCTTTAGAATATATAACTGCACTGCTGAACGGCAAATAATATATATTTTTTGCCACTAATACATGCCAAAAAGAGCTGTAATTTTCTCACTTCACCACACATCGGCAAATACTTTTTTTTGTGCCACTAATGCATGCCAAAAAGGGCTTTAGAATATATAACTGCACCGCTAAATGGCAAATAATATATATTTTTTTGGCCACTAATACATGCCAAAAAGGGCTGTAATTTTCTCACTTCACCACACAACAGCTAATAAGCCCCCCCCCCCCACAAATACAAGCCAAAAAATGCTTTAGAACTGCACCGCTGAACGGCAAATAAGACGTATAAATATATCCTTGTAATAATCCCTGTTAATGGCTGTATCAAGCAACACTTGTACCCCAATAACAAGAACGGTTTTCTGAAATTACAGAGCTGTATAATGGCAATTTGGATCCCCAGTCAGTGCAGCAAGGTGTAATAGGTTTGTTCCTATTACCCAGGCTGTAAACTCCCCTACTGTACTCTGTTCTGCTTCAATATTGTGGAATGATTCCTCCCTATCCTTTCCCTGAACTTCTATACAGCAAAATAAAAGTTTAAAAGTCTTTTCTACCACTGTCCCTAGCTGCTGCTGACTAGAAAGGGTTAATAAGCATGGTTGATCCGAGCATGCATGCTGGGCCCGTACTCCCTGGATTCTATGTGGCTGTTGTGACCTATAACAGGTAGGATTTAGCGTTAGGACCACTCATGGAGGCGGCCTTGACGTGGTGAGTGGCTTATTACTTTTTGATGTAACCACTGCCTGTACTGGATACTAAAATCACAATAAACTTTATTAAGGTACACTAAAAGACGTTTGCTGGGAAGGAGGCCCTTATTCTATCCCAGGCGTAATTCCTCCAGTCAACGTAATTCCCATATGGATGATTGGGAATACGTAGATGCAAAGTGTTAGCTGGAGGACAGAGAACACAATGGAGGCTGGACCCTGCACTAGAGTGGCAAAGTGATTGGCCACTACAAGTGTGAAGGCGCAGGTACCACTAAATAAAACGGTAGCCCTGTGTTGACAACTGAGACACAGGGGAAAGATTAACCCTGTGCTTCTGTTGTTGAATTAATGAACTGCCGCCACTAATGTTGCTTTCAGGCTCATTAATAAACTGCCGCCACTATGTGTAGCTATCAGGCTCAATTCGTTTCACCACTGGAGGTGGATCATCAGGAGCATTGGCAGTGGGGCACGGCACTGATTATTACAGTGAGAGATATCGGCACAGTATCTGTATATGCTGCGGGCTAACTGAAGAGTGAGCTATCCTGCGTGGTTAGCAGGAGCTCTGATTGCCACGTGTAAAGAGGACAGTGTTCTCCCCAACCGGAAAGAGAACGCCAGTATGCGGTGATACCATGGACACGTGGAGGAGCGCTACCCTCCTCAAATGTTTGAGAGGATGCGTCCGGCACTAGGATGGCCGTGACGCACGCACCGTGAAATGTATATAAGGCTTAAGCCCGGCCATGAAAGGAGAAGGAGACCAATCACATGTCAGGGGTCAAGCCTGGGGATGGAACCATGATGTATGGAACGCCCCATCATGTCCCCATTGGTGCTCATGAGGGTTATCGATGTAGGTAAAAAATAGCTATGACATCAATTAGGCTCATGAGAATACTAGTAATATGATGAGGGAGACGTCCATATCAGAGAGGTAGCACTCAAAACAGAACAAGAGGCGGTGGTTTTTTAGGGAACCCCCTGCCGACCACCGATTACCCGCTATGGAATCGGGAGCACAAAAATATACCATCGATATGAAGCCTCATTCCTCAGACAGTTTTCAGATTATTAATCTTTCCAGTAAAATGTTGTCTCCAGAACAACACTCTTTGCTAAGCAAGGGATTGAGGCTCACACTGTTTAATCGCAAGTTCGCACCCTATACAGTAATATAGTATTCCAATTTTACTCAATCTAAGGTGTGCTTAAAACTAATATACTTTATTGTATTCAATTTAAAAACCTACTACACAAAGACACGGGGCCATGTAGACAGCCTCAAACACTGTGCCCACAGTACACATCCCTATTACTGCAGCACACCAGCTGCCAGCGGTCTGGCTGCGTATGGATGCCTAATGTGCAGGTGTGTAACTGTGTCACAGTGAAAAGATCAGTGAAAAATTAAATCCCATGCCGCATGCTTACATGGAATTTCACTGGTCAATCCGGCTACTGGGGGTACAGCAATAACATTTACTTTAAATTATATACACAATCCTCCCCGATCAAACTGCCTATAGGCAGCAAGGAGGATTTGTTTCTCCTTAGGTTAATAGCTGTATCCTGGACCCAAATATTCAGAGAATGGTCCGGATATTAAGCTGAGCCCCCAGAAACTTACTCGCTAAACTTGTTGTCAAACAAACATATTCTGCCCCCACCAACTAACTCCTTGAACTGGCAAACGCTCAACACGTTTCTACAACATTTAGTGTCATCAGGAGCTTGCCATTTTCATTATTAGTGGCAGTGCAACATTGTAACAAACAGACAAACAAACAAGAAACACGAGGACGCGCTCTCCTCTCTCATTAGGAGTAGCGCTCCGGCACTAGGATGGCCGTGCCGCGGGCGCCCATCCTACACAGCTAAATAGCTTTGGTCCCGCCTGCAGGAGGAGTTAGCAGACACGCCCCCTCTCTCGGCCAATACAGTACTAATATCGCGCTCATGAGCGCATACTGTATCCGCCGACCCTACACTGGACGTCTGCATTATTAAAATATGCTCAGAAACAAACGGCGGATTTAATGTATGATGGTAAGGGGATAGTACAGGGCTGTAGCAATAAGGTTCGTTCGGCCACTGCCGATGCACAGAGATGTGTTTACATATAATATAGTGACAGGGTCAGTGTTATAGATCGATCATCCAAATATCAAAAATCACAAAGTAGCATTCTAATGTGAATATTGGCCCCCTGATGAATGGATGATAAATCAATCACCCAAATCTCAAAAACTCACAAAATAGCATTCAACTGTGAGTATTGACCACCTGAGCCAGTCCCTTAATAATACCAGGCCCTAGTTCACGGCCCCCACTTACCAATAGGACACAACTCAGGGTCCCACTACCTACTTGGATTCAGAATGTATAGCCATACTACCTAGGTAATCCAGCCTCCCCATGGTTTATAATTAAGGCCACTTATCTCATTTCTTTTAATCCAAATAAATGAGCTACTCATATGGGGTACCTACATCTAGGATCAGCTAACCTAGGGACACCATGCATCACTTGCATTTACATGATAGACCCTCAAAAATTCACTTACTCCAGCCTCAAACAGGGTAAGTATGTTTGTTGACTACCCGTGGCTGTAATTTTGATCTCCACTGACCTTAATTCCATCACTATTGTACATCCAAATATAAGCTCACACTTAAAGAGGCCCAGACGTCAACAATTATTACAGAAAACAACTAAAAGAGATATGATCATTGAGACCCTGTGGTCTCACTGTCTGTAATCTGAAAATCCATTGGGCCTCTTTTTGAAGAACCCGTTTGTCAAAGTCACCCCCTCTCAGTGAATGGCTAACAACCTCAATCCCCTGAAAGGACAGCACTTTCTGATCACCTCCATGGTGCTCCACAACGTGGCGTGCCACTGGTTTATCAACCTCATTTTTGATGTCATTAAGATGCTCTCCAATTCGCCGCCTAAATTCTCTCGTTGTTTTGCCAACGTATTGGAGACCACAGGCGCACGTAATCAGATATACCGGGCCTGTTGATCTACAGTTGATAAATGTGTAGATCTGAAATGTACGGCCTGTTACGGTACATCTGAACGTGTTCCCTTTCTTGATTGAGCTACAGGCCACACATCCTGAGCATTTGAATGTCCCCTTCAGCTGGTCCCTAAAGGAGAACCCCCCTCTCTGCTGGGGGGAATACAGGCTATGTACCAGGCGATCCCTGATGTTTCTGCCTCGCCTATAGGTGACTGCTGGTGCCTGTCCCACTAGATGACCAACGTCAGGGTCAGCCTGTAGAATCCCCCAGAATTCGGACAGTATCTCTTTAACCTGTCTATGTGCCGCATCGTAATTGCCCACAATACGTATTTGTTGATTCTCCTCTGATCGCTGGCGAGGATGTAACAGCTCAGTCCTGTCACAATTGAGTGCATGATGGTGGGCCCGCTTAAGGACAGTCTCTGGATAGCCTCGTCTCTTGAATCTGTCCCTAAGGTCCTGTGCCCCCTTACGGTAATCCCGCAGGCTTGAACAGTTGCGCCTCATACATAGGTACTGTCCTCTGGGTATGCCACGTTTCAACGATTGAGGGTGATGGCTGTTCCATTGAAGTAATGAATTAGTGGCAGTTTCTTTGCGAAACAACCGGGTCCCCAATACGCCATTTTGATCTTTATAAATGGTCAGATCCAAGAATGTCACCTTAGCATCATTAATCTCTGATGTGAAAAATAGACCCCAATCGTTCTGATTAAGATGTTGAACAAACCGTCCAAAATCTTGTGCCGAGCCTCTCCAAAGTATCAACACATCGTCAATAAATCTCAACCAGAGAAGAATCGACGATGTGTATGATGCCATCTCATCCGTAAAAACAACCTCCTTTTCCCAACCACCCAGGTAAAGGTTGGCGTACGTGGGGGCACAAGGGCTCCCCATCGCCACGCCCTTTACCTGGTGGTAGGTCCTGTTGTTAATTATGAAGGAGTTATGCTCCAAAATGAACCGTAAAAGTTTAATAACCAGTCCATTATGTCTCTCCATGTGGATACTCCTTTGACTAAGGAAAGATGCCGCCACCTCACACCCCTTTGCAAGGGATTGTCCATTGTTCCCACACACAAATTCGGTCCATTTGTGTGGGTAAAGGACATCCATCTGTTTTGTCGCAAGCTTAAATGGAAAAAAAAATTGCGACCCATGACAGACAAGAGGCAATGTCACTGGGAACTGAAGTAGACGAACTTGCTAATGTCCGGCTACTGGCTGATTTCCTAAATGAAAGTGACAAAACCTGGGACCTTTTACCAGCCTACACCAACCATCCACTAAGTATACGCCACTGAATGATGATACTCCAATTGACATCTTTCAGGGCGTAGTGACTGATCGACTACTTAAGATCAGCCCAACTGGGAAATGACTGGGAAATATAATCTCACTTCTGAGGCGGCAATGTGGTGTTAATGGATGTTGACTATAGTTGAGCGAACACCTGGATGTTCAGGTTCGAGAAGTTCGGCCGACCTTCCCGAAAATGTTCGGGTTCGGGATTCGAACTCGACCCGGACTTTATCGCGAAACCGAACCCCATTGAAGTCAATGGGGAACCGAACTTTTGGGCACTAAAAAGGCTGTAAAATAGTCCAGGACAGGGCTAGAGGGCTGCAAAAGGCAGCAAAATGTAGGTAAATGCCCTGCAAACAAATGTGGATAGGGAAATGAATTAAAATAAGATAAATAAAAATTAACCAATATCAATTGGAGAGAGGTCCCACAGCAAGGAATAAGGTGTCATCTCACCCACCACTGGAGAAGGCCACTTCCAGTTATTTAGGCCCCAGCACCCAGACAGAGGAGAGAGGTCCCACAGCAAGGAATCATGCGTCATATCACCCACCACTGGAGAAGGCCACTTTCAGTTATTTCGGCCCCAGCACCCAGACAGAGGAGAGAGGTCCCACAGCAGAGAATCATGTGTCATATCACCCACCATTAGAGAAGGCCACTTTCAGTTATTTAGGCCCCGACACCCAGGCAGAGGAGAGAGGTCCCACATCAAGGAATCATGCGTCATATCACCCACCACTGGAGAAGGTCACTTTCAGTTATTTAGGCCCCAGGACCCAGACAGAGGAGAGAGGTCCCACAGCAAGGAATCATGCGTCATATCACCCACCACTGGAGAAGGCCACTTTTAGTTATTTAGGCCCCAGCACCCAGACAGAGGAGAGAGGTCCCACAGCAGAGAATCATGCATCATATAAACCACCAATGGAGAAGGCCACTTTCAGTTATTTAGGCCCCAGCACCCAGACAGAGGAGAGAGGTTCCACAGCAAGGAAAAAGGCGTTATATCACCCACCACTGGAGAAGGCCACTTTCAGTTATTTAGGACCATGCACCCGAGCAGAGGAGAGCGGTCCCACAGCAGAGAATCATGCGTCATATCACCCACCACTGGAGAAGGCCACTTTCAGTTATTTAGGCCCCAGCACCCAGACAGAGGAGAGAGGTCCCACAGCAGAGAATCATGTGTCATATCACCCACCACTGGAGAAGGCCACTTTCAGTTATTTAGGCCCCAGCACCCAGACAGAGGAGAGAGGTCCCACAGCAGAGAATCATGCGTCATATCACCCACCACTGGAGAAGGCCACTTTCAGTTATTTAGGCCCCAGCACCCAGACAGAGGAGAGAGGTCCCACAGCAGAGAATCATGTGTCATATCACCCACCACTGGAGAAGGCCACTTTCAGTTATTTAGGCCCGGCTCCCAGGCAGAGGAGAGAGGTCCCACAGCAAGGAATTTATGCGTCATATCACCCACCACTGGAGAAGGCCACTTTCAGTTATTTAGGCCCCAGCACCCAGACAGAGGAGAGAGGTCCCACAGCAAGGAATAAGGCGTCATATCACCCACCACTGGAGAAGGCCACTTTTAGTTATTTAGGCCCCAGCACCCAGACAGAGGAGAGAGGTCCAACAGCAAGGAATCATGTGTCATTTCACCCACCACTGGAGAAGGCCACTTTCAGTTATTTAGGCCCCAGCACCCAGACAAAGGAGAGAGGTCCCACAGCAGAGAATCATGTGTCATATCACCCACCACTGGAGAAGGCCACTTTCAGTTATTTAGGCCCCAGCACGCAGACAGAGGAGAGAGGTCCCACAGCAAGGAATTATGTGTCATTTCACCCACCACTGGAGAAGGCCACTTTCAGTTATTTAGGCCCCAGCACCCAGACAAAGAGAGAGGTCCCACAGCAGAGAATCATGTGTCATATCACCCACCACTGGAGAAGGCCACTTTCAGTTATTTAGGCCCCACCACCCAGACAGAGGAGAGAGGTCCAACAGCAAGGAATCATACGTCATATCACCCACCACTGGAGAAGGCAACTTTCAGTTATTTAGGCCCCAGCCCCCAGACAGAGGAGAGAGGTCCCACAGCAAGGAATCATGCATCATATCACCCACCACTGGAGATGGCCACTTTCAGTTATTTAGGCCCCAGCACCCAGACAGAGGAGAGACGTCCCACAGCAGAGAATCATGTGTCATATCACCCACCACTGGAGAAGGCCACTTTCAGTTATTTAGGCCCCGGCACCCAGGCAGAGGAGAGAGGTCCCACAGCAAGGAATCATGCGTCATATCACCAACCACCGGAGAAGGCCACTCTCAGTTATTTAGGCCCCAGCCCCCAGACAGAGGAGAGAGGTCCCACAGCAAGGAATCATGCATCATATCACCCACCACTGGAGATGGCCACTTTCAGTTATTTAGGCCCCAGCACCCAGACAAAAGAGAGAGGTCCCACAGCAGAGAATCATGTGTCATATCACCCACCACTGGAGAAGGCCACTTTCAGTTATTTAGGCCCCACCACCCAGACAGAGGAGAGAGGTCCAACAGCAAGGAATCATACGTCATATCACCCACCACTGGAGAAGGCAACTTTCAGTTATTTAGGCCCCAGCCCCCAGACAGAGGAGAGAGGTCCCACAGCAAGGAATCATGCATCATATCACCCACCACTGGAGATGGCCACTTTCAGTTATTTAGGCCCCAGCACCCAGACAGAGGATAGACGTCCCACAGCAGAGAATCATGTGTCATATCACCCACCACTGGAGAAGGCCACTTTCAGTTATTTAGGCCCCGGCACCCAGGCAGAGGAGAGAGGTCCCACAGCAAGGAATCATGCGTCATATCACCAACCACCGGAGAAGGCCACTCTCAGTTATTTCAGCCCAGCACCCAGTCAGAGGAGAGAGGTCCCACAGCAAGGAATCATGCATAATATCACCCACCACCGGAGAAGGCCACTCTCAGTTATTTCGGCCCAGCCCCCAGACAGAGGTCCCACAGCAAGGAATCATGCGTCATATCAACCACCACCGGAGAAGGCCACTCTCAGTTATTTCAGCCCAGCACCCAGACAGAGGATACAGGTCCCACAGCAAGGAATCATCCGTCATATCAACCACCAACGGAGAAGGCCACTCTCAGTTATTTCGGCCCAGCCCCCAGACAGAGGTCCCACAGCAAGGAATCATGCGTCATATCAACCACCATCGGAGAAGGCCACTCTCAGTTATTTCGGCCCAGCACCCAGACAGAGGAGAGAGGTCCCACAGCAAGGAATCATGCGTCATATCACCCACCACCGGAGAAGGCCACTCTCAGTTATTTCGGCCAGCACACAGACCGAGGAGAGAGGTCCCACAGCAAGGAATCATGCGTCATATCAACCACCACCGGAGAAGGCCACTGTCAGTTATTTCGGCCAGCACCCAGACCGAGGAGAGAGGTCCCACAGCAAGGAATCATGCGTCATATCACCCACCACTGGAGAAGGCCACTTTCAGTTATTTCGGCCCAGAACCCAGACCGAGGATACAGGTCCCACAGCAAGGAATCATGCGTCATATCACCCACCACCGGAGAGGGCCACTCTCAGTTATTTCGGCCAGCACCCAGACCGAGGAGAGAGGTCCCACAGCAAGGAATCATTCGTCATATCACACACCACTGGAGAAGGCCACTTTCAGTTATTTAGGCCCCAGCACCCAGTCACAGGAGAGATGTCCCACAGCAAGGAATCATGCGTCATATCAACCACCACCGGAGAAGGCCACTCTCAGTTATTTCAGCCCAGCACCCATACCGAGGATACAAGTCCCACGGCAAGGAATCATGAGTCATATCACCCACCACTGGAGAAGGTCACTTTCAGTTATTTAGGCCCCAGGACCCAGACAGAGGAGAGCGGTCCCACAGCAAGGAATCATGCGTCATATCACCCACCACTGGAGAAGGCCACTTTTAGTTATTTAGGCCCCAGCACACAGAAAGAGGAGAGAGGTCCCACAGCAGAGAATCATGCATCATATAAACCACCAATGGAGAAGGCCACTTTCATTTATTTAGGCCCCAGCACTCAGACAGAGGAGAGAGGTTCCACAGCAAGGAAAAAGGCGTTATATCACCCACCACTGGAGAAGGCCACTTTCAGTTATTTAGGACCAAGCACCCGAGCAGAGGAGAGAGCGGTCCCACAGCAGAGAATCATGCGTCATATCACCCACCACTGGAGAAGGCCACTTTCAGTTATTTAGGCCCCAGCACCCAGACAGAGGAGAGAGGTCCCACAGCAGAGAATCATGTGTCATATCACCCACCACTGGAGAAGGCCACTTTCAGTTATTTAGGCCCCAGCACCCAGACAGAGGAGAGAGGTCCCACAGCAGAGAATCATGCGTCATATCACCCACCACTGGAGAAGGCCACTTTCAGTTATTTAGGCCCCAGCACCCAGACAGAGGAGAGAGGTCCCACAGCAGAGAATCATGTGTCATATCACCCACCACTGGAGAAGGCCACTCTCAGTTATTTAGGCCCCAGCACCCAGACAGAGGAGAGAGGTCCCACAGCAGAGAATCATGCGTCATATCACCCACCACTGGAGAAGGCCACTTTCAGTTATTTAGGCCCCAGCACCCAGACAGAGGAGAGAGGTCCCACAGCAGAGAATCATGTGTCATATCACCCACCACTGGAGAAGGCCACTTTCAGTTATTTAGGCCCCGGCTCCCAGGCAGAGGAGAGAGGTCCCACAGCAAGGAATTTATGCGTCATATCACCCACCACTGGAGAAGGCCACTTTCAGTTATTTAGGCCCCAGCACCCAGACAGAGGAGAGAGGTCCCACAGCAAGGAATAAGGCGTCATATCACCCACCACTGGAGAAGGCCACTTTTAGTTATTTAGGCCCCAGCACCCAGACAGAGGAGAGAGGTCCAACAGCAAGGAATCATGTGTCATTTCACCCACCACTGGAGAAGGCCACTTTCAGTTATTTAGGCCCCAGCACCCAGACAAAGGAGAGAGGTCCCACAGCAGAGAATCATGTGTCATATCACCCACCACTGGAGAAGGCCACTTTCTGTTATTTAGGCCCCAGCACCCAGACAGAGGAGAGAGGTCCCACAGCAAGGAATTATGTGTCATTTCACCCACCACTGGAGAAGGCCACTTTCAGTTATTTAGGCCCCAGCACCCAGACAAAAGAGAGAGGTCCCACAGCAGAGAATCATGTGTCATATCACCCACCACTGGAGAAGGCCACTTTCAGTTATTTAGGCCCCACCACCCAGACAGAGGAGAGAGGTCCAACAGCAAGGAATCATACGTCTTATCACTTGCCCACCACTGGAGAAGGCAACTTTCAGTTATGGCCACTTTCAGTTATTTAGGCCCAGCACCCAGGCAGAGGAGAGGTCCCACAGCAGAGAATCATGCGTCATATCACCCACCACTGGAGAAGGCCACTCTCAGTTATTTCGGCCCAGCACCCAGTCAGAGGAGAAGGTCCCACAGCAAGGAATCATGCGTCATATCACCCACCACCGGAGAAGGCCACTCTCAGTTATTTCAGCCCAGCACCCAGACAGAGGAGAGGTCCCACAGCAGGAATCATGCGTCATATCAACCACCACCGGAGAAGGCCACTCTCAGTTATTTCAGCCCAGCACCCAGACAGAGGAGGTCCCACAGCAAGGAATCATGCGTCATATCACCCACCACTGGAGAAGGCCACTCTCAGTTATTTCAGGCCCAGCCCCCAGACAGAGGAGAGGTCCCACAGCAGGAATCATGCATCATATCACCCACCACTGGAGATGGCCACTTTCAGTTATTTAGGCCCCAGCACCCAGACAGAGGAGAGCGTCCCACAGCAGAGAATCATGTGTCATATCACCCACCACTGGAGAAGGCCACTTTCAGTTATTTAGGCCCGGCACCCAGGCAGAGGAGAGAGGTCCCACAGCAAGGAATCATGCGTCATATCACCCACCACCGGAGAAGGCCACTCTCAGTTATTTCAGCCCAGCACCCAGTCAGAGGAGAGAGGTCCCACAGCAAGGAATCATGCGTCATATCACCCACCACCGGAGAAGGCCACTGTCAGTTATTTCGGCCCAGCACCCAGACCGAGGAGAGGTCCCACAGCAAGGAATCATGCGTCATATCACCCACCACTGGAGAAGGCCACTTTCAGTTATTTCGGCCCAGCACCCAGACCGAGGATACAGGTCCCACAGCAAGGAATCATGCGTCATATCACCCACCACCGGAGAGGGCCACTCTCAGTTATTTCGGCCAGCACCCAGACAGAGGAGAGAGGTCCCACAGCAAGGAATCATTCGTCATATCACACACCACTGGAGAAGGCCACTTTCAGTTATTTAGGCCCCAGCACCCAGTCACAGGAGAGATGTCCCACAGCAAGGAATCATGCGTCATATCAACCACCACCGGAGAAGGCCACTCTCAGTTATTTCAGCCCAGCACCCATACCGAGGATACAAGTCCCACGGCAAGGAATCATGAGTCATATCACCCACCACTGCAGAAGGCCACTCTCAGTTATTTCGGCCCCAGCACCCAGATAGAGGAGAGAGGTCCCAACAGCAAGGAATCATGCGTCATATCACCCACCACTGGAGAAGGCCATTTTCAGTTATTTAGGCCCCAGCACCCAGTCAGAGGAGAGAGGTCCCACAGCAAGGAATCATGCATCATATCAACCACCACCGGAGAAGGCCACTCTCAGTTATTTCAGCCCAGCACCCAGACAGAGGATACAAGTCCCACAGCAAGGAATCGTGCGTCATATCAACCAACACCGGAGAAGGCCACTCTCAGTTATTTCGGCCCAGCACCCAGACAGAGGATACAGGTCCCACAGCAAGGAATCATGCGTCATATCACCCACCACTGGAGAAGGCCACTTTCAGTTATTTCGGCCCAGCACCCAGACAGAGGAGAGAGGTCCCACAGCAAGGAATCATGCGACATATCACCCACCACCGGAGAAGGCCACTCTCAGTTATTTCGGCCAGCACACAGACCGAGGAGAGAGGTCCCACAGAAAGGAATCATGCGTCATATCAACCACCACCGGAGAAGGCCACTGTCAGTTATTTCGGCCAGCACCCAGACCGAGGAGAGAGGTCCCACAGCAAGGAATCATGCGTCATATCACCCACCACTGGAGAAGGCCACTTTCAGTTATTTCGGCCCAGCACCCAGACCGAGGATACAGGTCCCACAGCAAGGAATCATGCGTCATATCACCCACCACCGGAGAGGGCCACTCTCAGTTATTTCGGCCAGCACCCAGACCGAGGAGAGAGGTCCCACAGCAAGGAATCATTCGTCATATCACACACCACTGGAGAAGGCCACTTTCAGTTATTTAGGCCCCAGCACCCAGTCACAGGAGAGATGTCCCAAAGCAAGGAAATGCGTCATATCAACCACGACCGGAGAAGGCCACTCTCAGTTATTTCAGCCCAGCACCCATACCGAGGATACAAGTCCCACGGCAAGGAATCATGAGTCATATCACCCACCACTGGAGAATGCCACTTTCAGTTATTTAGGCCCAGCACCCATTCAGAGGAGAGAGGTCCCACAGCAAGGAATCATGCGTCATATCAACCACCACCTGAGAAGGCCACTCTCAGTTATTTCGGCCCTGCACCCAGACAGAGGAGAGAGGTCCCACAGCAAGGAATCATGCGTCATATCACCCACCACCGGAGAAGGCCACTCTCAGTTAGTTCGGCCCAGCACCCAGACAGAGGAGAGAGGTCCCACAGCAAGGAATCATGCGTCATATCACCCACCACTGGAGATGGCCATTTTCAGTTATTTAGGCGCCAGCATCCAGTAAGAGGAGAGAGGTCCTACAGCAAGGAATCATGCGTCATATCAACCACCACCGGAGAAGGCCACTCTTAGTTATTTCAGCCCCAGCACCCAGACAAAGGATACAGGTCCCACAGCAAGGAATCATGCGTCATATCAACCACCACCGGAGAAGGCCACTCTCAGTTATTTCAGCCCAGCACCCAGTCAGAGGAGAGAGGTCCCACAGCAAGGAATCATGCGTCATATCACCCACCACCGGAGAAGGCCACTCTCAGTTATTTCGGCCCAGCCCCCAGACAGAGGTCCCACAGCAAGGAATCATGCGTCATATCAACCACCACCGGAGAAGGCCACTCTCAGTTATTTCAGCCCAGCACCCAGACAGAGGATACAGGTCCCACAGCAAGGAATCATCCGTCATATCAACCACCAACGGAGAAGGCCACTCTCAGCTATTTCGGCCCAGCACCCAGACAGAGGAGAGAGGTCCCACAGCAAGGAATCATGCGTCATATCACCCACCACCGTAGAAGGCCACTCTCAGTTATTTCGGCCCAGCACCCAGACAGAGGAGAGAGGTCCCACAGCAAGGAATCATGCGTCATATCAACCACCACTGGAGAAGGCCACTCTCAGTTATTTAGGCCCCAGCACGCAGACAGAGGAGAGAGGTCCCACAGCAAGGAATCATGCATCATATCACCCACCACTGGAGAAGGCCACTTTCAGTTATTAAGGCCCCGGCACCCAGACAGAGGAGAGAGGTCCCACAGCAAGGAATCATGCATCATATCACCCACCACTGGAGAAGGCCACTTTCAGTTATTTCGGCCCCAGCACCCAGACAGAGTAGAGAGGTCCCACAGCAAGGAATCATGTGTCATTTCACCCACCACTGGAGAAGGCCACTTTCAGTTATTTAGGCCCCAGCACCCAGACAAAGTAGAGAGGTCCCACAGCAGAGAATCATGTATCATATCACCCACCACTGGAGAAGGCAACATTCAGTTATTTAGGCCCCAGCCCCCAGACAGAGGAGAGAGGTCCCACAGCAAGGAATAAGGCGTCATATCACCCACAATTGGAGAAGGCCACTTTCAGTTATTTAGGCCCCAGCACCCAGACAGAGGAGAGAAGTCCCACAGCAAGAAATCATGCGTCATATCACCCACCACTGGAGAAGGCCACTTTCAGTTATTTCGGCCTAGCACCCAGACAGAGGATACAGGTCCCACAGCAAGGAATCATGCGTCATATCACCCACCACTGGAGAAGGCCACTCTCAGTTATTTCGGCCCAGCACCCAGACAGAGGATACAGGTCCCACAGCAAGGAATCATGCGTCATATCACCCACCACTGGAGAAGGCCACTTTCAGTTATTTCGGCCCAGCACCCAGACAGAGGAGAGAGGTCCCACAGCAAGGAATTATGCGACATATCACCCACCACCGGAGAAGGCCACTGTCAGTTATTTCGGCCAGCACCCAGACCGAGGAGAGAGGTCCCACAGCAAGGAATCATGCGTCATATCACCCACCACTGGAGAAGGCCACTTTCAGTTATTTCGGCCCAGCACCCAGACCGAGGATACAGGTCCCACAGCAAGGAATCATGCGTCATATCACCCACCACCGGAGAGGGCCACTCTCAGTTATTTCGGCCAGCACCCAGACCGAGGAGAGAGGTCCCACAGCAAGGAATCATTCGTCATATCACACACCACTGGAGAAGGCCACTTTCAGTTATTTAGGCCCCAGCACCCAGTCACAGGAGAGATGTCCCAAAGCAAGGAATCATGCGTCATATCAACCACGACCGGAGAAGGCCACTCTCAGTTATTTCAGCCCAGCACCCATACCGAGGATACAAGTCCCACGGCAAGGAATCATGAGTCATATCACCCACCACTGGAGAAGGCCACTTTCAGTTATTTAGGCCCAGCACCCAGTCAGAGGAGAGAGGTCCTACAGCAAGGAATCATGCGTCATATCAACCAACACCTGAGAAGGCCACTCTCAGTTATTTCGGCCCTGCACCCAGACAGAGGAGAGAGGTCCCATAGCAAGGAATCATGCGTCATATCACCCACCACCGGAGAAGGCCACTCTCAGTTAGTTCGGCCCAGCACCCAGACAGAGGAGAGAGGTCCCACAGCAAGGAATCATGCGTCATATCACCCACCACTGGAGAAGGCCATTTTCAGTTATTTAGGCCCCAGCATCCAGTAAGAGGAGAGAGGTCCTACAGCAAGGAATCATGCGTCATATCAACCACCAACGGAGAAGGCCACTCTTAGTTATTTCAGCCCCAGCACCCAGACAGAGGATACAGGTCCCACAGCAAGGAATCATGCGTCATGTCAACCACCACCGGAGAAGGCCACTCTCAGTTATTTCAGCCCAGCACCCAGTCAGAGGAGAGAGGTCCCACAGCAAGGAATCATGCGTCATATCACCCACCACCGGAGAAGGCCACTCTCAGTTATTTCGGCCCAGCCCCCAGACAGAGGTCCCACAGCAAGGAATCATGCGTCATATCAACCACCACCGGAGAAGGCCACTCTCAGTTATTTCAGCCCAGCACCCAGACAGAGGATACAGGTCCCACAGCAAGGAATCATCCGTCATATCAACCACCACCGTAGAAGGCCACTCTCAGTTATTTCGGCCCAGCACCCAGACAGAGGAGAGAGGTCCCACAGCAAGGAATCATGCGTCATATCAACCACCACTGGAGAAGGCCACTCTCAGTTATTTAGGCCCCAGCACGCAGACAGAGGAGAGAGGTCCCACAGCAAGGAATCATGCATCATATCACCCACCACTGGAGAAGGCCACTTTCAGTTATTAAGGCCCCGGCACCCAGACAGAGGAGAGAGGTCCCACAGCAAGGAATCATGCATCATATCACCCACCACTGGAGAAGGCCACTTTCAGTTATTTCGGCCCCAGCACCCAGACAGAGTAGAGAGGTCCCACAGCAAGGAATTATGTGTCATTTCACCCACCACTGGAGAAGGCCACTTTCAGTTATTTAGGCCCCAGCACCCAGACAAAGTAGAGAGTTCCCACAGCAGAGAATCATGTATCATATCACCCACCACTGGAGAAGGCCATTTTCAGTTATTTAGGCCCCAGCACCCAGACAGAGGAGAGAGGTCCCACAGCAAGGAATCATGCGTCATATCACCCACCACTGGAGAAGGCAACATTCAGTTATTTAGGCCCCAGCCCCCAGACAGAGGAGAGAGGTCCCACAGCAAGGAATAAGGCGTCATATCACCCACAATTGGAGAAGGCCACTTTCAGTTATTTAGGCCCCAGCACCCAGACAGAGGAGAGAGGTCCCACAGCAAGAAATCATGCTTCCTATCACCCACCACTGGAGAAGACCACTTTCAGTTATTTAGGCCCCGGCACCCAGGCAGAGGAGAGAGGTCCCACAGCAAGGAATCATGCGTCATATCACCCACCACTGGAGAAGGCCACTTTCAGTTATTTAGGCCTCAGCACCCAGACTGAGGAGAGACATCCCACAGCAAGAAATCATGCGTCCTATCACCCACCACTGGAGAAGACCACTTTCAGTTATTTAGGCCCCGGCACCCAGGCAGAGGAGAGAGGTCCCACAGCAAGGAATCATGCGTCATATCACCCACCACTGGAGAAGGCCACTTTCAGTTATTTAGGCCCCAGCACCCAGACAGAGGAGAGAGGTCCCACAGCAGAGAATCATGTGTGATATCACCCACCACTGGAGAATGCCACTTTCAGTTATTTAGGCCCCAGCACCCAGACAGAGGAGAGTGGTCCCACGGCAAGGAATCATGCGTCATATCACCCACCACTGGAGAAGGCCACTTTCAGTTATTTAGGCCCCAGAACCCAGAAAGAGGAGAGAAGTCCCACAATAGAGAATCATGCATCATATAACCCACCACTGGAGAAGGACACTTTCAGTTATTTCGGCCCCAGCACCCAGACAGAGGAGAGAGGTCCTACAGCAAGGAATAAGGCGTCATATCACCCACCACTGGAGAAGGCCACTTTCAGTTATTTAGGCCCCAGCACCCAGACAGAGGAGAGAGGTCCCACAGCAGAGACTCATGGGTCATATCACCCAACACTGGAGAAGGCCACTGTCAGTTATTTAGGCCCCAGCATCCAGACAGAGGAGAGAGGTCCCACAGCAGAGAATCATGTGTCATATCACCCACCACTGGAGAAGGCCACTTTCAGTTATTTAGGCCCCAGCACCCAGACTGAGGAGAGACGTCCCACAGCAAGAAATCATGCGTCCTATCACCCACCACTGGAGAAGGCCACTTTCAGTTATTTAGGCCCCAGCACCCAGACAATGGAGAGAGGTCCCACAGCAGAGAATCATGTGTCATATCACCCACCACTGGAGAATGCCACTTTCAGTTATTTAGGCCCCAGCACCCAGACAGAGGAGAGTTGTCCCACGGCAAGGAATCATGCGTCATATCACCCACCACTGGAGAAGACCACTTTCAGTTATTTAGGCCCAGGCAGAGGAGAGAGGTCCCACAGCATGGAATCATGCGTCATATCACCCACCACTGGAGAAGGCCACTTTCAGTTATTTAGGCCTCAGCACCCAGACTGAGGAGAGACGTCCCACAGCAAGAAATCATGCGTCCTATCACCCACCACTGGAGAAGACCACTTTCAGTTATTTAGGCCCCGGCACCCAGGCAGAGGAGAGAGGTCCCACAGCAAGGAATCATGCGTCATATCACCCACCACTGGAGAAGGCTACTTTCAGTTATTTAGGCCCCAGCACCCAGACAGAGGAGAGAGGTCCCACAGCAGAGAATCATGTGTGATATCACCCACCACTGGAGAATGCCACTTTCAGTTATTTAGGCCCCAGCACCCAGACAGAGGAGAGTGGTCCCACGGCAAGGAATCATGCGTCATATCACCCACCACTGGAGAAGGCCACTTTCAGTTATTTAGGCCCCAGAACCCAGAAAGAGGAGAGAAGTCCCACAATAGAGAATCATGCATCATATAACCCACCACTGGAGAAGGACACTTTCAGTTATTTCGGCCCCAGCACCCAGACAGAGGAGAGAGGTCCTACAGCAAGGAATAAGGCGTCATATCACCCACCACTGGAGAAGGCCACTTTCAGTTATTTAGGCCCCAGCACCCAGACAGAGGAGAGAGGTCCCACAGCAGAGACTCATGGGTCATATCACCCAACACTGGAGAAGGCCACTCTCAGTTATTTCGGCCCAGCACCCAGACAGAGGAGAGAGGTCCCACAGCAAGGAATCATGCGTCATATCACCCACCACCGTAGAAGGCCACTCTCAGTTATTTCGGCCCAGCACCCAGACAGAGGAGAGAGGTCCCACAGCAAGGAATCATGCGTCATATCAACCACCACTGGAGAAGGCCACTCTCAGTTATTTAGGCCCCAGCACGCAGACAGAGGAGAGAGGTCCCACAGCAAGGAATCATGCATCATATCACCCACCACTGGAGAAGGCCACTTTCAGTTATTAAGGCCCCGGCACCCAGACAGAGGAGAGAGGTCCCACAGCAAGGAATCATGCATCATATCACCCACCACTGGAGAAGGCCACTTTCAGTTATTTCGGCCCCAGCACCCAGACAGAGTAGAGAGGTCCCACAGCAAGGAATCATGTGTCATTTCACCCACCACTGGAGAAGGCCACTTTCAGTTATTTAGGCCCCAGCACCCAGACAAAGTAGAGAGGTCCCACAGCAGAGAATCATGTATCATATCACCCACCACTGGAGAAGGCAACATTCAGTTATTTAGGCCCCAGCCCCCAGACAGAGGAGAGAGGTCCCACAGCAAGGAATAAGGCGTCATATCACCCACAATTGGAGAAGGCCACTTTCAGTTATTTAGGCCCCAGCACCCAGACAGAGGAGAGAGGTCCCACAGCAAGAAATCATGCGTCATATCACCCACCACTGGAGAAGGCCACTTTCAGTTATTTCGGCCCAGCACCCAGACATAGGATACAGGTCCCACAGCAAGGAATCATGCGTCATATCACCCACCACTGGAGAAGGCCACTCTCAGTTATTTCGGCCCAGCACCCAGACAGAGGATACAGGTCCCACAGCAAGGAATCATGCGTCATATCACCCACCACTGGAGAAGGCCACTTTCAGTTATTTCGGCCCAGCACCCAGACAGAGGATAGAGGTCCCACAGCAAGGAATTATGCGACATATCACCCACCACCGGAGAAGGCCACTCTCAGTTATTTCGGCCAGCACACAGACCGAGGAGAGAGGTCCCACAGCAAGGAATCATGCGTCATATCAACCACCACCGGAGAAGGCCACTGTCAGTTATTTCGGCCAGCACCCAGAACGAGGAGAGAGGTCCCACAGCAAGGAATCATGCGTCATATCACCCACCACTGGAGAAGGCCACTTTCAGTTATTTCGGCCCAGCACCCAGACCGAGGATACAGGTCCCACAGCAAGGAATCATGCGTCATATCACCCACCACCGGAGAGGGCCACTCTCAGTTATTTCGGCCAGCACCCAGACCGAGGAGAGAGGTCCCACAGCAAGGAATCATTCGTCATATCACACACCACTGGAGAAGGCCACTTTCAGTTATTTAGGCCCCAGCACCCAGTCACAGGAGAGATGTCCCAAAGCAAGGAATCATGCGTCATATCAACCACGACCGGAGAAGGCCACTCTCAGTTATTTCAGCCCAGCACCCATACCGAGGATACAAGTCCCACGGCAAGGAATCATGTGTCATATCACCCACCACTGGAGAAGGCCACTTTCAGTTATTTAGGCCCAGCACCCAGTCAGAGGAGAGGGTCCCACAGCAAGGAATCATGCGTCATATCAACCACCACCTGAGAAGGCCACTCTCAGTTATTTCGGCCCTGCACCCAGACAGAGAGAGAGGTCCCACAGCAAGGAATCATGCGTCATATCACCCACCACCGGAGAAGGCCACTCTCAGTTAGTTCGGCCCAGCACCCAGACAGAGGAGAGGGTCCCACAGCAAGGAATCATGCGTCATATCACCCACCACTGGAGAAGGCCATTTTCAGTTATTTAGGCCCCAGCATCCAGTAAGAGGAGAGGTCCTACAGCAAGGAATCATGCGTCATATCAACCACCACCGGAGAAGGCCACTCTTAGTTATTTCAGCCCCAGCACCCAGACAGAGGATACAGGTCCCACAGCAAGGAATCATGCGTCATATCACCCACCACCGGAGAAGGCCACTCTCAGTTATTTCAGCCCAGCACCCAGTCAGAGGAGAGAGGTCCCACAGCAAGGAATCATGCGTCATATCACCCACCACCGGAGAAGGCCACTCTCAGTTATTTCGGCCCAGCCCCAGACAGAGGTCCCACAGCAAGGAATCATGCGTCATATCAACCACCACCGGAGAAGGCCACTCTCAGTTATTTCAGCCCAGCACCCAGACAGAGGATACAGGTCCCACAGCAAGGAATCATCCGTCATATCAACCACCACCGTAGAAGGCCACTCTCAGTTATTTCGGCCCAGCACCCAGACAGAGGAGAGAGGTCCCACAGCAAGGAATCATGCGTCATATCAACCACCACTGGAGAAG
The DNA here is from genome assembly GCA_033119425.1 of Bufotes viridis. Lineage (NCBI taxonomy): Eukaryota > Metazoa > Chordata > Amphibia > Anura > Bufonidae > Bufotes > Bufotes viridis. The sequence continues at coordinate 361,055,779 of CM065590.1, forward strand.
GCCACTCTCAGTTATTTAGGCCCCAGCACGCAGACAGAGGAGAGAGGTCCCACAGCAAGGAATCATGCATCATATCACCCACCACTGGAGAAGGCCACTTTCAGTTATTAAGGCCCCGGCACCCAGACAGAGGAGAGAGGTCCCACAGCAAGGAATCATGCATCATATCTCCCACCACTGGAGAAGGCCACTTTCAGTTATTTCGGCCCCAGCACCCAGACAGAGGAGAGAGGTCCCACAGCAGAGAATCATGTGTGATATCACCCACCACTGGAGAATGCCACTTTCAGTTATTTAGGCCCCAGCACCCAGACAGAGGAGAGTGGTCCCACGGCAAGGAATCATGCGTCATATCACCCACCACTGGAGAAGGCCACTTTCAGTTATTTAGGCCCCAGCACCCAGACAGAGGAGAGAGGTCCCACAGCAAGGAATCATGCGTCATATCACCCACCACTGGAGAAGGCAACATTCAGTTATTTAGGCCCCAGCCCCCAGACAGAGGAGAGAGGTCCCACAGCAAGGAATAAGGCGTCATATCACCCACAATTGGAGAAGGCCACTTTCAGTTATTTAGGCCCCAGCACCCAGACAGAGGAGAGAGGTCCCACAGCAAGAAATCATGCGTCCTATCACCCACCACTGGAGAAGACCACTTTCAGTTATTTAGGCCCCGGCACCCAGACAGAGGAGAGAGGTCCCACAGCAAGGAATCATGCGTCATATCACCCACCACTGGAGAAGGCCACTTTCAGTTATTTAGGCCTCAGCACCCAAACTGAGGAGAGACATCCCACAGCAAGAAATCATGCGTCCTATCACCCACCACTGGAGAAGACCACTTTCAGTTATTTAGGCCCCGGCACCCAGGCAGAGGAGAGAGGTCCCACAGCAAGGAATCATGCGTCATATCACCCACCACTGGAGAAGGCCACTTTCAGTTATTTAGGCCCCAGCACCCAGACAGAGGAGAGAGGTCCCACAGCAGAGAATCATGTGTGATATCACCCACCACTGGAGAATGCCACTTTCAGTTATTTAGGCCCCAGCACCCAGACAGAGGAGAGTGGTCCCACGTCAAGGAATCATGCGTCATATCACCCACCACTGGAGAAGGCCACTTTCAGTTATTTAGGCCCCAGAACCCAGAAAGAGGAGAGAAGTCCCACAATAGAGAATCATGCATCATATAACCCACCACTGGAGAAGGACACTTTCAGTTTTTCGGCCCCAGCACCCAGACAGAGGAGAGAGGTCCTACAGCAAGGAATAAGGCGTCATATCACCCACCACTGGAGAAGGCCACTTTCAGTTATTTAGGCCCCAGCACCCAGACAGAGGAGAGAGGTCCCACAGCAGAGACTCATGGGTCATATCACCCAACACTGGAGAAGGCCACTGTCAGTTATTTAGGCCCCAGCATCCAGACAGAGGAGAGAGGTCCCACAGCAGAGAATCATGTGTCATATCACCCACCACTGGAGAAGGCCACTTTCAGTTATTTAGGCCCCAGCACCCAGACTGAGGAGAGACGTCCCACAGCAAGAAATCATGCGTCCTATCACCCACCACTGGAGAAGGCCACTTTCAGTTATTTAGGCCCCAGCACCCAGACAATGGAGAGAGGTCCCACAGCAGAGAATCATGTGTCATATCACCCACCACTGGAGAATGCCACTTTCAGTTATTTAGGCCCCAGCACCCAGACAGAGGAGAGTTGTCCCACGGCAAGGAATCATGCGTCATATCACCCACCACTGGAGAAGACCACTTTCAGTTATTTAGGCCCAGGCAGAGGAGAGAGGTCCCACAGCATGGAATCATGCGTCATATCACCCACCACTGGAGAAGGTCACTTTCAGTTATTTAGGCCTCAGCACCCAGACTGAGGAGAGACGTCCCACAGCAAGAAATCATGCGTCCTATCACCCACCACTGGAGAAGACCACTTTCAGTTATTTAGGACCCGGCACCCAGGCAGAGGAAAGAGGTCCCACAGCAAGGAATCATGCGTCATATCACCCACCACTAGAGAAGGCCACTTTCAGTTATTTAGGCCCCAGCACCCAGACAGAGGAGAGAGGTCCCACAGCAGAGAATCATGTGTGATATCACCCACCACTGGAGAATGCCACTTTCAGTTATTTAGGCCCCAGAACCCAGAAAGAGGAGAGAAGTCCCACAATAGAGAATCATGCATCATATAACCCACCACTGGAGAAGGACACTTTCAGTTATTTCGGCCCCAGCACCCAGACAGAGGAGAGAGGTCCTACAGCAAGGAATAAGGCGTCATATCACCCACCACTGGAGAAGGCCACTTTCAGTTATTTAGGCCCCAGCACCCAGACAGAGGAGAGAGGTCCCACAGCAGAGACTCATGGGTCATATCACCCAACACTGGAGAAGGCCACTGTCAGTTATTTAGGCCCCAGCATCCAGACAGAGGAGAGAGGTCCCACAGCAGAGAATCATGTGTCATATCACCCACCACTGGAGAAGGCCACTTTCAGTTATTTAGGCCCCAGCACCCAGACTGAGGAGAGACGTCCCACAGCAAGAAATCATGCGTCCTATCACCCACCACTGGAGAAGGCCACTTTCAGTTATTTAGGCCCCAGCACCCAGACAATGGAGAGACGTCCCACAGCAGAGAATCATGTGTCATATCACCCACCACTGGAGAATGCCACTTTCAGTTATTTAGGCCCCAGCACCCAGACAGAGGAGAGTTGTCCCACAGCAAGGAATCATGCGTCATATCACCCACCACTGGAGAAGACCACTTTCAGTTATTTAGGCCCCGGCACCCAGGCAGAGGAGAGAGGTCCCACAGCAAGGAATCATGCGTCATATCACCCACCACTGGAGAAGGCCACTTTCAGTTATTTCAGGCCCAGCACCCAGTCAGAGGAGAGAGGTCCCACAGCAAGGAATCATGCGTCATATCACCCACCACTGGAGAAGGCCACTTTCAGTTATTTAGGCCCCAGCACCCAGACAGAGGAGAGAGGTCCCACAGCAGAGAATCATGTGTCATATCACCCACCACTGGAGAATGCCACTTTCAGTTATTTAGGCCCCAGCACCCAGACAGAGGAGAGTGGTCCCACGGCAAGGAATCATGCGTCATATCACCCACCACTGGAGAAGGCCACTTTCAGTTATTTAGGCCCCAGAACCCAGAAAGAGGAGAGAGGTCCCACAATAGAGAATCATGCATCATATAACCCACCACTGGAGAAGGACACTTTCAGTTATTTCGGCCCCAGCACCCAGACAGAGGAGAGAGGTCCTACAGCAAGGAATAAGGCGTCATATCACCCACCACTGGAGAAGGCCACTTTCAGTTATTTAGGCCCCAGCACCCAGACAGAGGAGAGAGGTCCCACAGCAGAGACTCATGGGTCATATCACCCAACACTGGAGAAGGCCACTGTCAGTTATTTAGGCCCCAGCACCCAGACAGAGGAGAGAGGTCCCACAGCAAGGAATCATGCGTCATATCACCCACCACTAGAGAAGGCCATTTTCAGTTATTTAGGCCCCAGCACCCAGACAGAGGAAAGAGGTTGCATGGCAGAGGTTCAGGCTTCATGTCACCCATCATTGTAACAGGCCACTTTCAGTTACTTAGATCCCAGCGCCCAGATTAAGGAGAGGTTCATTCAACTTTGGGTTGCACCGCAAGATCATGGTAAAGTTAAAAAAATGAGGATTTAATAAAGAAGTGCCCTGGAGTACAAGAATACATGGTTGATGGCAGTGGCGTAACTAGAGTTCTGTGGGCCCCAGGGCAAACTTTGAATTGGGCCCCCCCCCCATCGAGCCTCCGCCCACTGCACCCGCAGTGAGCCTCCGCCCAACGCCTCCCCCCACCCACTCCCAAGCCTCCGGCCACTATAGGTTTGAATGTATTGTACTAGAATATTAAATGGATAGATGGATGGATCATCAGTAGACGGCAATGATGATGTCTGAAATCAGGGCGGGGGTGGAGCGTATGGATCATCAATGGACGGCGATAATTTATTGACATCCACTGATGATCCGTCCATCCATAACCCACCGCTCCCAATTCAGACATCATTATTGCCGTCCACTGACGTTCCACATCCAGATCCATCCACACCCCCGTGCCATGCCATCATCATTATTGCCACCCCCCAGCCCCCTCCCGATTTCATTACCTAGTACACTAGTTGGACTTGTCTTTTAAAACAGTGTGCGGCTACGGGGCTTCAGTTTAGTGACGCCGTGACGGTGAACGTGCATGCGCCTCATTCCGGCTGTGATCACGCAAGACCCGCTGCGGGAGGTCACAGGTCTCACAGAGTGATTCCGCAGCGCAGCAGGCAGCCGCACTTATAGGGAGGGGAGGGCCCACCGCCGCCACCCTTAAAAAAAAAGCACTTGCGGCCGGGTTGTGGGCCCCCAAACCCCCCCAACCACAGGCAGTGTGAGTCAGTGACAAATCAACTGATTGCACTGCCAGCCGCACGTATAGGGAGGGCCCGCTGCCGCAACCACTTGCAGGGTTGCGGGCCCCCCTCCTTGCCGGGCCCGGTCGCGCTCGCAACCTTTGCGACCGCGATCGTTACGCCCCTGGTTGATGGGGAGGCAGTTTTAAATGTCTATTCTGCACAAGGGAGGGACATGTCCTGTGGGATACATGCCTGGTTCATTTTTTTGAACGTCAGCTTGTCCACGTTGGCTGTGGACAGGCAGCTGCGTTTGTCAGTAATGACGCCCCCTGCCGTGCTGAATACACGTTCAGAAAAAATGCTGGCCGCCGGGCAGGCCAGCACCTCCAAGGCATAAAATGCTAACGTGGACAATTTGGAGACCCAGAAGTTGAATGGGGCCGAACCATCAGTCAGTACATGGAGGGGTGTGCACACGTACTGTTCAACCATGTTAGTGAAATGCTGCCTCCTGCTAACACGTTCTGTATCAGGTGGTGGTGCAGTTAGCTGTGGCGTGGAGACAAAACTTTTCCACATTTCTGCCATGCTAACCCTGCCCTCAGAGGAGCTGACCGTGACACAGCTGCGTTGGCGACCTCTTGCTCCTCCTCTGCCTTAGCCTTGGGCATCCACCTGTTCCCCTGTGATATTTGTGAATGCTCTCAGGAGCGCGTCTACCAGCGTGCGCTTGTACTCACGCATCTTCCTATCACGCTCCAGTGCAGGAAGTAAGGTGGGCACATTGTCTTTGTACCGGGGTTCCAGCAGGGTGACAACCCAGTAGTCCGCACACGTTAAAATGTGGGCAACTCTGCTGTCGTTGCGCAGGCACTGCAGCATGCAGTCACTCATGTGTGCCAGGCTCCCCAGAGGTAAGGACAAGCTGTCCTCTGTGGGAGGCGTATCGTCATCGTCCTCCGTATCCCCCCAGCCACGCACCAGTGATCAGCCACCCCGCTTTCAACCTGCTTCTTCCTCATCCTCCTCCACCTCCTCCTTATCCTCCTCGTCCTCCAGTAGTGGGCCCTGGCTGGCCACATTTGTACCTGGCCTCTGCTGTTGCAAAAAACCTCTCTCTGAGCCACTTCTAACAGACTTTCCTGAAAGTGCTAAAAATGACCCCTTATCCTCCTCCTCCTCCTGGGCCATCTCCTCTTCCATCATTGCCCTAAGCGTTTTCTCAAGGAGACATAGAATTGGTATTGTAACGCTGATAACGGTGTCATCGCCACTGGTCATGTTAGTGAAGTACTCGAAACAGCGCAACAGGGCACACAGGTCTCGCATGAAGGCCCAATCATTGGTGGTGAAGTGGTGCTGTTCCGCAGTACGACTGATTCGTGTGTGCTGCAGCTGAAACTCCACTATGGCCTGCTGCTGCTCACACAGTCTCTCAAGCATCTGCAAGGTGGATTTCCACCTGGTGGGCACGTCGCAAATGAGGTGGTGAGCGGGAAGGCCGAAGTTCTGCTGTAGCACAGACAGGCGAGCAGCGGCAGGATGTGAACGCCGAAAGCGCGCACAGACGGCCTGTACTTTATGCGACTATTTCGATGCAATCGTTTGCAAATTCGGATCACCGATAGCTAGTCAAAAGACACCTGTTTGCAGCGCCACTCCCAGAGTGTGTGAAATAGAATAATGTGCTCTTTATATTATAATTTCATTTCCTAATTACATGTTTAGTCGTGCCCCTAAACCGTTGTTTAGGGACACGACTGGTTTAGAGACACGACTAAACATGTAATTAGGAAATGAAATTATAATATAAAGAGCACATTATTCTATTTCACACACTCTGGGAGTGGCGCTGCAAACAGGTGTCTTTTGACTAGCTATCGGTGATCCGAATTTGCAAACGATTGCATCGAAATAGTCGTCTTTTTTTCCTGTACTCTCTGGAAGGGGTTGATTTCTTCTTCTTCTCCCTTAACACCTGAGCTGCCTTCCCTTATAGTATCAACAATCTAAATAACGTGAATATAAATAATTCCCTAACTCCCAATATCCACCCTCCTGGCGCTCATTGTCCGGAAATTCCCTGTTCCATACAGGAAAATTCCAACCTCTATCTTTTCTATTGTTTTTTCCTCTCTATGTACTTTATGCAGCAGCTCTGCACAGGTAGTTGTGAATGAACTTCTGCACCACCAAATTCAGCACATGCGCCAGGCAAGGGATGTGCGTCAAACCGGCTAGTCCCAGAGCTGCGACGAGATTTCGCCCATTATCGCACACCACCAGGCCGGGCTTGAGGCCCACCAGCAGAAACCACTCGTCGATCTGTTGTTCAATACCCCACCACAACTCCTGCGTGGTGTGGGGCCTGTCCCCCAAACATATGAGTTTCAGAATGGCCTGCTGACGTTTACCCTGGGCTGTGCTGAAGTTGGTTGTGAAGGTGTGTGGCTGACTGGATAAGCTACCAAAAAACAGGGACCTAACCCAAGAAGGGTAATTCACTTAACATATACAATTGCCATAAGGCACTAATCCCTTTATTTAACTTGGGTATTAAAACATAACTTTTATTATAATAAATGTATTAATAAAGGTAATTTCAGGAGGTTTTATAAACCCCAACAACGGCGATTTATTCATTACTGCCCGTTTTCCCCTGAAGAAGCCAGGTTACTGGCGAAACATGTCGGGGGGCAGATAGAATTATTTTAATCTCTGCTGTGCGACTGTGTGATAAATGATGATTCCAAGTCCGGCTGGACTGGTTTACAGTGTTTATAGCAGCTAGTACTAATACTATAGGAGCTTTAGGCTATGGTGTGAGATCAGGAGCTGCTGTTCCTGCCAACTGCTAGGAGGATCTACACAGTATTACTGTTTCAGGAGTGGATGCTACCTGTGACATACTTATAGCCCTCCACGCACTATACCTAGCAGTATCACCTCTCTCTAAGCTCCTATAGCTAGGACTCACGGGTAGCAGTGCACAGTCCCGTGTTTCCTATTGTCCTTATTTCTATTTTCACAGTCAGCATCGCAGCGCTTTTAATATGTAACTATTGGGTTCCTTTATTAATAGATTTATTATAATAAAAGTTATGTTTTAATACCCAAGTTAAATAAAGGGATTAGTGCCTTATGGCAATTGTATATGTTGACTGGATAAGCTGGTGGAAGCAGAGGAGGAGGAAGCTGAGTAGGAGGAGGAGGCTACAGGAGGCAAAGAATGATGCCCTGCGATCCTTGGCGGCGGAAGGAACTCTCTGCCTGGGGCCCAGCCGCCACTACATTTACCCAGTGTGCCGTTAGGGAGATATAGCGTCCCTGGCTGTGCTTACTGGTCCACGTATCTGTGGTTAGGTGGACCTTGCCACAGATGGCGTTGCGCAGTGCACACTTGATTTTATCAGATACTTGGTTGTACAGGGAAGGCACGCTCTCTTGGAGAAGTAGTGGCGGCTGGGAACAACATACTGTGGGACAGTCATGGCCATCAGCTGTTTAAAGCTGTCTGTGTCCACCAGCCTGAATGACAGCATTTCAAAGGCAAGTAGTTTAGAAATGCTGGCATTCAGGCCCAGGTCTCGAGTGGCTAGGTGGGAATTTAAGCTTTCTCTCCAAGTTTTGTGAGATGGAGAGCTGAACGCTGCCGTGTGACATGGTGGAGATGCTTTGTGACCCAGGTGGTGGTGTCGGTGGCACATCCTCTGTTTGGGGGGCGGCAGGTGCCAACATTCCTTCCGAGGCTGAGGAAGAGGCTGAGGCAGTAGCAGAAGAGGGAGCAGGGGGAGCCTGAGTGAGTTCCTTGCTTTTAAGGTGTTTACTCCACTGCAGTTCATGCTTTGCATGTAGATGCCTGGTCATGCAGGTTGTGCTAAGGTTCAGAACGTTAATGCCTCGCTTCAGGCTCTGATGGCCAGCGTGCAAACCACTCGGGTCTTGTCGTTAGCACATTGTTTAAAGAAGTGCCATGCCAGGGAACTCCTTTAAGCTGTCTTTGGGGTGCTCGGTCCCTGGTGGCGGTGGCCAGTAGCAGGCGAACTCTCTTTGCAGCGGCTGTTCTGCTTTTGCCCCCTGCTCCCTCTTTTGCTACACTTTTGGCTCGGTCTCACCACTTCCTCTGAACTCTGAACTCTGAAAGTCAGTGGCACGACCTTCATTCCATGTGGGGTCTAGGACATTATCGTCCCCTGCATCGTCTTCCACACAGTCTTCCTCCCTGACCTTCTGTTCAGTCTGCACACTGCGCATCAGTTGGCACCTGTGTTTTTTCATCATCAGAGACGTGCGGACACCGATGAAGTGGTATTCCCATGTCCTCATCATCAGGAAACATCAGTGGTTGTGTATCAGTGCATTCTTTGTCTTCCACCCCTTGGTGAAGGGCTAGGTGGATTCCCTTGGGAAACCCTGCCAGCAGAGATTTCAAACAGCATAAGAGACTGCTGCATAACTTGAGGCTTAGACAGTTTTCCAATGCATGGGGGTGATGTGACAGACTGATGGCCTCGGTTTTCAGGCGCCACCTGTGCGCTTTCTGCAGAAAACTGGGTGGGAGATAATGTTGTGAACGTGCTGGATCCACTGTCGGCCACCCAATTGACTAGCGCCTGTACCTGCTCAGGCCTTACCATCCTTAGAACGGCATTGGGCCCCACCAAATATCGCTGTAAATTCTGTCGGGTACTGGAACCTGTGGTAGTTGGTTCTCTAGGTGGTGTGGCTGTGGCAGAATGTCCACGTCCTCTCCCAGCACCAGAGGGTCCACTAACACCACCACGACCGCGTCCGCATCCCTTACTAGATGTTTTCCTCATTGTTACCTTTCACCAAGCACCACAATAAGAAAAAAAATATTTGGACCAATGTATTGATTTCAAATTCAGGCCTTTTTTTACAGGCACCTAACACTATCTGCCTATTTATTTATGTACTGTATTACACTAATCCAGGCACAGCAGTAACCACTGATTTAGGGGAATATCAATTGTAGGTCTAGTATGTAGGCCCTGGATGAGAGGTATCCTTTTATGGACAGATTTACACTTGGAGATGCAGAGTAGCGTGTGAAAAAATATGTAGGATTATGCCTTCAGCAATTGTATTTTAACACTTTTTGTAATATACCCTTTAACGGACAGAAATACAATGGGAGATGCACGGTAGCGTGTGAAAGTATTGAGGATGACCCTCTCAGCACTTGTATATACACCTTGAGTGTAATATACCCTTTCACAGACAGATTTAAACTAGGCCTGCAACAGCTGAAACCACTGATTTATGGTATTGCTATTTTGGCAATTGAATTTCACCCCCTTTGCCGGACACTATTATACTTTGCCAGCCGTTGCTGGGACACCAGATTTAGGGGATTGCTATTTTGGCAAGTGAATTTCACCCCAGAACAAAATATATCCTTTGCCGGACACTATGAAACTTGGCCAGCCACAGCTGAAACCACTGATTTATGGTATTGCTATTTTGGCAATTGAATTTCACCCCAGAAAAAAATATACCCTGTTACTAACAGATTTAAACTAGGCCTGCAACTGCTGGAACACCAGATTCAGGGTATTGTTATTTTGGCAATTAAATTTCACCCCATAAAAAAATATACCCTGTTACGGACAGATTTAAACTAGGCCTGCAACAGCTGAAACCACAGTTTTTTCTTTTTTAAACATAATTTTTATTAATTTTTCAAGTACAAACTTATACCCATAATTACAGCATATATGTCAAATACAATATTGAGGTACAACATCACAGTGTTCTCAAATAGGGTACACGATGAGCAAAGTAAAAGACAGTAATTATCAATGGGTACAGTAAAAGCAAAATTAACAGCATACCTGTAATCCCCTCCCACTTACCCCAACTCCCAATCCTCTAAATCCCCGTGCCATCCTACTCACAATGTTCGATAAGATCCCTCATGTGCGTTGCCTTCTAATCTATCTGTAGCTTCCCTAACGTACCTGCCACTTTGCGTTTTAGGTACCATTCAGAAGAAACAAAGGGTTTCATCACAAATTCCAGGTCTGTACCAGAGTATGCTGCTATAATAAAAGTCTCCCATCTTCTAAAGAAACTACGTATTCTGTTTCCTTTAATTTGTTCCGCTTCTATCCTCTCCATCTCAAAGCATTTTCGAAGGTGTAAAAACACCTCAGTCATGGGCGGGAGTCTTGGCTGGAGCCATTCCCGAAAAATACACCTCTTTGCCGCCAGTAGGGTTATATGCACTATCGGAGGAAAGTGCCTATCCACTATCGGGGCATGGAATAATATAAGCTCCGGTGCAAGTGGAATTTTTACCTCTAGATATTGTTTAACATGAGATTTGACCGTACGCCAAAATCGTTGAGTGTCTGGGCATAACCAAATACCATGTAACATGTCTGAACCTGGTAAATTACATTTTGGGCAGCCCCTGAGTCTGGACTGATCAGAATTACTACTGGTGTATTGGAAACCGTAAATAGCTTTATGTAACATACGGAACTGGGTTTCTTTCCAGATTTCATTCCACACCAACTTTTGCAATTGATTCCAGCCTTGCAGTATCTCTTCTTCTATTTTCAGTTGAGGGAAATTTTTGTTCCATCCTCTGAAAAGAGTTTCCGAGATACCTTGTTGTTTGAGTTCCCTCAGCCCCTGATATAATTCAGAAAGAGATTTCTTCCTTTCTCCTTTACCCAATAATAAAGTCAGGTGGTTAATCTCAAAGCATCTCGTTATGTCTTGTGCCCTACCTCTAAGAAAGGCCATTAGTTGTATCTATGAGAACACATGCTGCGGGCAGGGGCGGACTGAGAACCCTCAGGGCCCCCGGGCAAAATAAATCAAGGGCCCCCTTCCAGGCCCCACCCATGCCCTACCTCCAGCCACGCCCATGTTATACCTCCAGCCACACCTATATCCTGCCTCCACTACCTGGTCACACCATCGTTATGCCTCTGATCCCATCACTACAGAAATACAGGGCACTTACCTATTACGTCCAGTGACGTCTTCTTTGATGTAGATGTTTTCTGTCCTCGTCTTCTCCTTTCAGACCTTCAGACCAGACCGCCATGTTGTTGCCATTTTCCATCTCTGCAGTTTAACAAAAAAAAATCTTAGTTTACTACTTTTCCATCATCCTCCCATCTTCTGGACAAATCATCCTACTACCCCCAATACTGTGCCGCTGTGCTCCCCAATACTACACTGCAGAAACAGATAATACCCCTGGTAATACTAGTACCACACAGAGCCCCCCATATAAAATACCCATGACGGGGGTATTGGTTATGCGTCGGGAGCCCATCCTCTTCACTTACCTGCTCCACCTACCTACCCCTTACCCATTTCCGCCCCATCACACACCAACTCCCTTACTCCCAACCCATACAAGACTCGGACACCAGTTGGAATGTAATGGCCACAGCAGCCTTTTATTTATATAAAATAAATAACCATAAATAACAGTTAATAACCATAAATAATATATAAATAACCATAAATAACTATAAATAACCATAATAATGACCACCCGGTGGGGAGGTCCTTGGAGCCCCATAAAAAACCTTACGAGCTGCTGAACTGGGGATGAGCCATCTTGCCTCCAGCCGTTACCCCAAGCTCGGTGGCACCATCTAATGGCCCCCCCTTCAGTCCACTACCACAGCTCGCCCACCATGGGAGTCCAGCCCCAACCCTGGGGCCCCCCCAATGTCCTCCAAGCTCCACCTGAACCAACTCCAAGGAACCCCCCCACCCCGCCCTTATGGGCCAGTAGCCCTCCCTCCTTATGTGCCAGGGCTCCAGATGGCGACCAAAATGGTCGCCAATGCGACTAGGAATTTGCAAATGGCGATAAGAAATTTAAGTCTTATCGCCATTTGCGACTTGTCCCACCGCCGCGCTGCAGCTTTAAGAAAAGAAAAAAAACTTCAGCAGACGCACCACGCAGCGAGCGGCACAGCACAGGCAGCGCAGCCTGAAATAACCAATAGCAAAGCTCCATACAGTAAGGAGCTTTGCTATTGGTTAGTTTGGGCGTGCGCCGGAGCCATACAGCGCCCTGCAACAGAGAAAGCCGGCGGGAGATGAAAGGAGGAGGGGCCGGCTCTGGGGGTGGCTGAAGGAAGAAGTGCCGGGCGCGCTGAGGAGCTGAAGCCTACAGCCCAAGCATCAAGATGGAGCCGCAGAAGAAGGTGGCAGCGCAAGGTGTTATGTATGTAGTGGAGTGTGTGATCATCACATACATCATACACATGTATACATCACTACATACATCACACACTGCACTACATACATCATACACTTGTATACATCACACACTGCACTACATACATCTCACACTGATGTATGTAGTGCAGTGATGTATGTGTTGCAGTGTGTAGTAAATACACAGCAGGCTATTAAAGCCAAGTGATAACGTACAGGGAAGTTCCGCCATATTGGACTGGACTTTATCACTTCGCTATAATTGCTTCATGTTATTTAGACCAGTAATGGTTCCCTGCATACCCACCTCTTAGGCCCCGTTCACACCACCACTATTTATTTCTGTTGTTCTGCTCCGCTTGATGAGCAGAACAATGAAAATAATTGAAGTGTTGGATTTTTGTCATACGTTTAACATATACAAAAAAAAACGTATGTTGACAGACGCCTCAGACAGATACCATACTGTGGCATCCATCCAATAGAGTTCCATTGTACAAAAAAACATATATGCTAATTTATATGTTTTTTTTTGCAGAATGGGAGATCGTAGTGTACCACGTCTTCCCATCCTGTAAAGTCCAGAAAAAATATATACATTTTTTGTACAATGGAACTCTATGGTGAGGGATGCCGCAGTACGGCATCTGTCTGAGGCGTCCGTTATGTTTTGGTCATAGTATAATATAACATATGACCGAAACATAATGTGAACCCATGTGTGACTGTGGCATCAGTGTTCGGTCAGTGATTTCCATCAGTGATTTTTGAGCCAAAACCAGTTGCGGCTGTAAACACAGAACTGGTGCAGATCTTTCCGTTATACCTTATGTCTGTGGAGGCTCCAATCCTGGTTTTGGCTCACAATCACTGATGGAAATCACTGACCAAACACTGACGTGTTAATGAGGCAATTTTTCTATCATGAATATATATCTATTTAAATTTGGAGACTAAAAATTTTATTTGGCTCCTAAATTTTTCAGTTTAGGAGCCAATGGCTCCTAGGTAATTTTTTTAGTCTGGAGCCCTGTGTTCCAGTAGCCTCCCCCCTTATGTGCCAGTAGTCCCCCTTATGTGCCAGTAGTCCCCGCTTTTATGCCACTAGCCGCCCCCCCTTATGTGCCAGTAGCCCCCCTTACGTGCCAGTAGTCCACTTATGTGCCAGTAGCCCCCCTTATGTGCCATTAGTCCCCTTATGTGCCAGTAGCCTGTCCCCCCCTTATGTGCCAGTAGCTGTCCCACTTATGTGCCAGTAGCAGCCCCCTTATGTGTCAGAAGTTCCCCCTAATGTGCCAGAAGTCCCCCCTCATGTGCCATTAGGCCCCCCTCATGTGCCATTAGTCCCCCCTCATGTGCCATTAGTCCTCCCTCATGTGCCATTAGTCCCCCCTCATGTGCCAGTAGCCCCTCTTATGTGCCATTAGTCCCCCCTTATGTGCCAGTAGTCCCCTTATGTGCCAGTAGCCATCCCTCCTTATGTGCCAGTAGCCATCCCTCCTTATGTGCCAGTAGCTGTCCCCCTTATGTGCCAGTAGCAGCCCCCTTAAGTGCCAGTAGTGCCCCCTTATGTGCTAGTAGCCCCCCTTATGTGCCAGTAGCCCCCTTATTTGCCATTGGGCCCCCCTCATGTGTTATTAGTCCCCCCTCATGTGCAGTAGCCCCTCTTATGTGCCAGTAACCGTCCCCTTTATGCATCAGTAGCCCCCTTATGTGCCAGTAGCCCCCTTATGTACCAGTATCCCCTTTTGTGCCAGTTGCCCCCTTATGTGCCAGTAGCCATCCCCCCTTATGTGCCAGTAGCTGTCCCCCTTATGTGCCAGTAGCTGTCCCCCTTATGTGCCAGTAGCAGCCCCCTTAAGCGGCATTAGTCCCCCTTAAGTGCCAGTAGCCCCAAGAAAAAAAAAAAAGGAACACTTATACTTACCTCCAGCGATGCGATGCAGGCCTCTTCCGGCCTGTGTCTCAAGCTGTACCGCTCTGGCGGCGCAATGACGTCATCGCGCCGCCTGCACCGGCCTCTGATAGGCTGCCGGCCTAGTGCTGGCAGCCTATCAGAGGAACAGGTAGAGGACACGCCTCTCCCTCCTCTGCCGCTGCACGGAGATGAGCGCAATGGAAGCGCTCATCTCTTGATGTCCTCTGCCGCCGAGCCTGCCCTGGGGATGGGCCCCCCACTGGCCACGGGCCCTCGGTCCATGCCCGAGTGCCCTAATGGTCAGTCCGCCCCTGGCTGCGGGTGTCTCAGGTTGTATTTATCTTGGAACTCTTTGAGAATAAAAACGCCTTTCTCCTGTGTGCCACATGTCCCCCAAGCGTTTTATGCCCCTGTCCCTCCATTGTGTGAAGTATTTAGATTCCAGTCCAGCTGCAAACTCTGGGTGTCCCCACAAATCCATAAAGGTTGAGAGCATGTATGAAACCACTGATTTATGGTATTGCTATTTTGGCAATTGAATTTCAACCCAGAAAAAAATATTTCCTTTGCAGGACACAATGAAACTTGGCCAGCCACAGCTGAAACCACTGATTTATGGTATTGCTATATTGGCAATTGAATTTCACCCCAGAAAAAAAAGATACCCTGTTACGGACATATTTAAACTAGGCCTGCAATAGCTGAAACCACTGAATTATGGTATTGCTATTTTGGGAATTGAATTTCACCCCAGAACAAAATATATCTTTTGCCGGACACTATTATACTTTGCCAGCCACTGCTGGGACACCAGATTTAGGGGATTGCTATTTTGGCAATTGAATTTCAGCCCAGAACAAAATATATCCTTTGCCGGACACTATTAAACTTGGCCACCCACTGCTAGGACACCAGATTTACTGTATTTCTATTTTTGCTACTGACAGTCACCCCAGAAAATAATATATCCTTTGACGGACACAAGGGAAATTGTCCAGTCACAGCTGGAACACCAGATTCAGGGTATTGCTATTTTGGCAATTAAGTATCAACCCAGAACAAAATATATCCTTTGCCGGACACTATTAAACTTGGCCAGCCACTTCTGAAACCTCTGATTTATGGTATTGCTATTTTGGCAATTGAATTTCACCACAGAACAAAATATATCCTTTGCAAGACACTATGAAACTTGGCCAGCCATAGCTGAAACCACTGATTTATGATATTGCTATTTTGGCAATTGAATTTCACCCCAGAAAAAAATATATCCTTTGCAGGACACTATGAAACTTGGCTAGCCACAGCTGAAACCACTGATTTATGGTATTGCTATTTTGGCAATTGAATTTCACCCCAGAAAAAAATATATCCTGTTTCGGACAGATTTAAACTAGACCTGCAACTGCTGGAACACCAGATTCAGGGTATTGCTATTTTGGCAATTAAATTTCACCCCAGAAAAAAATATACCCTGTTACGGACAGATTTAAACTAGGCCTGCAACAGCTGAAACCACTGATTTATGGTATTGCTATTTTGGCAATTGAATTTTACCCCAGAACAAAATATATCCAGTGCAGGACACAATGAACCTTGGCCAGCCACAGCTGAAACCACTGATTTATGATATTGCTATTTTGGCAATTAATTTTCACCCCAGAAAAAAATATATCCTTTGCCGGACACTATTAAACTTGGCCAGCCACTGCTGGGACACCAGATTTACTATATTTCTATTTTTGCTATTGACTTTCACCCTAGAAAATAATATATCCTTTGACTGACACTAGGGAAATTGTCCAGTCACAGCTGGAACACCAGATTCAGGGTATTGCTATTTTGGCAATTAAAGTTCACCACAGAAAAAAATATACCCTGTTACAGACAGATTTACACTAGGCCTACAACAGCTGGAACACCAGATTCAGGGTATTGCTATTTTGGCAATTGAATTTCACCCCAGAACAAAATATATCCTTTGCCAGACACTATTAAACTTGGCCAGCCACAGCTGAAACCACTGATTTAAGGTATTGCTATTTTGGCTATTAAATTTCACCCCAGAACAAAATATATCCTTTGCCGGACACTATTACACTTTGCCAGCCACTGCTGGGACACCAGATTTAGGGGATTGCTATTTTGGCAATTGAATTTCACCATAGAAAATAATCTATCCTTTGCCAGACAGCAGACAGTATTACACTTGGCTAGCCAAAGCTGGAACACCAGAGTTAGGGGATTTGTATTTTGGCAATTGAATTTAACCCCTTAATAAAATATAGAAATTGCTATCCTGAGTTTCTAGGGGTGACAATAAGCACAGCCAAGCCCCTGATGTAGGATATAGCAAAAAAAAAAAATAGTATTGATGGATTGATGGACTTGGTGGCAGCTTGTGCTGGTGCGCCACAAGACTGAAAATGGCCGCTGATCACCCCAGAAAAAAGTGACAGAAAAACGCTCTGTGCAGCCTAAAAAACAGTGAGCAATTAACTAGCAGAAGTTGAATCATTCACAGCTGTAGATCGATCACTTTCTTAGGTGCTTTGCTGACTTTTCCCTGCCTAATCTCGCCCTCACAGAAGCTGCGTCTTCTCCCTACACTAATCAGAGCATTGTGACGTGCGGCGCTACCTACGTGACTCCAGGCTAAATTGAGGCTGGATCACATGCTGCACTTGGCCAATCACAGCCATGCCATTAGTAGGCATGGCTGTGATGGCTTCTTAGGGCAAGAAGTAAAACGCTAGATGATTGGCTGCTGTGCAGCCCTTCAGAAAGCGGGGAAAAATCGCCGAACAACGGACCTGGCTGTGATTGGCCAAGTGCAGCATGTGACCCAGCCTCTATTTAAGCTGGAGTCACGTAGCGCCACACGACACTGCTCTGATTAGTGTAGGGAGAGGACGCAGCTTCTGTGACGGCGAGATTAGGCAGGGAAAAGTCAGCAACAGCACCTAATGAACGGATCGATCTACAGCTGTGAATGATTGAACTTCTGCTAGTTACTTGCTCACTGGTTTTTAGGCTGCACAGAGCGTTTTTCTGTCACTTATTTTCTGGGTTGATCGGCGGCCATTTTGTGACTTGTGGTGCACCAGAAGAAGCTGCCACCAAGTCCATCAATCCATCAATACTAGTTTTTTTTTTTGCTATATCCTACATCAGGGGCTTGGCTGTGCTAATTGTCACCCCTAGAAACTCAGGATAGCAATTTCTATATTTTATTAAGGGGTTAAATACATTTGCCCAAATACCAATCCCCTAAATCTGTTGTTCCAGCTTTGGCTAGACAAGTATAATACTGTCTGCTGTCTGGCAAAGGATAGATTATTTTCTGTGGTGACATTCAATTGCCAAAATAGCAATACCATAAATCAGTGGTTTCAGCTGTGGCTGGCAAAATAGAATAGTGTCCGCCAAAACATATATTTTGTTCTGGGGTGAAATTAATCTGGCAAAATAGCAATACCCTGAATCTGGTGTCCCAGCTGTTGCAGGCCAGATTTCATAGTGTCCGCCAAAACATATATTTTGTTCTGGAGTGAAATTAATCTGCCAAAATAGCAATACCCTGAATCTGGTGTCCCAGATGTTGCAGGCCAGAGTTCATAGTGTCTACCAAAACATATATTTTGTTCTGGGGTGAAATTAATCTGTCAAAATAGCAATACCCTGAATCTGGTGTCCCAGCTGTTGCAGGCCAGATTTCATAGTGTCCGCCAAAACATATATTTTGTTCTGGGGTGAAATTCAATTGCCAAAAGAGCAATACCATAAATCAGTGGTTTCAGCTGTGGCTGGCAAAATAGAATAGTGTCCGCCAAAACATATATTTTGTTCTGGGGTAAAATTAATCTGCCAAAATAGCAAAACCCTGAATCTGGTGTCCCAGCTGTTGCAGGCCAGGATTCATAGTGTCTTGCAAAACATATATTTTGTTCTGGGGTGACATTCAATTGCCAAAATAGCAATACCCTGAATCTGGTGTCCCAGCTGTTGCAGGCCACGTTTTATAGTATCCGTCAAAACATATATTTTGTTCTGGGGTGACATTCAATTGCCAAAATAGCAATACCATAAATCAGTGGTTTCAGCTGTGGCTGGCAAAATATAATAGTGTCCGCCAAAACATATATTTTGTTCTGGGGTGACATTCAATTGCCAAAATAGCAATACCCTGAATCTGTTGTCCCAGCTGTTGCAGGCCAAGTGTATATCTGTCCAAAAAGGATACCTTTCATCCAGGGCCTAAATACTAGCCCTAAAAGAGATATTCCCCTAAATCAGTGGTTACTGCTGTGCCTGGATTAGTGTAATACGCTACATAACCCCTTAAGGACACAGGGTTTTTTCATTTTTGCGTTTTCGTTTTGCGCTCTATGCCTTCCAAGAGCCATAACTTTTTTATTTTTCCGTTCACATTGCCATATGAGGGCTTATTTTTTGCGGGACAAGTTGTACTTTCTAACGCCATCATTTAATAATGCATGCGGGTGTAGTGGGAAGCGGGAAAAAAATTCCAAATGGGGTGAAATTGCAAAAAAAATTTCACCACAGTTTTACGGGTTTCTAAATTACGACGTTTGATTTGCGATAAAACTGACCATTTAGTTTTATTCTACAGGTCAGTACAAATCCAGCGATACCCAATATGTATAGCTTTTCTTGCGTTTTGATAGTGAAAAAAAATTCAAAAGTGGGAAAAATTTTTTTTTTTTTTTTGCCGCCATGTTTTGACCGCTATAACGTATTTGTAAATAAGTGTATGGCGTTGTATGGGGGCTTATTTTTTGAGGGGCGATCTTAACTTTTAGTTGATACCATTATGGGGTGTGTAGGACTTTTTAATCGCTTTTTATTTAATTTTTTTTGAGGAAATGAAGCGTCCAAAAACGGCAAATCGGCAATTTGTGCGCTTTTTTCCATTTTTCTGTTTACCGTATGGGAAATATATTTTTATATTTTTATACTATGGGCGTTTTCACACATTGCGACACCCATGATGTGTATTTTTTTTATTTTTTTAATTTTTTAATTTTAATTTTGGGGAAAGGGGGTGATTTAAATTTTTAGGTTTTTTTTATTTATTCATTTATTTATTTTTTATTTTTATTTTTTTTACACTTTTATATAGATCCCATAGGGACCTATATAAATCAGTTACCTGATTGCTTCTATCATAAACTCCAATACACTTGTATTGGAGTTTATGAGCATTTACTACTTTCCTATGAAGCCCTATTGCTAACAAGGGCTCCATAGGAAATAGTAAGTGATAACCTAAGCTGAATGAAAGGCTTAAGGCTATCCCTTCAGCGCTCGATTCTCCCGATCACCACTAGGGGAGCCGGAGCGCTGCCAGTTTACTTTCGGTTTTAGCGCGCGCAGATGCCGTGATCAGGATTGATCACGGCATCTGCAGGGTTAAATGATCGCGGTCGGCAGCGCTGCCGACCGCGATCATCAGCTGCGGGGGTCAGCTACAGGAATCAGCCGGACCCCCGCAGCGATGGTGCCCGCAGCGGCCAGGAGCGGGCGCCATACGTCATGTGTCCTTAAGGAGTTAAACAAATGGGCAGATAGTGTTAGGTGCCTGTAAAAAAAGGCCTAAATTTGAAATCAATACATTGGGCCAAATATTTTTTTTCTTATTGTGGTGCTTGGTGAACGGTAACAATGAGGAAAACATCTAGTAAGGGACGCGGACGTGGTTGTGGTGGTATTAGTGTACCCTCTGGTGCTGGGAGAGGACGTGGCCATTCTGCCACAGCCACACGTCCTAGTGAACCAACTACCTCAGGTTCCAGTACCCGCCAGAATTTACAGCGAAATTTGGTGGGGCCCAATGCCGTTCTAAGGATCGTAAGGCCTGAGCAGGTACAGGCGCTAGTCAATTGGGTGGCCGACAGTGGTTCTAGCATGTTCACAACATTATCTCCCACCCAGTCTTCTGCAGAAAGCGCACAGGTGGCACCTGAAAACCAAGCCCATCAGTCTGTCACATCACCCCCATGCATATCAGGGAAACTGTCAGAGCCTCAAGTTATGCAGCAGTCTCTTATGCTGTTTGAAGACTCTGCTGGCAGGGTTTCCCAAGGAAATCCACCTAGCCCTTCCCCAGTGGTGGAAGACATAGAATGCACTGATGCACAACCACTGATGTTTCCTGATGATGAGGACATGGGAATACCACCTCATCAGTCTCTGATGATGACGAGAGGAAGGACCTTCTATTTAAAACCAATTCCCAAAAAAATTCTAACAGAAAAAGTTGTATTGGTGCGCCGCTCTCATGGACGTTGTCATGTCATCGTACAGTGTGTGAAACACAACGTAATTTAGTCCATACCGCAAAAAGGATTTTCCCACATATAACTGCAGCGCTGAACGCTGAATATATCTTGATTTTTGTACAGAAATATTCTACTAAAGGCTTTACTGCTGCAACAGTGAACATAACTGCAGAAGTGACCCGAAAATATATATTTCTTGTTGGATGGAAAAAGGCCACTATACGATTTAACCAGAAAACAATTAAAGAGTGAAGTACGTATATATTTTTCTTTTTTAAATGAAATACGCCCCTATACGGTTTCAACAGAAATCACTTCAACACTGCAGTGCGTATATATATTTTTCCAATGCGCCCCACAACGGCACTAAGCAGGAGGGTTACCCTGCCCCCAGGGACAGGAAACAACGTGGAGACCAATCTTTAAATACCTCCTCCCCTGATCCTTCTCCAGTTGTTTCCTGTCCCTCTGGGATGAAGTGGAGACAGGAGCAGGGTTCCTCCTGCTCCAGGATTACTATTGCGCGGCCTAGCAGCTTACTTTTCCCTTGCTGGGTGGGCAGGAGGGCGGTAGCAGGATGCCGGGCCGCGGGGCAAGATAGGGGCCCTTCTGGCATCTCTGGTGTAAGCCCTGAGTGTGTCAGGCAACCCCGGGTGACGCGGTGTCTCTTCAGGACCGCACGTGGAGGAGTCAGCATTGCAAGATGCTGGGGCCGATATCTCACGAGAATCGGGTCACGTGGGTGCCTCGCTGTGTCAGCAGTGACCTGGAAGTGTTATTCAAAATGCCGACAGGAGGTAGGATTCGGCGTTCAACGTGGCCATAAGCCAGAGGAGAAGGAGTGCTTCAGCAACCATGTCTCTGCCTGCCGATCTACCTAAAGAACCTCCAAAAACCCCATGCTCGGTAAGCCTCCTCCTTGAGGGGAACCTTGCACTGTTTGTATCCCACACTGACCTTTATTTAGTCACTGGGGGCCCTATCTTTGGTGTTGGTTCCTTCTGATAGAAAAAAGTCCTTTTTGGTTTTCTTAAAGGAGTTTTTTCTTTCTATTTATAGGGGAAGCCCAGATATGGGAAATCTTCTATAAAGAAAAAATGTGCCATCTGCAAAAAACAACTCGGCAGCCATTGCAAAAAATCCTTATGTCAAAAATCTACTGACAAGATTATGGCGGAGAAAACGCCTTCCCTAGTGGACAGCCTTAGATCCATAATAAAAGAAGAAGTCTCCTCAGCCATTGAGACCCGGATAGCCTCCCTGCCACAAGCCCTTTCCACCTCAAAATCCATTCCTGACATCCCGCCGGACTCAGACTTTGATTTTGACGAAGGGGAAGTATCTTCGGATTCAGACTCTGACTCTTCTGATGAAAATTCTGGCAAACCTCTTTGTTCTATGGAAGATACAGACCCGCTATTAAAAACAATCAGGGCTACCATGAACATTGAACAAACAAAACAACCACTGTCAATTCAGGACCAGATGTTCAAAGGTTTGGCCGATAAAAAGAGGCGAGTGTTCCGGTTCATGAAAACATAAAAAAATTGATTGCGAGTGAGTGGAAGGACCCCGAGAGAAGATCAGGGACTTCAAAAATGTTTAAACGTAAATATCCCTTTAGTGAAGCAGACTTGGCCCACTGCGATAAAACTGCTCCGGTGGCCAGGATTTCGAAAAAATCCTCTCTCCTCTTTGAGGATGTGGGTCTCCTGGGAGATCCAATGGATAAGAAATGTGAATCCATCCTTAAAAGGTCCTGGGATACATGCACAGCTATGCTTCGTCACAGTATTGCGGCCACCTGCACCGCTAGGACTTTATCCTTATGGCTGTCCCAGTTAGAAGAGCACTTACCGGCGGGCACCCCTATGGATGACATTCTAGCCTCCCTTCCCGTCCTAAAGCAGGCCACAAACTTTTTGTCTGACGCCTCGGCGGATTTAGTCAGATTATCTGCCAGATCAGCCGCCTTAGAAAATTCAGCCTGAAGAGCAGTCTGGTTAAGAGCCTGGTCTGGGGACAACATGTCAAAGAATAAGTAATATCCCCTGTGAAGACGATAGACTCTGGCTCAGTCCTGGACAATATCCTGGACAAAGCCTCTGATAAGAAGAAGGGCTTCCCGTCAGAGTTAAAAAAATGTCATAACAGACGTTCCTTTGGTGCCCAAACAAAGGGCAGACCATACCCCAAAAAAAGAGAAAGCTCAAATACCTGGCAGTCCTCCAGAGGCCGTGGCAGGGGTTTCTTGTTCAACCCGAATAAATCATCTAAACAAGCTGGACAATGACTCCAGAAGTCCAGTGGGGGGGAAGGCTTTCAAAATTTTTACCAGCCTGGAAAAATAATACAAACTCACCCTGGGTTTTAGTTCTAGTCTTCAGGGTACAAAATAGAATTCGCCTCGGCTCTCCCAAAAAGGTTCCTTATAAACAAAGAGCTGAGCACGCAAAAACAGTTACTCTTAAATCACCAGGTCCAAACACTACTCCAAAAAAAGGCAGTAATACTAGTACCTCCGGGGCAGGAGGGGGACGGTTTTTACTCTCCAATTTTCCTAGTGACAAAACCAAATGGCTCTTACCGAGCAATTATAAACTTGAGAGACCTCAACAAACATGTTGCCTACAAAAGGTTCAAGATGGAGACCATCCAATCCTCGATCAATCTACTTGTCCAAAACTGCTATATGGTAAACCTAGATTTAACCGATGCTTATTACCATATTCCAATTTTCAGGGAGAATCAAAAATACTTAAGATTCACGGTCCACTACAACGATCATCTCATCCATCTACAGTTCCAAGTCCTCCCATTTGGTCTATCAACTGCCCCTCAAGTGTTCACAAAAATAATGGCGGAAGTCTCAGCAATTTTTCACCAACAGCAGATACTGTTTATTCCTTATCCGGACGATTTCCTGATTGTGGCTCAGAATCCGGAATCCATTCTCCAAAACCTTCAACGGGTGACACATACACTTCAGTCCCTAGGTTGGCTTCTAAACCTAGAAAAATAAAATCTCATTCTGTGTCATAAAAAGGAATTCTTGGGGGTTATGTTGGATTCAAGACGGATGATGTCCTTTCTGCCAGAAAGAAAGGTACGGGACCTGAGATCCTGGAACAAAAGCACGTTGTCGCTAGACAAAAGCATATCACTACCAATCCATGTAAAAGCTTCTCTCACCTGGTAGCTTATAAAAGACCACCTGACGAAGGGGGTCCACTGGAGACCGACGAACCCTATTGTGATTACCACCGACGCCACCTACCAAGGTTAGGGGGACCACTGCCAAAACCATGTGGCTCAGTGTCTCTGGGAACAGTCAGAACTTCACCTGTCATCAAACATGAAAGAACTTCGGGCAATATGGTTGGCTCTAAAAGCCTTCAGTTCGATCATTCGCCAGACAGATGTCAAAATATTGTCCGACAACATAACTGCTGTAGCCTACATAAACAAGCAGGGAGGCACAAGAAGCAAGAACCTGAATCACACAGCATACCTTATATTCTCATGGGCTCAACACCAGGTAAACTCAATAACGGCAGTACATCTCAAAGGACAAGAGAATCTACTAGCAGATTTCCTGAGCAGACAACCCCTGAAATAAGGATAATGGTGTTTGAACAAAAAGATCTTTCGTTTCCTGTGCGAGAAGTGGGGCACGCCAACATTAGACCTGTTTGCCTCCAGGAAAAACAGGCAGGTGGATCACTTCTTCTCTCTCTCCCCTCTGGGACAACCCACTTGAGGTAGATGCATTTTCGGTACCCTGGCCAGAAGAACTCCTTTACGTCTTTCCCCCGATATCTCTGATACCCAGAACCCTTGCAAAAATTATCCAGGAGAAACGAGAAGTGATCTTAGTGGACCCGTTCTGGCCAAAAAGAACGTGGATTCCCCTTCTGTTATGCCTTGTGTGCTGTTCCAGCTTTCATTATAATGTAATTTTCTATAGTTGTATTATCTTATCCTCATATGTTGTGTAATGCTGCCACCCTGTGGTTGTTCTTATAGTACATTTTCTATGTGTGTATGTAAATTTCCATTGCAATGCTCTCCTCCCCCTTTTTTTATGACATCATATCCTCTCCAAGGTCCTTCGTGCTTCCTCTTTGCTACAGACTTCTGGCTGGTGAGAGCATTCCTTTTGACCTCTAATATCTTCTATATTCTCTAGCATACCCCTTATTCCTGCATTTGTTTTCTCCAAGGCAAATGAATAAATGATCAAACCTTCACCATTGTATTCTCCTCACTGGATTATCACATGCAACTGGTGCCCATATTCTGGAGATATTAGTGAGTTCAGCTATCTACCATTGCTTGTACAGGGACTATCACTCACAACCGATCAGGGATTTTCTCTAACGTACATCTGTGGCAGAATAGTCAAAAGGAAGCTCAAATCTACAGTATTTGCATATCTACACGCAGTCTGCAAGCAAGCTTAGAGCTGTCCGCCATCTTACATGCACGTGGCTTCATAAGCACAGTGAGCAAGCTGAAATCCCTTCTTAAAGAGACAGTACCGCTCTAATAGGAATAACATGTCCACAAGAGGCTTAGTGGATTCCTCAGTCACTGAACATACAGAAACTCACCCTGCTCCCAGAAACCCAGATATGCAGGAAGCAGAGTCCATGTTAACCGAAGATCAAGTAGTACGATCTAAACGTGTTATCAAGCCAACACAAAAGATTAGAGAGAACTTTGAGACAACCAAAGAAGAGTTCAGTGACAATTTAAACGATTTATGGCAGAGAACTGAACGCTATATAGCAGCTCTTTTACGATATAACAACGATGCAACAAAATTAACCACAACTCTGAATCGCTTAACCGACGCCTATGCCCGCTATCAGCGACTGTCTGCAAAGTACATCACTTTCCTGAGCGACTCCGATTTTGATGATGCCTCGGAAGAGCTGATTGAGAGAAAGAATCTCCTGGAAGAGAAGGACACCCTAGTACAAGACGCTAAGAGCAAGGCAGAGCGCCGTATCGCACACTTACAGGAGGTGAGATCCCATCGATCAACTTCAAGTAAACATACAGGATATACCCTTTCGTCTTCCAGAACCTCTCGTTCCGGAAGGTCGGCCTTGCATGATAAGCTCATAGAAATCCGGGCAGAAGCAGAAGAAGCTAGTGTAAGAAGTTCTTTCGCTAAGAAGGAGGCAGAGATTGCGAAGAAAAGAGCAGAAATGGAGGCTGAGACCGCAAAGCAGAAAGCAGAAATGGAGGCTGAGACCGCAAAGCAGAAAGCAGAAATGGAGGCTGAGACCAAAGCGGAAAGCAGAAATGGAGGCTAAGAGAGCAGAAATGGAGGCTAAGAGAGCAGAAATGGAGGCTGAAACAGAAGCCCAGCTAAAGATCCTCCAGACAGAGATGGAAGAAGCAGCTACCTTAGCTAAACTGAAGGTCCTGGAGCAAGCATTAGGCCAAGGTACCGACCTGGACTGTTCCATTCCAGGAGAAGTGGAAGACCCAGCCGACCGCACTGCCAAGTATGTGCTAAAGCAACCATCGCCTACTCCTCCTGCTAAATCGCATGTACCAACGCCACTTCTAACTCACCAACTGGATGAACCCACAGAGTACCAGAAATCGTCACACCCCAGTAATAAGGTAATACCTAGCACCAAGCCAGCTGACCATCCAGAGACCAAACCGCGGCTTAATCCTTATGCCACATCATTCCATCTTGATCAATCACAACCTTATCTCCCAGAACCCCTACATGCTCCAGAGACACCACAAAGTAATACTGCAATAGGGAATGGGAGATCAGACATGTCAGACTTTGCCAGATACATGATGCGCAGGGAGCTGATTAACATTAGTCTATCAAAGTATGATGACCATGCTGAAAACTATAGGGCCTGGAAATCTACCTTTGAAGCTGTAATTAGTGATCTTAACCTCACTGCCAAGGAAGAACTCGACTTGCTTATCAAATGGTTAGGCCCAGAATCTGCAGAACGCATAAAGACATTAAGAGCAGTTCATGTAGGCCACTCAGAGGAAGGTCTCGCCGCAGCATGGGAGAGACTTGAACAGACCTATGGCAGTCCAGAAGCTATAGAGAGCGCCTTATTCAGGAGACTTCAAGCCTTCCCAAGGATAACTGGCAAGGATAATCGCAAACTCCAGGATCTGAGCGACCTACTAAAAGAACTTGAATTGGCAAAAATGGACCCACATCTGCCAGGACTGAGTTACCTTGATACTGCCCATGGCGTCAATCCAATTGTGTCGAAACTACCACATGGCATGCAAGAGAAATGGGCAGACCAGGGCTCCAGATACAAGAGAGAACACAATGTGTCTTTTCCCTCTTTCTCTTATTTTACCAGATTCATCAGTGACCAAGCTCGGAAGAAGAATGACCCCAGCTTTGACTTCACTGAATCCATTCTACCTGCTTCATCCTTATGTTCAAGGTATGACAATACCACAAGTAAACGTAGAGACTTAAGGGGACAGTATCCGTTAGGAAAACAAATGTTCCACCCACTACAACCTGCACCACTAGGAAGGACGACTCTGTCCTTAAAGAAAGGGACCCTAACCGCATGTGCCCCATCCATAAAAGACCTCATCCTTTAAAGGAGTGTCGTGGGCTCAGGGCAAAGACCTTGCAAGAACGCAGAGAGACACTCAAAGAGCTTGGAGTGTGTTACAAGTGTTGTGCCTCATCAAATCATATGGCAAAAGACTGTAGAGTTAATATCAAGTGTGCAGAATGCAGCAGTGACAAGCACGTTACAGCAATGCATCCTACCTTGCCTTCAGACAATGCACCATCTCAAGCTGCAACCAATGCCGTCGCACTTCATGGCGGGGAGCCACCGGCTCAAGAACTAGCTACAACTACCGTATCCTCTTCCTGTATGGAGATATGTGGCAACGAGGCTGGTTTTAAGTGTTGTGCAAAGGTGTGTTTGGTCAACGTCTACCCAGAAGGACAATCTGAAAAGGCCACCAAAATGTACGCCATTATAGATGAACAAAGCAATAGGTCTCTGGCAAAGCCTAAATTCTTTGAGATCTTCGGCATAATGGGAGAAGCAACACCATATACCCTCAACACTTGTTCTGGTCGTATAGAGACTTATGGCAGAAGAGCCACCGGATACATCATCTCCTCCATTAAAGGGAACGCTCATATACCCTTGCCAACGTTAATTGAATGCGACCAAATACCCGATGAAAGAGATGAAATTCCTACTCCTGAAGCTGCATACCATCATTCCCACTTAAAACATCTAGCTAGTGAGATTCCTCCTATGGACATGAATGCTGACATCCTACTTTTGCTTGGGAGAGACATTCTGAGGGTCCACAAGGTGCGTCAACAATGCAACGGTCCTGACAATGCCCCATATGCACAGAGACTCGACCTAGGCTGGGTAATTGTGGGCGATGTATGTATAAATAAGAGCCACAAACCATCTGAAGTGAACTCCTTCAAAACCTTTGTGCTCAACAATGGTCGCACATCTCATTTTAAACCATGTGTTCATCATTACGAGGTAAAGGAAAAGCTTTCTAACCCCTTGAAGACACCAGACATAATTCCTACCAGTTATGACAACTTAGGAAAAACAGTGTTTTGTACAACACCAGACGACAACAAATTGGCCTTGTCCATGGATGACAAAGAGTTTATTAAGATAATGGACAATGGATTCTTCAAAGATGCATCTAACCACTGGGTTGCACCTTTACCTTTCCGTGCTGTAAGAGCCAGACTCCCTAACAACCGGGAACAAGCACTATCCAGATTCCTATCCTTGCAGCGTATGTTAAAAACAAACCAGAAATGAAAAGTCATTTTGTGGTCTTCATGGAAAAGATATTTCTCAATGACCATGCAGAGCTGGCTCCACCATTACAAGAGCATGAAGAATGCTGGTACCTTCCATCCTTTGGAGTATATCACCCAAGGAAACCAAACCAAATAAGAGTGGTATTTGATTCAAGTGCCAAACATAACGGCGTATCTCTGAATGACGTCCTTCTCACCGGTCCAAACCTGACCAATAATCTGGTGGGAGTACTCATGAGATTTAGAAAGGAGCCAGTAGCCATTACCGCTGACATTGAACAAATGTTCCATTGCTTTATCGTACGGCAAGATCACAGAAACTACCTCAGGTTTCTTTGGCACAGAGATAATGACACCAGCAAAGAAATGGTAGAATACCGCATGAAGGTGCACGTGTTTGGTAACAGTCCCTCACCCGCTGTTGCTACATATGGCCTACGTAGGGCTGCCTCAGATGGTGAGTCAGAGTTTGGGGAAGATGCCAAAAACTTTGTTGAGAGAGACTTCTATGTGGACGATGCACTCAAATCTTTTCCCACAGCTGAAGAAGCCATAGATCTACTCAAAAGGACACAAGGTATGCTTTCAAGGTCTTGTCTAAGGTTACATAAGATAGCCTCTAACTGTACTGCTGTAATGAAAGCCTTCCAGCCCAGTGATCATGCCACAGAATTCAGAGACCTGAATCTAGGGATAGACAATCCACCAGTGCAGCGAAGTCTGGGCCTGCGGTGGGACTTGTCAAATGACTCCCTCGGATTTCAAGTTAACTGTGCAGATAAACCATTTACTAAACGGGAGTCCTCTCAGTAGTGAACAGCCTATATGATCCCCTGGGATTTGTGTCACCTTTGACTGTACAAGGCAAATTCCTGTTAAGACAGCTCTCAGAGTCTGTATCTGACTGGGATGCTCCACTGCCCCCTGATAAACAACAAAAGTGGGAGTTGTGGAAGAAATGCTTGCATGAATTAGACAGGGTTCACATACCAAGATGCTACACTCCAACATCCCTTACAGCAACTCAGAGGAAAGAAATCCACATCTTCTCAGATGCGTCTACTGAAGCCATCGCTGCTGTTGCTTATTTAAAAGTAATAGACTATTGCAATCAAGCACATGTTGGATTTCTGTTTGGAAAGGCAAAATTAGCTCCAAAACCTGAGCAAACCATTCCAAGACTCGAACTTTGTGGGACTGTACTAGCCGTAGAGATTGCGGACTTTATACGACGTGAATTGGATATTCAGGTGGATGACATTCAATTTTACACAGACAGTAAGGTTGTCCTGGGTTACATCTACAACCAGTCAAAACGCTTCTACGTCTATGTCAGCAACCGCATTGAAAGGATTAGAAGATCCTCTAAACCTGAACAGTGGCGCTATGTTCCATCTCATCTCAATCCTGCAGATTGCGCCACCAGACCGGCCTCTGGTAGAGTCTCTGCAACCTCTTCTTGGTTAACAGGTCCAGAGTTTCTTCTGAACCAGAATGAACAAACTCCTACTCAAGATGTCTTCTGTCTCCAGGACCCCCATGAAGATCCAGAGATTCGGCCTGAAGTTAGTACCCTCGTCACCAAGTCTGAAAAGAGGACTGGCTTGGGCTGTCATCGCTTTGAACGCTTCTCCAGATGGTCAAGACTCGTTCACACCATTGCAAGGTTGGTCCACATTGTTCATTGTTTGCATGCTGAGAAGCATAACACTGACTGTCGCAGTTGGCACCTGTGCCATAAACCTCTCACAGCAGAAGACATTGTTCTGAGTGAATTGCTTGTGATACGTAACGTACAGCAGAGTGCCTTTAAAATGGAACTGAAATGTATACATGACAAGCAAGATATACCAAAAAGCAGCCCCATTGTCAACTTGAAACCAGTAATTGATAATCAAGGCATGCTGAGAGTTGGTGGTCGCCTAAACAAGGCTAAGCTAGAGATTTCAGAAGGGAATCCCCTCATTATTCCTGCCAATCACCATGTTACTACACTGCTGATCCGGCATTATCATGAAAGAATCCAGCATCAAGGCCGGCATTTCACTGAGGGCGCTTTAAGAGCAGCAGGTCTGTGGATAGTGGGAGCAAAAAGACAGGTTGCTCATATTATTCACCAATGCATTAAATGTCGCAAAGCAAGAGGAAAACTACAACATCAACAAATGTCTGATTTGCCGGTTGATAGGACAAGCACTGAACCACCGTTCACCTATGTTGGTCTTGACGTCTTTGGGCCATGGACGGTCACTGCACGTAGGACCAGAGGTGGTCATGCAGAAAGCAAACGATGGGCAGTATTGTTTACGTGCTTAAGTGTACGCGCCATACACATCGAAGTAATAGAATCCATGAACGCTTCTAGCTTCATCAATGCTTTAAGACGATTCCTCGCCATCAGAGGACCAGTAAAGCAAATAAGATCTGACTGTGGAACCAACTTCATAGGAGCCTGTCGAGAGTTGCAAATTGACTCTAAACCAGTTCAAGACTACTTAGCCAATAATGGTTGTACATGGATCTTTAACCCCCTCACGCCTCTCATATGGGCGGTTCATGGGAAAGAATGATAGGCATCACCCGCAGAATATTGGACTGTATGCTTATGAACTCAAACTTCTCAAGGCTCACCCATGAGACTTTGACTACCTTCCTAGCTGAGGTATCTGCTATTGTCAACTCAAGACCTCTTGTACCTGTATCTATGGATCCAGAATCCCCGGCCATTCTCACTCCAGCAACTCTTCTCACTCAGAAGTTTGGATCTGTTCCTAATCCACCTGAAGAGTCTTCTTCTGGTAACATATATGTGAAACAGTGGAAATACGTTCAACATCTGGCCAACTGTTTCTGGAGCAGGTGGAAAAAGGAGTACTTAACGCTTCTTCAAGCACGTAGAAAGTGGCAACAGGTCAAGCCAAACCTAAAAATAGGAGATCTTGTTCTTATGAGAGACCAGAAGGTGGAAAGAAACTCCTGGCCCATGGGACTCATCTCAAAGGTCTTCACCAGTGAAGATGGCAAGGTTCGCAAGGTGGGAGTGACCATCGCAAATCAAGGCCATCCCAAAACCTTCATCAGGCCTGCATCTGAGATTGTTCTCCTCTTACCCGTTGAGGAATGACTCCGTTATTTGAGGAACTTTTTCTTGGAACCAGAACATTCAAGACTTCTATACTGTTCCTGTTTCCCGTTTCCAGTGTTTTTCTTGTTTGTTTTGTTTTTCAGGTTCCAACATTTCTTGGACATTTTGTGCTGCATATATAGTGAAATCCAAGGATTTCAGACGGGGAGTGTGCTGTTCCAGCTTTCATTATAATGTAATTTTCTATAGTTGTATTATCTTATCCTCATATGTTGTGTAATGCTGCCACCCTGTGGTTGTTCTTATAGTACATTTTCTATGTGTGTATGTAAATTTCCATTGCAATGCTCTCCTCCCCCTTTTTTTATGACATCATATCCTCTCCAAGGTCCTTCGTGCTTCCTCTTTGCTACAGACTTCTGGCTGGTGAGAGCATTCCTTTTGACCTCTAATATCTTCTATATTCTCTAGCATACCCCTTATTCCTGCATTTGTTTTCTCCAAGGCAAATGAATAAATGATCAAACCTTCACCATTGTATTCTCCTCACTGGATTATCACATGCAACTGGTGCCCATATTCTGGAGATATTAGTGAGTTCAGCTATCTACCATTGCTTGTACAGGGACTATCACTCACAACCGATCAGGGGGTTTTCTCTAACGTACATCTGTGGCAGAATACCTTGCAAAAGGAAATTACTAGAAACTTCCACTAATCCCGGACCTCCTAAGCCAAGGACCTGTGCTTCATCCGGAAGTCTGAAATCTGAACCTGACGGCTTGGAAGCTGAGCGCTCCCTTCTGAGATCAAAAGGACTATCAGAAGCGGTAATTAACACCCTTCTTTCTAGCCGAAAGCCTATCACTTCTAAGATATATCATAGAGTATGGAAAGCCATTTTACAGTTTTCAAGGCAGGATTAGTGATGTCCCAAAATATTCGCTGACGAACATAGCTTGTTCGCATTCACGGTGGCGGGCGAACATATGCAATGTTCAGTCCGCCCCCATACATCATCATTGAGCAAACTTTGACCCTGTACCTCATAGTCAGCAGACATATTCCAGCTGATCAGCATACCCTCCCTCCCAGACCCTCCCACCTTCTATCAAAAAGCAAGGACAGCATCCATCTTAGATTTATTCTGAAGCTGCATATGTGTTAGTGAGAGCAGGGAGACTGCAGCTGCTGCTGTGCTGATGATTCTGAATTCATAGGGAAAGCGTTAGCTAGGCCAGTGTTCTGTGTCCACAGACTCATCTGCTGTAAGGACAGCGTCACAGCACCCCAAAAAGCCATTTAGGGTTGCTATATTAGTTTGCTTTTATTTATTTTTTCTCCATATATATATTGCAGTTGCCTGGCTTGCCCGTGTGTAAGAGGCTGCAGGCCCACAGACTGTAGTGTGCCCACTGCCAGTGCCCACCACTCATACCGTGTGGAACAGGACTTTGCATTAAAAAAAGGCATTTAATTTTTACACTTTAATCTAATTGCAGTTGCCTGCCTGCTGCCAGTGTGTGTCAGGCCCACTTCCACTGACTGTAGTGTGCCCACTGCCAGTGCCCACCACTCATACCGTGTGGCACAGGACTTTGCATAAAAAAAGGCATTTCATTTTTATACTTTAATCTAATTTCAGTTGCCTGCCTGCTGCTAGTGTGTGTCAGGCCCACTTCCACTGACTGTAGTGTGCCCACTGCCAGTGCCCACCACTCATACCGTGTGGCACAGGACTTTGCATAAAAAAAGGCATTTAATTTTTACACTTTAATCTAATTTCAGTTGCCTGCCTGCTGCCAGTGTGCGTCAGGCCCACTTCCACTGACTGTAGTGTGCCCACTGCCAGTGCCCACCACTCATACCGTGTGGCACAGGACTTTGCATTAAAAAAAGTAATTTAATTTTTACACTTTAAACTAATTTCAGTTGCCTGGCCTGCTGCCAGTGTGTGTCAGGCCGACTTCCACAGACTGTAGTGTGCCCACTGCCAGTGCCCACAACTCATACCGGGTGGCACAGTAGCTTGCCAATAAATAAGGCATTTCATTTTTACACTTTAATCTAAGGTTAGTTGCCTGCCAGTGTGTGTCAGGCCCACTTCCACTGACTGTAGTGTGCCCACCACTCATACCAGGTGGCACAGTACCTTGCACGCATAGTACCACTAATAAAAAAAAAAAATTACAGGCAGAGGCAGGCCACCCCGCAGGGGCTGTCGTGGTGCTGTGATTTCCTTTGGCCCTAGAATAATGCCCAGTGTTCAGAGGCCACATAACCTGAACTCGAAAAATTCTGATGACATATTTGACTGGCTTACATAGGACACCCAATCTTCTACAGCTTCTGCTTGGAACCTTGACGCACCATCCTCCTCCAGCTCAGCTTCGGGCACCTCTCAAGTTACCACTCGCCCTCCCGTCCGCCGCCAACACTAGCACCACAGCCGCTTCATTTGATCGGACAGAGGATTTATTTACTCATCAGCTGGAAGAAATGAGTGATGCACACTACATTATTGCCAGAGGATGTAGATAACAGGGATATGTCTCAGCCAGGCAACATTACACACGTGGACGTACGGTGTGATGATGATGATGTTGTACCCGCTACTGCTTCCTTTGCTGAGTTGTCAGATACAAGTGAAGCGGTTGATGATGACGATGTGTCCGTGGATGTCACGTTGGTGCCTGCTCAAAGAGAAGAAGAACAGGGGGAAAGTTCAGATGGGGAGACAAAGATGAGGAGGAGATGAGTTGGAAGCAGGGGGTTGTCATCGCAAGGAGCTAGTGGCACAGTCAGACAGCATGTATTGGCATCCGGGGTTAGCCAGACAGGACGCCAATAAACGAATGCTGTTGCCACCACCAGAATGCCGTCATTGCAAAACTCAACAGTGTGGCACTTTTTATGTGTGTCTGCCTCTGATAACAGCGATGCCATTTGCAACCTGTGCCAAAAGAAACAGAGTCGTGGGAAGTCCAACACCCACCTAGGTACAACTGCTTTGCGAAGGCACATGATCTCACATCACAAACGCCTATGGGATCAACACATGAGTACAAGCAGCACACAGACTCAAAGCCACCATCCTCCTCCTGGTCCAGCATCTTCAGCCATGTTAACCACTGCTGTCCTCCTTGCTCCTCAACCACCCGCCACTCCGCCTCTCACCTGCAGCAGTTCCTGCTCATCTGCCCACAGTCATGTGTCATATAGGGTTGCACAGGACATTGCAGGGCGCACGCGCAGTGCCCCGAATTGGAAGTAAGGGGAACGACCAAGCTTCTTTTTCCATCTCCCGGTTCCTAAAATCTATTCGATACACGTCCCCTGATAGGTGACGTAACAGGGATTAAACTGATAGGGTGGCACAGTACATTGCGCGAGGAAGAGACCTTGAATGACGTCAGTAAGGACAAGGAACGGGACATGACTAGCTTGGTATCCAACCTTGTGCAAATGGACTGTTTGCGGTTGTTTACGGTGCGTTAAACGGGGAGTTTGGTCTGACGAAGTTAGGTCTGTCACTCATACCGTGTGGCACGGGACGTTGCATAAAAAAAAGGCATTTAATTTTTACACTTTAATCTAATTTCAGTTGCCTGGCCTGCCTGCTGCCAGCATGTGTCAGGCCCACTTCCACTGACTGTAGTGTGTCCACTGCCAGGGCCCACCACTCATACCGGGTGGCACAGTAGCTTGGAGATAAATAAGGCATTTAATTTTTACCCTTTAATTTAAGGTTAGTTGCCTGCCAGTGTGTGTCAGGCCCACTTCCACTGACTGTAGTGTGCCCACTGCCAGTGCCCACAACTCATACCGGGTGGCACAGTAGCTTGCCGATAAATAAGGCATTTCATTTTTACACTTTAATCTAAGGTTAGTTGCCTGCCAGTGTGTGTCAGGCCCACTTCCACTGACTGTAATGTGCCCACCACTCATACCGAGTGGAAGTAAGAGGAACGACCAAGCTTCTTTTTCCATCTCCCGGTTCCTAAAATCTATTCGATACACGTCCCCTGATAGGTGACGTAACAGGGATTAAACTGATAAAAATAGTACTACTGATTACTGAACACACCACTCATATAGGGTGGCACAGTACATTGCGGGAGGAAGAGACCTTCAATGACGTCAGTAAGGACAAGGAACGGGACATGGCTAGCTTGGTATCCAACCTTGTGCAAATGGACTGTTTGCGGTTGTTTGCGGTGCGTTAAACGGGGAGTTTGGTCTGACGAAGTTAAGTCTGTCACTGTGAAGCAGGCGTAACGCTTACACTACCTGATCGATACAACATCATGCCTATACACACACTGGATGTTTTAAAGCACGTTATTCCAAACAATTTAGGAATGTTAGGTGATTTATGCCCTTTATGGATTAAAACCCAACTCCAGTCCAGGTGTTAGTCCCCTTGAAACAACTTTTCCATCACTACTGTGGCCAGAAAGAGTCCGTGTGGGTTTTAAAATTCGCCTGCCTATTGAAGTCTATGGCGGTTCGCCCGTTCGCGAACATTTGTGGAAGTTCGCGTTCGCCGTTCGCGAATGGAAAATTTTATGTTCGCGACATCTCTAGTCATGGAGTTGGGTCTTGAAAATGTTGGTGTAGGAACAAAACCTACACATCTACCACCAACAACAATTAATTTGTTTTACAATCATACATCAATTGCAACACCAAATATGTCATATATTTGATTACCTGTAATATATGCCAACTTCAATATGTGGGATGCACAATGGGCCCTTTAAAGAACAGAATTCGCAGACATCTCTCTGATGTTCCATTTTATGACAAACGCAATGTTTCAGCCGTGAGTTCGCATTTTGCAATAGTCCATGCAGGGGACGTGTCGCACTTGCAGGCCTAAGGCATAGAAAGAGTCTCCTTACCATTGAGAGGAGGAGATCATAGGAGGAAGCTTCTCAATAGAGAAGCTTTCTGGATTTTCAAATTGGGAACCAGACAGCCGCATGGTCTGAACAAGCGCCTAGATTTCATATTACAATATTGAGAGGACTCTCCTTCTATGCCTTTTCCTGGTTTGTAGTGAAGCAGATGTATATATATATTTTTTTTTCCACCCACCATGATATTGCTTACATCATGCATTGTTCTGGGTTTCTCTTTCCTTTTTGTTTTTGGATTTGCTGCTGCTGTTTTTCACTATAATGATATTTTACATATGCAACTGTTTGTGTGTTTTTTAGACTTGCCTTTGTGTAATGGTGAGAGACTAATGAGAGGGCTGTGGTCTGCGATGCCCTCCCCCCTTGCACAGGTGTTACCTGCTGGGGCAGGGTATATCAGACTGATGTCCTCCCATTCTCACCATGTCTGTCATGAGGAAGGACCTCACATACTACTTGGTCCGAAACATGTTGGTAATATTGGCATGAATCTTGTCTTACTGACTTGGAGATTTTAATCGATGAAATAAAGACGGAAATTATTTTTACCTCACCCACTACTGGAGCTGGATTTTTCCTCTTTCTACATGTTTAGCTGTTATCAGGTACACTGTCCGTGCTCGTATGTGGGATGACTACAAGCTTCAGCAGGTGAGAGCTGCC
The DNA here is from genome assembly GCA_033119425.1 of Bufotes viridis. Classification (NCBI taxonomy): domain Eukaryota; kingdom Metazoa; phylum Chordata; class Amphibia; order Anura; family Bufonidae; genus Bufotes; species Bufotes viridis. The sequence continues at coordinate 361,093,153 of CM065590.1, forward strand.
ACCCTCCTGTTTTTCCTTGAAAATGTTGGTGGGATCTTCTGTGAGGGGTCTGTAATAGTCCAATATCTGATAAAATCCTTTTGGCTTCTTTTTTCATATTGGCTGGTGTCGAGGACGACTATCCCTCCCCCCCTTATCAGCATTTTTAATAACGATATTTTGGTTATCTTTTAAAATTTTTAGAGCTCTTTTAAGGTTGCTGTTAAGATTATCAGGTGTGGGTTCAGGGGATATTGGTTTTGATTTTTCTTTTTTCTTTAGGTAGTGGATCCTTAATTGAGGGAAATGCTTCTTTTAAGCCGTCTAGAACCATGTTATAGTAGCTTTCCAGGTGTGGGCCTCTGCTCTCTAGAGGTTTGCTAGTGGGGCAGAATGAACGGCCTTCGGTGAGTAGTTAAATCTCAGTTTCTTTTAGGGTGTAGCTGGATAGATTAAAAATACCTATTTCTTTTAATGATTCATAGTCTAACTTTTTGGTAATTGGGTTTTGTTTTTTTTTTGTTTGTTGGTAGATCATTTCCTGCCACCTCTACATCCTTTGTAGCGTGGTTTGGGCTTTTTTTTTTGGTTCGGAATCTGACTGTAGAAGCTGGTGATTTTTAGCAGTTCTTGCGTTTTTAGTGAGAGGAGATGGGAGGGTCCTGGTGTGGAAATGAGTGTGTCCAAGACCTGTGTGCTGGATAAGTTCAAGCGGGGCGGGGGTAGTGTAAGAGAAGGAGAATTCCCCCGGTGTCCTTTCTTGCTAAACGACGTTAACTGCTCTAGAAGAGGACTTTTTGTTAGATTGGGGGGTAAGTCTAAAAAATGTTGTTCAGGGCTTGGGTATGATGAACTAACTGAGTGGGTAGTGATATTTAGTGGGGAGAAAAGATGAGACCTATCCTGGTTGTTATCCATTGGTGGTGTACCCATGGCGTTATCTGGGTACGGGGGAGGGGAAGTTGATGGTGATATCACTCTAGATGGTAGTGTTTTGTTGGGGTAGTGGATTGGTAAGTGTTTGCTAGGTGCCAGGGGTGTGATATAGATAGAGATGTCCGTGTCAGCTTCAGATGTTTGGATAAGGGGATGGGAGGGTAAAAGAGTGGATGTTAGAGGATTTTTGGACTCTGCTTTGTTTGCAGGGGCGGGGATGGTCTGTGTCTTTTTTTGTGTGTTTAATGGAGGGATGTATTTGTTTTCATTTTATTTGCTGTTATATATTGTTCTATCTTTCTTCCCAGGCTTTAGGACTGCCTCGGTATAGGTCTTCGGTCTCCATGGTCCTCCATATTTTCTGTTGCGTCTGGAGGACTTTGGAACTTGTTTACTGGTGAATATATTGTTAGAAGAGATTTCGGTCATGTGGGGGAAGTTGGGGCTTTTGGAATCAAAGATCTTATGTGCTGAGGCTCTGGATCTATGGTGTGGTTTCCTTTTCCAGATTCTTATTAAATTATTTTTATAGTCTCTGATGTCTCTAAATAGTTTTGTGCACTTGGATCTTACTTGATTGTATTCGTATGTCCTCAAATGTTCTCTTAGTTTGGTTAGGGGTGGACTTTTTTTCAGGGGCAGCATGCTTTTTAAGGTGGTTGTGGAGGGTATGGGGAAGGTTTAGGCTTACACTGGGTTCAGACCTGAGCGTTTAGAAGCCTATCGTTTTATGCGCGTTCAAGATGGGCGTTTAGGCGCGTTTTTTCAAGCGTTTTGGTAAATAGTGTAGGCGCGTTTGACGCGCGTTTATGTGATTGACTGCATAGTTGGCCAATGACCAATGATATAGTTTGGCCAATCTGAGTGCTTTAGAGGTGTGACATTCCATGGTGGCTGATTCAGCCTGTTGCAAACTTTGTAAAACGCGCATCCATAGGCGCGTTTTACGCTGCACAAACGCCCGAACAACACGCCTATCGCGTTTCCCATTGAAGTCTATTGGCACCAAACGCTCGAAAAAAGCCCGAATTAACGCGAACATACTTGCTTATGCATCGGACGTTTATAGGCGCCTACGAACGCGCATAAAAACGCGCAAGTGTGAACCACCCCCATTGGAATGCATGTTTCCTGTACTGTTGTGCGTTTTTATGTGCGTTCGAACGCGGCGTTTTACGCGAAAGTGTGAACTGAGTGTTATATTCTTGCGTTTGGCTATGAGAATTTTCATAAATGATTGGCTGCACATTAGTGATAACTGCTCCCAATCTGCATAAAAAGCTGGGTAATTGGAAAAGGTAGGTTTGAGGGACAGTCTTAGCCCCCTGGGGATAAGGTTGATGGCCAGGTAAATATTAAGAAAAAAATAGTCAATTTAGTTGTGAATGTAGTTTTTTGCATCGTTGATATCGCTATAGAAATGGTTTTCTCGGACCTCCATAGGGGAAGTTAAACTGGTCGTCCATGAGTTCATTTGGATGGCTCTAACTGTCTTAAAGTCCTCTGGATTTAGTAGTAAGGAGACTTATTTTTTGACTCTCGGTATCATATTCAGAATATCGTCTTAGGTAGCTCCATCCTGTGTCAGCCTCTTTTCCTCTGATCATTGAGGGTGGTGTATGAAAGATAAAAGAGAGTTTGAGGGTTAATCGGATCTGGTGGAAAGAATCCTGAAAAATATACAGGAACCCAACAACCAAAGAAACAACACAGGCTGGAAAGTGAACATGCGTTCCAGCTTGGAACGCACCTTCACCGTAACCTAACTTCCGGATGTGCACACAAGCCACCAAGGCGCTGCAATAAAAAGCGCCATACTCAAAGGGTCCGGGCATGCGCGTCAGCTATGGATGTGTTCCAGGCTGACACGCAATAGTTCTGGTCATGCGCATCAACGAGCACCAGAACAACCCAGCGCTCCCGCCTCTGGATTGCCGTGATTCCTCCAGAGAGAAAGGATCCTCCCACCTGTTTTAGCGTTTTTTTCTTTTTATCCTCTGGGCATATATACCCCATACATGTACTCTGTGCCATATGCTCCTGATGAAGGGACGTGCCTGTCCCAAAACACGTTGAGCCGGATTTTATACTGCAATAAAGACAAATGAACAGAAGCCCCTTGGGATTGGCTGCCTTCTTCTTGTAACATCCTAGAAGTGATCTAGGCTGGGGGGTGTTAGGTTAACAGGTGTATTATGCTTATCCTGGTAAATCGCCCCCCTCGTGAAGCGAGTAAAGGTCTATGATACCTTGTATACTACTTGATACACGTATCTTTTTATACACAATTTTACTAATATATTTTAACGTTTGTTATACTTATCTGCTATCTGTTGACCTAAGGTCCCCTGGAGGTCATATTTATTACTACACACGGTGTCCCCACTATTTTATAGACCATTAACAAGAAACCAAAGAATACACACAACATACTGGCGCTCGTTTTGGGGTTTTCGGAATAGGTGTGTTTTGTGTGGGACCCCCACCACCCATCAACCCTCCTACCTCCTCTCCGACTTGTCCTACACATGCAGACAAATCGATCTGCATGATAAACCCCAGAGCAGCCTCTATATTACTCTGTCCCCTTCACACATATTTTCCCCATCCCCTGGCGCCTCAAGTTTTTCCGGTCTTCTGGATTCTTTTCCACCAGATCCGATTAACTCTCAAACTCTTATCTTTCATACAAGCTCAGATATACCGTGGCAAGCCGGATGCCTGTGAAGGCTTATGGTTGCCATGGTAAACATCAGGACTCATAGCAGCGCAGCGGCTCGATGGTTAGCCCCTCCATACAGCGGTCCCAGGACCGCTGCACCGACCATCTAGGATGGGGGATGGGGGGCACAGATGGCCATCCTGAACAGGGGGGATGGGGTTGGGGGCATGTTCCCCACATTAACCATTCGAGCATCGGGCTGCTGCCACGGCAGAGCAGCAGCCCGATGGTTAGCTCCTTCCAGTGGTCTCTAAGGACCACGGCATGGAAAGGATTATGTCTGCATTATGTCAAGCAGAGTGTCAGCTGTATGTTACAACTGACACTCTGCACCACTCTGTAATCCTGAAAGGGGGTCGATTGCTGGGGAGAGACAAGTGCGTGCTCCCGTGTGGAGCGAGGAGGAGTTACAGAGAATCTGTCAGCTTTTTAATTTTTTTTTTTTTACATAAGAAAGGAAAACAAAATCAATACATCATGTGAAATCTAGGCCTTTAATGGATCTTTTTTAAATGGGACATGATTATAAAGACAGTAAAATTAATATGGCGACCTGTTCACAAAAACTGCCTGGAAATCGCATCAAAAACGCACATTAGTTTTTTGTTATGGTTTTAATTTAGTTTGGGTATATCTTTGTACTGTTATTTTTATTTCATGTTCTTTTTATGCTGCACACTATGATCTGATAATATATGATAATGCGAAATGCCCTATTGGGATGTTCACCATCTAGTTGAGTATAGATTTAATTCCAGTCCAGGTACTGGAAAAATACATCAATTATGGCAAATACCGCCCTCCTAATTAATGAACAACCCTATAAAAACTCAACCGAGTGGACTCTTATCTATGACCACTGAGAAAGGAGCATATTAGCTCCGAAACTCGTTTGGTGAATAGAAGTACGGTTTTCTGCTGCCCTTTTCAATTGCTACTCCTATATCTATGCATCTATCTTCATATTCTATATGTACGGTGTCCATATTAGGACATCGTCAGACATCATTCACAACTCCATCCTCAGCCAAAACTCCTTTCTTCCTCATACAAAACTGCCTCCTCCCTCAGACATCAGCCAAAAATGCCCTCCTCCCTTATCCAAAACTCCATCAGATGTCAGACAAAACTCCCACATCCAAAATTGCCTCCTCCCTCAGACATCAGCCAAAACGCCCTCCTCCTTCATCCAAAACTCCCTCAGAAGTCAGTCAAAATTCCCTCCTCCCTAACTCAAAAGTATGCAATACACAAACTCTACGCCCGAAGAAGCTGCTAGAAAGGCAAAGGACCTGTGATGATGTCATGACCATGTGATGAGTCATGTGTGTGGGAGGGTCAGATTTCACAGCGGCTGTGTACAGAACTGTAGTCATCAAATAGAGCTGTGTAATAGAGATATGTGTGTATCCTATCTCTATTACACAGTACACAGCTCTGCTACATGCAGGATACACACATATCTCTCACACAGTACACACATCTCTAATACACAGCTCTATTTGATGACCACAGTTCTGTACACAGCCGCTGTGAAATCTGACTCCTCCCACACACATGACTCATCACATGGTCATGACATCATCACAGGTCCTTTGCCTTTCCAGCAGCTAGCAGCTTCTTCGGGCGTAGAGTTTGTGTATTGCATACTTTTGAGTTAAGGAGAAGGGAGTTTTGTCTGACATCTGATGGAGTTTTAGATGAGGGAGGAGGGCGATTTGGCTGAGGTCTGAGGGAGGAGGCAGTTTTGGATGAGGGAGGTTTGGCTGACATCTGATGGAGTTTTAGATGAGGGAGGAGGGCGATTTGGCTGAGGTCTGAGGGAGGAGGCAGTTTTGGATGAGGGAGGTTTGGCTGACATCTGATGGAGTTTTGGATGAGGGAGGAGGGCGTTTTGGCTGATGTCTGAGGGAGGAGGCAGTTTTGTATGAGAAAGAAAGGAGTTTTGGCTGACAGAGGATGGAGTTTTGCCTGAGGGAAGAGGACTGATGGAGTTTGGGCTGACGAAGGAGGGAGTTTTGCCTGACGGAGGATGGAGTTGTGGATGATGTTTGACGATGTCCTAATATGGACACCATATATGTGTTAGAAGTACATCAAAATCCTTCCTGTGTAGTTTAAACAGAGCGGACCGCTCGTCCACTAGAAGACAGAGGACGACTGAGAATATCGCCCCAAACCACGTGAGGCACCACGTAGAACGCTGGGAGAGCGGTGTTTTGAGTAGCTCAGCGGCCGAAATACAGCAAGCCCGCATCAACATAAGCAGGGCACAGATCGGAGAAGACCCCATATCGGCATATAGAATTTGGAGTAGTAACGTACAATTACAGCATTTAATAAGACTAACTGTACATCAATCAGAATATAGCTGCTATATTACAATTCTGACATTGGTCATTACCATTTATTTATTGACGTATTGTGGAACTCTACAACCTCCAATAAAGGAACCAATTACAAACAAGATATATAGTTCATCTAATAGCAAGCAACCTATATAATAACACATAATCCATCAATATGGAACTCGATATGCTGCTATAATTATCTATAAGTAGGACCTTTTTCCCTAGCAAGTTAGCATTTTGTCATTATGTCATTGATATGGAACTTGATTTGCTACTATAAACATCTATAAGGAGGACTTTTTATTATTGTTTTTATCAAATTATAATTTTTTAACATTATTTATTTCCAGATTTTTTGCTTTATAATCATGTATGCGGTATCCGGTTTTACACATGGAATTTGAATCAGGTGTGAAATTATATACCATTAATGAATTGATTGTAACGAAATCATGTTATATCAATGAATGCAGGAATCATAATTTATTTAGGGGGATATTAGGATTGGTTTAGGTATCTAGGTACTATTAGTTTACTATTTTGTACATTAATTAAATATATTTTATATTCATCAGATCAGTTTATGTCTCCATGCCACATCAGAGGATAGAGTGCCATCCATATTATTAATATATGATGATTAAGACATTTATTGGGTGGTGGGTGCGCCAAGGATAGTGCACCTTATTCCAGAATCCAGGGTCAGGAGAGCCACGGTGACTTTATATAAATGTGCAATATATAGGTTACCAACTCGGTTAAGATATCATGGGTAGTGTTGAGCGAACAGTTCGAGAATAGTTCGGGTTCGTACCGAATTTTGGGGTGTCCGTGACACGGACCCGAACCCGGACATTTTCAAAAAAGTTCGGGTTCGGGTCCGGTGTTCGTCGATTTCTTCCCGCTTTCTGAAGGGCTGCACAGCAGCCAATCAGTTAGCATTTTACTTCTTGCCCTAAGAGCCTATCACAGCCATGCCTACTAATGGCATGGCTGTGATTGGCCAAGTGCAGCATGTCACCCAGCCTCTATTTAAGCTGGAGTCACGTAGCGCCGCATGTCACACTGCTCTGATTAGTGTAGGGAGAGGACTCAGCTTCTGTCAGGGCGAGATTAGGCAGGTTAAAGTCAGCAACAGCACCTAATGAACGGATCGATTTACAGCTGAGAATCATTGAACTTCTGCTAGTTACTTGCTCGCTGGTTTTTAGGCTGCACAGAGCGTTTTTCTGTCACTTATTTTCTGGGTTGATCGGCGGCCATTTTGTGACTTGTGGTGCGCCAGAAGAAGCTGCCACCAAGTCCATCAATCCTAGTTTTTTTTTTTTTTTTGCTATATCCTACATCAGGGGCTTGGCTGTGCTAATTGTCACCCCTAGAACCTCAGGAAAGAAATTTCTATATTTTATTAAGGGGTTAAATACAATTGCCCAAATACCAATCCCCTAAATCTGGTGTTCCAGCTTTGGCTAGACAAGTATAATACTGTCTGCTGTCTGGCAAAGGATAGATTATTTTCTGGGGTTAAATTCAATTGCCAAAATAGCAATACCATAAATCAGTGGTTTCAGCTGTGGCTGGCAAAATAGAATAGTGTCCGAGGTAACGCACACACGTACAGACGCACGCATTACCGATTCTTGAATAGTTGTATTATCGCAATAATAAAACTAACAGTGTAAAGTTGACTGTATTGCTCTAAGTTATATTCGCGTACGAATGTAACTTCTATTACAGCACACCAATACTAAAACTGACTAAGAGACAGCTTTAAGTTCTATTCGAACGCGATTGCAACTTTGGAACTTAAAGTGGTGTACGATTTTAAAAGTTGAGTACTAAAAGTTGGAATCGCAATGCGATTCTTATGTATTTAGTTAATCGCATTGCGATTACAACTTTGAGCTACCGATCACCATGGAACGCCTCCTCCAGTAGAATGTACTGTCGGATGTGAGAATTAAGTTGAAATCGCAATGCGATTATTATATATCTGCTTAATCGCATTGCCGTTTCAACTTAGCATTGCTAAATAATTCCATCCATATTCGTTAACTTACTGACTCAGTAAGTTAACGATATGGATGGAATTATTTAGCAATGCTAAGTTGAAATCGCAATGCGATTAAGCAAATATATAAGAATCGCATTGCGATTTCAACTTAATTCTCAGATCCGACAGTACATTCTACTGGAGGAGGCGTTCCCATGGTGATCGTTAGCTCAAAGTTGTAATCGCAATGCGTTTATTGCGGTATATTATCCCTCTGGGTGTCTTTTACAGCCTTTTTAGTGCCCAAAAGTTCGGGTCCCCATTGACTTCTATGGGGTTCGGGATGAAGTTCGGGTTGAGTTCGGATCACGAACCCGGACATTTTCCGGAAGTTCGGCCGAACCTCTCGAACCCGAACATCCAGGTGTTCGCTCATCTCTAATCATGGGTATACTACAGCAGGGTCCACATCAGTTTCTACTCGTTTCACACCTGCTTCCTCAGGGGGAACTACAAGCATCATTAATTATTTGAAAACCATGCTGATTTGAGGTAGAACTGGAGGATGTTGTGGTTTTCAGCTGCTACGTGTGTCTATAAGCTTAATAAATAACTATTTTCAGCTTTTACCTGAAGAGTTATGTATAACATATTATATGAAATAAATATGTTTTTTTGCCTAATAACCTATTTTTTTTTGTATTTTTACTCCACAGATGCAAGCATGTATGCACATTATCTATTTAATGCATTTGATGCTGCCCAGTCTGGATCAGTAAAATTTGAGGTAAATAATCACATTAATAAATTAAAAGACAAAAAATTTGTCATTTCTTATAAGTGTACTTTTTAAAAAGCGCTAAATGACTAGGTTGATTACGTGAACCATGCAGGGAGCATGTGCTATTTCCCTCAGGTCTAGTGCAGCCACTATTTTTTGCTTCCATCTTACCCAGTTGGAGTTGACAGGGTGACAGCCAGCAAAAATGTTCGCAGCTTGATGCACTTTTTTTTGCATGTGCGACTACTCTTTACCAGGCCGATTGGTTCTAGTGTTGGGCACGAATATTCGAATTGCGAATATCGTCACTTTGAGAATTTGCGAATATTTAGAATATAGTGAAATATATTCGTAATTTAGAATATTTGAGATTTTTTTTTCATCAGTAACCTCCCCTCTTGCTTGTGGGCCAATGAGAAGGCTGCAATGTCTTTGTCTGAGCTTAGCAACATTCCTGGCAACCAATAGGAAAGCTGCCTACCCCTTGCTATATGAGAACCTCCCCAGCAGCCATTTTCCACAGTTTTTTAAAGTTCTGAGAGACAGCAGTGTCATTGCTGTGCTCTGTTCTGTCCACACTACATTGGATAGATAGTTAGATAGCTTATATGTATAATACAGATAGTTAGTGGGAGATAGTCAGTGTAGGTTATATCCTGTTGTAGTGCAGTGTGTTAGGTACTGTGATAGGTTCTGCTGTCCATACATACATGCAGACCTGCTAAAATGTGAAGTGTCACGTATTGCACCAAAATATTCGCATCATTAGTGCCGATTAGTGCAATCGCGAATATATTGGAGCACTCTAACTGCATATAAAGCCATTTTTAATGTTCTGTCGTGCCAACCATTTTCACCAGTCTCAGGAAACTTCTAGCAGCTTGGAAATGTAGCAAAAGTGACCCATGCCTGTATTTTGTGCACATTACGTGAATATTACATTGCCAATTTTTCACAATCAAGAAAATAATATCGAATTTGCGAATATATGACGTATATTCACCCAAATATTCATGAAATATTGCAAATTCGAATATAGCCCCTGCTGCTCATCACTAATTAGTTCCAACACTAAATAACAACGCTTGACTTGACACATGCAGTAGTAAGGAGGGGGGATGGTGCTGCTCTTGGGTACTGGAGACTGTCCATGAAGGAGGAGGCAGATAAGTGCCTGGTGTGGGATAGAGGCTGGTACAGACATGGAAGGGTCAAAAAGACCTAACCTTGTTACTGGGATGCTGCGTCACTTCTGCCAAAAGAAACATTGAGAGTATAAGGTACGGATGGCTTTTTGGGAGAAATAATGGAGGCTAGGTATTTCCCAGTGAGGATGACCCCACACCATCAGCTCCCTAAAGGCAGCAGACTCTACTAAATGGTATGGCAGCTACTGCCCCTCCAGCAACTTGGCCAGGTGCAAATTAAGCTTGTGCACCATCGGATTGCAGTGGGTGTGTAAAATTGTTTATTGGCCACGCATATCATTATCGATGGCTGACGAAGTAGCGGAGGAGGACTCTGAGCAGGAAAACCAGAAAGTGATGACAATCATGTGAAGGACATAGTGTTGAGCGAGCATGTTCGGCCAAACACCAGTTCGGCTCAAGCTATGCTCGGCACATGGCGGTACTCGGCCGAGTACCGCATGTGCTCGAGCGCAATGTTCGAGTCTCGACCCCCCCCCCCCGTTTCTTGGCTGATATGCAGCCAATAAACGTGCAGGGAGGTGCTGGCAGTGATTGGCTGGCCGCAACGCGTCATCAAGTTAGAAGGCCGGTTTATTGGCCTGTATTTGTGGGAGGGGCGTAAGTAGCACATTTATACCAGGCAGGCGCCTCCCTTGGGCGTGTCGACGGCTGCTGCGTAGTTGTGTGCAGTCAGAGCCACCTGTTGCAGCACATGGGCTGAATCTGCAGCTTCCATACCCAGTCAGTGTCCAGGATCCCAGTAGAGGTCGTTCCGGTCGGGTGAGCGTTTGCAACCAGCTCGTGCAGCATTGTCCCGTTACAATCCGGCCGGCGATGTGTCGGCTCCTTTGGTGAGGAGGAGCGGCATTGCACCGGAGCGATTCTGCCTGGCAGCCCACATTTGGCGCCCACGCGGCAACATGGTTAGTCCGGCCGGCGGTGTGTCGGCTCCTTTGGTGAGTAGGAGCAGCACTGCACCGGAGCGATTCTGCCTGGCAGCCCACGTTTGGCGCCCACGCGGCAACACGGTTAGTCCGGCCGGCGGTGTGTCGGCTCCTTTGGTGAGTAGGAGCAGCACTGCACCGGAGCGATTCTGCCTGGCAGCCCACGCTTAGCGCCCACGCGGCAGCACGGTTAGGCAGCAGGGGTCAGCGTGACTCCGTCTCGTTTTCTCGCACGTTTCCCATGTCTTGCACAGGCCACCTTGCTTAGTCTGTCCGTGTATATCTGTATGTCTTTCTTGTTTGCTTTCACTTCGCTGCTCGCCAGTAAACCTCTCTCGCTATCCGCTATTATTTCTGCAGACAGACTAAGGGCTCGTTCACACTGACATCCAGCATTATCCCCTTACTTGCATTATAGAGGGTGGGGCAGCTGATTAATCCAGGTGGAGCAGAGTTGCTGTTTACAAAGGGTTAATGTTTCTTTAGTATAGATGACATTTGCGATATGTATATTGAGTAGACGGTCAGCTCCTCTGTGTGGAGGTATCTTCCCAGCAAACCTCTCTCACTATCTGCTATTATTTCTGCAGACAGACTAAAGCCTTGTTCACACTGACGTCAAGCATTATCCCCTTACTTGCGTTATATAGGGTAAGATGCAGGCAGCTGATTACTCCAGGTGGAGCAGAGTTGCTGTTTTCAGAGTGTTATTGTTTCTTTAGTATAGATGCTATTTTGCAATATGTATATTGAGTAGACGGTAAGCTCCTCTGTGTGGAGGAATCTTCCCAGCAAACCTCTCTCGCTATCTGCTATTATTTCTGCAGACAGACTAAAGCCTTGTTCACACTGACATCCAGCATTATCCCCTTACTTGCATTATAGAGGGATAGGTTCAGGCAGCTGATTAATCCAGGTGGAGCAGAGTTGCTGTTTACAAAGCGTTATTGTTTCTTTAGTATAAATGCTATTTTGCGATATGTACATTGAGTAGACAGTGAGCTCCTCTGTGCTGAGGTATCTTCCCAGCAAACCTCTCTCGCCATCCGCTATTATTTCTGCAGACAGACTAAGGCCTTGTTCACACTGACTTTCAGCATTATCTCCTTACTCGCATTATAGAGGGTGAGGCAGCTGATTAATCCAGGTGGAGCAGAGTTGCTGTTTTCATAGTGTTATTGTTTCTTTAGTATAAATGCTGTTTTGCGATATGTATATTGAGTAGACGGTGAGCTCCTCTGTGCTGAGGTATATTTCATTTGTCTTGTTTCATTTGTTTTGGAAGTGTAAAATGTATGTGTATCACTTTAAGGTTGTGAACCTGAGTTTGTGCACTTAATAAGCACCTGTGCTTGGTGCTGGGGATCCATCTTCAGTTCAGAGTGTTAGCTGGACACTGGGGGAGCTACTTGCTACAAAGGTAATTGGAGAGACCCATGAGGACCTTTTTTATTTTGTTATTTTTGCCTCGTTTTGTTGCTTTATTTTTGCTAAAAATAGATAGAAGCGTGGCTTTTGCCGAGAACTGAGTTTTGTTTGGCTTTACGGCTTATACGCTCACATCTCTACTGGGCGCATGTGCTGATGGTGGCGACGTTTGCATGTACTCGCCTATAGCGGAGTGGTGTGCTACAGGTTGTTTATATTACTGCATGCCTCGTGTTAGTGTCAGCACTACCACAGTCAGGTTTGTCTTTACATGTCATTCGTTGCTTTTGAGGTCACGTCACAGCTCGCCATTCTCAGTTGATGTGGTCAATTACTTCTCATGCTTGGGTAGTAGGGGGAAAAAAAAAAAATCACATTATGGGCGGATTTCTCATTATGTTACGGGCTTTGCTACTTGACGTTTATTTTAGGTTGTTATAGGTTCTGAATGTTGGGTAAGTCACATTTCATCAGTTTGCGGTCTCGCAACATCAGACCTGACCCGTCACTCAGGCCTCGGCGGTTTCAACCATTTTGTTGGTTCCGATGCCTCGTGTCAGTGTCGGCATGCTACCACAGCCAGCTTTATTAATTGCATGTAATTTTGCTTTTCAGGTCATGTCATAGCTCGCCATTCTCAGTTGGTGTGGTCAGTTACATCTGTTGCTAAGGTAGTGGGGGAAAAAAAAAAAAAAAATCACATCTCGGGTGGATTTCCCATTAGGTTGCGGGCTTTGCTACTTGACGTTTTATTTTTAGGTTGTTATAGGTCCAGAATGTTGGGTAAGTCATTTCTCATCAGTTTGCGGTGTCACAACATCAGACCTGACCCGTCACTCGGGCCTCGGCGGTGTCAACCATTTCGTTGGTTCTGATGCCTACAGGCCTCCACGTCAGTGTCGGCATACTACCACAGCCAGGAGCATCTTTGCATGTCATTTGCTTCTTCAGGTCCCGTAACAGCTCTCCATTCTTAGTTGGTGTGGTCAATTACACAATTACATCTGTTGCTAAGGTAGCGGGGGGGGGGGGGAAACTAAAATTAAATGGAAAATAAAGTATGTGTGAAACTTTATCAGCTTACAAACTCGCTACTTGATGTTTCTTTATACGTTGCTATAGGTTCAGTGTTGGGTAAGTCATGTTTTCATCAGGTTGCAGTATCGCAACGTCAAACTGTACACGTCGCTCAGGGCACGGCAGTTTCAACCATTTTATTTTATTTTTTCTTCAGATGCTTTCGCTGGCACTGGTTTTGTTACCATTTCTTGGCCCCAATATAATCATTTACTTTCCGACTTTCTATTCACGGTGTCCGGTTCGTGTCTATCAGCAATTACTGGCAGCAGTAACAATCCAAGGCCTTGCGAGTACTGTGTTGGGGTTCCCATGGCCCACTCGCCACTGGTGTTGGGCGCGAGTATTTGCAAGGCGAGTTTGATCTTGAATATTGTGATTTTGAGGTTTGCGAATATGTTAAATACTTGACCCCATATTCGCAATTGCGTATATTCGCTTTTGAGATGGATAGTGAGTGATAAAGAAACTGTATCTGGAAGGAAAAAAAAAAAATTATATTCAGACATAATTTCCCCAACCTTAGTTGCTTCTTTCACAGTTCCACTATTCCTGTCACAGTAGAGATTAAACGATAGAGTTTTAATAATGTTCGTCACTTGAATAATCGCATTAATCTATTCGCGGTTTGTATTCCCTTACCTACCTAGCGTTAACAGGTCGTGTCAGACTCCAGTACGCTGAGTGTATTGTACGGATTTCCACATGCCTTTTCGCCCTTCCATTCACTCAAATGACTCCCGCCATTTCAAGCTTTCTATACGTGTAAAGCTGTTTAAACATTATTAATAACGAACAATTTATGCGCACGCAAATATTACTCGAATTAGTCGCTAGTCATGATATTGCATGCGAAATAACGAATATTGCTATATCGCGAAAGCGCGACGAATGTGATGCAGGTTGTTTGTCTGACGTTGCAAGGTGGAATGTGGGTCTTTGCGCTCATCTCTACTTACACCTTTGTCGTGCGGCATGACCGCATGCCTATGTCCAAATTAGGGTTGAAACCTACATCTATCAGCCTTTCCTTCAGGTGAGGTGCGGCATATGCTGCCTCTAGGTACGATAGTTCCAGCCCATTTATCCGGAAGCTAGGTCAGTGGCGCTCTGCATGTTTATTAGGTTCATACCTCAATCTAGTTGAGATGTTCTTGCATTCCAGAGGTTGGTCATGTTGGTGTTGTTGCTGGCACTGGTTTCATTGCCATTTTGGCCCCAATATAATCATTCTCTTTCCGACATTCCTTTCAGAGTGCCCGGCTTTGTGTCTTTTAGTAATTACTGGCAGCAGTAACAGACCAAGACCTAAGGGTACTCTGTCGCAGTCCTCACGGCACCCCTCACCACTTCTCAGTTATGCGGCATGTCCTATCCCGGTGTCCCATTTTAGGGTCCAAACCAACAGCTATCTGGCCTTTCCTTGAGGTCAGGTGCAGCGTGCGCTGCCTCTGGGAACAATAGTTCTGGCTCCATGTTATCCGGAATTTAGGCGCTCTGCATGTTCAATAGGTTCATACCTCAGCCTAGTTGAGAGATGTTCTTGCATTCCAGAGGTTGGTCATGCTAGTGTTGTTGTTACGTACTATTGTGTATCATTTAGTTGGCTTTTTGGCCCCCTTCAGGCATTCCTCCTACGCAGCGGTTATGGCACAACTCAAGCCGCTTAGCCTAGTTAGGTAGGCAGGTAGACTGTTGCGTGTCATGTAGCCCCGACCACAAGTTAGAAGGCCGGTTTATTGGCCTGTATTTGTGGGAGGGGCGTAAGTAGCACATTAATACCAGGCAGGCGCCTCCCTTGGGCGTGTCGACGGCTGCTGCGTACCCTCCCAACCCACCCTTATTTTTCATAAACACCTTGCAGGGCATGCCCCCCTTCAGGCATTCCTCCTACGCAGCGGTTATGGCACAACTCAAGCCGCTTAGCCTAGTTAGGTAGGCAGGTAGACTGTTGCGTGTCATGTAGCCCCGACCACAAGTGCTATATATGTTCGGCTCAGTATTAGGCTAGATGCAGACGTCCGTTAAACCCGGACATGAGCAGTCCGTGGTAATGCAGGCTGGATTTGTTCTTTACAGCCGGAGCGCACGGCGTCGTAGCAACCAATGACGCCGTGCGCTCCGGCTGTAAAGCACAAATCCAGTCTGCATTACCACGGACTGCTCACGTCCAGGTTTAACGGACGTCTGCATCTAGCCTTAGCCAGGGAGAGCTGAGAATAGAAAGGGACAGACAGTGTAGGGAGTGTTATTGGAAGATTTTTCATTAGAAAAACTTTTCAGAGACCCAAAAGTCCTTTTAAGGACTATTGTGTGTGACAGCAGCAATATATATTTTTAGCGCATCTTGCGCTAAATAGCGTCTAATAGGCCGCTGAGGACAGTTAAATTATCCGCGCCACATCTCCTGTGTAAATGTAGTGTCCCACTCCTTGATGGTGGGCACTACAAAAGAGTCACAAGTATCACGTTGTTCCCCCCCCCCCCCACCTGTGGGGAGATTGGAATGTCCTTTTATTGCACACTGTGAGAAACCCCATTACTGTGAATGTATCGATATGTACAGGCCTGCTAGGGATGTCATTCCTCCTCTAGGTCAGTAGAGGGAGCTAGGGAGCCCTAGTTTATATATTCAGGCCCAGTCAGGGAAAGGCAGTTGAGTCCAGGCCATGAACCTGTGAAGTTGAGTCCAGGCCACTAGCCTGTGAAAGTCAGTCCAGACATGGGAGTCTGAGGAGGACCCTGCTCTGGTAGCAGAGGGAGAATCAGCAGTGCCGTCACCAGAAACCAGCTAGAAGCAAAGCTGAGAGGCAGAGGAAGGAAAAGTCAGTGCAAGAGGTACTATAGAAAACCAGAGGAGGTACTATTATATTTCCCAAGGATAAAGCCAACAATAGGGCATACGGGCCTTGGATGTTTTACCAGTCAGGAATCTGTGGAGTTCAACCTGTACTGTGAGTTCTGATTAACCCTCTGTATACCTTGCCAAAAAATACCTGCCTATGTACTGTAAAGCCTGCTGTGTACCAATTGTCTTCTGTGGAACTACAAGGAGCGTGTATGCTGTTTCAGTTGTTCAGTAAAGAGTTCTGTTTCACCTCAAGTGTCTGCACCTCCATTATTCCCACTGTCAATCGGTGTGCTACCGTTACCGACACTGGCGCCACGAACCTTAAGGGACCTAGCTATAGGCACGTTAAATCACAACACCAAGGGCACCTCACCCAACATCTAGCCTGTGTCCCTACAACAAGAATGTGCCCCAGAGGACCCACGTGTCTGCCTGTCCATCACTCGCATTTCCTGCTGTCCCCTCAGTGGGGATGCTACATAAAGTGTGCTCATCCAAAAAATATCAGTGACATCCAGTGTAATTTTTCAATAGACTGTGTCCACTTCTGAGATTGACATTACCAGGGCAACATCTAAAGTGTAACGTGTGCGTTTAAATTTTTTATCTGACATACAGTGTACTTTTTCCATAGACATTGCGAACAGTGACATTGCCTGTGGTACCTCTACAATATATCATTTCCTCATCCCAAATATCTGACATTCCCTGTAATTTTTTATTAGCCGCTGGTGACAGCATTGACATTATTTGTGGGATATCTCCAGTGAATCGTGTGCGTTTAAAAAAATGTATCTGTGACATACAGTGTACTTTTTCAATAGACGATGTCCGCTTCTAAAAGTGACATTACCAGGGCAGTGGGGTGGCAAAAGGGAGAAGGTGGGCCACACCAAACAGATCCGCAACTGTTCCACGGAGCACCCCACCTTGCGCAAATCTCCCTTGCCAATGGGTAGGTGATCAGCAGTATGGCGCTTTTTTTGAGGAAAGTGCGGACGACAAAACAATAGTAGTTTGCCACCTGTGCTGTAACAAAATGAATGAGCTGGGGCGTGAACACTAGAAACCTCACCAGCATGATCCACCACATGGCATCCAAGCACCCTAATAAGTGGGGTGAACGCCTGGGTCCACAATCTGTGTCTGCGGGTCACACCACTGCCTCCTCTTTCCCTATATTACGTGCTGCTGGCCAATCCCTTGTCGAAGGCTCAGGCCTGGATGCCTCCCACCCTGCACCTAGAACTTTGCAATCACCATCAGCGACCACATCCACTTCCCTGTCCCAGCACAGCGTCCAAATGTCCTTACCCCAGGCATTTGAACGCAAGCGCAAATACCCAGCTACCCACTACTGGCCCTGGCAATGTTTCCATGTAGGCCTGTGTACACTGAGGCCTTCCGCAGCTTGATGTCGGAGGCCGTCCCGAGTCCCCTGCCGCCACTATTTTTCACGGTGTGCCGTGCCTGCCTTACACCAACATCTGTCCCGTAACATCACACGTGCCCTGACCAACGCAGTTAAAGGATTTAATAGGGTACTCATTCCAATAACAGGGCCTCGTAAGAGTCATGTATAGTTATTTATCATCATTACCTCCCAGAGTTGGGAGTGGGTAATTGGCGCGCCTGCTGTCTTCCTTGGATGTGGTAGCCGTTTCTCAGACTTCCTCTCCGGAATCAAACCCTGATTCCCTGTTACCCGTGGTCACCATGGTAGATGCAGAAAGTACCATCGAAAGTTGATAGGGCAGACATCCAAATGGATCGTCGAAGTCACGGGTACGTGTGATCAGCCAGAAGGTATCTAGATTCAACAAAGTGGCAGCAGGCCCTTGCAAATAATGTTTTACAGGGTCAGCTCACCTGCAGGCCCTCTCATATAATTTTTTAGAAGGTCAGCTCACCTGTAGGCCCTCACCTACAACCTTTTAGAGAGTCGGCTCAACAGCAGGCCCTCAACCATAATTTTTTTCGATGGTCAGCTCAGTAGCAGGCCCTCGCGCCTTCTGTTTTAGATAGTCAGATCAGCAGTAGAGTTGAGCAAACACCTGGATGTTCGGGTTCGAGAAGTTGGGCCAAAGTCAATGGGGACCTGAACTTTTGGGCACTAAAAAGGCTGTAAAATAGCCCAGTAGAGGGCTGCAAAATGCAGCAACATGTAGGCTAATCCCCTTCAAACAAATGTGGATAGGGAAATTAATTAAAATAAAATAAATAAAAATTAACCAATATCGATTGGAGAGAGGTCCCATAGCAAAGAATCAGGCTTCATGTCACCCACCATTGGAACAGGCCATTTTACGATATTTAGGCCCCTGGCACCCAGACGGAGGAGAGGTTTATTCAACTTTGGGTTGCCCCGCAATATAATGGTAAAATTAAAAAAAGAGGATTGAATGAAGTGCCCTGGAGTCGAAGAATATATGGTTAAGGGGAGGTAGTTATAAATGTCTAATCTGCACAAGGGATGGACAAGTCCCGTGGGATCCATGTCTGGTTCATTTTTATGAATCTCAGCTTGTCCACATTGGCTGTGGACAGGCGGCTGTGTTTGTCTATAATGACGCCCCCTGCCATACTGAATACAAGTAAAGACAAAACGCTGGCCGCCATGCAGGCTCGCACCTCCAACGCCTAAAAGGCTAGCTCTGGCCACGTAGACAATTTGGTGACCCAGAAATTGAATGGGGCCGAACCATCAGTCAGTACGTGGAGGGGTGTGCACACTTGCTGTTCCACCATGTTAGTGAATTGCTGCCTCCTGCTAACACGTTCCGTATCAGGTGGTGGTGCAGTTAGCTGTGGCGTGGTGACAAAACTTTTCCACATCTCTGCCATGCTAACCCTGCCCTCAGAGGAGCTGGCCGTGACACAGCTGCTTTGGCGACCTCTCGCTCATCCTCTGCCTTCACCTTGGGCTTCCACTTGTTCCCCTGTGACATTTGGGAATGCTCTCAGTAGCGCGTTTACCAACGTGCGCTTGTACTCGCGCATCTTCCTATCACGCTCCAGTGCAGGAAGTAAGTTGGGCACATTGTCTTTGTACCAGGGATCCAGCAGGGTGGCAACCCAGTAGTCCGCACACGTTAAAATGCGGGCAACTCTGCAGTCGTTGCGCAGGCACTGCGGCATGTAGTCGCTAATGTGTAACAGGCTGCCCAGAGGTAAAGCTTTCCTCTGTGGGAGGCGTATCGTCATCGTCTTCCGTTCCCCCAGCCACGCACCAGTGATGGGCCCGAGCTGCGTTGGGTGCCACCCCGCTGTGAACATGCTTTATTCTCATCCTCCTCGTCCTCCAGTAGTAGGCCCTGACTGGCCACATTTGTACCTGGCCTCTGCTGTTGCGAAAAACCTTCCTCTGAGCTACTTCTAAGAGACTGGCCTGAAAGTGCTAAAAATGACTCCTCTTCCTCCTCCTCCTGGGCCACCTCCTCTTCCATCATCGCCCGAAGTGTTTTCTCAAGGAGACATAGAAGTGGTATTGTAACGCTGATAACGGCGTCATCGCCACTGGCCATGTTGGTGGAGTACTCGAAACAGGGCACACAGGTCTCGCATGGAGGCCCAGTCATTGGTGGTGAAGTGGTGCTGTTCCGCAGTGCGACTGACCTGTGCGTGCTGCAGCTAAAACTCCACTATGGCCTGCTGCTGCTCGCACAGTCTCTCCAGCATGTGCAAGGTGGAGTTCCACCTCGTAGGCACGTCGCATATGAGGCAGTGAGCGGGAAGGCCGAAGTTACGTTGTAGTGCAGACAGGCGAGCCGCGGCAGGATGTACTATGTTACTATGATATTTTGCCCATTATCGCACACCACCAGGCCGGACTTGAGGCCCCCCGGCAGCAACCACTCGTCGGTCTGTTGTTCAATACCCCGCCACAACTGTGGGGCCTGTCCCCCAAACATATGAGTTTTAGAACGGCCTGCTGACGTTTACCCCGGGCTGTGCTGAAGTTGGTGGTGAAGGTGTGTGGCTGACTGGATGAGCTGGTGGAAGCAGAGGAGGAGGAAGCTGAGTAGGAGGAGGAGGCTACAGGAGGCAAAGAATGATGCCCTGCGATCCTTGTCGGAGGAAGTACGTGCGCCAAGGAACTCTCTGCCTGCGGCCCAGCCGCCACTACATTCACCCAGTGTGCAGTTAGGGAGATATAGCGTCCCTGGCCGTGCTTACTGGTCCACGTATCTGTGGTTAGGTGGACCTTGCCACAGATGGCGTTGCACAGTGCACACTTGATTTTATCGGATACTTGGTTGTACAGGGAAGGCACGGCTGTCTTGGAGAAGTAGTGGCGGCTGGGAACAACATACTGTGGGACAGCCATGGACATCAGCTGTTTGAAGCTGTCTGTGTCCACCAGTAGTTTAGAAATGCTGGCATTCAGGCCCAGGGCTCGAGGGTGGCTAGGTGGGAATTTACGCTTTCTCTCCAAGGTTTGTGAGATGGAGAGCTGAACGCTGCTGTGTGACATGGTGGAAATGCTTGGTGACGCAGGTGGTGGTGTCGGTGGCACATCCTCTGTTTGGTGGGCGGCAGGTGCCAAAATTCCTCCCGAGGCGGAGGAAGAGGCCGAGGCAGCAGCAGAAGTGGGAGCAGGGGGAGCCAGAGTGAGTTCCTTGCTTTTAAGGTGTTTACTCCACTGCAGTTCATGCTTTGCATGTAGATGCCTGGTCATGCAGGTTGTGCTAAGGTTCAGAACGTTAATGCCTCGCTTCAGGATCTGATGGCACAGCGTGCAAACCACTCGGGTCTTGTCATCAGCACATTGTTTAAAGAAGAGCCATGCCAGGGAACTCCTTGAAGCTGCCTTTGGGGTGCTCGGTCCCTGGTGGCGGTGGCCAGTAGCAGACGAACTCTCTTGGCGGCGGCTGGTCTGCTTTTGCCCCCTGCTCCCTCTTTTGCTACGCTGTTGGCTCGGTCTCACTACTGCCTCTTCCTCTGAACTATGAAAGTCAGTGGCACGACCTTCATTCCATGTGGGGTCTAGGACCTCATCGTCCCCTGCATAGTCTTCCTCCCTGACCTCCTGTTCGGTCTGCACACTGTAGAAAGAAGCAGCAGTTGGCACCTGTGTTTCGTCATCATCAGAGACATGCGGACTCCGATGAGGTGGTATTCCCATGTCCTCATCATCAGGAAACATCAGTGGTTGTGCATCAGTGCATTCTATGTCTTCCACCACTGGGGAAGGACTAGGTGGATTTCCTTGGGAAACCCTGCCAGCAGAGTCTTCAAACAGCATAAGAGACTGCTGCATAACTTGAGGCTCTGACAGTTTCCCTGATATGCATGGGGGTGATGTGACAGACTGATGGGCTTGGTTTTCAGGTTCCACCTGTGCGCTTTCTGCAGAAGACTGGGTGGGAGATAATGTTGTGAACATGCTGGATCCACTGTCGGCCACCCAATTGACTAGCACCTGTACCTGCGCAGGCCTTACCATCCTTAGAACGGCATTGGGCCCCACCAAATATCGCTGTAAGTTATGGCGGGTACTGGAACCTGAGGTAGTTGGTTCACTAGGACGTGTGGCTGTGGCAGAATGGCCACGTCCTCTCCCAGCACCAGAGGGTACACTAACACCACCACAACCGCGTCCCTTACTAGATGTTTTCCTTATTGTTACCGTTCACCAAGCACCACAATAAGGAAAAAAATATTTGGCCCAATGTATTGATTTCAAATTTAGGCCTTTTTTTAAAGGCACCTAACGCTCTCTGCCTATTTGTTTATGTAGCATATTACACTAATCCAGGCAGAGCAGTAACCACTGATTTAGGGGAATATCTCTTTTAGGGCTAGTATTTAGGCCCTGGATGAAAGGTATCCTTTTATGGACAGATTTATACCTGACCTGCAACAGCTGGGACAACAGATTCAGGGTATTGCTATTTTGGCAATTGAATGTCACCCCAGAACAAAATATATGTTTTGCAAGACACTATGAAACGTGGCCTGCAACAGCTGGGACACCAGATTCAGGGTATTGCTATTTTGGCAGATTAATTTCACCCCAGAACAAAATATATGTTTTGGCGGACACTATTCTATTTTGCCAGCCACAGCTGAAACCACTGATTTATGGTATTTCTATTTTGGCAATTGAATTTCACCACAGAAAATAATCTATCCTTTGCCAGACAGCAGACAGTATTATACTTGTCTAGCCAAAGCTGGAACACCAGATTTAGGGGATTGGTATTTGGGCAATTGTATTTAACCCCTTAATAAAATATAGAAATTGCTATCCTGAGTTTCTAGGGGTGACAATTAGCACAGCCAAGCCCCTGATGTAGGATATAGCAAAAAAAAACTAGTATTGATGGACTTGGTGGCAGCTTCTTCTGGTGCACCACAAGTCACAAAATGGCCGCCGATCAACCCAGAAAATAAGTGACAGAAAAACGCTCTGTGCAGCCTAAAAACCAGTGAGCAAGTAACTAGCAGAAGTTCAATCATTCACAGCCGTAGATTGATCCGTTCATTAGGTGCTGTTGCTAACTTTTCCCTGCCAAATCTCGCCCTCACAGAAGCTGCGTCCTCTCCCTACACTAATCAGAGCAGTGTGACGTGCGGCGCTACGTGACTCCAGCTTAAATAGAGGCTGGGTGACATGGTGCACTTGGCCAATCACAGCCATGCCATTAGTAGGCATGGCTGTGATGGGCTCTTAGGGCAAGAAGTAAAACGCTAGCTGATTGGCTGCTGTGCAGCCCTTCAGAAAGCGGGAAGAAATCGCCGAACAACGGACTCGAACCCGAACTTTTTTGAAAATGTTCGGGTCCGTGTCCCGGACACCCAAAATTCGGTACGAACCCGGACGATGCTCGAACTGTTCGCTCAACACTAATATATTTTGTTCTGGGGTGAAATTCAATTGCCAAAATAGCAATACCATAAATCTGTCACAGCTGTGGATGGCAAAGTATAATAGTGTCTGCCAAAACATATATTTTGTTCTGGGGTGAAATTCAATTGCCAAAATAGCAATAGCATAAATCTGTTGTCACAGCTGTGGATGGCAAAGTATAATAGAGTCTGCCAAAACATATATTTTGTTCTGGGGTGAAATTCAATTGCCAAAATAGCAATACCCTGAATCTGGTGTTCCAGCTGTTGAAGGCCTTGTTTAAATTTGTCCTTAACCGGGTATATTTTGTTCTGGGGTGAAATTCAATTGCCAAAATAGCAATAGCATAAATCAGTGGTTTCAGCTGTGGCTGGCAAAGTATAATAGTGTCTGCCAAAACATATATTTTGTTCTGGGGTGAAATTCAATTGCCAAAATAGCAATACCCTGAATCTGGTGTTCCAGCTGTTGCAGGCCTAGTTTAAATCTGTCCGTAACAGGGTATATATTGTTCTGAAAGTGATATGTATCTACCTCTATGGCCAACATATGCTCGTAGGGCAAATGGCCACTTGCTACCCAATATTAGACAACAAAATGAAAAAAGGGGGTGCAATAATATAAAACGTAACGTTTACCTCCTCAATTAAAATATATAATCGATTTCAATACATCATTAAACACATGATCAGCGTAAATCATTCCATTCAGACATAAAATATCAATTGATCAGAGCACCAAATACAGTCCATGTGTCCGGGAAAGAGGATAGGTATAGGCAGTAACCAGTATGTAGTCAGCCCTAGTACAGCCCTACTTGGCCTAACAGTCCCTGGGCCTATTAACAGTGTCCTATCCCGCAAGGGACAGCACCGTTACCGGATCCTGTCTCTAGATACACTGCCCCTATTTAAGTCCTGTTAAAGGCACAAGTCTCCCGACACATGTATAAATCTTGCTACTAAGGGGTACCCCCGACCTCAAATTAAGTTGATATTGCAAGAGGTCTGAATTGAGCAGGGTATCCCGTAACTATCCAAAGAAATAGAAATATATTACTTAATGATTGGTGTTTCAATAGACGTGTCAGACTCCATCCCAATTGATTATGTCAGCCTGCAAGTGCAATCCCGACGCCTTTCATCTCTAGTCAGGCTTATTATGTGGCCCAAAGAATCTTCAGGGGGCATAAGGCCACCAATGGGTATGGGAGTATATCAAATCAAATACGCTCCTATTGATCTGTAATATACAAAAGAGAAGAGCGACCAATCCATAAAAAACATATTCACCCCAGACATATGGCGAGGTCAAAATAATCCATGATATCAATTTCATTACTTACAATTGACCGGTATGACGTATGGTCCGGAACGGTCAAGTGGAGCTCCTGCAGGGACCGATGTGTCCTGTGCGTCCGTTTGGAAGGAATGCGCTCATCATGGTCACCGCTATGCTCATATTTAAAGCTCCCGCGGCGTCTAGCGCCGCAAAGGTGACGTAATCACGTGCACGTCAGGGTAGTGACGTCACGACATACGAGAAGGACAAACGCATTTGTACTGGGGCTGCCGAGTGCCGATCTGCCAGGAGCTGAATTGGCATCATCGGATGTCTCCGCCTCTCATGAGAAGCGAGGCACACGCCCCCCGCCGGTATTTACATATAACCTATTCGGACTTGCCCTGTGGCATTTAAAGAATACAGGGAGATAAAAAAACTCCTACCTGCTAATAGAAATACAGGGAGTCAAGTGCGCTCAACCTGTATGAGGTGAAGATAGGATATTTAAACAGGTCCACAGCCTCAGATCTGTACATACCGGGACCAAATTTATCAGATGAAGTCCCCAACGTTTTAACAAAAAATTATTGGGCCATATGTCAGAGTACTTGTCCCTCAAAATGAAAGAGGGTACCAGACCCCTAATTTAAATTTGCCAGGGGGGCAGGGAGGGACAGACGGGCTCCAGAGGGGCGCTATAGAAAACCCCAAATTGTAGTTGTTCGTTCAAACCTTTTGGGTTTGAGGTGTCCAGTTTGAATATCCACCAGCACTCCCTCCGTCTGTCCCAATCCCCCCCCCCCCCCTCATTGGTCGAGCCAGATGTTCCAAACCCTTAAATTTGACCGAAGATGCCTTTCCACCATGGCACGCATGTACATGTCTCGCCACAGGTGTGTCTTTGTTTTTGTGAATATCGCTCAAATGTTCCCCCATTCTCCTTCTAAATTCTCTTCGGGTCTTCCCGACATATCTCATGTCACATATGCACAGTAAAACGTACACCACACCTGTGGTCTTGCAATTGATAAAATCCCGGATATGGTGGGTGTACCCTGTTTGATCAACAAAGGTCTTACCGGGGGAAACAAATTGGCAAAAACTACAGTCGCCACATCTGTGGCATCCCATAACGGGAGGTCCAAGCCATGTTGTCGTTTCCGCCTTGGGGGCGTAAAATGGCTATGGACCAGGTGATCCTTTAAATTGGCACTCATACGGAAAGTAATTGCAGGTCTCTGAGATAAAATATCCACCAGGTCAGGGTCAATCAAAAGTGTCCCCCAATGCCGCTCTATAATCTCACGGACCTCGTTTGCTGCCGAGTCATACGATCCAATGAGTCGTGTGACCGCTATGTTTGTATCCTCCATATTACGTATGGGGTGCAAAAGGGACGTTCTCGAGGAGTTAAGGGCCCTTTTGTAGGCCTTCCGTAGGATGGAGTCAGGATAACCCCTATCCTGAAAGCGCTGTCTCAAAATATTCGCCTGTCTCTTGAATTCTTCCGGTTCGGAACAGTTCCGTAGAATCCTCAGGTACTGTCCAACCGGAATGCCACACTTTAGAGGTCTGGGGTGACAGCTCTCCCATCTCAGCACCGAATTAGTTGCTGTGGGTTTGCGGAAAATGGAAGTCTCAAGATTCACATTCCTGCCCCTCCTGATAGTTACATCTAGGAAGGGTAACTTGTCCTTCATTACCACTGAGGTGAACCTTAAGTTGAGTGTGTTCACATTCAGTTTGGTGACAAAAGATTGAAATTCACCCTTGGTCCCGCTCCACAGAACGAAAATATTGTCTATGAAGCGGGACCAGAGTGCCACATGTTCCACCTCCGTCTCCTGGATCTCACCAAACACAACTGTCTCCCCATCGCAGTGCCCCTGAGCTGGTGGTAGACTCGGCCATCAAAGAGGAAACAGTTGCGGGTGAGTACAAACTGGAGAAGGACCAGGACAAGCCCATCATGCGCCCTATACTGCACCCCCCCTCGTTGTTAAAAAGTGGGCACATGCCTCTATCCCTCTCTCGTGGGGGATTGAGGAATAGAGGGCCTCAACATCTATCGAGGCTAAGAGCCAGTGGGGTTCTATATTGATGTCCTCCAATTTTTTCAAAAGATCACCTGTGTCCCTCAGATACGACGGGAGACTCTCGACAAATGGACGGAGGACACGGTCAACGTATATACCACAGTTCTGAGTTAGACTGCCAACCCCTGAGACGATCGGACGCCCTTTCACGGGGACCGTCTTTGTGCACTTTTGGGAGGCAGTAGAAGGTAGCCATCACCGGATAGTCAGGTGATAAAAAATTATACTCATCATTTGTGATCAATCGTTCAATCTTAGCCTGCTTCAAAAGTGTCTCTAATTCGGTCTTGTAGTGTCCCGTCGGATCTGAGGGAAGGGTCTCATAGCCATCCTTGTCACTCAAAAGGGAAAAACACATATCCTTATACATTGACGTGTCCATTAGGACTACGTTACCCCCTTTGTCCGACGGCTTAATCGTGACGTTCTTGTCTCTCTCCAGGCTTTTTAATGGCTGTCTCTCATCCTTGCCACAGTTAAACCGGAACAAATTGAGGTTACTAAAAGGTTCAATTGTGAATCTGAATTTGTAAATAGGGAGAAACAACTACAGAACACGATTGAGCGATACCAATATCACCTTAAGGACAGAAAGCACAAACAATTTACCAGAGACTTGCAAGACTTTAGAGATAATAAAGCATATCTGTTCTTGACCAATACGGACAACTCGCATAAGACTGACCTTTCCACCACAGATACTGAAGCTTCAGATAACGAGACTGACCGACAAATTAAAATTAGGGGTCGGGGACGTGGGGGGAATAGACCGAGGAGGAGGGGCGGACGCACCTTTAATAATTCTACACCCCAGTCCCACCTACATTCAAATTTTTTAGGCCAGGAAGCACCCTACCCACTACGCAGCAGGAATCTGAATTAGTGACTGACCTCACCCAGTCAGACAATTTTGTGATCAATCTCTCATCTAGAAACTTGACAGTAGCAGAGATCAAACTGCTGAGACGTGGCCTCTCATTTGTCCCGACGGCGGGCTTTGATAAATCTCCACCTCTTTGCATGCAAATTAAGGTGGCATAAACACCACAAATTGGTGGCAAAAAGAGAAAGCCATGAACTGGGGGTGCCGGTGGAGATCCTTGGTGACATTCGACTACTGTATAGTTTGGGAGAGACTCCACGTGCCCAGTTAGGAGAGGGACCTTTTACGGACCTTAAGGTCAAAAGTCAAAAGATGCCTCCACAGGGGGATGTTTCCTGCATCGACATGTTCTTGGAACACGTAACTAGAAATTTTATTCAGCTAGGGGCTACCCCCCAACGGTTAAACTGTGGCAAGGATGAGAGACAGCCATTAAAAAGCCTGGAGAGAGACAAGAACGTCACGATTAAGCCGTCGGACAAAGGGGGTAACGTAGTCCTAATGGACACGTCAATGTATAAGGATATGTGTTTATCCCTCCTGAGTGAGAAGGATGGCTATAAGACCCTTCCCTCAGATCTGACGGGACACTACAAGACCGAATTAGAGACACTGTTGAAGCAGGCTAAGATTGAACGATTGATCACAAATGATGAGTATAATTTTTTATCACCTGACTATCCGGTGATGGCTACCTTCTACTGCCTCCCAAAAGTGCACAAAGAGACGGTCCCTGTGAAAGGGCGTCAGATCATCTCAGGGGTTGGCAGTCTAACTCAGAACTGTGGTATATACGTTGACCGTGTCCTCCGTCCATTTGTCGAGAGTCTCCCGTCGTATCTGAGGGACACAGGTGATCTTTTGAAAAAATTGGAGGACATCAATATAGAACCCCACTGGCTTTTAGCCTCGATAGATGTTGAGGCCCTCTATTCCTCAATCCCCCACGAGAGAGGGATAGAGGCATGTGCCCACTTTTTAAAAACGAGGGGGGTGCAGTATAGGGCACACGATAGGCTTATCCTGGACCTTCTCCAGTTTGTACTCGCCCGCAACGGTTTCCTCTTTGATGGCCGGGTCTACCACCAGCTCAGGGGCACTGCGATGGGGAGTTCATGTGCCCCATTGTATGCAAATTTTCTCCTGGGCTGGTGGGAGGAGACAGTTGTGTTTGGTGAGATCCAGGAGACGGAGGTGGAACATGTGGCACTCTGGTCCCGCTTCATAGACGATATTTTCGTTCTGTGGAGCGGGACCAAGGGTGAGTTTCAATCTTTTGTCACCAAACTGAATGTGAACACACTCAACTTAAGGTTCACCTCAGTGGTAATAAAGGACGAGTTACCCTTCCTAGATGTAACTATCAGGAGGGGCAGGAATCGGAATCTTGAGACTTCCATTTTCTGCAAACCCACAGCAACTAATTCGGTGCTGAGATGGGAGAGCTGTCACCCCAGACCTCTAAAGTGTGGCATTCCGGTTGGACAGTACCTGAGGATTCTACGGAAATGTTCCGAACCGGAAGAATTCAAGAGACAGGCGAATATTTTGAGACAGCGCTTTCAGGATAAGGGTTATCCTGACTCCATCCTACGGAAGGCCTACCAAAGGGCCCTTAACTCCTCGAGAATGTCCCTTTTGCACCCCATACGTAATATGGAGGATACAAACAGAGTGGTCACACGACTCATTGGGTCGTATGACTCGGCAGCAAACGAGGTCCGTGAGATTATAGAGCGGCATTGGGGGACACTTTTGATTGACCCTGACCTGGTGGATACTTTATCTCAGAGACCTGCAATTACTTTCCGTAGGAGTGCCAATTTAAAGGATCACCTGGTCCATAGCCATTTTACGCCCCCCAAGGCGGAAACCACGACATGGCTTGGACCTCCGGTTAAGGGATGCCACAGATGTGGCGACTGTAGTTTTTTGCCAATTTGTTTCCCCCGGTAAGACCTTTGTTGATCAAACAGGGTACATCACATCGGTCCCTGCAGGAGCTCCACTTGACCGTTCCGGACCATACGTCATACCGGTCAATTGTAAGTAATGAAATTGATATCATGGATTATTTTGACCTCGCCATATGTCTGGGGTGAATGTTTTTTATGGATTGGTCGCTCTTCTCTTTTGTATATTACAGATCAATAGGAGCGTATTTGATTTGATATATTCCCATACCCATTGGTGGCCTTATGCCCCCTGAAGATTCTTTGGGCCACATAATAAGCCTGACTAGAGATGAAACGCGTCAGGATTGCACTTGCAGGCTGACATAATCAATTGGGATGGAGTCTGACACGTCTATTGAAACACCAATCATTAAGTAATATATTTCTATTTCTTTGGATAGTTAAGGGATACCCTGCTCAATTCAGACCTCTTGCAATATCAACTTAATTTGAGGTCGGGGGTACCCCTTAGTAGCAAGATTTATACATGTGTCGGGAGTCTTGTGCCTTTAACAGGACTTAAATAGGGGCAGTGTATCTAGAGACAGGATCCGGTAACGGTGCTGTCCCTTGTGGGATAGGACACTGTTAATAGGCCCAGGGACTGTTAGGCCAAGTAGGGCTGTACTAGGGCTGACTACATACTGGTTACTGCCTGTACCTATCCTCTCTCCCGGACACATGGACTGTAATTGGTGCTCTGATCAATTGATATTTTATGTCTGAATGGAATGATTTACGCTGATCATGTGTTTAATGATGTATTGAAATCGATTATATATTTTAATTGAGGAAGTAAACGTTACGTTTTATATTATTGCACCCCCTTTTTTCATTTTTGTTCTGGGGTGAAATTCAATTGCCTAAATAGCAATCCTCTTAATCTGGTGTTCCAGCTGTTGCAGGCCAATCGTAAATCTGTCCATAAAAGGATACCTTTCATCCAGGGCCTAAATACTAGCCCTAAAAGAGATATTCCCCTAAATCAGTGGTTATCTACCACCCAGTCTTCTGCAGAAAGCGCACAGGTGGCACCTGAAAACCAAGCCCATCAGTCTGTCACATCACCCCCATGCATATCAGGGAAACTGTCTGAGCCTCAAGTTATGCAGCAGTCTCTTATGCTGTTTGAAGACTCTGCAAAAGCAGACCAGCTGCCGCCAAGAGTTCACCTGCTACTGGCCACCGCCACCAGGGACCGAGCACCCCAAAGGCAGCTTCAAGGGGTTCCCTGGCATGGCTCTTCTTTAAACAATGTGCTGACGACAAGACCCGAGTGGTTTGCACGCTGTGCCATCAGATCCTGAAGCGAGGCATTGCTGTTCTGAACCTTAGCACAACCTGCATGACCAGGCATCTACATGCAAAGCATGAACTGCAGTGGAGTAAACACCTTAAAAGCAAGGAACTCACTCTGGCTCCCCCTGCTCCCTCTTCTGCTGCTGCCTCGGCCTGTTCCTCTGCCTCGGGAGGAACGTTGGCACCTGCCGCCCACCAAACAGAGGATGTGCCACTGACACCACCACCACCGTCACCAAGAATCTTCACCATGTCACACGGCAGCGTTCTGCTCTCCATCTCTCAAACCTTGGAGAGAAAGCGTAAATTCCCACCTAGCCACCCTCGAGCCTTGGGCCTGAATGCCAGCATTTCTAAACTACTGCCTTTAAAATGCTGTCATTCAGGCTGGTGGACATAGACAGCTTCAAACAGCTGATGTCCATGGCTGTCCCACAGTATGTTGTTCCCAGCCGCCACTACTTCTCCAAGACAGCTGTGCCTTCCCTGCAGAACCAAGTATCCGATAAAATCAAGTGTGCACTGCGCAACGCCATTTGTGGCAAGGTCAACCTAACCACAGATACGTAGACCAGTAAGCACGGCCAGGGACGCTATATCTCCCTAACTGCACACTGGGTAAATGTAGTGGCGGCTGAGCCCGAGGCGGAGAGTTCCTTGGCGCATGTCCTTCCGCCGCCAAGGATCGCAGGGCATCATTCTTTGCCTCCTGTAGCCTCCTCCTCCTACTCGGCTTCCTTCTCCTCTGCTTCCACCAGCTCATCCAGTCAGCCACACTCCTTCACCACCAACTTCAGCACAGCCCGGGGTAAACGTCAGCAGGCCATTCTGAAACTCACATGTTTGGGGGACAGGCCCCACACCGCGCAGGAGTTGTGGCGGGGTACTGAACAACAGACCGACGAGTGGGTTCTGCCGGGGGGCCTCAAGCCCGGCCTGGTGGTGTGCGATAATGGGCGAAATCTCATCGCAGATCTGGGACTAGCCGGTTTGACGCACATCCCTTGCCTGGCGCATGTGCTGAATTTGGTGGTGCAGAAGTTCATTCACAACTACCCCGACATGTCAGAGCTGCCGCATAATGTGAGGGCCGTCTGTGCGTGCTTCCAGCGTTCACATCCTGCCGCTGCTCGCCTGTCTGCGCTACAGCGGAACTTCGGCCTTCCCGCTCACCGCCTCATACGACGTGCCCTCCAGGTGGAACTCCACCTTGCACATGCTGGAGAGACTGTGCGAGCAGCAGCAGGCCATAGTGGAGTTTCAGCTGCAGCACGCACGCGTCAGTCGCACTGCGGAACAGCACCACTTCACCACCAATGATTGGGCCTCCATGCGAGACCTGTGTGCCCTGTTGCGCTGTTTCGAGTACTTCACCAACATGGCCAGTGGCGGTGACACCGTTATCAGCATTACAATACCACTTCTATGTCTCCTTGAGAAAACGCTTAGGGCGATGCTGGAAGAGGAGGTGGCCCAGGAGGAGGAGGATTAGGGGTCATTTTTACCACTTTCAGGCCAGTCTGTTAGAAGTGGCTCAGAGGGAGGTTTTTTGCAACAGCAGAGGCCAGGAACAAATGTGGCCAGCCAGGGCCCCCTACTGGAGGACAAGGAGGAGGTGGAGGAGATAGAGGATGAAGCAGGTTCACAGTGGGGTGGCACCCGACACAGCTCAGGCCCATCACTGGTGCGTGGCTGGGGGAATACGAAGGACGATGATAATACACCTCCCACAGAGGACAGCTTGTCCTTGCCTCTGGGGAGCCTGGCACACATGAGCGACTACATGTTGCAGTGCCTGCGCAACGACAGCAGAGTTGCCCACATCTTAACGTGTGCGGACTACTGGGTTGCCACCCTGCTGGATCCCCGGTACAAAGACAATGTGCCCACCTTACTTCCTGCACTGGAGCGTGATAAGAAGATGCGCGAGTACAAGTGCACGCTGGTAGACGCGCTCCTGAGAGCATTCCCAAATGTCACAGGGGAACAGGTGGAAGGCGAAGGCAGAGGAGGAGCAAGAGGTCGCCAACGCAGCTGTGTCACGGCCAGCTCCTCTGAGGGCAGGGTTAGCATGGCAGAAATGTGGAAAAGTTTTGTCTCCACGCCACAGCTAACTGCACCACCACCGGATACGTAATGTGTTAGCAGGAGGCAGCATTTCACTAACATGGTTGAACAGTACATCTGCACATCCCTCCACGTACTGACTGATGGTTCAGCCCCATTCAACTACTGGGTCTCCAAATTGTCCACATGGCCGGAGTTAGCATTTTATGCCTTGGAGGTGCTGGCCTGCCCGGCGGCCAGCGTTTTATCTGAACGTGTATTCAGCATGGCAGGGGGCGTCATTACTGACAAACGCAGCCACCTGTCCACAGCCAACGTGGACAAGCTGACGTTCATAAAAATGAACCAGGCATAGATCCCACAGGACCTGTGCCTCCTTTGTGCAGAATAGACATTTATAACTGCCTCCCCCTCAACCATGTATTCTTGTACTCCGGGGCACTTCTTTATTGAATCCTCATTTTTTTAACTTTACTATGATCTTGCGGTGCAACCCAAAGTTGAATGAACCTCTCCTCTTTCTGGGTGCTGGGGCCGAAATAACTGAAAATGGCCTTCTCCAGTGGTGGGTGATATGACGCATGATTCCTTGCTGTGGGACCTCTCTCCTCGGTCTGGGTGCCTGGCCGAAATAACTGAAAGTGGCCTTTTCCAGTGGTGGTTCCTTGCTGTGGGACCTCTCTCCAATTGATAATGGTTAATTTTTATTTATTTTATTTTAATTCATTTCCCTATCCACATTTGTTTGCAGGGGATTTACCTACATTTTGCTGCCTTTTGCAGCCCTCTAGCCCTTTCCTGGACTATTTTACAGCCTTTTTAGTGCCTAAAAGTTCGGGTCCCCATTGACTTCAATGGGGTTCGGGGTTAAAGTTCGGATCCCGAACCCGAACATTTTCGGGAAGTTCGGCCGAACTTCCCGAACCCGAACTTCCAGGTGTTCGCTCATCTCTAATTAGTGACATCTACAAAACGGCATCATTAAGCAGTGTGTTTGGCAGATATTATCAAAAGGGGCTTATTCACTGCAGTGTTCCTTGGTACTGAGATATACACTGCACCATCATAAAGCAGTGTGTTGGGCAGACATTATTAATAGGGGCTTATTCACTACAGTATTAATGCTACCGAGATATACACTGTACCATCAGAGAAATTATTTGTTCTGGGGAAATTAACCTAACTTGTGCCACATCTGTGTGTCCGTTCAATCCGCAACCATTATATTAATTACTCCAGCAGAGAGTGATGTATATTTTGGCAATAGTTAACTAGTTTTGGGCACATCTGTGTGTGCGTTTAGGCCACAACCGTATATACAGTATTCCAGTAGAGAATACATTTTATTTGGGACAAATTTGTATCCAATATAGAACTACATCCGAATACATTGTGTTTTTGTCAAAATTACATTATCTCTGGGCTAGTGTAGTGCCGAAAAATTGGATTACAGTCTCTAGTTCATTAAAGCAAGCCAATAGTGTGTACTGTAAACATTTCATTATCTGTGGCCTAGTGTACGCCTGAAAATCTTTTTTTTTCCTGTATTCAGTAAATTATAGCAAGCCATTACAGTGTGTACGGTAAAAATTACATTATCTCTGGGCTAGTGTATTGGCGGAAAATTGTATTTCTCTGCCTCTTGTACATTACATTAAGCCAGTGTGTAATTTAAAAAATGCATTATCTCTGGGCTAGTGTAGTGCCGAAAAATTGTATTTCTGTCTCCTGTACATTACAGAAAGCTAATACAGTGTGTACTGTAAAAATTTAATTATCTCTGCGCTAGTGTAGAGTCGAATCTGTATTTTTCTGTGTCCAGTACTGTCCTGCATAAGAAAACTGTCTTTAGCGGACAGTAAAACAATCTGCGCCACATCTACAGACAAAACCATTATTATGAAGAAGGCGAGCACAAAGGGTGGGGAAAGTGGGCGTGATGCTGATGGTGCAAGCAGAGGCCGTGGCCCTGGGCGTGATGCTGATGGTGCAAGCAGAGGTTTTGGCTCTGAGCGTGATGCTGATGGTGCATGCAGAGGCCGTGGCCCTGGCCGCAATGAAACTGTGCATGCTGTCAGTGCACCAGAAAAAACAAAAAAATCCACCTTACCCAGCTTCATGTCCAACTTAGCTGGACGGCGCAGGACAACACTGTCCAAGTCGGACCAGTGCGAACAGGTGGTCGGTTAGATTGCAGAAGATAATACTTCCAGTCGGTTAAGCACCACCCTCTCTTCCACAAAGTCCAGTCTCTGTAGCCAAGAGACCTCTTTTCATCGCCAGTATTTGGTTTGGCTCTCTTGCCAAGCACCCTTGAAGAGTTACCTGAGATATTGTGCCCTTATTCCCAACCTATTGAGCCTTCACAATCTCAAGAAGATGACGGTGGTGAACCGCAATCATTCGTTCATGAAGTGGATGATGAGAGACAGATACCAATCACTGAGGTGGTGGTTAGGTCAAATCAGGAGGATGAGCAGAGTGAGGAAGTGGAAGAGGAGGCGGATGATGATGTCACTGACCCAACATGGCTAGGTGAAAAGCCGAGCGAGGACCGCAGTACAGAGGGGGAGGGATCCGTAGCACCGCAACAGTCTTTAAGAGGCAGTGGGGTGGCAAAAGGGAGACGTCAGCCCACAATAAACATGGCCGCAACCGTTACACCGAGCACCCCCATGCGTAAATCTACCTTGCCAAGGGGTAGGTGTTCCACAGTATGGCGCTTTTTTGAGGAAAGCGCAGACGACAAGAGTGGTAGTTTGCAACATGCGCCGTGCCAAAATGAGCCGGGGCGTGAACACTAGCCACCAGCCACCACTACCAGCATGATCCGCCACATGGCATCCAAGCACCCTAAGAAGTGGGCCGAACGCCTGGGTCCGCACTCTGCGTCTGTGGGTCATACCACTGCCTCCACTTCCCCTGTGTTACGCACTGCTGGCCAATCCCCTGTCGAAGGCGCAGGCCCGGGTGCCCCTCGCCCTGCACCTGAACCTTTGCATGAACCGTCAGCAACAACATCCACTTCCCTGTTCCAGTGCAGCGTCCAAATGTCGATACCACAGGCATTTGAACGCAAGCGCAAATACCCACCCACAGGCCATAGCACTGAATGCGCAACTTTCGAAATTACTGGACCTTGAAATCTTGCCCTTTAGGCTTGTGGAAACTGAGGCCTTCTGCAGCCTGATGTCGGCGGCCGTCCCTCGGTACGCAGTCCCCAGCCACCACTATTTTTCACAGTGTGCCGTGCCCGCCTTACACCAGCATGTGTCCCAGAACATCATCCGTGCCCTGACCAACACACTTACTGGGAAGGTCCACCTCACCACGGACACATGGACAAGTGTTGGTGGCCAGGGACACTACATTTCCCTGACCGCACGCTGGGTGAATGTTCTGGAGGCCGGGAGTGAGTCGAACCCTGGGATGGCACAGGTGCTACCCACGCCCAGGATTGCGGGCCCTACGTCCATCAGGGTCTCCGCCAGCAGCTATGTTACTGGCTTCAACCCCCACATCTCCTCCTCCACTTCCACCTCCAACAGCAGTCAGATATCAGTCGCTAGCTGGAAGCAGTGTAGCACTGCTGTGGGTAAGCATCAACAGGCCGTGCT
This sequence comes from Bufotes viridis, assembly GCA_033119425.1. Lineage (NCBI taxonomy): Eukaryota > Metazoa > Chordata > Amphibia > Anura > Bufonidae > Bufotes > Bufotes viridis. The sequence goes on from CM065590.1 coordinate 361,129,459, forward strand.
GAAGCTTTTCTGTTTAGGGGACAAACGGCACACCGCCGCAGAGCTGTGGCAGGGTATAAGGGACCAGACCGAGCTGTGGCTCTCGCCACTCAACCTAGAAAAAGGCATGGTTGTTTCCGACAATGGGCGTAACTTGGTGGCGGCTTTGGAGCTCGGCAACCTGACACACATTCCATGCCTAGCCCACGTCATAAACTTAGTGGTTCAGCGGTGTATCAAAACCTATCCCAATTTGCAGGAGCTACCAGTGAAGGCGCAACGCTTTTGTGCTCATTTCCGCAAGTTGTCCACAGCTTCAGCCGGTCTGTCAACGCTGCAACAGCGCTCACGGCTTCCAGCTCACTGACTGTTGTGCGACATAAGAACGCGGTGGAACTCTACGTTCTACATCTTGGCCAGGCTTTGTGAGCAGCAGAGGGCAGTTGTGGAATACCAGCTGCAACACGGATCCAGTAGAGGATTTAGCACACGAGTCACAGATCCCTTGAAAAAGATCAATCAGATGGCCGAAATGTTAGGGACTGACTGTACGACTTTAACCTATATGTTCTAATCCAGATGTATTTTAAACTATATATACGATATGATGTAACATGTCTATGAATTAAAAAGCATTAACTGATTTCGGTGTGCCACGAATTTTCTACTTGCAGGCTGGACACGTGGCACAAACTTGCGCTCTACTCCTTGGAGGTGCTGGCCTGCTTGTCTGAGTGTGTATTTAGTGCAGCTGGTGGCATTATTACCGATAAGCGTATCCGCTTGTCCACTGACAATGCTGACAGCTTGACTCAGATGAAAATGAACAAAGCCTGGATTGCCTCTGACTTCTCCACTCCACCAGAGGAAAGCTGAGCTAATGAGGAACAAAAACGCAATTTAAATGTATGCTTTATAATGTACTCAATCCACAAGATTGAGATTTTTTTTTTTTTTACCCTTTTCACCGCAAAAAAAGGTATATGTATGAATCTTGTTTTCTCATCCGCCTCCTCCTCCGCCTCCTCTTCCATACAGAATATATATGCCCTCAATACAATGTTTTGTAGGGTTTGCTAGGCTTCAGGCCCTCACCTCCAATGCTTTATAACGTTTGCTAACCTGTAGCCCATCACTGCAATATTTTGCGGGGTTCACTAGGCTTCAGGCCATCACCTCCAATGCTTTATACCGTCTGCTCACCTGTAGGCCATCACTGCAATGATTTATGGCATTCTCTACACTTCAAGCCCTCACCTCCAATGCTTTATACAGTCTGCTCACCTATAGCCCATCACTGCAATGATTTATGGTGTTCAATAGGCTTCAGGCCTTCACCTCCAATGAGTTATACGGTCTACTCACCAATAGCCCATCACTGCAATATATTTTATCGGGTTCACTAGGCTTCAGGCCCTCACGTACAATGCTTTATACCGTCTTCTCACCTGTAGCCCATCACTGCAATGATTTATGGGGTTCGCTAGGCTTCAGGCCCTCACCTCCAATGCTTTATACCGTCTTCTCACCTGTAGTCCATCACTGCCATATTTTATGGGGTTCACTAGGCTTCAGGCCATCACCTCCAATGCTTTATAACGTCTGCTCACCTGTAGCCCATCACTGCAATGATTTATGGGGTTCACTAGGCTTCAGGCCCTCACCTCCAATGCGTTATACGGTCTACTCACCTATAGCCCATCACTGCAATATTTTATGGGGTTCACTAGGCTTCAGGCCCTCACCTCCAATGCTTTATACCATCTGCTCACCTGTAGCCCATCACTGCAATGATTTATGGGGTTCAATAGGCTTCAGGCCTTCACCACCAATGCTTTATACGGTCTGCTCACCTATAGCCCATCACTGCAATATTTTATTGGGTTCACTAGGCTTCAGTTCCTCACGTACAATGCTTTATACCGTCTACTCACCTGTAGGCCATCACTGCAATGATTTATGGGATTCGCTAGGCTTCAGGCCCTCACCTCCAATGCTTTATACCGTCTTCTCACCTGTAGCCCATCATTGCCATATTTTATGGGGTTCACTAGGCTTCAGGCCATCACCTCCAATGCTTTATACCGTCTGCTCACCTGTAGCCCATCACTGCAATGATTTATGGGGTTCACTAGGCTTCAGGCCCTCACCTCCAATGCTTTATACCGTCTACTCACCTGTAGGCCATCACTGCAATGTTTTATGGGGTTTGCTCACCTTCAGGCCCTCAATAATGTTTGAGGGTAACCAGCACGCCCTTGTTCCAATGTTTTTGAAGGTCACCAGTAGGCCATCAATGATAATTTTTCAAGGGTGTCTATGATGCCCTCCTTTATGTGTAATAAAGGGTGTATTGGAGTGCCGCTTCCTTGTAATTTTTGCCAGCCCTTTGACTTAGTGCATAGGCTTTATGAGTGCAGCAGTGTACCTGAACAATTGTAGCACCATGTGAATGAAGCCCTCCTTTATGTGATATACAGGATATATCGGAGTGCTTCTTACTTGTAATTTTTTGCAGCATTTGCTTTGTTTGTATATACAATTGAATATCCAGGAAAGAATGTTTCCTAACAATTTTACCTAAAAAAAAAAAAAATCGTTCGGACAATATCGTTCGCAGCAGGACATTGGAGTCCAAGATGCACCCAGACATGGTCCCCATACCGTTCCAGATCCATTTCGGTGTTGTTTCTGTCACTTTCTGACCTTTTCCAATGGACCAGGCACCCTCACCTCATCCGAATATATACTATTTCTGTTTATCCTTTTTTTTTTTTTTTTTTTTTTTTTTTTTTATAATTTTTTAAACATGTATGTAAAAGAATTTGTGAGTATTCCTTCATACTCGAAAATAAATTAACTGAGCGAGAGAATATCCGAGCCGTCATGGTGGATTCAAGGAAACAAAATTACCGGTAAATTACGGTTTTCCTTTTCATCCACCATGATGGCTACCTATGATAACTACAAGATTACTTGGTGGGGGGGGGGGGGACAGCTACTTACAGAATTTTTTGACCGAAAGTCAAGACATCAATACGTTAGTGTTTTATGAACGTATTTATACTTGACCAGGTAGCAGCTTTGCAGATCATGTGGAGGGAAACGCCAGCTCTTTCTGTGCAGAAAGATGTCATTGCCCTAGTAGAATGGGCTCTAATGTTGGCCGGACTAGTAAGACCCCTCATTGAGTAACAGCAGGAAATTGTAGATTTAATCCAGCGACCAATAGAGGCCTTGGAAGTTTTTTTCCCTCTATTCTGACCCGCGAATTGAACAAGGAGGTTGTCATCTTTCCTAAATTGTTTGGTGGCTGTCAGGTACAGGATAATTGTATCTCTTACATCCAGGAGCTGGAACTCTGCTTCGTCTGAACTATGAGGGTCTTTAGGCAAGGAAGGTAGGATGATTTCCTGATCTCTGTGGAAGTTTGACACCCCTTTGGGGAGGAAACCACAGTCTAATTTCAGTACTAATCTATCCGGGAATATTGAAAGGTAGGGTTCTCGGCAGCAGAGGGCCTGAATTTCTCCCAGGTGTCTAGCTGAAGTTATAGCTATTTAAAAAGCTGCTTTGAATGACAGGTGTTTGATTGAGATATCCAATAAAGGAGTGAATGGAGACTTCATCAACCCTCTCAGTACCAGATTTAAATCCCACTGGGGAACCTTTGGGGAAAGGGATGGTCTTAGTCTGGACGCAGCTCTTATGAACCTCCATATCCATCTGTGGTTGGCTAAGTCCATGTCATATGTCTAAGGCCAATGTCCAACTCCTTCTGAAGAAAATCTAAAATTTTCTGTACACATGGGGGAGACCTATTTGGGAAGACCTCCCCTAGCCAAGCACAGTATGGTTTCCAGATTTTGAGATAAACAGCCAAGGTGACCTAGATTTCAAGGTCTGAATGACTTTCCCCAAAAGACCATTACTTTTTAATATATCGCCCTCAGGATCCAGACCGATAGCCTGAATAAGCTGGGGTTCTGATGAAGGATTGGACCCTGTGATAGGATGTTCTTTTGAAAAGGTATTTCCCACGGCTCTTCCACAGCCAACTCCTTGAAGATGGAGAACCAGCTTCTCTTGGGCCAGTAGGGGACTACTAGAATCACTGTTACTGGATCCATTAGTATCTTCTGTAGGACCCTGGGGATTAGAGCCCAAGGAGGAAAAGCATATGCTAGGTCCCAGGTCCATTTGACTGAGAAGGCGTCAACTGTGTTTTCTTTTGACACAGATAGGTCTATCTGAGGTATTCCCCATTTTCTGCAGATCTTCAGGAAAACCTCCTGAAATAAACACCACTCTCCTGGGTCTAGAGTCCTTCTGCTGAGGTAATCGACTTCTATATTCTATGAACCTTTCAGGTGGACCGCTGTAATGGAAAGGACGTTTTCTTCTGCCCTAAAGCATTTTCTCTGCTAGTCTCCTTAGGCTTGGAGATCTTTTGCCTCCCTGGTGTTTTAGGTAGGCCACGGCTGTTACGTTGTCTGAAAATATCTTCAGGTGCTTTTTGAGTAAGATATTGTGAGATACCCTTAGGGCAGCTCTTTGTAATTTGACCATAGGGACAGAAAACACTGAGGGTGAGAGTGGGTGGTGGCCTTTTAAACTCTGTGTTCCTGCCCCTATAAAGGACAAGGGTCAATCTCATAGGTAGCCATCATGGTGGATGAAAAGGAAAAAAATATTTTAATGCATCCTGTAGAACAAATGTCCCCATAGTGGTTAACTTAGAATGTGTGCCAGTACAAAAATGCTCCCTTATATTGTGCGCAAAGTACAAAAAATGTCCCCTTATAACGTTTGTCAATACAAAAAAACACCCCCTTTTAGTGCCCCCGTAGAATGGATGTCCATGTCCCCATAGTGGCCCCCTTAAAATGTTGCTCCTTTTTACAGCAATAATGTCACCATAGTGCTTTCTCCAGTTACAAAATAATGACCCTCACCCCATTGTGGCCCAACAGCATGCTGCCAAATAAAAATAATAAACTCAAATATTTACCTCCATTCTGCTGTCAGCGATGCAGTGCAAGACAAAGACCTCTTCTAGTCTGTGCCCTGAGCTCCATACAGCCTGGCTCAGGCAGCGCGATAATGATGACACTGGTCTCTGATAGGCTACAGGAACTAGGACTAAAGCCTATTAGAGGAAATGCTGGCCCAGTGAGACATCGCTCCCGTGCCCTATCGCGGCATTCATCTGTATTGCTGTCCTGAGTACAGCAATGCAGTTGAATATGTAGAGATGAGCATTTCCACAATGGAAGCATCATTGCCCATGGCCCTTCCACTGCCCCCCCCCCTCTTGCCCCTACTTGGTGCTGACTGAGGCAATTGCCTCACCTCGCCTCAATGTTGGTGCACCCCTGACCGCAGCATAGCAAGGGTTAAAGCATTGGCATCGATGCTTTCACTAATGCCGACGTATACAGCAGGGGCTCGGCTGTCAGTGACTAGCGGGCCCCTGCTGCTGATCAAGTGGGCACAGCTCCTGCACCCGCCCGATCAGTGTGCCGTACCTAGGGTGGCCAGAGGTCCGGTTTCAGGCCGGACAGTCCAGCTTTCTGAGCCTCTGTCCTCCGTCCAGCGCAGGGCCTGGACGGACGCAGGGGTGTTCCTTTTTAACAGCTCACACTCAGAATGCAGCACTGCCCGCAACCCCAGCCCATAGCTGACCTAAAGTTGGTCCTGCATTTAATTTTTAAATATCCATCGGCTATGTGCGGAGAAAGGGCGTGACCTAACAGGATCGGAGCGTGGCTTAGAGTTAGTCGGGGGTGGTTTTCTAAAGTCCGGCTTTTGAGGGTGGTCTGAGTGGCCACCCTAGCCATGCCTGTATGGCACTGGGGCTTAAATCACGTCCTGCAGTGCCAGAATAGCAATCTAATGATTTCTTGTTATAGTTCTGTATGGGAACTATAAAAAAAGTGTTTAAAAAAATGATACGTTTTTAACACTAAAAAAGAAAAATTTATCAAATCGCCCTCTTTCCCCAAAATAAATATTAAAAAAATAAAGAAAATACCCTTCATGGGTATCGCCACGTGCGAAGACTAACATAATATAAAAATATTTTCCCCAAACAGCAAATGGTGAATTCACCGTTTTTTGGTCGCTCCATTTTCTCCCCAAAAAAAGTAATAAAAAGTGATCAAAAAGTTGTACACACCCCAAAATGGTATAAACGAAAAGTACAGATCACCCCACAAAAAATGATTGCTCACGGAGCTCCGTACACATAACTACAAAAAAGTTATAGGGGTCAGAATATGGGCATGAAAAAATAAAGCAGATTTTTTTTCCAAGATTTTTATTTTATCAGTATCAAAACGCAAAAAAAACTATAGATATCAGTTATTGCCAGATTGATACTGACCTGTGGAATGAAAGTGACGGGTCTGTTTTATCGCACATCGAACATCGTAAATAAATTTAAAAAACTTAAAACTGACAGAATTGTTTTTGTTTTTATTTTTCCAATTCCACCCCATTTGGAATTTTTGTTCTGCTTCCCCTTACATCTTATGCAATACTAAATGGTGGAGTTGGAATGTACAACTTGTCCCGCCAAAACAAGCCCTCATACGGCTACATGAACAAAAAAAAAGAAAGTAATGGTTCTAGGGAGGCAGGAAGTGCAAAACTAAAACGCAGAAATGAAAAATCCTCTGGTGTAAAAAGGGTTTTTGTTGTAGAAATTTCATTTGTGTGAATGGGGTTGTTTTAATGCAGGCATCCTCAAACTGCAGCCCTCCAGCTGTTGCAAAACTACAACTCCCAGCATGCCCAAACAGCCTACAGGTATCAGCCTACAGCAGGGCATTGTGGGAGTTGTAGTTTTACAACAGCTGAAGGGCCGTAGTTTAAGGCTTCCTGTTTTAATGGCAAGTGCATGGATTTCTGCAAGCTTCATTCAGGTGAATAAAACAAATTTTCAGTCGCAGAAATTTTCTACAAAAAAATCTTCCGCGAGTGAAGGCCTCTAGTACGTGTTGCGGAATGCGCACAGAAATACCGCAGCATAGTACCAGCAAAGCACAGTACCAGCAAAGTTTGAGATTACACAAATATCATGTACAGTTTGATGATTTTTTTCTATATGTAAATGGACCTGCCGTGCGGATTTCCAAATTAATAGCGTGTCAATTATGTTTGTGGTTTTAGCTGCGGATTTCACCCTTTTTTCTTTTTTTTTTTTTTTTTTTTTTTTTATATTTTTTATTTTCCAATTTGCATCATAACATAAAATTTATGAAAAAACATAGTTACAAAAGCATCCCACCCCCCCCCCCCAACCAATCCCTCCCCCCTGCCTTGCAGGGAAAAAAAATAAAAAAATTACACCATTTCGTTTATCATCCCGCAACACGTGCTAGAGGCCTTCACTCGCGGAAGATTTTTTTTGTAGAAAATTTCTGCGACTGAAAATTTGTTTTATTCACCTGAATGAAGCTTGCAGAAATCCATGCTCTACCTGAGGCCTGCATTACTAAGTGGCTGCTTTCATAAGTGGAGTTGAAGAAACCGGGGTTTAGGAAAAGGAGCAAGAAACAGAGATTCATTAGATCATCCTTGTATACAGTTGGTTTGATTCTAGCTAGTCTTCCTACTGCTGTAAGAGACCACAGTAAGTAAGAATTTTGATATCACTGCTCTATATTGTATTTATTTATTTTTTTCCCTCTCTTTTCCTGTGTAATCCCCATTTAGTATGACTTCCATTATTGACAGCGCTGTCCAGTGCACATCTTGTATGATGTATGCAGTCCTGGAACAGCCGTTCGAGGGTGTATATGTTTGTTCAAAATGTGAGCAAATTACCCGTTTGGAATCGCACATCGAGTCTCTAAACAGGCGAGTTGCAACACTGAAAGCCACTGACAATTTGGAAAAGAGTTTGCTGCTCACTGAGCAAGCACTCTATGGGGTAGATGTGGGGGAGGGTGGTAGCGAGGAGGCTGAGGAGAGTGAGGTAGTTAGCTGGGTAACAGTAAGAAAGCGGGGTAGAGGGAAGAGTGCCAGGGAGGCTAGCCCTGATCTGACACACCCCAACAAGTTTGCACGGTTGGCAGATGAGGGGGATGACAGTTCAGGGACGGCACCGCTGCAGCCAGACACTTCATCTGCCAGTCAGGGGAATGTCAGCTCCAATAAGCAGGGGACCAGGAGAGCAGGGCAGGCCAGACAGGTACTGGTAGTGGGAGACTCAATTATTAGGGGTACAGATAGGGCAATCTGTCACAAAGATCATGATCGCCGAACAGTGTGCTGTCTTCCTGGCGCTAGAGTTCGACACATTGTGGATCGGGTTGACAGATTACTGGGAGGGGCTGCAGAAGATCCAGCGGTCATGGTCCATATCGGAACCAATGACAAAGTTAGAGGAAGGTGGAGAGTCCTTAAAAATGATTTCAGGGATTTAGGTCAAAAGCTTAGGGCAAGGACCTCAAAAGTAGTATTTTCTGAAATACTGCCTGTACCACGAGCCACACAAAGGCAGCGGGAGATTAGGGAGGTTAACAAGTGGCTCAAGAACTGGTGTAGGAAGGAGGGGTTCGGGTTCCTGGAGAACTGGGCCGACTTCTCTGTTGGCTACAGGCTCTACCGTAGGGACGGGCTGCACCTCAATGGGGAAGGGGCAGCTGTGTTGGGGAGAAAGATGGCTAGAAGGTTGGAGGAGTGTTTAAACTTGGGACTGGGGGGGAGGGTAATTACGTTATAGGAGGGGAAGATAGTGCAGATAGAGACCAGGGGCGAGGTAGTGTCTGGGGGAGGAATGGAAGGGGGGAATAGAACAGCTCAGAATGAAAGATGTAGGGTAAAAAATACACATAAACCTGTCAAATGTATGTATACTAATGCCAGAAGCCTGACTAACAAGACTGGTGAACTGGAATTAGTAATGTGTGAGGAGGACAATGACGTAGTGGGAATAACTGAGACATGGCTGGATGATAGCTATGACTGGGCAGTTAATATAAAAGGTTACAATCTGTTTAGAAAGGATCGTCAAAACCGGAGAGGTGGAGGGGTCTGCCTCTACGTGAAGTCGTGTCTAAATCCCGTAATTCGAGAATGCATCTCTGAGGGACATGAACATGTGGAGTCACTGTGGGTAGAAATACATGGAGCAAAAAACAATAATAAAATACTAATAGGAGTGTATTATAAACCACCTAATATACCAGAGTCCACAGAAAATCTATTACTAAACGAGATAGACGAGGCGGCAAATCATAATGAAGTCGTTATCATGGGGGACTTCAACTACCCAGATATAGACTGGGAAACTGAAAGCTGTACATCCCAAAAAGGAAACGGGTTCTTGGCAATAGCCAAAGACAATTTCCTTTCCCAACTGGTTCAGGACCCCACTAGAGGGACGGCCATACTGGACTTAGTATTAACCAATAGACCTGATAGAACAACAGATGTGCAGGTTGGGGGACACCTGGGAAATAGTGACCATAAAGTTATAACCTTCGAATTATCCTTCAAACGAGAGTTTCTAAAGGGAGGAACAAAAATACCAAACTTCAAAAAAGCAAAATTTAGCCAACTAAGCGAGGCCATAGGCCTAACTAACTGGGACAAAGTCCTCAAAAATATAAATACAACCATAAAATGGGAGATTTTTAAAAGCATTGTAACATCTAATTGTGAGAGGTACATACCTTATAGGAATAAAAGGCTAAGGAACAATAAGAAACCAATGTGGATAAATGGAACCGTAAAGAAGGCAATAAATGACAAAAAGAAAGGATATAAATCGCTAAAACAGGAGGGGAGTCAGGAAGCACTGATAAACTATAAGGAAAAAAATAGAATATGTAAAAAAACTAATAAAATTTGCCAAACTAGAGACCGAGAGATTAATTGCCAAAGAGAGTAAAACTAACCCTAAAATGTTCTTCAATTATATAAATAGTAAAAAATATAAATCTGAAGGAGTCAGCCCTCTACATAGCAATGAGGGGGGTGTTGCAGAGAGCGACGCGGATAAAGCAAAACTATTAAATATTTTTTTTCTCCACTATATTCACTGAGGAAAATAAACTGTCAGATGAAATGCAGAATGTAAAAGTAAATTCCCCATTAGAAAGTGCCCTGTCTGACCCAGGAAGAAGTACAACAGCGACTTAAAAAGATTAAAATAGACAAATCGCCAGGACCGGATGGCATACACCCCCGTATCCTAAGGGAATTAAGTGATGTCATAGCCAGACCATTATTTCTGATATTTACGGACTCTATAATAACAGGGAATGTTCCACAGGATTGGCGCATAGCAAATGTGGTGCCAATATTCAAAAAGGGTCCAAAAACAGAGCCTGGAAATTATAGGCCGGTAAGTTTAACATCTATTGTTGATAAACTGTTTGAAGGGTTTCTAAGAGATGCTATTTTGGAGTATCTCAATGAAAATAAGCAAATAACGCCATATCAGCATAGAGGGATCGGTCATGCCAAACAAATTTAATCAGCTTCTATGAGGAGGTAAGTTCTAGACTTGACAGCAGCGAATCAATGGATGTCGTATATCTGGACTTCTCCAAAGCATTTGACACCGTACCTCATAAAAGGTTAGTATATAAAATGAAGATGCTCGGACTGGGAGAAAATGTCTGTATGTGGGTAAGTAACTGGCTGAGTGACAGAAAACAGAGGGTGGTTATTAACGGTAGATACTCAGATTGGGTCACTGTAACTAGTGGGGTACCTCAGGGGTCAGTATTGGGCCCTATTCTCTTCAATATATTTATTAATGATCTTGTAGAAGGCCTGCACAGTAAAATATCTATTTTTGCAGATGACACTAAACTGTGTAAAGTAATTAACACTGAAGAGGACAGTTTTCTGCTACAGAGGGATCTGGATAGATTGGAGGCTTGGGCAGAAAAATGGCAGATGAGGTTTAACACTGACAAATGTAAAGTTATGCACATGGGAAGGAATAATGCAAGTCACCCGTACATATTAAATGGTAAAACACTCGGTAACACTGACATGGAAAAGGATCTAGGAATTTTAATAAACAGCAAATTAAGCTGCAAAAACCAGTGTCAGGCAGCTACTGCAAAGGCCAATAAGATAATGGGTTGCATCAAAAGGGGCATAGATGCCCGTGATGAGAACATAGTCCTACCACTTTACAAATCACTAGTCAGACCACACATGGAGTACTGTGTACAGTTTTGGGCTCCTGTGAACAAGACAGACAAAGCAGAGCTGGAGAGGGTTCAGAGGAGGGCAACTAAAGTAATAACTGGAATGAGGGATCTACAGTATCCTGAAAGGTTATCAAAATTAGGGTTATTCACTTTAGAAAAAAGATGACTGAGGGGAGATTTAATAACTATGTATAAATATATCAGGGGTCAGTACAGAGATCTGTCCCATCATCTATTTATCCCCAGGACTGTGACTGTGACAAGGGGACATCCTCTGCGTCTGGAGGAAAGAAGGTTTGTACACAAACATAGAAAAGGATTCTTCACTGTAAGAGCAGTGAGACTATGGAACTCTCTGCCTGAGGAGGTGGTGATTAGAGATGAGCGAACACCTGGATGTTCGGGTTCGAGAGGTTCGGCCGAACTTCCGGAAAATGTCCGGGTTCGTGATCTGAACTCAACCCGAACTTCATCCCCAACCCGAACCCCATAGAAGTCAATGGTGACCCGAACTTTTGGGCACTAAAAATGCTGTAAAAGACTCCCGGAAAGGGCTAGAGGGCTGCAAAAGGCAGCAAAATGTAGGTAAATCCCCTGCAAACAAATGTAGATAGGGAAATGATGACTTAACATAAAATAAACAAAAATTAACCAATATTAATTGGAGTTTGGTCCCATAGCACAGAATCAGGCTTCAAATCACCCACCAATGGAGAAGGTCGCTTACTATTATTTCGACCCCAGCATCCAGACAAAGGAGAGAGGTCCCATAGCAGAGAATCTGGCATCATATCAACCACCACAGGAGAAGGCCACTTTCAGTGACTTAGGCCTTAGCACCCAGACAGAGGAGACATGTCAGATAGCACAAGCATTACATTTATACCATCCAGCACAGGAGAAGGCCACTTTTAGTTACTTTGACCCCTGCACCCAGAAAGAGGAGAGAGGCCCAACAGCACATTTTCAGACATCATATCACCCACCACAGGTGTAGGCCACCATTTAGTTAATTTGACCCCTGCACCCATGTCAGCTGGTACAAGCATCAGTTTTACATCACCCAGCAGTGCCAGCACAAGAGAAGGCCACTTTTAGAGACTTTGACCCCTGCACCCAGACGGAGGAGAGAGGTTTCACAGCAGAGAATCAGGCATTTAGATCACCCACCACAGGAGTAGGCCATCATTTAATGAGACCCCGGCAACCATGTCAGATGGCACAAACATCAGTTTCACATCACCCAGCACAAGAGAAGGCCACTTTGAGAGACTTTGACCCCTGCACCCAGACGGAGGAGAGAGGTTTCACAGCAGAGAATCAGGCATTTAGATCACCCACCACAGGAGTAGGCCACCATTTAATGGGACCCCGGCAACCATGTCAGATGGCACAAGTATGACATTTATATCACCCAGCACATGACAAGGCCACTTTCAGTGAGTTAGGCCTTAGCAACGAGACAGAGGAGACAGGTAAGATAGCACAAGCATCAGTTTTACAGATCACCCACCACAGGAGTAGGCCACCTTTAGTTAATTTGACCCCGGCACCCAGAAAGAGGAGAGAGGTCCCACAGCACATAATAAGGCATCATATCAACCACCTCAGGAGAAGGCCACCATTTAGTTACTTAGGCCTTAGCACTGACACAGAGGAGACAGGTCAGATAGCACAAGCATCAGTTTTACATCAACCACCACAGGAGAAGGGCACTTTTAGAGACTTTGACCCCTGCAGCCACACGGAGGAGAGAGGTCCCACAGCAGAGAATCAGGCATCATGTCAACCACCACAGGAGTAGGCCACCTTTTGTTTCTTTGACCCCTGCACCCAGAAAGAGGAGAGAGGTCCCACAGCAGAGAATCAGGCATTTCGATCACCCACCACAGGAGAAGGCCGCTTTCAGTGACTTAGGCCTTAGCACCGACACAGAGGAGACAGGTCAGATAGCACAAGCATCAGTTTTACATCAACCACCACAGGAGAAGGGCACTTTTAGAGACTTTGACCCCTGCAGCCACACGGAGGAGAGGGGTCCCACAGCAGAGATTCAGGCATTTATATCAGCCAGCACAGGAGAAGGCCGCTTTCAGTGACTTAGGCCTTAGCACCGACACAGAGGAGACAGGTCAGATAGCACAAGCATCAGTTTTACATCAACCACCACAGGAGAAGGGCACTTTTAGTGACTTTGACCCTGCAGCCACACGGAGGAGAGAGTTCCCACAGCAGAGATTTAGGCATTTATATCAGCCAGCACAGGAGAAGGCCGCTTTCAGTGACTTAGGCCTTAGCACCGACACAGAGGAGACAGGTCAGATAGCACAAGCATCAGTTTTACATCAACCACCACAGGAGAAGGGCACTTTTAGAGACTTTGACCCCTGCAGCCACACGGAGGAGAGAGGTCCCACAGCAGAGAATCAGGCATCATGTCAACCACCACAGGAGTAGGCCACCTTTTGTTTCTTTGACCCCTGCACCCAGAAAGAGGAGAGAGGTCCCACAGCAGAGAATCAGGCATTTCGATCACCCACCACAGGAGAAGGCCGCTTTCAGTGACTTTGGCCCCCTGCACCCACACAAAGGAGACATGTCAGACAGCACAAGTATAACATTCATATCACCCAGCACAGGAGAAGGACACTTTCATGTACTTTGGCCCCGGCACCCAGACAGAGGGAAGGTTCATTCAACTCTGGGTTGCACCCCAAGATCCTACTTAATTTCAAAAATTGATTTTTCAATGAAGAAGTGGCCAGGAGTACAAGACAACATGGTTTAAGGCAGTTATTAAGGACTACTCTGCATAAGGGAGGGTCAGGTCTTGTGGGATCCATGCCTGGTTCATTTTTATAAACGTCAGCTTGTCCACGTTGGCTGCGGACAGGCGGCTGCGTTTGTCAGTAATGACGCCCCCTGCCGTGCTGAATACACGTTCAGATAAAACGCTGGCCGCCGGGCAGGCCAGCACCTCCAAGGCATTACAAATGCTAATTCTGGCCACGTGGACAATTTGGAAACCCAGAAGTTGAATGGGGCCGAACCATCCGTCAGTACGTGGAGTTGTGTGCAGACGTACTGTTCAACCATGTTAGTGAAATGTTGCCTCCTGCTAACACGTTCCGTATCAGGTGGTGGGGCAGTTAGCTGTGGCGTGGAGACAAAACTTTTCCACATTTCTGCCATGCTAACCCTGCCCTCAGAGGAGCTGGCCGTGACACTGCTGCTTGGGCGACCTCTAGCTCCGCCTCTGCCTTGGCCTTCCACCTGTTCCCCTGTGACAGTTGGGAATGCTCTCAGGAGCGCGTCTACCAGTGTGCGCTTGTACTCGCTTGCATCTTCCTATCACGCTCCAGTGCAGTAAGTAAGGTGGGCACATTGTCTTTGTACTGTGGATCCAGCAGGGTGGCCACCCAGTAGTCAGCACACGTTAAAATGTGGGCAACTCTGCTGTCGTTGCGCAGGCACTGCAGCATGTAATCGCTCATGTGTGCCAGGCTCCCCAGAGGTAAGGACAAGCTGTCCTCTGTGGGAGGCGTATCGTCATCATCCTCTGTATCCCCCCAGCCACGCACCAGGGATGTACCTGCGCTGTGCTGGGTGCCACCCCTCTGTGAACCTGCTTCATCCTCATCCTCCTCCACCTCCTCCTCATCCTCCTCGTCCTCCAGTAGTGGTCCCTGGCTGGCCACATTTGTACCTGCCCTCTGCTGTTGCAAAAAACCTCCCTCTGAGCCACTTCTAACAGACTGGCCTGAAAGTGCTAAAAATGACCCCTCATCCTCCTCCTCCTGGCCCTGGCCCACCTCCTCTTCCATCATCGCCCTAAGCGTTTTCTCTAGGAGACATAGAATTGGTATCGTCACGCTGATAACAGTGGCATCGCCACTGGCCATGTTGGTGGCGTACTCGAAACAGCGCAACAGGGCACACAGGTCTCGCATGGAGGCCCAATCATTGGTGGTGAAGTGGTGCTGTTCCGCAGTGCGACTGACCCGTGCGTGCTGCAGCTGAAACTCCACTATGGCCTGCTGCTGCTCGCACAGTCTCTCCGGCATGTGCAAGGTGGAGTTCCACCGGGTGGGCACGTCGCATATTAGGCGGTGAGCGGGAAGGCCGAAGTTCCGCTGTAGCAGGATGTGAACGCCGGAAGCGCGCACAGACGGCCCGCACTTTATGCAGCAGCTCTGACATGTCTGGGTAGTTGTGAATGAACTTTTGCACCACCAAATTCAGCACATGCGCCAGGCAAGGGATGTGCGTCAAACCGGCTAGTCCCAGAGCTGCCACGAGATTTCGCCCATTATCGCACACCACCAGGCCAGGCTTGAGGCCCACCGGCAGCAGCCACTGGTCGGTCTGTTCAAAACCCC
This sequence comes from Bufotes viridis, assembly GCA_033119425.1. NCBI lineage: Eukaryota > Metazoa > Chordata > Amphibia > Anura > Bufonidae > Bufotes > Bufotes viridis. The sequence goes on from CM065590.1 coordinate 361,144,997, forward strand.
GCCACAACTCCTGCGCGGTGTGGGGCCTGTCCCCCAAACATATGAGTTTCAGAATGGCCTGCTGACGTTTACCCCGGCTGTGCTGAAGTTGGTGGTGAAGGTGTGTGGCTGACTGGATGAGCTGGTGGAAGCAGAGGAGGAGGCTACAGGAGGCAAAGAATGATGCCCTGTGATCCTTGGCGGCGGAAGGACGTGCGCCAAGGAACTCTCCGCCTGGGGCCCAGCCGCCACTACATTTTCCCAGTGTGCAGTTAGGGAGATATAGCGTCCCTGGCCGTGCTTACTGGTCCACGTATCTGTGGTTAGGTGGACCTTGCCACAAATGGCGTTGCGCAGTGCACACTTGATTTTATCGGACACTTGCATGTGCTGGGAAGGCACGGCTGTCTTGGAGAAGTAGTGGCGGCTGGGAACCACATACTGGGGGACAGCCATGGCCATCAGCTGTTTGAAGCTGTCTGTGTCCACCAGCCGGAATGACAGCATTTCAAAGGCCAGTAGTTTAGAAATGCTGGCAATCAGGCCAAGGGCTCGAGGGTGACTAGGTGGGAATTTGCGCTTCCTCTCAAAGGTTTGAGAGATGGAGAGCTTAACGCTGCTGTGTGAAATAGTGGAGACGCTAGGTGGCGGTGGTGGTGGTGTCGGTGGCACATCCTCTGTTTGCTGCTCGGCAGGTGGCAACATTCCTCTCGAGGCGGAAGCCGAGGCAGCAGCGGTAGAGGGAGCAGGGGGAGCCTGAGCGGGTTCCTTGTTTTTAAGGTGTGTACCCCACTGCAGTTCATGCTTTGCATGTAGATGCCTGATCATGCAGGTGGTGCTCAGGTTAAGAACGTTAATGCCTCGCCTCAGGGTCTGATGGCTCAGCGTGCAAACCACTCTGGTCTTGTCGTCAGCACATTGTTTGAAGAAGTGCCATGCCAGGGAACTCCTTGAAGATGCCTTTGGGATGCTGGGTCCCTGTTGGCGCTGGCCAATAGCAGGCGAACTCTCTGGACGGCGGCTGTTCTGCTTTTGCTCCCTGCTCCCTCTTTGGCTTCGCTGTTGTCTCGGTCTCACCACTGCCTCTTCCTCTGAACTATTTAAGTCAGCGGCACGACCTTCAGTCCATGTGGGGTCTAAGACCTCATCGTACTCTGCATAGTCTTCCACCCAGTCTTCCTCCCTGACCTCCTCCTGTTCAGTCTGCACACTGCAATAAGACGAAGCAGTGGGCACCAGTGTTTCGTCATCATCAGAGACTCGGTCACTCTGCTGTGGTGGTATTCCCATGTCCTCATCATCTGGATACATAAGTGGTTGTGCGTCAGTGCATGGAATGTCTTCCACCGCTGGGGAAGGGCCCCTGGAAAACCGTGGGAGCAGAGTCTTCAAACAGAATAAGAGACTGCTGCATAACTTGAGGCTCAGCCAGTTTCCCTGATATGCATGGGGGTGATGTGACAGACTGATGGGCTTGGTTTTCAGGTGCCACCTGTGTGCTTTCCGCAGAAGACTGGGCGGAAGACAATATGGTGAACGTGCTGGAAGCACTGTCGGCCACCCAATCGACTAATGCCTGTACCTGCTCAGACCTTACCATCCTCATAATGGCATTGGGCCCCACCAAATATCGCTGTAAATTCTGCCGGCTACTTGAGGGAGTTGGTTTACTACTTTGTGCGCCTGAGGCCGAACGGCCACGTCCTCTGCCAGCAACAGAGGCTCCACGGACACCACCACGACCGCTTCCTCGTCCCTTAATAGAATGTTTCCTCATTGTTGCGATTCAACTCGCACCACAATAAAATATATTATTTTTTAGCCCCAAAATTCCCACACTGGAAGATATAATTCCTTTTTCCGGTATTAATTACAAGAAAACTGCTGCAAATTGGACACCAGAATTTTTAAAATGCTAGTTTTGGTACATAGCTTCCCACACGGGGAGATATAATTCCTTTTTACAGGAGTAAAAACGTGAGGCCTATTGTTTCTGGTCTAACTAACACCAGATTGATTAAATTGGCCTTTTTTTCACCAAAATTACAACACTGGACAATGTAATGCCTTTTTGCGGTATTAATTACAAGAAGACTGCTGCTAATTGGACACCAGAATTTTTAAAATGCTAGTTTGTGTACATAAATTCCCACACTGGAAGATATAATTCCTTTTTCCGGTATTAATTACAAGAAGACTGCTGCAAATTGGACACCAGAATTTTTAATATGCTAGTTTTGGTACATAGATTCCCACACGGGGAGATATAATTCCTTTTTACAGGCATAAAAACGTGAGGCCTACTGTTTCTGGTCTAACTAACACCAGATTGATTAAATTGGCCTTTTTGCGGTATAAATTACAAGAGGACTGCTGGTATTTCAGAACACCGGAATTTTTAAAATGCTAGTTTTGCTAGATAAATTTCCCACACTGGGAGAAATATTGCCTAAGCCTTTTTACAGTATTAATTACAACAGGAGTGCTTCTTCTGGTCTAACACCAGAATAATTTTATTATTACGGTGAAAGCTTTTTCTAATTTATATTTCTGGCACATAAAAAAAAAAAATATTTCTGGCTGACAGTATTGGACTTGGCTGTAGTGGCACTGGCTAGCCTAGCTGGAACAGCACATTCATGGGATTTGCTATCCAAGTGGGTTACTTTCAGTTTCACCACTGATATATTAAATATCTTTGCAGTTAGTATGGGTGACACAAGCACAGCCAAACCCCTGATGTAGTATATCTATGAAAAAATCGACTATTACATGAGATTAATGGACGTTGTGGCAGCTTTTTATGTAGCACCACAAGTCCCAAAATGGCCACCGCCTATCAGCCCAGTAAAATGTGCCAGAAAACAGTCTGCCCAGCCAGAAAAAAAATAGACTTTGACTGAGCAGCTGAATCGCTGTTGTTCTGATTCACAGGTGTAGATTTTACACTTCTTTGGAGCTTTGGTTTAGACTCTGTGGCAGCTTGTGCTGGCGCACCACAAGTCCCAAAATGGCCACCGCCGGTCAGCCCAGTTACATGTGCCAGTAAAAATCGCTTTGGCCAGTCTCAACAAAATAGTGACTTTCAGTGAACAGCTCAGCTGAGTTGTTCTGATGCACAGGTGTAGAAAGGTAGATCATTCAATCACTTCTTTATCCCTGCCTATCTCGCCCTCACAGAAGCTGCATCCTCTCCCTACACTAGTCAGAGCAGTGTGACGTGCGGCGCTACGTGACTCCAGCTTAAATAGAGGCTGGGTCACATGCTGCACTTGGCCAATCACAGCCATGCCATTAGTAGGCATGGCTGTGATGGGCTCTTAGGGCAAGAATAAAACGCTAGCTGATTGGCTGCTGTGCAGCCCTTCAGAAAGCGGGAAGTAATCGACGAAAGTTCGGGTCCGTGTCACGTACACCTCAAAATTCGGTACGGACCCGAACGATTTTCGAACTGTTCGCTCAACACTAGTGGTGATGGTAAGTACAATAAAGGAATTCAAGAAGGCACTGGATTTATTTCTGGAGTGTAATAATATTACAGGCTACAGCTACTAGAGAGGGGTCGTTGATCCAGGGAGTTATTCTGATTGCCTGATTGGAGTCGGGAAGGAATTTTTTTTCCCCTTAAGTGGGGAAAATTGGCTTCTGCCTCACAGGGTTTTTTTTGCCTTCCTCTGGATCAACTTGTAGGAAACAGGCCCAACTGGATGGACAAATGTCTTTTTTCGGTCTTATATACTATGTTACTATGTCCCATTCCTTCCATATATTATCCCACTATTTATAGGATCCTCGCTGTCTATACAGAATCCTCTCGTAGCTTCTGACCTTATTAACAAAGTTAAGCCAGTTATTACAATCTGGAGCGGAGGAGGAAAGCCATCTTCTAGATATAAGAAGCCTAGCTAAAAAAATCACTTTAGTCAGCAGTCGACCCTTCATAGCCTGACAATTAACCTCCGATAAATCCCCCAAAACCTATAATTTGGGAGATAAGGGAATATCGATATTGAGTCTTTGGGTTAGAGTTCTTTGAACCAGCCTCCAGTACTTGCTCACTGTCGGGCAATCCCAGAACAGATGTAAGTGATCTGCCCCGGGATCCCCACAGCGAGGGCATTTAGAAGAAGCTGCAAATCCTCTCCTGTGGAGCCACAGGGGTGTTATATATATTTTGTGCATAATATTAAACTGAACCACAATGTGATTAAAATTGTGCGAAACATGACTTAAACTATTACCTACATTCTCCCAATCCGGGGGACCCAAACCTAGCAGTGAAGTAGACCAGGATCTTTGCCCTGGAGAGAGACTATCCAAAAAAATTTTTTTTATGAAGTGCCTGTAGCAGTGTGATACCTTAACTTTCATATCATCCTTGTTTTGAATCAAATTTTGCAAAAATTCAGGGGTGTCTATATTAAATAAGTGGTTGTCAGAAGTACTAGAAAGTGCAGACCGCAGTTGAAAATATGCATACCAAGCCACCTCACCTACATTTTCCTTTTGTTTTAACTCCACAAGGGTCAAGATTTGTCCATTTTCAACCACTTGACTCAAATAGTTAATCCTTTTATTCCTCCAATATTGCTGACAGTTCGGGTCATCAAGATTCATAAGTTTCAAATTATACCACAGTGGGGTACAAGTAAGTGATGCCCTAACTTTAAACCAGCTCTTTATGACCATCCAGGCTTTCATGGCCATTCTGCAGAAAAGTTGGTAATCATTCTGAAACTTAAGTAAATAGTCAGACTCCAGTACTGTAATGAAGTCCGGAAAGCCTGAATCTTTGACCAGTTTCCTGCAGAGTTGGCTATTTTCCCAGTCGTCAAAAAAGCAAAGTTGTGATGTCATAAAGTAACCCTTAAAGTAGGGGAGATTAAGACCTCCCTGCTTGTAAGGCATAGAAAAGTAAACTGCCTTTAATCTCACCCGTTTCCTCCCCCATAGTAGATCATTAATCAACCGCTCTATCAACCTAAAGTACTTATCTTCAATCCATATAGGAGAATTCCGAAGAACATAAAGAACCTGGGGCAGCACCACCATTTTTATTAACGAAATTCTATCCGCTCTTGCAGACAGAATTCTTTGCCATATCTTAATTTTTGATCTCAACTTTTGCAATAGAGGAATCAGATTCAGCTGCAAGTAGTCTTGAGCCTTGGTGGAAATCACTATCCCCAAGTACTTCATTGTCTCGGAGATCGATAATCGATTGATCGAATCATCAGAGGATCCTCGCAATTCATCTATTGGAAGAAGAGTAGTCTTAGTCCAGTTGACCTCCAGACCGGAGGAGTTGCAAAATAAATTAACTAACTCCATAACTCGAGGAAGTGTACTTTCTGTTTGATGAATAAAAAATTGAATATCATCTGCATAAAGAGATATGCGATCCTGCTTCCCCCTTACCCCAAAGCCAACTACCCTCAGGTCCTGCCTTATACTAACCGCCAGGGGTTCAATATAGATGTTAAACAAGAGGAGAGAGAGGACAACCTTGACGGGTGCCTCTCTCTAGTTCAAAACTCTCAGTCAGCATATCATCTCCTCTCTGTAGTGCTTGAGAGAACACTTCTAGTAAATGCGGAAGAATAAAATCGCCATACTTGCGATAAAATTCATACGGGAGACCGTCTAGGCCTGGCGATGAGTTCCCAGAGATAGCCTTCAAGGCCTCCTGAAGCTCGAGGAGGGTTACTTCTTTTTCCCAAAAATTTTTTTGGATCTCAGTTAACACTGGAAGAGAAATTCTCTCTAGGAACAACCTCGCCAGGTCAGAGGAGATACCAGGGGAAGCCCTATATATCTGAACGAAATATTGCAAACAAATATCTCTAATTCCCTCTGGATCACGTATAATCACACCATCTAGATTACGAATCGAGGCAATAGCTTTCTTTTTTCTCTCCTGTTGTGAAACTATTCTGGCTAAAAGTTTACCGGGACGCCCAGACTCTGAGAAATACTTTTGTCCTTTAAAGAATAATCTATGATTTGCTTTTTCAATTACATGTTCCTCAAGAGAACGACTAGCTTTCTGCATCTATTTCTTATTATAGTCCGTAGGCTGATTGGTAAATCGCTCTGTTGTGGACGCCACAGTCCTAACCAGTTCCTCCTCTTTTTTCCTAAATGTTCTCCTCATAGCGGTAATATCGCTAATAAGAACCCCTCTCAGATAGGCTTTCAGGGCATCCCATACCGAATTGATGTTGGCAGAGGGGAAGTTCACCTCCCAAAAGGAGGATATAAGTAGCTTGGTAGAATAATAGTTGTCCATAGTGGTAAGCCAGTATGGATTCAATTTAAAACCAAGCCCCCTATTATCTTTATTCCCCCCCATGCGAACCTCAATTGATACGGGTGAATGATCTGAAATAGTTCTTACTCCATATCATATCCTTTTGATGTTATTCAGATTACTCTCATTAGTAAGTGCTAAATCGATTCTGGACATTGCTCTACCGCCCCTACTAACACAGGAGTACACTCTCTTTCCTCCACCGAGATGACCCCATATATCCACCATGCCAACCTCTAAACAAAACTGACGTAATAGAGAAGAACCAATGTTCCTCCCCAAATCTGCATCCAGGGTCAGTCTGTCTGTTTTAGGATCCATAACAGCATTAAAGTCTCCCATCAGGACAAGCTGACCTTCTGGCCTTTTCTCCAAAAATAATAATAATTGATTGAGTGCATACATCGAAAAGGGCGGGGGTATATAAAAAAAAGCTAAAGTATAACTCTGTCCATAAAGTCTGCCATGTAAAAAAATAAATCTGCCCTGCTCATCTATGGAGGATTCTATTAACGTAAAATCTACAGAGTGATGATTTAAAACCGAAACACCCCTTGAGGCACTACTAAAGGTGGAGTGATATGATTGTACTTGCCATCCCGTTGTCAAACGGGACACAGTTTCCTTAGTAAGGTGAGTTTCCACTATGCAAATAATTGCGGGGAGAAATCTTTTTATTGCATCCATAATGGCTTGTCTCTTAACTAGAGTTGAGCGAACACCTGGATGTTCGGGTTCGACGAGTTCGGCCGAACTTTCGAAAAATGTTCGGGTTCGGGATCCGAACTCGACCCGAACTTCATCCCGAACCCCATAGAAGTCAATGGGGACCCGAACTTTTGGGCACTAAAAAGGCTGTAAAACACACCCGGAAAGGGCTAGAGGGCTGCAACAGGCAGCAAAATGTAGTTAAATCCCCTGCAAACAAATGTAGATAGGGAAATGATGAGTTAACATAAAATAAATAAAAATTAAACAATATTAATTGGAGTGAGGTCCCATAGCACAGAATCAGGCTTCAAGTCACCCACCAATGGAGAAGGTCACTTACTATTATTTTGACCACAGCACCCAGACAAAGGAGAGAGGTCCCACAGCAGAGAACCAGGCATCATATAACCCACCACAGGAGTAGGCCACCATTTAGTTACTTTGACCCCTACACCCAGACGGAGGAGAGAGGTTACACAGCAGAGAATCAGGCATTTAGATCACCCACCACAGGAGTAGGCCACCATTGAATCAGACCCGGCAACCATGTCAGATGGCACAAGCATAAGCTTTATATCAATCAGCACAGGAGAAGGCGACTTTGAAAGACTTTGACCCCTACACCCAGACGGAGGAGAGAGGTTTCACAGCAGAGAATCAGGCATTTAGATCACCCACCACAGGAGTAGGCCCCCATTGAATCAGACCCTGGCAACCATGTCAGATGGCACAACCATCAGCTTTATATCAATCAGCACAGGAGAAGGCGACTTTGAAAGACTTTGACCCTACACCCAGATGGAGGAGAGAGGTTTCACAGCAGAGAATCAGGCATCATATCAACCACCACAGGAGAAGCCACCATTGAGTTACTTTGACCCCTGCACCCAGGAAGAGAGAGAGGCACCACAGCACATATTCTGGCATCATATCAGCCACCACAGGAGAAGCCACCATTGAGTTACTTTGACCCCTGCACCCAGGAAGAGGAGAGAGGCCCCACAGCACATATTCTGGCATCATACTAACCACCACAGGAGAAGCCACCATTGAGTTACTTTGACCCCTGCACCCAGGAAGAGGAGAGAGGCACCACAGCACATATTCTGGCATCATATCAGCCACCACAGGAGAAGCCACCATTGAGTTACTTTGACCCCGCACCCAGGAAGAGGAGAGAGGCACCACAGCACATATTCTGGCATCATATCAGCCACCACAGGAGAAGCCACCATTGAGTTACTTTGACCCTGCACCCAGGAAGAGGAGAGAGGCACCACAGCACATATTCTGGCATCATATCAGCCACCACAGGAGAAGCCACCATTGAGTTACTTTGACCCCTGCACCCAGGAAGAGGAGAGAGACCCCACAGCACATATTCTGGCATCATATCAGCCACCACAGGAGAAGCCACCATTTAGTTACTTTGACCCCTTCACCCAAACAGAGGAGAGAGGTTCCACATCAGAGAATCAGGCATCATATCAACCACCACAGGAGTAGGCCACAATTTAGTTTATTTGACCCCTGCACCCAGGAAGAGGAGAGAGGCCCCACAGCACATATTCTGGCATCATATCACACACCACAGGAGAAGGCCTCTTTCAGTGATTTAGGCCTTTGGACCCAGACAGAGGAGAGAGGTCAGAGATTAGCTTCATATCCCCAGCACAGCAGAAGACCGCTTTATTTGACTTAGGCCTCAGCACCCAGACAGAAGACAGAGGTAGCATGGCAGAGGTTATGACTTCATGTCACCCGTTAGTTTAACCGGCCACTTTCATCTGGTTAGGCCCGGCGCCCAGACAGAGAAGAGTTTCATTCAACTGTGGGTTTCATAAAATTTGTATCAAATAAAGAAGTGGCCCGTAGCACAACAAGACATGTTTTAGGCAGTTAATAAGGACTACTCTGCACAAGGGAGGGACAGGTCCTGTGGGATCCATGCCTGGTTCATCTTTATGAAGGTCAGCTTGTCCACGTTGGCTGTGGACAGGCGGCTGCGCTTGTCAGTAATGACGCCCCCTGCCGTGCTGAATACGCGTTCAGATAAAACGCTGGCCGCCGGGCAGGAAAGCACCTCCAAGGCATAACATGCTAACTCTGGCCACGTGGACAATTTCGAAACCCAGTAGTTGAATGGGGCCGAACCATCCGTCAGGATGTGGAGGGGTGTGCAGACATACTGTTCAACCATGTTAGTGAAATGCTGCCTCCTGCTAACACGTTCCGTATCAGGTGTAGAGATGGCCCGAACTATTCGCCGGCGAACAGTTCCCGGCGAACATAGCTTGTTCGCGTTCGCCTCTACCGGGCGAACATATGCGATGTTCGGTCCGCCCCCTATACATCATCATTGAGCAAACTTTGACCCTTGTACCTCACAGTCAGCAGACACATTCCAGCCAATCAGCAGCATACCCTCCCTCCCAGACCCTCCCATCTCCTGAACAGCATCCATTTTAGATTCATTTGGAATTTGCAGTCTTAGTGAGAGGAGGGAGAGTGTAATTGCTGCTGATTTAATTGGGAAATCGATAGCTAGGCTAGTGAATTCAGTGTCCACTCCAGTCCTGAAAGACTCATCTGATCTCTGCTGTAAGGACAGCGTCCTGACAGCACCCCAAAAAGCCCTTTTTAAGGCTGCAACATTAGTCTGCTTTTTTTTTTTCTCCATATACATATTGCAGTTGCCTGGCCTGCCTGTGTGTGAGGAGCTGCAGGCCCACAGACTGTAGTGTGCCCACTGCCAGTGCCCACCCCTGTCATCCCGTGTGGCACAGGACTTTGCATCAAAAAAGGCATTTAATTTTTACACTTTAATCTAAGTTTAGTTGCCTGCCAGTGTGTGTCAGGCTGACTTCCAGTGACTGTAGTGTGCCCACTGCCAGTGCCCACCCCTGTCATCCCGTGTGGCACAGGACTTTGCATCAAAAAAGGCATTTAATTTTTACACTTTAATCTAAGTTTAGTTGCCTGCCAGTGTGTGTCAGGCTGACTTCCAGTGACTGTAGTGTGCCCACTGCCAGTGCCCACCACTCATACCGGCTGGCACAGGACTTTGCATCAAAAAAAGGCATTTAATTTTTACACTTTAGTGTAATTTCAGCTGCTTGCCTGCTGCTAGTGTGTGTCAGGCCGACTTCCACTGACTGTAGTGTGCCCACTGCCAGTGCCTACCACTCATACCGGCTGGCAGAGGACTTTGCATCAAAATAGGCATTTAATTTTTACACTTTAGTCTAATTTCAGTTGCTTGCCTGCTGCCAGTGCGTGTCAGGCCCACTTCCACTGACTGTAGTGTGCCCACTGCCAGTGCCAACCACTGATACCGGTTGGCACAGTAGCTTGCGAATAAATAAGGCATTTCATTTTTACACATTAGTCTAATTTCAGTTGCTTGCCTCCTGCCAGTGTGTGTCAGGCCCACTTCCACAGACTGTAGTGTGCCCACTACCAGTGCCAACCACTGATACCGGGTGGCACAGTAGCTTGACGATAAATAAGGCATTTAATTTTTACACATTAGTCTAATTTCAGTTGCTTGCCTGCTGCCAGTGTGTGTCAGGCCCACTTCCACAGACTGTAGTGTGCCCACTGCCAGTGGCCACCACTGATACAGGGTGGCACAGTACCACTTATCGAAAAAAAAAATTACAGGCAGAGGCAGGCCACCCCGTAGGGGCCGTCGTGGTCGTGGTGCTGTGATTTCCACTGTCCCTGGAATAATGCCTAGTGTTCAGAGGCCATGTACCCTGAACCCGAAAAATTCTGAGGACGTAGTTGACTGGCTTAGACAGGACACCCAATCTTCAACAGCTTCCGCTAAGAACCTTGACGCACCATCTTCCTCCAGCTCAGCTTTGGTCACCTGCTCTCAAGTTACCACGCACCAGCCCGCCGCTAATAGGAATAGTACTAGTTAAGACACCACTCATATAGGGTGTCACAGCACATTGCTCTGTGCACGCGCAGTGCCCCAATTTGGGAGTATGAGGACCGACCAAGCTGCTTTTTCCATCTCCCGGTTCCTGAAATCAATTCAGTTTGGTGTATGAGAGTTTGGTCTGTCATTGTGAAGGCAGTCGAAGGTACCAGACCTAAAAAATTTTTCACAAAAGGCAATCCCTGATATGGGATGTAACAGGGATTAAACTGATGAGAATAGTACTACAGAAAATACCACTCATATCGGGTGAGACAGTAAATTGCACGGCGCAGACGCAGTGACCGTGGATTAAAACAAAGGGGAGGGAGCCAGCGTTTTTTTAACCATCTCCCCGTTCTAAAAATCTATTCAATAAATGGCCCCCAGATAGGGGACGTTAGAGGGATTAAACTGATGAGAATGGTACTACAGAAAATACCACTCATATCGGGTGTGACAGTAAATTGCACAGCGCAGAAGCAGTGACCGTGGATTAAAACAGAGTGGAGGGAGCCAGCGTTTTTTTAACCATCTGCCTGTTCGAAAAATCAATTCAATTGACCTTTCGGGGACCCTTGGTGTTGTACGTGGCTGGGTGGAGGAAGAAACCTTCAATTACATCACCGGGACGTGGCTAGCTTGGTATCCAACCTTGTGCAAATAGGGAGTTTGCGGTTGTGCAAATGGACTGTTTGCGGTGCATTAAAAGAGGAGTTTGGTCTGTCAATCTCTGTGAAGCGGGCGTAACCCTTACACTACCTGATCGATACAACATCATACCTGATCGTATACACACACTGGATGTTTTAAAGCATGTTATTCCAAACAATTTAGGAATGTTACGTGATTTATGCCCTTTATGGATTAAAACCCGACTCTGCGTCCACCACGTAATTTTCCACGGGAGTTTTGCCATGGATCCCCCTCCGGCATGCCACAGTCCAGGTGTTAGTCCCCTTGAAACAACTTTTCCATCACTATTGTGGCCAGAAAGAGTCCCTTTTGGTTTTTAAAATTGGCCTGTCTATTGAAGTCTATGGCGGTTCGCCCGGTTCGCCTGTTCGCGAACATTTGCGAAAGTTCGCGTTCGCTGTTCGCGAACTGAAAATTTTATGTTCGCGACATCACTAATCAGGTGTCGGTGCAGATAGCTGTGGCGTGGAGACAAAACTTTTCCACATTTCTGCCATGCTAACCCTGCCCTCAGATGAGCTGGCCGTGACACAGCTGCGTTGGCGACCTCTTGCCACTCCTCTGCCTTCACCTTCCACCTGTTCCCCTGTGACATGTGGGAATGCTCTCAAGAGCGCCTCTATCAGCGTGCGCTTGTACTCGCGCATCTTACGGTCGCGCTCCAGTTCAGGAATTAAAGTGGGCACATTGTCTTTATACCGGGGATCCAGCAGGGTGGCCACCCAGTAGTCTGCACACGTTAAAACGTGGTCAACTCTGCTGTCGTTGCGCAGGCATTGGAGCATATATTCGCTCATGTGGGCCAGGCTACCCATGGGTAAGGACAAGCTGTCCTCTGTGGGAGGCGTATCGTCATCGTCCACCGTATCCCCCAGCCACGCACCAGTGATGGGCCTGGGCTGCCACCCCGCTGTGAACTTGCGTCATCCTCGTCCCCCTCCACCTCCTCCTCCTCATCCTCCTCGTCCTCCAGTACAGTGCCTTGGCTGGCGACTTGTGAACCTGTCCTCTGCTGCTTAAACAAACCTCCCTCTAAGCCAATTCGAACAGACTGGCCCGAAAGTGTTAGAAACGAGCCCTCATCCTCCTCCTCCTCCTCCACCTGGGCCACCTCCTCTAACATCATTGCCCTAAGTGTTTTCTCAAGGAGACATAGAAGTGGTATTGTAACGCTGATAACAGTGTCATCGCCACTGGCCATGTTGGTGGAGTACTCGAAACAGCGCAGCAGGGCACACAGGTCTCGCATGGAGGCCCAATCATTGGTGGTGAAGTGGTGCTGTTCGGCAGTACGACTGACGCGAGCGTGCTGCAGCTGAAACTCCACTATGGCCTGCTGCTGCTCGCACAGTCTCTCCAGCATGTGCAAGGTGGAGTTCCACCGGGTGGGCACGTCGCATATGAGGCGGTGAGCGGGAAGGCCGAAGTTCCGCTGTAGCGCAGACAGGCGAGCAGCGGCAGGATGTGAACGGCGGAAGCGCGCACAGACGGCCCGCACTTTATGCAGCAGCTCTGACATGTTGGGGTAGTGGTGAATGAACCTCTGCACCACCAAGTTCAGCACATGCGCCAGGCAAGGGATGTGCGTCAAACCGGCTAGTCCCAGAGCTGCCACGAGATTTCGCCCATTATCGCATACCACCAGGCCTGGCTTGAGGCCCACCGGCAGAAACCACTCGTCGGTCTGTTGTTCAATACCCCGCCACAACTCCTTTGCGCTGTGGGGCCTGTCCCCCAAACATATGAGTTTCAGAATGGCCTGCTGACGTTTACCCGGGCTGTGCTGAAGTTGGTGGTGAAGGTGTGTGGCTGACCGGATGAGCTGGTGGAAGCAGTGGAGGAGGAAGCCGAGTAGGAGGAGGAGGCTACAGGAGGCAGAGAATGATGCCCTGCGATCCTAGGGGCGGAAGGACGTGCGCCAAGGAACTGTCCGCCGGGGGCCCAGCCGCCACTACATTCATCCAGTGTGCAGTTAGTGAGATATAGCGTCCCTGGCCGTGCTTACTGGTCCACGTATCTGTGGTTAGGTGGACCTTGCCACAAATGGCGTTGCGCAGTGCACACTTGATTTTATCGGACACTTGCATGTGCAGGGAAGGCACGGCTGTCTTGGAGAAGTAGTGGCGGCTGGGAACCACATACTGCGGGACAGCCATGGCCATCAGCTGTTTGAAGCTGTCTGTGTCCACCAGCCGGAATGACAGCATTTCAAAGGCCAGCAGTTTAGAAATGCTGGCGTTCAGGCCAAGGGCTCGAGGGTGACTCGGGGAATTTGCGCTTCCTCTCTAAGGTTTGAGATATTGAGAGCTGAACGCTGCTGTGTGATATAGTGGAGACGCTAGTTGACGGTGGCGGTGGTGGTGGTGTCGGTGGCACATCCTCTGTTTGCTGCTCGGCAGGTGGCAACATTCCTCTCGAGGCGGAAGCCGAGGCAGCAGCGGTAGAGGGAGCAGGGGAGCCTCAGCGAGTGCCTGGTTTTTAAGGTGTGTACCCCACTGCAGTTCATGCTTTGCATGTAGATGCCTGGTCATGCAGGTTGTGCTGAGGTTCAGAACGTTAATGCCTCGCCTCAGGCTCTGATGGCAGAGCGTGCAAGTCACTCGGGTCTTGTCGGTAGGACATTGTTTAAAGAAGTGCCATGCCAGGGAACTCTTTGAAGCTGCCTTTGTGGGGCTGGGTCCCTGTTGGCGATGTCCAGTAGCAGGCGAACTCTGGGGGCGGCGGCTCGTCTGCTTTGGCCCCCTGCTCCCTCTTTGGCTTCGCTGTTGTCTCGGTCTCACCACTACCTCTTCCTCTGAACTGTGAAAGTCATCGCCACGACCTTCAGTCCATGTGGGGTCTAAGACCTCATCGTCCTCTGCATCGTCTTCCACCCAGTCTCCCTCCCTGACCTCCTCCTGTTCAGTCTGCACACTGCAAAAGACGCGGCAGTGGGCACCTGTGTTTCGTCATCATCAGAGAGTCGGTGACTCTGCTGTGGTGGTATTCCCATGTCCTCTTCATCTGGAGACATAAGTGGTTGTGCGTCAGTGCATGGTATGTCTTCCTCCACTGGGGAAGGGCTAGGTGGACGCCCCTGGGAAACCCTGGAAGCAGAGTCTTCAAACAGAAGAAGAGACTGCTGCATAACTTGTGGCTCAGACCGTTTCCCTGATATGCTTGGGGGTGATGTGACAGACTGATGGGCTTGGTTTTCAGGTGCCACCTGTGCGCTTTCCGCAGAAGACTGGGTGGAAGACCATGTGGTGAACGTGCTGGAAGCACTGTCGGCCACCCAATCGATTAATGCCTGTACCTGCTCAGGCCTTACCATCCTAAGAGCGGCATTGGGCCCCACGAGATATTGCGGTACATTCTGCCGGCTAGTTGAGGGAGTTCGTTCCCTACTGTGTGCGCCTGCGGCCGAACGGCCACGTCCTCTACCAGCAACAGAGGCTCCACGGACACCACCACGACCGCGTCCTCGTCCCTTAATAGTATTTTTCTTCATTGTTGCGATTCAACTTGCACCACAATGAAATATATTATTTTTTATAAGCAAAATCCCCTCACTGGAATACTTTCAGTCTTTTGACTGTATGGATTACAGATGGAATGACTGTTATATGTGAGTACCGCTTTCTTTGACAGATTCTAGTATGGGTACATATATGTTTTCCCAACCCCAGCACATTAGTTTGCTAATTCCAGATGTATGAAACGCAGGCCTAACTGTATCTAGTATATTGAACGCCAGATAAACTAACTTGGCCTTTTTAAATAAAAAAATTCCCTCACTGGAATACTTTCAGTCTTTTGACTGTATGGATTACAGATGGAATGACTGTTATATGTGAGTACCGCTTTCTTTGACAGATTCTAGTATGGGTACATATATGTTTTCCCAACCCCAGCACATTAGTTTGCTAATTCCAGATGTATGAAACGCAGGCCTAACTGTATCTAGTATATTGAACGCCAGATAAACTAACTTGGCCTTTTTAAATAAAAAAATTCCCTCACTGGAATACTTTATGGCTTTTCACTGTATGGATTACAGGTGGACTGGTATTAGTAGGGGTGACACAAGCACACCCAAGTCCCTGATGTAGGATTTCTATGGCACAGACCACTATTACAAGTGATTAATGGACGTTGGGAGAGATTGTGCTGCAGCACTAGTCCCAAGATGGCCGCCGCCTATCAGCCCAGTAACATGTGCCACAAAATGGTCTGCACAACCTTTAAAAAAATAGCCTTGGACTGTGCTGCTAAATCGCTATTGGTCTGAATCCCAGGTGTAGATGTCTGACTTGTTTGGAGCTTTGGAATGCACACTGTGGCAGCTTCTGCTGCAGCACTACAAGTCGCAAAATGGCGGCCGGCGGTCAGCCCAGGTACATGTGGATGGAAAAATCACTCTGGCCACTCTAAAAATAGCCAATCCCTATCAAAAAAGCAGCTCAGCTGCAGTTGTTCAGATGAATCACAGGTGGAGGAGAGAAATTTGCTTCCAGTTATTCAATTATCCCTGCCTATTCTCGCCCTAGCATCAGCTGCGTCTATCCCTGTTCTATTCACATCGGGAGTGAGCACGTCCCGACGTGCGCACAAGCTTATAAAGAGGCTGAGTCACATGCTGCACTTGGCCAATCACAGCCTTGCCAATAGTAGGCATGGCTGCGATGGCATCTTAGGGCAAGTAGTATGATGCATGTTGATTGGCTGCTTTGCAGCCTTTCAAAATGCGCCAAAATACATGCCGAACGACGAACCCGAACCCGAACTTTTACGAAAAAGTGCGGGTTCGGGTCCGTGTCACGAACACCCCAAAATTCGGTACGGACCCGAACTATGCTCGAACTGTTCGCTCAACACTACTCTTAACCCTTTCCCCGAGACCTCTAACGTTCCATGAGACGATTCTAATTGACATCAATCAAGAAGAAGAAAAAAAAAGACACCCCATACCCCTGCAAGGCAAGATCCCCTCCCCATTCCCCTCCCCCTCCATTGGTCCGCCCGATCCTGTCAGCAAACCTCTACCTTCCAACCATTCTCCTCCCACGAACCCATCCCCCCCCCCCCGTTCCCCCAATCGCCAAGACGCAATATTTCAGATGCCCATTCGTTCAATCCAATCTTGTGCTTGCTCCGGTTTTTCAAAGAAAGACCACTCTTAACTTCGCTGGGTACAATAATGAGTATTTAATGTCCTTAGCAGCCAGATGTTTCTTAATCTCCATAAAGCTTCTTCTTTTTTCTTGAGTCTCCCCCAAAATCGGGGGAAAAAATAACAATTTAGTACCCTGATATTCAATAGGTGGGCATTCCCTTGCTCTTCTCAGTATCGTATCTCTGTCTATAGACAGTAGCAGCTTCATTAGGATTGCTCGCGGTGGTTTTCCCGGAATGGGTTTCCCCCCTGGAATACGATGAGCTCTTTCTATTTAAAACATAGAGGAGAAACATTCATTTCCAAAATTTTTAAAAATCACATCCTTAAGCTGTTCGATCAACTGCCGGCCTTCCACTCCTTCTGGATACCCGATTATGCGGATATTATATCGCCTCGATCTGTTTTCCAAGTCCTCGAGCTTAGTTTGTAATTGATGATTTTCTGAGGCAAGAGTCCCGATCTTTAATTTTAACATATCAACATCAGATTGCAAGGAGTCAGCCATCTTCTCCACATTAAGAACTCGCTCTCGGATTTTGGCCAGATCTTCCCTTATTAGAGATATATCATTCTGCATTGACCCCAATTGAGTGGCCATCCCTTGTATTAAGGTACCATTACTTTTTACAGCGCCCAGGATTTTTTCCAAGGCTGAAGGGTCATGTTCAGACTCAGTTTGTATCGGCAAGCTTTCCTCCTGATCTACTTCTGATGACCCATCTTCAAAAAGTTCTTCTGTTTGAGGGGTGGCTACATTCTTCTTAGAATTTACCCTCGGTTTCCCCCTAAACAGTCCCTTTTCGTTTGAAGCAGGGGATTTTAAATATTTATCAATTTTCCCCTCTGGGGCTTTGACCCCTATCTTTGCTCCAGAAGTATCCACCGAACGCCGCTTAGGTGCCATTGCCCCCCCCTTTTTTTTTTTTATTTTTTTTTTTATATTTCCTGCCCCCTCTTTTTTTTTTTTTTTTTTTTCCAGCCTTTCTCCCTTTTTTTCTTTTTTTTTCCTTTTTTTCCTCCCCCCCCCCCCCTTTCCTTTGCACCCTAGATTGCAAGGAGCAGCATTTCACAAGGTTGCAAAGGCAACAAAAAAAAGTGTACAGGATACAGGGGGGAGAGCGATGCCAAATACACACCATCATACCGTCACATAAAGTATCAAACAAGCAGAGAGGCTCACGTGACCGGCGTCTTTACCCACCAGAATGGGGGCAGATGGAGGGCACAGGAAGAAGGACAGCTCACCGGCAGCACAAGCGGCCCAAGCCAACACAGTAAAGAATTGGACCAGCCGGAGCGGCAGAAAGCAGGCGGCAGGAGGTAAGCAGGAGACACAGCAGAAAGCCCCCTGAAAGTTCACCACAGCGGCAGAAGGAGGAAAGGCACGGCGGCACGGAGGAGAAGGCGCTCGGCGTCCGCGGAACACCTACAGCAACAGGGCATCAATCGAAGAACGAGGCAGGAGGGAGGAGGAGAGGCAGGAGACACAGCAGGAGCCCCCCGAAGGTTCACCACAGCGGCAGGAGGAGGGAAGGCACGGCGGTACGGAGGAGGAAGGTGCTCAGCGTCCACGGCACCTACAGTGACAGGGCATCAGCCGGAGAGCGAGGCGGGAGGGGGAAGGAGAGGCAAGGAGAGGAGAGCGCAACGTGCGTACCTCACGTCATCGCGTCCCGTGGGATTTCACCCTTTTCAATGGAAGAGTGAGATCTGTGGCAAAACGGCGTCAGGTCATGGTGCACGGACTATGTCCTGATGCTGTATGCTGTCAGGACAGTGAAGCGTGGGCCTAGAGAAGACCAGGGAGTGGTGAGTACAGCAAGCACTAACAGCACTACAGTTGGGCTACTTTCACACTAGCGTTTTGACTGGATCCGACAGGGTTCAGCAAAAATGCTTCCGTCACTGATAATACAACTGTCTGCATCCGTTATGAATGCATCTGGTTGTATTATCTTTAACATACCCAAGACAGATCCATCATGAACTTCACTGAAAGTCAATAGGGGACGGATCCGTTTTCTATTGTGTCAGAGAAAATGGATCCGTCCCTATTGACTTGCATTGTGAGTCATGACGGATGCGTCTTGCCCGGCATCCCAGGACAGAAAGCAAAACGCAGCAGGCTGCGCTTTGCTGTCCGGTACAAAAATGGAACGGAATGCATTTTGGAGCAATCCGTTCTGTTCAGTTACGTTTTGTCCCCATTAACAATGAATGGGGACAGAACGGAAGCGTTTTTGTTCCGGTATTGAGACCCTATGACATCTCAATACCCGAAAATATTAACGCCAGTGTAAAAGTAGCCTTACTGCTCCATGTGCCTACTAAATACTAGTGAGTGCTTCCATAACTGAAGCACTAACCAGTATTCACTTTATAAGACATACTGCCATTTTCCTCCCACTTTGGAGGAAAAAAGTGTATCTTACAAAGTGAGAAATACTTAAATACTTAAAAATAAAAGAAATGCAAGGCATACAAAAAGGATAAGGTAATAAAACACTCTGGAGGAGATTTCTCAAAACTGGTTTAAAGGAAAACTGGCTTAGGGCTCATGCACACGACAGAAGTTTTTTTTTCTGCATCCAATCAGCATATTTTTGCTGATCGGATATGGACCCATTGACTTCAATGGGTCCACAAAAGATGCGGACAGCATGCTGTTTCGTGTTCTGGCAGTCTGTTCCGGCGTGCAGCAGTATTTGTCCAGCGGTTGGATCTCTAGCGGTCCCCATTATAGTGAATGGGGCCGGGTGGACTTCAGTCAATGCATGGCTGTAGACGGTGTTTACAGTTCCCCTGCCAGAACGAGTAATGCCAGGGTGAAATAGGCCAAAGGAGAAAAAATGACAGAAAAAAGTGGTTCATGCAGCTCAGCCACTTTCACTTCAATGAGGCTGAGAAGCACCTAGGCCACTTGATCGATGAACGTGTCGTCACCGGGAAAGCAGCGAGAAACTGCGGGCACCTCTGCCTACTCAAAAAGCTGATCGGGTGGTGCCAGGTTCCATCAATCGGATACTAATAACCTGCAGTATCCAGAGGATAGGTATTAAAATCTTAGAAAACCCCTTTAAAAACCATGGAAAAAATCATTAGCGGTTTAACACCTTAAGGACTCAGCCTTATTTCGCCTTAAGGATCCGGCCATTTTTTGCAAATCTGACCAGTGTCACTTTTCTTATTCTTTTCTGTTTCTTATCCAGGACATTTTTCGTCACATATTGTACTTCATGACAGTGGTAAAGTGGTAAAATGGAGTCGAAAAAAAATTTCATTTTTATTTATAAAAAAATACCAAATTTACCAAATATTTGGAAAAATTTGCAATTTTCCAAGTTTCAATTTCTCTACTTCTATAATACATAGTAATACCGCCCCAAAAATTTTTTGATTTACATTCCCCATATGTCTATTTCATGTATCGATCATTTTGGGAATGCCATTTCATTTTTTTGGGATGTTACAAGGCTTAGAAGTTTAGAAACTTCACCCCTCAAGGTATTCAAAACTGATTTTACAAGCGTTGTTAACCCTTTAGGTTTTCCACAAGAAGTAATGGCAAATGGAGATAACATTTCAGAATTTCAATTTTTGGGAACATTTTCCATTTTTAACCATTTTTTCCAGTAACACAGCAAGGGTTAATAGCCAAACAAAGCTCAATATTTATTGCCCTGATTCTGTAGTTTGCAGAAACACCCCATATGTGGTCGTAAACTGCTGTATGGCCAAACGGCAGGGCACAGAATGAAGGGAACACCATATGGTTTTTGGAAGGCGGATTTTGCTGGACTGGTTTTTTGACACAATGTCACATTTGAAGCCCCCCCGATGCACCCCTAGAGTAGAAACTCCATTAAAGTGACTCCATCTAAGAAACTACACTCCTCAAGGTATTTAAAACCGATTTTACAAACTTTGTTAACCCTTTAGATGTTCCACAAGAGTTATTGGCAAATGGAGATGAAATTTCAGAATTTCTATTTTTTGTTACCTTGCCTCAAAAAAGTGTAATATAGAGCAACCAAAAATCATATTTACCCTAAAATAGTACAAACAAAACTGCCACCTCATCCTGTAGATTCTAAAATGGGGTCACTTTTTTGGAGTTTCTACTGTAAGGGTGCATCAGAGGGGCTTCAAATGGGACATAGTGTTAAAAAACCAGTCCAGCAAAATCTGCCTTCCAAAAACAATATGGCGTTCCCTTCCTTCTACGCCCTGCCGTTTGGCCATACAGCAGTTTACGACCACATATGGGGTGTTTCTGCAAACTACAGAATCAGGGCAATAAATATTGAGTTTTGTTTGGCTGTTAACCCTTGCTTTGTTACTGGAAAAATGGATTAAAATGGAAAATTTGCAAAAAAAATTGCTGTTTTGGGACCGTTTTAATTTTTTGTTATTTACATCGTTGATCTGACAGATTAGATTGTGTGCTATTTCTATAGAGCAGGTTGTTACAGACGCGACAATACCAAATATTTTTTGTTTCAGTTTATCATAACAAGGCATTTTTGAAAAAAAATATTTTTAGTGTCTCCACATTCTGAAAACCATATTATTAATTTTTATTTTTTGGGCGACTGTCTTATGTAGGGGCTCATTTTTTGCGGGATGAGATGACGGTTTGATTGGCACTATCTTGGGGTGCATATGACATTTTGGTCGCCAGCTATTACACTTTTTGTGATTGTAAGGTGAAAAAAATGACTTTTGACACGGTATTTATATTATTATTTTTTTCTGTGTTTACCTGAGGGGTTAGTTCATGTGTTAGTTTTATAGAGCAGGTTGTTATGGACGCGCCAATACCTAATATGTATAATTTTTAAAATTTATTTAAGTTTTACACAATAATATAATTTTTGAAACAAAAAAAATCATGTTTTAATGTCTCCATAGACTGAGAGCCATATTTTTTTTTTTTTTGGGCTCGTCCTATCTAGGGTATCATTTTTTGCGGGATGAGATGAAGGTTTGATTGGCACTATTTTTGGGTGCATATAACTTTTTTTATTGCTTGCTATCACAGTTTTTGAGATGTGAAGTGACAAAAATGTATTTTTTTTTACATTGTTTTTATTTCTATTTTATTTCCCTGAGGGGTTAGATCATGTGATATTATTATAGAGCAGGTTTGAGGGAGGCGGCGATACCTAATATGTATACTTTTTTTAATTTATTTTACTTTAACACAACAATAACATTTAAAAATAATGTTTTAGTGTCTCCATAGTCTGAGAGCCATATTTTTTTATTTTTTTGGGCCATTGTCCTATGTAGGGGCTTATTTATTGCGGGATGAGATGGCGGTTTGATTGCTACTATTTTGAGAGGCATTCCCCTTTTTTGATCTCTTTGTATTACACTTTTTGTGATCTAAGGTGACAAAAAATTGCTTTTTTTTAAACCATTTTTTATTTTTATTTTTTTTGGACCCAGACCCACTTGGTTCTTGTAGATCCAGTAGATCTGGTGTCTATATAATACAGTACAGTACACTATATACTGTTTTTTTTTTTTTTACTTTACATAGTCAAATCAGACTTCTGCTGTGCCCTTGCAGCCCCTTATTCTTGATGGGATCGCAGAGGGAGGGAGCTCCCCTTCCTCCCCATCACCCGCTGCTCTGTTCTGGCAGTGGGTGATGGTTACCATGGCAGCAGGACACTTTCAGTTCCCTCCCTGTTAACCCCTTCCATACAGCGGTCCGTACGGACCACGGCAGCACAGATGTCAGCAGTTTTTAGCAGAGTGTCAGCAATGTTCTGACACTCTGCTAAAACCACTAGCCACCAGGAAAACATTACACCGCCCGAGCCACCAGCAACCGCACCCCCGCAGCCACAATATGATTGGCGGCTGCAGGGGGGTTAAAATTTAACACTTTGGGAACATTTAGTCTGTGACCGCGGGGATCAGAGTTTGCAGAAAGCGTTGCAAACCGCAGGTTTTGCAGCAGTGATTGGAAATACTCATGACGTACCGGTACGTCATGGGTCCTTAAGGACTCAGGAAACATACCGTACCGGTACGTCCTTAAGGCCTGTTTCACACGGGCGTCATGTTTGACGCCCGGTTAAGAGGCGGGTGCAATGCTGGAAAATGCGTGATTTTTCCGCGCGAGTGCAAAGCGTTTTAATGCGTTTTGCACGCGCGTGGGAAAAATCGGCATGTTTGGTACCCAGACCCGAACCCAGACTTCATCACTGAAGTCCGGTTTCGGGTTGAATATTCTGTAGATTTTATTATTTTCCCTTATAACATGGTTATAAAAGAAAATATTAGCATTTTCACTACAGAATGCTTAGTAAAATGTGGATAAAGGGGTTAAAAATAAAAAGTTTTACTCACCATATCCTCTTGATCGCGTAGTTGTGATCTCTTCTTCATTCATTAGCTGTCGCCTAAAGGACCTGTGATGAGATCACTGAGCTCATCACATGGTCCAATCACATAGTCCATCACCTTGGTGATGGACCATGTGATTGGACCATGTGTTGTGACGTCATCACAGGTCCTTTAGACGGCAGCTAATGAATGAAGGAGAGAAGAGATCGGCAACTACGCGATTAAGTGGATAAGGTGAGTTAATTTTTTTATTTTTAACCCCTTAATCCATATTTTACTAAGCATTCTGTAGTGAGAATGCTATTATTTTCCCTTATAACCATGTTATAAGGGAAAATAATAAAGATCGGGTCCCGTCTCTTAGCAACCTTGCGGGAAAATCGCACTGCATCCACACTTGCTTGCAGATGCTTGCGATTTTCCCACCGCCCCATTCACTTCTATGTGTGAAAAACACACAATAAAGAGCATGCTGCGATTTTCACGCAACGCAGAAGTGATGCGTGAAAATCACCGCTCATGTGCATAGCCCCATAGAAATTAATGGGTCAGGATTCAGTGCGGGTGCAATGAGTCCACCTCACGCATTGCACCCGCGGGGAAATCACGCCCGTGTGGAAAGGGCCTAAGGGGTTAAAAAGCCTTTTTTAATTAACAAGAAAACTCTGAGCAAAATCATGTGTAGGGTCCTCAGGCTTCCTTCATATGAAGGGACACATTTTTATCACACTCGCTTGTTTTTGGCCATAAAATTAGACAGCCGTATTTAATTTGTCATATTTTCATATTGTCATTTGCACAGATGCTGATGAATCAGATAAGGTATATTTTTACAAGGCTACTTTCACACTAGCGTTGCTAGAATCCGGCAAACTGTATGCAACCGGATAACATAACTGATTCATCTCATTCGTTATCATCCGGTTTCAAATGGACTAATGGATCCGTTATTTAAATTTTTAAAACATCAAAAAAAACAATTTCAGATGCAAATTGTACAGTGGCTATAAAAGAGGACCGAAAGTCACATATGCCTCAGTTGCTGCCTCAGAAGATGGCAAACATGATGCCAGATCACATTCAGTTTGGATTTCAGGCTCTAATCCTTGTATCCCGTTGGAGGAGACGTCTTTGAACCAGATGGCGCCGTCACTATTGGGTTCATCCGATCACTTCTGCCCAAGTGAGAAGGGGTGCATTTGAAGTTCTTTTTCCCGAACTGCGGAATTATCCTGACAAGTTTCTTAACTACCTACGGATGAGCATCTCTAGTTTTGACGATCTGCTACAAACTGTCTCTCAAACGCATATTTAACTACCGCCTGACTAGAGCCAGAAGAATGGTGGAATGCCCATTTGGCATTCTGGTGGCTAAATGGCTTATTTTCACCAAACCCATTCAACTAAAAATAGAAACTGTTGATGAGGTAGTAAAGGCATGTGTGGTGTTACACAACTAGATCCTCATAAAAGAACCACTACATATGGAGCAGATCCCTGAAGACAGCGCTTTGGCCAGTATTGACAATTTTGGACCAATGACTAGAGTTGTTCGAACACCTGGATGTTTGGCCGAACTTCACGAAAATGTTCGGGTTTGGGATCCGAACTCGACCCAAACTTGACCCCAAACCCCATTGAAATCAATGGAGACCCGAACTCTTGGGCACTAAAAAGGCTGTAAAATAGCCCAGGAAAGGGCTAGAGGGCTGCAAAAGGCAGCAAAATGTAGGTAAATCCCCTGCAAACAAATGTGGATAGGGAAATGACTTAAAATAGAATAAAATAAATAAAAATTAACCGATATCAATTGGCAACTTGGAGGAGGAGGTGGAATAGGAGGTTGGGGTGGCGTCAGGTGGGAATGCTATTGGAGTTAAAGTTCACATCACAGTCAAGAAGGAATCATGTCTGCCTGCAGGACCACAGGCCTTATTCAAACATTCAGGCCCACGGGACCCACAAAGAGGAGAGTTACAATCATGCCAAATCAGTATGTAAGTATGTATTTCACCCAGCAGTGCTACAGGCCTCATTTACTAATTCAGGAGTACCATGGCACCCGCAAAGAGGAGAGCGGTCCCGTAACAGCAACACAGACCTTAGGTCAACCTGCAGTGGAACAGGTCATTATTATTTATGTAGGTTCCTGACACCCAGACAGAGTAGAGGTCATTTGACAGTAAAACGAGTTTAATGTCTCCCACCAAGACAGCAAGCAATTAAACGAAATATAGGACCCTGACACCCACACAATGGGGCGGTCATTTGACAGTAAAAAGAGGTTAATGTCTCCAACCAATACAGCAGGCGGTGAAACAAAATATAGAACCCTGACAACCAGACAATGTAGAGGTCATTTGACAGTATAAAGAGGAAAATGTCACCCAACAAAGCAACAAATGATTAAACGACATATAGGCCCCTGACACCCACACAATGGGGCAGTCATTTCACAGTAAAACGAGTTAAATGTCTCCCACCAAGACAGCAAGCAAGTAAACGAAATGTAGGCCCCTGACACCCAGACAGAATAGAGGTCATTCGACATCAAAAAGAGGATAATGTCACCCACCAAAGCAACAGGCGATTTATCTGAAATGTAGGCCCCTGGCACCCAGACAGAGGAGAAAAGTCCCATAGCAGCAAAAGAGGCATCATGATACCCACCATTGGAACAGGCCACTTTCAGTAATTTAAGCCCCAGCATCCAGACAGAGGAGAGAGGTCCCATAGCAGCAAAACAGGCATCATGTTACCCACCAATGGAACAGGACACTTTCAGTTATTTAGGCCCCAGCACCCAGACAGAGGAGAGAGGTCCCATAGCAGCAAAACAGGTATCATATTACCCACCAATGGAACAAGCCGCTTTCAGTTATTTAGGCCCCTGACACCCAGACAGAGGAGAGAGGTCCCATAGCAGCAAAACAGGTATCATATTACCCACCAATGGAACAAGCCGCTTTCAGTTATTTAGGCCCCTGACACCCAGACAGAGGAGAGGTTCATTAAACTTGGTGTTGCCACCAAAATAATGGTACAATTAAATAAAAGAGGATTCAATAAAGAAGGAACCCTGGAGTACAAGAATGTATGGTTGAGGTCGAGGCAGTTATAAATGTCTATTCTGCACAAGGGATGGACAAGTCCTGTGGGATCCATGCCTGGTTCATTTTTATGAACGTCAGCTTGTCCACGTTGGCTGTGGACAGGCGGCTGTGTTTGTCTGCTGGACTTGATGCTGGAGTTTCTTCTGTTCTTTTCCACAGATGGGCTATGTCAGGCTTTAGCAGAGTGGGCACAGGGCGCCATTTGTATACGAGCACATCTGAGCGAGTGCAGGGCAGGGCTCACATACAGATTGCTCCTCCTGCCTGTGCCCAGTGTGCTAAAGCATGACATGGCCCATCCCCCCACATCTAAAGTATTTTTGCTGCTAATACTTAGTGTGCACCAGGCGCCGCCCTCCCCCCACAGTTCATGGTGAGGGGAGACTGCCCTATGGCACACTGTCCTCTATATGAGTATGAAAAGCAAACAGAGTTCATGGGGGAGGGGGGGAAGCACACTGTCCTCTATTTGATAATCCTATTATCCTGCCGTACAAGAACTGTGCTTGCTTCTGCCCTAGCAGAGCCAACTCTTCCAACCACTAACCATCCACCCATTAACTTTTTTTAAACATAGAGGCACTTTCTTCTGGGAGTGTTCAACCCGCTTTGTCTGTGGCACACAGTGGCAAGTCTCAGAAACTTGCCGGCAACGCTGGGGGCTGGAGTCCGGTGGCTTCATTGAGAAAAGCAGTGCAGTATCACACTGAAGACTGCCACGTCCCTCCCCCCTCAGTTCATTCTGCTGCTGTGATGCACTAGCCCAGTGATGGCTAACCTTGGCACTCCAGCTGTGGTAAAACTACAACTCCCAAGATGCCCCCCTTGTTTGGCTGCTCTCAGAACTCTATAGAAATAAATGGAGCATGCTGGGAGTCGTAGTTTCACCACAGCTGGAGTGCCAAGGTTAGCCATCACTGCACTAGCCAATCAGCAGCAGAAGCTTAGCACTGCTAAATGCTGAATGGCCAGAGCAGTGCCCAGCAGATAGAGGAGAGTGAGCGCTCACCTGGCTGCAGTGCTGGCTGTCAGGGTCATCGCCGTCTGTGCACTGTATTGTGCACACATTGTATGTAAGGGAGGAGGGGGGCCCGAGCAGACGGGAAGCAGGCCTCGTCAGAGCCCCATATAAGGCTGTGGCAATGGTATAATACACAACTGGAGACATTGTAGGGGGCGGGCCTTCTATCCACTCTGGGCCCCCCCTGCCACGGGCCCCATAGCAGCTGAGTGGTCTGCCTATATTGGCAGTACGCCACTGCCGAAACGTCACATGATCAGACCACAGACATATGTAACCACAAGCAAGTTGAAAATGAACAGCTAATGGACCTTGCGCTATTCTCTATTCAGTCAGTAATCTGACTATATATTTGTACCTGAAAAACTAGGTAGTCTTGATCGGCCAGTGGACGGAGTAATGGCATGTGACACAACTGCACCCATCAGCTGATCAGGTGGGGTGGGACGCAGGTGCATTTCCGGACTTCAGGCAAAGTCAGCCATCTTAAATAAGGGCAAAATAGCCCAAATTGTATCAACCAAGTATCAAAACCGCACAAAAAGTGCTAAGTGCACTGTGCCAAAAAGGTGACATGATGAAAAAAAAAAGTGCGTATCGTGCAGCCAAAGTTGATGAAAAGAGGATGTAGTGTGAAGAACACGGTGCCGGTGAAATTACGTTGAATAGCATGCCGATGAAGAAGGAAAGACAGGAAAAAAAAGGTTATGTAGAAAACCTTAGTATATTACATTGGAAAAATATAATATGAAATGTGTGAATGATTTTTTTTTCTATTATGTAAATAAAGTGTATGAAAAAATAAGGTGAGAAGCACAAAAAATAAATAGTGAAAGTGATGTGCAAAATGTGAGTAGCTGCAAAAGAACTGAGTGACAAAGAGTGAATGAATGTGTAACAAAATTTATAGAAGAATAAAAAAATAAAATGTGTAAACATATGTCGGGATATTTATACTGTTTCCGATTAACAGTTTTTATGATTTATGAATAAATTAGAATCTATGAAGAAGGAGATCCTAATTTATTATCATAAACTATACAGCTACTATGAGCTCGTGATCTGCTCTGAATTGAAGACGAAAACTCGGGGTACTTTCACACTAGCGCTTTGGATTCCGTTTGTGAGATCCGTTTCAGGGCTCTCACAAACGGTCCAAAACGGATCAGTTAAGCCCCAATGCATTCAGAATGAATCAGTTCGGCTTAGTTCCGCTTCTATTCTGTTTTGGAGGCGGACACCAAAACACAGCATGCAGCATTTTGGTGTCCGTCTGAAGAGGCGGAGCCTAAATGATCCGTTTTTAAATACATTGTAAGTCAATGGGTGCATTTGAAAAGGGATCCGTTCCCCATTGAATTTCAATGTAATTCAAAATGGATCCGTTTTTGGTAATTTTTCTTTTAACGAATGCAAACGGATCCGTTCTGAACGCATTATAGGTGCGGATCTGTCTGTGCAAATAAACAGATGGATCCGCACCAACGCAAGTGTGAAAGTACCCTCAGTTATAAACCAAAATATATATATAATTTATTACTAACAAAAAAAATGAATCAATATAAACTACGGTACAATTGGTAATCATCAATTAATCTATAACAATGTCTGATAAAACGTAAATATCACAAAATACAATCAATTAAAATCTGATTTCTCTCAGTCGATATAGGTGTTATAAATCCAAATCTGGTCTATTACGGATATATCTCTATATGATTAACCATAAAAGGCTAGAACCAATTTTAGTTCCTAGGAGATATTATATTATTAATAATATCTCTGGATCTCCAGAATTTTGTATAAATTTTAAGAATGATGCTGCAGGTACATTCTCTAAATTTATGCCAAATAATCTACTATATATAAAATATGGTTATATCTATATAGAGGTATAATAATCAGCCTATAAATTATAGGAAAAATTATACTATACCAAATCTCGACTAGTAGAAATCAGTGCCCTTGGTTTCAAGATGGCTGTCTCTAATGCTGGATAAATTGGCTAAAATGGCTGATCAAAGATGTCCTGTAGGGTATTGGATCTCGTCTGGTCTCCTCTGTCCTCCTATGACCTCTTGTGTCTCTTTTTGTGTCTCTCTCCATACCTTTTTATCTAACTTTAAAAGGGGCTTTGTTGGGTCTGATCATTGACTAGTGACATCATCAGAGCGGTTTATTTTCTATCCCAAGACCTTCCCCTCTGGTTACGTTATCAAGACCTTAACCTTGTCTTAACACTAGGTGGCACTAATGCTCCATGTAAAAGTTTTGGCCCAAAACTGGTTATTTCCCATGCATCCCTTTTGTTAAGGGGTATTCTTAAACTCACCGTTTAGCCAAACAAACATTGAGAAATCTCTCAAACAATGGATCTATTATCTGGTCAAACACTTTTCTTAGTCTCTTGACCAGACTTCAGTAATCCAGAATACACATTGTAATAATAGAACCATTGTTTCGGAGAAGACCCAATGTTTACACTTGACCACCTATGTAAAAAAATCCATGAATAACTATTATCCAACACTGGTTCAGCCATACAATGTAACAGTAAACAGAAATACTATTTCTACACATTCACTGAATTTGTCTATATCAAACTACAAGTTAGATACCCTTATACAATTTTCTCTAATAATATAAATCCTACATTCTATGATTATAAACTATTAACACCAGATACATTTCTATTCATTAACATTAACTTAAACTTATTCCCCGATCATATTATGTTATTCATACTTTGGTATATCCACGTCCCTGACCATCCAGCTATGCAAATACTTTGAAACTTCACCAGACAAAATTATCTATGTCTTCTAATATTTATGTGGTAATTCATTAGTCCCAAGGATATGAACTGAACCTGCTCTTTACAATACCACATCAGCAAAATGGCTCCTTTAGATTTTGTTTCATAGAACTTGG
Source organism: Bufotes viridis (assembly GCA_033119425.1). Classification (NCBI taxonomy): domain Eukaryota; kingdom Metazoa; phylum Chordata; class Amphibia; order Anura; family Bufonidae; genus Bufotes; species Bufotes viridis. The sequence goes on from CM065590.1 coordinate 361,175,204, forward strand.
ATAGACCTTATAGTTGGACTTGTAATTCTTATCCAAAAGTTATGACAAGTCCCCCCCCCCCCTTCTTCCTAGTTAGTTATGTGTCAACTTTAAACATAACTGGGAAGAAGGTCAGAGGAACTTTGTAGGTCCATCCACTTAGGTCTTCCATGTTAGTCTTTTGAAGTTAAATTTCCTGATAGGATAGAGGAGTTCAATGTTTTCTCTCAGATTTCCAACCTCCTCTTTGGTCGCTCATTCCTAGTCAGAGGTTGTATAATAAAAGTTTTCCGGGCATGTTCCAGAATATCTGTTACACTCATTTAGGCTTGCTTCACATGGATCTTGTACCACTCTTGCATTTCCTCCAGTTGAAATTGTGATACATTGTATTTCCTTTCAACAGATGTCTTTGGATCCAAGCTTAAAAAATTTTTCTGAGATAAAATCTTTTTTTCTATCAACAAGAACCCTGGAGCATCCTGTAACATAATTCCAGATGATGGTCCCGACTCAATAATAGGTTCCATCCGAAAATGGGCACTGAGGATTAATATTATCCATATGATAGCCGTAGCCCTTGTAGTCACCATCCTCTTGTTGGATCAATGTCTCGATTAAACCAGTCTCTTTCTATAAAAGAAATTAATAGTATAAATGTATATTCCTTAATATTTATCTATGCATACATTATTTATTTTTACTATGTAAAATTCTTTTGCATAGAAGACACAGAAGTGGAACACCTTGAACTGAGAGAAATCAAAAATAATTCTATTCTTATTCATTTTCTTTTTCAACGTAACCTTCTATGATTCTCAATTGTGATTTAGGAGGACATATTTGCCAGGCAAAGTTGTGAAGATATACCTTATCACCGACTTCGTATTCTTTCTTAGTCGTTTTTAATCAAAATGTTTTATTACTTACGACAGCTTTCTCGAGGTTCTTCTGCGCGAAAGCAAACGCATGCTGAAGATACTTACGAAGATCCTCCACATACTAATGTGTCGTAGCTGCATTGATCAAGTTAGGAATGGATCGGACTTGCGATACAACAGGTGTTGTGGAAGTATCATTCTTCTCCCCGTTATCAGCTCGAAGGGTGACATCTTGGTAGCAGCACTTAAAGTTGCTCGAATAGCCATGAGTACCAATGGTAATCTTACGTCCCAATCTTTACCTGTCTCCTTAACATACTTTTTAAGTATATTGACAATGGATTATTTATACCGCTCCACGGATCCGCTGGATGCTGATTCAAATGCTGGATGGTAGTCAATATGTAGTCTTCTCTTCACCCCCAAGATTTTCCACATCTTGGTCATTACCTTACTTACAAAGTTCGATCCACGTTCTGAATCAATTCTTAATGCTAACCCAAATCTGGAAAATACATGATTTATTAACAAAGTGGCACATGTTTCGTCTGTGTTATTACAAGCTGGTAAACCCTCTACCTATTTGGTAAACACACAAGTGACTGTTAACATGTATCTATTTCCTCGGGATGACCTGGTGACAGGGCCAATAAAATCGATCTGTATATCGGACCATGGTAATGAAAACCCTTTCTTCTGGAGTAGAGCACAATGTTTAGGACCTTGAGGTTGAAATTGCGCACATATTAAACACCCTTGACAATAACTCTGGACATCCTTCAACATATGAGGCCAGTAAGCATAATCACGTAGTGACTTATATGTGATCTTTTCTCCACGATGACCAGCTGTTGGTGCATCATGGGCATGCTGTAACATTAAACCTCTAAATGAAGTAGGGACTACCCATTGTCGAATACCATTTTTAGATGTTCTCATCAAAAACCCATCTTGAATACTAAATTGGGATTTGGTATTCATAAGTAATCGGAGATCCTCCTTTTGGGCATACTCATCTTCCGATATGGGATTACTATTAGGATCCTCAATATGATTATAAAGGTTCCTAGTATAGGATCTTCCTTCTGACTTTTGATCAGATCTTCACTTACAGATTCCTGACTCCATTGAGCTATCCTATGTTCATTCTGGGCCTTAGCCTGTTGTCTAGTGATAGCATCAATAAGGATCATCTCTAATAAATGATCTATTTCAATTCGATCACCATTAATAGCTCCTTGTTTAGCCAATTTATTTGCTAAGTCATTACCCTCTCTGTCTATATCCTGGGTTTTGGAATGACCCTTGGTTTTCTTCCAATAAATGGTTAATCCATTATCTTGGACTAATTCATTTATGGCACAAAACAATTTAGCATGTTTCACTGGTTTGTTATTAGACTGTAACATTATTCCTTTTCCATGTGGGTATGTATTCTACAAAACTGTTCCGGACATAATTTGAATCAGTAACTATAACAAATTCTTTGATATTATGCTCTATGGCAATTTAAACCGTTTGGTATACAGCAGCTAATTCCACTACCTGGCTACTCTTTGCACCAATACTGTATCCTACAGAAATATTAGGGCATTCATTTATCCAAGTAATACCAATTCCTGCCACTAATTTCCTTTCATCTCCTTTCATGGTGTGTGATAGCTCTTTCCAATCTGAGGCGGCCATGAGACGGTCACACAATGAGGCATCAGACCTCCACCGACAAATCCTCCCCTTCAGTGAATAGTCCTTCCTCCATCTGGGAGATAATAATAATCCAGAACTCAATCTTAGACAGTTAAAATCTGAAGTCTTTATTCCATAGTACATGTATTTATAGGACATTGGGGGTGGGAGTACCAACTTGAGTTCAGCAGATGACAGGTTAATTTAGGGAAGTCGGTAAACAATACTGGTATCTGCCATATACAATACATGAAAGGGTATTTTACATATTACAATGGTAGTCTAGATGCTAACAAGTTAAACTCGTTACAGCTTGCTGTCATGTACATGAGGATCCTGCTATCCATTGTATTTCCAAGTGATAACTGTGTGTCATGTATTGTAGTCTCAATATCTGCTGGGGTGGGCTCGCATACAGGAATTAAGAGCCCTCTGGGGGATGTGTTCTTTGAGGAAATGACCTGTCTTGTAACAAGTGGCAGTGCCTGATAGAAATATATATCTAATAGCAAGGTTAAAAATCCCTTTCAGTGTGGTAAGCACAACCATCTATATATACACAGGGAAAAATCTTCCCCTTACAAGGTATATGAAGAAGACTATTGTTCTCTATGAACAATAGATTTCTTCATATACCATGTAAGGGGAAGATTTTTGTTCTTCTAGAAAATCATCTACCAGCTCTTCTTTATGAGAATGAGCGGTACAGTCATGAAGTTCAGCCAGCCCTTGGGCTACGGGACGCTTTTTATTTTGCTTATACCGAACTTCTAACGGCCATCCTTGTAAAGACAAGGTCCAAGCAGTAATTCTGCTATTGGATAAGTTACCATCCCTAATTTTGTCACTCTGCAAATATTGTAGGGGTTGATGTGCCCGTTCAATAATGATTTCCTCACCGTGTATAAAACTTCTAAAGTTTTGAAGTGCCCAGACTGTGGCTAATAAAGCTTTCTCACAGTCATCAAACTTTACTTCTACCGGTGATAGGGACTTACTGGTATAGGCTATAACCTTATTTAATTTATCTCGTTTTTGGTATAACACAGCACTGATACTAAGATCTGTGAAACCAGTTTCCAGATAAAAGGGTTTACCCCCTTTGGATATTCCAGACATGGTGTTTGGGTCAGTTTTCTTTTAAGTTAATTCATAGCTTATTCTTGATCCTCCCCCCCATGTCCATGGTACACCTTTCTTTAACAATGTTAACAACGTTTTACTAATTTCAGCATAATTATCAATGAATTTGCGTGAGTAATTCATCGTACCCAAAAATGACCTTAATTCGCTGACATTGGTAGGTGTTTTAGATTTCATTACTGCCTCCACCTTTTTCTTCTGAGGATTCAGGCCTTCAGAAGTTACCTCATGCCCAAGGAAATTGACCTTGGTCCGACACCACTGGGATTTCTGTAAAGAAATTTTTACACCTGCTTCCCTCAATTGATTAAGCACATACCTAATCTCCTGGATATGCTTATCAAATTAGGTACTTTTCATTAAAATGTCATCTACATACGTCAAGTTTCCTCTTTCCGTGGGATCAGGCATCAGTTTAATGTAAAAACACCGCAAATTCATGACCTGAGTTTATGTACCCAAACAGTAATCTGGTCCAGGTAAACTGTTCTTTACCAAATGTAAATGCCAGTTAATATTGGTCCTCAGGACTCACTTAGTAACATAGTAACATAGTATATAAGACCAAAAAAAGACATTTGTCCATCTAGTTCGGCCTGTTTCCTACAAGTTGATCCAGAGGAAGGCAAAAAACCCCTGTGAGGCAGAAGCCAATTTTCCCCACTTAAGGGGAAAAAACAATTCCTTTCCGACTCCAATCAGGAAATCAGAATAACTCCCTGGATCAACGACACCTCTCTAGTAGCTGTAGTCTGTAATATTACACTCCAGAAATAAATCCAGTCCTCTCTTGAATTTCTTTATTGTACTCACCATCACCACCTCCTCAGGCAGAGAGTTCCATAGTCTCACTGCTCTTACAGTGAAGAATCCTTTTCTATGTTTGTGTACAAACCTTCTTTCCTCCAGACGCAGTGGATGTTCCCTCATCACAGTCACAGTCCTGGGGATAAATAGATGATGGGACAGATCTCTGTACTGACCCCAAATATATTTATACATAGTTATTAGATCTCCTCTCAGTCGTCTATTTTCTAAAGTGAATAACCCTAATTTTGCTAACCTTTCAGGGTACTGAAGATCCCTCATTCCAGTTATTACTTTAGTTGCCCTCCTCTGAACCCTCTCCAGCTCTGCTATGTCTGCCTTGTTCACAGGAGCCCAGAACTGTACACAGTACTCCATGTGTGGTCTGACTAGTGATTTGTAAAGTGGGTAGGACTATGTTCTCATCACGGGCATCTATGCCCCTTTTGATGCAACCCATTATCTTATTGGCCTTGGCAGTAGCTGCCTGACACTGGTTTTTGCAGCTTAATTTGCTGTTTATTAAAATTCCTAGATCCTTTTCCATGTCAGTGTTACCGAGTGTTTTACCATTTAATATGTACGGGTGAATTGTATTATACCTTCCTATGTGCATAACTTTACATTTGTCAGTGTTAAACCTTATCTGCCATTTCTCTGCCCAAGCCTCCAATCTATCCAGATCCCTCTGTAGCAGAAAACTGTCCTCTTCAGTGTTAATTACTTTACACAGTATAGTGTCATCTGCAAAAAATAGATATTTTACTGTGCAGGCCTTCTACAAGATCATTAATAAATATATTGAAGAGAATAGGGCCCAATACTGACCCCTGACCACTAGTTACAGTGACCCAATCTGAGTACCTACCGTTAATAACCACCCTCTGTTTTCTGTCACTCAGCCAGTTACTTACCCACATACAGAAATTTTCTCCCAGTCGGAGCATCCTCATTTTATATACTAACATTTTATGAGGTACAGTGTCAAATGCTTTGGAGAAGTCCAGATATACAACATCCATTGATTCGCCGCTATCAAGTCTAGAACTTACCTCCTCATAGAAGCTGATTAAATTCATTTGGCAGGACCGATCCCTCATGAAGCCATGCTGATATGGCGTTATTTGCTTATTTTCATTGAGATAATCCAAAATAGCATCTCTTAGAAACCCTTCAAACAGTTTTACCAACATTAGATGTTAAACGTACCAGTCTATAATTTCCAGGCTCTGTTTTTGGACACTTTTTGAATATTGGCACCACATTTGCTATGCGCCAATCCTGTGGAACATTCCCTGTCAGTATAAAGTCCGTAAATATCAGAAATAAAGGTCTGGCTATGACATCACTTAATTCCCTTTGGATACGGGGAGTGTATGCCATCCAGCTCCTGGCGATTTGTCTATTTTAATCTTTTTAAGTCGCTTTGATGGTCCAATACCCCTGAGCGCAATCTAATGTGGTAAGGATCCTAGAACCTTTTATTTGTATCAAACATTGGTTTATATATGGCACGGGCCAGCCGGACATATATACACGTTTATTTAATTGGAGTAAATCTGCGCACAATCTCCATTGTCCATTTGGTTTCAAAATTCCAAGGATCACCTTTTGCCATTGCATTGGTCATTGTATTCTGATAATTTAGCAGATAATTGTGCTTATTCACCAGAAACTGTAGCAGCCTTAATTTCCATCACACACATTTCTTTTTGATACAAACTATTTTTATATTTAGCTTTCTCCAATTGTTCTGCTAATTCACATGGTCTGTTGTAGGTGTAGCTTGCGGCCTCATGTGTTCCCCATTGCATTGTTGGTCCTGCAGTGCAGGTGAGTGGGATGGGGCTGTAGGCTACTTAATACCTGTTCAGACCTTGTTCACACACCATAGGTAGTCTAGTGGTAGGACCCCATGTCATGCTGAGATACCGTGTAGTGGTGCCTAAAGGGGCTCCGATATGTTCCTGATTGGAAATATTGGCGAATCTCTCAGCTTTTAACACCAGAGTGAGGGATTAGCCAGTGTTGTCAGTTGCTTACATTTGTCAGTGTTAAACCTTATCTGCCATTTCTCTGCCCAAGCCTCCAATCTATCCAGATCCTCTGTAGCAGAAAACTGTCCTCTTCAGTGTTAATTACTTTACACAGTATAGTGTCATCTGCAAAAAATAGATATTTTACTGTGCAGGCCTTCTACAAGATCATTAATAAATATATTGAAGAGAATAGGGCCCAATACTGACCCCTGACCACTAGTTACAGTGACCCAATCTGAGTACCTACCGTTAATAACCACCCTCTGTTTTCTGTCACTCAGCCAGTTACTTACCCACATACAGAAATTTTCTCCCAGTCGGAGCATCCTCATTTTATATACTAACATTTTATGAGGTACAGTGTCAAATGCTTTGGAGAAGTCCAGATATACAACATCCATTGATTCGCCGCTATCAAGTCTAGAACTTACCTCCTCATAGAAGCTGATTAAATTCATTTGGCAGGACCGATCCTCATGAAGCCATGCTGATATGGCGTTATTTGCTTATTTTCATTGAGATAATCCAAAATAGCATCTCTTAGAAACCCTTCAAACAGTTTTACCAACATTAGATGTTAAACGTACCAGTCTATAATTTCCAGGCTCTGTTTTTGGACACTTTTTTGAATATTGGCACCACATTTGCTATGCGCCAATCCTGTGGAACATTCCCTGTCAGTATAAAGTCCGTAAATATCAGAAATAAAGGTCTGGCTATGACATCACTTAATTCCCTTTGGATACGGGAGTGTATGCCATCCAGCTCCTGGCGATTTGTCTATTTTAATCTTTTTAAGTCGCTTTGATGGTCCAATACCCCTGAGCGCAATCTAATGTGGTAAGGATCCTAGAACCTTTTATTTGTATCAAACATTGGTTTATATATGGCACGGGCCAGCCGGACATATATACACGTTTATTTAATTGGAGTAAATCTGCGCACAATCTCCATTGTCCATTTGGTTTCAAAATTCCAAGGATCACCTTTTGCCATTGCATTGGTCATTGTATTCTGATAATTTAGCAGATAATTGTGCTTATTCACCAGAAACTGTAGCAGCCTTAATTTCCATCACACACATTTCTTTTTGATACAAACTATTTTTATATTTAGCTTTCTCCAATTGTTCTGCTAATTCACATGGTCTGTTGTAGGTGTAGCTTGCGGCCTCATGTGTTCCCCATTGCATTGTTGGTCCTGCAGTGCAGGTGAGTGGGATGGGGCTGTAGGCTACTTAATACCTGTTCAGACCTTGTTCACACACCATAGGTAGTCTAGTGGTAGGACCCCATGTCATGCTGAGATACCGTGTAGTGGTGCCTAAAGGGGCTCCGATATGTTCCTGATTGGAAATATTGGCGAATCTCTCAGCTTTTAACACCAGAGTGAGGGATTAGCCAGTGTTGTCAGTTGCTTATCCGTGTGGTGCATCTTTTTTCTGTGAGTTATGTGTTTATATATTTTCATCCGCACATGTTTTATTTTGTGTAGGATGTTTGTGTGGTGCTTGTGGTTCGCGCCGGCATCCTCCATTGTATGCAATTTTTGCTGGGGATAGCCGTTCGCTGCGAACCACATGCTGGAGGAACTGCCCCCAGTTAGAAACACGCCACAGTGTTTGGGGTCTGGAGCAGTCCCACCCATTTAGGCCACGTTTATTTTTGTGATTCTTGTTTTATATGTATTGAATGTGCCATTGCATATGGCTTGTAAACATTCTGTTGCACCTGGAAGCCTGTGTCACATGGTCTGTTGTAGGTGTAGCTTGCGGCCTCATGTGTTCCCCCATTGCATTGTTGGTCCTGCAGTGCAGGTGAGTGGGATGGGGCTGTAGGCTACTTAATACCTGTTCAGACCTTGTTCACACACCATAGGTAGTCTAGTGGTAGGACCCCATGTCATGCTGAGATACCGTGTAGTGGTGCCTAAAGGGGCTCCGATATGTTCCTGATTGGAAATATTGGCGAATCTCTCAGCTTTTAACACCAGAGTGAGGGATTAGCCAGTGTTGTCAGTTGCTTATCCGTGTGGTGCATCTTTTTTCTGTGAGTTATGTGTTTATATATTTTCATCCGCACATGTTTTATTTTGTGTAGGATGTTTGTGTGGTGCTTGTGGTTCGCGCCGGCATCCTCCATTGTATGCAATTTTTGCTGGGGATAGCCGTTCGCTGCGAACCACATGCGGAGGAACTGCCCCCCCAGTTAGAAACACGCCACAGTGTTTGGGGTCTGGAGCAGTCCCACCCATTTAGGCCACGTTTATTTTTGTGATTCTAATTCACAAATTAAATATACAAATTCAGGCCATGACTGAGCAATTAATGCATTCTTCTCTTTCTTATGTTTAGCATTATGAATGTGACAGAGATAATCATCAAATCTAGATTTATCAGACAAGATGTCCTCTGCATATGATACAGCTCTCTTTCCTAAGTCACCTATCCAATCCCTTATTGGCCTCTCCATATCCAACCTGGTATGACTATGAGACATTACATGATATTTAACTAATTCCTGATTGTCCCTATCATGCATGTCTTTACTGCCTCAACTTGCACAACTTGGCTAACCTCGCTATTTTCAGACATTTTTACACTTTTTGCACCACAAGTACCATAATGATCTCTCAAATATATATTTTGCACAACAAAATTTTGATTCAATTACCAGCAGTTCTCGGTGGGACCTCCAAGATATTTATACTGTTTCCGATTAACAGTTTTTATGATTTATGAATAAATTAGTCTATGAAGGAGATCCTAATTTATTATCATAAACTATATAGCTACTATGAGCTGGTGATCTCCGCTGAATTGAAGACGTAAACTCAGTTGTAAACATATATATATATATATATATATATATAGTATAAAAAAGATGTCTCCAATGGCGGCACTCAGCTGAGTGGAATGGCGTGCCTGCGGTCAAAAGGCCTGGACTAGGCCGAATACAGACGAAGAGAAAGACTGCGGCATCGCTGAGTAGTGAAATAAGGTGGATCCTTTATTCACCCTAGTGCATGCACTAGGGTGAATAAAGGATCCACCTTATTTCACTACTCAGCGGTGCCTGCAGTCTTTTCTTCTCGTATCTATATATATATATATATATATATATATATAAATATAAATTTATTACTAACAAAAAAAACTAATCAATATAAACTACGGTACAATTGGTATTAATCAATTAATCTATAGCAATGTTTGATAAAACGTAAATATCACAAAATACAATCAATTAAAATCTGATTTCTCTCAGTCGATATAGGTGTTATAAAACCAAATCTGGTCTATTACGGATATATCTCTATATGATTAACCATATAAGGCTAGAAACGATTTTAGTTCCTAGGTGATATTATATTATTAATAATATCTCTGGATCTCCAGAATTTTGTATAAATTTTAAGAATGATGCTGCAGGTACATTCTCTAAATTTATACCAAATAATCTACTATATATAAAATATGGTTAAATCTATATAGAGGTATAATAATTAAATAAGCCTATAAATTATAGAAAAAATTATACTATACCAAATCTCGACCAGTAGAAATCAGTGCCCTTGGTTTCAAGAGGGCTGTCTCTAATGCTGGATAAATTGGCTAAAATGGCTGATCAAAGATGTCCTGTAGGGTATTGGATCTCGTCTGGTCTCCTCTGTCCTCCTATGACCTCTTGTGTCTCTTTTTCTGTCTCTCTCCACACCTTTTTATCTAACTTTAAAAGGGGCTTTGTTGGGTCTGATCATTGACTAGTGACACCGTCAGAGCGGTTTATTTTCTATCCCAAGACCTTCCCCTCTGGTTACGTAATCAAGACCTTAACCTTGTCTTAACACTAGGTGGCACTAATGCTCCATGTAAAAGTTTTGGCCCAAAACTGGTTATTTCCCATGCATCCCTTTTGTTAAGGGGTATTCTTAAACTCACCGTTTAGCCAAACAAACATTGAGAAATCTCTCAAACAATGGATCTATTATCTGGTCAAACACTTTTCTTAGTCTCTTGACCAGACTTCAGTAATCCAGAATACACATTGTAATAGAACCATTGTTTCGGAGAAGACCCAATGTTTACACTTGACCACCTATGTAAAGAAATCCATGAATAACTATTATCCAACACTGGTTCAGCCATACAATTTAACATTAAACAGAAATACTATTTCTACACATTCACTGAATTTGTCTATAACAAACTACAAGTTAGATACCCTTATACAATTTTCACTAATATAAATCCTACTTTCTATTATTTGATTATAAACTAGATAGAACACAAGATACATTTCTATTCATTCACATTAACTAAAACTCATTCACCGATCATATTATGTTATTCATACTTTGGTATATCCACGTCCCTGACCATCCAGCTATGCAAATACTTTGAAACTTCACCAGACAAAATTATCTATGTCTTCTAATCTTTATGTGGTAATTCATTAGTCCCAAGGATATGAACTGACCCTGCTCTTTACAATACCACATCAGCAAAATGGCTCCTTTTAGATATTGTTTCATAGAACTTGGATAGGCCTTATAGTTGGACTTATAATTCTTATCCAATAGTTCTTACACATAAAATATAATAAATAAATAGAATATAAATGAAAATTATTTATATATATATATATATATATATATATATATATATATATGGAAAATAAGAAGCAGCACACTAGCAAATCGGGTGCAAAGAAAGTCCTGCAAGAGCCTGCAACAAGGTTCTTTGTAATGTAGAAGAACCAAAAAAGCAAGGCAGCACTCCAAAAAATTCCAAAATTAGATGTGCATTTATTGACCCAGTGCTCCAGCAACATTTCAATTACTTAATGCAATCTTTATCAAGCCATATCTCACAATTGTTCAGTGTTACGAATATATAGGATACATGTAGTGTTGAGCGAACAGTTCGAGCATCGTTCGGGTTCGTACCGAATTTTGGGGTGTCTGGGACATGGACCCGAACCCGGACATTTTCAAAAAAGTTTGGGTTCGGGTCCGTTGTTCGGCGATTTCTTCCCGCTTTCTGAAGCGCTGCACAGCAGCTAATCAGCTAGCGTTTTACTTCTTACCCTAAGAGCCCATCACAGCCATGCCTACTAATGGCATGGCTGTGATTGGCCAAGTGCAGCATGTGACCCAGCCTCTATTTAAGCTGGAGTCACGTAGCGCCGCACGTCATACTGCTCTGGTTAGTGTAGGGAGAGGACGCAGCTTCTATGAGGGCGAGATTAGGCAGGGAAAAGTCAGCAACAGCACCTAATGAACGGATCGATCTACAGCTGTGAATGATTGAACTTTTGCTAGTTACTTGCTCACTGGTTTTTAGGCTGCACAGAGCGTTTTTCTGTCACTTATTTTCTGGGTTGATCGGCGGCCATTTTGTGACTTGTGGTGCACCAGCTATATCCTACATCAGGGGCTTTGCAGTGCTAATTGTCTCCCCTAGAAACTCAGGATAGCAATTTCTATATTTTATTAAGGGGTTAAATACAATTGCCCAAATACCAATCCCCTAAATCTGGTGTTCCAGCTTTGGCTAGACAAGTATAATACTGTCTGCTGTCTGGCAAAGGATAGATTATTTTCTGTGGTGAAATTCAATTGCCAAAATAGAAATACCATAAATCAGTGGTTTCAGCTGTGGCTGGCAAAATAGAATAGTGTCCGCCAAAACATATATTTTGTTCTGGGGTGAAATTAATCTGGCAAAATAGCAATACCCTGAATCTGGTGTCCCAGCTGTTGCAGGCCAGATTTCATAGTGTCCGCCAAAACATATATTTTGTTCTGGGGTGAAATTAATCTGCCAAAATAGCAATACCCTGAATCTGGTGTCCTAGCTGTTGCAGGCCAGGATTCATAGTGTCCGCAAAAACATATATTTTGTTCTGGTGTGACATTTAATTTCCAAAATAGCAATACCCTGAATCTGGTGTCCCAGCTGTTGCAGGCCAGGATTCATAGTGTCCGTCAAAACATATATTTTGTTCTGGTGTGACATTTAATTTCCAAAATAGCAATACCCTGAATCTGGTGTCCCAGCTGTTGCAGGCCAGGATTCATAGTGTCTTGCAAAACATATATTTTGTTCTGGGGTGACATTCAATTGCCAAAATAGCAATACCCTGAATCTGGTGTCCCAGCTGTTGCAGGCCACGTTTCATAGTGTCCGTCAAAACATATATTTTGTTCTGGTGTGACATTCAATTGCCAAAATAGCAATACCCTGAATCTGGTGTTCCAGCTGTTGCAGGCCAGGATTCATAGTGTCTTGCAAAACATATATTTTGTTCTGGGGTGACATTCAATTGCCAAAATAGCAATACCCTGAATCTGGTGTCCCAGCTGTTGCAGGCCACGTTTCATAGTGTCCGTCAAAACATATATTTTGTTCTGGGGTGAAATTCAATTGCCAAAATAGCAATACCATAAATCTGTGGTTTCAGCTGTGGCTGGCAAAATATAATAGTGTCCGCCAAAACATATATTTTGTTCTGGGGTGACATTCAATTGCCAAAATAGCAATACCCTGAATCTGTTGTCCCAGCTGTTGCAGGCCAAGTGTAAATCTGTCCATAAAAGGATACCATTGATCCAGGGCCTAAATACTAGCCCTAAAAGAGATATTCCCCTAAATCAGTGGTTACTGCTGTGCCTGGATTAGTGTAATACGCTACATAAAAAAATAGGCAGATAGTGTTAGGTGCCTGTAAAAAAAGGCCTACATTTGAAATCAATACATTGGGCCAAATATTTTTTTCCTTATTGTGGTGCTTGGTGAACGGTAACAATGAGGAAAACATCTAGTAAGGGACGTGGACGTGGTCGTGGTGGTGTTAGTGTACCCTCTGGTGCTGGGAGAGTACGTGGCCATTCTGCCACAGCCACACGTCCTAGTGAGCCAACTACCTCAGGTTCCAGTACCCGCCAGAATTTACAGCGATATTTGGTGGGGCCCAATGCCGTTCTAAGGATGGTAAGGCCTGAGCACGTACAGGCGCTAGTCAATTGGGTGGCCGACAGTGGATCCAGCATGTTCACAACATTATCTCCCACCCAGTCTTCTGCAGAAAGCGCACAGGTGGCACCTGAAAACCAAGCCCATCAGTCTGTCACATCACCCCCACGCATATCAGGGAAACTGTCAGAGCCTCAAGTTATGCAGCAGTCTCTTATGCTGTTTGAAGACTCTGCTGGCAGGGTTTCCCAAGGAAATCCACCTAGCCCTTCCCCAGTGGTGGAAGTCATAGAATGCACTGATGCACAACCACTGATGTTTCCTGATGATGAGGACATGGGAATACCACCACATCGGAGTCCGCACGTCTCTGATGATGACGAAACACAGGTGCCAACTGCTGCGTCTGTCTGCAGTGTGCAGACCGAACAGGAGGTCAAGGAGGAAGACTGTGTGGAAGACGATGCAGGGGACGATGAGGTCCTAGACCCCACATGGAATGAAGGTCGTGCCACTGACTTTCATAGTTCAGAGGAAGAGAGGCCCCACACCGCGCAGGAGTTGTGGCGTGGTACTGAACAACAGACCGACCAGTGGTTTCTGCCGGTGGGCCTCAAGCCCGGCCTGGTGGTGTGCGATAATGGGCGAAATCTCGTCGCAGCTCTGGGACTAGCCGGTTTGATGCACATCCCTTGCCTGGCGCATGTGCTGAATTTGGTGGTGCAGAAGTTCATTCACAACTACCCCGACATGTCAGAGCTGCTGCATAAAGTGAGGGCTGTCTGTGCAGGCTTCCGGCGTTCACATCCTGCCGCTGCTCGCCTGTCTGCGCTACAGCGGAACTTCGGCCTTCCCGCTCACCGCCTCATATGCGACGTGCCCACCAGGTGGAACTCCACCTTGCACATGCTGGAGAGACTGTGCGAGCAGCAGCAGGCCATAGTGGAGTTTCAGCTGCAGCACGCACGCGTCAGTCGCACTGCGGAACAGCACCACTTCACCACCAATGATTGGGCCTCCATGCGAGACCTGTGTGCCCTGTTTCGAGTACTCCACCAACATGGCCAGTGGCGATGACACCGTTATCAGCGTTACAATACCACTTCTATGTCTCCTTGAGAAAACACTTAGGGCGATGATGGAGGAGGAGGTGGCCCAGGAGGAGGAGGAGGATGAGGGGTCATTTTTAGCACTTTCAGGCCAGTCTGTTAGAAGTGCCTCAGAGGGAGGTTTTTTGCAACAGCAGAGGCCAGGTACAAATGTGGCCAGCCAGGGCCCACTACTGGAGGACGAGGAGGATGAGGTGGAGGAGGATGAGGATGAAGCAGGTTCACAGCGGGGTGGCACCCGACACAGCTCAGGCCCATCACTGGTGCGTGGCTGGTGGGATACGGAGGACGATGACGATACGCCTCCCACAGTGGACAGCTTGTCCTTACCTCTGGGGAGCCTGGCACACATGAGCGACTACATGCTGCAGTGCCTGCGCAACGACAGCAGAGTTGCCCACATTTTAACGTGTGCGGACTACAGGGTTGCCATCCTGCTGGATCCCCGGTACAAAGACGATGTGCCCACCTTACTTCCTGCACTGGAGCGTGATAGGAAGATGCGCGAGTACAAGCGCACGCTGGTAGAGGCGCTCCTGAGAGCATTCCCAAATGTCACAGGGGAGCAGGTGGAAGCCCAAGGCGAAGGCAGAGGAGGAGCAAGAGGTCGCCAACGCAGCTGTGTCACGGCCAGCTCCTCTGAGGGCAGGGTTAGCATGGCAGAAATGTGGAAAAGTTTTGTCTCCACGCCACAGCTAACTGCACCACCACCTGATACGGAACGTGTTAGCAGGAGGCAGCATTTCACTAACATGGTTGAACAGTACATCTGCACACCCCTCCACATACTGACTGATGGTTCGGCCCCATTCAGCTTCTGGGTCTCCAAATTGGCCACGTGGCCAGAGTTAGCATTTTATGCCTCGGAGGTGCTGGCCTGCCCGGCGGCCAGCGTTTTGTCTGAACGTGTATTCAGCACAGCAGGGGGCGTCATTACTGACAAACGCAGCCGCCTGTCCACAGCCAACGTGGACAAGCTGACGTTCATAAAAATGAACCAGGCATGGATCCCACAGGACCTGTCCCTCCCTTGTGCAGAATAGACATTTATAACTGTCTCCCCCTCAACCATGTATTCTTGTACTCCGGGGCACTTCTTTATTGAATCCTCATTTTTTTAACTTTACCATGATCTTGCGGTGCAACCCAAAGTTGAATAAACCTCTCCTCTGTCTGGGTGGTGGGGCCGAAATAACTGAAAGTGGCCTTCTCCGGTGGTGGGTGATATGACGCATGATTCCTTGCAGTGGGACCTGTCTCCAATTGATATTGGTTAAATTTTATTTATTTTATTTTAATTCATTTCCCTATCCACATTTGTTTGCAGGGGATTTACTTACATTTTGCTGCCTTTGGCAGCCCTCTAGCCCGTTTCTGGACTATTTTACAGCCTTTTTAGTGCCTAAAAGTTTGGGTCCCTATTGACTTCAATGGGGTTCGAGTTGAGTTCGGATCCCGAACCCGAACATTTTCGGGAAGTTCGGCCGAACTTCTCGAACCCGAACATCCAGGTGTTCGCTTATCTCTAGATACATGATTACATTCCAATTAATACAAATCACACATAAAAATTCATGAAACATGTATAATAAAGTGTTAAACTTTCCAAAAAGTGCATAGTGCTAAAAGTGTAGTGCAATAAATATCCTGATATAGGAATAATAACAGTGTACAATTCATAAAGATCGTTCCATCCAAAATTCCATAATTGTAGAACAATTAATTCCAGGTGTACCATGTAAATCAACCATGTGCACTACATTAAAATTAAGGGCATTCTCACTGTTATGGTAACCTCACATGGATCAGACCGGCGTCTTCATACTCTCAGTGCGCACCTGCCGGAGCATTCACGGGACCTGAACGGTGTCGCAGGGACCACATCAAAGATGCCCGCCGCAACTATTAGAATCTAGTGCGCATGTCTCCAAGTAAATTCTGCCCACCGCCTGCCATCTCAACAATCATATGATATCAACCTAGTCTTTACCATGTTCCCTGCTGCTTGTTGCCTAGAAACGGAGCGATTTCAGCTTAGCCGGTTTCACACCATTTATTTAAGCCGTTGATCTCCCTCAGCGTAGCCTCGAGGTACATCATCAAGCCCCGGCAGCTTTTGCAGCTTGGAACAATACCCATAGGTGACTGGTCACAGGAGATTCGTGGCACTGGCTTAATGTACACCATCCACGTAGTTCTCATGATTCCCACCCTGGCACAAGACCTTGCTCACTCATTCACATATACTCATTCTAGGCGGGGTATAAACATATAAATCTGGGCAGGGGAGATATGCACAAATTAAAAAACTTTATAAATTCAACCGTACATCGGCTATCATACTGATGTGGCTCCTATGGGGATGTGAATGCAAACTATAGGAATCCGGTCTAAAAGTGAAGTCCACTCCAGTGAGATTGTCCATAGCCTGATAATAATATATACTGGAAGGTGAATCTGGATCGCACATCCTCAACACTATGCTTTTGATGTAATGACTGTCTCAGCATGATTACGTGGCGTATCCGCCAAATATGTAATACATAGTATGCTGTACATAAGAGGCATTAGTATACAGTTTGATCAAAGAGCATAGGCCCACTTTCCACGACAAGGAAACCTCTGCAAGTGGAAAACTACTCTAACCTATAAATGGCGCAGCCGTGCGCGGCGACCACCGGCGCCCCAGCACCGCACCAGCAGCAGACAGAGGGACCCAGGAGCCACACAGCAACCCCACTGTGCAGCAAAGCCTCCTTGGCTCTGGGACCCACCGCCCCGCCAGCACAGCACTGAGGCTGCAATGGCAGACACGCAGTACTGCACCATGTGAACGAGTGCAAAGAGCTCACCCAGTCACGACCCTCAGGAAATGCATCTGAGAGATAGTAGGAGTTTATAAACCCCTTGTAGCTAAGGCTAATTAAAAACACCTAGTCCAAATGGGGAGGAGTGCTGATACCAGAGGGGGGAAAAAGAAAACAAATAATTACAATATATACTGGAAGGTGAATCTGGATCGCACATCCTCAACACTATGCTTTTGATGTAATGACTGTCTCAGCATGATTACGTGGCGTATCCGCCAAATATGTAATACATAGTATGCTGTGCATAAGAGGCATACTAGAGATGAGCGAACACCTGGAAGTTCGGGAAAATGTTTGACCCGAACTTTATCCCGAACCCGAACCCCATTGAAGTCAATGGGGACCCGAACTTTTAGGCACTAAAAAGGCTGTAAAATAGTACAGGAACGGGCAAGAGGGCTGCCAAAGGCAGCAAAATGTAGGTAAATCCCCTGCAAACAAATGTGGATAGGGAAATGAATAAAAATAAAATAAATAAAATTTAACCAATATCAATTGGAGAGAGGTCCCACTGCAAGGAATCATGCGTCATATCACCCACCACCGGAGAAGGCCACTCTGTTATTTCGGCCCAGCACCCAGACAGAGGAGAGAGGTCCCACAGCAAGGAATCATGCGTCATATCAACCACCACCGGAGAAGGCCACTCTCATGTATTTTGGACCAGCACCCAGACAGAGGAGAGAGGTCCCACATCAAGGAATCATGCGTCATATCAACCCCCACCGGAGAAGGCCACTCTCATTTATTTTGGACCAGCACCCAGACAGAGGAGAGAGGTCCCACATCAAGGAATCATACGTCATATCACCACCACCGGAGAAGGCCACTCTCATTTATTTTGGACCAGCACCCAGACAGAGGATACAGGTGCAGTATACGGGCACTTTAATACCCGTTTACTACCAATCTGTTATGTTCCTTTAAGTGTTTTATATAATTGCCTGCAGCAATGTGAGGGTTGTGATGTAGGTGTTAGACCACTAGGGGAACTGGTGAGCAGGGATATATATATAGCTAGGCCAAGGCAGGCTAGTGTTAGTGCAGACCCTGGAGTCTGTGAAGGCCACATGTCACAGGCCTAAGCGAGTCAGCAGAAGTCAAGCAGAGGCAATCCCTAGAGCAAGAGGTACTGAAATGTCAAGAGGAGGTACACTGTCAACTGGAGATTCAAGGATATAAGCCAGAAGTAGGGCATTGGGGCCTTGAAGCATCAATTCCAGTCAGGACAAGCCAGGAAGAAAGTAAGGTTCACCTGCAATTCAAAGTCCTGTTATTTTACCCTCTATTTTACCTTGCTGGATGTAAGCCTGCTGTAACTGCGACTGTACAAAAGTCTATTGTCTGCAACAAGAACTGTTGTAAGAGGTTGCCTGCTGTATTTCCACTGTTTCAGTAAAGTTGGAATTCTGTTTCAAGCTACAAGTCTGCACCTCTATTATTCCTACTATAAACACGGTGTGCCACCGTTTACTGGCACTGGCGTCACGACACATCAGGGACTCAGCCATAGGCACGTTAAACTACAACACCAAGGGCACCTCACACTGCACCTGGCTGTGGCCCTTCAGAACCCAGAGAGTGCCCCAGAGGAACAGCGTGCCGGCCTCTCCATCACTGGCATTCCCCAGGTTAGTCCCACACATTGCTCTGACTTGGGGATGCTACATTTTGGCGTCACGAACAGGATACGCACGTTTTACGGACTGTGAGCAAAAACGTGAACTTTGCGCCTTAACCAGTTTGCCAAGTGACAAAACGTCTGTTTATTTGAAGTAAACTTTGCGGACCTAAAACGTACAGAAAAGTGTCCCAAAAACCTCCAGAAAGCGCTGGGCAGTGTTGCGCTATCAAGAGGAAGAAAATCGCCACTTCAAAGTGTGTTTTCGTGGACTTTTTATAATCCTGCTTGCTGTCATTGAATTGATGCATCATGGCGCCCAAGATGGCCACCTGAACTGTGGACTTATCTACTGCGCCATCACTACTCATTGCTGGCGGGAAAACTTAGCGCCAAACTCTGCAGCGTCACCACCTTATTCAAATTTCCCAAGCTGGACTCCACCTACCTTGGACTTGGAAGAACGCAGACGCTGTTCCCCGTCGGAGCAAGTCCGAAGCTCCGCCCCTCCGGCCCGACGTCCTCGCGGGAAGGGACGCTGCGCAAGGGATTCCCGAAGACGTCCTTCCGGATCTCGCGAGATTTGGACCGCCTGCACCGGAGTAAGTACAAACTCCTGGGTGAAATAATTCTACACCGGAGAGGGGTCACCTGGTTAGTGAGGCCCAAAAAGGGGATACCGGACTCTTTCCACCGATTGCACTCACCGGCCAGTAACCCCGCCAGCGCGACATCGGACCTATCGCTACCTCTTAAAGGGACTGCACAACCAATTAATCTGCATCATGTCGGACTCAGAAGTAGCAGAGCAGCCTGCCCCCAGGGAGCCAGTGGCCACCAACGGTATTGCGCCTGCCAACATGATGCCGCTGACGATGCCATACTACTTTGGGGCCCCATGGTCTCCCCGTTATGCCGGGGAGGCTCATAATTTAAAAGACTTCCAAGACAAAATCCTGGCTCTGTTCCGGCTCTATCCTATCAACCCGGAGCAGCAAATGGAGATTCTGTTAGCCCAGTTGGAAGGAGCGGCCCGTCGAGAAGTCATGTCCTGGCCTAGTTCTGAGAGGAGTACCATAGAGCAGATCTTTGACCGCCTCAGCACTACCTTTTGAAGTCAGGACGGTGTCTGAAATAAAGATGCGCTTCTTCAGTAAGAAACAAAAGCCTGGTGAGTCACTCCGTGATTTTGCTTTATCCCTCCAAGAGGCCTGGAGGGCCGTCATTCATATAGACCCTAGAGAGGTTGACACCCAGGATCAAACTCTGAGAGAACAATTTATTGCGGGTGTGAATAGCGAATCTTTAAAAACTCAATTGAAAATGTTGTCGGCTCAGCACCCTAGCAGTATTTTCCTGGACTTTAAAGAACTGGCCATTAGTATTCTGGGACAACATCTGCCAACGGAACCAGTGGCCCATCCCGAGCCTTCTGTCTGTAATCCTAAGCTGACGGATGCCAGCCTGCCAGGGGCCAGCCAAGCCGCCCAGACTCCAGTTCCTGATACAGTAGCTGCTCTGATGGAACAGGTCAATTACCTCACTAAGAGCCTGGAAAAAGTCTGCAGGAAACTGGAAGAGTGGGAGAAACCCTTAATGCTGGAAGATGAACTCCTTCTGCCTCAAAAGCCTGGCCCCCTGCGTATCAAGAAGTTTATCCCAGAGATCCTGGAAGACGTTCAAGTGACCGGTTTAGGAACCGCAAGCGGCCTTCCTGTAACTACTGCAAGAAGTTGGGTCATACTGAATCTACTTGCTGGCAGTTAAGCGGGTCACCCTCGAGGCTGAGGACCGCCCTCGGGAGGTAGAACAACAGGTCCAAGGGATCCAAACTGGATGCCCCGTTATGTGGGGTCCCGTCCCAAAATAAACGTCCGGATCAATGGAGTGCCTTTTGAAGCGTTGTTGGACACTGGATCTCAAGTCACCACTATTCAGCAGTCCACCTTTAATCAGTTCTGGAGTTCCAGCCTGCTTACCCAGCCACCTGAGTCCTGGCTGGAGATAATTGCAAGCAATGGTAAGCCCATAAAAGTCCATGGATACTGGGAACCCACTCTCCAGGTGGGAGAAGCCACTTTACCACAGCAAGGAGTGATCGTGGTACAAACCGGGGATAAAGGGGTCACCCTGTGATTGTTGGGACTAATGTTTTCAAAAATTGCTACCCTGAGGTACTTGAAGCTCTCCATCAGTCCCTGCCTGCAGCTTCCTCTGCCTCCAAGAAGGTCCTCCAAAAGACTATCAGCGTATTGTGTGCTCAGCAGAGGTTTGCAAATGAAAAAGGAGAGATCTGCACCGCCAGGATCCGTGATAATAGGCCAGTGACTCTACCTCCAAACTCCCAAACCCTCCTGTGGTGCCGTGCTGTCCTGGGAGTCCAGGGCCAAGACTATCCGGCCCTGGTGGAACCTGTCCAGATGGAGAACTACCCATATGTGAGAGCTGCCAAGTGCCTGGCGACCGTCTCCCAAGGTAAAGTACCTGTCCGTCTGATTAACCTCAGCGATCATCCTGCTGTGCTTACTAAGCACTGTCCTGTTGCCCAGCTTTCCCAGGTATCCTTCCAGGATGTCATCCGCCTGCCTGTCACCGAGAAGCCACCAGCTGCCACTCGAGGACCTCTTCCTGCGGACGACTCTCCAGTGCCCTGGTGGAAGGAACTCCATGTCGGGACGAAGCTACCCCGCAACATCAACTAGAGGGACTCCTGAACCTAGTAAAGCAACACCATCAAGCCTTCAGTAAGCATGCAACGGACTATGGAGAGGTCAGTGTCATCCAACACACCATACCCACTGGCTCTCATCCTCCCATTAAAGAGAGGTATAGACCCATACCACCAACTTCATACCAAACTGTTAAAGAGATGATCCAAGAAATGAAAGACTCAAACGTAATCCGGGACAGTCGTAGTCCCTGGGCTGCCCCCTGGTTTTAGTAAAAAGAAAGATGGTGGCATCCGGTTTTGTGTAGACTATAGAAAGATAAATCAGATCACTCACAAAGATGCTTATCCATTGCCACGTATTGAGGAGTCTCTAACTGCTCTAGGCTCCTCCGCCTATTTCTCCACCTTAGATTTAACCAGCGGATATTGGCAAGTGCCCATGGCCCCTGAGGATAGGGAAAAGACTGCTTTCACCACCCCTATGGGCCTGTTTGAATTTAATTGCATGCCATTTGGACTGTGTAATGCCCCGGGACCTTTCAAAGATTAATGGAGCGGTGCTTAGGCCATAAGAACTTTGAGACGGTGCTGTTGTACCTGGATGACGTTATCATCTATTCTAAAACGTATGAGGACCATTTAAAGCATTTAGCTGAGGTGTTTGAAATCCTTATTAAATACGGCCTCAAGATTAAACCGTCCAAATGTCACCTGCTGAAACCTGCTGTAAAATACCTGGGACATGTTGTAAGCGCAGAGGGGTCCAGCCTGATCCTGATAAGTTGGCTGCTGTCCGAAATTGGCCGGTCCCCACTACAGTGAAGGAAGTGAGGAGTTTCCTTAGCTTCGCTGGCTACTACCGGCGCTTTATCCCCCACTTCGCTCAAATAGCGGATCCAATCCAGGAACTCCTGAGGGGGCAACCAAAAAGAGCCCAAAGACTCCTGTCCCCATTGAATGGAATGAAGAGAGGGAGGTTGCATTTCAGTTGTTAAAGAAAAAGTTGACTGAACCTCCTGTGCTGGGGTACCCAGATTACAGTAAGCCATTTCACCTTTACACAGATGCCAGTAAGAAAGGCCTGGGAGCAGTGCTGGCTCAAGTGCAAGAGGGGAAAGAGAGAGTGATAGCTTACGCCAGCCGGTCCTTAAAGGGAGCTGAAAAGAATGATCAGAATTATAGCTCTTTCAAATTAGAGTTTCTGGCCTTAGTGTGGGCGGTAACAGAAAAATTCAAAGACTATTTGGCTGCCACTCCATTTATTGCATTCACTGATAACAATCCTCTGGCCCACCTGAATACCGCTAAACTGGGGGCCTTAGAACAGAGATGGGCCTCCCGCCTTGCTAATTACGACTTCACTGTAAAATACCGGGCTGGCCGTTCAAACGATAATGCTGATGCCCTGTCAAGGCTCCCCACTGAAATAGCACCAGATGACATACGGGATGCCTGGGAAGATGTAGAGATGCCAGCATTTTATAACCGGTTTGCTCAACAGGACCAAGCTCAAGCTGCCAACAGTGGAACCTCTGACCCTCCATCCTTTGATAAGCCTGCATCCAGAGAAGAAAAGTGGATTAAGTTGCAATCAGAGAGTAGAGTTCTCGGTGAACTGCTGGACTTCTTCATCAGTGGCAGAACCCCTGAAAGAATTCGGCGAAAGACCGCAGACCCAGAACTCATCAAATTGTGGAGGCAACGTCAACAACTGTTCCTTCGAAAAGGCCTGTTGCTGCGACGAAGCCTGGATCCAGTGTCAAATGACAGAGTGCACCAGATCCTCATCCCACGTCGTGATGCAGGTATGGTTTTAGAAATGTATCATGACAGGTCTGGACATTTTGGGGTTCAAAAGACTGAGGCCACTGTCCGTAGGCGGTTCTACTGGGTTGGAATCAGAGAGGACATTGAGAAGTGGTGTCGGGAATGTACAGCCTGTGCCCTAAAGAGAGGTGAACATCATGATCAGAGAGCACCGCTGCACCCTATTATAAGTACCGCCCCTCTTGAACTGGTTGCTATTGATCACGTAAAGTTAGAGCCCAGTCACTCAGGGTATACCTATGCTATGACTATTATTGACCATTTCACTAAGTTTGCCGTAGCAGTGCCTGTGAAGGACCTGACAGCCAAGACGACCGCTGAATTGTTCTGGAAACACTTCCTCCTGCCTTACGGCTGCCCAGAAAAGATCCTCACCGACCAGGGGTCTGCGTTTGAGTCTCATCTGTTCCAGGAGCTGTGCCGACTACACAATTGCCAAAAGGTCCGGACCACGGCCTATCATCCACAAGGTAATGGACTCTGTGAAAAGATGAATCAGACCTTGATTGAAATGTTGAGAGCCGTGCCTCCTGAGACCAGAGGAGATTGGCCTAACTTGCTACCACAGCTCATGTATACGTACAATAATACTATCCATTGTTCCACTGGATACACTCCTTTCTACCTGTTGTTTGGGCGTCAGGGTAAATTGCCTGCAGACCATTCCCTGGATGTACAAGTGCTGGATGACATTAATCCCCTGCCTAAAACTGACTGGGTAACGGAACATCAAAGGCGCTTGCTTAATGCCAAAGAAATTGTCCAGGAGCGCATGGAAGGTGCCCGGGAGCGACAACAAAAAGACTATGATTTGGCGGCCCATGCAGAGCCCTTGGCTGTGGGGGACACCGTGTGGTTAAAGAACAATCACCGTACCAGTAAGCTGGACAGTAAATGGGAGAGAACTCCCTATCTTGTGTCTGCCATCCCTAATGCTGAAACTCATACCTATGAGGTCACCAGAGAGGGTAAGGGTCCCCAAATTGTTCACAGAAACCGCCTAAAACTCTGCAGTGACAAGGAGGCTGTCGTTGGAGATTCCGGATCCGAGTCTTCTGAGTCAGATTCCATTGCTCGGCCTGCTGAACCTATGCAGGCCATAGCGGATTTGCTGAATGATCCTGAGCCGCTCCACTGGTTCCTTACACCCTGGTTAAACTTTGGGGTGCCTGCCCCGGCACCTGCTGAACCTGCAACCGTAGCAGGCCCCGCTCAGGGTGCTACTGAAAGGGGTCCCACTGACGTGGATCCTTCTTGTCCCCCTGTACCCGGGCAAGAGGAGACCTTGGCTCTAAGGAGGTCTACCCGGTCTACTAGGGGGCGCTTACCAGTACGTTTTGAAAACTATGACTGTACTGGAAGTGTTTCCCGACAGGAAACCTCTGTGTGAGCATCATCCTTTTTAAGTCTGTGCCCAGAGATGGACTCCCTGTGTGCGAGCCTCCGTGATATGTTCTTATTATGGACTTATGCATTTTCATATGGACTAGGTGATGTTTTATGATGTTCTTATTATGGACTCTGGCATTCTCTTATGGACTATCCTGGTGTTAACCATTGATTTGCTGTACCAGGTCAGCATCACAGCTCTGCATTAACAGCCTGCAAGCAGAGGACGTCGCCCTTGTCACCGCACTCCACCTTTCCAAGCTGGACCTGATATGATTACTTATGCAGATGTCATTCATTTGTGTTTGTATATGCCTGCATGTGTTTTGTGTCTTTCAGGAGAAGAATCCAGCTGGGTGGGCCCCTGTGGGAGTACGAGGTCGTACTCAGTTTAAAGTCGTGGGGTATGCAGTATACGGGCACTTTAATACCCGTTTACTACCAATCTGTTATGTTCCTTTAAGTGTTTTATATAATTGCCTGCAGCAATGTGAGGGTTGTGATGTAGGTGTTAGACCACTAGGGGAACTGGTGAGCAGGGATATATATATAGCTAGGCCAAGGCAGGCTAGTGTTAGTGCAGACCCTGGAGTCTGTGAAGGCCACATGTCACAGGCCTAAGCGAGTCAGCAGAAGTCAAGCAGAGGCAATCCCTAGAGCAAGAGGTACTGAAATGTCAAAAGGAGGTACACTGTCAACTGGAGATTCAAGGATATAAGCCAGAAGTAGGGCATTGGGGCCTTGAAGCATCAATTCCAGTCAGGACAAGCCAGGAAGAAAGTAAGGTTCACCTGCAATTCAAAGTCCTGTTATTTTACCCTCTATTTTACCTTGCTGGATGTAAGCCTGCTGTAACTGCGACTGTACAAAAGTCTATTGTCTGCAACAAGAACTGTTGTAAGAGGTTGCCTGCTGTATTTCCACTGTTTCAGTAAAGTTGGAATTCTGTTTCAAGCTACAAGTCTGCACCTCTATTATTCCTACTATAAACACGGTGTGCCACCGTTTACTGGCACTGGCGTCACGACACATCAGGGACTCAGCCATAGGCACGTTAAACTACAACACCAAGGGCACCTCACACTGCACCTGGCTGTGGCCCTTCAGAACCCAGAGAGTGCCCCAGAGGAACAGCGTGCCGGCCTCTCCATCACTGGCATTCCCCAGGTTAGTCCCACACATTGCTCTGACTTGGGGATGCTACACAGGTCCCACAGCAAGGAATCATGCGTCATATCAACCCCCACCGGAGAAGGCCACTCATTTATTTTGGACCAGCACCCAGACAGAGGAGAGAGGTCCCACATCAAGGAATCATGCGTCATATCAACCACCACCGGAGAAGGCCACTCTCATTTATTTCGGACCAGCACCCAGACAGAGGAGAGAGGTTTTCACAGCAGAGAATCAGGCATTTAGATCACCCACCACAGGAGTAGGCCATCATTTAATGGGACCCCGGCAACCATGTCAGATGGCACAAACATCAGTTTCACATCACCCAGCACAAGAGAAGGCCACTTTGAGAGACTTTGACCCCTGCACCCAGACGGAGGAGAGAGGTTTCACAGCAGAGAATCAAGCATTTAGATCACCCACCACAGGAGTAGGCCATCATTTAATGGGACCCCGGCAACCATGTCAGATGGCACAAACATCAGTTTCACATCACCCAGCACAAGAGAAGGCCACTTTGAGAGACTTTGACCCCTGCACCCAGACGGAGGAGAGAGGTTTCACAGCACATATTAAGGCCTCATATCACCCACCACAGGAGTAGGCCACCATTTAGTTAATTTGACCCCTGCACCCATGTCAGATGGTACAAGCATCAGTTTTACATCACCCAGCACAAGAGAAGGCGACTTTGAGAGACTTTGACCCCTGCACCCAGACGGAGGGGAGAGGTTTCACAGCAGAGAATCAGGCATTTAGATCACCCACAACAGGAGTAGGCCACCATTTAATGGGACCCCGGCAACCATGTCAGATGGCACAAGCATCAGTTTCACATCACCAAGCACAAGAGAAGGCGACTTTGAGAGACTTTGACCCCTGCAGCCACATGGAGGAGAGAGGTCCTACAGCAGAGATTCAGGCATTTATATCAGCCAGCACAGGAGAAGGCCGCTTTCAGTGACTTAGGCCTTAGCACCGACACAGAGGAGACAGGTCAGATAGCACAAGCATCAGTTTTACATCAACCACCACAGGAGTAGGCCACCTTTTGTTTCTTTGACCCCTGCACCCAGAAAGAGGAGAGAGGTCCCACAGCAGAGATTCAGGCATTTATATCAGCCACCACAGGAGAAGGCCGCTTTCAGTGACTTTGGCCCCCTGCACCCACACAAAGGAGACATGTCAGACAGCACAAGTATAACATTCATATCACCCAGCACAGGAGAAGGACACTTTCATGTACTTTGGCCCCGACACCCAGACAGACGGAAGTTTCATTCAACTCTGGGTTGCACCCCAAGATCCTACTTAATTTCAAAAATTGATTTTTCAATGAAGAAGTGGCCAGGAGTACAAGACAACATGGTTTAAGGCAGTTATTAAGGACTACTCTGCACAAGGGAGGGTCAGGTCTTGTGGGATCCATGCCTGGTTCATTTTTATAAACGTCAGCTTGTCCACGTTGGCTGTGGACAGACGGCTGCGTTTGTCAGTAATGACGCCCCCTGCTGTGCTGAATACACGTTCAGATAAAACGCTGGCCGCCGGGCAGGCCAGCACATCCAAGGCATAACATGCTAATTCTGGCCACGTGGACAATTTGGAAACCCAGAAGTTGAATGGAGCCAAACCATCAGTCAGTACGTGGAGTAGTGTGCAGACGTACTGTTCAACCATGTTAGTGAAATGTTGCCTCCTGCTAACACGTTCCGTATCAGGTGGTGGGGCAGTTAGCTGTGGCGTGGAGACAAAACTTTTCCACATTTCTGCCATGCTAACCCTGCCCTCAGAGGAGCTGGCCGTGAAACTGCTGCGTGGGCGACCTCTAGCTCCTCCTCTGCCTTGGCCTTGGCCTTCCACCTGTTCCCCTGTGACAGTTGGGAATGCTCTCAGGAGCGCATCTACCAGTGTGCGCTTTTACTCGCGCATCTTCCTATCACGCTCCAGTGCAGGAAGTAAAGTGGGCACATTGTCTTTGTACCGTGGATCCAGCAGGGTGGCCACCCAGTAGTCAGCACACGTTAAAATGTGGGCAACTCTGCTGTCGTTGCGCAGGCACTGCAGCATGTAATCGCTCATGTGTGCAAGGCTCCCCAGAGGTAAGGACAAGCTGTCCTCTGTGGGAGGCGTATCGTCATCATCCTCTGTATCCCCCCAGCCATGCACCAGGGATGTGCCTGCGCTGTGCTGGGTGCCACCCCGCTGTGAACCTGCTTCATCCTCATCCTCCTCCACCTCCTCCTCATCCTCCTCGTCCTCCAGTAGTGGTCCCTGGCTGGCCACATTTGTACCTGCCCTCTGCTGTTGCAAAAAACCTCCCTCTGAGCCACTTCTAACAGACTGGCCTGAAAGTGCTAAAACGACCCGTCATCCTCCTCCTCCTCCTCCTGGCCCTGGCCCACCTCCTCTTCCATCATCGCCCTAAGCGTTTTCTCTAGGAGCCATAGAATTGGTATCGTCACGCTGATAACAGTGGCATCGCCACTGGCCATGTTGGTGGCGTACTCGAAACAGCGCAACAGGGCACACAGGTCTCGCATGGAGGCCCAATCATTGGTGGTGAAGTGGTGCTGTTCCGCAGTGCGACTGACCCGTGCGTGCTGCAGCTGAAACTCCACTATGGCCTGCTGCTGCTCGCACAGTCTCTCCAGCATGTGCAAGGTGGAGTTCCACCGGGTGGGCACGTCGCATATTAGGCCAAAGTTCCGCTGTAGTGCTGACAGGCGAGCAGCGGCAGGATGTGAACGCCGGAAGCGTGCACAGACGGCCCGCACTTGATGCAGCAGCTCTGACATGTCTGGGTAGTTGTGAATGAACTTTTGCACCACCAAATTCAGCACATGCGCCAGGCAAGGGATGTGCGTCAAACCGGCTAGTCCCAGAGCTGCCACGAGATTTCGCCCATTATCGCATACCACCAGGCCTGGCTTGAGGCCCACCGGCAGAAACCACTCGTCGGTCTGTTGTTCAATACCCCGCCACAACTCCTGCGCGGTGTGGGGCCTGTCCCCCAAACATATGAGTTTCAGAATGGCCTGCTGACGTTTACCCCGGGCTGTGCTGAAGTTGGTGGTGAAGGTGTGTGGCTGACTGGATGAGCTGGTGGAAGCAGAGGAGGAGGAGGAGGCTACAGGAGGCAAAGAATGATGCCCTGTGATCCTTGGCGGCGGAAGGACGTGCGCCAAGAAACTCTCCGCCTGGGGCCCAGCCGCCACTACATTTACCCAGTGTGCAGTTAGGGAGATATAGCGTCCCTGGCCGTGCTTACTGGTCCACGTATCTGTGGTTAGGTGGACCTTGCCACAAATGGCGTTGCGCAGTGCACACTTGATTTTATCGGACACTTGCATGTGCAGGGAAGGCACGGCTGTCTTGGAGAAGTAGTGGTGGCTGGGAACCACATACTGGGGGACAGCCATGGCCTTCAGCTGTTTGATGCTGTCTGTGTCCACCAGCCGGAATGACAGCATTTCAAAGGCCAGTAGTTTAGAAATGCTGGCCAAGGGCTCGAGGGTGAGTTGGTGGGAATTTGCGCTTCCTCTCAAAGGTTTTAGAGATGGAGAGCTGAACGCTGCTGTGTGAAATAGTGGAGACGCTAGGTGACGGTGGCGGTGGTGGTGGTGGTGTCGGTGGCACATCCTCTGTTTGCTGCTCGGCAGGTGGCAACATTCCTCTCGAGGCGGAAGCCGAGGCAGCAGCGGTAGAGGGAGCAGGGGGAGCCTGAGCGGGTTCCTTGTTTTTAAGGTGTGTACTCCACTGCAGTTCAAGCTTTGCATGTAGATGCCTGATCATGCAGGTGGTGCTCAGGTTAAGAACGTTAATGCCTCGCCTCAGGGTCTGATGGCACAGCGTGCAAACCACTCGGGTCTTGTCGTCAGCACATTGTTTGAAGAAGTGCCATGCCAGGGAACTCCTTGAAGATGCCTTTGGGGTGCTGGGTCCCTGTTGGCGCTGGCCAATAGCAGACGAACTCTCTGGACGGCGGCTGTTCTGCTTTTGCCCCCTGCTCCCTCTTTGGCTTCGCTGTTGTCTCGGTATCACCACTGCCTCTTCCTCTGAACTATTTAAGTCAGCGGCACGACCTTCAGTCCATGTGGGGTCTAAGACCTCATCGTCCTCTGCATCGTTTTCCACCCAGTCTTCCTCCCTGACCTCCTCCTTTTCAGTCTGCACACTGCAATAAGACGCGGCAGTGGGCACCAGTGTTTCGTCATCATCAGAGACTCGGTCACTCTGCTGTGGTGGTATTCCCATGTCCTCATCATCTGGATACATAAGTGGTTGTGCGTCAGTGCATGGAATGTCTTCCACCGCTGGGGAAGGGCTAGGTGGACGCCCCTGGAAAACCGTGGGAGCAGAGTCTTCAAACAGAATAAGAGACTGCTGCATAACTTGAGGCTCAGCCAGTTTCCCTGATATGCATGGGGGTGATGTGACAGACTGATGGGCTTGGTTTTCAGGTGCCACCTGTGCGCTTTCCGCAGAAGACTGGGCGGAAGACAATGTGGTGAACGTGCTGGAAGCACTGTCGGCCACCCAATCGACTAATGCCTGTACCTGCTCAGGCCTTACCATCCTCATAACGGCATTGGGCTCCACCAAATATCGCTGTAAATTCTGCCGGCTACTTGAGGGAGTTGGTTCACTAGTTTGTGCGCCTGAGGCCGAACGGCCACGTC
The DNA here is from genome assembly GCA_033119425.1 of Bufotes viridis. Taxonomy (NCBI): domain Eukaryota; kingdom Metazoa; phylum Chordata; class Amphibia; order Anura; family Bufonidae; genus Bufotes; species Bufotes viridis. The sequence continues at coordinate 361,206,060 of CM065590.1, forward strand.
CTCTGCCGGCAACAGAGGCTCCACGGACACCACCACGACCGCGTCCTCGTCCCTTAATAGAATGTTTCCTCATTGTTGCGATTCAACTCGCACCACAATAAAATATATTATTTTTTAGCCCCAAAATTCCCACACTGGAAGATATAATTCCTTTTTCCGGTATTAATTACAAGAAAACTGCTGCAAATTGGACACCAGAATTTTTAAAATGCTAGTTTTGGTACATAGATTCCCACACGGGAGATATAATTCCTTTTACAGGAGTAAAAACGTGAGGCCTAGTGTTTCTGGTCTAACAAACACCAGATTGATTAAATTGGCCTTTTTTCACCAAAATTACAACACTGGACAATAATGCCTTTTGGCGGTATTATTTACAAGAAAACTGCTGCAAATTGGACATCTGAATTTTTAAAATGCTAGTTTTGGTACATAGATTCCCACACGGGAGATATAATTCCTTTTACAGGAGTAAAACGTGAGGCCTAGTGTTTCTGGTCTAACAAACACCAGATTGATTAAATTGGCCTGTTTGTCACCAAAATTACAACACTGGACGATATAATGCCTTTAGGCGGTATTAATTACAAGAGGACTGCTGGTATTTCAGAACACCGGAATTTTTAAAATGCTAGTTTTGCTAGATAAATTTCCCACACTGGGAGAAATATTGCCTAAGCTTTTTACAGTATTAATTACAACAGGAGTGCTTCTTCTGGTCTAACACCAGAATAATTTTATTATTACGGTGAAAGCTTTTTCTAATTTATATTTCTGGCACATAAAAAAAAAAATATTTCTGGCTGACAGTATTGGACAAAGTAGTGGCACTGGCTAGCCTAGCTGGAACAGCACATTCATGGGATTTGCTATCCAAGTGGGTTACTTTCAGTTTCACCACTGATATATTAAATATCTTTGCAGTTAGTATGGGTGACACAAGCACAGCCAAACCCCTGATGTAGTATATCTATGAAAAAATCGACTATTACATGAGATTAATGGACGTTGTGGCAGCTTTTGCTGTAGCACCACAAGTCCCAAAATGGCCGCCGCCTATCAGCCCAGTAACATGTGCCAGAAAAAAGTCTGCCCAGCCAGAAAAAAAATAGACTTTGACTGAGCAGCTGAATCGCTGTTGTTCTGATTCACAGGTGTAGATTTTTCACTTCTTTGGAGCTTTGGTTTAGACTCTGTGGCAGCTTGTGCTGGCGCACCACAAGTCCCAAAATGGCCACCGCCGGTCAGCCCAGTTACATGTGCCAGTAAAAATCGCTCTGGCCAGTCTCAACAAAATAGTGACTTTCAGTGAACCGCTCAGCTGAGTTGTTCTGATGCACAGGTGTGGAAAGGTAGATCATTCAATCACTTCTTTATCCCTGCCTATCTCGCCCTCACAGAAGCTGCATCCTCTCCCTACACTAGTCAGAGCAGTGTGACGTGCGGCGCTACGTGACTCCAGCTTAAATAGAGGCTGGGTCACATGCTGCACTTGGCCAATCACAGCCATGCCATTAGTAGGCATGGCTGTGATGGGCTCTTAGGGCAAGAAGTAAAACGCTAGCTGATTGGCTGCTATGCAGCCTTTCAGAAAGCGGGAAGAAATCGACGAACACTCGACCCAAACCCGAACTTTTTTGAAAATGTCCGGGTTCGGGTCCGTGTCACTGACACCCCAAAATTCGGTACGGACCCGAACGATTTTCGAACTGTTCGCTCAACACTAATTATAACATAGCCTGATTATAGACCTGTAAATGAATTAAAGAAAAATATTACTTGTGATGTCGCGAACATACAATTTTCCGTTCGCGAAAGCGAACTTCCGCAAATGTTCGTAACCGGGCGAACCGCCATAGACTTCAATAGGCAGGCGAATTTTAAAACCCACAGGGACTCTTTCTGGCCACAATAGTGATGGAAAAGTTGTTTCAAGGGGACTAACACCTGGACTGTGGCATGCCGGAGGGGGATCCATGGCAAAACTCCCATGGAAAATTACATCGTTGACGCAGAGTTGGGTTTTTATCCATAAAAGGCATAAATCACCTAGCAATCCTAAATTTTTTCGAACAACGTGGTTTAAAACATCCAGTGTGTGTATACGATCAGGTATGATGTATCGATCAGGTAGTGTAAGGGTTTCGCCCGCTTCACAGACATTGACAGACCAAACTCCCCTTTTAATGCACCGCAAACAGTCCATTTGCACAACCGCAAACTCCCCATTTGCACAAGGTTGGATACCAAGCTAGCCATGTCCCGGTGATGTAATTGAAGGTTTCTTCCTCCACCCAGCCACGTACAACACGAAGGGTCCCCGAAAGGTGAATTGAATAGATTTTTCGAACTGGGAGATGGTTAAAAAAAACGCTGGCTCCCTCCCCTTTGTTTTAATCCACGGTCACTGCATCTGCGCCGTGCAATTTACTCTCACACCCGATATGAGTGTTATTTTCTGTAGTTCTCTTCTCATCAGTTTAACCCCTGTTACGTCCCTTATCAGGGATTGCCTTTCGTGAAAAAAAAGTCGGCCTGACACACACTGGCAGCAGGCAAGCAACTGAAATTAGACTAAAGTATAAAAATGAAATGCCTTATTTATCGGCAAGCTACTGTGCTTACCCGGTATGAGTGGTGGTGGGCACTGGCAGTGGGCACACTACAGTCAGTGGAAGTCGGCCTGACACACACTGGCAGCAGGCAAGCAACTGAAATTAGACTAAAGTATAAAAATGAAATGCCTTATTTATCGGCAAGCTACTGTGCTTACCCGGTATGAGTGGTGGTGGGCACTGGCAGTGGGCACACTACAGTCAGTGGAAGTCGGCCTGACACACACTGGCAGCAGGCAAGCAACTGAAATTGAGCAACTGTAAATGACACTTGTATGTGCTTTTTTTTTTTTTGTTTTGTTTTGTTTTTGCAGCCACAGTGCTGCACCATAGGACAGAAAAATTAGGCATGTACACATGCCTGAAAAAGAATGGCATTGTTGCAGCCGCTGTTGTAGCAGTGGCCGGAAAAATTGATGTTTTCCAGGCAGAAAAGTGACTAAAACATTGCGGCTTGAACCCTAGTTGGTGGTGGAGAATTCACGAAAGTCATCCGGTATGCAGACATTAAATACAGCAGCGTGGTCACTATTTTGAGGCCAAGGCATGTCATCAGACCTTTTGTTAGTCAAACGTATCCCCCACTGTCAGTTCCTTCGAGATCCATGCCTCATTCATCTTTATGAAGGTGAGGTAATCAATACTTTTTTGACCGAGGCGACTTCTCTTGTCAGTGACAATGCCTCCTGCTGCCTGAAGGTCCTTTCTGACAGGACACTTGAAGCAGGGCAGGCCAGAAGTTCTATCGCAAACTGGGATAGCTCAGGCCACAGGTCAAGCCTGCACACCCAGTAGTGAAGGGGTTCATCGCTCCTCAGAGTGTCAATATCTTCTGTTAAGGCGAGGTAGTCTGCTACCTGTCGTTCAAGTCATTCTCTAAGGCTGGATCCCGAAGGGCTGTGGCGATGTGTAGGACTGAAAAAGCTCTGCATGTCCTCCATCAACAACACATCTGTAAATCGTCCAGTCCTTGCTGCCGTGGAAGGAGGAGGATTACATTCACCTCTTCCCCAGTTAGATTCCCGCAGTGACATCCCCCTTTATAAGCTGTGTAAAGCATATTTTTTAGTTTGGTTTTGAACTGCTGCATCCTTTCTGACTTTCGGTAATTTGGTAACATTTCTGCCACTTTCTGCTTATACCGAGGGTCTAGTAGCGTGGCCACCCAGTACAGGTCGTTCTCCTTCATCCTTTTATACGAGGGTCCCTCAACAGACATGACAGCATGAAAGACCCCATTTGCACAAGGTTGGATGCAGAGCTACTCATTTCCCATTCCTCGTCCTCACTGATGTCATTGACGGTCTGTTCTTTTCCCCCCCCCAGCCACGTACAACACCACGGGTCCCAGATAGGTGACAACAACGAGCACCCTGGGGGCCTGCTGTGGTTGGTTTTCCTCCTCCTCAAAGCCACATTCCTCCTGACTCCTCTTCCTCATACTTCTCTTCCAGCATTGCCGCAGGTCTGGCAAGCGATGATGACAAGGCTGTTTCTGGTGGTGATGGTGACCACAACTCTTCCTCTTCATGCTTATCTACAGCCTGATCCAGCACTCTTCGCAGCGCACGCTCCAGGAAGAAAACAAATGGGATGAGGTCGCTGATGGGGCCTTCGGTGCGACTGACTAGGTTTGTCACCTCCTCAAAAGGATGCATGAGCCTACAGGCATTGCACATGAGCGTCCAGTAACGTGGTAAAAAAATTCCCAGTCCGCAGAGGCTGTCCTAGCACCCCGGTCATACAAATTCTTGTTGACGGCTTTTTATTGTTGGAGCAGGTGGTCGACCATTAGGAGTGTTGAATTCCAACGTGTCGGGCTGTCGCAAATCAAGCGCCTCACTGGCATGTTGTTTTGCAGCTGAATATCGGAAAAGTGAGCCATGGCCGTGTAGGAACGCCTGAAATGGCCACACATCTTCCTGGCCTGCTTGAGGACGTCCTGTAAGCCTGGGTACTTAGACACAAAGCATTGTACGATGAGATTCAACACATGTGCCATGCACGGCACATGTGACAACTTGCCCAAATTCAATACCGACAACAAATTTGTTCCATTGTCACACACCACTTTGCCGATCTCCAGTTGGTGCGGGGTCAGCCATTGATCCACCTGTGCGTCCAGGGCGGACAGGAGTGCTGGTCCTATGTGGCTCTCTGCTTTCAGGCAAGTCAACCCCAAGACAACGTGACACTGTCGTATCCGGGATGTGGAATAGCCCCTGGGGAGCTGAGGGGATTCAGTTGATGTGCAGCCAGACGCCGCAGCAGAAGAGGACTGAGCCGAGGAGGATATCAAAGAGGATGGAGTAGGAGGAGTAGAGGAGGTGGCAGTAGGCCTGCCTGCAAGTCGTGGCGGTGTCACCAACTCCGCTGCGGAGCCACGCATTCCATGCTTGTCAGCAGGTTGACCCAATGCGCAGTGTATGTGATATACCTGCCCTGACCGTGCTTTGCAGACCAGGTATCAGTGGTCAGATGGATCCTTGCCCCAACACTGTATGCCAGAGATGCCATGACTTACTTTTCAATAACATAGTAGAGGTTTGGGATTGCCTTTTTTGAAAAATTTCGTCCGGGTACCTTCCACTGTGGTGTCCCAATAGCAACAAATTTTTTGAAGGCCTCAGCCCAACAGCTTTTACCATACCAGCTGGTGGAGTTTAAGAGTTCCGTCAAGCCAGCTGTCAGTCTGGGGGTGACTCTGTGACATTCGCTTCTTACGTTCAAACATTTCCTTAACAGACACCTGACTGTGGGCAGATGAGATGGAACTGCTGAAGGTGAGAGGTGGAGTGAGGGTGGTTGAGAGGGGGCAAGGAGGACAGCAGAGGTTGACGTGGCTGAAGATGCTGGACCAGGAGGAGGATGGTGGCTTTGAGTTTGTGTGCTGCTTGTACGCATGTGTTGATCCCATTGGCGTTTGTGATGTGAGATCATGTGCCTTCGCAAAGCAGTTGTACCGAGGTGGGTGTTGGACTTCCCATGACTCAGTTTCTTTTGGCACAGGTTGCAAATGGCATTGCTGTTATCAGAGGCAGACACACAAAAAAAGCCACACTGCTGAGGTTTGCAATGACGGCATTCTGGTGGTGGCAAAAGCATGCGTTGACTGGCGTGCTGTCTGGCTGACCCCGGGTGCCGATACATGCTGTCTGACTGTGCCACTAACTCCTTGCGACGACCTCCCCCTGCTTCCAACTTGTCTCCTCCTTCTCTCTGTCGCCCCTTCTGAACTTTCCTCCTCTTCTTCTCTTCGGGCAGGCACCCACGTGGCATCCGTGGACACATCGTCATCATCAACCGCTTCACTTGTATCTGACACCTCAGCAAAAGGAAGCAGCAGCGGGTACAACATCATCATCATTATCATCACACTGTACGTCCATGTGTGTAATCCTGCCTGACTGAGACATATCCCTGTAATCTACATCATCTGTAAATTGCATCCAACTGATGTGTAAATAACTCCTCTGACGGATCAAGTGAAGCGGCTGTGGTGGTGGGCGGGAGCTTGGTAACTTGAGAGCAGGTGACCGAAGCTGAGCTGGAGGAGGATGGTGCATCAAGGTTCTTAGCCTTGATGTTGAAGATTGGGTGTCCTATTTAAGCTAGTCAACTATGTCCTCAGAATTTTTCGGGTTCAGGGTACGTGGCCTCTGAACCCTGGGCATTATTCCAGGGCCAGTGGAAATCACAGCACCATGACGGCCCCTGTGGGGTGGCCTGCCTCTGCCTTTTTTTTTTAAGATAAGTGGTACTACCCGTGCTAGGTACTAGGTGTTGGGCACTAGCAGAGGGCACACTACAGTCTGTGAGCCTGATACGCACACACTGGCCGGCAGGCAACTGAAATTAGATTAAAGTGTACAGATAAAGTGCCTTATTTTAAGGCAAAGTCCAGTGCCACACGGTATGATTGATGGGCAGCACTGGCAGAGGGCACACTACAGTCTGTGGGCCTGCAGCTCCTCACACACCGGCAGGCCAGGCAACTGGGAGGGTCTGGGTGGGAGGGTATGCTGCTGATTGGCTGGAATGTGTCTGCTGACTGTGAGGTACAGGGTCAAAGTTTGCTCAATGATGATGTATAGGGGGCGGACCGAACATCGCATATGTTGGCCCCCCGCGGCGAACGCGAACAAGCTATGTTTGCCGGGAACTGTTCGGGCCATCTCTAAATATTACTAATGCATTCAATATACTGAACACAATTACATAAACAAGGTACAGATGAATAGAATCACCAATGGGACCAATAGAGAAGCTGCTTAAGTGGATTTTAAGGTGAATTAAGCAGCTTCTCATTGGTGATTCTATTCATCTGTACCTTGTGTATGTAATTGTGTTCAGTATATTGAATGCATTAGTAATATTTTTCTTTAATTCATTTACAGGTCTATAATCAGGCTATGGACAATCTCACTGGAGTGGACTTCACTTTTAGACCGGATTCCTATAGTTTGCATTCACATCCTCATGGTAGCCACATCAGTTTGATGGCCGATGTACGGTTGAATTTATAAAGTTTTTTAATTTGTGCATATCTCCCCTGCCCAGATTTATATGTTTATACCCCGCCTGGAATGAGTATATGTGAATGAGTGAGCAAGGTCTTGTGCCAGGGTAGGAATCATGAGAACTATGTGGATGGTGTACATTAAGCCAATGCCACGAATCTCCTGTGACTCGTCCCCCATGGGTATTGTTCCGAGCTGCAAAAGCTGCCGGGGCTTGATGATGTACCTCGAAGCTGCGTACGCTGAGGAAAATCAAAGGCTAAAATGAATGGTGTGAAACCGGCTAAGCTGAATTCGCTCTGTTTCTAGGCAACAAGCAGCAGGGAACATGGTGAAGACTAGGTTGATATCATATGATTGTTGAGATGGCAGGCGGTGGGAAGAATTTACTTGGAGACATGCACACTAGATTCTTTGATGTGGTCCCTGCGACACCGTTCAGGTCTCGCGATAGGTTGTGAATGCTCCCGCAGTTGCGCACTAAGTATGAAGACGCCGGTCTGATCCATGTGAGGTTACCATAACAGTGAGAATGCCCTTGATTTTAATGCAGTGCACATGGTTGATTTACATTGTACACCTGGAATTAATTGTTCTACAATTATGGAATTATGGATGGAACGCACTTTATGAATTGTACACTGTTATTAGCACTATGCACTTTTTTCAAAGATTAACACTTTTTTATACATGTTTTAGGAATTGTTATGTGTGATTTGTAATATTTTGTATTAATTGGAATGTAATCATGTATCCTATATATTTGTAACACTGAACACTTGTGAGACATGACTTGATAAAGATTGCATTGAGCAATTGAAACGGTCAATAAATGCACATCTAATTTTGGAATTTTTTGGAGTGCTGCCTTGCTTTTTTGGATCTTCATCTATCTATATATATTGTGGGGAGTCGCTCTGGTAGACAGCGGTGCGGGTGCAGTATAGAGGCAAAAGGGAGTCCAGAAGGTGCAGCAAACAGTGTTTTATTCACACTTGCATCAAAAATAAACAGCGAACAGTCACTTAGAGTTAAATCACACACATCAGAAAACGTGAGGTAAAACAAAATGTCCAAACACAGGTTCTAATCACCTGGGAGGTTTTAGGTGCGGGTTCGCACCTGGCTGTCGGCCCAGCCGCAAGATAATCCACCTCAGGCTTCCAGGGCGTCTGCACTCCTCCTTGCTGGGCTCCTGCTTCCAGCCCAGAGAGCTCCACAGCACCATCTGCAGCTCCAGGACAATCACACTCTCAGCTGCTGAGGAGGCTGCCTTTTAAAGGCCCGGATAAAGTCCGGCCTGGACCGTGGGGAGTAGGCACCCACCCAACTCTTTGCCTACTCCCAGTAAGAGCCGGCCCGGATTGGCTTTGCAGCCAAACTAAGTATCAAAATTGTCAAGCAGCACTAGCTGCTGCTGACACAAAAAACCCGGCTCTTACCTCACCGAGGCCAGGAACCTCGGTGACACATACCTCCCGTCGACAACGGTACCTTGCACCTTACCACAATATATATATATATATATATATATATTAACTCCAGCTCTATGCGTTTCAAGGTGCTTTTATTGAAAATGCGGCACGTCTTTTCATATACCAAATCTTTTCATATACCAAACGGGGTAGGAACCCGACTCCTAGCAAATAAGCAGTGTGCCAAAAGGATTATTTTCTGATTATATATATATATATATATATATATATATATATAATCTCAAACCAAAGAAATAGCAGCACACTGCTAAATGCACTAAGAATCGGTGAACAGGTGAATGTGTGAACAGGGTCAAATACATGACTACCACGCAGGGGGCGGGTAAGCAGGAGTGCTAAGTTCCATAGAGGATGCATATTCGTTATATATATTACATACATACCCTGTTCACACATTCACCTGTTTACTAGAGATGAGCGAACACCTGGAAGTTCGGGAAAATGTTTGACCCGAACTTTATCCCGAACCCAAACCCCATTGAAGTCAATGGGGACCCGAACTTTTAGGCACTAAAAAGGCTGTAAAATAGTACAGGAAAGGGCAAGAGGGCTGCCAAAGGCAGCAAAATGTAGGTAAATCCACTGCAAATAAATGTGGATAGGGAAATGAATTAAAATAAAATAAAATAAATTTAATTTAACCAATATCAATTGGAGAGAGGTCCCACTGCAAGGAATCATGCGTCATATCACCCACCACCGGAGAAGGCCACTCTGTTATTTCGGCCCAGCACCCAGACAGAGGAGAGAGGTCCCACAGCAAGGAATCATGCGTCATATCAACCACCACCGGAGAAGGCCACTCTCAGTTATTTCGGCCCCACCACCCAGACAGAGGAGAGGTTCATTCAACTTTGGGTTGCACCGCAAGATTATGGTAAAGTTAAAAAAATGAGGATTCAATAAAGAAGTGCCCCAGAGTACAAGAATACATGGTTGAGGGGGAGGCAGTTATAAATGTCTATTCTGCACAAGGGAGGCACAGGTCCTGTGGGATCCATGCCTGGTTCATTTTTATGAACGTCAGCTTGTCCAGGTTGGCTGTGGACAGGCGGCTGCATTTGTCAGTAATGACGCCCCCTGCCATGCTGAATACACGTTCAGACAAAACGCTGGCCGCCGGGCAGGCCAGCACCTCCAAGGCATAAAATGCTAACTCTGGCCACATGGCCAATTTGGAGACCCAAAAGTTGAATGGGGCCGAACCATCAGTCAGTACGTGGAGGGGTGTGCAGACGTACTGTTCAACCATGTTAGTGAAATGCTACCTCCTGCTAACACGTTCCGTATCAGGTGGTGGTGCAGTTAGCTGTGGCGTGGAGACAAAACTTTTCCACATTTCTGCCATGCTAACCCTGCCCTCAGAGGAGCTGGCCGTGACACAGCTGCGTTGGTGACCTCTTGCTCCTCCTCTGCCTTCGCCTTGGGCTTCCACCTGTTCCCCTGTGACATTTGGGAATGCTCTCAGGAGCGCCTCTACCAGCGTGCGCTTGTACTCGCGCATCTTCCTATCACGCTCCAGTGCAGGAAGTAAAGTGGGCACATTGTCTTTGTACCGGGGATCCAGCAGAGTGGCAACCCAGTAGTCCGCACACGTTAAAATGTGGGCAACTCTGCTGTCGTTGCGCAGGCACTGCAGCATGTAGTCGCTCATGTGTGCCAGGCTCCCCAGAGGTAAGGACAAGCTGTCCTCTGTGGGAGGCGTATCGTCATCGTCCTCCGTATCCCCCAGCCACGCACCAGTGATGGGCCTGAGCTGTGTCGGGTGCCACCCCGCTGTGAACCTGCTTCATCCTCATCCTCCTCCACCTCCTCCTCAACCTCCTCGTCCTCCAGTAGTGGGCCCTGGCTGGCCACATTTGTACCTGGCCTCTGCTGTTGCAAAAAACCTCCCTCTGAGGCACTTCTAACAGACTGGCCTGAAAGTGCTAAAAATGACCCCTCATCCTCCTCCTCCTCCTCCTGGGCCACCTCCTCTTCCATCATCGCCCTAAGCGTTTTCTCAAGGAAACATAGAAGTGGTATTGTAACGCTGATAACGGTGTCATCGCCACTGGCCATGTTGGTGGAGTACTCGAAACAGCGCAACAGGGCACACAGGTCTCGCATGGAGGCCCAATCATTGGTGGTGAAGTGGTGCTGTTCCACAGTGCGACTGACGCGTGCGTGCTGCAGCTGAAACTCCACTATGGCCTGCTGCTGCTCGCACAGTCTCTCCAGCATGTGCAAGGTGGAGTTCCACCTGGTGGGCACGTCGCATATGAGGTGTTGAGCGGGAAGGCCGAAGTTCTGCTGTAGCGCAGACAGGCGAGCAGCGGCAGGATGTGAACGCCGGAAGCACGCACAGACAGCCCGCACTTTATGCAGCAGCTCTGACATGTCGGGGTAGTTGTGAATTAACTTCTGCACCACCAAATTCAGCACATGCGCTAGGCATGTGCTGAACGAGATTTGCGATGAGATTTCACCCATTATCGCACACCACCAGGCCAGGCTTGAGGCCCACCGGCAGAAACCACTCGTCGGTCTGTTGTTCAATACCCCGCCACAACTCCTGCGCGGTGTGGGGCCTGTCCCCCAAACATATGAGTTTCAGAATGGCCTGCTGACGTTTACCCCGGGCTGTGCTGAAATTGGTGGTGAAGGTGTGTGGCTGACTGGATGAGCTGGTGGAAGCAAAGGAGGAGGAAGCCGAGTAGGAGAAGGAGGCTACAGGAGGCAAAGAATGATGCCCTGCGATCCTTGGAGGCGGAAGGACATGTGCCAAGGAACTCTCCGCCTGCGGCCCAGCCGCCACTACATTTACCCAGTGTGCAGTTAGGGAGATATAGCGTCCCTGGCCGTGCTAACTGGTCCACAGATCTATGGTTAGGTGGACCTTGCCACAGATGGCGTTGCGCAGTGCACACTTGATTTTATCGGATACTTGGTTGTGCAGGGAAGGCACGGCTGTCTTGGAGAAGTAGTGGCGGCTGGGAACAACATACTGTGGGACAGCCATGGACATAAGCTGTTTGAAGCTGTCTGTGTCCACCAGCCTAAATGACAGCATTTCAAAGGCCAGTAGTTTAGAAATGCTGGCATTCAGGCCCAGGGCTCGAGGGTGGCTAGGTGGGAATTTACGCTTTCTCTCCAAGGTTTGTGAGATGGAGAGCTGAACGCTGCCGTGTGACATGGTGGAGATGCTTGGTGACGCAGGTGGTGTTGTCGGTGGCACATCCTCTGTTTGGTGGGCGCCAGGTGCCAACATTCCTCCCGAGGCGGAGGAAGAGACCGAGGCAGCAGCAGAAGAGGGAGCAGGGGGAGCCAGAGTGAGTTCCTTGCTTTTAAGGTGTTTACTCCACTGCAGTTCATGCTTTGCATGTAGATGCCTGGTCATGCAGGTTGTGCTAAGATTCAGAACGTTAATGCCTCGCTTCAGGCTCTGATGGCACAGCGTGCAAACCACTCGGGTCTTGTTGTCAGCACATTGTTTAAAGAAGTGCCATGCCAGGGAACTCCTTGAAGCTGCCTTTTGGGTGCTCGGTCCCTGGTGGCGGTGGCCAGTAGCAGGCAAACTCTCTTGGAGGCGGCTGTTCTGCTTTTGCCCCCTGCTCTCTCTTTTGCTACGCTGTTGGCTCAGTCTCACCACTGCCTCTTAATCTGAACTATGAAAGTCAGTGGCACGACCTTCATTCCATGTGGGGTCTAGGACCTCATCGTCCCCTACATCGTCTTCCACACAGTCTTCCTCCCTGACCTCCTGTTCGGTCTGCACACTGCAGAAAGACGCAGCAGTTGGCACCTGTGTTTCGTCATCATCAGAGACGTGCGGACTCCGATGAGGTGGTATTCCCATGTCCTCATCATCAGGAAACATCAGTGGTTGTGCATCAGTGCATTCTATGTCTTCCACCACTGGGGAAGGGCTAGGTGGATTCCCATGGAAAACCCTGCCAGCATAGTCTTCAAATAACATAAGAGACTGCTGCATAACTTGAGGCTCAGACAGTTTCCCTGATATGCATGGGGGTGATGTGACAGACTGATGGGCTTGGTTTTCAGGTGCCACCTGTGCGCTTTTTGCAGAAGACTGGGTGGGTGATAATGTTGTGAACATGCTGGATCCACTGTCGGCCACCCAATTCACTAGCGCCTGTACCTGCTCAGGCCTTACCATCCTTAGAACGGCATTGGGCCCCACCAAATATCGCTGTAAATTCTGGCGGGTACTGGAACCTGAGGTAGTTGGTTCACTAGGACGTGTGGCTGTGGCAGAATGGCCACGTCCTCTCCCAGCACAAGAGGGTACACTAACACCACCACGCCCGCGTCCCTTACTAGATGTTTTCCTCATTGTTACCGTTCACCAAGCACCACAATAAAACAGAGCAAGAGCACATACCAGGCAGAGTTACGAATAAGAATTTTTTCGAAACGCGTAAACAGCCGCAACCGTGTGTTTGTGTATCCTGTGTAATTTTGTTGTAAGCACTTCAATAAAGACAAAGAAACAACACTTTTTGAAACTACAGAGCTGGAGTCACTCGTCTTTTGTTTATATTGCTATTTTGGCAATTGAATTTCACCCCAGAACAAAATATATGTTTTGGCGGACACTATTCTATTTTGCCAGCCACAGCTGAAACCACTGATTTATGGTATTGCTATTTTGGCAATTGAATTTCACCCCAGAACAAAATATGTTTTGGCGGACACTATGAAATCTGGCCTGCAACAGCTGGGACACCAGATTCAGGGTATTGCTATTTTGCCAGATTAATTTCACCCCAGAACAAAATATGTTTTGGCGGACACTATTCTATTTTGCCAGCCACAGCTGAAACCACTGATTTATGGTATTGCTATTTTGGCAATTGAATTTCACCACAGAAAATAATCTATCCTTTGCCAGACAGCAGACAGTATTATACTTGTCTAGCCAAAGCTGGAACAACAGATTTAGGGGATTGGTATTTGGGCAATTGTATTTAACCCCTTAATAAAATATAGAAATTGCTATCCTGAGTTTCTAGGGGTGACAATTAGCACAGCCAAGCCCCTGATGTAGAATATAGCAAAAAAAAAAACTAGTATTGATGGATTGATGGACTTGGTGGCAGCTTGTTCTGGTGCACCACAAGTCACAAAATGGCCGCCGATCACCCCAGAAAATAGGTGACAGAAAAACGCTCTGTGCAGCCTAAAAACCAGTGAGCAAGTAACTAGCAGAAGTTCAATCATTCACAGCTGTAGATAGATCCGTTCATTAGGTGCTGTTGCTGACTTTTCCCTGCCTAATCTCGCCCTCACAGAAGCTGCGTCCTCTCCCTACACTAATCAGAGCAGTGTGACGAGCGGCGCTACGTGACTCCAGCTTAAATTGAGGCTGGGTCACATGCTGCACTTGGCCAATCACAGCCATGCCATTAGTAGGCATGGCTGTGATGGGCTCTTAGGGCAAGAAGTAAAACGCTAGCTAATTGGCTGCTGTGCAGCCCTTCAGAAAGCGGGAAGTAATCGCCGAACAACGAACCCGAACTTTTTTGAAAATGTCCGGGTTCGGGTCCGTGTCCCGGACACCGCAAAATTCAGTACGAACCCGAACTATGCTCGAACTGTTCGCTCAACACTACTGTTTACCCATTCTTAGTGCATTTAGCAGTGTGCTGCTATTTCTTTGGTTTGCTGTACACTTGTCCGTGTAGCTTGCATCTGCATTTAAATTACCTCTAGGAGGCGATGTTTCATTTTTTGCGTATGTGTGTGTGTGTGTGTGTGTGTATAAATATATATATATATATATATATATATTATATATATAACACAATATTTCATGGGGGGACAGTATAATAGTTTACATAATATTAGTAAAAAGGATAAAAAATGATGACATCTAGGCCTGGAACAAAACCACCAACTGGGTCTGTAGGGCTATAGTATATCGGGTCCACCCAAAGCCAAAACCTAGGACAGTTCAATCATGCTACCATCCAACCCCCCATGGCAACATCCTCCAATAGAGATTTAAGATGGTCGATCCAATCAGACATAAAGAAAAACCAAAGGGGACATAGCTGTAGATCAGGAAATCAATATGTCAATTCCTCTATATTGATGGAACCATAATTGATGCCTAAAGCGGGGTAATTCTGTAACCAATACAAAATAACAACACTAGAATTGTAAAACAATAAAAAATATGTTATATGTTATAACTAAAAATAATAGCATTCCTAAGATATTAAAAATGATAAAAAAAACTCACCTCATCCACGCGCAGCCGGTATCTTCTTCTTTCTTCAGTACCTGCAAAAGGACCTGCGATGACGTCACCACTCTCACCACGTGGTGAGCGCGGTGACATCATCGCAGGTCCTGCTGAATAAAGAAAGATGAGGATATGGGCTGTGCGATCAATTGGATGAGGGGAGTATTTTTATTATTTTTACCCCCTCAATGGCCATTTTATTTAGCATTCTATCTTAAGAATGCTATCATTTTCCGCTATAATGAAGTTATAACGGAAAATAATAAAGTGAAGTTCAGGTGACTTTTTCAATGGATGTCATATCTCTTTACTTTTCCAAAGCATTTATGGGTGGGGTTATCAATAGCCCTGCCCATTTTCGGGCCAGGGTAGCCAGGATTTGCAGGGACTGTCTCTGAAATCCAGGGACAGTCCCTGCATTTGGCAACTATGGAAATGTGGCAGGGCCGTTGTGTGACCTGTGCGGTTGCACAGGACACATTTTACTTGCCTCCTCAAGGGGGTACCAGTGCCCCTGCAGCTCTTAGACTGGTGTAAAGTAGAATCAATGTAAAGTAGAACTGGCCTAGTTGCCTATAGCAACCAGTCAGATTCCACTTTTCATTTTTTAAAAGCTCCTTTGGCAAATGAAAAGTGGAATGTTATTGGTTGCTATGGGAAACTAAGCCAGTTCTACTTTACACCAGTTTGATTAATGACTCCAAATTTATATAAGTGAAAAACATTTTCAGGTTGATTTTACACTCACGATATGCAGTGGGAAAATTGAAATGGTCAGCAATTCGAACAAGACCAGTCTTCTTTCTAGCATCCAGGCTGCATCCACAAGTAGTACAGTGTCATTGTTATAATCATCATCAGTTACTGCTGCTCCTGCTTAGAATCATTGTTCTCCTTGTCCTCAACTCCATCATTAGTCATCCATAATCATATGCAGGCTCGGACTGGCCCACCGGGATGCCGGGGAAACCCTCGGTGGGCCCCTGGTATTTACAGTTAATTAATACAGCAGGCAGCTCCAGCGTCGCTGCCTACCACTTCAACAAGCATTCACACTTAATGTTAGCAAGTGGCGAGATGATTGATGATCACCTCGCCACTTCACTTGCCATAAATCCAGTGAGCTTAGGCAGCAATCCATGAAGAGGCTGCCCCCGGAGCTGTCTTATCAGTAACTATGCCAGGGCCCAAGAATGTAACTTCAGCTCCAAACATTGCGAGATGCCGGTGGATTGGCCACATCTCGCGAGACATCTCCGTCATGGGCGTAGGAAGCGGGGGGGTCAGATCCCCCCCAAGAAATAATGCGGGGGGGACGGGTATGCAAAAACCCCCCCCAGCTTTCGCAGGGCAATGTTTGCGGCGGTGGCAGGGCACAGGGAGATGAACGCTTCCATTGTGGAAGCGTTCATCTCCATAGTCATCTGTATCGCCGTCCCCAGGACAGCGATACAGATGGCTGTGCTGCGGAGCAGGAGAGGGAGAGGCGTCTCCCTTCCCTGCTCCTCTGATAGGCTGCCGGCACTAGGCCGGCAGCCTATCAGATGTTGGTACAGGCGGCGCGATGACGTCATCGCGCCGTCTGTGAGCCATACAGCGCGGGACACAGGCCGGAAGAGGCCTGCATCGCATCGCTGTGACGGATGGAGGTAAGTATAAGTGTCTTGTTGTGTGTGTGTGTGTTTTTTTTGTTTTTTTAACCGGACCCACTGGCCCATAAGGAGGGGAGGGGAGAGATTTTTGGCACTTGGGGGGGGGGGGGGCGGAGAAATGTGGGTGTGGCTTGATGGTGGGCAGGGACACAGGGGCCCCATAAGTGCTGTCCCCCCCAGATTTTTGGGGCTTCCTACGCCCCTGATCTCCGTCCATCTCCTGCTGAAAGCTTCCCCACAGCTCCTGTTCTAATAAAAGAGCAGACAGCAGCAGAGGTCCCAACCATGCCAGCTCCGGCCTAGGTAAATCCCACAGCCTGTCCCTGTATCCTGCGCTGTCACTAGGCTGTCAGTGTGCTGCTGCTGACAAATGAGCAGCTTTGCATTACCCCAGTCTGCAGGAGGGGAATGGCTCCATCTCTGGAGCACCTCACTATTGACATGATGCCCCTGGTGCATGCATGGCTTCTGTCCTGGAGTAGGGGAGGGTATCTGTTTTTGGAAGCCTGTGGTATATTTTTTTTTGGGTGGGGGGCATCCAGGCAGGGTGTATTCAGTAAGAATTTGGAGGCAGCCAGCCATTAACTATGGTTTGCATTTCTCCAGCAGCAACTTACTCATTCTGTGGAGTCCCTTAAGATATAGGCAATGGTGACAACTTCTGCAAATGCACCAGACCCTCAGCCCTGTCTCCTGAGCAGTGACACAGTGCTCATTGTAATGAATGAGGAGCACAGAGGAAAATGAGTGGCTTGTGTCATCCAGCTGCCGTGCTCAAAGGCTCATCCTTAGGCACAGTACAAACTTTTTTTGGGGTACTTATTTGCATACTGGGGACATTATTATTATTATTTTTAAGTTAATAAATATGGGTTCATACTGTCATTGAGTAACTAGCTAGGTCTCTGTATATCCATAATGGGATGAGCGGGAGAAGACTGTAAGGGTACGTTCACACGACGACATTTGTCGCGCGACAATTTTTATAATGGGAGTCTATGGTGTCGCATTGTAACATGCGACATGCTGCGACTGCAACACGGCAGTCGCAAAAAATCCATTCAAGATGGATTTTTCTGTGACTGTTGCATCGCAGTCGCATGTTGCAATGCGACACCATAAAGGGGTTGTTCAGGTTTTCAAGTTATCCTCTCCACACCATAGGGCATAACTATATGATTAGTGGGGTCCGATTCTGCGACCCGCCACTGATCCTAGGAACGGGTCCCACTGTTCCCCCCTTGGATGGTGTGGCAGGCCACACATATGCCCTGCTGTTCCATTTATTCTCTTTGGGACCACTGGAAATAGCCAGCACTGTACTCCGCCATCTCCAGCGACCCCATAGAGAATGGATGGAGAGGCCGGGCATATGCTCGACCTGCCACTCAATCAAGAAGGGGGATCAGCGGGGGCTCCAACGTTCAGACCTCCACAGATCACTTAGTTATGCCTGATCCTGTGGATAGAGGAGAACTAGAAAAGTGGACACCGGTCCTTTAACAGGCAAGCATTTCTATTTTAATTTGACACATATTTTGGGCCAGATTTTTTATTTTTATTTAAAAAAAAAAATTGCACCCAAAGAAAACCTTTAAAGATAGGGAATGTGAAAAGGTCCAACAGCTATGACACGACAGGTGATGTCTGATTGATGGGGGTCTGACTGCTGGGACTCCGATGATCAAGGGAACGTGGTCCTTAAGACCCTTGTGTACATAGGTTGGCGGTACTGACCCTTTTTTTCATGATGGGTGTTCCATCAGTCAGACCCCTCCATCTCCAGAACTGTAAGTGCTAATATCTTTTTGCACCTTGACGGTTTCAGAGATTAGACCCTGCCTGTGTATTATCTGCAAAGATGTTATCAGCTTTTATCTTATTATATTTGGGGTATATTTTATCAGGTTTGAAGTAAAGGTTAAGTTTTACATGGAAAGGCAATTGTATTCAGTGATATAATTTCTCTGGAGCTTTTCTTCTGCTATTGATAGTGTCAGTGATTTGCATCCGTCAAACTCCAGCAATCTGATATTTATCCCCTCTACTGTAGACAGGCAATAGGTCATTATGGTAGGACGACCCTTTTAAATATACTGTAGCTTATGTGTAATATGAGGAGGTTAGGATTTGGTAAATTTCATGCCAGACTTTTATGCTTAAAGGGTTTGTCTCACTTCAGTAAATGGCATTTATCATGCAGTTAATACAAAGCTCTTACTAATGTATTGTGATTCTCCATATTGCCTCCTTTCCATCACATTATACACTGTACGTATCCGTGGTTATGACCACCGTGTAATCCAGCAGTGGTGGCCGTGCTTACACACTATAGGGAAAGGCTGGAAGTGCTGAAAGGCCAACACCTTTACCTATGGTGTGCAAGCACGGCCACCGCTGCTGGATTGCAGAGTGGTCAAAGCAGCAGTGTATAATGTGATGGAAAGAAGACAATATGGACAATCACAATACATTAGTAAGTGTCTTGTATTAACTTTGTCTACATGATAAATGCCAATTGTTGAAGTGAGACAACCCCTTTACGTGTGCTGCGCTTAATAGGGTTAGGCATAAATGTTTTGGTGTGTGCATTGCGTGTTTCCCATGTGTGATTGGTGTGTTCTATATATGATCTATACATCAGTGGTGTACGTGGAGTATGTTACATATGCATCAGTGGCATGTAAGCCATGTATAGGTGTCTTGTGTGCCACATGTGTCCAATGAGTGATTGGTGTGCGCTGCATGTGTCTTGTTTTTTACTGACTTCAGGGCAGGATATCCATATATGTGTATATTCTGCCACATGTATGTCTGTACATTGTGCTGTGAGTGTCTGCCATCATACTTCATCTGTAATATTTCTGTTATCACTGTAAGTGCTCATGAACACGACCGTTAGATGTTTTGCAGTCCGCAAATTCCAGATCCGCAAAACATAGATACCGGGTGTGTGCATTGCACATTATGCGGAACAGAACAGCCGGCCTCTAATAGAAGAGTCCTATCCTTGTCTGTAATGTGGACAATAATAGGACATTTTGCAGAACGGCCCTGCGGACATACAGACACGGAATGCACACAGTCACTTTTTTTGCGGCACAATGGAAGAAAAGGGAATGGTACGGACATGGAAAAAAATACGCTAGTGTGCAGGAGCCCTAAGGTGGGCCCTATGTACCCCAGTCCGACACTGATCATATGTGTGGCCAGAAAAAAACTATACCCACCCATAATATATTTTGTAAAAACTGAACTCCCACCTGGTCAAGTTGCTGACTTTGCAGAAGATGCCATATCACTTAGTGGATTGATGGCATGTGCTCAGACTTAATGAAAGATACCTTGCCACCATTACTACTCAAAAAATACCACCCCTAACTTGTATTCGGATGTGGCAAAGACCGTGGGCCGCTTCTTGGAATTTTTGCTGTGTGGAAAGGTGCATGCCACCATTGACACATGGAGCAGCTGTTACGAGCAGTGACAGTACATGTTTTTCACAGCCACTGGGTCAGTTTATTGCATGGCAGCAGCGACATTGCACCAGAGCAACAAGGCCAGATCCTATTGACACCTCCACATTTCCAACAGAAAGAGAGCAGAGTATTGCTTCCATTCCCTCTCTTTCCTTTCATATGTGTAAATTGAAGCATTAGCATGCTGTCTGAGGACTTCTAAGTCTGGGTCAGAGAAGCCACACGGTGGATCATTTGCAAATGTGCATCAAGCACAAAATTTCCCACTGGATGTCTCCCCACTAAGTAGAACTGGTTAATGTGGTCGGCAACAATAGTAGGAACATTGTGGCTACGTTGTATTTGGGAAAAATAACGCATCTCCCTGATTGGCACATACAGTTTGCCAAAACATTCCATCATGTTCACCAGCCAATATAACGTAGTTTGCTGAACATGATGGAATGTTATTTCAAAGTGTTGCGCTTATCTGACACATATCCTCAAATCTATAGGCACTGCCTGAACAACCAGGTTCAGTGGTACCAGGATTGTGCCCTGTTCCATAACCCCATGGACTTTTGGGGATGCAGATTGGAACAGTGATCAGAACTGGCCAAGTTTGCTATCAGTACTAGCCCTAAACAACCACATATCTCCTGTCTATCAGGCTCCACACTGCAATGCTGCTTCTGCCGATACTATCATATGTGTATAAAGACCAGCAGTCATCTGCCCCCAATAAAGGACAATTTTTGAAACATTTTTGAAAGCATATCTGACAGTGCAGTGCGTTTTTAAACAGGCTGATTTTAACACCGTCAACCATGCATTTACCCATATGTACAGTATATATTAGTGCATCTTAATAAACTAATATATAATCAAAAGGTTAATTTATTTCAGTAATTTAATTCAAAAAGTGAAACTGTCCTTTGTTCTGCTCACTGAAAAGGCCATACATGCTCAGTTTCATCCTTTATCTGTCTCCCCCCTCCCCCCATGCCAAATTCTTGACCTCACTTCCCACCAGCCAGAGGTGTAACTTGACTAGCATTCACTTTCTATAATACTTGTATCTTCTTAGGCTACTTTCACACTCACGTTTTGGCTTTCCGTTTGTGAGACCCGTCATGGGCTCTCACAAGTGGTCAAAAACGGATCTGTTTTGCCCTAATACATTCTGAATGGAAAAGGATCTGCTCAGAATGCATCAGTTTACCTCCAATCAGTCTCCATTCCGCTCTGGAGGCGGACACCAAAACGCCGCCTGCAGCGTTTTGCTGTCCGCTTGACGAAACTGAGCCAAACGTATCCGTTATGGCACACAATGTAAGTGAATGGGGACAGATCCGTTTTCTCTAACACAATCTGGCACAATAGAAAATGGATCGGTCTCCCATTGACTTTCAATGGAGTTCATGACGGATCCGTCTTGGCTATGTTACAGATAATACAAACGGATCCGTTCATAACGGATGCATGCGGTTGTATTATTGTAACGGATCAGTTTTTGCAGATCCATGATGCGTCTGCCCAAAATGCGAGAGAAAGTAGCCTTATGTGACACAAGGGTCTTTGGGCCCCCCGGGTTCTGGTCCTGGTAGCGACTGTCACCTCTGCACCTCCTATAGCTACGCCCCTGGACACCGCAATTAACAGTTGTTGTTTTGCTTTTCTAAAGGTTAGGAACCAAAAAGCCATGTATACCAATACATTATAAAAAAAAAACAAAGATCAATAAATAGAAATAAAATGAATACAATTAAATGCTCCGCACACAAAATGTAAGATAAAAAAACAGGGGCCTAAAAGTATAACAGTGATCCCCAGACAAACAGCAAAATGCGTTGGGAGAGGGACACTACTGGTGGGCCGGCATCTTTTACCCTGGTATTACGCCTAATTAGTAGTGATGAGCGGCAGGGGCAATATTTCGAATTCGCAATATTTTGCGAATATTTGGGCGAATATTCGCCATATATTCGTAAATTCGCAAAGTCGTAATCTCCAGTCATTATTTTCTTGATTGTGAAAATTCGCATATAAAAATTTGCATAAACTGGTATTTAAAAGGTATCTTTTAACTACTAGTTTATGCAAATTTTTATGCAAATTTTATGCACATTTTTACATGCGAACTTTCGCAATCAAGAAAATAATGAAATTTTTTTCTTGATTTCGAAAATTTGCATATAAAAAATTTGCATTAAAATTCGCATAAACTGGTATTAACCACTTCAGCCCCCCTAGCTTAAACACCCTTAATGACCAGGCCACTTTTTACAATTCCGCACTACACTACTTTCACCGTTTATTGCTCCGTCATACAACTTACCACCCAAATGAATTTTACCTCCTTTTCTTCTCAGTAATAGAGCTTTCATTTGGTGGTATTTCATTCTTGCTGACATTTTTACTTTTTTTGATATTTTACTTTTTTTGATGAAATTTTTGCAAAAAAATGACATCAGCATCGCCCGCAGATTATATCATTTCTGCGACAGGAGTTCGCGGGGGGGCTGTTATCTGTAGCCTTCATCCTGCCACTTCCCCTCCTTGATTTATCAATATTTCTTTTCCCATCCGAATTTTTATCATTAGTATTGGGCTTACAATAGGGTCCACTATTGATTTATAGTGGGTCTATTTTGGTTTTGGTGGTAGCTGTATCCACATGGGGAGCTCTCTATGTAGGTCCAATTTATCATAGGACCTGCTCCCTTAGTGGATAGTGGTACACCTCCTATTTCCCAGCACAAGCTTTAGTAACAGCTACATTATTCCCCTGATGAGTGTCCCTAATGGGCATGAAACATGCATGTAGGGAACAGGGAGCACTAAATAGTGCAGGGCTTTTGGAGGATGATTGCTGACTTTACTGGCATTCGAGACCACGGTGTGGTAGGACACTGGTGTTACTAAGTGCCGCCGCGCACTCCTATTTTTTGTCACCTAACAATATTTTGTGAATAATGTGTGGTCTTTGGATCTTTTTGATGTGTTTGTGTCATATTTTTTTGTCATTTTGGGGCATATAATTTTAGCGAATATGGAATAAGTTATTTTTTAACAAATCTATTCACAAACTGTTAGTGTTACATTGATCTGAGGG
Source organism: Bufotes viridis (assembly GCA_033119425.1). NCBI lineage: Eukaryota > Metazoa > Chordata > Amphibia > Anura > Bufonidae > Bufotes > Bufotes viridis. The sequence goes on from CM065590.1 coordinate 361,229,166, forward strand.
GGATTTTTGCATAACGATTGTGTGGCCCTGACCACGTTTTGTTGATTTCTATTTTTCACTTTCTGTTGGAAAATTTCTCAAATAAACCTACATTTCTATATAAATTTTTCTCAAAATTTATTGTTTTACATAGCGATATGCTAATCAGCGAATCAGTGACTGCGGTGCGGTGGGCTGGGCGCTAACGCTAACTATCTACTGAAGGGGCCTAAACTAAGACTAAGTCAATCCTAGTGAAAAAAAAAAAAGTGACAGTTCACAAAAGTAACACTGATCACTTTTTTCCCTTTCACTATGTATTGACAGGGGGTGATCAAGGAGTTAATTGGGGTGATGGGGGGTGATCAGGGCCTAATATGTGGTGTTTGGTGCACTTACTTGGGATCTGTGCTTTGTGCTGGGTCCAACCAATGAAAAGGACCCAGCACATGGCACAGAGCCCTTATAACATCATGATATTTATAAATATAACTTAAATTGACTTTTTCCATAGGTGATTTTAAAAATCACCAGCCTGCCAGCGCTGATCATTGGCTGGCAGGCTGGTGACTGACTTCTCCTGCGTCCGGTGGTGCGTTCCACCGGACGCATGGAGCGCGAATTCTCGCATTTCGCGATCTCGTCCGCGCGTCCAGGAGGAATAAACCGACCGCCGCCAGGATGCGATCCGGGACGTGGTTAAAAAAAACTAATATTCGCGATTGCGAATATATTTCGCGATATTCTAAATATTCGCGAATTCCCGAAGTACTGATATTCGCGATTAAAATTCGCAATTCGAAAAATCGTGATCAACACTACTAATTAGCTGCACTTAAATTAAGGTTTTCTGCTAGTTTGATGTGATTAGCGGAATTCTCTACTTTTGACATGTATTGTACTATTTTGGAGGGCTTTGAACAATTTTCCTATGTAGTTTTCTTGGCGTGTTAATCACGGTTATATTTTTATATATTATCTTCCATTTTTTGTGTGGCCCTTTTTAATTGTATGCATTTTATTTGTATTCATTCAATAAAGATCTTCTCAATAATGTTTTTTAATAATTTATTGGTTCACGTTGCTTTTCATATTCTGTTTCATACATGTACTAGGTAGATTTTCCATCATTAGTATTGCCTGCAGACATATTTATCTCTATTATTTTTGAACTGAGAGAAAACATCTGATTTACAAATGCTGACTCTCATGTTACCACACCACTAAATTACAATATTTTTCTTGCAGGATTTTGTAGCCGCTTTGTCAATTTTGTTAAGAGGAACAATTCGTGAAAAGCTGAGGTGGACTTTCAATCTGTATGACCTAAACAAAGATGGATACATCAACAAAGAGGTATATATTATAAGGTATTTCTCAGGAGTAAAACAGCACCATGAGCATGAAGTCAAATTTGGTGATTTATACATTGGCCAACAGTTGCAGAGCCATTTTGGAAACTACAATCCTTAAGTTGTTTATCAAGGGTTGCAGTGCACTCTTGTGCCCAGCTTGTGCCATTAAAGACACACATCTCATATAGCTATGTCATATGTTAATGTGACCAAATTTTTAAGCGCACTTTAGGGCTGAGAACACTGGAGCCAAAATTTGGCTTTTGGAGCATGGATTTTGCTGGATTTATGGGTGCCATGTTGCATATGCAAAGCCACTAAGATACCAGTACAGTTGAAAACCCTAATAAGTGGCCCCATTTTTGGAAAATGCATTCCTTAGGACTCATCTATGGAAGTGCACTTCTAAGGTTGTGTATACTTTGGCAAGCTTGATGCAAAATTGATCAAGGTACAGGCCCAGTATGAGATGGGTGGTAATATGTGATGTCATTTGGAGTGGGCTCTATCAGTTATCATTATTTAATGAATACCCATGTTCAGGTGTAGCAAATGAGATGTACCAAATAATTATGTGGGGTTAGTGGTAATATAAGTTAGGCCTCATGCACACGGCCGTTGTGCAGCCGTTCCATGCATTGGGGACCGCAATTTGTGGTCCCCAATGCACGGGCCCCATCTATGCTGTAGCCGGGATGGATCCAGCCCCATTTAACTTGAATGGGTCCGTGATCCGTCTGCACCGTAAAGAATAGAACAAGTTAATGGGTCCGTATCCGTGATGCGGGGAGCACACGGCCAGTGCCCACACACTGCGGACCCGCCGGTTACAGGACGCAATACGGGCCGCGGCCGGCAACAGCCGTGTGCATGAGGCCTTAGTCTGGTACACCAATTTTCATCACTACATTTCAACAGCCATAAGGCACTATTTTCACATTTAACCCATGGAGCAATGTGTAAAGATGTTGCCCGCTTGCACGTGCAGCGGGCGTCACGTCCGGCAGATCTCTGCTGTTTCAAACAGCAGAGACCTGCGGCTAATTACTTTGACCGGCAATAATGTCGATCACGGTAATTAAAGGCTTTAGATGCTGTGATCAAGTGAGATCATGGCATCTAAATGCGCAAAAACCCAGAAACTCGTACTTCTGGGATTCCTACCGATGCCCCGTGCGGTCAATGTGGGCATCGGTAGTTGAACTGAACGCTGTAAGCTTCGCTGAGGAAGCTTATAGTGTTCATGCTGCAATTCTTATTTAGGTCACCAGATGGCAGGCCAGGATAAGAAATGCGCAATTTCTAGTGTAAATCTCATTTTAAAAAACATTATTTATAGGCTCATATATGAGCTTCAAAATCATAAAAAATTGTAAAAAAGAGGAAAAAATATATATGAAAAAAAATATAAAAGTTTAAATCACCCCCCTTTCTGTATAATTAAAAAATAAATATCAAAATAACAATAAATATAAACATCATGGATATCATTGCGACCAAAAACGCCCATACTATTAAAATATAAAAAAAAAATTCCACTACAGCCCAAAAAATTTAATAAAATGTGATCAAAAAGTCACACACTCCAGAATGATATCAAGAAAAACTACAGATTGTCCCACAAAAAATGAGCCCCTAAACAACTCAGTAGAAATACATATGGGGTATCATTTTAATATTACTGACCCAGAGAATAAAGGGCATGGGTCAGTTATTCCATAATTAATGGTGGCATTAGAAAGTACAACTTGTCCCGCAAAAAATAAGCCCTCATACAGCTATGTGACCGGAAATATAAAAAAGTTATGGCTCAAGGAAAATACCGTATATACTCGCGTATAAGCCGAGTTTTTCGGCACAAAATTTGTGCCGAAAAACCCAGACTCGGCTTATACTCGAGTCATACATCGCAATTACACAGACAACATAGCAGGATGGAAGCGGAAACCTTATGGATAAAATCCAGCCCCAGAAACTCTTACAACGCCGCGATTCCTTGTGTGAAACTCACAGTGAATGTACGCTACTGTAGCGAGCGGGCCGGCCGGCGCGTGACTGACGTCACTTAGTCACGCTCCTGCTTCATGAATGGAGAGTGACTAAGTGACGTCAGTCACGCGCCGGCCGGCTTACTCGCTGCAGTAGCGAAAAACACTTAAGGTATTGTTAAAAGTAAGGGTAAAAGTATTGTTAAATACACAAAGACAGTTTAGGACACATGAGGGGACACATAGAGCCATGAGGGGAACCAGCATAAGATGCTATATGTGTGTCTTATGCTGGTCTCCCTCATGGCCCTATAGCCCTATGTGTCATAGCACACATCCCCCATAACAATGTCATCCACCGATCCCCCCCATAACAGGTAAAGCCACAGATCCCCCCCCCCATAACATTATTGTAATTGTTTTGGGTATATACCGGTACCGGTATTTTTATTTTTGAAATGTACCAGTGGCTGCTGCATTTTCCACCTAGGCTTATACTCGAGTCACTAAGTTTCCCAGTTATTTTAGGGTAAAATTAGGGGGGTCGGCTTATACTCGGGTCGGCTTATACTCGAGTATATACGGTAGGCAAGAAAAATGTAGACGCAAAAACGAAAAAAAAACTCCGGTATCCTAAGGGTTAAAGGTTTATTTTCACGGTGAGATGTATTTTAATGGTATCATTTTGGGGTACATACTGCATAATTTATTGATAAATTAGTTTTTTTTTTTTCATTTCTTTATTCGGTGTGGGGGAGGATATTTTTGTAGCTGGTCTCCCTGAGATCAGCTATTGTTGTGTTTGAGTAGTCTCCGAAGCATTGCTCCCGGTTAGCCAGAATCCTACTCCACACTGATGAGGGGCAACACCCCGAAACAGCTGTCTGTGGATGGATACCTGGCTTAGGTTTTCCCCGTCACATCCTTAAAGCTTGTAAAAAAGCAGGATCTTGACATAGGGGCCACTTAATATGGTGGATTTGGTGATCTCTGTAATGGAGACACCCCTTTGCTCGGTTTTCCTTCCTTTGAGGGATATCTGGCTTTCATTGTGTTGTAGACACATAACTGGGGCTCCACATTTATTTTGGAGGATATTGGGAGTAGAGTAATGGACAAAACACAGCAATTCTGTCATTAAATTTTGGGTGTTATTTTTGTGACGTTGATCGTGCAGGATAAATGACATGTTACACTTATCCTGCATCTCAATCCAATTATGACGAGGCCTAACATATTGGGAGTCATTTACGGGAGTGTGTGTGTGGGGAGTTGAAATTCTGATGTAAACTACCGATCTTCATAAATGACCACTATAATAGAAATTACACTTCTACAATAGAAACAATTTTAAAAAATGATAATTTTATGCTGAGAGTGCTAATTCTCCAAATCCATTTTGGGTACATGGAACTTTCTATTCCATTTTTTTTGGAAGGCGAGATGACCATAAAACAGCAGTTTTGTGTTTGTTTTTATTACTCGATGTTACTATTATAACATACATTGTTTAGGATAAATGTAGTAATTTATTGCATTTTACATTTTTTTTTAATTGCTCTTAAGAGGTTAAATGGTCTGTTTTTTTCTGTTATTTCTGTTTAAATGTAGAGTTAAGCGAACACCTGGAAGTTTGGGTTAGAGAAGTTCGGCCGAACTTCCCGAAAATGTTCGGGTTTGGGATCCGAACTCGACCCGAACTTCAACCCGAACCCCATTGAAGTCAATGGGGACCCAAACTTTTGGGCACTAAAAAGGCTGTAAAATAGTCCAGGAAAGGGCTAGAGGGCTGCAAAGGCAGCAAAATGTAGGTAAATCCCCTGCAACAAATGTGGATAGGCAAATGAATTAAAATAAAATAAATAAAAATTAAGCAATATCAATTGGAGAGAGGTCCCATAACAGAGAATCAGGCTTCAAGTCACCCACCAATGGAGAAGGCCACTTTCATTTATTTAGGCCCCAGCATCCAGACAGAGGAGAGAGGTCGCATAGCAGAGAATCAGGCGTCATGTCACCCACCAATGAAGAAGGCCACTTTTCGATAATTAGGCCCTGGCACCCAGACGGAGGAGAGATGTCGCATAGCAGAGAATCAGGCTTCATGTCACCCAGCAATAAAGTAGGCCACTTCCAGATATTTAGCCCACGGCACCCAGACAGAGGACAGAGGTCGCATAGCAGGGAATCAGGCTTCATGTCACCCACCACTGGAACAGACCACTTTCAGATAATTAGGCCCCTGGCACCTAGACGGAGGAGAGGTTTATTCAAATTTTGGTTGCACCGCAATATAATGGTAAAATTAAAAAAAGAGGATTCAATAAAGAAGTGCCCCGGAGTACAAGACTATATGGTTGAGGGGGAGGCAGTTATAAATGTATATTTTGCACAAGGGATTGACAGGTCCTGTGGATCCATACCTGGTTCATTTTTATGAACGTCAGCTTGTCCACGTTTGTCAGTAATGACGCCCCCTGCCATGTTGAATACACGTTCAGACAAAACGCTGGCTGCTGGGCAGGCCAGCAGCTCCAAGGCATAAAAGGCTAGCTCTGGCCACGTGGACAATTTGGAGACCCAGAAGTTGAATGGGGCCGAACCATCAGTCAGTACGTGGAGGGGTGTGCACACATACTGTTCAACCATGTTAGTGAAATGCTGCCTCCCGCTAACACGTTCCGTATCAGGTGGTGGTGCAGTTAGCTGTGGCGTTGTCACGACCGCTATCCCAGCAGCAGTCGTGTCGCACCAGACGGAGGGGAAGGGGGACCCTTATCTACGGATGGGAAATAGAACGGCCACCCCTGACAAACCCTAAGCTGGCACCTGTCTGCCTTGATACCCTAGACGGGGTGTGAACCCGTGCGGTGAGCAGGATGCCTAAACCCTGAGTCACCCTCAGAAGACTAGACTGGGGAAAGGCAGATGGGAGCACTAGTCACCATCACTCATGTCTAGGAGAACAACAGGGGAAGACAGCAACAAACAAACCATCTCCAGCAGAGATAGACTTAGCCAGTCACGAGCAGAGAAGATGATCCCAATAACGACAGTCCACGCCAGACAAGAGCTCCACAGCAATACGTCAAACGATCTCCTTCAAAGGTCAGAATAGCACTGGAAGTAAGGACTATATCTGGCAATGACTGCAAGTGAAACTGAAACTAATATAGTAGCTGGGAGTGGCAGACAGCACTCACCTGAGAAGAATGCCTACAAACTCCCAGTCAGGACAAAAAGGTTCACAAGGCAAAACCCGGATGACATACCCTGAACCACGGAGCAAACTCACAAGCTATCGCGAGTAGCAAGTCGCTGCGACCTTCTCTTCCCAGACCTATCTGGATCAGTCACAGTCGTGACAGGCGTGGTGACACAACTTTTCCACATTTCTGCCATTCTAACCCTGCCCTAAGAGGAGCTGGCCGTGACACAGCTGCATTGGCGACCGTTTGCTCCTATCTGCCTTCGCCTTGGGCTTTCACTTGTTCCCCTGTGACATTTGGGAATGCTCTCAGGAGCGCGTCTACCAGCGTGCGCTTGTACTCGCGCATCTTCCTAGCACGCTCCAGTGCAGGAAGTAAGGTCGGCACATTGTCTTTGTACCGGGGATCCAGCAGTGTGGCAACCCAGTAGTCCGCACATGTTAAAATGTGGGCAACTCTGCTGTTGTTGCGCAGGCACTGCAGCATGTAGTCGCTCATGTGTGCCAGGCTGCCCAGAGGTAAGGACAAGCTGTCCTCTGTGGGAGGCGTATCATCATCGTCCTACGTATCCCCCCAGCCACACACCAGTGATGGGCCTGAGCTGTGTCGGGTGCCACCCTACTGTGAACCTGCTTCATCCTCATCCTCCTCCACCTCCTCCTCATTCTCCAGTAGTGGGCCCTGGCTGGCCACATTTGTTCCTGGCCTCTGCTGTTGCAAAAAACCTCCCTCTGAGGCACTTCTAACAGACTGGCCTGAAAGTGCTAAAAATGACCCCTCATCTTCCTCCTCCTCCTGGGCCACCTCATCTTCCATTATCGCCCTAAGTGTTTTTTCAAGGAGAGATAGAAGTGGTATTGTAACGCTGATAACTGCATCATCGCCACTGGCCATGTTGGTAGAGTACTCGAAACAGCGCAACAGGGCACACAGGTCTTGCATGGAGGCCCAGTCATTGGTGGTGAAGTGGTGCTGTTCCGCAGTGCGACTGACGCGTGCGTGCTGCAGCTGAAACTCCACTATGGCCTGCTGCTGCTCGCACAGTCTCTCCAGCATGTGCAAGGTGGAGTTCCACCTGGTGGGCGTGTTGCATATGAGGCGGTGAGCGGGAAGGCCGAAGTTACGCTCTAGCGCAGACAGGCGAGCAGCGGCAGGATGTGAACTCCAGAAGCGCGCACAGAGGGCCCGCACCTTATGCCGCAGCTCTGACATGTTGGGGTAGTTGTGAATGAATTTCTGCACCACCAAATTCAGCACATGCGCCAGGCAAGGGATGTGCGTCAAATCGGCTAGTCCCAGAGCTGCGACGATTTCGCCCATTATCACACACCACCAGGTTGGGCTTGAGGCCCACCGGCAGCAACCACTGGTCGGTCTGTTGTTCAATATCCCGCTACAACTCCTGCTCGGTGTGGGGCCTGTCACCCAAACATATGAGTTTTAGAACGGCCTGCTGACGTTTACCCTGTGCTGTGCTGAAGTTGTTGGTGAAGGTGTGTGGATGAGCAGGTGGAAGCAGAGGAGGAGGAAGCCGAGTAGGAGGAGGAGGCTACAGGAGGCAAAGAATGATGCCCTGCAATCCTTAGCGGTGGAAGGACGTGCACCAAAAAACTCTACACCTGGGGCCCAGCCGCCACTACATTTACCCAGTGTGCAGTTAGGGAGATGTAGCGTCCCTGGCCGTGCTTACTGGTCCACGTATCTGTGGTTAGGTGGACCTTGCCACAGATGGCGTTGTGCAATGCACACTTGATTTTTTCCGATACTTGGTTGTGCAGGGAAGGCACGGCTGTCTTGGAGAAGTAGTGGCGGCTAGGAACAACATACTGTGGGACAGCCATCGCCATCAGCTGTTTGAAGCTGTCTGTGTCCACCAGCCTTAATGACAGCATTTCAAAGGCCAGTAGTTTAGAAATGCTGGCATTCAGCCCCAGGGCTCGAGGGTGGCTAGATGGGAATTTACGCTTTCTCTCCAAAGTTTGTGAGATGGAGAGCTGAACGCTGCCGTGTGACATGGTGGAGATGCTTGGTGACGCAGGTGGTGGTGTCGGTGGCACATCCTCTGTTTGGTGGGTGGCAGGTGCCAACATTCCTCCCGAGGTGGAGGAAGAGGCCGAGGCAGCAGCAGAAGGGGGAGCAGGGGGAGCCTGAGTGAGTTCCTTGTTTTTAAGGTGTTTACTCCACTGCAGATCATGCTTTGCATGTAGATGCCTGGTCATGCAGGTTGTGCTAAGGTTCAGAACGTTAATGCCTGGCTTCAGGCTCTGATGGCACAGCGTGCAAACCACTCAGGTCTTGTCGTCAGCACATTGTTTAAAGAAGTGCCATGCCAGGGAACTCCTTGAAGCTGCCTTTCGGGTGCTCGGTCCCTGGTGGCGGTGGCCAGGAGCAGGCGAACTCTCTTGGCGGCGGCTGTTCTGCTTTTGCCCCCTGTTCCCTCTTTTGCTATGCTGTTGGCTCGGTCTCACCACTGCCTCTTCCTCTGAACTATGAAAGTCAGTGGCACGACCTTCATTCCATGTAGGGTCTAGGACCTGATCATCCCCTGCTTCATCTTCCACACAGTCGTCCTCCCTGACCACCTGTTCGGTCTGCACAGTGCAAAAAGATGCAGCAGTTGGCACCTGTGTTTCGTCATCATCAGAGACATGCAGACTCCGATGAGGTGGTATTCCCATGTCCTCATCATCAGGAAACATCAGTGGTTGTGCATCAGTGCATTCAATGTCTTCCACCACTGGGGAAGGGCTAGGTGGATTCCCTTGGGAAACCTTCCCAGCAGAATCTTCAAACAGCGTAAGAGACTGCTGCATAACTTGAGGCTCAGACAGTTTCCCTGATATGCATGGGGGTGATGTGACAGACTGATGGGCTTGGTTTTCAGGTGCCACCTGTGCGCTTTCTGCAGAAGACTTGGTGGGAGATTATGTTGCAAACGTGCTGGATTCACTGTCGGCCACCCAGTTGACTAGCGCCTGTACTTGCTCGGGCCTTACCATCCTTAGAACGGCATTTGGCAGCAAATATCGCTGTAAATTCTGTCAGGTACTGGAACCTGAGGTAGTTGGTTCACTAGGACGTGTGGCTGTGGCAGAATGGCCACGTCCTCTCCCAGCACCAGAGGGTCCACTAACACCATCACGACCGCGTCCGCGTCCCTTATTAGATGTTTTCCAATATAGAACTACATCCGAATACAGTGTGTATTGTCAAAATTACATTATCTCTGGGCTAGTGTAGTGCCGAATATCCGTATTTTTCTATATCCAGTACCTTACTGGAAGCCAATACAGTGTGTATTGTCAAAATTTCATTACCTCTGGCCTAATGTAGTGCCGAAAATTAGTATTTCTCTGTATCGATTACATTACAGCAAGCCAATACAATGTGAAGTGTAAAAATTTCATTATCTGTGGCCCAGTGTACTGCCGAAAATCTTTATTTTTCTGTATTGAGTACCTTACTGGAAGCCAATAGAGTGTGTATTGTCAAAATTACATTATCTCTGCCCTAGTGTAGTGCCGAAAATCAATTTTTTCCTGTATCCAGTACATTACAGCAAGCCAATACAGTGTGTATTGTAAAAATATCGCTGGGCTAGTGAAGTAACGAAAATCTGTATTTTTCTGTATCCAGTACTGTCTTGCATCAGAAAACTGTGTCTTTAGCGGACAGTAAAACAATCTGCGCCACATGTACAGACAAAAAAAAAGAGGCTGTGGCCCTGGGCGTGATGCTGATGGTGCAAGCAGAGGCCGTGGCCCTGGGCGTGATGCCTGATGGTGCAATCAGAGGCCGTGGCCCTGGGCGCAATAAAACTGTGCCTGCTGCCAGTGCACCAGAAAAAACAAAAAAATCCACCTTACCCAGCTTCATGTCAAACTTAGCTAGGCAGCGCAGGACAACACTGTCCAAGTCGGAGCTGTGCGAACAGGTGGTCGGTTGGATTTAGTTAATTACCTACCTCTCTTCCACGAAGTCCAGTCTCTGTAGCCAAGAGTCTGGTCAACCGAACCCTCACTCTGATCCTCCTTCCTCCAACCATGTCGCGTCTGGCCAAACAAGTGATCCCATACTCGGATATTCACATGACCTCTTTTCATCACCAGTACTTGGTTTGGCTCTCTCGCCAAGCACGCTTCAAGAGGTACCTGAGATTTGTGTCCTGACTCCCAACCTCTTGAGCCTTCTCAGTCTCAAGAAGATGAAGGTGGTGAACGGCAATCATTCGTTCACGAGGAGGATGATGATGAGACACAGTTGCCAATCACTGAGGTGGTGGTTAGGTCAAGTCAGGAGGATGAGCAGAGTGAGGAAGTGGAAGAGGAGGTGGTGGACGAAGAGGTCACTGACCCAACATTGAAAGGTGAAAAGCAGAGCGACGACAGCAGTACAGAGCGGGAGAGATCCGTAGCACCGCAACAGTCTGGAAGAGGCAGTGGGGTTGCAAAAGGAAGACGTCGGCCCACACCAAACAGGCCCAAAACCGTTACACCGAGCACGCCTATTCGTAAATCTACCTTGCCAAGGGGTAGGTGTTCCGCTGTTTGGCAATTTTTTAAGGAAAGCACAGACGACAAAACAGTGGTAGTTTGCAACGTGTGCCATACCAAAATGAGCGGTGGCGTGAACACTAGCAACCTCACCACTACCAGCATGATCTGCCACATAGCATCCAAGCACCCTAATAAGTGGGCCGAACGCCTGGGTCCACACTCTGCATCTGCGGGTTCCACCACTGCATCCACTTCCCCTGTGTTACGCACTGCTGGCCAATCCCCTTTTGAAGGCGCAGGCTCGGATGCCCTCGCCTTGCACCTGGACCTTCGCATGAACCATCACCAACAACATCCACTTCCCTGTCCCAGCGCAGAGTCCAAATGTCGATAACACAGACATTTGAACGCAAGTGCAAATACCCACCCACAGGCCATAGAACCAAATGCGCAACTTTCGAAATTACTGGCCCTTGAAATCTTGCCATTTAGGCTTGTGGGCACAAAAGGCCTTCCGCAACCTGATGTCGGCCGCTGTCCCTCGGTACGCAGTCCCCAGCCGCCACTATTTTTCAGTGTGCCGTGAACGCCTTACACCAGCATGTGTCCCAGAACATTACCCATGCCCTGACCAATGCACTTACTAGGAAGGTCCACCTCACAACGGACACATGGACAAGTGCTGGTGGCCAGGGACACTACATTTCCCTGACTGCACACTGGGTGAATGTTGTGGAGGCCGGTAGTGAGTCGTACCCTGGGATGACACAGGAGCTACCCACGCCAAGGATTGCAGGCCCTACGTCTATCAGGGTCTCCACCAGCTGCTATGTTACTGGCTCCAACCCACACTTTTCCTCCACCGCCTCCTCCTCCACTTCCACCTCCAACAGCACTCAGCCATCAGTCGCTAGCCGGAAGCAGTGTAACACTGCTGTGGGTAAGCGTCAACAGGGTGTGCTGAAGCTGATCTGTTTAGGGGACAAACAGCACACCGCCGCAGAGCTGTGGCAGGGTATAAGGGACCAGACCGAGCTGTGGCTCTCGCCACTCAACCAACAACCAGGCATGGTTGTGTCTGACAATGGCCGTAACTTGGTGGCGGCTTTGGAGCTCGGCAACCTGACACACATTCCATGCCTAGCCCGCGTCTTAAACTAAGTGGTAAACTAAGTGGTTCAAAACCTACCCCAATTTGCAGGAGCTACTAGTTAAGGCGCTCCACTTGTGTGCCAATTTCCGAAAGTCGTCCACAGCTTCGTCTTCCAGCTCACCGACTGTTGTGCGACGTGAGCACGCGGTTGAACTCTACGTTCTACATGTTGGCCAGGCTTTGTGAGCAGCAGAGGGCAGTTGTGGAAAACCAGCTGCAACATGGTCGTCACCTTTCCAGTCAACTTCCACTATTCACGAGCGAGGAGTCAGACCTATGTGAGGTTTTAAAAAACTTTAATTAATCCACACAGATGCTTAGTGGCGATAACGCTATTATCAGTGTAACCATCCCACTGCCATGTCTACTCAAACGATCGCTGCTCACAATTAAGGAGGATGCTTTGAATGTGGCAGATGAGGTAATGGGGGAGGAGATTACACAGGGTGATAGCTAGACCTCCCCCAGTTCGTCTTCTCAGCGCGAATTGGGCCATGAAGAGGCGGAGGAGCTGGAGACATTTGCCTCTGCTACAGAGGCTAGTACCCATGGAACTTTAATTCCATCTGTTCAGCGTGGATGGGCAGAAGAGGAGGAGGAGGAGGATGAGGGTATGGAGAGTCATTCTGCAGTTGACATTGACGTCTTACCGATTGGTACTCTGGCACACACGGTACCTAAATGTTAGGCTGCCTTTCCCGCGACCCTTGCGTTATACGCATTTTAGGTAACACAATGGGTGTTCACCATTCTCGACCCCTGCTACAAAGAGAATTTCTCATCTCTCATTCCTGTGGTGGAGAGGACGAGTAAAACCGTGCAATACCATAAGGTACTTGTTGACAGATTCCTCCCAAATTTTCCATCTGACAATGCGGCCGCCAGAGTCCGTACTTCCTTAGGCAACCGGTGAAGGGAGACAAGGAGAACTCACAGTAGTTCCAACAGAGGCAGGGAAACACTTTCCAAGGCATGGGACACTTTCATGACACCCCGCCAGCAACCTCACCCTAAATCGCAGCCTAGTGCTACAAGGAGAGAAACGTTTTGGAAGATGGTGACACAGACCGTGTCAGCATCCTAAATGATCCCTCAGTGCCTTACAACTACTGAGTGTCCAAGCTGGCACGAACTTGCGCTCTATGTCTTGGAAGTGCTGGCCTGCCCTGCCGCTAGCGTATTGTCTGATCGTGTATTTAGTGCTGCTAATGAACAAGGCCTGGATTGCCCCTGACTTCTCCACTCCACCAGAGAAGAGCTGAGCTAATGAGGGACAAAAACGCAATTTAAGTATTAAGCAGTATTGCTGTGTTTGTGGGAGGGGAGGCTCACTACAAGGCTATTTATATGCAGCTGTGGGCCTAGGCTGACTGATTGCTAGGCTATTTATAGGCACCTGTGGGCCCAGGCTGACGTCGATTCAGCTGATTTCACTACCTCTGGGTCAGCTCTAGGATACAGCAGCATGGTGTGGAGGCTCCTTACAGCTGGGCGAAGGCAGAATCTCTCAGGAAGGCACTGGTATTCATGGTAGGATCGGAGTGGTTTGCACGGGACCCACGCTTTGGTCCGCGACATGTAGCGTTCCGGGATGAAGCAGAGTTTGGGCGCTAATGCTCGAGCGGTGGCATCAGTATTGTTTGTCTGGCTTTTCAGAGGCCTTCGGGGGCCATTGCATACAGTTATCAGGGTAGCATGCGCCTAGAGTAGGTATGGTTCTATGTCTCTGATACCTGGTTACATTTGGGGTGCGTGTCTACAGTTGGCTCAAGCCATGTACGCTGTGTTTAAGTGTTGTGTATCAATGGTCAATGAGGCAAAAAGAAAAAAAAAACACGCAGCTGCATCGTGTGCAGGCTCATTCACGCCTGGGCAGCGACAAAGTGCCAGGCGAGTGCTGGCATTTACTGTAGAATCTCACTTGTGGGCACGAGACCCACACTGCGGTATGCGATCCGTAATACTCTGGCATGAAGCAAAGTTGGGCGCTAATAGTCAAGTGACTGTTAGTATTTTTGTCCGGCTGTTTAGGGGATTGTTGGGGGCTATTGCATATAGTTATTGGTGTTGCATGCGCCTAGAGTAGGTATGGTCGCATGTTTTCTGATATCTATATCATACGGGACACGTGTCTCCAAGCTACGCAAGCTGTGTTTAAGTGATAGTATTATTTAGTTGTCTCTCTGGAAGGGTCATGTATCAAGGGTCATTAAAAAGAAAAAAAAATAGGAAAAGTGCATGTTTTTCTGTCACCTGTTGTACATGTGGGGCGCACAGCTGCAGTTAGCACCAGACATGCAAGGTGTTGGTGAACATGTATCAGTGGCCCATATATGGAGGCACTAGCAGGTTGATCAAGGCGCCTGTATTTGAGTACTGATGCTCTGGTAAGTGTGTTTAATCTATAAACTGTATGTTTTGGGCCTGCACGTGTCAGCGGTTCTGTGCTATTGTGTTGATTAATTGGCGTTGCATCAGGGTTTATGTTCAACCACGTGTATGTTTTCTTACAGGAACACGATGTGGTGGTGGTGACCGTCATTTAAAAAATAAAAATAAAAAATCCTGCAGCATTATGTGGAGGTTCATTTGCACCTGGGCAATGGCAGAAGGTGCCAGGCGAGTGCTGGCATTCACGCTGGGATCGGACTTGGTTACACGGTCCGTGACTTGTAGCGCTCTGGGGCGAAGGGGGTTGGGCACTAATGCTAGAATGATCATGGCTAGGTTCGTTACCTGCAAAAGTTACGTCTGGGTGTCTGTATTTACATTTTGTCCTATACTCCATTCTCTACCAGAGCTGCGTTCATGCATCTGTTGTATCACGTTAATACTCTGTTCACTTTAGATTGCATTCATACGGCTGCTTTATATCATGCTCTTCATACTCACATCCAGAGCTGCAGTCACCCACCTGTTCTTACGCCTTGTGTTTATACACTGTTTCCACTTATAACTACATTTTTCCTTTTTATTTTGTCGTATTTTTATCATGGTTAGCCAGTATTTTTACTAGGGAAGTCAGCACACCTCTCTGACACTGCTCTCCCGATAAACATAATAGCTGCATTCTTTTCGGGCTTGCTTATTTCCTCGTTGGTTTGTTACAATCCGAAGGCCTACTTTTCTGTTCACTTCAGGTAAAAAAGAAAAAAAAAAAAAAAAGGGGAAAAACAGGAAAAAAAAAAAGGAAGGAAAAAAAAATGTTTTTTTTGTTGTTTCAGTCCTGGTTTGCATTTACTTAGACTGGTCTGCTTTACTTCTGGTTCATATTCACTCAGATTGGTCTCTTGCCCTAGTTAACCAAATAGCTTCTCAGTGGTCAGTGGGCCAATAGGAGTAGGTTTCCTACTATATTTTCATAAATCCTTCATTTGTCAAGATAAGGGTCTTCTCTTAGCGAACTGCAAGGCATCTGGGTCTTTTCTCTCATCTGTTCAAATTCATGGATGGTTAATGTTTATTTATGCACGTGGTTCGCTTCACTAATGTCTATGCATATCCCATCTGGTCTGGCTCACATTTAATTACTTATCGTCACTGTACAGTCATTCAGTTCAGTCTCATGGCTTTTGAGGGCCCGATGATCGCTTCGGCCTCATGGCTCCGGGGGGCCCTTTGACCATCCTTCATGTTGTTCGTTAGGGGTACCATATGGTTGTAGGCTGTTTAGTGTATTAGATTCCCTGTCAGGGGTTCATGGTTACGCAAGTTCCCAAGACATATTGGGGCTGCATAAGTGCTTTATAAAAAAAAAAAAAAATCTGCCATTAGAGTCTCGTATGCATGGCTCCGCCATTAGTCTCCCACGCATAGCTTCTCCGTTTATGTTTTACTCACATGACTCTGCCATTAGAGTCTCACGCATGACTTTACCAATTAAGTGTTACACATATGACTCCGCCATTATAGTCTCTCAAGCAATGCTTCTCCGATTAAGTGTCTGCCATTAGAGTCCCTCATGCGTGACTTCTCCGATTTAAGGGTTTGACATATGACTTCGCCGTTAGTCTCTCACGCATGGCCTCTCCGTTTTATGTTTTACACACATGACTTCGCCATTATAGTCTCTCACGCATGGCTTCTCCAGTTAAGTGTTACACATATGACTTCGCCATTAGAGTCTCTCACGCATGGCTTCTCCGTTGTTTTACACACATAACTCCGCCATTATAGTCTCTCACGCATGGCTTCTCTGTTTATGTTTTACACACATGACTCCGCCATTATAGTCTCTCACGTATGGCTTCTCTGTTTATGTTTTACACACATGACTCCGCCATTAGAGTCTCTCACGCATGGCTTCTCCAATTAGGTGTTACACATATGACCGCCATTAGAGTCTCTCACGTGTGGCTTCTCCGATTTAGTGTCCGCCATTTGAGTCTCTTACGCATGGCTTCTATGATTAAGTGCCCATTAGTCTCCCTCGCTGGCTTCTCCGATTTACTGTTACACATATGACTCCGCCATTAGAGTCTCTCACGCATGGCTTCTCTGTTTGTTTTACACACATGATTCCGCCATTAGAGTCTCTCACGCATGGCTTCTTCAATTTAGTGTTACACATATGACTTTGCCATTAGAGTCTCTCACGCATGGCTTCTCCGTTTGTTTACACATATGACTCCGCCATTAGAGTCTCTCACGCATGGTTTCTCCGTTTGTTTTACACACATGACTCCGCCATTAGAGTCTCTCACGCATGGCTTCCCCAATTAAGGGTTACACATATGACTTCGCCATTAGAGTCTCTCACGCATGGCTTCTTCAATTTAGTGTTACACATATGACTTTGCCATTAGAGTCTCTCACGCATGGCTTCTCCGTTTGTTTACACATATGACTCCGCCATTAGAGTCTCTCACGCATGGTTTCTCCGTTTGTTTTACACACATGACTCCGCCATTAGAGTCTCTCACGCATGGCTTCCCCAATTAAGGGTTACACATATGACTTCGCCATTAGAGTCTCTCACGCATGGCTTCTCCGTTTGTTTTACACACATGACTCCGCCATTAGAGTCTCTCATGCATGGCTTCTCCAAGTAGGTGTTTTGACATGAGACTTCGCCATTAGAGTCTCTCAAGCATGGCTTCTCCGATTAAGTGGTTCATATAAGACTTCATCATTTGAGGGTGTCAGTCCGTCTTCCAGTAGGAAGTACAGTAATAGGCGCAATTCACAATGTCTCACGTCTACAGACACGACAAGTCCAAACACGAATACAGGCGCAGCATACATAGTTATCACAACCTTAAGCTTATTTCCTGTCACAACTGCAGGTATGGTGTGTACGTTCTCTGTCCCCATTACAAGCAACATTAGCTCGTTAATTGAAATAGCCATGTATTCGTGTTGATGGTTCCCCAGGCCTGGTGAGTTTATACATTCCACCTAATCTACTAGTAGAGAAAGACGGCATACGCCATCTTCTAACTTTTTGGCTATATATATATATATATATATATATATATATATATAAGGTGTGGCCTGGGGAATAAGTAGAGGTGTAGTAGTTCGCAACCAGGAACAGTTGGTGCCCGATCAGGGCCCTCGGCGAATGCTTGGAATCCATTTAGGCCGTCCAACAGTTTCACCATTGTTTGTTTCAGTCTGCAGCTCTCAGGATTCAGACCCTCTCATAATATGTTCACACGTTGTTAGTATACATAGGAGTAAATCGTTTCTGATTACCGGCCACTCCTTCAATCGCATCAGCCACCTCCAAGAACGATGTGCCGGTTCACATGACAGAGGTAAGGTAGATGGTAGTCACTGTGGTATGTACACTATATTTCGCACCTTCATCGGAAATGTCTTTTACGTGCAAAGTGGGTGTAGTAATGGTATGTGTATATTTTACTCTAACCTAAGGTCTGCTCTTTTTGGCCCCTTTAGGCTACCCTTCCGCAGCAGTTATGGTACAATTCTACTGCTTGTTGTAGATGGGGTTAGATAGGTTAGGTACACCTTTCTGATAGCCGATCCGACCACAAGTATTAAGCAGTATTGCTGTGTTTGTGGGAGGGGAGGCTCACTACAAGGCTATTTATATGCAGCTGTGGGCCCAGGCTGACGTCGATTCAGCTGATTTCACCCACCCACCCACACCATCTTACAGTCATTTCATATCAGGGTGGCCCCCTTTAGGCTACCCTTCCGCAGCAGTTATGGCACAATTCTACTGCTTGTTGTAGATGGGGTTAGATAGGTTAGGTACACCTTTCTGGTAGCCGATCTGACCACAAATGTATGCTTTATAACTCAATCCACAAGATTCAGATGCACCCTTTTCACACCAAAAAAAGGTTATATGTTTGAATCTTGTTTTCTCATCCGCCTCCTCCTCCGCTTCCTCTTCCATACAGAATATATATGCCCTCACTACAATGTTTTTGTAGGGTTCGCTCTGCTTCAGGCCCTCACTTCCAATGCTTTATATGGTCTCTTCACCTGTAGGCCATCACTGCAATGTTTTATGGGGTTCGCTCAGCTGTAGGCCATCACTGCAATGTTTTATGGGGTTCGCTCAGCTTCAGGCCCTCACCTCCAATGCTTTAAACGGTCTGCTCACCTGTAGGACATCACTGCAATGTTTTATTGGGTTTGATAGGCTTTAGGCCCTCACCTCTAATGTTTTATACAGTCTGCTCACCTGTATGCCATCATTGCAATCTTTTATGGGGTTCGCTAGGCTTCAGGCCCTCACCTCCAATGTTTTAAAAGGGCAGCTCAGCTCATGTTTTAAAAGACATCTGTCCATCCAGTTCGGCCTGTCATCCTGCTAGTTGATCCAGAGGAAGGCAAAAAAAAACCTGTGAGGTAGAAGCTTAAGGGGAATAAAAAATTCCTTCCCGACTCCAGTCAGGCAATCAGAATATCGATGAATCCCAGCAAGCGTATAAGAAGTCTACTTTTTATTCCAGAAAACAAGTGTCACAGGACGCGTTTCGGCCCGTCCAGCCTTCTTCAAGGCGTCCTGTGACACTTGTTTTCTGGAATAAAAAGTAAACTTCTTATACGCTTGCTGGGATTCATCGATTTTCCTGATTTTACTGGGGATAACCCCTTCCCGTGCAAGTGTTCCAGTGGTGAGCTGTTTTTGACTTTATATTGAGGCAATCAGAATAACTCCCTGGATCAACAAGCCATCTCTAGTAGCTATAACTTGTAATATTACACTCCAGAAATACATCCAGGCCCCTCTTGAATTCCTTTATTGTACTCACTATCACCACCTCCTCAGGCAGAGAGTTCTATAGTCTCACTGCTCTTACCGTAAAAAATCCTCTTCTATGTTTGTGTGCAAACCTTCTTTCTTCCAGATGCAGAGGATGTCCCCTCGTCACAGTCCTGGGGATAAATAGATGATGGGAGAGATCTCTGTACTGACCCCTGATATATTTATACATAGTAATTAGATCTCCCCTCAGTCATCTTTTTTCTAAAGTGAATAACCCTAATTTTGATAATCTTTCAGGGTACTGTAGTTGCCCCATTCCAGTTATTACTTTAGTTGCCCTCCTCTAAACCCTCTCCAGCTCTGCTATGTCTGCCTTGTTCACAGGAGCCCAGAACTGTACACAGTACTCCATGTTTGGTCCGACTAGTGATTTGTAAAGTGGTAGGACTATGTTCTCATCACGGGCGTCTATTCCCCTTTTGATGCAACCCATTATCTTATTGACTAATCAAAAAATTAGACCTTTTTAAAAAAAAACTAAATTTTATTGGTATCTTCTTAAAACGACCATTGGTCAATAGTAGTAATATAGCATTCATAAAACATAAATTGCTGTTCAACAAAAAATTACTAATGTAGGAATGTTCAGGGTGCCTGGTAAAAACGGAGATAAGAGGCGAGAGGGGGGAATCACTGTCCCTACAATATACCTCTCTAGGCCTCAGCCCGGAGGCATCACCTGATGGTGGTGACCCTCCGTCCCCGAACCTAGGCCTAAGTGACCCTAGAATGACCCTTATGGGAACCTGTAACCCCGACGCGTTTCCCCCTACTTGTTATGGGTTCCTCAGGGGGTAAATCAAATCGGGCTCAAAAGTGCGATAAACAGTAAGATGAAGGGAGGCTGGCTAATATACATATAGAAATGAGTATAGGTAGTACCTTATTGACTGGATAAACTCAACAGGATAAATTATAATGGAACCTTCTAATGATGTCCTGTGACATCCTGTCAAGTGATGCGTTCCAAGCTGGAGCGCACGCTGATAAGTCACGTGATGCTCTCCAGGCTGGAGCGCACACTGACAGGAAAAGCCCGCGATTATAAGAACCGGGACAGATGCGCATCCCGTCACGTGGTGCGCTCATGCTGAAGCGCAACACCAACTGGGAGAAGAGACGTAAACCAGCAGCCGGAAGCAAAAGGATACATCCGTAGAGATGTGTTCCAAGGTGGACCGCAAACATGTGATGCCATGCGCACAATATTCAGTGGTGAACGGGTAAAGGTTCTTAGTAACCACAAACCGGCTGTCATACAGAAAGCACATATCCCAGTGGTAGACAATGCCGGGCTATAACCCAGGTAACAATCCAAAAGTGATGACCATACGTCTGCATAGGTGCCAGTCATGTAAATAAGAAGTCTCCCTAAATAGATCAGCATATGTTGAATGATCTACCACTGTATATATAGGTCTAATTTTTTGATTAGTTTTTTGGTTATATTGACCTTTAATATCAAGTCCACATCAATATTTTTCTTTTTCACCATTATCTTTTTGGCCTTGGCAGCAGCTGTCTGCCTCTGTTTTTTGCAGCTTAGTTTGCTGTTTATTAAAATTCCTAGATCCTTTTCCATGTCAATGAATGTGACTGAGGCCCACCTTTATGTGATATACAGGCTGTATCGAAGTGCTTCTTCCTTTTTTAATTTTTGGCAGCATTTGCACTGTATATAAAATTGAATATACAGGAAAGAATGTTTCCTAACAATTTTACCTCTAAAAATTTTTTTTTTTTTGAGGGGGCTGGATTTTGGGTGTCATTTTGTCGCTATGTAAAAGTGACGGACAACTGGGACAATATTGTTCCCAGCAGCAACATTGGAGTCCAAGATGCACCCAGACATGGTCCCCATGCTGTTCCAGATCCATTTTGGTGGTGTTTCCTTCACTTTCTGACCTTTTCCAATGGACCAGGCACCCTCACACGAGCAGGGGTGCCTGGTTGCCTCCCTTTGACTTCCATTATACTCGGGTGCTTGGCCGAGCGCACGAATATCACTATTTGTTCGGACCGAGTACCCGAACACTTTGGTACTCGCTCTTTACTAGTCCCTACTTCGCTTCCATCATTGTGATGCAATCATGATCTGGTTCCTTGAGGTCCATAGTTCTTCTTCCTGAAGATCTTCTTCAGCATGTAGATCAATAAAATCTTCAGAATCTCCAGTAAAATCCCAGTCATATTATCTGGCAGGAGCAGACTACACTGGAGCCGGAGGTGGCGCTGTGCAGTGAGGTGTTTACGTTGTGTCTGCTGGAGAATGGCAGAAATGTCATGGGGAGCCAGAATAGTGAGGGGGTGACCAAGCACAACGTCAGATGTGACGTCCAGAAGAGAGCTGGCAGCATGGATGGCTCTGACACAGGAAGGGGCGGCTCTGGCTACGGGGTCAACGCGCTTAAAATAGTAACCCAGGGGTCTATTGCGACCACCATGAGTTTAAGTAAGGACTCCAGTCGCGTGGCCCTGACGTTCCATGATATACAGTCAGAAAGGAAGGTTGTAGTTGGGGATGCAAGGAGCAGGAGCAGATGCAATGGCAGCCTTCAATGTTTCAAAGGCTTCTCCGGACTCCATTGTCACTATTTGTGTATTTGGGGATAATAAACCCGTATTGTTCCACAGAGCAGTTTTGCATAAAAATGTATTATAAAATTTAGCAGTGACATACAGCATTCCTGTGAATGGGGGAAATAAACCCGCGTTGTTCCACGGAGCGGTTTTGCATACAACGCACATAAACGTATTTTCAAATTTAGCAGTGAAATACAGCATTTCTGTAGTTTGTTTGTGTATTTGGGGGAAATAAACCCGTATTGTTGTTCCACAGAGCAGTTTGGCATACAACACACAAAAAACCTTTTTTAAAATGTAGCAGTGACATACTGCATTTCTGTAGTTTGTTGCAATAAACACTGGTTTTGTGCTACATAGCAGATCTGAGGTCTACCCTGTATTTCAGTCATTTTAAGTAACCTTATGAACTCCGCATTTACATAGTTGGCTGCAAACACACAGGTTTTGTGGTAGATGGCACATTAGCGGTGTACGCGGCACGGTCAAATTAAACCGTTAACTTCTGCTTTTACATAGTTGCTTTGAAAAATCAAATTTTTGGCAATAGTGAAGTAATAGTATTGAATTGCTCCATTACACTGCTGTGTGACCTAAAGAAATGTATTCTGTTTATGACACAGGCACTGCCTTACCGTTGGTGAACTTAATTGTTGACTATTGGCAGTTAAATTGACACCGGAGATAAAACAATCTGTTAGTTTGGTGCGTGAACGCAAATAATTAGGAGAACATCAAATAATGGACGTGGGCATGGTCGTGGTGATGTTGGTGGAGCTCCTGTTGCTGGGAGAGGACGTGGCCGTTTAGCGCCAACTAGAGATGTCGCGATCATAAAATTTTCCTTTCGCAAACGCGAACTTCCGCAAATGTTCGCGAACGGGGCGAACCGCCATAGACTTCAATAGACAGGCGAATTTTAAAACCCACAGGGACTCTATCTGGCCACAATAGTGATGGAAAAGTTGTTTCAAGGGGACTAACACCTGGACTGTGGCATGCCGGAGGGGGATCCATGGCAAAACTCCCATGGAAAATTCCGTAGTTCACGCAGAGTCGGGTTTTAATCCATAAAGGGCATAAATCACCTAACATTCCTAAATTGTTTGGAATAACGTGCTTTAAAACATCCAGTGTGTGTATATGATCAGGTATGATGTTGTATCGATCAGGTAGTGTAAGGGTTACGCCCGCTTCACAGTGACAGACCAAACTCCCCATTTAACGCACCGCAAACAGTCCATTTGCACAAACGCGAACTCCACATTTGCACAAGGTTGGATACCAAGCTAGCCATGTCCCGTTCCTTGTCCTCACTGACGTCATTGAAGGTCTCATCCTCCACCCAGCCACATACAACACCAAGGGTCCCCGAAAGGTGACAACAAGCCCCCTGGGACGCCTGCTGTGGTTGGTCTTTCACCTCCTCAAAGCCACCTTCCTCCTCCAGGTTTGTCACCTCTGCAAAAGGACGCATGAACCTACAGCCATTGTGCATGAGCATTCAGTAACGCGGCCAAAAAATACCCAGCTCGGCAGTGGCTGTCCTCATTTTTTTTTATAAAAAAAAAAAAAAAATGTTCTTACCAGTTCCATCTCTGTTTTGTCCCCTATCAGGGGTCGGTGTACGGAATAGATTTTAGGAAGCGGGAGATGGAAAAAGATGGTTGGTCGGTCCTCTTCCTTCCAATTTGGGGCACTACGCGAGCACCGGGCAATGTACTGTGCCACCAATACAAATAGTGTGAACTACTATTCTTACCATTTTAATTTTTGTTAAGTCCCCTATCAGGGGACGTGTATTGATCTGAATCCTTGCATGGGGAGATAGAGAAAAAAGCTTGCTCTGTCCGCTTCCTTCTAATTTTGGGAACTTGCAATTGAATTTGCCACCAATGCAACTAGTGTGAAGTACTATTCCTATCAGTTTAATCTCTGTTTTGTCCCTTATCAGGGCCAGGGTCATTGTAGTGAATAGATTTTTGGAATCGGGAGATGGAAAAAGACCCATGCTTGGTCCGCTTCGTTGGAATTTTTTTATGAGTGGTGTGTTAAGTAGTACTATTCTTATCAGTTTAATCCCTATTACGTCCCTTATCAGGGGGTGTGTTATAGAGTAGATTTTAGACAACTGCAAAGAGTTGTCAATAGTGGACACACTCATGACATAAATTTTATTCCTCTATGCGTCAATCTTGGTGTAGTGATGACTGTGCTCGTGCGCATGTTTGGGAGATTGCAGGCGATGGCGGTTTTTCAAAGCCTATGGTCGTGCTGAGGTAGTTCAGTGACAGTTAAGTGACCCAGAAAACAATGATTCTGCAGTGTGGGCCCATTGTTGGCCTAGTAGGCTTTAATCATCACCTTAGATGATCACAAAGATAATTAATGTTTTTTCTATGAAAAATTATTCAGCCGATCGCTTTTGGTCTGTTCACAATGAAGCAATGACCTTATCATCTGGGGTGTGCCAACATTGCCAACACACTCATAGAGGTGATCACTTCATTGTGATAAGCAAGCCCCTTCACCACAACAAGGTAACTATCACGAATGGGAATTGACACATGTATGTGCCTTTTTTTTGTTTTGTTTTTGCAGCCACAGTGCAGCACCATAGGCCAGAAAAATTAGGCATGTACACATGCCTGAAAAATTATTTATTGTTGCAGCCACTGCTGTAGCAGCCGGAAAAATTTATGTTTTCCAGGCAGAAAGTGTACTAAAACGTTGCGCTTGAACCCTAGTTGGTGGCGGAGAAGTCACTCAAGTCATCCGGCATGCAGAGATTAAATACAGCAGCGTGGGGACCATTTTTAGCCCAAGGCATTTTATCAGGCCTTTTTTAGTCAAATGTATCCCCCACTGTCAGTCCCTTCGGTATCACGCCTCATTCATTTTAATAAAGGTGAGGTAATCTAGACTTTTTTGATCTAGGCGACTTCTCTTGTCAGTGACAATACCTCCTGCTGCGCTGAAGGTCCTTTCTGACAGGACACTTGAAGCGGGGCAGGCCAGAAGTTCTATCGCAAATTGGGATAGCTCAGGCCACAGGTCAAGCCTGCACACCCAGTAGTCAAGGGGTTCATCACTCTTCCAGAGTGTCAATATATGCAGTTAAGGAGAGGTAGTCTGCTACCTGTCGGTCGAGTCGTTCTCTGAGGGTGGACCCCGAAGGGTTGTGGCGATGCGTAGGACTTAAAAAGCTCTGCATGTCCTCCATCAACAACACGTCTGTAAAGCGTCCTGTCTTTGCCGGCGTGGTCGTGGTAGGAGGAGGATTACTTTCACCTCTTCCCCTGTTAGATTCGTGCTGTGCTGTGACATAACCCTGATACGCTGTGTAAAGCATACTTTTTAACTTGTTTTGGAACTGCTGCATCCTTTCCGACTTCCGGTAATTCGGTAACATTTCAGCCACTTTCTGTACCGAGGGTCTACTAGAGTGGCCACCCAGTACAGGTCGTTCTCCTTCAGCCTTTTTATACGAGGGTCCCTCAACAGGCATGACAGCATGAAAGACCCCATTTGCACAAGGTTGGATGGCGAGCTACTCATATCCCGTTCCTCATCCTCACTGATCTCATTAAAGGTCTGTTCTTCCCCCCAGCCACGTACAACACCACGGGTCCCAGATAGGTGACAACAACAAGCACCATGGGATGCCTGCTGTTATTGGTCTTCCTCCTCCTCAAAGCCACATACCTCCTCTGACTCCTCTTACTCAGACTCCTCTTCCAGCGTTGCCGCAGGTCCAGCAAGCGATAAGGCTGTTTCTGGTGGTGATGGTGACCACAACTCTTCCTCTTCCTCTGCACACTCATCTACGGTCTGATCCAGCACTCTTTCGCAGGGCACTCTCCAGGAAGAAAACAAATGGGATGAGGTCACTGATGGTGCCTTCAGTGCCACTGACTAGGTTTGTCACCTACTCAAAAGGACGCATGAGCCTACAGGCATTGCGCATGAACGTCCAGTAACGTGGCAAAAAAATTCCCAGCTCAGCAGAGGCTGTCCTAGCACTCAGGTCATACAAATAATCGTTGATGGCTTTTTCTTGTTGGAGCAGGCGGTCGAAGAGTAGGAGTGTTGAATTCCAACGTGTCGGGCTGTCGCAAATCAAGCGCCTCACTGGCATGTTTCACCGCTAAATATTGGAAAAGTGCGTCATGGCCGTGTAGGAACGCCTCAGATGGCCACGCACCTTCCTGGCCTGCTTGAGGACATCCTGTAAGCCTGGGTACTTATACACAAAGCGTTGTACGATCAGATTCAACGCATGTGCCATGCACGGCACATGTGTCAACTTTCCCAAATTCAATGCCACCAACAGATTGCTTCCGTTGTCACACACCACTTTTCCGATCTCCAGTTGGTGCAGGGTCAGCCACTGATCCACCTGTGTGTTCAGGGCGGACAGAAGTGCTGGTCCGGTGTGACTCTCTGCTTTCAGGCAAGTCAACCCCAAGATGGTGTGACACTGTCATATCCGGGATGTGGAATAGCCCCTGGGGAGCTGGGCGAGTGCAGTTGATGTGGAGCAGGACGCAGCAGCAGAAGAGGACGAGGAGTTAAGCGAAGAGGATGGCGTAGGAGAAGTAGAGCAGGTGGCAACAGGCTTGCCTGCAAGTCGTGACGGTGTCACCAACTGAGTGGTCAGATGGATCCTTGCCCCAACACTGTGTGCCAGACATGCCATGACTTCCTTTTCCACAAATAGTGTAAAGGTTGGGGATTGCCTTTTGTGAAAAAAAAATTTGGCCGGGTACCTTCCACTGCAGTGTCCCAATAGCTACAAATTTTTTGAAGGCCTCACACTCTACCAGCTTGTATGGTAAAAGCTGGCTGGCTAAGAGTTCCAACAAGCCAGCTGTCAGATGCCGGGCAAGGGGGTGACTCTGTGACATTGGCTTCATACGCGTAAACATTTCCTTGACAGACACCTGACTGTGGGCAGATGAGCAGGAACTGCTAAAGGTGAGAGGCAGAGTTGCGGGTGGTTGAGGGG
Source organism: Bufotes viridis (assembly GCA_033119425.1). Classification (NCBI taxonomy): domain Eukaryota; kingdom Metazoa; phylum Chordata; class Amphibia; order Anura; family Bufonidae; genus Bufotes; species Bufotes viridis. Next base: position 361,256,183 of record CM065590.1, read on the forward strand.
CAAGGAGGACAGCAGTGGTTGACGTGGCTGAAGATGCTGGACCAGGAGGAGGATGGAGGCTTTGAGTTTGTGTGCTGCTTGTACTCATGTGTTGATCCCATAGGCATTTGTGATGAGAGATCATGTGCCTTTACAAAGCAGTTGTTCCTAGGTGGGTGTTGGACTTCCCACGACTCAGTTTCTTTTGGCACAGGTTGCAAATGGCATTGCTGTTATCAGAGACAGACACACAAAAAAAATGCCACACTGCTGAGCTTTGGAATGACGGCATTCTGGTGGTGACAACAGCATGCGTTGATTGGCGTGCTGTCTGGCTGACCCCGGGTGCTGATGCATGCTGTCTAAATGTGCCACTAGCTCCTTGTGACGACCTCCCCCTGCTTCCAACTTGTCTCCTCCTCCTCTCTGTCTCCCCATCTGAACTTTCCCCCTGTTCTTCTTCTCTTCGAGCGGGCACCCATGTGACATCCATGGACACATCGTCATAATGAACCGCTTCACTTGTATCTGACAACTCAGAAAAGGAAGCAGCAGCGGGTACAACATCATCATCATCACACCGTACGTCCCTGTGTCTAATGCTACCTGACTGAGACATATCCCTGTTATCTACATCCTCTGGCAATAATGATTGCGCATCACTTATTTCTTCCAACTGATGATTTAAGTAATTCCTCTAACTGATCTAAGTGAAGCAGCTGTGGTGATAGTGTTGGTGGTGGCGGCGGGCGGGTGAGTGGTAACTTAAAGGGTTTCTGTCATCAAGTTTTGACATTATAAGCTGTCTGACATTAGCTATGTGCTAATGTCAGAGCAGCTTGATAATGTCTTTTTTATAAAAATCCGATGTATATTTAGGCTAAAAAACGTCTTTTTATAATATGTAAATTAGCCTCTAGGAGCAGGGGGGGCGTTGCCCTGCTCCTAGCCGCTCCGTGCGGCAACCTGCTGGCACACCCCTTCTTTCTTTGATTGACAGTGCTGGGCAGCGATCCTCTCCTGCCTCCGGCACTGTCTCCCTGCTAAATCCTGCGCCACCGCTCTGTATTCGGCACAGGCGCGGTGAGCTGAGGACGCTGGTGCCTGCTGTCCTCAGCTCACCGCGCCTGTGCCGAATACAGAGCTGCGGCGCAGGATTTAGCAGGGAGACAGTGCCGGAGGCAGGAGAGGATCGCTAATAGCTAATGTCAGACAGCTTATAATGTGTAATCCTGGTGACAGAAACCCTTTAAGAGGTGCCCAAAGCTGAGCTGGAGGAGGACGGTGCGTCAAGGTTCCGAGCGGAAGCTGTAGAAGTTTGGGTGTCCTTTGTAAGCCAGTCAACTATGTCCTCAGAATTTTTCTAGTTCAGGGTAGGTGGACTCTGAACACTGGGCATTATTCTAGGGCCAAAAGAAATCACAGCACCACGACGGCTATGAGTGGTGGACAGTGGGCACAGTACAGTCAGTGGGCCCTGACACTCCCTAGCAGGCCACTGCAATTATTGTACAGAGGAAAAATTAAATGACTTTTTTTTATCTGCAAGGTACTGTGCCACCCTATATAAGAGGCGGGCATTGGGCGCAGTACAGTCTGTGGGCCTGACACACTGGCAGGCAACTGCAATTATATTAAAGGGTATAAATTAAATGACTTTATCTACAAGGTACTGTGCCACCCTATATGAGTGGTGGGCAGTGGGCACAGTACTGTCAATGGGCCTGACACACACTGGCAGGCCAATGCATTTATATTAAAGGTTAAAAATGTAATTACTTTTTTATCTACAAGGTATTGTGCCATCCTATATGAGTGGTGGGCAGTGGGCACAGTACAGTCTGTGGGCCTGACACTCCCTGGCAGGCCACTGCAATTATAGTACAGAAGGTAAACTAAATGACTTTTTTATCTGCAAGGTAATGTGCCACCCTATGAGTGGTGGGCAGTGGGCACAGCACAGTCTGTGGGCCTGACTCTCACTGGCAGGCAACTGCAATTATATTAAAGGGTAAAAATGAAATGACTTTTTTATCTGCAAGGTACTGTGCCACCCGATATGAGTGGTGGGCACTGGCAGTGGGCACAGTACAGTCTGTGGGCCTGACACTCACTGGCAGGCAACTGCAATTATATTAAAGGGTAAAAATGAAATGACTTTTATCTGCAAGGTACTGTGCCACCCTATATGAGTGGTGGGAAGCGGGCACAGTACAGTCTGTGGGCCTGACATTCACTGACAGGCAACTGCAATTATATTAAAGGGTGAAAATTAAATTCCTTTTTTATCTGCAAGGTACTGTGCCATTCTATATGAGTGGTGGGCAGTGGGCACAGTACAGTCTGTTGGCCTGACACTCCCCGGCAGGCCACTGCAATTATAGTACAGAGGAAATATTAATTGACTTTTATTATCTGCAAGGTACTGTACCACCCGATATGAGTGGTGGGCGCAGTACAGTCAGTGGGCCTGACACTCACTGGCAGGCAACTGCAATTATATTACAGAGGAAAAATTAAATGACTTTTTTATCTGCAAGGTACTGTGCCACCCGATATGAGTGGTGGGCACAGTACAGTCTGTGGGCCTGACACACACTGGCAGGCAATTGCAATTATATTAAAGGGTAAAAATGAAATGACTTTATCTGCAAGGTACTGTGCCACCCTATATGAGTGGTGGGCAGCAGGCACAGTACAGTCTGTGGGCCTGACACTCACTGGCAGGCAATAGTAATTATATTAGAGGAAAAATTAAATTACTTTTTTATCTGCAAGGTACTGTGCCACCTGATTTGAGTGCTGGGCACTGGCAGTGGGCGCAGTACAGTCAGTGGGCCTGACACTCACTGGCAGTCAACTGCAATTATATTACAGAGGAAAAATTAAATTACTTTATTATCTGCAAGGTACTGTGCCACCTATATGAATGGTGGGCAGTGGGCACAGCACAGTCTGTGGGCTTGACACTCACTGGCAGGCAACTGCAATTATATTAAAGGGTAAAAATTTAATTCCTTTTTTATCTGCAGGTAATGTGCCACCCTATATGGGGGGCAGCAGGCACAGTACAGTCTGTGGGCCTGGCATTCACTGACAGGCAACTGCAGTTATATTAAAGGGTACAAATTAAATGACTTTTTTATCTGCAAGGTACTGTACCACCCTATAAGAGTGGTGGGCAGTGGGCACAGCACAGTCAGTGGGCCTGACACACACTGGCAGGCAACTGCAATTATATTAAAGGGAAAAATGAAATGACTTTTTATCTGCAAGGTACTGTGCCACCCGATATGAGTGGTGGGCACTGGCAGTGGGCGCAGTACAGTCAGTGGGCCTGACACTCACTGGCAGGCAACTGCAATTATATTAAAGGGTAAAAATGAAATGACTTTTATCTGCAAGGTACTGTGCCACCCTATATGAGTGGTGGGCAGTGGGCACAGTACAGTCTGTGGGCCTGACATTCACTGACAGGCAACTGCAATTATATTAAAGGGTGAAAATTAAATTCCTTTTTATCTGCAAGGTACTGTGCCATTCTATATGAGTGGTGGGCAGTGGGCATGAGTACAGTCTGTGGGCCTGACACTCCCTGGCAGGCCACTGCAATTATAGTACAGAGGAAATATTAATTGACTTTTATTATCTGCAAGGTACTGTGCCACCCGATATGAGTGGTGGGACTGACAGTGGGCACAGTACAGTCAGTGGGCCTGACACTCACTGGCAGGCAACTGCAATTATATTACAGAGGAAAAATTAAATGACTTTTTATCTGCAAGGTACTGTGCCACCCGATATGAGTGGTGGGCTGGCAGTGGGCACAGTACAGTCTGTGGGCCTGACACTCACTGGCAGGCAACTGCAATTATATTAAAGGGTAAAAATGAAATGACTTTTATCTGCAAGGTACTGTGCCACCCTATATGAGTGGTGGGCAGCGGGCACAGTACAGTCTGTGGGCCTGACATTCACTGACAGGCAACTGCAATTATATTAAAGGGTGAAAATTAAATTCCTTTTTATCTGCAAGGTACTGTGCCATTCTATATGAGTGGTGGGCAGTGGGCACAGTACAGTCAGTTGGCCTGACACTCACTGGCAGGCCACTGCAATTATAGTACAGAGGAAATATTAAATGACTTTTATTATCTGCAAGGTACTGTGCCACCCGATATGAGTGGTGGGACGCAAGTACAGTCAGTGGGCCTGACACTCACTGGCAGGCAACTGCAATTATATTACAGAGGAAAAATTAAATGACTTTTTATCTGCAAGGTACTGTGCCACCCGATATGAGTGGTGGGCACAGTACAGTCTGTGGGCCTGACACACACTGGCAGGCAATTGCAATTATATTAAAGGGTAAAAATGAAATGACTTTATCTGCAAGGTACTGTGCCACCCTATATGAGTGGTGGGCAGCAGGCACAGTACAGTCTGTGGGCCTGACACTCACTGGCAGGCAATAGTAATTATATTAGAGGAAAAATTAAATTACTTTTTTATCTGCAAGGTACTGTGCCACCTGATTTGAGTGGTGGGCACTGGCAGTGGGCGCAGTACAGTCAGTGGGCCTGACACTCACTGGCAGTCAACTGCAATTATATTACAGAGGAAAAATTAAATTACTTTTTTATCTGCAAGGTACTGTGCCACCCTATATGAATGGTGGGCAGTGGGCACAGCACAGTCTGTGGGCTTGACACTCACTGGCAGGCAACTGCAATTATATTAAAGGGTAAAAATTTAATTCCTTTTTTTATCTGCAAGGTAATGTGCCACCCTATATAGGGGGGGGGGGGCAGCGGGCACAGTACAGTCTGTGGGCCTGGCATTCACTGACAGGCAACTGCAGTTATATTAAAGGGTACAAATTAAATGACTTTTTTTATCTGCAAGGTACTGTACCACCCTATAAGAGTGGTGGGCAGTGGGCACAGCACAGTCAGTGGGCCTGACACACACTGGCAGGCAACTGCAATTATATTAAAGGGAAAAATGAAATGACTTTTTTATCTGCAAGGTACTGTGCCACCCGATATGAGTGGTGGGCACTGGCAGTGGGCGCAGTACAGTCAGTGGGCCTGACACTCACTGGCAGGCAACTGCAATTATATTAAAGGGTAAAAATGAAATGACTTTTATCTGCAAGGTACTGTGCCACCCTATATGAGTGGTGGGAAGCGGGCACAGTACAGTCTGTGGGCCTGACATTCACTGACAGGCAACTGCAATTATATTAAAGGGTGAAAATTAAATTCCTTTTTTATCTGCAAGGTACTGTGCCATTCTATATGAGTGGTGGGCAGTGGGCACAGTACAGTCTGTTGGCCTGACACTCCCCGGCAGGCCACTGCAATTATAGTACAGAGGAAATATTAATTGACTTTTATTATCTGCAAGGTACTGTACCACCCGATATGAGTGGTGGGCGCAGTACAGTCAGTGGGCCTGACACTCACTGGCAGGCAACTGCAATTATATTACAGAGGAAAAATTAAATGACTTTTTTATCTGCAAGGTACTGTGCCACCCTATATGAGTGGTGGGCAGTGGGCACAGCACAGTCTGTGGGCTTGACACTCACTGGCAGGCAACTGCAATTATATTAAAGGGTAAAAATGTAATTACTTTTTTTATCTGCAAGGTACTGTGCCACCCTATATAGGGGGGCAGCGGGCACAGTACAGTCTGTGGGCCTGGCATTCACTGACAGGCAACTGCAGTTATATTAAAGGGTACAAATTAAATGACTTTTTTTATCTGCAAGGTACTGTACCACCCTATAAGAGTGGTGGGCAGTGGGCACAGCACAGTCAGTGGGCCTGACACACACTGGCAGGCAACTGCAATTATATTAAAGGGAAAAATCAAATGACTTTTTTATCTGCAAGGTACTGTGCCACCCGATATGAGTGGTGGGCACTGGCAGTGGGCGCAGTACAGTCAGTGGGCCTGACACTCACTGGCAGTCAACTGCAGCTATATTACAGAGGAAAAATTAAATGACTTTTTTTTATCTGCAAGATACTGTGCCACCCTATATGGGGGGGGGGGGGGACGGGCACAGTACAGTCTGTGGGCCTAACACTCACTGGCAGGCAATAGTAATTATATTACAGAGGAAAAATTAAATGACTTTTTTATCTGCAAGGTACTGTGCCACCCGATATGAGTGGTGGGCACAGTACAGTCTGTGGGCCTGACACACACTGGCAGGCAATTGCAATTATATTAAAGGGTAAAAATTTAATTACTTTTTTTTATCTGCAAGGTACTGTGCCACCCTATATGAGTGGTGGGCAGCGGGCACAGTACAGTCTGTGGGCCTGACACTCACTGGCAGGCAATAGTAATTATATTACAGAGGAAAAATTAAATGACTTTTTTATCTGCAAGATACTGTGCCACCCAAAATGAGTGGTGGGCACAGTACAGTCTGTGGGCCCGACACATACTGGCAGGCAACTGCAATTATATTAAAGGTAGTGTTGAGCGAACAGTTCGAGCATAGTTCGGGTTCGTACCGAATCTTGGGGTGTCCGTGACACGGACCCGAACATTTTCAAAAAGGTTCGGGTTCGTTGTTCGGCGATTACTTCCCGCTTTCTGAAGGGCTGCACAGCAGCCAATCAGCTAGCGTTTTACTTCTTGCCCTAAGAGCCCATCACAGCCATGCCTACTAATGGCATGGCTGTGATTGGCCAAGTGCAGCATGTGACCCAGCCTCTATTTAAGCTGAAGTCACGTAGCGCCGCACGTCACACTGCTCTGATTAGTGTAGGGAGAGGACGCAGCTTCTGTGAGGGTGAGATTAGGCAGGGAAAAGTCAGCAACAGCACCTAATGAACTGATCGATCTACAGCTGTGAATGATTGAACTTCTGCTGGTTTTTAGGCTGCACAGAGCGTTTTTCTGTCACTTATTTTCTGGGGTGATCGGTGGCCATTTTGTGACTTGTGGTGCACCAGAACAAGCTGCCACCAAGTCCATCAATCCATCAATACTGTTTTTTTTTTTTTTTTTGCTAGATCCTACATCAGGGGCTTGATTGTCACTAATTGTCGCTAATTGTCACCCCTAGAAACTCAGGATAGCAATTTCTATATTTTATTAAGGGGTTAAATCAATTGCCCAAATATCAATCCCCTAAATCTGGTGTTCCAGCTTTGGCTAGCCAAGTACAATACTGTCTGCTGTCTGGCAAAGGATAGATTATTTTTTATGGTGAAATTCAATTGCCAAAAAAGCAATACCATAAATCAGTGGTTTCAGCTGTGGCTGGCCAAGTTTCATAGTGTCCGCAAAATATATATTTTATTCTGGGGTGAAATTCAATTGCCAAAATAGCAATACCCTGAATCTGGTGTTCGAGCTGTTGCAGGCCAATTGTAAATCTGTCCATAAAAGGATACCTTTCATCCAGGGCCTAAATACTAGCCGTAAAAGAGATATTCCCCTAAATCAGTGGTTACTGCTGTGCCTGGATTAGTGTAATACGCTACATAAATAAATAGGCAGATAGTGTTAGGTGCCTGTAAAAAAAGGCCTGAATTTGAAATCAATACATTAGGCCAAAAAAAATTTTTCTTATTGTGGTGCTTGGTGAACGGTAACAATGAGGAAAACATCTAGTATGTGACGCGGACGCGGTCGTGGTGGTTAGTGTACCCTCTTGTGCTGGGAGAGGATGTGGCCATTCTGCCACAGCCACACGTCCTAGTGAACCAACTACCTCAGGTTCCAGTACCCGCCAGAATTTACAGCGATATTTGGTGGGGCCCAATGCCGTTCTAAGGATGGTAAGGCCTGAGCAGGTACAGGCGCTAGTCAATTGGGAGGCCGATAGTGGATCCAGCATGTTCACAACATTATCTCCCACCCAGTCTTCTGCAGAAAGCGCACAGATGGCACCTGAAAACCAAGCCCATCAGTCTGTCACATCACCCCCATGCATATCAGGGAAACTGTCAGAGCCTCAAGTTATGCAGCAGTCTTTTATGCTGTTTGAAGACTCTGCTGGCAGGGTTTCCCTAGGAAATCCACCTAGCCCTTCCCCAGTGGTGGAAGACATAGAATGCACTGATGCACAACCACTGATGTTTCCTGATGATGAGGACATGGGAATACCACCTCATCGGAGTCCGCACGTCTCTGATGATGACGAAACACAGGTTCCAACTGCTGCGTCTTTCTACAGTGTACAGACTGAACAGGAGGTCAGGGAGGAAGACTGTGTGGAAGACGATGCAGGGGACGATGAGGTCCTAGACCCTACATGGAATAAAGGTCGTGCCACTGACTTTTATAGTTCAGAGGAAGAGGCAGTGGTGAGACCGAGCCAACAGCGTAGCAAAAGAGAGAGCAGGGGGCAAAAGCAGAACAGCCGCCTCCAAGAGAGTTTACCTGCTACTGGCCACCGCCACCAGGGACCGAGCACCCAAAAGGCAGCTTCAAGGAGTTCCCTGGCATAGCACTTCTTTAAACAATGTGCCGACGACAAGACCCGAGTGGTTTGCACGCTGTGCCATCAGAGCCTGAAGCCAGGCATTAATGTTCTGAACCTTAGCACAACCTGCATGACCAGGCATCTACATGCAAAGCATGAACTGCAGTGGAGTAAACACCTTAAAAGCAAGGAACTCACTCTGGCTCCCCCTGCTCCCTCTTCTGATGCTGCCTCGGCCTCTTCCTCCGCCTCGGGAGGAATGTTGGCACCTGGCGCCCACCAAACGGAGGATGTGCCACCGACAACACCACCTGCGTCACCAAGCATCTCCACCATGTCACATGGCAGCGTTCAGCTCTCCATCTCACAAACCTTGGAGAGAAAGCGTAAATTCCCACCTAGCCACCCTCGAGCCCTGGGCCTGAATGCCAGCATTTCTAAACTACTGGCCTTTGAAATGCTGTCATTCAGGCTGGTGGACACAGACCGCTTTAAACAGCTTATGTCCATGGCTGTCCCACAGTATGTTGGTCCCAGCCGCCACTACTTCTCCAAGACAGCCGTGCCTTCCCTGCACAACCAAGTATCCGATAAAATCAAGTGTGCACTGCGCAACGCCATCTGTGGCAAGGTCCACCTAACCACAGATACATGGACCAGTAAGCACGGCCAGGGACGCTACATCTCCCTAACTGCACACTGGGTAAATGTAGTAGCGGCTGGGCCACAGGCGGAAAGTTCCTTGGCGCACGTCCTTCTGCCGCCAAGGATCGCAGGGCATCATTCTTTGCCTCCTCCTCCTACTCAGCTTCCTCCTCCTCTGCTTCCACCAGCTCATCCAGTCAGCCACACACCTTCACCACCAACTTCAACACAGCCCGGGGTAAATGTCAGCAGGCCATTCTGAAACTCATGTGTTTGGGGGACAGGAGCCACACCGCGCAGGAGTTGTGGCGGGGTATTGAACAACAAACAGACGAGTGGTTTCTGCCGGTGGGCCTCAAGCCCGGCCTGGTGGTGTGCGATAATGGGCGAAATCTCGTCGCAGCTCTGGGACTAGCTGGTTTGACCAACATCCCTTGCCTGGCGCATGTGCTGAATTTGGTGGTGCAGAAGGTCATTCACAACTACCCCGACATGCCAGAGCTGCTGCATAAAGTGCGGGCCGTCTGTGCGCGCTTCCGGCGTTCACATCCTGCCGCTGCTTGCCTGTCTGCGCTACAGCGGAACTTCGGCCTTCCCGCTCACCGCCTCATATGCGACGTGCCCACCAGGTGGAACTCCACCTTGCACATGCTGGAGAGACAGCAGCAGGCCATAGTGGAGTTTCAGCTGCAGGAACGCACGCGTCAGTCGCACTGCGGAACAGCACCACTTCACCACCAATGATTGGGCCTCCATACGAGACCTGTGTGCCCTGTTGCGCTGTTTCGAGTACTCCACCAACATGGCCAGTGGCGATGACACCGTTATTAGCGTTACAATACCACTTCTATGTCTCCTTGAGAAAACGCTTAGGGTGATGATGGAAGAGGAGGTGGCCCAGGAGGAGGAGGATGAGGAGTCATTTTTAGCACTTTTTAGGCCAGTCTGTTAGAAGTGGCTCAGAGGGAGTTTTTTTGGAACAGCAGAGGCCAGGTACAAATGTGGCCAGCCAGGGCCCACTACTGGAGGATGAGGTGGAGGAGGATGAGGATGAAGCAGGTTCACAGCGGGGTGGCACCCGACACAGCTCAGGCCCATCACTGGTGTGTTGCTGGGGGGATACGGAGGACGATGACGATACGCCTACCACAGAGGACAGCTTGTCCTTACCTCTGGGGAGCCTAACACACATGAGCGACTACATTCTGCAGTGCCTGCACAATGACAGCAGAGTTGCCCACATTTTTGCGTGTGCGGACTACTGGGTGGAAGCCCAAGGCGAAGGCAGAGGAGGAGCAAGAGGTCGCCAACGCAGCTGTGTCACGGCCAGCTCCTCTGAGGGCAGGGTTAGCATGGCAGAAATGTGGAAAAGTTTTGTCTCCACGCCACAGCTAACTGCACCACCACCTGATACAGAACGTGTTAGCAGGAGGCAGCATTTCACTAACATGGTTGAACAGTACGTCTGCACACCCCTCCACGTACTGACTGATGGTTCGGCCCCATTCAACTTCTGGGTCTCCAAATTGTCCACGTGGCCAGAGTTAGCATTTTATGCCTTGGAGGTGCTGGCCTGCCCGGCGGCCAGCGTTTCATCTGAACGTGTATTCAGCACGGCAGGGGCGTCATTACTGACAAACGCAGCCTCCTGTCCACAGCCAGCGTGGACAAGCTGACGTTCATAAAAATGACCCAGGCATGGATCCCACTGGACCTGTGCCTCCCTTGTGCAGAATAGACATTTATAACTGCCTCCCCCTCAACCATGTATTCTTGTACTCCGGGGCACTTCTTTATTGAATCCTCATTTTTTTAACTTTACCATGATCTTGCGGTGCAACCCAAAGTTGAATGAACCTCTCCTCTGTCTGGGTGGTGGGGCCGAAATAACTGAAAGTGGCCTTCTCCTGTGGTGGGTGATATGACGCATGATTCCTTGCTGTGGGACCACTCTCCTCTGTCTGGCTGCTGGGGCCGAAGTAACTGAAAGTGGCCTTCTCCAGTGGTGGGTGATATGACGCATGATTTCTTGCTGTGAGACCTCTCTCCTCTGTCTGGGTGCTGGGGCCGAAATAACTGAAAGTGGCCTTCTCCGGTGGTGGGTGATATGACACACGATTCCTTGCTGTGGGACCTCTCTCCTCTGTCTGGGTGCTGGGGCCAAAATAACTGAAAGTGGCCTTCTCCAGTGTTGGGTGATATGACGCATGATTCCTTGCAGTGGGACCTCTCTCCAATTGATATTGGTTACATTTTATTTATTTTGTTTTAATTCATTTCCCTATCCACATTTGTTTGCAGGGGATTTACCTACATTTTGCTGCCTTTGGCAGCCCTCTAGCCCGTTCCTGAACTATTTTACAGCCTTTTTAGTGCCTAAAAGTTCGGGTCCCCATTGACTGTTCTGGAGAATGTACAGCTCAGGGAAGATATACAGGCTGCTCAGTGTATAAATGAAAGCCTTATCTGATAAGAGGAGAGCTTGTAGGAGAGGACTACAGGCTTCAGCCAGACCTGGGAACTTCACTGCAAGACCCCCCTATACAGAGCTGGTCTTCACTAAATTCACTGCAGGCATCCTATGGATTAGCCTCAGGGCTGAGGGCGGCCATCTATTTCAGTTTTATGCAAACTGGTTGCTAAGGGCTGAATCTTATTAAATAAGGGGTAAGTAAGTCTAATAGTTATTGATTCAAGAATATTATCATATTAGTAACTACATATATGAAAACTGAAATTAGGGTCTAAATGTGACAGTTATCCTTTAAATGACTTTTTTATCTGCAAGGTACTGTGCCACCCGATATGAGTGGTGGGCACTGGCAGTGGACACAGTACAGTCTGTGGGCCTGACACACACTGGCAAGCAACTGCAATTATATTAAAGGGTCAAAATTAAATCCTGAGTAACTTTAATTTCCTATCTTAAATTTGTTAGCATTACATGAATTGGAACCGGCTGACTTTGCTCCCTGTCGTTTTCAACATTTATAAGAGTTGGTGCCTATATATTCTTATTTCCAACTGAAGTAGTCAACATGTCACATACCTCCATTGAGGGTTATCGATGATTGCAATGAGAGATTGATAAAGATGAATGCAATTTTTGATGTTGAAGATAAGACTGCACAAAATTCCTTGGTTTTAAAGATCCATATGACTGCTCTGGAAAAATTGATGGTTTGTGAAATGCGCACCTGGTGGGACCTAACATCACAACAAAAATATCTTGATAAAGGGATGATCCCTCGGGGACTGAGGTTGCGTAAAAAACCTACTACCATCTATTCGGATGATTTTGTTAGTAAATGGCAATCCATTTTGTCTGATTGTTCAATCAAACTTATGGAACTTATTGTTGTATATGAGGAAATTAAAGTTATTCAGGATTTAATTGTTTCTTTTGCCAGTTCAACTTTATTTGAAGAACTTGATGCTAAGCTTCACGAAAATCTAATCAAATTGGCAGAAAGGCTGGTTGCTGTTAAGCAAGATAAATTTAATCGGGACCTACAGGACTATAAAAGTGATACAATTTATACATGGTCCGAGGCCAGGGCTAATGCTCTGAAATCCATCATGAAAAGAATGCATTGAAAGAAAAAATCTAAATCTGCAAGGGTGAGCTTTAGCTCTACAGAACCAGAATCATCGGACTCTGCTACGGATTTCTCTCCATGAAGTTCAATAGATAGAGATTTTCCGGTACTTTAGAGGAAAACGCACGCCCCAAAAAATCCTTAAACGCAGAGCTGGACGGAAGCACACGAAAAGGCGCTCCCTATCTATCCCGACAGAAAAAAATGAAAACCACCTCCAAGTAATTAACATTTCTTCAAAAATATTATCGCAATTACAAATCAATGTATTTTCTAAAGGACTTTTTCACCGACGTGCCACTTTGACTTATATATGACCATTCTCAATGTAAATAAACTTGGTCGTAATTTAACACTTAGAAAACATTTTTCTAGCTCGTATACTGATGAGAATATTTCCACATCTACTGAACCTTCGTCTACCAACGAAAGTCCTTGCAACATGACTTTTTTTTTTCGTTTCAGGAACTTGTGGATATTTCGCATCTACAACAAAGTCAAACTGTTCCTGAAGTCAACTCTGCTGATAATTTTTCATATAATTTTGTAACGTAAAACTTGATTTTTACCCCATCCAGTCGCGCTCACCGGAACTTGACCGGTTTCAGGAGCTGGTTGAGCGTGACTTGGTGGAGTTGGATCGGGAGTTTAAAACCTCTCTTGTATACGATGCCTGCTACAATCTGTCTTTGGGAGAAAAAGCAGCATTAAAAGAATTAGAACAAATGAAAGATATTATCATTAAACAGGCTAATAAGGGGGGGTCTGTAGTGGTCTTAGACCGCTCCGTGTATGCGTCCCAGAATCTCCTCATGTTAGGTGACTCGGACACATACACAGAACTTTTCCATGACCCTACCCCCCAATATCAAATTGAAATGCTTTCCTTGTTGACTTTTGCTGTAGAAAATGGGTTTATGGACCAAAAACAAATGGACTTTATATGTCCCTCATCCGGTCATTCCCACTTTCCACTCTTTGCCTAAAACTCACAAGGAAGTTTTTCCTCCCCCCATGTGACTGATTGTAGCGGGTATAGACTTTTTCACTGAAATATTATCTGCATGGGTAGATAGTCTATAACAACCCTTGGTCCAGACTATTCCGGGTTTCCTTTTGGACACTCGTACTGTCCTGCAAGCTATGCACAATTTTACATGGAAACCGGAATATGTCTGGATCACTGCGGATGTTACATCCTTATATACGGTGATTCCTCATGATTTGGCTATCTCCTCCCTAACATGGTTTCTTTGGTTTCCCTAACATGGTTTCTTTCGTAATATGCGGATTACAGCTTGGATTTTCGGGACTAAATTTGCAGGGTAGTATTATTTTTACTTTAGCATAATGTTTTTATGTTTAACAACCGTATTTTCCTGCAACACCTGGGTGTTTCCATGAGGGCGAAATTTTTGCCCTCCATGGCTAACATCTACATGGCATGGTGGGAACATCACTATTTGTATTCTGTGGATAATGTTTGGGGGACTTCCATACAGTGGTACGGCCGTTATATCGATGATTTGATATTTATTTGGTCTGGCGACCTTGCGGCCGTGCCACTGTTTGGGAACTTCCTTAACGCAAATTTTTGCAATTTAAAATTTACTACCCATTCTGATCCGGTGACTACCTCTTTTTTAGATCTCACCTTAAGTAGGAATATCCATGGCATCTCTGTTATTACACATAATTATCAGAAGGAAACTGCGGGTAACAGGACTTTATTCGCATCCTCTTGTCATCCTGCACATGTGATTCGGAATATTCCTAGGGGAGAGTTTATACGTCTTAGAATGAATTGTTCTGATGATGTGGCCTTTCAAAAGGAGATTGATTTGTGTTCACACCAGCTCTCTATTCACGGTTATAATCGCGAAACATTGGAAGTAGCCAAAAAGTTGGCCTTAAATAAACCGCGTATAGATCTTGTCTTTCCTAATAATAAGACGAATAAGAGCATTTCCAGTGGCGGTACGAGAAATCAAAATTCTATACCTGTTTTTGCCACTGGATTTAGTATGGAATACACTAAAATCTGTCACATCATCAGAAAACATGTGTCAGTTTTACGCTTTGATAAACTATGGGGTGAGACTGTAAGGTCTGGCATCAGATGTATTGCCCGACAGGCTCCTATGTTAGCCCAAAAAATCAGTACTAGTCTGTTTGTGGATGGCCATCAGAACCAGCACACTTGGCTTAATTATTAATGCACTTTTAGGTGCAGACATCGTATCTGCACCTGCTGGAAATATATACATACCGGTCCTTCAGTTGTCTCTATAGTCAACCAACAGACATTTACACTGAAGCAGTATGTGAACTGCAATACCCATTTTGTAGTTTATTGTATTACCTGCACTATTTGTAGTCTTCAGTACATCGGATGCACTACCAACAGTCTAAAAGACAGAATCCGCAGGGACATTTCTGATATTCCACACGCTTTTACCAGAAATGTGTCTGCCGTCAATGCACATTATGCGGCCTGTCATTCAGGCGATACTAGAGGAATGTTGGTTCAGGGTGTGGAAAGGGTCAATTTACCCAGGCTGGGAGGTGATCACAAACGACTTCTTTTGAACAGAGTTTTGGATATTTAAAATGGATACACGCATACCTAAAGGTCTTAACAAGAAGCATGATCTTATATTGCATTATTGATCTTTATTCATTATTTTTTCTCTTTTATATATAAATGTTATGCTGTGTTTTATTCTCTCTCCTTCCCTTTTACAAAGGGTAGGGAGGTGGGACTATCATTGATTGAAGTATTTGGTGGAAGTAGGTATATCAAACCTCTTAATGAGTATTTTGTGAAAGCAGGTGTATCGCAGGCCTCAATCAATATTTGGTAGAAGTAGGTATATCAATCCCCTTAATCAGTATTTTATGGAAGCAGGTGTATCGCAGGCCTCAATCAATATTTTGTGGAAGCAGGTATATCAATCCCCTTAATCATTATTTTGAGGAAGCAGGTATCTCAGAGGCCTCAATCAATATTTGGTGGAAGCAGGTATATCATTCCCCTTAATCAGTATTTTGTGGAAGCTGGTATATCGCAGGCATCAATTAGTGTTTGGTGGAAGCAGGTCTATCAAACCCCTTAATCAGTATTTTGTGAAAGCAGGTGTATCACAGGCCTCAATCAATATTTGGTAGAAGTAGGTATATCAATCCCCTTAATTAGTATTTTATGGAAGCAGGTGTATCGCAGGCCTCAATCAATATTTGGTGGAAGCAGGTATATTAATACTCTTAATCAGTATTTTGTGGAAGCTGGTATATAGCAGGCGTCAGTGAGAGTTTGGTGGAAGCAGGTCTATCAAACCCCTTAATCAGCATTTTGTGAAAGCAGTTATATCTCAGGCCTCAAATATTTGTTGGAAGCAAGTATATCAATCCCCTTAATCAGTATTTTGTGAAAGCTGGAATAAGTGTCAATCAGCATTTGGTGGAAGCAGGTCTATCAAACCCCTTAATCAGTATTTTGTGGAATCAGGTGAATCGCAGGCCTTAATCAATATTTGGTGGAAGCAGGAATATCAATCCCCTTAAATCTATATTTTGTGAAAGCAGGTGTATCGCAGGCCTCAATCAATATTTTGTGGAAGCAGGTATATCAATCCCCTTAATCATTATTTTGAGGAAGCGGGTATCTCACAGGCCTCACTCAATATTTGGTGGAAGCAGGTCAATCAAACCCCTTAATCCTTTTTTTGTGGAAGCAGGTGTATCACAGTCCTCAATCAGTATTTGGTGGAAGTAGGTATATCAAACCCCTCAATCAGCATTTTGTGAAAGCAGTTATATCTTAGGCCTCAAATATTTGTTGGAAGCAGGTGCATCAATCCCCTTAATCTGTATTTTGTGGAAGCTGGTATATTGCAGGCATCAATCAATATTTAGTGGAAGCAGGTATATCAATCCCCTTAATCAGTATTTTGTAAAAGCTGGAATATCGCAAGTGTCAATCAGCATTTGGTGGAAGCAGGTCAATCAAACCCCTTAATCAGTATTTTGTGGAAGCAGGTGTATCGCAGACCTCAATCAATATTTTGTCGAAGCAGGTCTATCAAACCCCTTAATCAGCATTTTGTGAAAGCAGTTATATCTCAGGCCTCACTCAATATTTGGTGGAAGCAGGTATATCAATCCCCTTAACCAGTATTTTGTGGAATCAGGTGAATCGCAGGACTCAATCAATATTTGGTGGAAGCAGGTATATCAATCCTCTTAATCAGTATTTTGTGGAAGCTGGTATATCACAGGCATCAATCAGTATTTGGTGGAAGTAGGTATCAAGCCCCTTAATCAGTATTTTGTGAAAGCTGGAATATCGCAGGTGTCAATCAGCATTTGGTGGAAGCAGGTCAATCAAACCCCTTAATCATTTTTTTGTGGAAGCAGGTGTATCACAGGCCTCAATCAGTATTTGGTGGAAGTAGGTATATCAAACCCCTCAATCAGCATTTTGTGAAAGCAGTTATATCTTAGGCCTCAATAAATATTTGATGGAAGCAGGTGTATCAATCCCCTAATCAGTATTTTGTGGAAGCTGGTATATTGCAGGCATCAGTCAGTATTTGGTGAAAGCAGGTTTATCAATCCCATTAATCAGTATTTTGTGAAAGAAGGTATATCACAGGCCTCCATCAATATATGGTGGAAGCAGGAATATCAAACCCATTAATCAATATTTTGTGGAAGCAGGTGTATTGCAGGCCTCAATCAATATTTTGTGGAAGCAGGTATATCAATCTCCTTAATCATTATTTTGAGGAAGCAGGTATCTCATAGGCCTTAATCAATATTTGGTGGAAGCAGGTATATCAATCCTCTTAATCAGTATTTTGTGGAAGCTGGTATATCGCAGGCGTCCATTAGTGTTTGGTGGAAGCAGGTCTATCAAACTCCTGAATTGGTATTTTGTGAAAGCAGGTATCTCCCAGGCCTCACTCATTATTTGGTGGAAGCAGGTATATCAATCCCCTTAATCAGAATTTTGTGGAAGCTGGTATATCACAGGCCTCAATCAATATTTGTTGGAAGCAAGAAAATCAATCCCCTTAATCAGTATTTTGTGGAAGCAGGTGTATTGCAAAACTCAATCAATATTTGTTGGAAGCAGGTGTATCAATCCCCTTAATCAGTATTTTGTGAAAGCAAGTGTATCGCAGGCCTCAATCAGTATTTGTTGGAAGCAGGTGTATCAATCCCCTTAATCAGTATTTTGTGAAAGCTAGAATATCGCAGGCCTCAATCAATATTTGTTGGAAGCAAGAATATCAATCCCCTTAATCAGTATTTCGTGGAAGCAGGTGTATCACAGGCCTCAATCAATATTTGGCTGAAGCAGGTATATCAATCCCCTTAATCATTATTTTGTGGAGACAGGTATCTCGCAGGCCTCAATCAACATTTGGTGGAAGCAGGTATATCAGTCCCCTTAATCAGTATTTCGTGGAAGCAGGTGTATCGCAGGCCTCAATTAATATTTGGTCGAAGCAGGTATATCAATCCCCTTAGTCAGTATTCT
The DNA here is from genome assembly GCA_033119425.1 of Bufotes viridis. NCBI lineage: Eukaryota > Metazoa > Chordata > Amphibia > Anura > Bufonidae > Bufotes > Bufotes viridis. Next base: position 361,274,406 of record CM065590.1, read on the forward strand.
GCGAAAGCATGTGTATAGCAGGCCTCAATCAATATTTGGTGGAAGCAGGTATATCAATTCCCTTAATCAGTATTTTGTGGAAGCAGGTGTATTGCAGGCCTCAATCAATATTTGGTGGAAGCAGGTATATCATTCCTCTTAATCAGTATTTTGTGGAAGCAGGTGTAGCGCAGGCCTCAATCAGTATTTGGTGGAAGCAGGTATTTCAAGCCCCTTAATCAGTATTTTGTGGAAGCAGGTATATCACACCCATCAATAATTTTTTTTGCCACAACAGTTATATCACACCACCCAGTTTATTTGGGGCCACAGGTTACAGGTATATCGCAGCCGTCAATCAGTATTTTGTGGAAGCGGGTATATCGCACCCCTCAATCTGTTTTTTTTTTTATTTTTTATTTTTTTTTGGGGGGAACGGGTATATCACACCCCTTGCAAATAGTTGTTCCAATAACGCTTGTCCCTTTATATACCTGCGGTATCGCAGCAGAACCGCACACAACTGCTGCACAATACAAGTACACTATCACAGGCGGGGACAGACGCGCGCGCGCGCGCGCACAGGCGGGGACAGACGCATCGCGCGCTGACAGGCGAGGACAGACGCGCGCACAGGCGGGGACAGACGCAGCGCCGCACAGGCGGGGACAGACGCGCGCGCACAGGCGGGGACAGACGCGCGTGCGCGCACAGGCGGGGACAGACACGGGCGCGCGCACAGGCGGGGACAGACGCGCGCGCGCGCACAGGCGGGGACAGACACCTGTGCGATCGTCAACCAACTTCTATCTAATGTGTGTGGCCACCTTAAAGGGAACCTGTCACCGGGATTTTGGGTATAGCGCTGAGGACATGGGCTGCTAGATGGCCGCTAGCACATCCGCAATATCCAGTCCCCATAGCTCTGTGTGCTTTTATTGTGTAAAAAACTGATTTGATACATATGCAAATTAACCTAAAATGAGTCCTGTCCCTGAGATGAGTGACGGACAGGACTCATCTCAGGTTAATTTGCATATGTATCAAATCAGTTTTTTTACACAATAAAAGCACACAGAGCTATGGGGACTGGATATTGCGGATGTGCTAGCGGCCATCTAGCAGCCCATGTCCTCAGCTTTATACCCAAAATCCCAGTGACAGGTTCCCTTTAAGGGGGCATTAAAAGGGAATTACACCTTTAGTCATGCTCCAGCCTTTTTTTACTTTCTAATATGACTCCCACTGATTCCCAGTACTGAAGGGACATGGACTGGGGTTTAAAAGGGAATTATCAACATGTACCAGAAGGTGGTATAAACTGTAACCCATTAGGCACTGGCTAGACTGTGGTATGGAGTCTAAGTAATGCCTTAAGCCTCATGCACTCGGCCGTTATGCGTCCGCTCCGTGCATTGGGGACCGCAATTTGTTGTCCCCAATGCACTGGCAAGTCCGTGCGGCAGCTGAGACAGATCGAGACCCATTTAACTTCAATGGGTACATGATCTGTCCGCACTGCAAAAAAATAGAACATGTTCTATTTTTGGCAGTGCGGAGGCATGGCCCGAAACACCACAGAAGCACTCTGTAGTGCTTCCCATCCGTGCTTCCATTCTGCACCGCATCTCCGTGATTGCGGACCCATTCAAGTAAATGTGATGCACACGGCCGGTGCCCCATATATTGCTGACCCACCGTATGCGGGTGCACAAAGGCCGTGTGCATGAGGCCTTAGACACAGAAAGGGGCACACACAGGGACAGACATGCACACAGGGACAGACAGACTGACACACACACAGAGACAGACACACACATTAAGGCCCTCAGAATACACCCAGATCTGTACTATAAACCCCCTTAATTGCACCAGATTCCACTCCACTTCAACTCCACCTTCCCTGTCATATATGAGCTCCATATGCTGCCCCTCACTGGCTCCTCATGAAGTTCTGTGTACTCCAGCAGCACATCCTACCTTACTCTGCAGCTTGCAGGCACACACAGACCTTCCTCCTTCCACAAGCTGCTGCCGTTGGAGTTTGTCATGTGGCCATGAAGGATCATGTGACCAGTAATATCACAGACCTCCTTCTAACAGCTCTAGCATAGAATCTACCGAAACTACATCAACCCTGTTCTGAGTCCAGGGGCTGCTTACCCCAGCAGTGCACATGGTGAAAATTGGCTGCATTGCTGGGGTAAGCTGTCCTAGAATTCAAAACAGGCAGGACACAGCTGCAGCAGTGAGCCCTGCTTAAAAGGACTTTTGTGACCCTATTAGCTAGCATTTGGTGTCCCTAACAGTCTGTTTTTGCTCCACAAAGCAACCTCTCCCTACACTGGCAAAACACAGAATGTAAAATGGATGCCAGATCGGATTTATTTATAGGGTGGGGGTGTGTCAATGTGCTGAAACGTCTCAATTGGCTGTCGTGTCCCACCTGATGGATGCGTCATGGGTTAAAGTCCAGCGCAATGCAAAATAATATGGCGCATGCGAATATCGCCATATGTTCGCATGTTCGGCGAATCGCGAACGTGCAAACTTCGCCGCAAAACGATTGCCCGGAGAACCGCTAAGCCATCTCGAATGGTCTAGACTGCCACTGACTGAATGTACCTTGTGCAGTCTACAATATGTAGGCTGCACTATACACAGATTCAAAGTGAGGATTCCTTGGCATCTGTATAGTATTACCAGTCTGGAGGAGAAAAACCAGCCCAATGAAGCATCACACTTCCTTCAAGTTCGTAATAGTAAAACTGATACAGATAAATGTTAGGGTGAGTTCACATCACCGTTATGGATTCCGTTATTGTTTTCCGCTATAACATGGTTATAACGGAAAATAACAGAATCCATAAGTTGGAAATCAAAACGGAAGCCTTTAAGAAGCATTCCATTTTGATCCGTCATAAAAGTCTATGGGCAGTCATAACGGATCCTTTTGGTTTCTGTTATGCAAGACGGAAAACAAAGTCCTGTCGACCAGATGGATCCGTTATGATTGCCCATAGACTTCTATGGAATGCACGGAATGCATCTTAAAGGCTTCCATTTTGCATTCCGTCATAATAGAAGTCTATGGGCAGCATAACGGATCCGTCTTGGTTTCCGTTATGCAGGACTGGACTCCTGCATAATAGAAACCAGGATGGATCCGTTATGCTGCCCATAGACTTATATTATGAAGGATCAAAACGGAATGCCTCTTAACCAGATCAAAATGAAATCTATAACAGTAATGTGAACTCACCCTAAAATGCTTAGAGAACGTTTAGTAACTTATAGAGGGCCTGTCAATAAAAAATGCTATGCAATCTGATAGCACAATGTTATAGAGCAGGAGAAGCTGAGAAGATTGATATATAGTTTTGTTGGAAAAGATTCCGTAAAACATTTATATATCTGCTTTTACCACTTCCTGTGAACAGCACTGGAACAGAAGGGAGGTGTTATCGGTGACTGAGAGCTATCTCTGTATACACACTTATACACCAATGCCATCAATCACTGATAACTCCTCCCTCCTGTTCAAGTGCTGTTCACAGGAGGTACAAAAAGCAGAGATACAAATGTGTAAATTGCAGGTTTTGCTGAATCTTTTCCTACAAAACAGATTGGTCTTATTTTTATTAGCATGCTTTCCTATTTACATAATGTGTGCATGTATTATTATAGGTATGGACCATGCTATAACTAAGGCCTCTTGCACACGACCGTATGGCTTTGTCTGTGTTTTGCGGTCCGTTTTTCACGGATCCGTTGTTCCTTTTTTTGTTTTTGTTTTGTTTCCATTTCCGTTCTGTAGTTCCACAAAAAATCTCCGTATGGTTTCTGTATGAGATCCGTTTTTTGGGGATCGCAAACAGAAACATAAGATTTTTAATCATTAATGTAATGTACAGCAATGTGTTTTAACAGTAAACACATAGGCAAAGTGGGCATGGATCCGTAAAAAACGGGATGCATTCCGTATGTATTCAGTATTTTTTGCGGACCAATTGACTTGAATGGGGCCACGGATCGTTATTTGCTGGCAATAATAGGACATGTTCTATCTTTCACCGGAACGGATATAAGGAAATGGAATGCATATGGAGTACATTCCGTTTTTTTTGCGGAACCATTGAAATAAATGGTTCCGCATACGGACCACAAACGGAATACGCAAAAACGGAACGGAAAAAAAAACTTTTGTGTGCAAGAGGCCTAAAGCCTCATTCACATTTCCGTGTCAGTGTCATGTCCGTGAAAAAAGGCATACGTGTTTCATCCGTGACGGATCCGTGGTTGGTCCGTGTGTCCATTTTTACCATCCGTGTGTCAGCCGTAATTCGCTGACGTTGCTCAGCTAAAAATTAATTTCGAAAGAATCTCCTATTAGTCTTCAGTGAAAAACGGATACAACACGGATGTGTGTCAGTGATTTTCACGGACCCATAGACTTCAATGGGAGTGCTTGGTCAGCATCACGGATCAAAGTAGTGCATGTCGTGATTTTTTTACTCACCCACTCCTAAGGTCTCATTCAGATTTCCGTTTTTCCCTGACGTGTGCTATCCGCATTTTCTGCGGACAGTACACTTACCCATTGATTTAAATGTGTCTGTTCACATTTCAGTATTTTTTTATTGACCGTGGGTCAGTAAAAAAATCACGGGAACATGCACTACTTTGATCCGTGATGCGGACCAAGCACACCCATTGAAGTCTATGGGTCAGTGAAAATAACTGACACACATCCGTGTTGTCTGTGTTGCCTCAATTTTCCACTGAAGACTAATAGGAGATTCAATTTGAAATTAATTTTCAGCTGAGCAACATCAGTTAATTACGGATGACACACGGATGGTAAAAACGGACACACGGACCAACCACGGGTCCTTCACGGACAGCTTCACTGATGAAACACGTACGCTTTTTTTTTCACAGACATGACACTGAGACGGAAATGCGAACAAGGCCTAAGGCCTCTTTCACACGGGTGTCACGTTTGACGCCCGAATATGAGGCGGGTGCGTTGCAGGAAAATGCGCAATTTTTCCACGTGAGTGCAAAGCGTTTTAATGCGTTTTGCATGCGCGGGCGAAAAATCGGCATGTTTGGTACCCAGACCCAAAGCCGGACTTCATCACTGAAGTCCGGCTTCGGGTTGAGTATTCTGTATATTTTATTATTTTCCCTTATAACATAATTATAAAGGAAAATAATAGCATTCTCAATAGAGAATGCAAAGTATAAAGGGCAATAGAGGGTTAAAAATAATAAAAGAACTAACTCACCTGCTCCATTTGATCGCGTAGCTGCCGGTCTCCTGTTCTGTCTTTAGCTGGGTGGGGGGTGAAGGACCTTCAGTGATGTCACTGGGTCACATGGTCCAATCACCTGCTTCCATGGTCCGGATTCAGTGCGGGTGCAATGTGTTCACCTCACGCATTGCACCCGCGCGGAAATCATGCCCGTGTGAAAGGGGCCTAAGGGTACACCTGAAATGCGTAATGAGTTTTTACTTTTAACATTTTTTTGGTGTCCTACTGTATGTATAATAACGAATTGGATTTTTAACTGCTGGGCTGGACTTTTTTGACATTACAAATGGATACTTCTTGGGAGCCAGCCCTGAGATCTGTGCATTTGACCACAGACCAATTTGTATTGGCAGGTGAGCTGAAAAGTCCTGCTTTCTATTTGCATATAAATAACTCTTCTCTGTCTCTTTCAAACAGGAAATGATGGATATAGTTAAGGCCATATATGACATGATGGGTAAATATACCTACCCTGTACTCAAAGAAGATGCCCCAAAGCAACACGTGGAGTTATTTTTTCAGGTTACTATATAATTTCTTTTATCGAGTGTTATTAATGAATTGTAGTCAAGTGACAAAAAACATACAATGCAATCTCATTTAACATGAAACAGTAATAGTATCTTTAATATACAGTATATTCATCCTCAATGGATAACTATGAACTCAGAACAATCGTTCTGAGACAGAATTCTCCTGTGTTTTGATCAGAAAATGTGCATCTTTGAGTTCACAACAAACACAAAGGGGCAGACTTTCTAATTTTACATGGGACGATTATCGGGAATGAAGTTCTTATTAATGCTCATTCCTGATAATTGATACGTATAAATGTAGCACAGATCACCAAGTGAAAGAATTATTAATGTGGCACCCAAAATCATCCAGATCATCCTGTGTAAACAGACAGCTGCTGCTTGGAAACCTTGAATCTGTATGTGGATGAGCGATTGCAGTGGTGATTGCTTGTCCCTATACAGAGGAGGTGATTGCTTTATGTACTCAAACGCTGCTCTCACATCCACTGACGATGAGGCAACTATCTGGAATGACCAATTTGCTCTCAGTGATTGCCTGCCCAGTTGGCCAGTGTAGAAGGTTAAATGTGTGCTACAGTAGATTTATCAAAGTAGCTGATGCTGGACGATAAATTTGGTGCATCTTTAGACTATCTAGTCTAAGTTTATACTACAAATTAGCTGGTTTATTGCAAACCACAACTTTATGCCAAAATTCTGGTGCAGATTTACTAGTACTGTCTAATAGTTATTAGTTAGGCAGTGTATACTTAGTCTAGACAGCTTAAAGGGATTCTGTCACCTGGAAAATCAATATTAAGCCAAACATAGGTTCTTATAGCTCTTCATACCTTTTTTCCATAGGTGTTCTTTACACTTGGACCTGGCTTTCTATCTTCATAAAAATCCTCTTTTATCTTTATGCTAATGACACCTGAAGGTGCCCAGAGGGGCGTTATTTTTATTCAAAAAGTGCCCAGGAACGCCTTCCATCCAGTGCCCAGGCCCGCCCCTCTATCTGCTCATACCATATGTCCCTGGCATTGCGACTGCCGTCAAGCTCCGCCCCCGCTGGCTATGTCACTGTTAGCCGATAACCCCACCCACTCCTTCCCTCCAGCTTCACTATCATCCACCGAGCCGGCTCCTGCACTCTTCCTGTTTAACTGAGTGCATGCCCAGTGAAACACTTGAGGCTGATGCGCTCAGTTAAACAGGAAGAGCGCAGGAGCCAGCTCGGTGGATGTTAGTGAAGCTGTAGGGAAGGAGTGGGCGGGGTTATCGACTACTAGTGACGTAGCCAGTGGGGGCGGAGCTTTATGGCAGTCGCAATGCCAGGGACATATTGTATGAGCAGAGAGAGGGGCGGGCCTGGGCTCTGTCAGGGGGAGGCGGGCCTGGGCACTGGATGGAAGGCGTTCTTGGGCACTTTTTGAATGAAAATAACGCCCCTCTGGGCACCTTCAGGTGTCATTAGCATAAAGATAAGAGGATTTTCATGAAGGTAGAAAGCCAAGTCCAAGTGTAAAGAACACCTATGGAAAGAAGGTATGAAGAGCTATAAGAACCTATGTTTGGCTTAATATTGATTTTCCAGGTGACAGAATCCCTTTAAGGATCTGTCAGCAGATTTGTAGCTATGAAACTGGCTGACATCTGCTCTCTCTTCAACCGCTGCGCCCTCTGCACTTTAATTACAGGGCCAGACAATGAAAACATAACACCCAGCCCTGTCAATCAAAGTGCAGAGGATGCAGCAGTTACAAAGAGAGTGGAACATCTAGTTGTAACGGCAACACCCATGTTGCTCTAAGAGGCTCATTTCTAGACATGAGCAAATCGAAGTTGACAAAGTAGAATTCGATCCGAATTTAAGGAAAAATTAGATTCGCCCCGAAGTCGAATTTCCTTGCGCTTCATGGTAACGAATCACATTTTTTCTAAAATGGCTGCTGCACATGTTAGAACGAGAAAGTAAGAAGCCCAGGAATGAGGGATCACCCACAATGTCATGCATGCAGCCAGACAGCCAATCAGCAGCTAGCGAGCCCCTGTGATGTCAAAGCCCTATAAAAAGCCTCAGCCTGCTCTGTCTACACCATTTTCCAGTAAATTAGGGACAATGTTTAGGAAACACATGAGTGAGGGTGACATTTTAAGATCTGAAATGCTTAGACCCTCCATGCTGTGTGTCTGTACTATATCATTGGATCTTTTATCGCTTTAAAGAATAAAGGCTATTTTTATGGGAAACGGGACGTCTCTCCTTGTTTAGGATTATTAACAGTTTTGGGGTGTATTTATTTTATCTATAAGTCCTTGCTTCTGGGGTGAAAATGTGGTCTGATACAAACAGTTTTGGGGTGTATTTAGTTTATATATAGGGATCAGTGGGCCGCTGGATGTCTAGCTTTGAGGGGTCCGGCCGAACTTTGTTTCAAAGTTTGATTCCGAACTTGACCCTGAACAATGAACCCCATTAGGTCCTGAAGTTTGAGGTACTAAAATGCCTGTAAAAAAGTCATAGAAAGGGCTAGAGGGCTGCAAAAGGCTCCAAAGTGGGCGTAAGAGCAGTACAATTGTCCTGCAAACAAATGTGGATAGGGAGATGACCTAAAATAACATAGAATACATAAAAATAAAAAATAACAATCAGAGACAGAGGTCCAAGTGGAGTAGGAAGTTGAGGAGGCTGTGGATGCGGCGGAATAGGTGGAAGAGGCAGAGGAGGTGGAGGAAGAAGCCAACACTCTTTTTCTTTTCTTTTTCTTATGTGTCTGTCAATTCTGTGTGTGACCTTTAGCCATTTTGGGGGGGTGGCCAGTATATTTACCGACCCAATTAACAGGCTGATTATTATATTTCCCTGTGATGGTGGCAAGTACAGTGTTTTTTCACCAAAGAAAATAAGTAGGTCTCAAGGTATTCAAAACTAATTTTACAAACATCGTTAACCCTTATTGGCAAATGGAGATGAAAGTTCAGAACTGCAATTTTTTGGCAAATTTTAAATTTGAATTCATTTTTTCCAGTAACTAAGCAAGGGTTAACAGCCAAACAAAACCAAATATTTATTGCCCTGATTCTGTAGTTTGCAGAAACACCCCATATGTGGTCGTAAACTACTGTATGGCCATACGGCAGGGCGTAGAGCGAAAGGAGCGCCATGTGGTTTTTGGAAGGCAGATTTTGCTGGACTGGTTTATCTACACCATGTCCATTTGAAACCCCCCTGATGCCCCCCTGGGGTAGAAACTCCATAAAAGTGACCCCATCTAAGAAACTACACCTCTCAAGGTATTCAAAACTAATTTTACAAAGGTTGTTAACCCTTTAGATGTTTCACAAGAGTTATTGGCAAATGGAGATGAAATTTTAGAATTGCAATTTTTTGGCAAATTTTCCATTTTAATCCTTTTTTTCCATTAACTAAGCAAGGGTTAACAGCGAAACAAAACTCAATATTTATTGCCCTGATTCTGTAGTTCTCAGAAACACCCCATATGTAGTCGTAAACTACTGTATGGCCACACGGCAGGGTGTAGAGGGAAAGGAGCGCCGTGTAGTTTTTGGAAGGCAGATTTTGCTGGACTGGTTTATCTAACCATGTCCCATTTGAAGCCCCCCTGGGGTAGAAACTTCATAAAAGTGACCCTATTTTGGAAACTACGGGATAAGTAGGCAGTTTTGTTGGAACTATTTTTAGGGCACATATGATTTTTGGTTGCTCTATATTATATTTTTATGAGGCAAGGTTACCAAAAATAGAAATTCTGAAATTTCATCTGCATTTGCTATAAACTCTTGAGGAACCCCTAAAGGGTTAACAACGTTTGTAAAACAAGTGTTGAATACCTTAAGGGGTGTATTTTATTAGATTGTGTCTTTTTGATGGAGCTTCTACTCTAGGGGTGCATTAGGGGTTCTTCAAATGGGACATGGTGTAAAAAAAAAAAGGCCATTAAAATCTGCCTTCCAGGAACCACATGGCATTCCTTTCCTTCTGCGCTCTGCCGTATGCCAGTACAGCAGTTCACCACCACATATGGGGTGTTCCTGTAAACTTCAGAATCAGGACAATACATTTTCAGTTTTATTTGGCTTTTAACCCTTGCTTTGTTACTGAAAAAAATGGATAAAAATTGAAAATTTGCCCAAAAATAGCTGTTTTGGCACCATTTTTATTTTATTTATTTGACCGTGTTAATCTGAGGTGTTAAGTCATGGGGTAGTTTTATAGAGCAGATTATTATGGACGCAATACATAATTTGTCTACTTTTTTTTTACTTATTTAGGTTTAACACTATATTATCCTATTTGAAACAAAATAAAAAAATGTTTAGTATCTACATAGTCTAAGAGTCATTTTCCCTGTGTTCCCTGTGTTACCAGTGCACTGGAACAGTACAAAAGAGTTGTACATGGCAACCTGCACCAAGTAGACTGCAACTTTTTTGTACCATGTTTTGCGCATGACGTTATATGGCTTGAGGACTTGATCAGAGAGATCAACTCCTCCCATATGCCGATTGTAGTCGACGATACAATCGGGCTTGAGGACCGTTGCCGCGTCAGGGACAGGGGAGATGCCGTTACCGTGAATTGTGGTCAGTACAAGTACATCCCTCTTGTCCTTATATCTGACCAGCAACAGGTTTCCACTGGTAAGGGCACAGGTCTCACCCCTGGGGATAGGTACCTGGAGGGGGTAGGTAGGGAGGCCACCTTGATTTCTCCGCACAGTCACGCAAGCAGACGTGGATCTGCCGGCGAGGGACTGGAACAAGGGGATACTAGTATAAAAGCATAATGCAGGCATTTCCGCATGGCCCCAAACTGTGAGTGTGTCATGGCCGATTGGCCGTACTGTAAAGTGGGGTCTGGTAGAGGACGTCCCCACTCCAGTAATGCCTGACACGAGGCCCCAAAACATCCTCATCTCGGCTGCACTGACCGGCATCCAGCCACCGGGCCTAGCCAAAAAAGAGCCCGGGTGTTGAGCAATGAACTGTTGGGCATACAGATTTGTTTGCCCCACCATCAGATTCACAAAGAGGTCACTGAAAAAAAGACTAAAATAGTCGTGTACAGTGAAGCCTACTGTGGGAATCTGGATTCCTGGCTGACCAACAAAATCAGGAATGTGGTACACCAGGCAAGTTCACCAGTAGGGGGCTGAGGTGAACTTTTCCGGTGGGCCGGAAAACTAGTACGAGCCCAGAGCTGTGCTGTGGACCCCAGACACCCAAAGGGTGATGCAACAGCTAAAAAAAAATAATAGTTAACTTTAAACTCTCCCTAAAGTGTCCCTGCCTGACCTAAACCTTTCCCTATGCTTTTCCTAACCTACCTGCTAGTGCCAGATGGCACTTTGAAAGGTCCCAGGAGGGGTCTTGGGTGCTGGGGTGCTGGGCACAGAAGATGCAGGCTGCTCTATCTCCTCGCTCCGGACAACGAATGGAGGAAGAAAGGAGAGCAGGGGGACTTTAATCCCCGTCAGCCCGTGCAACCAATAGGAAGCGATCCAGTAAGGTGATGTCACCATCACCTCACAGGATCAAAGGATGGTGATTGGTGGTGTATTATCACACCACTGATCACCATCCTATTCCAGGTTATCGGGTCACCAGAGACCCGAATAACGCTGAAACGCAGCAAACCAATCACCGATACAGGGGGGGGGGGGGGTCACAGGACCCCCCGCGGCATTGTCCCAGAGTGCCTGCCAAATGATTTCGGCAGGCACTCTGTTCCAATCCCCCCCACCGCATGTCGGTGACCGGAACTACACAGGGCGTACATGTATGCCCTGTGTCCTTAAGTACCGGGACATCAGGGCGTACTTGTACTCCCTGTGTCCCTAAGAGGTTAAGCAATCACATTCAAAATCATGTTAAATAGGAGTCAGCATACATGTGCCATAAAGTTCAGTTGTTCTAGTTGGTCTTTCCTGAAATTTTCTTAGTTGCATCCCACAGCAAAAGCTAAGGTCCACAGAGCTTCAAAAGCATCAGAGGGATCTTTTTGTTAAAAAGTATCAGTCAGGAGAAGGGTACAAAAGAATTTCCAAGGCATTAGATATACATGTAACACAGTGAAGACAGTCATCATCAAGTGGAGAAAATATGGCACAACAGTGACATTACCAAGAACTGTACGTCCCTCAAAAGTTGATGAAAAGACGAGAAAAAAACTGGTCTGGGAGGCTACAAGAGGCCTACAGCAACATTAAAGGAGCTGCAGGAATATCTGGCAAGTACTGGCTGTGTGGTACATGTGACTACAATCTCCCGTATTCATCATGTGTCTGGGCTATGGGGTAGAGTGGCAAGACAAAAGCCTTTTCTTACAAAGAAAAACATCCAAGCCAGGCTACATTTTGCAAAAACATATCTGAAGTCTCCCAAAAGCAAGTGGGAAAAGGTGTTATGGTCTGATGAAACAAAGGTTGAACTTTTTGGCCATAATTCTAAAAGATATGTTTGGTGCAAAAACAACACTGCACATCACCAAAAGAACACCATACCCACAGTGAAGGATGGTGGTGGCAGCATCATGTTTTGGGGCTGTTTTTCTTCAGCTGGACCTGGGGCCTTAGTTAAGATAGAGGGAATTATGAACAGTTCCAAATACCAGTCAATATTGGCACAAAACCTTCAGGCTACCGCTAGAAAGCTGAACATGAAGAGGAACTTAAAAGCATACATCCAAATTAACAAAGGAATGGCTTAACCAGAGAAGATTAACATTTTGGAATGACCCAGATAGAGCCCAGACCTGAATCTGATTGAAAATCTGTGGGGTGATCTGAAGAGGGCTGTGCACAGGAGATGCACTCGGAATCTGACAGATTTGGAGCGTTTTTGCAAAGAAGAGTGGGCAAATCTTGTCAAGTCAAAATGTGCCATGCTGATAGACTTATACCCAAAAAGACTGCTGTGTGCTGTAAGAAAATCAAAAGGTGCTTCAACAAAGTATTAGTTTAAGGGTGTGCACACGTATGCAGCCATATTATTTTGTTTTTATGTTTTTTATTCCCTCTACCTAAAAGATTTCAGTTTATTTTTCAATTGAGTTATACAGTTTATAGGTCACATTAAAGGTGGAAAAAGTTCTGAAATGATTTATCTTTGTCTCATTTTTTTACATCACAGAAACCTGACATTTTAACAGGGGTGTGTAGACTTTTTATATCCACTGTACATAGAGGAAAACAGAGAGAGCTGTCAGATAGCTTCATGTGCATGAAGTCCATCCGATCTTCTCACCTCTCTCACAGAAGGGACCGTGACATTGGTCTTACCGCATCTGTAACAACTGGCTCTACAAATATATTACATGATCTACCGCATCAAGTGAGTGGTGTAAAAAAATAAAAATTTACGCCCAAACAGCTTTTTTTTTTTAGTCACCTCACCTTCCAAAAAACATATCGATCAAAAAGTTGTATGTATCGCAAAATGGTAATAAAACATCACCTCATCCTGCAAAAAACAAGCCCTCATATAAGACCATAGCCAGAAAAATGTAAAAAAAAATATAGCTCTAAGAAAATGGCAACACAAAAACAAAATTTCTTTTTCTAAAAATTGTGTAAAATGTAAAAATAAAAAAAAAATAAACATATTTGGTATCGTTGCATCCGTAACGACTGGATCTATAAAAATATCATATGATCTTCCCCATCAAGTGAACGGTGTAAAAAAAAAAGGGGAAAAAGGACACCAAACAGTTATTGTTGTGAATTCACCTCTCAAAAAATGAGATAAAAAGTGACCAGAAAGCCAAATGTACTTCAAAATTGTGCCAATAAAAACTACAGCTTGTACCGCATCCGCATAAAATAAAACCTCACACAGCCCAGTGTACAAAAAAATTAAAAAGTTATCGTTCTTAAAAACCATGACAGAAAATTCCATATTAGAAACTCCAGATGCTGATCCTTCCCTTCTGAGCCCGGCTTATCCCCAAATAACAGTTACGACCACAATTGGGGTGTTACTGTAATCAGGAGAAAATGGGTAGTGAATTGTGGTGGGGATATTCTCCTGTTATCTTTTGTGAAAAAGAAACTTTGGGCCCAAAGCACCATTTTCTTGTAAAATAAATGTCATTTTTCACTTTCACAGTCAAGTATTATAAATTCTATGAAACGCCTGTTGGGTCAAATGTTCACTACACCCCTTAAAAATTCCTTGGGTGGTGTAGTTTACAAAATGTGGTCACTTTTTGGGGGGGTTTTCACCTCAGGGTCTCTAAAAATATAACATGACCATTCCAGCAAAATCTGCCCTCCAAAAACCATATGGCGCACCTTGCCTTGCTGCGTGCCGATACAGTGGTATACTACCACATATGGGGTGTTTCTGCAAACTGCAGAATCAGGGTAATAAATATTGAGGTTTGTTTAGTTGTGAACCCTGCATGTGTTACATGAAAAAATTGATTAGAATGGAAAATCTGCCAAAAAAAGTGAAATTTTTAAATTTCACATCAACTTTGCTTTAATTCATGGGCAAATACAATAAAATGGGTTTAATCTCACATGCTTTCCTTTTAGCAGCAGTCCTAAAACAGGAAGATAGGTCCATACTTCAGATAATCCAAATAAAAAAATAATAAACATATTATACATTAATGATAGTTGCCTGCTGCATTGGTGGGTGACATGATGCCTGTTTTGCTGTTATGGGACCTATCTCCTCTGGGTGGCAGGGGCCTACAATAATGATAATCGCCTGCTGCATTGGTGGGTGACATGATGCCTGTTTTGTTATTATGGGACCTCTCTCCTCTGTCTGGGTGCCAGGGGCCTACAATAATGATAATCGCCTGCTGCATTGGTGGGGGACACATGCCAGTTTTGCTGTTATGGGATCTCTCTCTTCTGTCTGGGTGCCAGGGGCCTACAATAATAATAATCGCCTGCTGCATTGGTGGGTGACACATGCCAGTTTTGCTGTTATGGGATCTCTCTCCTCTGTCTGGGTGCCAGGGACCTAAATTATTAATAATCGCCTGCTGCATTGCTGGGTATCATGATGCCTGTTTTGCTATTATGGGACCTCTCTTCTCTGTCTGGGTGCTAGGGCCTAAATTGCTGAAAGTAGCCAGTTCCATTGCTGGGTAACATGATGCCTGTTTTGTTGTTATGGGACCTCTCTTCTCATTCTGGGTGCCAGGGGCCTACATTAATGATAAACGCCTGCTGCATTGGGGGGTAACATGATGCCTGTTTTGCTGCTATGGGACCTATCTCCTTTGTCTACGTGCTAGGGCCTAAATTGCTGAAAGTGGCCTGTTGCATTGGTGGGTAACATAATGCCTGTTTCGCTGATATGTAATCTCTCCCATGTGTCTGGGTGCCAAGGGCCTAAATTAATGATAATCGCCTGCTGCACTGGTGGGTGACATGATGCCTGTTTTGCTGTTATGGGACCTCTCTCCTCTGTCCGGGTGCCAGGGGCAAATATTATTGATAATCGCCTGCTGCATTGGTGGGTGACATGATGCCTGTTTTGCTGTTATGGGACCTCTCTTCTCTGTCTGGGTGCTAGGGTCTAAATTGCTGAAAGTGGCCTGTTCCTTTTCTGGGGAACATGATGCCTGCTTTGTTGTTATGGGACCTCTCTCCTCTGTCTGGGTGCCAGCGGCATACATTAATGATAATCGCCTGCTTCATTGGTGGGGGACATGACGACTGTTTCGCTGTTAAGGAATCTCAGTCATGTGTCTGGGTGCCAGGGGCAAATATTATTGATAATCGCCTGCTGCACTGGTGGGTGACATGATGCCTGTTTTAATGTTATGGGACCTGTCTCCTCTGTCTGGGTGCTAGGGCCTAAATTCCGGAAAGTGGCCTGTTCCATCGCTGGGTAACATGATGCCTGTTTTGCTGTTATGGGACCTCTCTCCTATCACTAGATACCAGAGCCCAACATTATTGATAATCGCCTGTTGCATTGGTGGGTGACATGATGCCTGTTTTGTAGTTATGGGACCTCTCTCCTCTGTCTGGGTGCTAGGGCCTAAATTCCTGAAAGTGGATTGTTGCATTGGTGGGTGACATGATGCCTGTTTTGCTGTTATGGGACCTCTCTCCTCTGTCTGGGTGCCAGGGGCCTAAATTAATGATAATTGCCTGCTGCATTGGTGGGTGAAATGATGCCTGTTTTGCTGTTATGGGACCTCTCTCCTCTGTCTGGGTGCCAGGGGCCGACAATAATGATAATTGCCTGCTGCATTGGTGGGTAACCTTCCTCCTGTATACCCGCCTCACCTCTTGCTCCCCCTCCCCCTCCTCCTGTATACCCTCCTGTATTATGGGACCTCTCTCCTTTGTCTGGGTGCTAGGGCCTAAATTGCTGAAAGTGGCCTGATCCATTGCTGGGTAACATGATGCCTGTTACGTTGTTATGGGACCTCTCTTCTCTGTCTGGGTGCTAGGGCCTAAATTGCTGAAAGTGGCCTGATCCATTGCTGGGTAACATGATGCCTGTTACGTTGTTATGGGACCTCTCTCCTCTGTCTGGGTGCCAGGGGCCTACATTATTGACAATCGCCTGCTGCATTGGTGGGTGACATGATGCCTGTTTTGCTATTATGGGACCTCTCTCCTCTGTCTGGGTGCTAGGGCCTGCATTAATGATAATGGCCTGCTGCATTGATGGGCGACATGATAACTGTTTTGCTGTTATGAGACCTCTCTCCTGTGTCTGGGTGCTAGGGCCTAAATTGCTAAAAGTGGCCAGTTCCATTGCTGGGTAACATGATGCCTGTTTTTCTATTATGGGACCTCTCTCCTCTATCTGGCTGCTAGGGCTAAAATTTCTGAAAGTGGCCTGTTCCATTGCTGAGTAACATGAAGGCTGTTTTTTTGTTATGGGACCTCTCTCCTCTGTCTGGGTGCTAGGGCCTAAATTGCTGAAAGTGGCCAGTTTCATTGCTGGGTATCATGATGCCTGTTTTGCTATTATGTGACCTCTCGACTCTGGGTGCAAGGGGCCTACATTAATGATAATCGGCTGCTGCATTGCTGGGTGACATGATGCCTGTTTTGCTGTTATGGGACATCTCTCCCATATCTGGGTGCTAGGGCCTAAATTGCTGACAGTGGCCAATTCCATTTCTGGGTAACATGATGCCTTTTTTGCTGTTATGGGACCTCTCTCCTCTGTCTGGGTGCTAGGGCCTAAATTCCTTAATGTGGCCTGTTCAATTACTGGGTAACAAGATGCCTGATTTGCTGTTATGGTACCTCTCTCCTCTCTCTGGGTGCCAGGTTCCTACATTAATAATAATCGCCTGTTGTATTGGTGGGTGACATGATGCCTGTTTTGCTATTATGGGACCTTTCTTCTCTGTCTGGGTGCTAGGGCCTAAATTGCTGAAAGTGGCCTGTTCCATTCCTGGGTAATATCATGCCTGTTTTCCTGTTATGGGACCTCTCTACTCTGTATGGGTGCAAGGGGCCTACATTAATGATAATCGCCTGCTTAATTGGTGGGTGACATGATGCCTGTTTTGTTGTTATGGGACCTCTCTCTTCTGTCGGGGTGCTAGGGACTATATTGCTGAAAGTGGCCTGTTCCATTGCTGGGTAACATGATGCCTGTTTTGCTGTTATGGGACCTTTCTTCTCTGTCTGGGTGCTAGGGTCTAAATTCTTGAAAGTGGCCTGCTGCATTGGTGGGTGACATGATGCCTGTTATGCTGTTATGTGACCTCTCGACTCTGGGTGCAAGGGGCCTACATTAATGATGATCGCCTGCTGCATTGGTGGGTGACATGATGCCTGTTTTGCTGTTATGGGACCTCTCTCCTCTGTCTGGGTGCTAGGGCCTTCTTTAATGATAATTGCCTGCTGAATTTCTGTGTGACATGATGCATTTTTTGTTGTTATGGGACATCTCTCCCATGTCTGGGTGCTAGGGCCTAAATTGCTGAAGGTGGCCTGTTCCGTTCCTGGGTAACATCATGCCTGTTTTGCTTTTATGGGACCTCTCTCATATGTCTGGGTGCTAGGGCCTAAATTCCTGAAAGTGGCCTGCTGCATCTGCATTGGTGGGTGACATGATGCCTGTTTTCTGTTATGGGACCTCTCTCCTCTGTCTGGGTGCTAGGGCCGAAATTGCTGAAAGTGGCCAGTTCCATTGCTGGATATCATGTCTGTTTTGCTGTTTTAGGACCTCTCTTCTCTGTCTGGATGCTAGGTCCTAAATTGCTGAAAGTGGCCTGTTCCATTGCTGGGTGACATGATGCCTGTTTTGCTGTTATGGGACATCTCTCCTCTGTCTGGGTGCTAGGGACTAAGTTGCTGAAAGTGGCCTGTTCCATTGCTGGGTAACATGATGCCTGTTTTGCTGTTAGTGACATGATGCCTGTTTTTTCTGTTATGGGACCTCTCTCCTCTGGGTGCCAGGGGCCTACAATAATGATAATCGCCTGCTGCATTGGTGGGTGACATGATGCCTGTTTTACTGTTATGGGACCTCTCTCCTCTGTCTGGGTGCTAGGGCCTAAATTGGTGAAAGTGGCCTGTTCCATTGCTGGGTAACATGATGCCTGTTTTGCTTTTATGGGACCTCTCTCAAATGTCTGGGTGCTAGGGCCTAAATTCCTGAAAGTGGCCTGCTGCATTGGTGGGTGACATGATGCCTGTATTGCTGTTATGGGACCTCTCTCCTCTGTCTGGGTGCTAGGGACTAAATTGCTGAAAGTGGCTTGTTCCATTGCTGGGTAACATGATGCCTGTTTTGCCGTTAGTGACATGGTGCTTGTTTTGCTGTTATGGGACCTCTCTCCTCTGTCTGGGTGCTAGGGCCTACTTTAATGATAATCGCCTGCTGAATTTGTGGGTAACATCATGCCTGTTTTGCTGTTATGGGACCTCTCTCCCATGTCTGATGCTAGGGCCTAAATTGCTGAAAGTGGCCTGTTCCATTGCTGGATATCATGATGTCTGTTTTGCTGTTTTGGGACCTCTCTCCTCTGTCTGGGTGCTAGGGCCTAAATTGCTGAACGTGGCCTGTTCCATTGCTGGGTAACATGATGCCTGTTTTGATATTCTGGGACCTCTCTCCTCTGTCTGGGTGCTAGGGCCTAAA
The DNA here is from genome assembly GCA_033119425.1 of Bufotes viridis. Taxonomy (NCBI): domain Eukaryota; kingdom Metazoa; phylum Chordata; class Amphibia; order Anura; family Bufonidae; genus Bufotes; species Bufotes viridis. The sequence goes on from CM065590.1 coordinate 361,293,328, forward strand.
TTGCTGAAAGTGGCCTGTTCTATTGCTGGGTAACATGATGCCTGTTTTGCTATTCTGGGACCTCTCTCCTCTGTCTAGGTGCTAGGGCCTAAATTCCTGAAAGTGGCCTGTTCTATTGCTGGGTAACATGATGCCTGTTTTGCTGTTATGGGACCTCTCTCCTCTGTCTGGGTGCAAGAGGCCTACATTAATGATAATCGCCTGCTGCACTGCTGGGTGACATGATGCCTGTTTTACTGTTATGGGAACTTTCTCCTCTGTCTGGGTGGTAGGGCCTAAATTGCTGAAAGTGGCCTGTTCCATTTATGGGTATCATGATGCCTGTTTTGCTGTTGTGGGACCTCTCTCCTCTGTCTGGGTGCTAGGGCCTAAATTGCTGAAAGTGGTTAGTTCCATTTATGGGTATCATGATGCCTGTTTTGCTGTTATGGGACCTCTCTCCTCTGTCTGGGTGCCAGGGGCCTATATTAATGATAATTGCCTGCAGCATTGGTGGGTGACATGATGCCTGTTTTGCTGTTATGGGACCTCTCTCCTCTGTCTGGGTGCTAGGGCCTAAATTGCTGAAAGTGGCCAGTTCCATTTATGGGAATCATGATGCCTGTTTTGCTGTTATGGGACCTCTCTCCTCTGTCTGGGTGCCAGGGTCCTACATTATTGATAATCGCCTGCTGCATTGGTGGGTGACATGATGCCTGTTTTGTAGTTATGGGACCTCTCACTTCTGTCCGTGTGCTAGGGCCTAAATTACTGAAAGTGGCCTGTTGTATTGGTGAGTGACATGATGCCTGTTTTGCTGTTATGGGAACTTTCTCCTCTGTCTGGGTGCTAGGGCCTAAATTTCTGAAAGTGGCCAGTTCCATTTATGAGTATCATGATGCCTGTTTTACTGTTATGGGAACTTTCTCCTCTGTCTGGGTGCTAGGGCCTAAATTGCTGAAAGTGGCCTGTTCCATTGCTGGGTAACATGATGCCTGTTTTGCTGTTATGGGACATCTCTCCTCTGTCTGGGTGCCAGGGTCCTACATTATTGATGATCGCCTGCTGCATTGGTGGGTGACATGATGCCTGTTTTGTTGTTATGAGACCTCTCTCCTCTGCCTGGTGCTAGGACTTGCATTAATGATAATCGCCTTCTGCATTGGTAGGTGACATGATGCCTGTTTTGCTGTTATGGGACCTCTCTCCTCTGTCTGTGTGCCAGGGGCCTACATTAATAATAATCGCCTGCTGCACTGGTGGGTGACATAATGCCTGTTTTGCTGTTATGGGACCTCTCTCCTCTGTCTGGGTGCAAGCAAACTACATTAATGAAAATCGCCTGCTGCATTGGTGGGTAACATGATGCCTTCTTTGCTGTTATGGGACCTCTCTCCTCTGTCTAGGTGCCAGGGTCCTACATTAATGATAATCGCCTGATGCATTGGTGGGTGACATTATGCCTGTTTTGCTGTTATGGGACCTCTCTCCTCTGTCTGGGAGCTAGGGACTAAATTGCTGAAAGTGGCTTGTTCCATTACTGGTTAACATGATGCCTGTTTTGCTGTTATGGGACCTCTCTCCTCTGTCTGGGTGCCATTGTCCTACATTATTGATAATCGCCTGCTGCATTGGTGGGCGACATGATGCCTGTTTTGCTGTTATGGGACCACTCTCCTCTGTCTGGGTGCTAGGGTCTAAATTCCTGAAAGTGGATTGTTGTATTGGTGGGTGACATGATGTCTTTTTTGCTGTTATGGGACTTCTCTCCTCTGGGTGCCAGGTGCCTACATTAATGATAATTGCCTGCTGCATTGCTGGGTGACATGATGCCTGTTTTGCTGTTATGGGACCTCTCTCCTCTGTCTGGGTGCTAGGGCCTAAATTGCTGAAATTGGCCTGTTCTATTGCTGGGTAACACGATGCCTTTTTTGCTTTTATGGGACCTCTCTCCTCTGTCTGGGTGCTAGGGCCTAAATTGCTGAAAGTGGCCTGTTCTATTGCTGGGTAACATGATGCCTTTTTTGCTGTTATGGGACCTCTCTCCTCCGTCTGGGTGCTAGTGGCTAGATTCCTGAATGCGGCCTGTTCCATTACTGGGTAACATGATGCCTAATTTGCTGTTATGGGACCTATCTCCTCTCTCTGGGTTCCAGGGGCCTACATTAATGATAATCGCCTGCTGCATTGGTGGATGACATGATGCCTGTTTTGCTGTTATGGGACCTCTCTCCTCTGTCTGGGTGCTAGGGCCTAAATTCCTGAAAGTGGCTTGTTGCATCGATGGGTGACATGATGCCTGTTTTGCTGTCATGGGACCTCTCTACTCTGTCTGGTTGCCATTTGCCTACATTAATAATAATCGCCTGCTGCACTGGTGGGTGACATGAGGCCTGTTTTGCTGTTATGGGACCTCTCTCCTCTGTCTGGGTGCAAGCAAACTACATTAATGATAATCGCCTGCTGCATTGGTGGGTGACATGATGCATGTTTTGCTGTTATGGGACCTCTGTCCTCTGTCTGTATGCTAGCGTCTAAATTCCTGAAAGTGGCCTGTTCCATTGCTGGGTAACATGATGCCTTCTTTGCTGTTATGGGGCCTCTCTCCTCTGTCTAGGTGCCAGTGTCCTACATTAATGATAATCGCCTGATGCATTGGTGGGTGACATCATGCATGTTTTGCCGTTTTGGGACCTCTCTCCTCTGTGTGGGTGCTTGTGCATAAATTGCTGAAAGTGGCCTTTTCCAATGCTGGGTAACATGATGCCTATTTTGATGTTATGGAACCTCTCTCCTCTGTCTGGGTGCCAGGGTCCTACGTTAATGATAATCGCCTGCTGCATTGGTGGGTAACATGATGCCTGTTTTGCTGTTATGTGACCGCTCACCTCGGTTTGGGTGCTAGGGCCTGCATAAATGACAATGGCCTGTTCCATTGCAGGTTGACCTGAGGCCTCTGTTGCTGTTACGGGACCACTCTCCTCTTTGCTGGAGCTATGGGCCTGAATGAGTGATTGTTGCCTGTGGCACTGCTGGGTGAAATCAATACTGTTTTGGCGTGATTTGAACTCTCCCATTTGTGGGTGCCAGGGGCCTGAGTCTGTGCATGAGGCCTGTGACACTGCAGGCAGGCATGAATCCTTTTTGGCTGTGATGACAACTTCTCCAACTCCCATGTATGGTTGTCTGGGGCCTGATTCTTTGAGTGAGGCCTGTGGCACTGCATGCAGACATGAATCCTTTTCGGGTGTGATGAGAACTTCTCCAACTCCCATGTATGGTTTCCTTGGACCTGAATCTGGGAATGTGGACTTTGGCACTGCTGGCAGACATGAATATATTTTTGGCTGTGATGAGAACTTCTCCAACTCCCATGTATGGTTTCCTTGGGCCTGAATCTGTGAATGTGGCCTGTGGCACTGCTGGCAGACATGAATCCTTTATGGCTGTATGGAGAACTTCAACTAGCACTGCATTCCCACCTGACTCCACCCCAACCTCATATTCCACCTCCTCCTCCAAGTTGCCAATTAATATTGGTTAATTTTTATTTATTTTATTTTAAGTCATTTTCCTATCCACATTTGTTTGAAGGGGATTTACCTACATTTTGCTGCCTTTTCCAGCCCTCTCCAGGGCTATTTTACAGACATTTTAGTGCCCAAAGGTTCGGGTCACCATTGACTTCAATGGGGTTCGGGGTCAAGTTCGGATCCCGTACGCGAACATTTTCGTGAAGTTCGGCCGAACTTCTCGAACCCGGACATCCAGGTGTCCGCTCAACTCTACTTCAGATCACTATCCTTATTCAAAAAAATCTTTACAGCTTCCAGACCTATTGTTTTTGGTATAATGGTGTACAGTGACGTGACATTAATTGTCACCAAGAACATATCATCAGTAAATTCCTGTATGTCTCTCAGCACTTTCAAAACCTGTCCTGTATCCTTCAAATAAAAAGGCATTTCAGGGACATAGTTATGAAGGAAAATGTTCACATACTCTTACATTCTACTTGTGATAGACTCTATCCCGGAGACAATCGGGGGCTTTTTGGGTCTTTGTGTACTTTAGGTAAATAATAAATCACTGGCATATTTGGGTGGGGGTTATTTAAATAATCGTATTCTCTATTACTCCAAATCTCTTGTCTTAATCCTAAAAGTTTCAGAGTCTAAAAATTGTTCCAATTCCTTCTTAAACTCAATTATTGGATTCCCTTTTAGCAATTTATATGTCATATGGTTGTTTAAAATCCCTACCATCCCTTGTTCATATTTTCTTTTATCAAAGATTACTAGATTACTATCCGCCCCCCAATTTATCTGCCGGTTTATCACAATATTCTCATTATTCTCCAAACTTCTCTGAAATGCATTCATTATCCTTATTCTTCGGATAGAATGCAGATTGTTTCTTTAAACTAGCACATGTGTATTTTCTACTATTTGTTGTTGTATAGGGTTACTATGATATACTTCTGAATATTTTGTTTTCTTATATACTTGTGGACATGTAGAAAGGTCTGGAATCTGTTTCCCATATTCGTTGGAGCAAATTTGAATCCTCTATTTAATACACTTTTTTTTTTCCCTTCAGTTAATTGATGTATATAATACTCAAATTATAAATGCCTAGTTGTTTTCCCTGCCCTTCTTTGCCTGCGGGCTTTGTTTTTCCTTGTCCTCCTCTCTTTCCTCTGAATGTTTTCTTTTCCCTGGAGTATTTCCTATCTTTCTTCCCTGCATCCGTTCTATAGTTCTATAGTTGTCAGAATTCCTTTTGTCATTTGGTGGGGAAAATTTTCCTCCTCCATCTTATCTACTCTTTCCTCTTCTACTGGCAAATCATTACCATTCTTACCCCTTTCTCTAATCTTACTTCCTTGTACCTGATTGAATGTTTTTCTATTCCCCTAATGGTTATACCTTTCTACATCTGGAGTATGGAGTATGGGTGGAGTATGTACAGAAAAAATGGAGAGGGGGCGATCCAGTTAAACAAATAAATAGGAGAGAGGTTGAATGGATATATAATATGGAAACTCTTCAGCCGAAGGGGTTAAATATAGAAGGGGATATAAAGTCTGTGTGTATGGCGTGAAGGAACAAGGTATAATGTGTGAAGGTTGAGATAGAACGATTCATATTTACCGGTTCTCATGTGGTTAGCAGCAGTAACATGGCATCCTGACATATGAGCAGGATGTCGATTCAAACTTGGGTAGAAAGAGGATCTGCCCATAGTTCTCGGTATATAAACAGCCTGAAGCTATTAGATGAAATACGGTATCATTGTTTGTTAATACCTCAAATTATGAGACCTAGAGAACAAAATCTTAATATATAGAGATAGGAGTTAAGGTCATACCTTTAGGCTATAACATAGAGTAAAACTCCACGGGAGAAGGCTTATGCACAAATTATGCATGTAATGAAATTACGTTTTATTGGTAAATTATAAACCTATTTTTATGTTTTTAAAAATCAAAGTATATAAATGATAAAGATAATTGCATTGGAGATATTAGGAAAAACAAATATGAAGTATATGATTTGTAAGATAAGAAGATTGGTGAGATGTAAAGAGTTAAGTCACGTGGTTTTATGATGTAGCTATAAAACCCACCCTGATTTGACGCAATGAAGACGCCCCAGACGAAGCAGGAGCGAAACCCGAGTCGGGCAGCAGTTTTATTATATATGCGATGTTGAAAGAGAAAATTTTGTGAGTATAATATAGCACACTGGGCAGCAATTTTATTGTATATGCAATGTTGAAAGAGAAACTTTTGAGAGTATAATAAAGCACACTGTGTACTTGACTTGACCAGGTTGACTTGATTCTAGTCTGGGTGATTTCCTTGGAGTGCCGCTCCACCCCCTCCGTTTTGTTCATATATTTGACTTTTTGCTAAGGAGCAGAGCACCCGTTAAGGCCCGAAAACGGTATCACCAGTCGGTGCGAACCTGAGCACTGAATTATGGCAGCTGAAGAAACTACCAATTCCCTTTATGATGGCAGAGAAGGGGCGGACGCCTTTTTCATACAATGTAATAGCAAGGACATTTTACAGAACATCAGTACTGAAATTGAGTGTTTTGGCCAGTTTGTCATTGATTTGATCATTTCAGTCATCTTGTTTACAATTAAATCAAAGAGGCACTTGTCAGACAAATATAACATAACATTTATAATGAAATAACCACAAATGTCGTTTCTGTGCTCACATCATTATCAGTTTTATTCAACCCCCATTCAATCTTAGTACTTAGTACAACATCCTTTTCCAGTTATAACAGCTTTTAAACATGAAGCATAGCTTGACACAAGTGTCTTGCAGCGATCTACGGGTATCTTCTCCCATTCTTCATGGGCAAAAGCCTCCAGTTCAGTCACATTCTTAGGCTTGCGCGCTGCAACTGATTTCTTTAAGTCCCACCAGAGGTTCTCAATCGGATTTAAGTCTGGTGACTGCGATGGCCACTTCAAAATGTTCCAGCCTTTAATCTGCAACCATGCTCTAGTGGACTTGGAGGTATGCTTGGGATTATTGTCCTGTTGAAAGGTCCAACGTCTCCCAAGCCTTAGGTTTGTGACGGACTGCATCACATTTTCATCCAATATCTCCTGGTACTGAAGAGAATTCATGGTACCTTGCACACGCTGAAGCTTCCCTGTATCTGTAGAAGCAAAACAGCCCCAAAGCATGACTGACCCCCCGCCATGCTTCACAGTAGGCAAGGTGTTATTTTCTTCATAGGCCTCCTCCAAACATAGCGTTGATCCATGGCCCCAAACAGTTCTAATTTTGTTTCATCAGTCCACAGAACACTATCCCAAAAATTTTGTGGTTTGTCCACATGACTTTTGGCATACTGCAGTCGACTTTTCTTATTCTTTGGAAACAGCAAGGGGGTGCGCCTGGGAGTTCTGGCATAGAGGCCTTCATTACGCATTGTGCGCCTCATTGTCTGAGCTGAAACTTCAGTACCCGCATCTGACAAATCTTTTTTCAGTTCCTCAGCAGTCACACGGGGACTTTTCTCCACTTTGCGCTTCAGGTAGCACACAGCAGTCGAAGTCAGCATCTTCTTTCTGCCACGACCAGGTAGGGTTTCAACAGTGCCCTTTGCCTTGAATTTGCGAATGATGCTTCCTATGGTGTCTCTTGGTATGTTTAACATCTTTGCAATCTTCTTATAGCCATTGCCCTTCCTGTGAAGAGAAATCACCTCTTCTCTTGTCTTCCTGGACCATTCTCTTGACTTCACCATGTTTGTAAACACACCAGTAAATGTCTAGAAGGAGCTGAGTATCACAGTCATTTTAAATCTGCCTAATTGGTGCTTATTATGCTTGATTGCTGCTCCTTGACATCCACAGGTGTTTTCAATACCTGATCGAAAACACTTGAATTAACCTCTGTTCTTAAGAGTGGTAGTCTTTAAGGGGTTGAATAATTGTGTCAATGAAGAAATCACAAAAAAACATTTAATACTGTATTACAAAAACAATTGATGTAATTTTAGTTGCATTTGGTTCTTTAAAAAGTCCTTGTAAGATTTCATTCTGAACACAATTACAAATGTACACTAAATTCCCTAAAACCCTTTACAGCATTGGGGGTTGAATAATTTTGAACACAACTGTAACTGCCCAGGATGTGGTGTCAGAAGGTGAGGCCACGTTCACAGGTGGTAAGTCCACTCTTTGTCCCCCCATGCCTGCCGGCACGAGCATTGACATCTTTCATCACTAAGTGATGAGAGATGTACGGGCGATTTTATACCCGAAAGCTCCTGAAAATATTAGCATTGAAGAGCGACAAGCACTTAATTGGTTGCGTGCCCAGGAAGATGTTATTGTGAAACCGGCAGACAAGGGGGGCAATGTGGTCCTTATGTCCAGGTCATATTATGTCTGTGAAGCTCTCAGACAGTTGAGAGATACCGACACTTATAAAGTCATACGGGGGGACCCCACCGCGGACATTAAGCGCCAACTTGAATGCTTTGTTCACGACTATGTAAGTAGGGGTTTCCTAGCCGAGAACATGTTGGACAAATTGGTACCCACCTCTCCATCCAGACCCTGTTGATACTTCCTCCCCAAAATACAGAAGTCCCTGACCCACCCCCCGGGACGTCCTATAGTCTCGGGGGTGGCGTCAGTGACGGAACCCTTATCTAAGTATTTGAATTGGCTGTTGAGACCATTACTCCCCAGGGCCCCAGCGTATCTTAAGGACACAAATGACTTTTTGTTGTCCCTAGAACAGGTGCATTGGCAAGATGATTTTCATCTGGTCTTGTTGGATGTCGAGAGCCTCTACACCCGCATCCCCCATGATGCGGGTGTGGAGGCGATACGTGACATCCTAGAGAGCGCAGGAAAGAGTGCGCTATACAGTGACTTTGTGTGTGGAGCCCTGCATCTCATACTTGCGAACAATGCATTCAAGTTTGGCAATGAGTGGTACAGACAAAAACTTGGGACCGCAATGGGGACCCCCGTTTCATGTATGTTTGCCAACATGTATCTTGCTAGGTTGGAGGACAGGCTCGTCTTCTCAGTGTCTAATCCTTTCTCCCAATTCCTAAAATGTTTTTTACGCTATGTCGATGACGTTTTTATTGTGTGGTCGGGTACCAGGGACCAATGCGAGGAGTTCATACGTTACCTCAATAATAATGTCATGGGGATGAAATTCACCCTTAATTTTGGGGGTGCACGACTGGAATTTCTGGACGTGGCTGTGATGGCAGGTAGTGACGGCTTGGTAACGGAGGGCCATCGTAAGCCCACGCGACCAACTCCTTGCTCCGCCATGACAGCTTCCATCCAGAAACAGTGAAAAAGTCGCTGCCGTATGGGCAGTTCATCAGACTACGCAGAATTAATAGTGAGGTTGAAGGGTACCGACGCCAGGCGTCTGAGCTAAAACAACAACTAATGGAAAGGGGTTATCCCCAGAGAGATCTGGACAGAGACATGGTCGAGGTAGAGAGGAGGTTCTCCCAAGCAGATTTACTACGCAAGAACAGGGACGCTAATAGATCTAAAAATCTAAACAGAGAGCATACGACGGGCAGATTCGCCTTCTCTTTTAAATTCAGCCCCATGGCGGATCAGATTCGTATCGCCATCCATAAGAATTGGGATATACTAAGGAGGGACAGCACCCTTAAAGAGTTAACTGAACAGAGGCCCATTATTGCATTTAGACGAAGCCACACGTTGCGTGATAAGCTAGTCAGGAGTAGATTAGCCCCCTCACGGTACAATCAGTGGCTTAAGATGGACCATCCATTAGGCAACTTTAAATGTGGGAATTGCCCCTTGTGTAGATACAACTCGTGTAAAAAGACCGTTGTGGTCGCAGGTATACATCACAGGGTACGTCGCTTTATCAACTGCAGGAGTACATATGTGGTCTATATATTAAGTTGTACCTGCGGACACTTTTAAAAAGGTAAAACTATCAGGTGCCTGTATGAACGCGTCCGCGAACACATCAACTCCATAGCTTCGGGAAAAGGCTGCCCTAGGGTGATAGAACACGTGAATATGGCACACGGTGGCGATGTTAGTTCCCTCTCCTTCTCGGGGTTGGAGATGGTGCAACCTCCACCACAGGGGGGGGGGGTGACAGGCACCTTCTTCTCCTTCAATGAGAAGCGAGATGGATACTACGCACCAGGGCAGCGGAAGGGTTAGGGTTAAATGACCTCACTGACTTAGGTATGTTCATTTAGAATTCTCTTTTGTGCAATGGAATTTGGGCATTTGTCCCATAATGCACGTTGTATCTCTTGCTCTTAACCTGGCATATTGTGCAGTAGTGCATAACCCTTTTAGCTTCTATGTGCCTATGTGAATGCGCTCCTGTATCATCATATGTTGTGGTCTTGTATGACCCGTCCAGTGTGAATCGCAGCATATGTGCATGCGCTTTTTTTGCCAAGCATTGATACACTCTGTCATCATGTACTTGTAACATTGCCTTCTAAGATTTTTGGATGTTACATTGCAATGAGTTATCTCCTGACATTAAGGAAGACTGACTATTCATGTTTTGTATTCTTTTTGTACCTTGTTATGTTTTTAAACCTTCTAGCAGTGCCTGCCGTGGCATCGTCATTAATTTTTCAGCTGATGAGGGAGCGCACGGCTTAAGAAGGCAAGCGTATGCACGCTTCTGACGTAGCAGCCCGACGAAGCGCTTTCAGCGCGAAATGGCCGTCGCTCAACTCACTGCATGAAATTTGTGGCGTCCTGCCCGACACTGCCTGCACGCTGACGCACTAAATAAAGCGATCTTATTAACTTCACTGGTGAGTGCCGCCCCGTTCTTATCTTCATTATTCAAGACACTGTGTACTTTTACCCCGCTCTATGTTAGTTTTCCTCTTTGAAGGGGTATATGGAAAAAGGATATCGTTGGTCGATCTGTGTTCTGTGGAGGAAATGAATACGCTTGGTGCCGGTCGGTATAGAGATTGAAAAGGTGGTGATATTCGAGAGAAGATCAAGCGAAGTAGCCGCCTGAGGAACCAGTAGTTGTGTGCAAGCTTTTACTTAAAAGTACAGCGCAGACCTAATATTTTTGTTACTTTTATTTCATGGGCAGCACAGTGGCTCAGTGGTTAGCACTGGTGCCTTGCAAAAATCCGACCAAGGACAACAGGTGTCCTAGGTTCGACTGGGGTCCTAGGTTCGAATCCAACCAAGGACAACGTCTGCATGCAGTTTGTATGTTCTCCCCGTATTTGCTTGGGTTTCCTCCCACACTCCAAAGACATACTGATAGGGAAATTCATTTGGGAGCCCCATTGGGAACAGTAGGATGCTAATGGCTGAAAAGCGCTGTGGAATTTTGCAGTGCTATAGAAGTGTATAAAATAAATAAAAATAAATTCCTGTGGAATACATAAGGGTTAACAACATTTCTAAAACCAGTTTTCAATAGTTTGAGGGGTGTAGTTTCTAAAATGGATGGTTTCTATTGTGTGAGCTCCTCAAAATGACTTCTGAACTTGTCCTTCAAAAAGTTGGTTTGGGAAATTTTCTTTAAAATGTAAAAAATTGCTTCTAAAATTTTAAACCTTCTAATGTCCCAAAAAAATAAAATTACATTATCAAAATGATGACAACATAAAGTAGACATATAGTGAATATTAACTAATGAGTATTTTATGAGGTATCACTATCTGTCTTAAAAGCAGAGAGATTAAAATTTAGAAAACAGTTTTTTTTTTCAAATTTTCGCTAACTTTTGGATTTTTTTTAATGAATGAAGGTAAAACATATTGACTCAAATTTACCATTAACATGATGTACAATGTGTCACAAGAAAACAATCTCATAAAGGTTTGGATAAGTAAAGTCGTTCCAAAGTTATTGCCACATAAAGTGCAAAATTTGGCCTGGTCAGGAAGGAGGCAAATGGCCCAGTCTGGAAGTGGTTAACTATTATATTTCCCAGTGACAAGTACAGTGTATTTTCACCAAAGAAATAAGTAGGTCTCACCGGCCCAATTAACAGACTGATTAGCTATTATATTTCCCTGCGACGGTGGCAAGTATAGTATTTTTTACCACAAAAAAAATAGGTAGGTCTCACCGACCCAATTAACAGGCAGATTAACTATTATATTTCTTTGTGACGGCGGCAAGCACAGTGTTTTTTTTGTACCCAAAAAATAGCTAGGACTTTGACACCAAAATCTGGGTTCTGTACACTTGCCACGACGGGCCGCAGGGGCAACACGTAAGCTACTGTGGGCCGATGGGGGTAGTAGTAGTTTTACTCACAGTTAGCAGCGCTCCCTTGGCCGGCGTGCAGTGAAGGGAAGGTCAGCACCAGTTCCTTCGGGGCACACTCTATTGTCCAGGGAATCCCACCAGATGGTGGTTAAGGTGCCCTTGGTAGTGTGGGTTTAAGGTGCCTTGGTGGCAGGGTCCCTGGGGTTCGTGACACCAGCATCGTAAGGTGCAAATAGGTGATAAGTTCACACAATTAGGAGACCAGTTCTCTTAACAAATTCCCAGTACTTTACTGAAGCTGATCCAAAAGTCATTAAAGCGCGCAAAAGTCATTTACAGCAAGGCAGCTTCTACAATGGTTCAGGTTAGTTCCCAAAAGTTGCATAAGGGGTAGTTTTTTATAACAATCTTTCTGCCTTGTTTCTCAAGGCTGGAGGGATGTACTATCTCTGCTGTACGGTTATAGTCATATACTTCTGTATCCTCTCTAGGAATACTATCTCCTGACAGGTGGCCTTTCTGCCTTTGGTTATGGTGGGCAGCTGGTAGCTTAGAATCTTTCCACCAAATGCAAAGGAAACTAGAGCTCGACAAACGACAACTACCTTCCTTTGCCAATATTCTTACTCCCTCTCTGGGTTGCCTGCATCTTCTGTAATCTTTTCCTTCTATGGGCTATTACATGGAACTAACTCTGGAGTTTTCATAACTCTGCAAAATGGCTGCTGAGATGCAGCTTTTCCTCATACCTCACACTCTCCTCCTTCTTCTTTTCTCCTCTGAGAGCAGGGTGGGGGTCAGCCCTGGGAGGTTTGTTAGAACCTCCCCCTCCCTGTGCCACTTTATGGAAACTCAGGCACAAGCACATTTTTATGAAACACAATCACAGTATTAAACAGTGTGTTTCAGGACACTGCACACTGACACCAAAATGTTGGTCCAGGTTCGCTCATCACTATTTATTTATAACATTCATTCCTCCTTGTTTCTGGGGTGAAATTGCAGTCTGATACAACCAGTTTTGGGGTGTTTTTATTTTATATATAAGTACATCAATTCCTCCTTGACAGGGGCGTGGCTAAAGGCTCATGGGCCCTGGTGCTGGTGCAGACTGGGCCCTGGTGCCCTGCAGACTAGAGAGTGCTTCCATAATGGAAGCCCTCACTAGTATTCTCTTGATGCATTGCAACTTATTAAGAGAAATATACAGCACCGCTGGCAAGGGGGGCCTTCTGCACCTGCGACCGCTGCGACCCCTATAGCTGCGCCAGTGCTCCTTGATTATGGGGTAAAATTGCAGTCTGATACAACCAGTTTTGGGGTGTACTTAGTTGATATATAAGTACTTCCTTTTACCCTTGATTCTGTAGTAAAAGTGCGGTCTGATGCAACCAGTTTTGGGGTGTATTTTGTTTATGTATAAGTACATCCATTGTGCTGCTACGCAGTTAAAATTTAGATGGAATGTATATAGTTTAATTCATTGAACCATTTCATATGCAGTATTTCTATATTTGGTTATATGCTCCCATCTAGTGGCCGTTTTTGGTATACACTTGCTTTTCTTGTTCTTTTCTTTCATATCTATGACTCTCTTTCTTTCAATGCTCCACCCCTTCTTCTGTGTACTTCACTTCCTGTATCTTCCATGCTGCTTCATCTTTTGACCGCACAATAGCTGAATCCATCTGTTCTGCTGTACCCTGTTTTCTGACTTACAGAATAAAGCAACTTACACAGATAAACAGGGTGTTGCGGAGTTCAAGCTATCTGAAAAGTATTGTCCGCAGTGATTATATCTGCTTATACAGGCCAGGCATGGAGGTCTTACTAGGGATAAATCGCTATTACAACAATCGGAGTCAGAATAGTCAAAAGATGCATAGAATTCCTACAGCCTGTTGTGTATATGTGTGTGCCTAATATGCAATCAAGCTCAGTGCCATTTGCCATCTTGTGAAAGTCACACATGGTCGCACAAGCTTACTGCACTTCCCGTGAATGTTGAAAACTGTTTCCCTACATTGAACGGTGTTATGTCACCTGTCTAAGCTGCTGTTCGTCTTCTTAAAGAAACAGTTCCATTTTTCGCAAAACCGTAAAAAAAATGTCTAGACAAGGCTCTGGCCACTCTTTTATGACCAAACCAATGCAGATACATCATGCCTCTGAATCGGCAGACATACAGGTAGCAGATTCTTCATTTATTACCGAACACAGTGTAAGACCCAAACATACAATAAAACCGACACAGAAACTCAGGGAAAACTATGAAGCAACTAGAAATGAGTTCTCCAGTAATCTGTCAGACCTCTGGGACAAAACCTCACACTGCATGTCAATTTTGTCACACTTTAATGATCAACCAGCTGAATTAAGAAACTCTATGAATCGACTATTTGCTGCATATGAACGCTACCAGCGGCTGTCTGCAAAATACTCAGCTTTCTTGCAAGACTCTAATATAGAGGACTCTTCAGCACAACTGACCAGGACTGAACCAACAAAAGGATCTCGCAGTGCAAAATGCTAAGTTTAAGGCAGAACTCCGCATTACTCAACTGTAGGAGACCAGATCTCACAGATCCACCTCAACCAAGCACACTGCACTTTCTTCCAGATCCTCTGACTCCAGAAGGTCAACATTAAGCGACAAGCTAATAGAGGACCACGCTGATGGCGAATCAAAAAAGGCACAAAGCTCTTTTACCAGAAAGCAAGCAGAGGTAGAAGCACGCAAGGTAGCTCAACAAGCAGAAATGGAAGTACACAAGGTAGCTCAACAAGCAGAGATGGAAGTTCAAAGGGCAGCTCAACATGCAGAGATGGAAGCTCAAAGCTCTCCAAGCAGAGGCAGATTCACAAATAAAGATTCTGCAAATGGAAGGGGAGGAAGCATCTTCCCTAGCAAGGCTGAAAGTCCTTGAACAAGCAATGGGTCAAAGTACTAAGTCAGACTGCCTTATCCCAGCATAACTGGAAGATCCAGCTGAACACACCAGTGAATATGTTCTAAACCATAATATCTGCAAAGATACAGAGTCATCTCCTGTACCTCCTACTAACAACACTGTTCTGACTCTCAATGCAGAAACCTCTCAGCTCTATATGCCTGCGCCTCTTCACGTCTACAACGCAAGTACATCTATACAACAAACCACATCAACTCATGCCAACAAGGTGACTTCCAGTGATAAGCCACAGCTCGAACCACAGCCAGCACAAGCCTCGGAGACTACACCACAGTTAAACGCTCATGCAACATAATTTTCCCTGATAAAACTCACCCTACATCACCAAAGAACTTTAACACCCAAGGGGTTCCACGAGTTACTTTGGCATCAAAGAGTGAGCGATCAGACTTGAATGACTTTGCCAGATATATGGTATGCCATGAGCTCATTAACACCAGCCTCTCAAGGTTTGACGACTATACAGAAAGCTACAGGGCCTGGAGATCAACCTTCAAGGCTAATATTGCTTATCTCAATCTTACTACTAAGGAAGAACTTGATTTGCTCATAAAGTGGCTGGGACCAGAATCTGCAGGTAGTGTTAAAAGACTCAGAACAGTACATGTTGACCACCCAGATGCAGGTCTTGTTGCTGCATGTGCAAGTCTTGAGCAAGCCTTAGAAAGCCATAGAAAGCGCTCAAGAGACTGCAAAACTTCCCAAAAATAGGGAGCAAGTTCTAAGACCTATGTGACCTCCTCATGGAGCTATAGTTGTCAAAGACTGACCTATGTCTACCTGGACTAAGCTTCCTGGACACCACTCATGGGTGAAATGGGCACAACAGGGCTCAAGGTACAACAGAGACTATAACGTATCCTTTCCTCCATTCTCATACTTCTGCAGGTTCATTAGTGATCAAGCTTGGATGAGAAACCATCCCAGCTTCAGCTTTAGTGAACCCAACCTGCCTGCTTCATCCTCACCATCATCAAGGTATGATTACACAGCAGCTAAACGTAGAGACTTAGGGCTCTTTCACTAGCGTTTTTGCTTTCCGTCCTCGGGGCTCTAGGACGGAAAGATACTGATCAGGATTATCCTAATGCATCCTGAATGGAGAGCAATCCGTTCAGGATGCATCAGGATGTCTTCTGTTCAGTATGTGAACGTTTTTTGGACGTTGACAAAAGCGCAGCATGCTGCGGATTTGTCTCCGTCCAAAAATCCAGAAGACATGCCGTAACGCCGGATCCGGAATATATGCCCATTGAAGTGCATTAATCCGGATCCAGCCTTAAGCTAAACGTCGTTTCGGCGCATCGCCGGATCCGACGTTTTAGCTTTTTCTCAATTGTTACCATGGCAGCCAGGACGCTAAAGTCCTGGTTGCCATGGTAAAATGTAGTGGGGAGCGGGGAAGCAGTATACTTACCATCCGTGCGGCTCCCGGGGCGCTCCAGAGTGACGTCGGGGCGCCCCACACGCATGGATCACGTGATCGCATGGATCACGTGATCCATGGGCATGGGGCGCTCTGACGTCATTCAGGAGCGCCCTGGGAGCCGCACGGACTGTAAGTATACCGCTCCCCGCTCTTACTATGGCAACCAGGACTTTAATAGCGTCCTGGCTGCCATAGTAACCTGAAAGCATTAGAAGACTGATCAGGATCCTGATCAGTCTTCTAATGCTTTCAGGCGACTTGCGTTCTGATGGATCCGGCGGGACGGAAGTGCCCGCCGGATCCTCAGAACGCAAGTGTGAAAGAGGCCTTAAATAGAGCAATATATGTTAAAAGGACAGATATCTCACCCTTCACAACCTCACCTACTGATCAGGGCGTTGTGGATGACAGAGATAAAGACCCTAATCATCAGTGTCCTATTCACAAGAAGCCTCATCCTCTTAAAGAAATGTCATGGGCTTAGAGCAAAGACTTTACAAGAGCGCAGGGAGATTCTCCAGAAACTTGGAATATGCTACAAGTGTTGTGCTTCTTATAGCCATTTTGGTTAAGACTGTAAAGTTGTCATCAAGTGCACAGAATGCGGTAGCGACAGACATGTTACAGCCATGTATCCGACTCCACTTCCAGACAACCCACAGCAGCTACCTACCTCCCATCTCAAATCATGGCGGGGAGCAACAAGGTCATGCACCAACCAAAGATAATGTCTCTTCTTCTTGTACAGAAGTCTGTGGAGAAGGCAAGGACCACAAATGCTGTGCCAGGATATGCCTAGTCAAGATATACCCAAAGAGTCATCCTGAGAAAGCTGCTAGGATGTATGCCATAATAGATGAACAGAGCAACAGATCCCTGGTTAAGCCTAAATTCTTTCAGATCTTTGGCATAGAGGGTCAAGCCACACCATATACTCTCCAAACCTGTTCTGGTCGTGTAGAGACCTTCGGCAGAAGGGTTGATGGGTTAATGGTCGCTCATATCAACGAGGGAGAGGGCATACCCCTACCAACGTTAGTTGAGTGTGACCAGATACCAAACGAAAGGGAGGAGATTCCCACTCCAGAAGCTGCGTATTAACATCCTCATTTAAGGCACCTTGTTGATGAGATTCCTGCAATGCACAAGAGTGCTAAAATTTTAGTCCTGTTAGAAAGGGACATTCTCAGAGTACATAAAGTATGCGACCAGTGCGATTGGCCTGAAGATGCACCTCATGCACAATGACTTGACCTAGGCTGGGTAATAGTAACATAGTATATAAGACTGAAAAAAGACATTTGTCCATCCAGTTCGGCCTGTTTCCTACAAGCTGATCCAGAGGAAGGCAAAATCCCCTGTGAGGCAGAAGCCAATTTTCCCCACTTAAGGGGAAAAAAATTCCTTCCCGACTCCAATCAGGCAATCAGAATAACTCCCTGGATTAACGACCCCTCTCTAATAGCTGTATCCTGTAATATTATTACACTCCAGAAATACATCCAGTCCCCTCTTGAATTCCTTTATTGTACTCACCACCATCACCACCTCTTCAGGCAGAGAGTTCCATAGTCTCACTGCTCTAACCGTGAAGAATCCTTTTCTATGTTTGTGTACAAACCTTCTTTCCTCCAGATGCAGAGGATGACCCCTCGTCACAGTCATGGTCCTGGGGATAAATAGATGATGGGACAGATCTCTGTACTGACCCCTGATATATTTATACATAGTTATTAGATCTAGTGGGTGATGTAGGCTTGGACAGGATGTGTACGTCATCTAACATTCATTCCTTCAAGACTTGCGTGTTGGGAAATGGATGCATGCCACTTCAAACAGTGCCCTCACTATTATGAAGTAAAGGTGAAGCTTTTTGACCTCATCCAAGTACCTGATGTTACTCCTGTCCTTTGTGATGAGAACCTAGGTACCACAGTGTTTTGTACTACCAGTAAGGACAGCAAAATAGCCTTGTCAGTTGAAGACAGAGAATTCATCAAAATAATGGACAAGGAATTCTTTCAGGATGAGTCTAACAACTGGGTTGCACCATTACCTCTTCAAGCTGCAAGGGCAAAAAATAATAATTTTCATAAAAGCAATGAAATTGTTCTTTATCTCAGGTCTGTTCTTTAGCATTCGTTGAAGTGAGTTGAATCTGGATAGATCGTAAACAGGCTTTATCCAGATTCAACTCACTTCAACGAATGCTAAAGAACAGACCTGAGATAAAGGACCATTTCATTGCTTTTATGAAAATTATTTTTTTAAATGATCACGCTGAACCAGCTCCACCACTTCAAAGACATGATGAGTGATTGTATCTGCCTTTCTTCTGGGTGTATCATCCACGTAAGCCAAAACAAATCAGGATAGTATTTGACTCCAGTGCCAAGCATCAAGGCGTATCCCTAAACGATGTTCTCACTGGCCCGAAACTAACCAACAACCTTGTAGGCGTACTTATGAGATTTAGAAGAGAACCAGCTGCCATAACTGCTGATATTGAGCAAATGTTTCATTGCTTCATTGTATGCGAAGATCATAGGAACTTCCTAGGGTTTCTGTGGCACCGTAACAACAACATGGACAATGAGATTATTGAATACCGCATGAAGGTGCATGTTTTCGGTAATAGTCCCTCACCCACTGTTGCAACATACGGTTAAGGAAGGACTGCCCTTGATGGAGAAAAAGAGTATGGCGTGGATGCTCAACACTTCGTTGAGAGAGACTTTTATGTTGATGATGGACCTAAGTCTTTACCTGCAGACGAAGAAGCCATAGACCTGCTCCAAAGGACACAAGGTATGCTTTCTGAGGCTAACCTCAGACTACACGAGATTGCCTCAAACAGTGTTGCTGTTATGAAAGCCTTTCAACCCGGTGATCATGCCACAGGGTTTAAAGACTTAAATCTGGGAAGGGACATGCCACCAGTACAGAGAAGTCTGGGCTTATGGTTGGACTTATTAAAAGACACTTTCGGCTTTCAAGTCAGCTCTACAGACAAGCCATTTACCAAGCGTGTTGTTCTGTCAGTGGCGAACAGCTTATACGATCCATTGGGATTTGTGGCTCCCTTTACCATACAAGGTAAAGCCTTACTTAGACAGCTCTAAGAGTCTATTAAAGATTGGGATGCTCCACTGCCATCTGACAAGCTTTCAAAGTGGGAGTCCTGGAAGCAATCTCTACACGCCTTAGATGGAATCTATATACCATGCTGCTACACCCCAGCCTCTCTTGCTACAAGCCGGAGAAAAAAGCTTCACATCTTCTCAGACACATCTACGGAGGCCATAGTGGCTGTTGCCTACCTCAAGGTCAGAGACTCTTCTAATCGAACCCACATAGGGTTTCTGTTTGGGAAAGCTAAGCTAGCACCTAAGCCTGAGCACAATTTCTACTCTTGAACTTTGTGGGACTATGCTAGCTGTAGAAATCGCAGATTTAATATTGCGCGAGCTAGACATTCAGATAGATGACACCAAATCTTACACAGACAGTAAAGTTGTTCTGGGCTACCTA
Source organism: Bufotes viridis (assembly GCA_033119425.1). Classification (NCBI taxonomy): domain Eukaryota; kingdom Metazoa; phylum Chordata; class Amphibia; order Anura; family Bufonidae; genus Bufotes; species Bufotes viridis. The sequence goes on from CM065590.1 coordinate 361,313,008, forward strand.
TAAAAACCAGACTAAATGTTTCTATGTCTACATCAGTAACCGTGTAGAAAGAATCAGGAAATCTAAACCTAAACAATGGCATTATGTACCATCTGAAATTAATCCTGCAGATCATGCCACCAGGCCAGTGTCTGCAAGTGTCTTTGCAAATTCTTTCTGGTTAACAGGTCCTGAATTTCTGCTGGATCACACAAAAGAGACCCCAACTATCCATACCCCAGCTACCCTGCTTACCCAGAAGCTTGGGTCCGTTCCTGTTCCACCTGGAAACTTTAAAGACGGAAATATGTGCAAAGATAAAATGTAAGCGAGTACAACACCTTGCCAACCGTTTCTGGAATCATTGGAAGATGGAGAATCTTTCCATTCTGCGAGGACACAGGAAATGGCAACGACAGTACCCTAACATACAAGTTGGAGATCTCTTTCTGCTCAAGGACCAGCAAGCCGAAAGAATCGAGTGGCCTATGGGACTTATTGTATAGAGAGTTCTTACTGATGACAGTAAGGTACGCAAGGTGAAGATGAAAGTTGCAAGACAAGGGACTGTAAAGACTTTCATCAGACCTATCACGGAACTTGTTCTGCTTTTGCCCTTTGGAGAATGAACTTGATTGCTTATGCTACTGGATCCTACCTGTGACTTCAAGGAAGAAGTGTTTGAACTTATATTTGATATAACTTGGAGTTTTGCATTATAGTTGTTGCATTATATACATGTTCTCTTTTTTTTAAAATTCTTTATTTTCAAATTTAATCAGTACAGAAATGAGCCATAGAAAATTGTACATGACATCAACAGGAGATACAAACGGCTAGGTATCCAGTACATCAAAAGTATCATAACATATGTAAATCCAATGATCCCGTATGACACGGGCGTGGAAAAGGGCAACACCTGACCAAAACAAGGTAATGCTTAATAACACCAGAATAGTACTTTGCATCACCACAGGCAGTAGTCACAGAAATCCAACCAGAGACACACAAGGAACAGGGGAGAGAAAAGGGGGGTGACTCAAACACAACTAGACAAAGAAAGGCAAGGAAGGCGGGGGGGGGGGGGATTGCCTCATGTCAGGAGATTCCGGTAGTCCTGAGTATCTTGGAACAAGAACCAGGGGTTCCATGCCTTTAGAAAAGCAGTATGAGTGCCTTTCAAAAGCGCCGTAAGCTCCTCCATTCTCCGAATCTCCTCCACTCGTTGTATCCAGCTTGTGATGGATGGTGGGGAAGATGACTTCCAGATAGCTGGGATGCACGCCCTAGCTGCTATCACTAAATGTCTGAGACAAGTTCTACGGATGATGGATAAAGGTAAATCTGACAGAAGTAGGAGGAAGAAACTCGGCGTGTTGGCAATCTTGAAAGAATATAACTTCGAGATTGCTCTGTGTACCGACTCCCAGAAATGTTTAAGTTTGGAGCAATGCCAAAAGACATGGAGCAACGAACCCAGAGCAGCTTGACATCTCCAGCATAACTGGGAAGTCGAGGGGAACATTTTATGGAGGCGAGTTGGGACATAGTACCATCTCGTTAAAATGTTATAGCCCGCCTCTTGATATCTACTGGCAATAGACAATTTGTGGATCCAGTGGACTATTTTAGGCCACTGGTCTGAAGAGATGTCCAACTGTAAATCTTGTATCCATTTGTCTATGTATGGAGGACGGTAATCCGGAGGGGGTGAGATCAAAGAGCTGTAAATTTCTGAAAGCGAGTGTCTATAGATTCCCTCGCCTATACAGGATTTTTCAAAGCGTGTGAGAGATCTATCGTAACCTGAGGAGGAGGGGATAGAGGCAAGAAAATTAGCTAATTGCCTCGATCTCCACTGTCCCAGTGAGCAAGGGTCAGTGATTCTCGAAATTTCCGCATATGTAAGCCATCTACCCGATGCACAAAAAAAGGGGGCTCGGCACTTACCCCCCACCCGCCACTGCATAAATGGACCACCTGAGCAACCTTCCGGAAAATCCGGGTGACCCAGAATTGGGAACAATGGGGACGGGACGGGGAGAGTGACGTCAACTCTTTATATTTATGGAATTGCAACAAGGTGGTGCCAATCGTAGGGTGCAAAAGGATAACTTTAGGAGCTCTCGATTCTACCCATGGTAGGAGAGCCAGGGGCGATTTAGAGCACATCTGTTCGATGGAGACCCATTGTTTAAAGGGAACATGGCGGCACCAATCTACTACTCTTTGGAGTATGGAAGCTGCATAATATTTCCTGAGGTCCGGAATCCCCATTCCCCCTCTCTCCCGTGGAATGTGGAGTAACGGTCTGGCGAGCCCCGGCTTCCCTTTTGCCCAAATAAACCTGAAAAGGTCTCGATGGGCACCCTCAAAGAAGCTGGATGGTAGTTTAATGGTGAGGGTCTGGAATAGGTATAGTAGACGTTGTAAGACATTCATCTTAAAAATAGCACATCTGCCAAACCAAGTATATATACCCTTAGACCATCTCTTTAAATCCTCTCTTATCCTGCCCATCAGTGGCACAAAATTCTTATTGTATATTTCTTTCAGGTCCCTTGGAATAAACGTACCTAAGTATTTGATGGCTGCCTTTCGTCCATTTAATGGGTAAGGACGTCGCCAAGGATGTTTCCAATGAGGGAGGTTAAGAGATGTTCAGAGCTTCCGACTTTTGGAAGTTGATTTGCAGGTTGGATAACCCATGGAATTTTTGAAACTCCGCCATAAGATTCGGAAGCGAAATCCTGGGGTTAGTGATGGTAAACATTAGGTCATCTGCATACGCCGCTATTTTAAACTCTCAAACATCCGCGGCCAGCCCAATCAAAAGCTTTTTCGGCATCAGTTGATAGAAGACAAAGGGGTATGTCTCGTGAGCAGGCGTGATGTATGAGGTTCAGGACTTTGGTAGTGTTATCCCTCGTCTCCCTTGACGGGATAAAGCCCACTTGATCAGTCTGAATGAGATCCAACAGTAATGGGACAAGGTGCATAGCCAGGATTTTAGTAAACAATTTAAGATCAACATTAAGTAGTGAAATGGGACGGTAATGGGCGCAAGAGGTAGGGTCCTTATCTTATTTATGAATAACCGCAATATTCGCATGGGTCATATCTCTCGGTAACTGATTCACTGATACTATTCCATTAAGTGCCTTGACAAATGGTATTTGGAGACTCGGGAGAAACTTTTTATAAAAAGCGGCCGGGACCATCTGGGCCAGGAGCCTTGCTAGGTTGCATTGTTTTAAGAGCCTCCGTGAGTTCTTCCTAGAGATAGGTCTGTTTAATTCCTCAATGGCCTGCGGGGAAATTTTAGGTAAGCCCGAGTCTGTCAAGTATTTACTTATGGTCTCAGTTGCAGAGGGTGTATTATAATGTAGGCCTGGGAGATTATACAAGTTACTGTAGTATTGGGCGAATTTCTCTGCTATCGACTCTTGATTATGCAGGATGGAGCCATCGGGCGCCGCTATACGGGGTATATAATTCCTCGCCTTTTGTTCTCTCAAAGATCTTGCCAATAGTCTGCCACATTTATTACCATGTTCGAAGAAATATCTCTGGCCATTGGTAAGAATAGTTTTCGTGGTAATGTATAATTTTACCTTCAGTTTCCTCCTCGCAATCAATAGGGCCGATCGCGTGGACTGAACATGAGACTGCTTATGTATTTGTTCGAGGCTCGCAATTTCCGTCATAAGACAGGCTATCTCAATCAACCTCTCTTTTTTCCGTCTTGCCCCATGTTTTATGAGTTCCCCCCATATTACACATTTATGGGCCGCCCAAACTGTGATAGGGGAAATGGTGTCTACTTGGCTCTCTTCGAAATAGCGAGACAAGGCCTCATCTACTTTGAGAGAAATTTCCACATCCTGTAGTAGGGATTCATTTAAATGCCATTGCCAGGCTCTAGGAGCTGGGAGGGGGGTTTTCAGAGACAGATGGAGCATGGCGTGGTCCGAAAAAGAAATAGGGTCAATCGTGGAAGAGTTGACTAGGGGGAGTGCCGAGTGCCTTATTTAGAAATAGTCCAACCTGGAGTATACATCACTAACTGCAGAGTAAAATGTATAGTCTCTAACATCCGGATTAACCGTCCTCCATATGTCCACCAACTGGTATGTGTGAAGCAGTTGTCTAATGTGTCTACTAACTCCCAAGGAGTGGACCTAGCAATCGGAATGCTAGCACCTTTAGCCTTGGACGTTACATAAGTGCTGTGGTATGAATCAGGGTACCTAGGAGACCCGAAGCTCGGCATGGCGTCTTTACGGAAATGCGTTTCCTGGATGAACGCCACCTGTACTTTCTTGCTCCAGAGGAGTTGGAGAATGGACGACCTTTTTTCTGGCGTATTCAGCCCATTGGCGTTAATCGAGGCAAAATGGATGGTGGACATGGTTCTGACCTGTAGGGAGGTAGGAAGGGGCAGGTGGACAAGAACAGAGAAACAAGAGGAGGAACACTGGGAAAAAGGGGATGACACGCTACACAGACAAAAATAGAAAAGAAACAAAATTAAGTAGGCTAATGAAGCCACATACCCAACCCGGCTATCCCAGCGCCAGGTAGAAAACCAAGTTAAGTATATCTGTAGTCAATATAGTAAGGTATATGAGACTAACACAAAAACAGAACTTAACTGTGGATTGAATATCCGCTATGCGAGTCACGAAGTGTCCAATGGGAGCACAATTAGGAATCGCGACCCTATGGGGGAAGAGGAGAGCAATATATATGGTGCCCTTACGTCCCTGAGTCTTGTGGGCCAGTAACATTCAAATCGTAGGCAAAGGTCAACACCTACATATCAACAAAAGGGGAAAGCACTCTCGGTCGTATGCTATCAGTATATGAGCTCTCATCTATTAGGCTGTGAGAGGGCATCGAATGGAGAGAGCTAACGGTCGTGCAAGGAAGCCCACTCCCGGGCGCAGAACATCTCGTGATCCTCACACCGCCTCCTGATGACTCTGCTGGCAAGGTCCAGGGGACGACGGCCCCCGATCCTGCTGCCTATCACAACGACGTCCGTCACCTGTAATCGTCGGATCATTCGTCGGCGGTAACATTGGAGCTTGGACAGCAAACCAGTCAGGCAACATTAAGTCCGGGATCTCCAGGAACCGTGCCAGATCCTCCACTTGATCCGGCGAGTGTAGGGCAAGAGACTGTCCGTTTTTGCGGATGATCAGATGAAATGGATGTCCCCATCTATAGTTGGCTCCCGCTTCCACAATGAGCTGAAGAGTCGGCTTGAGAATATGCCTCATTAGAAGTGTACATCTGGAGACATCTGGCAACAGTTGAATTTGGGCACCAGCATATGCCACAGTGCCCTACCTCCAGGCTCGCTGCAATATGTCCTCCTTTACTTGAAAAAAATGCACCCTGCACAATACATCTCTCGGTGCGGGGTTTTCAGTACGGCGTGGCCCCAACACTCTGTGGACTCCGTCGAGTTCAATTGGCACGTCTGCAGGTCTGGACAGGAGTAAATTAAATATGGCAGTCACTGCTTTGCGAAGGTCAGTGGGTGGTATCTCCTCAGGGATCCCTCTCAATTGAATGTTATTACGACGACCCCTGTTCTCCTGATCATCTGGTTGTAATTGCAGGTGTCTATTAAGGGCCTTTTGAGAGGATAAGAGTTGTTCCACTGTAGTAAGACGGGAATCCAGGGCCTGAGAGACTTGGACTTGAGCAGACTTGAGTGTAGTAGAGACTTCAGATAGGTCCGCTTTTACAGCTGCTATAGCTGCATCATGCTTGGATTCAACCCTCTGAATAATAGCCTCCAGGTCCGTTTTTGTGGGAAGATTACTGAGAAGCGGCCATATATCTGAAAGCTTAGGTCGTTTATTGGCTCTAGAGTGTGAAGATAAGGCAGAGGACGGAGTCTCAGAAGCATCAGATAAGTCCCTTTCACAGAAGATAGCAGGCGTTGCTGGAAGGTCTGAATTAGAGCCTTGAGTGGTCCCAATAGGGATACTGACTGCCAGGATAAAGTCCCTAGCTGTAGGGACATAGGACTGCTAGGTGTAGCTTGCAGAGCCACTGGAGAGATGAAAAGGGGTGCCTCTAAGTGCTGAAAGTGGCCTGTTCGCTGGCTGGAGAATAGGAAGAGAGGCTGCAGTAGATGTATTGCCCAGCTGGCAGTCACTCACCCTGCCTGGTACGGAGGTGGCCACAGGTTGCTCTGTATGAGATTCGGCAGTGGGGATCAGCGCCTGGGAGAGGTCCTGATTTGGCTGGGAGGATGGAGGAGAAGGAGCTCCCGCTGCTTCATGTATGCCGTGCGGAGCGGCTGGGCACTGCATCGCTGTGCTGGCCGTCGGAAGTTTCCTGAGGGGTGCCATCTTGGATAAGCCTGGTAGGTGACCAGAGGTCGCCGGCTGTGAGAAATACTTTGCAATCCTTGGTTCTGGAGCCACCAGTGAAGACCCCCCTACGTCCAGAGCGCCTCACCGTTCTCCCCATCAGGTTCTGTGTGGTATTGGTGCCGTCTGAGAGTAAATTTTAAGGCCCAGAGACCGGGAGCTCAGGAAGGTGCGTGCTCACACGGCCATTCTCAAAACAAACACCACACATGTTCTTTTATGTCTTTCAGGTTTCAAGACATCTAAGAAAATTGCACTGTTGTTTATTTGTAGGCTTTGGAACTGATGGCTTGTGCCGAGCCAAGGTGGTGAGTCCCAAGCCGTCATTACTTCTCCAAAAAGGCAGTACCGGCCCTGCACACGTATGTTGAACAGAAGGTGGGCCAGTCATTGAGCCTGCCAGTGCCGACTCGACTACAGTCGAGAACAATATATGTCCTTTATGGCCCACTGGTTAAATGTAGTTTCTGCCCAGCCACGCCAGCAACTTGGCCAGGTGACATCACTGCCGCCTCAATGTTTTCATGCTTTGGGTCCTGCGCCAATGTCCTCCCCTGCCTCCTCATCCTCCACCTTGTCCTCAGCCTCCACTGCAGACATTATTTGGAGTGCTCCTCCAGCATACCACATATGCAGGGCAGTCTCATGCTGTTCTGCACCTAGGTTGCCTGAGCGAATGGAGTCACACAGGGGAGAAACTGATCCACGTCCTCCATTAAGAAATCAAATCCTGGCTGTCTCCTCACCAACCGAGAATTTGGAACCATGGTCACCAACAACGGGAAGAACATTGTATTGGCGCTGTGTCAAAGAGGACTGAGCCATGCGCCAGCATGGCGAACGTGTTTAATCTGGTTGTAAAGCGGTTCCTGAAGTCTTTCACCCATCTGCAAAATATCATGAAAATGTCCAGGAAACATGCACTTCAGCCACTCTTACACTGCAAAGCACACCCTTCTTGAGCTGCAAAGGCAGAATGGCGTTCCCCAACAATGGCTGGTATGCGACGTTTCCACCAGCTGGAACGCCACCCTCCACATGTTGGACCGACTATATGACCAGAGAAATGCCATAAACAATTTCTTGATGATGCAGGCGGACAGAAGCACTCCCCTGTGTAACTTTGATGCTCATGCGTGACACCTGCCGTTTGCTCAGGCCCTTTGAGGAGGCCACGTTATTTGTCAGTTGCCAGGACTACCGGATGAACAACGTCATTCCACTGCTTCATGTCCTAGAACAGATGCTGCTAAATCTAGCTGGCCAGGGTAAAGGAGAGATGGTGCCTATATCTCACAGCCATATGACTCCTGCGGGGGCTGAACTGGAGGAGGATATTCACACACACGCAATGTATACAAAATAGGTGATTTTTCTGCAAAAGTGACAGGAGAAGAGGAGAAGGAGGAGCAAGGGGCACTAGAGGGTGATGAGGAAGACCAGGCAGATGATTCCGTGTGTTGACTCCTCATGCTGTTGCCACCCTCACAACTCTGTCACTGAGCCACTTTGTTGACTCCTCATGCTGTTGCCACCCTCATCACTCTGTGACTGGGCCACTGTTTTGACTCCTCATGCTGTTGCCACCTCACCACTCTGTCACTGGGCCACTGTGTTGACTCCTCATGCAGTTGCCACCTCACCACTCTGACAGAGCTGCTTATGTCCTTGTTTTGCCTTGTTAACATCAACATCTATTTTACCCTTCTTCTGAATCCTGTCTTTGGCGCAGCCGTAAGGCCTGTGCGGTCCCTATTTTGCCTCAGGATTTGCTCATGATTTGAAAACCAAAAACAGGAGTGGATACAAAACAAAGAAGACATGCAAACTTTTCAATCACATCTTTGTTTTGGATCCACTCCTGTATTTATGTACTGATGGATTACTGACCAAATGCTGACATGTGAAGGCGGATGCTCAAAAGACAGGATCTGTTTTTGGGGGTTGTTCTTATGACAGATCAGAAGAAGGGCAAAATAAACAGTGATGTCAAACTTACTCCTGACACCCTCCCCACTCTGTCAGGGGGACACTACTTGTATCAGAGTGTGACAGAACAGGTTCTGTAGAAATCTATGTGGAATCAGCTGACGACGGTGTAAAAGGAGTGCACTCTTTCACTTTACAGTAGAATCTTGGGTCACTGCACTCTTTTTTATACCTGGCTGTCAATATGGGGAGTGGGGGAAACCCCCCATCGCGCAATGTCCTTGGCTACTGGGCCACAATGCAGGGAAAAGGGAGCTGGTCACCTCCTAAAGCTTCCCTCAACAGGCCCAAGTCTCCTAGCTGTATGAGCCCCCTTCAAGGGTAAGGGGACTCATACCCACGTGCCTAGAAGTCTAGGAATCCCTGCATTGCACTACAGATGGTGACAGGGCAGAGAACACCTGTTCATCCACGACATGGATGACAGGCATCTCCAGAGGCCCAGTACCTGGCAGGGTGCAAGACTATAGGAGAAACAGTATGGCAGGTAAGTAACACAGCAAGATAACAAATGCTATCAACACTTACCTGCCGCAGCCAAGATGGAAGGACAGCACAAACGACAACCCGGACCTCCCTGCGGCTACAAGATGCATGAAGGCTCCAGGCTGGGAAGCATACAGTCTTGCTTTTGCTTAAACCCCTCCGGGAAAGTAAGCCCCTTCCGGAGCAACATACACACACCAAAAGGAAAACGTCAAGCAGCCATGCTGGTCACAACACCACAAATACCAGACATGGCACACCACACTTGACATACAACAAAACACCAACATAACCCACACCAGACAACAATACCGGAGAGGAAGGGTCCAAGGAACAGACACAGAGGGGTAAGCAAAGGATATAGATAACAACAATGACAACTAAGGGTGGCTCACACAGAAGGTACACAGACAGCCCAGGAGCAGAGCTCTACACCAAGCTGACAACAAGCAAACTGACCTCAGGCTCCAACACACCAGAATATAAAGAGACCTGAGGCCATACCCAACGCACTCCAACATCTTTAACCCCGTGCAAACCAAAGCAGGGAAAACACCATATAAAGGGAAAGACACGCACGTGTGAACAACATGTTGCCCCAAGCAACCACATGCGTGGCGACAGTACCTCAGCCAAAACAACCAGCCGAGAAACCTGTTGCCAACGGCAACCGCATATGAGGCAAACATACATAATCCACACATGCAGCAACCTGGTGCTAACATTTACCTGTAAGGCTGAGTTCACACGTGAGTTATTTGGTTAGTTTTGGCCCCATAACTAACTAGGTAAGTGAAGTGTGAACTGATTCAAAGAGTAACGCTTGTTATCTTAGTGTCATACTGACTCACAGTACAGTTTCACTACCACAGCTGACTTTGCATGTTTCTCCAATGCACACTGTTTTACTCCAATATACAGGCTCTCAACAGCAAGGAAATAGATGTTTTTCAACAGCAATAAAGTTGGATCGAATCAAATCTTTTTGGGAAATTCGTTGAACCATCTGAGTCGAATTTTTGAAAAGTTCACTCCTCTCTATTAATTTGCACATATTAACATATCATTATTCTCAACATTGCAAGCACATATGAACATGGGACCAACACAGATGTCTTCAGTAGAGATGTTGCGAACATAAAATTTTCCGTTCGCAAACGGAGAACGCAAACTTCCGCAAATGTTCGCAAACGGGTGAACCACCATAGAATTCAATGGACAGGCTAATTTTAAAACCCACAGGGACTCTTTCTGGCCACAATACTGATGGAAAAGTTGTTTCAAGGGGACTAACACCTGGACTGTGGCTTGCCGGAAGGGGGATCCATGGCAAAACTCCCATGGAAAATTACGTAGTTCACGCAGAGTCGGGTTTTAATCCATAAAGGGCATAGATCACCTAACATTACTAAATTGTTTGGAATAATGTGCTTTAAAACATCCAGTGTGTGTATACGATCAGGTATGATGTTGTATTGATCAGGTAGTGTAAGGGTTACGCACGCTTCACAGTGACAGACCAAACTTTGACAGACCAAACTCCCCGTTTAACGCACCGCAAAGAGTCCATTTGCACAACCGCGAACTCCACATTTGCACAAGGTTGGATACCAAGCTAGCCATGCCCTGTTCCTTGTCCTCACTGATGTTATTGAAGGTCTCTTCCTCCACCCAGCCACGTACAACACCAAGGGTCCCCGAAAGGTGACACCAAGCTCCCTGGGACGCCTGCTGTGGTTGGTCTTCCACCTCCTCAAAGCCACCTTCCTCCGACAGGTTTGTCACCTCCGCAAAAGGACGCATGAGCCTACAGCCATTGTGCATGAGCGTTCAGTAACGCGCCCAAAAAATAGATTTTAGGAACCGGGAGATGGAAAAAGATGGGTGGTCGGTCCTCTTCCTTCCAATTTGGGGCACTGCGTGTGCGCCGTGCAATGTACTGTGCCACCCTATATGAGTGGTGTGCTAAGTAGTACTATTCCTATCAGTTTAATCCCTGTTAAGTTCCCTTGTTATTAAAATTAGGGTTATTCACATTAGAAAAAAGACGACTGAGGGGAGATCTAATAACCATGTATAAATATATCAGGGGTCAGTACAGAAATCTGTCCCATCATCTATTTATCCCCGTGACTTTGACGAGAGGACATCCTCTGCGTCTGGAGGAAAGAAGGTTTGTACACAAACATAGAAAAGGATTCTTCACTGTAAGAGCAGTGAGACTATGGAACTCTCTGCCTGAGGAGGTGGTGATGGTGAGTACAATAAAGGAATTCAAGAGGGGACTGGATTTATTTCTGGAGTGTAATAATATTACAAGCTACAGCTACTAGAGAGGGGTCGTTGATCCAGGGAGTTATTCTGATTGCCTGATTGGAGTTGGGAAGGAATTTTTTCCCTTTAAGTGGGAAAAATTGGCTTCTGCCTCACAGGGGTTTTTTGCCTTCCTCTGGATCAACTTATAGGAAACAGGCCGAACTGGATGGACAAATGTCTTTTTTCGGTCTTATATACTATGTTACTATGTTACTATCAGGGGCCCGTGTATAGAATAGATTTTAGGAACCGGGAGATGGAAAAAGATGGTTGGTCAGTCCTCTTCCTTCCAATTTGGGGCACTGCGTGTGCGCCGTGCAATGTACTGTGCCACCTATATGAGTGGTGTGTTAAGTAGTACTATTGCTATCAGTTTAATCCCTGTTACGTCTCCTATCAGGGGCCAATGTATGGAATAGATTTTAGGAACCGGGAGATGGAAAAAGATGGTTGGTCGGTCCTCTTCCTTCCAATTTGGGGCACTGCGCGTGCGCCGTGCAATGTACTGTGCCAACAATAAAAATAGTGTGGACTACTATTCTTACCATTTTAGTCTTTGTTAAGTCCCCTATCATGGGACGTGTATTGAATTGAATTCTTTCTGCCTTCAGAAAAGTATCGAGGTCTGCAGATGTCCTATTTGTGGATATCCTGCAAATTGGTGGAAGAATACAATAGTGTAAATCCGTATGGTTATGCTGCCCTGCAGTGCACAGATTGTACTTACACGGCACTTTGCTGACAACAGGCGTATCAAAGGTGTTCTCCGTAGTTTGTTTAATTCCTCGTGGCGAAGGTCCACGTTCACACGACCGTACACAGGGCTCAACAGCGGACTTGACTGCAACCAACACCAGGTGGGTCTGCTAGTGTTCCCAACTTCTTTTCATTCAAAAATTCCTGTGGATACAAGTGGCTCCCACCGTAGTGAAGCTCCGATGACTGTTTAAAAAGTTTATTCTGTACATACTTACAAACATGCACTTTAAAATCGCATTATAAAATCCCAGTATCTTTTTCCTTTGCCCGACCCAGGTTTTTCTCCTTGAGCTTCGTCAGGGGCTTCGTTAGGGACTCCTCAAAAGGACGCATGAGCCTACAGGCATTGCATATGAGCGTCCAGTAACGTGGCAAAAAAATACCCAGCTCCGCAGAGGCTGTCCTAGCACCCCGGTCATACAAATACTCGTTGACGGCTTTTTCTTGTTGGAGCAGGCGGTCGAACATTAGGAGTGTTGAATTCCAACGTGTCGGGCTGTCGCAAATCAAGCGCCTCACTGGCATGTTGTTTCGCCGCTGAATATCGGAAAAGTGCACCATGGCCGTGTAGGAACGCCTCAGATGGCCACACAACTTCCTGGCCTGCTAGAGGACGTCCTGTAAGCCTGGGTACTTATACACAAAGTGTTGTACGATCAGATTCAACACATGTGCCATGCACGGCACATGTGTCAACTTGCCCAAATTAAATGCCGCCAACAGATTGCTTCCGTTGTCACACACCACTTTTCCGATCTCCAGTTGGTGCGGGGTCAGCCACTGATCCACCTGTGCGTTCAGGGCGGACAGGTGTGCTGGTCCGGTGTGACTCTCTGCTTTCAGGCAAGTCAACCCCAAGACGGCGTGACACTGGGATGTGGAATAGTCCCCGGGGAGCTGGGGGTGTGCAGTTGATGTGGAGCAAGACACAGCAGCAGAAGAGGACTCAGCCGAGGAGGTTAGCGAAGAGGATGGAGTAGGAGGAGTAGAGGAGGTGGCAGCAGGCCTGCCTGCAAGTCATGGCGGTATCACCAACTCCGCTGCAGAGCCACGCATTCCATGCTTGGCAGCCGTCAGCAGGTTTACCCAATGAGCAGTGTACGTGATATACCTGCCCTGACCGTGCTTTGCAGACCAGGTATCAGTGGTCAGATGGACCCTTGCCCCAACACTGTGTGCCAGACATGCCATGACTTCCTTTTCTACAATAGAGTACAGGTTGGTGATTGCCTTTTGTGAAAAAAGGAGGATGGTGGCTTTGAGTTTGTGTGCTGCTTGTACTCATGTGTTGATCCGATAGGCGTTTGTGATGTGAGATCATGTGCCTTCGCAAAGCAGTTGTACCTAGGTGCGTGTTCCCACGACTCAGTTTCTTTTGGCACAGTTTGCAAAATGGCATCGCTGTTATCAGAGGCAGACACACAAAAAAATGCCACACTGCTGAGCTTTGCAATGACGGCATTCTGGTGGTGGCAACAGCATGCGTTGATTGGCGTGCTGTCTGGCTTACCCCAGGTGCCAATACATGCTGTTTGACTAGCTCCTTGCGACGACCTCCCCCTGCTTCCAACTCGTCTCCTCCTCCTCTCTGTCTCCCCATCTGAACTTTCCCCCTGTTCTTCTTCTCTTCGAGCGGGCATCCACGTGACATCCACGGACACATCGTCATCATCAACCGCTTCACTTGTATCTGACAACTCAGCAAATGAAGCAGCGGGTACAACATCATCATTATCACACCGTACGTCCATGTGTGTAATGCTGCCTGACTGAGACATATCCCTGTTATCTACATCCTCTGGCAATAATGGTTGCGCATCACTCATTTCTTCCAACTGATGTTTAAATAACTCCTCTGACTGATCAAATGAAGCGGCTGTGTTGCTAGTGTTGGTTGTGGCGGCGGGCGGGTGAGTGGTAACTTGAGAGGTGCCTGAAGCTGAGCTGTAGGAGGATGTTGCGTCAAGGTTCCGAGCAGAAGCTGTAGAAGATTGGGTGTCCTTTGCAAGCCAGTCAACAATGTCCTCAGAATTTTTCGAGTTCACGGTACGTGGCCTCTGAACACTGGGCATTATTCTAGGGCCAAAGGAAATCACAGCACCACGACCATGATGGCCCTTGTGCTTGATTAGCATGTATGCATGTATACGGAGGATGAAATCCATAGATTAATTGGGGACGATACCACTGACACTGCCTTTCTGAGCACTCTATCTATTGACTTATTGAAACGTAAATATGAACAGGAATCCAAGAAATTGGTCACCATGGAGTTGCATCTCAGTACACTAAAGGAATACTATAGGAATGAGAGGATACCGAGGGGCCTCAGGTCTCACCTCCACCCTAATCTGTTCCCTCATAATGATGAATTCTGCAAAAAATTGGAAGCTGTTAACAACAGGTACTCTTTTGATCTCATGCTGCTAAATATTGATTACCTACATAAGAAAGTGGATAATATTAAACGGACATTGGGAGGTCTTGACACACAGATCCAGAACCTCATTGGTGTTGAGGATTTTACAACCCATAAAGACAAGGTGGCTCAACATATATCACGACACAGGAATGAGGTTGAGAGAAAAAAACGTGATAAGTGGCATAGAGATCTAGAGGACTATCACTTGGGTAAAGTGTATAATTGGCAGAACTCATCTACATAGTAACTTAGTACATAAGACCAAAAAAAGACATCTGTCCATTCAGTTCGGCCTGTCCTCCTGCTAGTTGACCCAGAGGAAGGCCAAAAAAAAACAAAACTGTGAGGTAGAAGCCAATTTTCCGCACTTAAGGGGAGTAAAAAATTCCTTTCCGACTCCATTCAGGCAATCAGAAGTACTCCCTGGATCAACACCCCCTCTCTAGCAGCTATAGCCTGTAATATTACACTCCTGAAATACATCCAGGTCCCTCTTGAATTCCTTTATTGTACTCACCATCACCACCTCCTCAGGCAGAGAGTTCCATAGTCTCACTGCTCTTACCGTGAAGAATCCTCTTCTATGTTTGTGTACAAACCTTTTTTCCTTCAGACGCAGAGGATGTCCCCTCGTCACAGTCACAGTCCTGGGGATAAATAGATGATGGGAGAGATCTCTGTACTGACCCCTGATATGTTTATATCTGTTTTACAAAAAAACAAGTAGAAGGAAGGGTCGGAGATTTGAATGAGGACACTTTGGATTTACTACCTGTGACTCTGAATCTACTGATGAATCTAGCACATCTGCTTTTTTAGGAGCACCAATAAAAGGCAGGAGGCGGAGATGCCATAGGTTTAACCTTTTCCCCCACATGTAGACGGATCTGGTTTAGTCTGGAATTAGACCTACGTTTTTTTTAGGAGGTTGAGACTTAAATGCTTTTTTACCCCCAACAAAGATGGTGGCACCCGCTCATATGTGAGTAAGGCTACTTTCACACTTGCGTTTGCGTTCGGATCCGCCGTTTAGTGTCACAACTGACAGCATTTGTAGATGGATCCGGATGTGGATCCGTCTACAAATGCATTGCAAGAACGGATCCGTCCCTCCGCATTTCATGCGGATGGACAGTTCCGTCCTGCACTCTTTTTCACAGTTTTCCCGGTCTGTGCATGCGCAGACCGGAAGGACGGATCCGTCCTTCAGTTGTTTTGCAATGCCGGACCTGGCACTAATACAAGTCAATGTAAATGAATGCCGGATCCGGCATCCCGGCGACTGATCAAGCATTTTGGACGGACATAATACCGCAGCATGCTGCGGTATTATGTCCAGCCAAAACGCCTGACAGTGACTGAACGGAATGCATACTGATGCAAACTGAACGGATTTCTATCCATTCAGATTGCATGGAAATATGCCTGATCAGTTCTTTTCCTGCATAGAGCCCTTTTGACGGAACTCTATGCCGGAAAGGTTATCAAAATTAGGGTTATTCACTTTAGAAAAAAGACGACTGAGGGGAGATCTAATAACCATGTATAAATATATCAGGGGTCAGTACAGAGATCTGTCCCATCATCTATTTATCCCCAGGACTGTGACTGTGACAAGGGGACATCCTCTGCGTCTGGAGGAAAGAAGGTTTGTACACAAACATAGAAAAGGATTCTTCACGGTAAGAGCAGTGAGACTATGGAACTCTCTGCCTGAGGAGGTGGTGATGGTGAGTACAATAAAGGAATTCAAGAGGGGACTGGATTTATTTCTGGAGTATAATAATATTACAGGCTACAGCTACTAGAGAGGGGTCGTTGATCCAGGGAGTTATTCTGATTGCCTGATTGGAGTCAAGAAGGAATTTTTTTCCCCTTAAGTGAGGAAAATTGGCTTCTGCCTCACAGGGTTTTTTTGCCTTCCTCTGGATCAACTTGTAGGAAACAGGACGAACTGGATGGACAAATGTCTTTTTTCGGTCTTATATACTATGTTACTAAAAGAATAACGCAAGTGTGAAAGTACCCTAAACAAGATGCGGGAATTCAGTAAAGTTCACAGAACCGCGCACCCTTTCACCGATCCAATATTTCTGACCAAACTGTTCCTCCTCTCCAGTGTAAATCAAGTACTTCTTTTCACTTGTTGCCTAAGTACCGATATAGACCACACAATAGTGCATTATCTTCTAATTTTTTAATAAGGTATAAAAGATACACTTACAGGAAAGTCAATAGTCAAACGTCCAAAAAATTCATAAATATCTCGGACTCCCGACCCGGGTTTCGCTCACCAGAGCTTCGTCAGGGGCGTCATGGAGTCAGCTGTTGCGAGCTAGAAGGATTGTTTCACGAGAGGAAAATTTCTCCAGTAGAGTTGATGAAATGTTTAATAAGTTTGCCGATAGAGGTTACCCTAGACAACTCCTATTGAGATCAAAGGAGAGGATCATGGGGATGGATAGTGAGTCCACGCTCAGTGAATCATCTGATGACAGGACGATAAAAAGGATTCCTTTTGTTTCCAGTTTTGGATGGGACAGTGGTGCAATTGCCAGTATCCTCAGAAAGGAGTGGCACATTTTACAAAGGGGGTTACCTGAGATTAATGAATCCTCTGCCCCTCCAGTTATGGCTTACAAAAGGAATACCAACCTACGTGATAGATTGGTTAAATGTGATGTTGGTGGTCCTAAGTTGGATCGGCAAATGTATTTAGCACCTAAAAAGAATGGCAACTTTCCTTGTTTGTCATGCTGCAATTGCAGAAGTATTATGAAAGGGGATACATTTGCCCACCCTTACAATGGAAAAATATTCAAAATGAATGGCTTTTTTACATGCCGATCCAAAGATGTCATCTATATGATACAATGCCCTTGTAGTCTCATCTATGTTGGAGAGACTACAATGGAGGTGAGAGAAAGGATCAACAAGCATAAAAGTACAATAAGGAAAGGAGCGTTGGACAAACCTGTCGCCAGACATTTTATAGAGCGTGGACATTCCATCAACCAGCTACGTTTTAGAGTTATTAATGCAGTGGGTGCCCTCAGAAGGGGTGGAGATAGAGAAAAAATCCTTAGGAAAAAAGAACTTAAGTGGATGTATACCCTGCGATCCCTGCAACCATTTGGTCTCAATCTAGAGTTCAATGTGGCAGGGGTGGATTAGGTGATGTGATGCAGAACGCCATGCGGGAGCATGGAATAACATGGAGAACTTTACACCGGTGATAATGTTAATGTATGCAAAAGAGGGATTGAAACCGGCAGCAGTTAGGATTGGACAGTTAATGCAGGTGGGCCAATCTGATTTAAGGATCATTATGAGGAGGGTGGTGGCTATACTATTTAAGGTCTGTATGTGTCACTTTTGATTATGCTTGACAAAGGCTGGCAACAGCCGAAACGTTGCACTTTATTTGTATACATGCTGTGAAGTTTTCGCAATAAAGAGAAAAACCGGAGATGCTGCTGCGACTCTTCTGTTTCTACTGTTTGGTGTGACCGCTGGGGATCCGCGGTTTGTTTGGCGGCTGTTGCAGTCCGGTGACCCGGTAAGACCGTGTGTGCTGCTTTCATCCATCCCAACACAACTTCAGTGATTGAAAACGGTATATCATCCTCTTCATCAACCTCTGCAAACAGTAATTGTGGTTGACTTGATAACAACTGTGTCTCGTCCTCATCCACCTCTTTAAACACCCCATCTTGTGAGTGTGAAGGCTCTAGAGGTTGAGAATCAGGGCACAAGATCTCATGTCGCTCATCAAGAGTGCTTAGGGAGGGCCAAATTAAGTGATGGGGGTGAAAGTAGCTCCTCGGAACATCCGAGTACCAAATCGCTTGTTTGGCCAGACTCTACATGGTGGGAGGAAGGATGATCAGGGTGAGGATTGTGTTGTTGACCAGACTGTTGGCTACTGACACTGGACTTGGTGGAAGACAGGGTGGTGCTTAACCCAGTGGAAGCATTATCTGCTGTAATCCAACCGACCACCTGGTTGCACTGGTTTGACTTCAAGAGTGTTGTCTTGCGACGCCCTGCAAACTGGGACATGAAGCTAGGTATCGTGGATGACTGTTTTCCTTGTGCTCTGGCAGCAGGCATAGTTGCAACACGCCCTGAGCCAAGGCCTCTGCTTGAACCATCAGAATCACGTACACTTCCCCGTCCCTTTATACTCACCTTCTTCATATTGACACTGGATGTCACTGATATTTGGATTAAATATAGGCCTCACACACTGTCTAGAAATAAGTGTAGATTTGCTTCTCACTGCTCACAGCAAGCAGAGTTTGTATAATACAGAAACTGACTGTCTGTAACTGCTATTTGGATTAAATATAGGCCCACACCTGTCTAAAAATAAGTGTAGATTTGCTTCTCACTGCTCACAGCAAGCAGTGTTTGTAAAAAACAGAAACTGACTGTCTGTAACTGCTATTTGGATTAAATATAGGCCTCACACACTGTCTAGAAATAAGTGTAGATTTGCTTCTCACTGCTCACAGCAAGCAGCGTTTGTAAAATACAGAAAATGAATTTCACTAACGGTCGCCCTGACACAAAAAAATTATCCCCCCAAAATAAATTTTGCTGCCATCTCTAACAATAGTCCTTTGAAACGTCTTTAAAATGAGTAATTTGCGATCAAATTCGCCCTACACTCTCTGTCCATTCCTAACAGCAGCTCTCCCTGACTCGCAATGAGCCGAACCAGCGTGACCGGTTGCTATATAGCACCCGATGACATGTTCCGGCATGTCTAATGGCATTACAGTGATGGCAATACTTACCTGCACGTTTATTGGCTGCTTAGAAAGCGCCAAACGTGTGGGGAGGAGACTCGAGCATGGCGCTCGAGCACATGTTGTACTCGGCCGAGTGCTCGGATCTGCCAAGCATAGCGATGCTTGAGCCGAACCGGTACTCGGCAGAGCATGCTCGCTCAACACTAATCTCTACCCGAGTTCTTCTCTTTCCTCATCTTTTTATCCAGTTCAGACACCATGATGACTTCTCCCTGCCACAACTTTTCTCTGCTGAGTTTGCCACCAAGATGTAATGTAGTAACATAGTTTATAAGACCGAAAAAAAGACATCTGTCCATCTAGTTCTGCTTGTTATCCTGCAAGTTGATCCAAAAGGCAAAAAAAACACCCTCTGAGGTAGAAGCCAATTGTCCCCACTTAAGAGGAAAAAAATTCCTTCCCGACTCCAATCGGGCAATCAGAATAACTCCCTGGATGAAGGACCCATCTCTAGTAGCTTTAGCCTGTAATATTATTACACTCCAGAAAAACATCCAGGCCCCTCCTGAACTCTTTTACTGAACTCACCATCATCACCTCCTCATAGTTCCATAGTCTCACTGCTCTTACCGTAAAGAATCCTCTTCTATGTTTGTGTACAAACCTTCTTTCCTCCAGGTGCAGAGGATGTCCCCTCGTCACAGTCACAGTCCTGGGGATAAATAGATGATGGGAGAGATCTCTGTACTGACCCCTGATATATTTATACATAGTTATTAGATCTCCCCTCAATAGTCTTTTTCTAAACTGAATAAACCTAATTTTGATAATCTTTCAGGGTACTGTAGTCCACCAATTCCAGTTTTTACTTTAGTTGCCTTTCTCTGAACCCTCTCCAGCTCTGCTATGTCTGCCTTGTTCACAGGTGCCCAGAACTGTACACAGTACTCCATGTGTGGTCTGAACAGTGATTTGTAAAGTGGTCGGACTATGTTCTCATCACAGGCATTGTATGGCCCTTTTGAGGCAACACATTATCTTATTGGCTTAGCAAGCAGCTGCCTGACACCGGTTTCTACAGCTTAGTTTGCTGTTCACTAAAATTCCTAGGTCCTTTTCCATGTCAGTGTTACCCAGTGTTTTACCATTTAGTATGTACGGGTAACTTGCATTATTCCTTCTCATGTGCATAACCTTACATTTTCTTACATTTCTCTGCCCAAGCATCCAATCTATCCAGATCCATCTGTAGCAGTATACTGTTCTCTTCCATGTCAATTACTTTACACAGTTTAGTGTCATCTGCAAAAATTGATATTTTACTGTGCAAGCCTTCTAAAAGATCATAAAAAAAATATATTTAAGAGAATAGGGCCAAATACAGACCCCTGAGATACTCAACTAGTAACAGTGACCCAATCTGAGTGTGTACCATTAATAATAGAGTTGAGCGGATACCTGGAAGTTCAGGTTCGACGAGTTTGGCCGAACTTCACAAAAAATTCAGTCAGTCAATGGGGACCTGAACTTTTGAGCACTAAAATGGCTGTAAAAAAAAGTCCTGGAAAGGGCTAGAGGGCTGCAAAGGGCAGCAAAATGTGGGTAAGTGCCCTGCAAACAAATGTGGATAGGGAAATAACTTTAAATAAAATATATAAAAATAAAAAATTATTAACCTGCATCTTGGAGGAGGAGGTGGATGTGGAGTCGGATGTTGGCGAGGCGGTGAATGTGGTGGTGTTGTAGGTGGCTGTAGGTGGAAGCGGCGATGGAGGAGGAGGTAGCCAGCTAACAATGTTTTTTTTTTTTTTTTTTTTTTTTTTATTGGGGTAGCCCCCAAAATAATGGGACAAATAAAATAAAAAAGAAGTCAAAGAATTAGTGCACTTGAGTAAAAGAATGTATGGTTGAGGCGGCTATAAATGTCTATTTTGCACAAGGTACAGACAAGTCTTGAACGTGAGCTTGTCTGTAATGATGCCCCCTGCCGTGCTAAATACACATTTAGACAGTACACTGGCTGCATGGCAGGCCAGCACCTCCAAGGCATTAAGGGCAAGCTCAGGCCATGTGGACAATTTGGAGACCCAGAAGTTGAATGGGGCAGAACCATCAGTCAGTAAGTGTAGGCGTGTGCACACATTCTGTTCATCATGTTGTTGAAATGCTGCCTCCTGCTAAGACGTTCGCTAAGACGTTCCATATCAGCTGGTGGTACCAATTGCTGTGGCGTGGTGACAAAGCTTTTCCACATGTCGACCATGCTAACCCTGCCTTCTCAGGTGCTGGCCGTGATCCAGCTGCATTGGCGACCTCTTCCTTCTCCTCCTCCGCTTCTTCCTTCGCATTGTGCTTCTACTTGTACCCCGGTGTCAGTTGGGAATGCCCTCAGAAGCACCTATACCAGCAAGCGCTAGTAGTCGCGCATCTTCCTATCACACTCCAGTGAGCGAATTAACCGCTTCAGCCCCCCTAGCTTAAACACCCTTAATGACCAGGCCACTTTTTACAATTCCGCACTACACTACTTTCACCGTTTATTGCTCCGTCATGCAACTTACCACCCAAATGAATTTTACCTCATTTTCTTCTCACTAATAGAGCTTTCATTTGGTGGTATTTCATTGTTGCTGACATTTTTACTTTTTTTGCCATTAATACAAATTTAACGACATTTTTGCAAAAAAATGACATTTTTCACATTCTGTTGTAATTTTTTTTTTAAAAAACTACATTTCTATATAAATTTTTCTCAAAATTTATTGTTCTACATGTCTTTGATAAAAAAAAAGTCCAATAAGTGTATATTTATTGGTTTGGGTAAAAGTTATAGCGTTTACAAACTATGGTGCAAAAAAGTGAATTTCGGCATTTTGAAGCAGCTCTGACTTTCTGAGCGCCTGTCATGTTTCTTCAGGTGCTAGAATGTCAGGATAGTATAAATACCCCCCAAATCACACCATTTTAAATAGAAGACACCCCAAAGTATTCACGGAGGGGCATGGTGAGTTCATGTATCATTTCATTTTTTTTCACAAGTTAGCGGAAAATGACACTTACTGAGAAAAAAAAAAAGTTTCAATTTCTGATAACTTCTGGCAAAAAAAAATAAAATCTCAGACGGACTCACTATGCCCCTCAGTGAATTCCTTGGGGTGTCTACTTTCCGAAATGGGGTCATTTGTGGGGTGTGTTTACTGTTCTGGCATTTTGGGCGGGGCTAAATTGTGAGCCGCCATGTAAAACCTAAAGGTACTCGTTGGAATTTGGGCCCCTTTGCGCACCCAGGCTGCAAAAAAGTGTCACTTATGTGGTATCGCTGTACTCAGGAGAAGTAGGGCAATGTGTTTTGGGGTGTATTTTTACATATACCCATGTTGGGTGAGAGAAGTATCTCTGTAAATTGTCAACTTTGTATAAAAAATTTTAAAAGTTGTCGTTTACAGAGATATTTTTTACACAAAGTATGAGTATATATAAAAATACACCCCAAAACACATTGCCCTACTTCTCCTGAGTACGGCGATACCACATGTGTGCCACTTTTTTGCAGCCTGGGTGCGCAAAGGGGCCCTAAAACTAATGAGTACCTTTAGGATTTCACAGGGCATTTTTACGCATTTGGATTCCAGACTTCTTCTCACGCTTTAGGGGCCCCTAAAATGCCAGGACAGTATAAATACCACACATGTGACCCCATTTTGGAAAGAAGACACCCCAAGGTATTCCGTGAGGGGTATGGTGAGTTCATGTAAAATTTTATTTTTGTCACAAGTTAGTGGAATATGAGACTTTGTAAAAACAAAATAAAAATATATATATCAATTTCCGCTAACTTGTGCCAAAAATAAAAATTCTGTGGACTCGCCATGCCCTCACGGAATACCTTGGGGTGTCTTCTTTCCAAAATGGGGTCACATGTGGGGTATTTATACTCACCTGGCATTTTAGGGGCCCTAAGCGTGAGAATCAAATGCATAAAATGGCCTGTGAAATCTAAAGGTACTCATTGGTTTTAGGCCCCTTTGCGCACTCAGTCTGCAAAAGTGTCACTCATGTGGTATCTCCGTACTCAGGAGAAGTAGGGAATGTGTTTGGTGTATTTTTACATATACCCATGCTGCGTGTGAGAAATATCGCTGTAAACGACAACTTTTTAAATTTTTTATTCAAAGTTGTCAATTTACAGAGATATTTCTCTCACCCAGCATGGGTATATGTAAAAATACACCCCAAAACACATTGCCCTACTTCTCCTGAGTACAGCGATACCACATGAGTGACACTTTTTGCAGCCAAGATGCGCAAGGGGCCCAAATTCCAATGAGTACCTTTAGGAGGGCATTTTTACGCATTTTTCTTCTCACGCTTTAGGGCCCCTAAATGCCAG
Organism: Bufotes viridis; assembly: GCA_033119425.1. Lineage (NCBI taxonomy): Eukaryota > Metazoa > Chordata > Amphibia > Anura > Bufonidae > Bufotes > Bufotes viridis. The sequence goes on from CM065590.1 coordinate 361,336,498, forward strand.
GGCAGTAAATACCCCACATGTGACCCCATTTTGAAAGAAGACACCCCAAGGTATTCCATGAGGGGCATGGCGAGTTCATAGAAGATTTTTTTTGGCACAAGTTAGTGGAAATTGATTTTTATTGTTTTTCTCACAAAGTCTCCCTTTCCGCTAACTTTTGACAAAAAGTTTAATTTTTCATGGACTCATTATGCCCCTCAGCGAATACCTTGGGGTGTTTTCTTTCCAAAATGGGGTCACATGTGGGGTATTTATACTGCCCTGGCATTTTAGGGGCCCTAAAGCGTGAGAAGAAAAATGCGTAAAATGCTCTCTAAAGGTACTCATTGATTTGGCCTTTGCGCATTTGGCTGCAAAAGTGTCACCATGTGTATCGCGTACTCAGGAGAAGTAGGCATGTGTTGGGGTGTATTTACATATACCCATGCTAGTGAGAGAAATATCTCTGTAAATTGACAACTTTGAATAAAAAATTTTAAAAAGTTGTCGTTTACAGCGATATTTCTCACACACAGTATGGGTATATGTAAAAATACCCCCCAAAACACATTGCCCTACTTCTCCTGAGTACGGCGATACCACATGTGTGACACTTTTTTGCAGCCAAGATGCGCAAAGGGGCTCTAAAACCAATGAGTACCTTTAGGATTTCACAGGCCATTTTTACGCATTTGGATTCTCATGCTTTAGGACCCCTAAAATGCCAGGACAGTATAAAAACCCTACAAGTGACCCCATTGTGGAAAGAAGACACCCCAAGGTATTCTGTGAGGGGTATGGCAGTCTCATATTCCACTAACTTGTGACAAAAAATAAAATTTTGCATGAACTCGCCATACCCCTCAGCGAATACCTTGGGGTGTCTTCTTTCTAAAATGGGGTCACATGTGGGGTATTTATACTGTCCTGGCATTTGAGGGTCTCCGCAATAATTACACGTATGGTGATTCTCCTTATATTGAGCATACGGGTAATGAGATTTTTTTTTTCCGTTCAGCCTCTGCGCTGAAAAAAAAAAAAAATGAACGGCACAGATTTTTTCATTCGCATCGGTCAATGTGGATGCTGTGCCAAAATCAGTGACTGCGGTGCGGTGGGCTGGGCGCTAGCTACCTTACAAGTATTTGCGGGCCCATTCATTTCTTTGGGGACAGACTTTGTCCAGCTCAGATCCGGAATTACGGATCCGCGCTTCCGGGTCTGCACTTCCGTTCGCAAAAATATAGAACATGTCCTATTCTTGTCCGCAATTGCGGACAAGAAAAAGCATTTTCTATATAGTTCTGGCAATGTGCAGATCTGCAAAATGCGGAAAGCACATTGCCGGTGTCCGTGTTTTGAGGATCTGCGGATCGGATACGATCCGCGGATCCGTGAATCCACGGATCCGCAAAACACATATGTACGTCTGAATGGAGCCTTACAAGGGGTGTGATCAATGACAGGGGGTGATCAGGGGTCTAGATGGGGTGATCAAGGGGTTAATAGGTGAGGGGGTGGGGGGTTAGTGTAGTGTTTGGTGCAACTTTACAGTGTTACCTGGTCCTCTGGTGGTCGATCCCAGCAAATGGGACCACCAGAGGACCAGGTAGCAGCTATATCAGACGCTGTTCACAAAACAGCGTCTGATATAGCTGTTTGATGCGATATAATTCGCATCTACAGCCTGCCAGCGATGGATCATCGCTGGCAGGCTGTAGCCTAACTGCCGAGACGCGCTTCTCTGTGAACGCGCGCACGCGCCTAACTGCCGAGACGCGCTTGTCTGTGAACATCCTCTTCCATCATCGCCCTAAGCGTTTTTTCAAGGAGACATAGAAGTGGTATTGTAACGCTAAGAATGGCGTCATCGGCACTGGCCATGTTATTTGAGTATTGAGTAGTGTAGTGTTTAGTGCAACTTTACAGTGTTACCTGGTCCTCTGGTGGTCGATCCCAGCAAATGGGACCACCAGAGGACCAGGTAGCAGCTATATCAGACGCTGTTCACAAAACAGCGTCTGATATAGCTGTTTGATGCAATATAATTCGCATCTACAGCCTGCCAGCGATGGATCATCGCTGGCAGGCTGTAGCCTAACTGCCGAGACGCGCTTCTCTGTGAACGCACGCGCGCGTGTTCACAGGAAGTCTCGGCTCTCACGAGATGACGCGTCATCTCAGAGCTACAGGACCGCCCGCAGGACGCATCCCTGCGTTAGGCGGTCCTGTACTGGTTAAGGACAGCACGTTGTCTTTGTAACAGGGATCCAGCAGGGTGGCAACCCAGTAGTCAGCACAAGTTAAAATGTGGGCAACTCTGTGGTCATTGCGCAGGCACTGCAGCATGTAGTCGCTCATGTGTACCAGGCTGCCCAGAGGTACGGATAAGCTGTCCTCTGTAGGTGGTGTATCGTCTGTGTCCTCAGTAAACCCCCAGCCACGCTCCAGTGAGGGCCATGAGCTGCGTTGGGTGCCACCCTGCTGTCAACCTGGTTCCTCCTCCTCTACCTCATCCTCCTCCTCCTCCTTCAGAACTTTGCCCTGTTAGCCACATATTTACCTGTCCTCTGCTGGTTCAGGAACCCACACTCTGAGCCACTTCTGAATGACTGGCCTGAAACCCTGTGAAATGCCCCCTCTTCCTCCTCCTCTTTCTCCTGTGCCACATCCTCTTCCATCATCGCCCTAAGTGTTTTTTCAAATAGACATAGAAGTGGTATTGTAACGCTAAGAATGGCGTCATCGGCACTGGCCATGTTATTTGAGTATTCGAAACACCGCAACAAGGAACACAGGTCTCGCATGGAGGCCCACTCATTGGTGGTGAAGTGGTGCTGTTCCGCAGAGAGACTGACCCATGCATGTTGCAGCTGAAACTCCACTATCGCCTGCTGCTGCTCGCCGCACAGTCTCTCCAGCATATACAAGGTGGAGTTCCACGTGGTGGGCGCGTCGCATATGAGGCGGTGAGCAGGAAGGCTGAAGTTACGCTGCAGCGCAGGCAGGCGAGCAGCAGCAGGGTGAGAACGCCGAAAGTTCGCACAGACGGACCGCACATTCTGCAGCAGCTCTGACATGTCTGGGTTGTTTTTTAAGATTTATGCACCACCAAATTCAGCAAATGCGCCAGGCAAGGGATGTGCATCAAACCGGCTAGTCCCAGAGCTGCTACGAGATTTCGCCCATTATCGCACACCACCAGGCTGGGCTTGAGGCTCACTGGCAGCAACGACTTATCGGTCTGTTCTTCTATGCCCCTCCACAGCTCCTGAGTTTTAAAACCGCCTGTTGGCGTTTACCCCTGGATGTGCTGAAGTTGGTAACATAGTAACATAGTACATAAGGCCGAAAAAAGACATCTGTCCATCCAGTTCGACCTGTCATCCTGGTAGTTGATCCAGAGGAAAGCAAAAAAAAAATAACTGTGAGGTAGAAGCCAATGGTGAAGGTCATTTGCTGACCGGATGAGGAGGTGGTAGAAGAGGAGGAGGAGGAGGAGGCAACATGAGGCAAAAAATAATGCCCTGCGATCCTGGGTGGTGGAAGGACATGCGCCAAACCACTATCCGCCTCGGGCCCAGCCACCACTACATTTACCCAGTGTTCAGTTAGGGAGATATAGGGTCCCTGCCCGTGCTTACTGGTCCATGTATCTGTGGTTATGTGGACCTTGCCACAGATGGCGTTGAGCAGTGCACACTTGATTTTATCCTCCACTTGGTTGTACAGGGAAGGGACAGCTCAGCTGGAAAAGTAGTGGCGGCTGGTAACGACGTACTGTTGGACAGCCACCGCCATCAGCTGTTTAAAATAATCCGTCTCCACCTGACGGAATGACAGCATTTCAAAGGCCAGTAATTTTTAAATGCTGGCATTCAGAGCCAGGGATCAAGGGTGGGTAGGTGAGTATTTTCTCTTTCTCTCCAGTGTTTGGGAGATGGACAGCTGAACGCTTGCGTGTGACATGGTGGAGATGCTTGGTGATGATCACGGAGGTGGTGGTGTTACTGATACATCCTCTGTTTGCTGGGTGGCAGGTGCCACTGTGACTCCAGAGGTGGAGGAAGAAGCAGAGACTGCAGCCGAAGAGGAAGCTGGAGGAGCCTCGGACCTTTCTGGGTTTTTAAGGTGTTTACTCCACTGCAGGACATTGTCTGAAGAACTGCCACGCCAATGAACTATTTGGAGCTGGCTTTGGTGTGCTAGGTCACTGGGTGCGGAGGGCAGTAGCAGGCATACTGTCTCGGGGATGGCCGCTCCGCTTTTGCACCCTGCTCCCTCTTTTGCTGTGCTGTTGCCTCTTTGCAACCACCGCCTCTTCCTCAGAACTGCACACAATACTAGCATGAACTTGAGTCCAGTCGGGGTCTAGGACCTCATCGTCCTCCACATCATTTTCAACCCATTCTTGACCCCTGACCTCCTCGTCGGTCTGCACACTGCAGAAAGCCGCAGCAGTTGGCACCTGTGTTTCGTCATCATCAGAGAAGTGCTGCGGTGGTATTCCCATGTCCTCATCCTGCAACATAAGTGGTTGGGCATCAGTGCATTCAATGTCTTCCACTTCTGGGGCAGGGCTATGTGGATGGCCTGGGGAAACCCTGCCAGCAGAGTCATCAAAAAGCATAAGAGTCTGCTGCATGATTTGGAGCTCAGGCTGCTTGGCTGCTTTGCAAGGAGGTGAGGTGAAAGTCTGATGGGCATGGGCTGCAGGTGCCAACTCTGAGCTTTCTGCAGAGGACTGGGTGGGAGATACTGTGAAGGAACTGGCGCCACTGTCAGCCACCCAATCTACTATCGCCTGTACTTGTTCTGGCCTCACCATCCGTAGAGCGGCAATCAGGCCTACCAAATAACACTGCAGGTTCTGTTGCTACTCACACCTGAGGAAGGTGTTTCACTTGGACCTGTAGCTGGCGCAGAACGGCCACGTCCTCTCCCAGCAATATGAGCTCCACCAACATCACCACGACCATGTCCACGTCCCGTATTTGATGTTCTCCTCATTATTTGCGTTCACCCACCAAACTAACAAAAATTTGATTTTTCAAACCAACAATGTAACAGCAGAGGTTAATGGTTTAATTTGATTGTCAGAAATGCAGCGTACACAAATGTGCTATCTACCACAAAACCGGTGTTTTTGCAACCAACTACTGTATGTAAAAGTGGAGTTCCACAGGTTACATAAGATGACTGAAATACAGGGTAGGCCTCATATCTGCTATGTAGCACAAAACCAGTGTTTATTGCAACAAACTTCAGAAATGCAGTATGCCACCCCAAAAATTATAAAACTGGTTTTTCAGCGGTGTATGCAAACATGCTCAGTGGTACGACAGTACGGGTTTATTCCACCAACTACAGAAATGCACTATGTCACTACAAAATTTTAAAGTAGGTTTTTCAGCGTTGTATGCAAAAGTGCTCTGTGGCACAACAGTACGGGTTTATTCCCCCAACTACAGAAATGCAGTTTTTCACCGCAAAATTTTAAAATAGGTTTTTCAGCGGTGTATGCAAACGTGATCTGTGGTACGACAGTACGGGTTTATTCCACCAACTACAGAAATGTACTAAGTCACCGCAAAATTTTAAAATAGGTTTTTCAGCGGTGTATGCAAACGTGATCTGTGGTACGACAGTACGGGTTTATTCCACCGACTACAGAAATGCACTATGTCACCACAAAATTATAAAACAGGTTTTTCAGCGGTGAATGCAAACGTGCTTTGTGGTACGACAGTATGGGTTTATTCGACCAACTACAGAAATGTAGTTTTTCACCACAAACTTTTAAAACAGTCTTTTCAGCATTGTTTGCAAAAGTGCTCTGTGGCACAACAGTACGGGTTTATTCCCCCAACTACAGAAATGTAGTTTTTCACCGCAAAATTTTAAAACCGTTTTTTCAGCAATGTATGCAAACGTGATCTGTGGTACGACAGTACGGGTTTATTCCACCAACTGCAGAAATGCCCTAAGTCACCGCAACATTTTAAAATAGGTTTTTCAGCGTTGTATGGAAAAGTGCTCTGTGGCACAACAGTAAGGGTTTATTCCCTCAACTACAGAAATGTACTTTTTCACTGCAAAATAATAAAACAGGTTTTTCAACGTTTATGCAAACGTGCTCTGTTGTAAGACAGTACCGATTTATTCCACCAATTACAGAAATGCACTATGTCACCGGAAAATTATAAAACATGTTTTTCACTGGTGTATGCAAACGTGCTCTTTGGTACGACCGTAAGGGTTTTTTCCACCAACTACAGAAATGCAGTTTTTCACTGCAAAATTTTAAAACAGTTTGTGGTCGGATCGGCTATCAGAAAGGTGTACCTAACCTATCTAACCCTATCTACAAGAAGCAGTAGAAATATGCCATAACTGCTGCGGTAGGGCAGCCTAAAGGGGGCCACCCTAATATGAAATAACTGTAAGGTGGTGTGGGTGGGAGAAATCAGCTGAATCGGCGTCAGCCTGGGCCCACAGGTGCCTATAAATAGCCTAGCAATCAGCCAGCCTAGGCCCACAGGTGCATATAAATAGCCTTGTAGTCAGCCTCCCCTTCCACAAACACAGCAAATATATTTGCTTAATACTTTTTCAGCGATGTATGCAAACGTGCTCTGTGGTACGACAGTACGGGTTTATTCCACCAACTACAGAAATGTAGTTTTTCACCACAAACTTTTAAAACAGTCTTTTCAGCGTAGTATGCAAAAGTGCTCTGTGGCACAACAGTACGGGTTTATTCCCCCAACTACAGAAATGTAGTTTTTCACCGCAAAATTTTAAAACAGTTTTTTCAGCGATGTATGCAAACATGCTCTGTGGTACAACAGTACGGGTTTATTCCACAAACTACAGAAATGCCCTATGTCACTACAAAATTTTAAAATAGGTTTTTCAGCGGTGTATGAAAACATGCTCTGTGGTACGACAGTACGTGTTTATTCCACCAACTACAGAAATGTAGTTTTTCACCACAAACTTTTAAAATAGTTTTTTCAGCGTTGTATGCAAAAGTGCTCTGTGGCACCACAGTACGGGTTTATTCCCCCAACTACAGAAATGTAGTTTTTAACCGCAAAATTTTAAAACAGCTTTTTCAGCAGTGTATGCAAACGTGCTCTGTCGTACAACAGTACGGGTTTATTCCCCCAACTACAGAAATGTAGTTTTTCACCGCAAAATTTTAAAATAGGTTTTTCAACAGTGTATGCAAACGTGATCAGTGGTACGACAGTACGGGTTTATTCCCCCAACTACAGAAACGTAGTTTTTCACCACAAAATTTTAAAATAGGTTTCTCTGCGGTGTATGCAAACGTGCTCTGTGGTAAAACAGTGCGGGTTTATTCCACCAACTACAGAAAAGCACTATGTCACCGCAAAATTATAAAACAGGTTTTTCAGTGGTGTATGCAAACGTGCTTTGTGGTACGACAGTACAGGTTTATTCCACCAACTACAGAAATGCAGTTTTTCACCACAAACTTTTAAAACAGTCTTTTCAGCATTGTTTGCAAAAGTGCTCTGTGGCACAACAGTACGGGTTTATTACCCCAACTACAGAAATGTAGTTTTTCACCGCAAAATTTTAAAATAGGTTTTTCAACAGTGTATGCAAACGTGATCAGTGGTACGACAGTACGGGTTTATTCCACCAACTACAGAAATGCACTATGTCACTACAAAGTTTTAAAGTAGGTTTTTCAGTGTTGTATGCAAAGTGCTCTGTGGCACCACAGTATGGGTTTATTCCCCCAACTACAGAAATGTAGTTTTTCACCGCAAAATTTTAAAACAGTTTTTTCAGCGATGTATGCAAAAATGCTCTGTCGTACGACAGTACGGGTTTATTCCCCCAATTACAGAAATGTAGTTTTTCACCCCAAAATTAAAAAACAGGATTTTCAGCGATGTATGCAAACGTGATATGTGGTAAGACAGTACGAGTTTATTCCACCAACTAAAGAAATGCAATGTTTCACCGCAAAACAAAAAAAAAGGGTTTTCAGCAGTGTATGCAAACGTGCTCTGTGGTAAGACAGTACGGGTTTATTCCACCAACTACAAAAATGCACTATGTCACCGAAAAATTATAAAACATGTTTTTCAGTGGTGTATGCATATGTGCTCTGTGGTACGACCGTACGGGTATATTCCCCCAACTACAGAAATGTCGTTTTTCACCGCAAAATTTTAAAACTGTTTTTTCAGCGATGTATGCAAACATGCTCTGTGGTACGACAGTACAAGTTTATTCCCCCAACTACAGAAATGTACTTTTTCACCGCAAAATTTTAAAACAGTTTTTTCAGTGATGTATGCAAACGTGCTCTGTCGTACGACAGTACGGGTTTATTCCCCCAACTACAGAAATGTAGTTTTTCACCGCAAAATTATAAAACAGGTTTTTCAGCGATGTATGCAAACGTGCTCTGTGGTACGACAGTACAAGTTTATTCCCCCAACTACAGAAATGTACTTTTTCACCGCAGAATTTTAAAACAGTTTTTTCAGTGATGTATGCAAACGTGCTCTGTCGTACGACAGTACGGGTTTATTCCCCCAACTACAGAAATGTAGTTTTTCACCGCAAAATTATAAAACAGGTTTTTCAGCGATGTATGCAAACGTGCTCTGTGGTACGACCGTACTGTTTTTTTCCACCAACTACAGAAATGCAGTTTTTCACTGCAAAATTTTAAAATAGGTTTTTCAGCAGTGTATGCAAACGTGATATGTGGTACAACAGTATGGGTTTATTCCCCCAACTGCAGAAATGTAGTTTTTCACAGCAAAAGTTTAAAACAATTTTTCCAGCGATGTATGCAAACGTGCTCTGTGGTACGACAGTACAGGTTGATTCCACCAACTCCAGAAATGCCGTTTTTCATCGCTAAATTTTAAAATAGGTTTTTCAGCGGTGTATGCAAACGTGATACGTGGTACGACAGTTTGGGTTTATTCCACAAACTACAGAATGCAGTGTTTCACCGCAAAATTATAAAACAGGTTTTTCAGCGGTGTATGCTAACGTGGTCTGTGGTACAACCGTATTGTTTTTTTTTTCACCAACTACAGAAATGCAGTTTTTCACAGCAAAATTTTAAAACTGTTTTTACAGCGATGTATGCAAACGTGCTCTGTCGTACGACAGTACGGGTTTATTTCACCAATTACAGAAATGTAGTTTTTCACTGCAAAATTTTAAAACAGGTTTTTCAGCGATGTATGCAAACGTGCTCTGTGGTACGACAGTACAAGTTTATTCCCCCAACTACAGAAATGTACTTTATCACTGCAAAATTTTAAAACAGGTTTTTCAGCGGTGTATGCTAACGTGATCTGTGGTACGACAGTACGGGTTTATTCCACCAACTACAGAAATGCACTATGTCACTACAAAATTTTAAAGTAGGTTTTTCAGCGGTGTATGCAAACGTGATCTGTGGTACGACCGTACAGTTTTTTTCCACCAACTACAGAAATGCAGTTTTTCACTGCAAAATTTTAAAACTGTTTTTACAGCGATGTATGCAAACGTGCTCTGTCGTACGACAGTACAGGTTTATTTCACCAATTACAGAAATGTAGTTTTTCACCGCAAAATTTTAAAACCGTTTTTCCAGCGATGTATGCAAACATGCTCTGTGGTACGATAGTACGGGTTTATTCCACAAACTACAGAAATGCACTATGTCACCACAAAATTTTAAAGTAGGTTTTTCAGCGGTGTATGCAAATGTGATCTGTGGCACAACAGTACGGGTTTATTCCCCCAACTACAGAAATGCGGTTTTTCACCACAAAATTTTAAAACAGGTTTTTCAGCGTTGTATGCAAAAGTTATTTGTGGCACAACAGTACAGTACCGCAACATTTTAAAACAGTTTTTTTTATCGGTGTATACAAACGTGATCTGTGGTACGACAGTACTGGTTATTCCACCAACTACAGAAAAGCACTATGTCACCGCAAAATTATAAAACAGGTTTTTCAGTGGTGTATGTAAACGTGCTTTGTGGTACGACAGTACGGGTTTATTCCACCAACTACAGAAATGCACTATGTCACTGCAAAATTTTAAAGCAGTTTTTTCAGCGATGTATGCAAACGTGCTCTGTGGTACAACAGTATGGGTTTATTCCACAAACTGCAGAAATGCCCTAAGTCACCGCAAAATCTTAAAAAAGGTTTATCAGCGGTGTATGAAAACGTGATCTGTGCTACGAAAGTACGGGTTTATTCCACCAACTACAGAAATGCCCTTTGTCACTACAAAATTTTAAAATAGGTTTTTTAGCGTTGTATGCAAAAGTGCTCTGTGGCACAACATTACGGGTTTATTCCCCCAACTACAGAAATGCAGTTTTTCACCGCAAAATTTTAAAACAGTTTTTCAGCGATGTATGCAAAAGTGCTCTGTGGCACAACAGTACGGGTTTATTCCCCCAACTACAAAAATGTAGTTTTTCAACGCAAAATTATAAAACAGGATTTTCAGCGATGTATGGAAAAGTGCTCTGTGGTACGACCATACAGGTTTTTTCCACCAACTACAGAAATGCAGTTTTTCACAGCAAAATTTTAAAACAGGTTTTTCAGCGATGTTTGCAAACATGCTCTATGGTACAACAGTAGGGATTTATTCCACCAACTGCAGAAATGCACTATGTTACTACAAAATTTTAAAGTAGGTTTTTCAGCGTTGTATGCAAAAGTGCTCTGTGGCACAACAGTACGGGTTTATTCCCCCAACTACAGAAATACAGTTTTTCACCACAAAATTTTAAAATAGGTTTTTCAGCGGTGTATGCAAACGTGATCTGTGGTACGACAGTACGAGTTTATTCCACCAACTAAAGAAATGCAGTGTTTCACCGCCAAATTATAAAACAGGTTTTTCAGCGGTGTATGCAAACATGATCTGTGGTACGACCGTACGGGTTTTTTCCACCAACTACAGAAATGCAGTTTTTCACCGCAAAATTATAAAACAGGTTTGTCAGCGGTGTATGCAAACATGGTTAGTGGTAAGACAGTACGGGTTTATTCCACCAACTACAGAAATGTCACTGCAAAATTTTAAAGCAGTTTTTTCAGCGATGTATGCAAACGTGCTCTGTGGTACAACAGTATGGGTTTATTCCACAAACTGCAGAAATGCACTAAGTCACCGCAAAATCTTAAAATAGGTTTTTCAGCAGTGTATGCAAACATGATCTGTGGTACGACAGTATGGGTTTATTCCACGAACTACAAAAATGCAGTGTTTCACCGCAAAATTATTAAACAGGTTTTTCAGCGGTGTATGCAAAAGTGCTCTGTGGCACAACAGTACGGGTTTATTCCCCCAACTACAGAAATGTACTTTTTCACCGCAAAATATTAAAATAGGTTTTTCAGCGGTGTATGCAAACGTGATTAGAGTTGAGCGAACACCTGGATGTTCGGGTTCGAGAAGTTCGGCCGAACTTTCCGAAAATGTTTGAGTTCGGGATCCAAACTCGACCCGAACTTTATCCCGAACCCAAACCCCATTAAAGTCAATGGGGACCCAAACTTTTGGGCACTAAAAAGGCTGTAAAATAGTCCAGGAAAGGGCTAGAGGGCTGCAAAAGGCAGGAAAATGTAGGTATATGCCCTGCAAACAAAAGTGGATAAGGAAATTAATTAAAATAAAATAAAATAAATAAAAATTAACCAATATCAATTGGAGAGAGCTCCCATAGCAGAGAATCAGGCTTCAAGTAACCCACCAATGGAGAAGGTCACTTTCTGTTATTTCGGCCCCAGCACCCAGACAGAGGAGAGAGGTCCCACAGCAAGGAATCATGCGTCATATCACCCACCACTGGAGAAGGCCACTTTCAGTTCTTTAGGCCCCAGCACCCAGACAGAGGAGAGAGGTCCCACAGCAAGGAATCATGCGTCATATCACCCACCACTGGAGAAGGCCACTTTCAGTTATTTAGGCCCCAGCACCCAGACAGAGGAGAGAGGTCCCAAAACAAGGAATCATGCGTCATATCACCCACCAATGGAGATGGCCACTTTCAGTTATTTAGGCCCCAGCACCCAGACAGAGGAGAGAGGTCTCACAGCAAGGAATAAGGCGTCATATCACCCACCACTGGAAAAGGCCACTTTCAGTTATTTAGGCCCCAGCACCCAGACAGAGGAGAGAGGTCGCATGGCAGAGGTTCAGGCTTCATGTAAACCACTATTGTAACAGACCACGTTCAGTTATTTAGGCCCCAGCGCCCAGATTGAAGAGAGTTTCATTCAACTTTGGGCTGCACCGCAAGATCATGGTAAAGTTAAAAAAATGAGGATTCAATAAAGAAGTGCCCCGGAGTACAAGAATACATGGTTGAGGGGGAGGCAGTTATAAATGTCTATTCTGCACAAGGGAGGGACAGGTCCTGTGGGATCCATGACTGGTTCATATTTATGAACGTCGGCTTGTCCACGTTGGCTGTGGAAAGGCGGCTGCGTTTGTCAGTAATGACGCCCCCTGCCGTGCTGAATACATGTTCAGACAAAACGCTGGCAGCCAATTTGGAGACCCAGAAGTTGAATGGGGCCAAACCATCAGTGAGTACGTGGAGGGGTGTGCACACGTACTGTTCAACCATGTTAGTGAAATGCTGCCTCCTGCTAACACGTTCCGTATCAGGTGGTGGTGTAGTTAGCTGTGGCGTGGAGACAAAACTTTTCCACATTTCTGCCATGCTAACCCTGCCCTTAGAGGAGCTGGCCATGACACAGCTGTGTTGGCGACCTCTCGCTCCTCCTCTGCCTTCGCCTTGGGCTTCCACCTGTTCCCCTGTGACATTTGGGAATGCTCTCAGGAGCGCGTCTACCATCGTGCGATTGTAATCGCGCATCTTCCTATCATGCTCCAGTGCAGGAAGTAAGGTGGGCACATTGTCTTTGTACCGGGGTTACAGCAGGGTGGCAACCCAGTAGTCCACACACGTTAAAATGTGGGCAACTCTGCTTCGTTGCGCAGGCACTGCAGCATGTAGTCACTCATGTGTGCCAGGCTCCCCAGAGGTAAGGACAAGCTGTCCTCTGTGGGAGACGTATCATCATCGTCCTCCGTATCCCCCCAGCCACGCACCAGCGATGGGCCTGAGCTGTGTCGGGTGCCACCCCGCTGTGAAGCTGCTTCATCCTCATCCTCCTCCACCTCCTCCTCATCCTCCTCCTCATCCAGTAGTGGGCCCTGGCTGGCCACATTTGTACCTGGCCTCTACTAGAAATGCTGGCATTCAGGCCCAGGGCTCGAGGATGGCTAGGTGGGAATTTACGCTTTCTCTCCAAGGTTTGTGAGATGGAGAGCTGAACGCTGCCGTGTGACATGGTGGAGATGCTTGGTGACGCAGGTGGTGGTGTCGGTGGCACATCCTCTGTTTGGTGGGCGGCAGGTGCCAACATTCCTCCTGAGGCGGAGGAAGAGGCCGAGGCAGCAGCAGAATAGGGAGCAGGGGGAGCCTGAGTGAGTTCCTTGCTTTTAAGGTGTTTACTCCACTGCAGTTCATGCTTTGCATGTAGATGCCTGGTCATGCAGGTTGTGCTAAGGTTCAGAACGTTAATGCCTCGCTTCAGGCTCTGATGGCACAGTGTGCAAACCACTCTGGTCTTGTCGTCAGCACATTGTTTAAAGAAGTGACATGCCAGCGAACTCCTTGAAGCTGCCTTTGTGTTGCTCAGTCCCTGGTGGCGGTGGCCAGTAGCAGGCGAACTCTCTTGGCGGCGGCTGTTCTGCTTTTGCCCCCTGCTCCCTCTTTTGCTACGCTGTTGGCTCGGTCTCACCACTGCCTCTTCCTCTGAACTATGAAAGTCAGTGGCACGACCTTCAATCCATGTGGGGTCTAGGACCTCATCGTCCCCTGCATCGTCTTCCACACAGTCTTCCTCCCTGACCTCCTGTTCGGTCTGCACACTGCAGAAAGACGCAGCAGTTGGCACCTGTGTTTCGTCATCATCAGAGACGTGCGGAGTCCGATGAGGTGGTATTCCCATGTCCTCATCATCAGGAAACATCAGTGGTTGTGCATCAGTGCATTCTATGTCTTCCACCACTGGGGAAGGTCTAGGTGGATTCACCCTGGGAAACCCTGCCAGCAGAGTCTTCAAACAGCATAAGAGACTGCTGCATAACTTGAGGCTCAGACAGTTTCCCTAATATGCATGGGGGTGATGTGACAGACTGATGGGCTTGGTTTTCAGACGCCACCTGTGCGCTTTCTGCAGAAGACTGAGTGTGAGATAATGTTGTGAACATGCTGGATCCACTGTCGGCCACCCAATTGACTAGTGCCTGTACCTGCTCAGGCCTTACCATCCTTAGAACGGCATTGGGCCCCTCCAAATATCACTGTAAATTCTGGCGGGTACTAGAACCTGAGGTAGTTGGTTCACTAGGACGTGTGGCTGTGGCAGAATGGCCATGTCCTCTCCCAGCACCAGAGGGTCCACTAACACCATCACGTCCGCGTCCCTTACTAGATGTTTTCCTCATTGTTACCGTTCACCAAACACCACAATAAGAAAAAAAATATTTGGCCCAATGTATTGATTTCAAATTCAGGCCTTTTTTTACAGGCCCCTAACACTATCTGCCTATTAATTTATGTACCGTATTACACTAATCCAGGTACAGCAGTAACCACTGATTTAGGGCAATATCTATTGTAGGGCTAGTACTTAGGCCCTGGAAGGAAAGCTATCCTTTTATGGACAGATTTACACTTGGAGATGCACAGTAGTGTGTGAAAAAATATGTAGGATTATGCCTTCAGCAATTGTATTTTAACACTTTGTGTAATATACCCTTTAACGGACAGAAATACAATGGGAGATGCACGATAGCGTGTGAAGTTATTGAGGATGACCCTCTCAGCACTTGTATATACACCTTGAGTTTAATATACCATTTTACAGATAGATTAACACTTGGCCTGCAACAGCTGGAACACCAGATTCAGGGTATTGCTATATTGGCAAGTGAATTTCACCCCACAACAAAATATATCCTTTGCCGGACACTATGAAACTTGGCCAGCCACAGCTGAAACCACTGATTTATGGTATTGCTATTTTGGCAATTGAATTTCACCCCAGAACAAAATATACCCTGTTACGGAAAGATTTAAACTAGGCCTGCAACTGCTGGAACACGAGATTCAGGGTATTGCTATTTTGGCAATTGAATTTCACCCCAGAACAAAATATATGTTTTGCCGGACACAATTATACTTTGCCAGCCACTGCTGGGACACCAGATTTATGGTATTGCTATTTTGGCAATTGAATTTCACAAACCATTAGAAAATGTGGTGTGGTGTTTAACAAGCAGGATATGCTCAACCCATATGCAGTTGTGCATGTATATAGGGGAGCACATCCTGCACTTGTAGTCCGTTGCTAGGGGCAATCAAAAGCAAAAAATGCATACAATGGAAGATGCCAGCAACGGACTACAAGTACCACAATAACCATCCTACATACGATAACGATAATGTGGATGTGGAGACCAATCAAAAACATAACCATAGCAAAGGCAGGTGAACTCTGCGGCAATACTAAGCCCTCACACTGATAAAACTGAGAGGTTAGTTCGACACATCCTACTAGGAGGACATGTCTTAAGCTCGGACACCACGTCAAGGTCTCTCAAGTAGCCCGAGGCCCTACCACTCAACCTTCCTGTGCCGTATGGGCGATATCAGGGTCCGTTGGGCATTACAGGAGCATAAGGCCTGACTCACAGACAGCTCACCAGTGACCTCCAGCATGTAACCATGCTTGCAACAGGAGGTGGGAGGTGCCTGTGAGCCCCACCCGAGACCAGCTGATATGGTCCAGAGCCTAACAGCTGCACCTGAATGAAGCCTGTAGATGAAAAGCAGGCATTTTTAAATTGGAGTTTATACACCTCCAAACATATTATACAAACCATTAGAAAACGTGGTGTGGTGTTTAACAAGCAGGATATGCTCAACCCATGTGCAGTTGTGCATGTTGTGGGGAGTTGCTCTGGTAGACAGCGGTGCGGGTGCAGTATAGAGGCAAAGAGAGTCCAGGTAGTGCAGCAAACAGTGTTTTATTTCACACTTGCACAAACAAAACTCAAAACAGTCACTTAGTGTTACTTCACACACACAGCAAAAACTTGAGGCAAAACAAAAGTCCAAGACTGAATCAAATTCACCTGTGTGGTTTAGGTGCGTGTTCACACCCGGCTGTCAGCCCAGCCACAGGAAAGTCCAACCTCAGGCTTCCAGGCAGACTGCACGCCTCTTTGCCAGCTCTTGCTTCCAGCCCTGAGAGCTCCACGGAACACCAGCAGTTTCCAGGTTAAATCACCTCAAATCCTAGGTGTTAGTTCACACCTGGCTGAATGCTCAGCAACACAAAAAGTCCACTGACCGTCTTTAAATGGCCTGCTCTTCTGACACACAGGTCTCAGCTTTTCAGCCCAGCACAGGGCTCAGATCCCAAACACAGAGAGAGCGTTTGCATAAAACCCAGCTGTCTTTTAAAGGCACCTAGGCATTAACCCAAAAAAAAACCCGGACCGGCACCTAAAATCCGGTCCAGTATTTGCCCTCACCTGGCTGCAATCAACCCAGCAGCACAGGCTGAGAGGAAAATACCTGTTTTTTACCACCAAACCTCTCACTGTGTCACAATGTATATAGGGGAGCACATTCTGCACTTGTAGTCCGTTGCTAGGGGCAATCAACAGCAAAAAATGCATACAATGGAAGATGCCAGCAACGGACTACAAGTACCACAATAACCATCCTACATACGATAACGATAATGTGGATGTGGAGAACAATCAAAAACATAACCATAGCAAAGGCAGGTGCAGTCTGCGGCAATACTAAGCCCTCACACTGATAAAATTGAGAGGTTAGTTCGACACATCCTACTAGGAGGACATGTCTTAAGCTCGGACACCACGTCAAGGTCTCTCAAGTAGCCCGAGTCCCTACCACTCAACCTACCTGTGCTGTGTGGGTGATACCAGGAGCCGTTGGGCATTACGGGAGCGTAAGGCCTCATAGAACTTACCTCCTCATAGAAACTAATGAAATTAGTCTTACATGACCTATCCCTCATGAAACCATGCTGATATGGCGTTATTTGCTTATTTTCATTGACTTACTCCAAAATAGCATCTCTTAGAAAACCTTCAAACAGTTCACCTACGACAAATGTTAACCTTACCGGCCTATAGTTTCCAGGTTCTGATTTTGGACCCTTTTTGAATATTAATATCATATTTGCTATGCACCAATCCTTTGGAACACTCCCTGTCAATATAGAGTCCTTAAATATCAGAAATAGGGTCTGGCTATGACATTACTTAATTCCCTTAGAAGAATTTGGCGATTTGGCGATTTTAATCCTTTTAACACACCGCTATACTTCTTCCTGAGTTAGACAGGGCTGTATTAATGGGAAATTTACTTTTACATTCTGCATTTCATCTGACAGTTTATTTTTTTCAGTGAATACAGTAGAGAGATAAATATTTAATAGCTTTGCTTTCTCCTCATCGCTCTCTGCAACTCCCTCCTCATTACTCTGTAAAGGGCCGACACCTTCAGATCTATACTTTTTACCATTTATATAATTGAAGAAAATTGTAGGGTTAGTTTTCCTCTTTGGCAATTAATCTCTCGTTCTCTAGTTTGGCTGCTTTTATTTGTTTTTGACACATCTTTTTTTTTATTTTCTTATAGTTTTTCAGTGCTTCATCGCTACCTTCCTGTTTTAGTGATTTAAATGCTTTTTTTGTCATTTATTGCTTTCTTTACTGTTCTATTTATCCACATTGTTTTTTTTTTCTTGTTTGCTTAACCTTTTATTCCCATAAGGTATGTACCTCTCACAATTAGATTTTAGGATGCTTTTAAAAATATCCCATTTTGTGGCTGTATTTTTTATTTTTGAGAACTTTGTCCCAGTTAGTTAGGCATATGGCCTCTCTTAGTTGGCTAAATTTAGCTTTTTTGAAGTTTGGTATTTTTGTTCCTCCCTGAGGAAACACTCTTTTGAATGACAATTGAAAGGTTATTATTTTATGGTCACTATTTCCCAGGTATCCCCCAACCGGAACATCTGTTGTTTTGTCAGGTCTATTGGCTAATACTAAGTCCAGTATGGCCGTCCCCCTAGTCAGGTCCTGAACCAGTTGGGAAAGGTAATTGTCTTTGGTTATTGCCAAGAAACTGTTTCATTTAAGAGATATACAGGTTTCAGTTTCCCAGTCTATATCTAGATAGTTGAATTCCCCATAATAACGATCTCATTATGATCTGCTATCTCGTCTGTCTCGTTTAGCAGTAGATTTTCTGTGGACTGGTATATTAGGTGGTTTATAATAAACGCCTATTAGTATTTTATTATTGTTTTTGCCTTTATGTATTTCTACCCACATTAACTCCACATGTACATGTCCCTCACTTATATCTTCTCGGACTGTGGGCTTTAGACAGGACTTTACATAAAGGCAGACCCCCTCCCCTATCCGGTTTTGGCGATCGTTTCTAAAAAGACTGTAATCCTGTACATTAGCTGCTCAGTCATAGCTATCATCCAGCCATGTCTGTTATTCCCACTATGTCATAGTCCTCCTCACACATCACTAATTCCAGTTTCCCAGTTTTATTAGTCAGGCTTCTGGCATTAGTATACATACAATTAAGAGGTTTATGTATATTTTTTACCCTACTCCTTTCCTTCTGAATGGTTCTAGTCCCTTCTTCCATTCCTCCTACAGTCCCATTACCCATCCTATAATGTAATTCCTCCTACAGTCCCTAGTTTAAACACTCCTCCAACCTTCTAGCCATCTTCTCCTGATTGCAGTATAGAGCGAATTGTGTAGGCTCAGATAACACCCCTCGAAATTCATGTGCATATGCTAACCCCTAGAGGTAGAGTGATAATATTTAAAAATTAACTTTTAATCCAAATCTTTAAAAGATAAGGAGACATACAGTATACCATTGTACCAAAACAAGACAATACAACAAATAAACAAGGGTATCGGGTGGTGCACCCTTCAGTGCGGTAGGTAATGAGGAACAAATCCTGCTGCACCTCAGCTGGGGTACATGCAGTCTTACCCGAACCAGGGTTGGAACCAGGATGAATGAAAGGACTGCAGGTCTCTGCATAGGTTGTCGATAGCAGGTATCAGGGATCAGTGTCAGCGGCTTGTAGAGTCCCAGGCTGCATCCGTGTGGAGGTCCCTATGATGTGGTGGGGTCTGTGGTAGACAGGTGGGTCCTAACCCTAAAAACCCTAACAATGAGGGGAGGGGGACTATTTTACTACTGCCTATCTACACAGAGCACCCGCCCCAAAAGGGGCGACCCTGTCCGGTTGCCTGTCCCTAAACCCGGTCCTTTTCCTGGATCTCAGTTCTAAAATTGTGGAATGCTATGTATCAATTTGAGAAGTGTCCCGACGTGGCACGTTTCTGTCACAGTTGACTCTTCAGGGGATTAATCAAAATGTACAAGCACTGCTAGACTACTCCAGGGTGATTGGAGTGGTCGTTGTAAGGACATAATACAATACGTGGCCTCTCTAGTGAGAGATGGCACACAGATCAGGAGTTGATAGTCCTGAAAATATGGTCTAATATTCAAGAGAACCCCTATGGTGGAAGGGGTACTTCTCAATAGTTAAGTACAACAAATAAATGTGGTCCCCTATGGTTGGGGGAACCTACCTACCATGCCCTCATAGTAAGAATGCAATGCTAATGCCATCACACATTAGAATGCCCCTTAAGGGACCCCTCAGAGTAGAATGCCCCCTTTGTGCCCCTGGACATTAGTTATGCCCCCTTAGTGACTCACAAAGCAATTATTCCCCATAGTGCACCCACACAGTATTTACGCCCCCTTAGTGCCCACACACAGTAAATATGCCTACATACTGCTCCCACACTAGTTATGCCCCCACAGTGTTACCTCATAGTAGTTATGCCCCTTTAGTGCCCCCAGATAGTAGTTAAGCCCCTTAAGTGTCCCCAAAAAGTAAAATGCCTCTTTAGTGTCCCTACACAGTAAAAGGCCCCCTTGGTGCACTGAAGTAGTGATGCCCACTTGGCGCTCCCATCTGATAGTGCTGTCCCCCCTGTGCCTCCAATCCAGTCGATCTGTCCTCTTAGTGCCCCATCCACTAGATCTGCCCTCTTAGTGCTCCTAATATAGTAGTTCTGTCCCTTAGTGCCCACATCCAGTAGTTCTGTCCCTTAGTGCCCCCATCCAATAGTTCTGCCCCTTAGTGCCCCCATCCAGTAGTTCTGCCTCGTTAGTGCCCCATCCAGTAGTCCTCCCCCTTCAAATAGTGTTTCCCTTTAGTGCCCCCAATCCAGTAGTTCTGACCCCTTAGTGCCCTATCCCATGGTGCTGCCCTCTTAGTGCTCCCAATCCATTATTTCTGCCCCCTTAGTGCCCCCAATTCAGTAGTTCTGCATCTTAGTGCCCCCATCCAGTAGTTTTGCCACCTTAATGCTCCTCTCCAATAGTGCTGCCCCCTTAGTTCCACAAATCCATGTGCCCCATCCAGTAGTTTTGCCCCTTTGGTGCCCCATCCAGTTGTCCTGTCCCTTTAGTGCCACCAATCCAGTAATGCTGACCCTTAGTAACCCCATCCAGTAGTTTTGCCCCCTTAGTGCCCCGAATCCAGTAATTCTGACTTCTCTGTCGGCTACAGGCTCTATCGTAGGGATGGGCTGCACCTCAATGGGGAAGCGGCAGCTGTGTTGGGGGAGAAGATGGCTAGAAGGTTGGAGGAGTGATTAAACTAGGGACTGGGGGAAGGGAAATTATATGATAGGATGGGAAGATAGTGCAGATAGAGACCAGGGGCAAGGTAGTGGGACTGGGGGAGGAATGGAAGGAGGGATTAGAACAGTTCAGAAGGAAAGGAGTAGGGTAAAAAAATATACATAAACCTCTTAAATGTATGTATAATAATGCCAGAAGCCTGACTAATAAAACTGGGGAGCTGGAATTAGTGATGTGTGAGGAAGATTATAAAATAGTGGGAATAACTGAGACATGGCTGGATGATAGCTATGACTGGGCAGTTAATGTACAGGGTTACAGTCTGTTTAGAAACGATCGCCAAAGGAGGAGGGGTCTGCATTTATGTAAAGTCCTGTATAAAGCCCACAGTCTGAGAAGACATGAACATGTGGAGTCACTGTGGGTAGACATACATGGAGGTAAAAACAATAATAAATTACTAATAGGAGTTTAATATAACCTACCTAATATACCAGAGTCCACAGAAAATCTACCACTAAACAAGATAGACAAGGCAGCAAATCATAATGAGGACCTGACAGAACAACAGATGTTCAGGTTGGGGGATATCTGGGAAATAGGGACCATAAAGTAATAACCTTCCAATTGTCATTCAAAAGAGTGTTTCCTCAGGGAAGAGCAAAAATACCAAACTTCAAAAAAGCTAAATTTAGCCAACTAAGAGAGGCCATATGCCTAACTAACTGGGACGAAGTCCTCAAAAATAAAAAATACAGCCACAAAATGGGATATTTTTAAAAGCATCCTAAAATCTAATTGTGAGAGGTACATACCTTATGGGAATAAAAAGTTAAGGAACAATAATAAACCAATGTGGTTAAATAGAACTGTAAAGAAAGCAATAAATTACAAAAAGAAAGCATTTAAATCACTAAAACAGGAAGGTAGCGAGGAAGCACTGAGAAAAAAAATAGAATATGTAAATAACAAATAAAAGCAGCCAAAATAGAGACCCAGAGATTAATTGCTAAAGAGAGCAAACTAACCCTAAAATGTTCTTCAATTATATAAATGGTAAAAAGTATAAATCTGAAGGTGTAGACCCTTTACAGAGGGATGAGGGGGGATTAGCAGAGAGCGATGAGGAGAAAGCAAAGCTATTAAATATTTTTTCTCTCCACTCTATTCTCTGAAGAAAATAAACTGTCAGATGAGATGCAGAATGTAAAAGTAAATTCCCCTTTAAAAGTGCTCTGTTTGACCCAGGAAGAAATACTGCAGCGTCTTAAAAAGAATAAAAAAGACAAATCGCCAGGACCAGATGGCATACACCCCTTTATCCTAAGAGAATTAAGTAATGTCATAGCCAGACCCTTATTTTGGATATTTAAGGACTCTACACTGACAGGGAGTGTTCCACAGGATTGGCGCATAGCAAATGTGGTACCAATATTCAAAAATGGTCCAAAAACAGACCCCGGAAACTATAGGCTGGTAAGTTTAACATCCGTTGTGGGTAAACTGTTTGAAAGTTTTCTAAGAGATGCTATCTTGGAGCACCTCAATGAAAATATGCAAATAACGCCATATCAGCATGACTTCATGAGGGATCGGTCATGTCAAACTAATTTAATCAGCTTCTATGAGGAGGTAAGTTCTAGACTTGACAGCCGCAAATCAATGGATGCCATATATCTGGAGTTCTCCAAAGCATTTGACACTGTACCGCATAAAAGGTTAGTATATAAAATGAGAATGCTTGAACTGGGAGAAAATGTCTGCATGTGGGTAAGTAACTGGCTCAGTAATATAAAACAGAGTTTTAATAACCACAGAGAGTGGTTATTAACGGTACACACTCAGATTGGGTCACTGTCACTAGTGGAGTACCTCAGCGGTCAGTACTGGGCCCTATCCTCTTCAATATATTTATTAATGATCTTGTAGAAGGCTTGCACAGTAAAATATCAATTTTTGCAGATGACACTAAACTGTGTAAAGTAATTGACATGGAAGAGGACAATATACTGATACAGATGGATCTGGATAGATTGGGGGCTTGGGCAGAAAAATAGCAGATGAGGTTTAACACTGACAAATAAGATCATGGTTTGCATCAAAAGGGGCATAGATGTCCGTGATGAGAACATAGTCCTGCTACTTTATAAATCACTGTTCAGACCACACATGGAGTACTGTGTACAGTTCTGGCATCCTGTGAACAAAGCAGACATAGCAGAGCTGGAGAGGTTTCAGAGGAGGGTAACTAAAGTAATAACTGATATGAGTGATCTACAATACCCTAAAAGATTATCAAAATTAGGGTTATTCACTTTAGAAAAAAGACGAATGAGGGGAGATCTAATAACTATGTGTAAATATATCAGGGGTCAGTAAAGAGATCTCTCCTATCATCTATTTATCCCCAGGACTGTGACTGTGATGAGGGGACATCCTCTGCGTCTGGAGGAAAGAAGGTTTGCACACAAACATAGAAGAGGATTCTTTACGGTAAGAGCAGTGAGACAATGTAACTCTCTGCCTGAGGAGGTGGTGATGGTGAGTTCACTAAAAGAGTTCAAGAGGGGCCTGGATATATTTCTGGAGTGTAATAATATTACAAGATATAGCTACTTGATATGTGTAGTTGATCCAGGGAGTTATTCTGATTGCCTGATTGGAGTCGGGAAGGTTTTTTTTTCCCGTTAAGTGGGGAAAATTGGCTTCTACCTTACAGGTTTATTTTGCCTTCTACTGGATCAACTTGCAGGATAACAGGCTGAACTGGGTGGACAAAATATCTTTTTTCGGCCTTGTTACTATGTTACTGTGTAGTGCCTCCTTCATCTAGTAGTTCTGCCCCCTTAGTGCCCCATCCAGTAATGCTTGCTCCCTTAGTGCCCCCAATCCAGTCATGGTGACCATTAGTGCCCACATCCAGTAATGCTGACCCTTAGTGCCCCCATCCACTAATCCTGATCCTTGGTGCCCCCATCCAGTAGTTCTGCCCCATTAGTGCCCCATCCAGCAATGTTGCCCCCTTTAGGGCCCCCAATCCAGTAATGCTAACCCATAGGACCCCCATCCAGTAGTCCTGCCTCTTCAGTGCCCCATCCAGTAGTTTTAGCCCCTTTATTGCCCCATCCAGTAGTTTTAACCCCTTTAGTTCCCCATGCAGTAGTTTTGCCCACTTTAGTACCCCATCCAGTAGTTTTGCTCCCAGTAGTGCCCCATCCAGTAGTTTTGCTTCCTTAGTGCCCCCGTTCAGTAGTTCTGCCTCTTTAATACCCCCAATTCAGTAGTCCAGTCCCCTAAGTGCTCCCAATCTAGTAATTTTTTTAAAATCGAATACTTACCTCTCAGCCTCCTTTCCCCTGTGAGCAATGAAAACCCCGCTCTCTCAAGCAGCAGGCACAATGTGATGACGTCATCCTGCCTGCTGAGCTGGAGAGTAGTGATGGATGAACATCGGCCAGGATGTTTCGCAAATGCGCGTTCATGATCAAATGTTTGCAAATCGCGCGTTCGCGGCGGGCCCCATTCACTTCAATTGGAGGCGAACCTGAAAAACCTTCAGGTCATATTTTCAGCCACCAAATACTAGAAGTGCACAAATAGTCCCACAACATGGACAGTGACATACCAGAGGGGGATCAATGGGAAAAATTCCCACAAAAAATATGTATTTTAATCAGGGGCCATTTTTTTGCATCTTAATGGGAAACTCTCAAAATTTGCCCTGCTGGAGCCTAGAAAGATTTTATTTTAGGCCACGGGAATACGGGCCCCAAAAATTAGGCATTCAAATGACAGAAAAGAACAAGTGACTATGTGTCTGGAGGTATATTAGATGGTCAGTGGATAACAATTTTTCTGTAGGCCAGTGGAGTAACATAGTAACATAGTACATAAGGCCAAAAAAAGACATCTGTCCATCTAGTTGGACCTGTCATTCTTCTAGTTGATCCAGAGGAAGGCAAAAAAACAAACTGTGAGGTAGAAACCAATTTTCCCCACTTAAGGGGAATAAAAAAATTCCTTCCCGACTCCAATCAGGCAATCAGAATAACTCCCTGGATCAACGACCCATCTCTAGTAGCTAAAACCTGTAATATTATTATACTCCAGAAATACATCCAGGTCCCTCTTGAATTCCTTTATTGTACTCACCATCACCACCTCCTCAGGCAGAGAGTTCCATAGTCTCACTGCTCTTACCGTAAAGAATCCTCTTCTATGTTTGTGTGCAAACCTTCTTTCCTCCAGACGCAGAGGATGTCCCCTCATCACAGTAACATTTCTGGGGATAAATAGATGATGGGAGAGATCTCTGTACTGACCCCTGATATATTTATACATAGTAATTAGATCTCCCCTCAGTCGTCTTTTTTTCTAAAGTGAGTAACCCTAATTTTGACAATCTTTCAGGGTACTGTACTTGCCCCATTCCAGTTATTACTTTAGTTGCCCTCCTCTGAACCCTATCCAGCACTGCTATGTCTGCTTTGTTCACATGAGACCAGAACTGTACACAGTACTCCATGTGTGGTCTGACTAGCGATTTGTAAAGTGGTAGGACTATGTTTTCATCACGGGCATCTATGCCCCTTTTGATGCAACCCGTTATCTTATTGGCCTTTGCGGCAGCTGCCTGACACTGGTTTTTGCAGCTTAGTTGGCTGTTTATTAAAATTCCTAGATCCTTTTCCATGTCAGTGTTACCAAGTGTATGTACGGATGACATGCATTATTCCTTCCCATGTGCATAACTTATCTGCCCAAGACTCCAATCTATCTAGATAGCTCTGTAGCATTTTATTGTCATCTTTAGAGATGAGCGAAAACCTGGAAGTTCGGGAAGTTCGGCGGATCTTCCTGAAAATGTTCGGGTTCGGGATCCGAACTCGACCCGAACTTTATCCCGAACCCGAACCCCATTGAAGTCAATGGGGACCCGAACTTTTAGGCACTAAAAAGGCTGTAAAATAGTCCAGGAACGGGCTAGAGGGCTGCCAAAGGCAGCAAAATGTAGGTAAATCCCGTGCAAACAAATGTGGATAGGGAAATGAATTAAAATAAAATAAATAAAATTTAACCAATATCAATTGGAGAGAGGTCCCACTGCAAGGAATCATGCGTCATATCACCCACCACTGGAGAAGGCCACTTTCAGTTATTCCAGCCCCAGCACCCAGACAGAGGAGAGAGGTCCAACAGCAAGGAATCATGCGTCATATCACCCACCACTGGAGAAGGCCACTTTCAGTTATTTCGGCCCAGCACCCAGACAGAGGAGAGAGGTCCCACAGCAAGGAATCATGCGTCATATCACCCACCACCGGAGAAGGCCACTTTCAGTTATTTCGGCCCCAGCACCCAGACAGAGGAGAGAGGTCTCACAGCAAGGAATCATGCGTCATATCTCCCACCACCGGAGAAGGCCACTTTCAGTTATTTCGGCCACAGCACCCAGACAGAGGAGAGAGGTCCCACAGCAAGGAATCATGCGTCATATCACCCACCACCGGAGAAGGCCACTTTCAGTTATTTCGGCCCTAACACCCAGACAGAGTAGAGAGGTCCCACAGCAAGGAATCATGCGTCATTTCACCCACAACTGGAGAAGGCCACTTTCAGATATTTCGGCCCAGCACCCAGACCGAGGATACAGGTCCCACAGCAAGGAATCATGCGTCACATCACCCACATCTGGAGAAGGCCACTTTCAGTTATTCCGGCCCCAGCACCCTGACAGAGGAGAGAGGTCCCTCAGCAAGGAATCATGCATTATATCACCCACCACCGGAGAAGGCCACTTTCAGTTATTTCGGCCCCAGCACCCAGACAGAGGAGAGAGGTCCCACAGCATGGAATCATGTGTCATATCACCCACCACTGGAGAAGGCCACTTTCAGTTATTTAGGCCCAGCACCCAAACAGAGGAGAGAGGTCCCACAGCAAGGAATCATGCGTCATATCACCCACCACCGGAGAAGGCCACTTTCAGTTATTTCGGCCCCACCACCCGGACAGAGGAGAGGTTCATTCAACTTTGGGTTGCACCGCAAGATCATGGTAAAGTTAAAAAAATGAGGATTCAATAAAGAAGTGCCCCGGAGTACAAGAATACATGGTTGAGGGGGAGGCAGTTATAAATGTCTGTTCTGCACACGGGAGGCACAGGTCCTGTGGGATCCATGCCTGGTTCATTTTTATGAACATCAGCTTGTCCACGTTGGCTGTGGACAGGCGGCTGCATTTGTCAGTAATGACGCCCCCTGCCGTGCTAAATACACGTTCAGACAAAACGCTGGCTGCCGGGCAGGCCAGCACCTCCAAGGCATAAAATGCTAACGTGGACAATTTGGAGACCCAGAAGTTGAATGGGGCCGAACCATCAGTCAGTACGTGGAGGGGTGTGCAGATGTACTGTTCAACCATGTTAGTGAAATGCTGCCTCCTGCTAAACACGTTCAGTATCAGGTGGTGGTGCAGTTAGCTGTGGCGTGGAGACAAAACTTTTCCACATTTCTGCCATGCTAACCCTGCCCTCAGAGGAGCTGGCCGTGACACAGCTGCGTTGGCGACCTCTTGCTCCTCCTCTGCCTTCGCCTTGGGCTTCCACCTGTTCCCCTGTGACATTTGGGAATGCTCTCAGGAGCGCCTCTACCAGCGTGCGCTTGTACTCACGCATCTTCCTATCACGCTCCAGTGCAGGAAGTAAGGTGAGCACATTGTCTTTGTACCGGAGATCCAGCAGGGTGGCAACCCAGTAGTCCGCACACGTTAAAATGTGGGCAACTCTGCTGTCGTTGCGCAGGCACTGCAGCATGTAGTCGCTCATGTGTGCCAGGCTCCCCAGAGGTAATGACAAGCTGTCCTCTGTGGGAGGCGTATCGTCATCGCCCTACGTATCTCCCCAGCCACGCACCAGTGATAGGCCTGAGCTGTGTCGGGTGCCACCCCACTGTGAACCTGCTTCATCCTCATCCTCCTCCACCTCCTCCTCATCCTCCTCTTCCTCCAGTAGTGGGCCCTGGATGGCCACATTTATAACTGGCCACTGCTGTTGCAAAAAAACCTCCCTCTGAGCCACTTCTAACAGAATGGCCTGAAAGTGCTCAAAATGACCCCTCCTCCTTCTCCTCCTCCTCCTGGGCCACCTCCTCTTCCATCATTGCCCTAAGCGTTTTCTCAAGCAGACATAGAAGTGGTATTGTAACGCTGATAACGGTGTCATCGCCACTGGCCATTTTGGTGGAGTACTCGAAACAGCTCAACAGGGCACACAGGTCTCGCATGGAGGCCCATTGGTGGTGAAGTGGTGCTGTTCCGCAGCGCGACTGACGCGTGCGTTTCTGCAGCTGAAACTCCACTATGGCCTGCTGCTGCTTGCACAGTCTCTCCAGCATGTGCAAGGTGGAGTTCCACCTGGTGGGCACGTCGCATATGAGCTGGTGAGCGGGAAGGCCGAAGTTCCGCTGTAGCGCAGACAGGCGAGCAGCGGCAGGATGTGAACGCCAGAAGCGCACAGACGGCCCTCACTTTATGCAGCAGCTCTGACATGACGGGGTAGTTGTGAATGAACTTCTGCACCACCAAATTCAGCACATGCGCCAGGCAAGGGATGTGCGTCAAACCGGCTAGTCCCAGAGCTGCGACGAGATTTCGCCCATTATCGCACACCACCAGGCCGGGCTTGAGGCCCACCGGCAGCAACCACTGGTCGGTCTGTTGTTCAATACCCCGCCACAACTCCTGCGCGGTGTGGGGCCTGTCCCCCAAACATATGAGTTTCAGAATGGCCTGCTGACGTTTACCCCGGGCTGTGCTGAAGTTGGTGGTGAAGGTGTGTGGCTGACTGGATGAGCTGGTTGAAGCAGAGGAGGAGGAAGCCGAGTTGGAGGAGGAGGCTACAGGAGGCAAAGAATGATGCCCTGCGATCCTTGGCGGCGGAAGGACGTGCGCCAAGGAACTCTCCGCCTGGGGCCCAGCCGCCACTACATTTACCCAGTGTGCAGTTAGGGAGATATAGCGTCCCTGGCCGTGCTTACTGGTCCACGTATCTGTGGTTAGGTGGACCTTGCCACAGATGGCGTTGCGCAGTGCACACTTGATTTTATCGGATACTTGGTTGTGCAGGGAAGGCACGGCTGTCTTGGAGAAGTAGTGGCGGCTGGGAACAACATACTGTGGGACAGCCATGGATATCAGCTGTTTGAAGTTGTCTGTGTCCACCAGCCTGAATGACAGCATTTCAAAGGCCAGTAGTTTAGAAATGCTTGCATTCAGGCCCAGGGCTCGAGGTTACGCTTTCTCTCCAAGGTTTGTGAGATGGAGAGCTGAACGCTGCCGTGTGACATGGTGGAGATGCTTGGTGACGCAGGTGGTGGTGTCGGTGGCACATACTCTGTTTGGTGGGCGGCAGGTGCCAACGTTCCTCTCCTCACGCCGCAGCAGTTGGCACCTGTGTTTCGTCATCATCAGAGACGTGCGGAGTCCGATGAGGTGGTATTCCCATGTCCTCATCATCAGGAAACATCGGTGGTTGTGCATCAGTGCATTCTATGTCTTCCACCACTGGGGAAGGGCTAGGTGGATTCCCTTGGGAAACCCTGCCAGCAGAGTCTTCAAACAGCATAAGAGACTGCTGCATAACTTGTGGCTCAGACAGTTTCCCTAATATGCATGGGGGTGATGTGACAGACTGATGGGCTTGGTTTTCAGGTGCCACCTGTGTGCTTTCTGCGGAAGACTGGGTGGGAGATAATGTTGTGAACGTGCTGGATCCACTGTCGGCCACCCAATTGACTAGCGCCTGTACCTGCTCAGGCCTTACCATCCTTAGAACGGCATTGGGCCCCACCAAATAGTTGGTAGTTGGTTCACTAGGACGTGTGGCTGTGGCAGAATGGCCACGTCCTCTCCCAGCACCAGAGGGTACACTAACACCACCACGACCGCGTCCGCGTCCCTTACTAGATGTTTTCCTCATTGTAACCGTTCACCAAGCACCACAATAAGAAAAAAAATATTTGGCCCAATGTATTGATTTCAAATTCAGGCCTTTTTTTACAGGTACCTAACACTATCTGCCTATTTATTTATGTAGCATATTACACTAATCCAGGCACAGCAGTAACCACTAATTTAGGGGAATATCTCTTTTAGGGCTTGTATTTAGGCCCTGGATGAAAGGTATCCTTGTATGGACAGATTTACACTTGGCCTGCAAAAGCTCGAACACCAGATTCAGGGTATTGCTATTTTGTCAATTGAATTTCACCCCAGGACAAAATGTATGTTTTTGCGGACACTATGAAACTTGGCCAGCCACAGCTGAAACCACTGATTTATGGTATTGCTATTTTGGCAATTGAATTTCACCCCAGGACAAAATATATGTTTTTGCGGACACTATGAAACTTGGCCAACCACAGCTGAAACCACTGCTTTATGGTATTGCTATTTTGGCAATTGAATTTCACCCCAGAACAAAATATATGTTTTTGCGGACACTATGAAACTTGGCCTGCAACAGCTGGGACACCAAATTCAGGGTATTGCTATTTTAACAATTGAATTTCACCCCAGAACAAAATATATGTTTTTGCGGACACTATGAAACTTGGCCTGCAACAGCTGGGACACCAGATTCAGGGTATTGCTATTTTGGCAATTGAATTTCACCCCACAACAAAATATATGTTTTTGCGGACACTATGAATCTTGGCCAGCCACAGCTAAAACTACTGATTTATGGTATTGCTATTTTGGCAATTGAATTTCACCCCAGAACAAAATATATGTTTTTGCGCACACTATGAAACTTGGCCAGCCACAGCTGAAACCACTGCTTTATGGTATTGCTATTTTGGCAATTGAATTTCACCCCAGAACAAAATATATGTTTTTGCGGACACTATGAAACTTGGCCTGCAACAGCTGGGACACCAGATTCAGGGTATTGCTATTTTCGCAATTGAATTTCAACCCACAACAAAATATATGTTTTTGCGGACACTATGAATCTTGGCCAGCCACAGCTGAAACCACTGATTTATGGTATTACTATTTTGGCAATTTAATTTTACCCCAGAACAAAATATATGTTTTTGCGGACACTATGAAACTTGGCCTGCAACAGCTGGGACACCAGATTCAGGGTATTGCTATTTTGGCAATTCAATTTCACCCCACAACAAAATATGTGTTTTTGCGGACACTATGAATCTTGGCCAGCCACAGCTGAAACCACTGATTTATGGTATTGCTATTTTGGCAATTGAATTTCACCCCAGAACAAAATATATGTTTTTGCGGACACTATGAAACTTGGCCTGCAACAGCTGGGACACCAAATTCAGGGTATTGCTATTTTAACAATTGAATTTTACCCCAGAACAAAATATATGTTTTTGCGGACACTATGAAACTTGGCCTACAACAGCTGGGACACCAGATTCAGGGTATTGCAATTTTGGCAATTGAATTTCACCCCACAACAAAATATATGTTTTTGCAGACACTATGAATCTTGGCCAGCCACAGCTAAAACCACTGATTTATGGTATAGCTTTTTTGGCAATTGAATTTACCACAGAAAAAAATATATGTTTTTGCGGACACTATGAAACGTGGCCTGCAACAGCTGGGACACCAGATTCAGGTTATTGGTATTTTGGCAATTGAATTTCACCCCAGGAAAAAATATATGTTTTTGAGGACACTAAGAAACTTGGCCTGCAACAGCTGGGACACCAGATTCAGGGTATTGCTATTTTGGCAATTGAATTTCACCCCACAACAAAATATATGTTTTTGCGGACACTATGAATCTTGGCCAGCCACAGCTGAAACCACTGATTTATGGTATTGCTATGTTGGCAATTGAATTTTACCCCAGAACAAAATATATGTTTTTGCGGACACTATGAAACTTGGCCGGCAACAGCTGGATCACCAGATTCAGGGTATTGCTATTTTGGCAATTGAATTTCACCCCACAACAAAATATATGTTTTTGCGGACACTATGAATCTTGGCCAGCCACAGCTGAAACCACTGATTTATGGTATTGCTATTTTGGCAATTGAATTTCACCCCAGAACAAAATATATGTTTTTGCGGACACTATGAAACTTGGCCTGCAACAGCTGGGACACCAGATTCAGGGTATTGCTATTTTGGCAATTGAATTTCAGCCCACAACAAAATATATGTTTTTGCGGACACTATGAATCTTGGCCAGCCACAGCTGAAACCACTGATTTATGGTATTACTATTTTGGCAATTGAATGTTACCCCAGAACAAAATATATGTTTTTGCGGACACTATGAAACTTGGCCTGCAACAGCTGGGACACCAGATTCAGGGTATTGCTATTTTGGCAATTCAATTTCACCCCACAACAAAATATGTGTTTTTGCGGACACTATGAATCTTGGCCAGCCACAGCTGAAACCACTGATTTATGGTATTGCTATTTTGGCAATTGAATTTCACCCCAGAACAAAATATATATTTTTGCGGACACTATGAAACTTGGCCTGCCACAGCTAAAACCACTGATTTATGGTATTGCTATTTTGGCAATTGAATTTCACCCCAGAACAAAATATATGTTTTTACGGACACTATGAAACTTGGCCTGCAACAGCTGGGACCACTAGATTTATGGTATTGCTATTTTGGCAATTGAATTTCACCCCAGAACAAAATATATGTTTTTGCGGACACTATGAAACTTGGCCTGCAACAGCTGGGACACCAGATTCAGGGTATTGCTATTTTGGCAATTGAATTTCACCCCAGAACAAAATATATGTTTTTGAGGACACTATGAAACTTGGCCTGCAACAGCTGGGACACCAGATTCAGGGTATTGCTATTTTGGCAATTGAATTTCACCCCACAACAAAATATATGTTTTTGCGGACACTATGAATCTTGGCCAGCCACAGCTGAAACCACTGATTTATGGTATTGCTATTTTGGCAATTGAATTTTACCCCAGAACAAAATATATGTTTTTGCGGACACTATGAAACTTGGCCTGCAACAGCTGGGATCACCAGATTCAGGGTATTGCTATTTTGGCAATTGAATTTCACCCCACAACAAAATATATGTTTTTGCGGACACTATGAATCTTGGCCAGCCACAGCTGAAACCACTGATTTATGGTATTGCTATTTTGGCAATTGAATTTCACCCCAGAACAAAATATATGTTTTTGCGGACACTATGAAACTTGGCCTGCAACAGCTGGGACCACCAGATTCAGGGTATTGCTATTTTGGCAATTGAATTTCACCCCAGAACAAAATATATGTTTTTGCGGACACTATGAAACTTGGCCTGCAACAGCTGGGACACCAGATTCAGGGTATTGCTATTTTGGCAATTGAATTTCACCCCACAACAAAATATATGTTTTTGTGGACACTATGAATCTTGGCCAGCCACAGCTGAAACCACTGATTTATGGTATTGCTATTTTGGCAATTGAATTTCACCCCAGAACAAAATATATGTTTTTGCGGACACTATGAAACTTGGCCTGCAACAGCTGGGACACCAGATTCAGGGTATTGCTATTTTGGCAATTGAATTTCACCCCAGAACAAAATATATGTTTTTGTGGACACTATGAAACTTGGCCTGCAACAGCTGGGACACCAGATTCAGGGTATTGCTATTTTGGCAATTGAATTTCACCCCACAACAAAATATATGTTTTTGCGGACACTATGAATCTTGGCCAGCCACAGCTGAAACCACTGATTTATGGTATTGCTATTTTGGCAATTGAATTTCACCCCAGAACAAAATATATGTTTTTGCGGACACTATGAAACTTGGCCTGCAACAGCTGGGACACCAGATTTAGGGTATTGCTATTTTGGCAATTGAATTTCACCCCACAACAAAATATATGTTTTTGCGGACACTATGAATCTTGGCCAGCCACAGCTGAAACCACTGATTTATGGTATTGCTATTTTGGCAATTGAATTTCACCCCAGAACAAAATATATGTTTTTGCGGACACTATGAAACTTGGCCTGCCACAGCTGAAACCACTGATTCATGGTATTGCTATTTTGGCAATTGAATTTCACCCCAGAACAAAATATATGTTTTTGCGGACACTATGAAACTTGGCCAGCCACAGCTGAAACCACTGATTTATGGTATTGCTATTTTGGCAATTGAATTTTACCCCAGAACAAAATATATGTTTTTGCGGACACTATGAAACTTGGCCTGCAACAGCTGGGACACCAGATTCAGGGTATTGCTATTTTGGCAATTGAATTTCACCCCACAACAAAATATATGTTTTTGCGGACACTATGAATCTTGGCCAGCCACAGCTGAAACCACTGATTTATGGTATTGCTATTTTGGCAATTGAATTTCACCCCAGAACAAAATATATGTTTTTGCGGACACTATGAAACTTGGCCTGCCACAGCTGAAACCACTGATTTATGGTATTGCTATTTTGGCAATTGAATTTCACCCCAGAACAAAATATATGTTTTTGCGGACACTATGAAACTTGGCCTGCAACAGCTGGGACACCAGATTCAGGGTATTGCTATTTTGGCAATTGAATTTCACCCCAGAACAAAATATATGTTTTTGTGGACACTATGAAACTTGGCCTGCAACAGCTGGGACCACTAGATTTATGGTATTGCTATTTTGGCAATTGAATTTCACCCCACAACAAAATATATGTTTTTGCGGACACTATGAATCTTGGCCAGCCACAGCTGAAACCACTGATTTATGGTATTGCTATTTTGGCAATTGAATTTCACCCCAGAACAAAATATATGTTTTTGCGGACACTATGAAACTTGGCCAGCCACAGCTGGAAACCACTGATTTATGGTATTGCTATTTTGGCAATTGAATTTCACCCCAGAACAAAATATATGTTTTTGCGGACACTATGAAACTTGGCCTGCAACAGCTGGGACACCAGATTCAGGGTATTGCTATTTTGGCAATTGAATTTCACCCCAGAACAAAATATATGTTTTTGCGGACACTATGAATCTTGGCCTGCCACAGCTAAAACCACTGATTTATGGTATTGCTATTTTGGCAATTGAATTTCACCCCAGAACAAAATATATGTTTTTGCGGACACTATGAAACTTGGCCAGCCACAGCTGAAACCACTGATTTATGGTATTGCTATTTTGGCAATTGAATTTCACCCCAGAACAAAATATATGTTTTTGCGGACACTATGAAACTTGGCCTGCAACAGCTGGGACACCAGATTCAGGGTATTGCTATTTTGGCAATTGAATTTCACCCCAGAACAAAATATATGTTTTTGTGGACACTATGAAACTTGGCCTGCAACAGCTGGGACACCAGATTCAGGGTATTGCTATTTTGGCAATTGAATTTCACCCCACAACAAAATATATGTTTTTATGGACACTATGAATCTTGGCCAGCCACAGCTGAAACCACTGATTTATGGTATTGCTATTTTGGCAATTGAATTTCACCCCAGAACAAAATATATGTTTTTGCGGACACTATGAAACTTGGCCTGCAACAGCTGGGACACCAGATTTAGGGTATTGCTATTTTGGCAATTGAATTTCACCCCACAACAAAATATATGTTTTTGCGGACACTATGAATCTTGGCCAGCCACAGCTGAAACCACTCGATTTATGGTATTGCTATTTTGGCAATTGAATTTCACCCCAGAACAAAATATATGTTTTTATGGACACTATGAAACTTGGCCTGCCACAGCTGAAACCACTGATTTATGGTATTGCTATTTTGGCAATTGAATTTCACCCCAGAAAAAAATATATGTTTTTGCGGACAATATGAAACTTGGCCTGCAACAGCTGGGACACCAGATTCAGGGTATTGCTATTTTGGCAATTGAATTTTACCCCAGAACAAAATATATGTTTTTGCGGACACTATGAAACTTGGCCGGCAACAGCTGGATCACCAGATTCAGGGTATTGCTATTTTGGCAATTGAATTTCACCCCACAACAAAATATATGTTTTTGCGTACACTATGAATCTTGGCCAGCTACAGCTGAAACCACTGATTTATGGTATTGCTATTTTGGCAATTGAATTTCACCCCAGAACAAAATATATGTTTTTGCGGACACTATGAAACTTGGCCAGCCACAGCTGAAACCACTGATTTATGGTATTGCTATTTTGGCAATTGAATTTCACCCCAGAACAAAATATATGTTTTTGCGGTCACTATGAAACTTGGCCTGCAACAGCTGGGACACCAGATTCAGGGTATTGCTATTTTGGCAATTGAATTTCACCCCACAACAAAATATATGTTTTTGTGGACACTATGAATCTTGGCCAGCCACAGCTGAAACCACTGATTTATGGTATTGCTATTTTGGCAATTCATTTTCACCCCACAACAAAATATATGTTTTTACGGACACTATGAATCTTGGCCAGCCACAGCTGAAACCACTGATTTATGGTATTGCTATTTTGGCAATTGAATTTCACCCCAGAACAAAATATATGTTTTTG
Organism: Bufotes viridis; assembly: GCA_033119425.1. NCBI lineage: Eukaryota > Metazoa > Chordata > Amphibia > Anura > Bufonidae > Bufotes > Bufotes viridis. Next base: position 361,372,884 of record CM065590.1, read on the forward strand.
CGGACACTATGAAACTTGGCCAGCCACAGCTGAAACCACTGATTTATGGTATTGCTATTTTGGCAATTGAATTTCACCCCAGAACAAAATATATGTTTTTGCGGTCACTATGAAACTTGGCCTGCAACAGCTGGGACACCAGATTCAGGGTATTGCTATTTTGGCAATTCAATTTCACCCCACAACAAAATATATGTTTTTGCGGACACTATGAATCTTGGCCTGCCACAGCTAAAACCACTGATTTATGGTATTGCTATTTTGGCAATTGAATTTCACCCCAGAAAAAATATATGTTTTTGCGGACACTATGAAACTTGGCCTGCAACAGCTGGGACACCAGATTCAGGGTATTGCTATTTTGGCAATTGAATTTCACCCCAGAACAAAATATATGTTTTTGCGGACACTATGAAACTTGGCCTGCAACAGCTGGGACACCAGATTCAGGGTATTGCTATTTTGGCAATTGAATTTCACCCCACAACAAAATATATGTTTTTGTGGACACTATGAATCTTGGCCAGCTACAGCTAAAACCACTGATTTATGGTATTGCTATTTTGGCAATTGAATTTCACCCCAGAACAAAATATATGTTTTTGCGGACACTATGAAACTTGGCCAACCACAGCTGAAACCACTGATTTATGGTATTGCTATGTTGGCAATTGAATTTTACCCCAGAACAAAATATATGTTTTTGCGGACACTAAGAAACTTGGCCTGCAACAGCTGGGACACCAGATTCAGGGTATTGCTATTTTGGAAATTGAATTTCACCCCACAACAAAATATATGTTTTTGCGGACACTATGAATCTTGGCCAGCCACAGGTGAAACCACTGATTTATGGTATTGCTATGTTGGCAATTGAATTTTACCCCAGAACAAAATATATGTTTTTGCGGACACTATGAAACTTGGCCGGCAACAGCTGGATCACCAGATTCAGGGTATTGCTATTTTGGCAATTGAATTTCACCCCACAACAAAATATATGTTTTTGCGGACACTATGAATCTTGGCCAGCTACAGCTGAAACCACTGATTTATGGTATTGCTATTTTGGCAATTGAATTTCACCCCAGAACAAAATATATGTTTTTGCGGACACTATGAAACTTGGCCAGCCACAGCTGAAACCACTGATTTATGGTATTGCTATTTTGGCAATTGAATTTCACCCCAGAACAAAATATATGTTTTTGCGGTCACTATGAAACTTGGCCTGCAACAGCTGGGACACCAGATTCAGGGTATTGCTATTTTGGCAATTGAATTTCACCCCACAACAAAATATATGTTTTTGTGGACACTATGAATCTTGGCCAGCCACAGCTGAAACCACTGATTTATGGTATTGCTATTTTGGCAATTAATTTTCACCCCACAACAAAATATATGTTTTTGCGGACACTATGAATCTTGGCCAGCCACAGCTGAAACCACTGATTTATGGTATTGCTATTTTGGCAATTGAATTTCACCCCAGAACAAAATATATGTTTTTGCGGTCACTATGAAACTTGGCCTGCAACAGCTGGGACACCAGATTCAGGGTATTGCTATTTTGGCAATTCAATTTCACCCCACAACAAAATATATGTTTTTGCGGACACTATGAATCTTGGCCTGCCACAGCTAAAACCACTGATTTATGGTATTGCTATTTTGGCAATTGAATTTCACCCCAGAAAAAATATATGTTTTTGCGGACACTATGAAACTTGGCCTGCAACAGCTGGGACACCAGATTCAGGGTATTGCTATTTTGGCAATTGAATTTCACCCCAGAACAAAATATATGTTTTTGCGGACACTATGAAACTTGGCCTGCAACAGCTGGGACACCAGATTCAGGGTATTGCTATTTTGGCAATTGAATTTCACCCCACAACAAAATATATGTTTTTGTGGACACTATGAATCTTGGCCAGCTACAGCTAAAACCACTGATTTATGGTATTGCTATTTTGGCAATTGAATTTCACCCCAGAACAAAATATATGTTTTTGCGGACACTATGAAACTTGGCCAACCACAGCTGAAACCACTGATTTATGGTATTGCTATGTTGGCAATTGAATTTCACCCCAGAACAAAATATATGTTTTTGCGGACACTAAGAAACTTGGCCTGCAACAGCTGGGACACCAGATTCAGGGTATTGCTATTTTGGAAATTGAATTTCACCCCACAACAAAATATATGTTTTTACGGACACTATGAATCTTGGCCAGCCACAGGTGAAACCACTGATTTATGGTATTGCTATGTTGGCAATTGAATTTTACCCCAGAACAAAATATATGTTTTTGCGGACACTATGAAACTTGGCCGGCAACAGCTGGATCACCAGATTCAGGGTATTGCTATTTTGGCAATTGAATTTCACCCCACAACAAAATATATGTTTTTGCGGACACTATGAATCTTGGCCAGCTACAGCTGAAACCACTGATTTATGGTATTGCTATTTTGGCAATTGAATTTCACCCCAGAACAAAATATATGTTTTTGCGGACACTATGAAACTTGGCCAGCCACAGCTGAAACCACTGATTTATGGTATTGCTATTTTGGCAATTGAATTTCACCCCAGAACAAAATATATGTTTTTGCGGTCACTATGAAACTTGGCCTGCAACAGCTGGGACACCAGATTCAGGGTATTGCTATTTTGGCAATTGAATTTCACCCCACAACAAAATATATGTTTTTGCGGACACTATGAATCTTGGCCAGCCACAGCTGAAACCACTGATTTATGGTATTGCTATTTTGGCAATTGAATTTCACCCCAGAACAAAATATATGTTTTTGCGGACACTATGAAACTTGGCCAGCCACAGCTGAGACCACTAGATTCATGGTATTGCTATTTTGGCAATTGAATTTCACCCCAGAACAAAATATATGTTTTTGCGGACACTATGAAACTTGGCCTGCCACAGCTGAAACCACTGATTTATGGTATTGCTATTTTGGCAATTGAATTTCACCCCAGAACAAAATATATGTTTTTGCGGACACTATGAAACTTGGCCTGCAACAGCTGGGACACCAGATTCAGGGTATTGCTATTTTGGCAATTGAATTTCACCCCAGAACAAAATATATGTTTTTGCGGACACTATGAAACTTGGCCTGCAACAGCTGGGACACCAGATTCAGGGTATTGCTATTTTGGCAATTGAATTTCACCCCACAACAAAATATATGTTTTTGCGGACACTATGAATCTTGGCCAGCTACAGCTGAAAACCACTGATTTATGGTATTGCTATTTTGGCAATTGAATTTCACCCCAGAACAAAATATATGTTTTTGCGGACACTATGAAACTTGGCCAGCCACAGCTGAAACCACTGATTTATGGTATTGCTATTTTGGCAATTGAATTTCACCCCAGAACAAAATATATGTTTTTGCGGACACTATGAAACTTGGCCTGCAACAGCTGGGACACCAGATTCAGGGTATTGCTATTTTGGCAATTGAATTTCACCCCAGAACAAAATATATGTTTTTGCGGACACTATGAAACTTGGCCTGCAACAGCTGGGACACCAGATTCAGGGTATTGCTATTTTGGCAATTGAATTTCACCCCACAACAAAATATATGTTTTTGCGGACACTATGAATCTTGGCCAGCCACAGCTGAAACCACTGATTTATGGTATTGCTATTTTGGCAATTGAATTTCACCCCAGAACAAAATATATGTTTTTGCGGACACTATGAAACTTGGCCTGCAACAGCTGGGACACCAGATTCAGGGTATTGCTATTTTGGCAATTGAATTTCACCCCACAACAAAATATATGTTTTTGCGGACACTATGAATCTTGGCCAGCCACAGCTGAAACCACTGATTTATGGTATTGCTATTTTGGCAATTGAATTTCACCCCAGAACAAAATATATGTTTTTGCGGACACTATGAATCTTGGCCTGCCACAGCTAAAACCACTGATTTATGGTATTGCTATTTTGGCAATTGAATTTCACCCCAGAAAAAATATATGTTTTTGCGGACACTATGAAACTTGGCCTGCAACAGCTGGGACACCAGATTCAGGGTATTGCTATTTTGGCAATTGAATTTCACCCCAGAACAAAATATATGTTTTTGCGGACACTATGAAACTTGGCCTGCAACAGCTGGGACACCAGATTCAGGGTATTGCTATTTTGGCAATTGAATTTCACCCCACAACAAAATATATGTTTTTGCGGACACAATGAATCTTGGCCAGCTACAGCTAAAACCACTGATTTATGGTATTGCTATTTTGGCAATTGAATTTCACCCCAGAACAAAATATATGTTTTTGCGGACACTATGAAACTTGGCCTGCAACAGCTGGGACACCAGATTTAGGGTATTGCTATTTTGGCAATTCAATTTCACCCCACAACAAAATATATGTTTTTGCGGACACTATGAATCTTGGCCAGCCACAGCTGAAACCACTCATTTATGGTATTGCTATTTTGGCAATTGAATTTCACCCCAGAACAAAATATATGTTTTTGCGGACACTATGAAACTTGGCCTGCCACAGCTAAAACCACTGATTTATGGTATTGCTATTTTGGCAATTGAATTTCACCCCAGAAAAAAATATATGTTTTTGCGGACAATATGAAACTTGGCCTGCAACAGCTGGGACACCAGATTCAGGGTATTGCTATTTTGGCAATTGAATTTCACCCCAGGAAAAAATATATGATTTTGAGGACACTAAGAAACTTGGCCTGCAACAGCTGGGACACCAGATTCAGGGTATTGCTATTTTGGAAATTGAATTTCACCCCACAGCAAAATATATGTTTTTGCGGACACTATGAATCTTGGCCAGCCACAGCTGAAACCACTGATTTATGGTATTGCTATGTTGGCAATTGAATTTTACCCCAGAACAAAATATATGTTTTTGCGGACACTATGAAACTTGGCCGGCAACAGCTGGATCACCAGATTCAGGGTATTGCTATTTTGGCAATTGAATTTCACCCCACAACAAAATATATGTTTTTGCGGACACTATGAATCTTGGCCAGCTACAGCTGAAACCACTGATTTATGGTATTGCTATTTTGGCAATTGAATTTCACCCCAGAACAAAATATATGTTTTTGCGGACACTATGAAACTTGGCCAGCCACAGCTGAAACCACTGATTTATGGTATTGCTATTTTGGCAATTGAATTTCACCCCAGAACAAAATATATGTTTTTGCGGTCACTATGAAACTTGGCCTGCAACAGCTGGGACACCAGATTCAGGGTATTGCTATTTTGGCAATTGAATTTCACCCCACAACAAAATATATGTTTTTGTGGACACTATGAATCTTGGCCAGCCACAGCTGAAACCACTGATTTATGGTATTGCTATTTTGGCAATTCATTTTCACCCCACAACAAAATATATGTTTTTGCGGACACTATGAATCTTGGCCAGCCACAGCTGAAACCACTGATTTATGGTATTGCTATTTTGGCAATTGAATTTCACCCCAGAACAAAATATATGTTTTTGCGGACACTATGAAACTTGGCCAGCCACAGCTGAAACCACTGATTTATGGTATTGCTATTTTGGCAATTGAATTTCACCCCAGAACAAAATATATGTTTTTGCGGTCACTATGAAACTTGGCCTGCAACAGCTGGGACACCAGATTCAGGGTATTGCTATTTTGGCAATTCAATTTCACCCCACAACAAAATATATGTTTTTGCGGACACTATGAATCTTGGCCTGCCACAGCTAAAACCACTGATTTATGGTATTGCTATTTTGGCAATTGAATTTCACCCCAGAAAAAATATATGTTTTTGCGGACACTATGAAACTTGGCCTGCAACAGCTGGGACACCAGATTCAGGGTATTGCTATTTTGGCAATTGAATTTCACCCCAGAACAAAATATATGTTTTTGCGGACACTATGAAACTTGGCCTGCAACAGCTGGGACACCAGATTCAGGGTATTGCTATTTTGGCAATTGAATTTCACCCCACAACAAAATATATGTTTTTGTGGACACTATGAATCTTGGCCAGCTACAGCTAAAACCACTGATTTATGGTATTGCTATTTTGGCAATTGAATTTCACCCCAGAACAAAATATATGTTTTTGCGGACACTATGAAACTTGGCCAACCACAGCTGAAACCACTGATTTATGGTATTGCTATGTTGGCAATTGAATTTTACCCCAGAACAAAATATATGTTTTTGCGGACACTAAGAAACTTGGCCTGCAACAGCTGGGACACCAGATTCAGGGTATTGCTATTTTGGAAATTGAATTTCACCCCACAACAAAATATATGTTTTTGCGGACACTATGAATCTTGGCCAGCCACAGGTGAAACCACTGATTTATGGTATTGCTATGTTGGCAATTGAATTTTACCCCAGAACAAAATATATGTTTTTGCGGACACTATGAAACTTGGCCGGCAACAGCTGGATCACCAGATTCAGGGTATTGCTATTTTGGCAATTGAATTTCACCCCACAACAAAATATATGTTTTTGCGGACACTATGAATCTTGGCCAGCTACAGCTGAAACCACTGATTTATGGTATTGCTATTTTGGCAATTGAATTTCACCCCAGAACAAAATATATGTTTTTGCGGACACTATGAAACTTGGCCAGCCACAGCTGAAACCACTGATTTATGGTATTGCTATTTTGGCAATTGAATTTCACCCCAGAACAAAATATATGTTTTTGCGGTCACTATGAAACTTGGCCTGCAACAGCTGGGACACCAGATTCAGGGTATTGCTATTTTGGCAATTGAATTTCACCCCACAACAAAATATATGTTTTTGTGGACACTATGAATCTTGGCCAGCCACAGCTGAAACCACTGATTTATGGTATTGCTATTTTGGCAATTAATTTTCACCCCACAACAAAATATATGTTTTTGCGGACACTATGAATCTTGGCCAGCCACAGCTGAAACCACTGATTTATGGTATTGCTATTTTGGCAATTGAATTTCACCCCAGAACAAAATATATGTTTTTGCGGTCACTATGAAACTTGGCCTGCAACAGCTGGGACACCAGATTCAGGGTATTGCTATTTTGGCAATTCAATTTCACCCCACAACAAAATATATGTTTTTGCGGACACTATGAATCTTGGCCTGCCACAGCTAAAACCACTGATTTATGGTATTGCTATTTTGGCAATTGAATTTCACCCCAGAAAAAATATATGTTTTTGCGGACACTATGAAACTTGGCCTGCAACAGCTGGGACACCAGATTCAGGGTATTGCTATTTTGGCAATTGAATTTCACCCCAGAACAAAATATATGTTTTTGCGGACACTATGAAACTTGGCCTGCAACAGCTGGGACACCAGATTCAGGGTATTGCTATTTTGGCAATTGAATTTCACCCCACAACAAAATATATGTTTTTGCGGACACTATGAATCTTGGCCAGCTACAGCTAAAACCACTGATTTATGGTATTGCTATTTTGGCAATTGAATTTCACCCCAGAACAAAATATATGTTTTTGCGGACACTATGAAACTTGGCCAACCACAGCTGAAACCACTGATTTATGGTATTGCTATTTTGGCAATTGAATTTCACCCCAGAACAAAATATATGTTTTTGCGGACACTATGAAACTTGGCCAACCACAGCTGAAACCACTGATTTATGGTATTGCTATGTTGGCAATTGAATTTTACCCCAGAACAAAATATATGTTTTTGCGGACACTAAGAAACTTGGCCTGCAACAGCTGGGACACCAGATTCAGGGTATTGCTATTTTGGAAATTGAATTTCACCCCACAACAAAATATATGTTTTTGCGGACACTATGAATCTTGGCCAGCCACAGGTGAAACCACTGATTTATGGTATTGCTATGTTGGCAATTGAATTTTACCCCAGAACAAAATATATGTTTTTGCGGACACTATGAAACTTGGCCGGCAACAGCTGGATCACCAGATTCAGGGTATTGCTATTTTGGCAATTGAATTTCACCCCACAACAAAATATATGTTTTTGCGGACACTATGAATCTTGGCCAGCTACAGCTGAAACCACTGATTTATGGTATTGCTATTTTGGCAATTGAATTTCACCCCAGAACAAAATATATGTTTTTGCGGACACTATGAAACTTGGCCAGCCACAGCTGAAACCACTGATTTATGGTATTGCTATTTTGGCAATTGAATTTCACCCCAGAACAAAATATATGTTTTTGCGGTCACTATGAAACTTGGCCTGCAACAGCTGGGACACCAGATTCAGGGTATTGCTATTTTGGCAATTGAATTTCACCCCACAACAAAATATATGTTTTTGTGGACACTATGAATCTTGGCCAGCCACAGCTGAAACCACTGATTTATGGTATTGCTATTTTGGCAATTCATTTTCACCCCACAACAAAATATATGTTTTTGCGGACACTATGAATCTTGGCCAGCCACAGCTGAAACCACTGATTTATGGTATTGCTATTTTGGCAATTGAATTTCACCCCAGAACAAAATATATGTTTTTGCGGACACTATGAAACTTGGCCAGCCACAGCTGAAACCACTGATTTATGGTATTGCTATTTTGGCAATTGAATTTCACCCCAGAACAAAATATATGTTTTTGCGGTCACTATGAAACTTGGCCTGCAACAGCTGGGACACCAGATTCAGGGTATTGCTATTTTGGCAATTCAATTTCACCCCACAACAAAATATATGTTTTTGCGGACACTATGAATCTTGGCCTGCCACAGCTAAAACCACTGATTTATGGTATTGCTATTTTGGCAATTGAATTTCACCCCAGAAAAAATATATGTTTTTGCGGACACTATGAAACTTGGCCTGCAACAGCTGGGACACCAGATTCAGGGTATTGCTATTTTGGCAATTGAATTTCACCCCAGAACAAAATATATGTTTTTGCGGACACTATGAAACTTGGCCTGCAACAGCTGGGACACCAGATTCAGGGTATTGCTATTTTGGCAATTGAATTTCACCCCACAACAAAATATATGTTTTTGCGGACACTATGAATCTTGGCCAGCTACAGCTAAAACCACTGATTTATGGTATTGCTATTTTGGCAATTGAATTTCACCCCAGAACAAAATATATGTTTTTGCGGACACTATGAAACTTGGCCAACCACAGCTGAAACCACTGCTTTATGGTATTGCTATTTTGGCAATTGAATTTCACCCCAGAACAAAATATATGTTTTTGCGGACACTATGAAACTTGGCCTGCAACAGCTGGGACACCAAATTCAGGGTATTGCTATTTTAACAATTGAATTTCACCCCAGAACAAAATATATGTTTTTGCGGACACTATGAAACTTGGCCTGCAACAGCTGGGACACCAGATTCAGGGTATTGCTATTTTGGCAATTGAATTTCACCCCACAACAAAATATATGTTTTTGCGGACACTATGAATCTTGGCCAGCCACAGCTAAAACCACTGATTTATGGTATTGCTATTTTGGCAATTGAATTTTACCCCAGAACAAAATATATGTTTTTGCGGACACTATGAAACTTGGCCTGCAACAGCTGGGACACCAGATTTAGGGTATTGCTATTTTGGCAATTCAATTTCACCCCACAACAAAATATATGTTTTTGCGGACACTATGAATCTTGGCCAGCCACAGCTGAAACCACTGATTTATGGTATTGCTATTTTGGCAATTGAATTTCACCCCAGAACAAAATATATGTTTTTGCGGACACTATGAAACTTGGCCTGCCACAGCTAAAACCACTGATTTATGGTATTGCTATTTTGGCAATTGAATTTCACCCCAGAAAAAAATATATGTTTTTGCGGACACTATGAAACGTGGCCTGCAACAGCTGGGACACCAGATTCAGGGTATTGCTATTTTGGCAATTGAATTTCACCCCAGGAAAAAATATATGTTTTTGAGGACACTAAGAAACTTGGCCTGCAACAGCTGGGACACCAGATTCAGGGTTTTGCTATTTTGGCAATTCAATTTCACCCCACAACAAAATATATGTTTTTGCGGACACTATGAATCTTGGCCAGCCACAGCTGAAACCACTGATTTATGGTATTGCTATTTTGGCAATTGAATTTCACCCCAGAACAAAATATATGTTTTTGCGGTCACTATGAAACTTGGCCTGCAACAGCTGGGACACCAGATTCAGGGTATTGCTATTTTGGCAATTCAATTTCACCCCACAACAAAATATATGTTTTTGCGGACACTATGAATCTTGGCCTGCCACAGCTAAAACCACTGATTTATGGTATTGCTATTTTGGCAATTGAATTTCACCCCAGAAAAAAATATATGTTTTTGCGGACACTATGAAACTTGGCCTGCAACAGCTGGGACACCAGATTCAGGGTATTGCTATTTTGGCAATTGAATTTCACCCCAGAACAAAATATATGTTTTTGCGGACACTATGAAACTTGGCCTGCAACAGCTGGGACACCAGATTCAGGGTATTGCTATTTTGGCAATTGAATTTCACCCCACAACAAAATATATGTTTTTGCGGACACTATGAATCTTGGCCAGCTACAGCTAAAACCACTGATTTATGGTATTGCTATTTTGGCAATTGAATTTCACCCCAGAACAAAATATATGTTTTTGCGGACACTATGAAACTTGGCCAACCACAGCTGAAACCACTGCTTTATGGTATTGCTATTTTGGCAATTGAATTTCACCCCAGAACAAAATATATGTTTTTGCGGACACTATGAAACTTGGCCTGCAACAGCTGGGACACCAAATTCAGGGTATTGCTATTTTAACAATTGAATTTCACCCCAGAACAAAATATATGTTTTTGCGGACACTATGAAACTTGGCCTGCAACAGCTGGGACACCAGATTCAGGGTATTGCTATTTTGGCAATTGAATTTCACCCCACAACAAAATATATGTTTTTGCGGACACTATGAATCTTGGCCAGCCACAGCTAAAACCACTGATTTATGGTATTGCTATTTTGGCAATTGAATTTTACCCCAGAACAAAATATATGTTTTTGCGGACACTATGAAACTTGGCCTGCAACAGCTGGGACACCAGATTTAGGGTATTGCTATTTTGGCAATTCAATTTCACCCCACAACAAAATATATGTTTTTGCGGACACTATGAATCTTGGCCAGCCACAGCTGAAACCACTCATTTATGGTATTGCTATTTTGGCAATTGAATTTCACCCCAGAACAAAATATATGTTTTTGTGGACACTATGAAACTTGGCCTGCCACAGCTAAAACCACTGATTTATGGTATTGCTATTTTGGCAATTGAATTTCACCCCAGAAAAAAATATATGTTTTTGCGGACACTATGAAACGTGGCCTGCAACAGCTGGGACACCAGATTCAGGGTATTGCTATTTTGGCAATTGAATTTCACCCCAGGAACAAAATATATGTTTTTGAGGACACTAAGAAACTTGGCCTGCAACAGCTGGGACACCAGATTCAGGGTATTGCTATTTTGGCAATTGAATTTCACCCCACAACAAAATATATGTTTTTGCGGACACTATGAATCTTGGCCAGCCACAGCTGAAACCACTGATTTATGGTATTGCTATGTTGGCAATTGAATTTCACCCCAGAACAAAATATATGTTTTTGCGGACACTATGAAACTTGGCCGGCAACAGCTGGATCACCAGATTCAGGGTATTGCTATTTTGGCAATTGAATTTCACCCCACAACAAAATATATGTTTTTGCGGACACTATGAATCTTGGCCAGCTACAGCTGAAACCACTGATTTATGGTATTGCTATTTTGGCAATTGAATTTCACCCCAGAACAAAATATATGTTTTTACGGACACTATGAAACTTGGCCAGCCACAGCTGAAACCACTGATTTATGGTATTGCTATTTTGGCAATTGAATTTCACCCCAGAACAAAATATATGTTTTTGCGGTCACTATGAAACTTGGCCTGCAACAGCTGGGACACCAGATTCAGGGTATTGCTATTTTGGCAATTGAATTTCACCCCACAACAAAATATATGTTTTTGTGGACACTATGAATCTTGGCCAGCCACAGATGAAACCACTGATTTATGGTATTGCTATTTTGGCAATTCAATTTCACCCCACAACAAAATATATGTTTTTGCGGACACTATGAAACTTGGCCAGCCACAGCTGAAACCACTGATTTATGGTATTGCTATTTTGGCAATTGAATTTCACCCCAGAACAAAATATATGTTTTTGCGGTCACTATGAAACTTGGCCTGCAACAGCTGGGACACCAGATTCAGGGTATTGCTATTTTGGCAATTGAATTTCACCCCACAACAAAATATATGTTTTTGTGGACACTATGAATCTTGGCCAGCCACAGCTGAAACCACTGATTTATGGTATTGCTATTTTGGCAATTCAATTTCACCCCACAACAAAATATATGTTTTTGCGGACACTATGAATCTTGGCCAGCCACAGCTGAAACCACTGATTTATGGTATTGCTATTTTGGTAATTGAATTTCACCCCAGAACAAAATATATGTTTTTGCGGACACTATGAAACTTGGCCAGCCACAGCTGAAACCACTGATTTATGGTATTGCTATTTTGGCAATTGAATTTCACCACAGAAAATAATCTATCCTTTGCCAGACAGCAGACAGTATTATACTTGGCTAGCCAAAGCTGGAACACCAGATTTAGGGGATTGGTATTTGGGCAATTGTATTTAACCCCTTAATAAAATATAGAAATTGCTATCCTGAGTTTCTAGGCGTGACAATTAGCACAGCCAAGCCCCTGATGTAGGATATAGCAAAAAAATACTAGTATTGATGGATTGATGGACTTTGTGGCAGCTTGTTCTGGTGCACCACAAGTCACAAAATGGCCACCGATCACCCCAGAAAATAAGTGACAGAAAAACGCTCTGTGCAGCCTAAAAACCAGTGAGCAAGTAACTAGCAGAGCAGAGCAGTGTGACGTGCGGAGCTACGTGACTCCAGCTTAAATAGAGGCTGGGTCACATGCTGCACTTGGCCAATCACAGCCATGCCATTAGTAGGCATGGCTGTGATGGGCTCTCAGGGCAAGAAGTAAAACGCTAGCTGATTCAGAAAGCGGGAAGTAATCGCCGAACAACGAACCGAACTTTTTTGAAAATGTTCGGGTCCGTGTCCCGGACACCCCAAAATTCGGTACGAACCCGAACTATGCTCGAACTGTTCGCTCAACACTAGTCCTCTTCAGAGTAAATTACTTTACACAGTTTAGTGTCATCAGCAAAAATTTATATTTTACTATGCAAGTACAGGCCCCAAACATTAGGCATTCACTGGACAGAAAAGAACAAGTGATTATGTGGCTGGAGGTATATTATACGGTTAGTGGATAACAATTTTACTGTAGGCCAGTGGAGTACAGGCCCCAAAAATTATGCACTCACCGGACACAAAAGAACAAGTGATTATGTGGATATAGGTATATTCGGCGGTCAAATTTATATTTTACTATGCAAGTACACGCCCCAAACATTAGGCATTCACCGAACAGAAAAGAAGAAGTTATTGTGGCAGGCGCAGCACTATGAAGTGCTGTTTGCGCCGTGGCATTTGAAGAGTTTTGATATCTCTGACTTTTACTCTAAGCAGACTGTCTATTACTCTGCAATTCCTCTAGTGCCGTTCTATGGAAGCAGTAGGTTTAATGAGCACAAGAAGTGCTTGAAATAACTTCTTTAATAATTTCAACTTTTCTTCATATAACACTGCTGCTTCCGCAGCAGACATCCACATACAAAACATGTAGTGAATAAAGTATGACAAAATGGCGGTTCAACAGTTCAATCTTGTCAGTTAACATAAAATGGTGGATGTATTTCTGTCTTTGGCTTTATACAATTGCTCATTTGATTTGCAGTATGCTGTTTGATAGCAATTTGCTCTTATGCAGCTTGCTCTCAGTTAGCTCATTGCTCTACACATTTGCTGGAACTGTATATTTGCTTCTTAAATTTGGACTTTACATTTGGACTTTACATTTGATTATTGCATACTGTGCATTTGATGCAAGCAATTTACTGCAAGTAAACACAAAACCAGTTCAGTATATAGCTCTAATCACACTATTAACAGTAAGAACTTTTATAACTGTATTAAACACCTATTTTGGCCTCTTTTGCTTCTATAAAACTGAACTCTGACTGGATCTGTGTCTGTACAGCTCCTCCTCTCTGATGTAATGTCTCTAGCAGCAGATTTCCCAGACTGTGTGTAAGGCTGGCTGTGATTGGTTAAGTCTACTGCTCAATGTGAAGTCTTTCTGTGATTGATTAAGACTATTGCTCAATGTGAGGCTGGCTGTGATTGGTCTTACCTTACATTCATATAATGAGTCTTAAAGGCATATTATATTTTTTGCTTCTGTAAACACACTACATGTATAACTATTATATGACATTCAGAAACATAAATCACAGTAATAACTCTGCTTTTGGCTTTAACATACAAACATATGAACTGTATTAACATTTTTTGGCGGGTCTAGCTACATATATATATGAGCCATATAAGCAACCTAGGACAGGTCTTAGCTGGCCAGCTACACTCCCACTAAAATTACCTATGTTCTAAGTAGTAGGACTTGAACATGAATTTGGGGAATTTTTCATCAGGTTCTCAACTCTCAAGAGTCTTTTATCACTCTAGAATAACTAACTTCTGGTTCACCCATAGAAAATTCTGTATGAACTTTACTGGGTATAATTTTCTTTTCCCAAAGGAACTCTGGACCGGTGAACCAGTTTGAACTCTTCAATTCTGTTATATTCAGGCTTCTTGAAGCATGATCTGCTGGGTTGTGCTTTGTGTCAAAGTAATGCCAATGTTCTGGATTTGTTGTTTCCAGAATTTTCTGAACTCTGTTGGTGACAAAGATAATCTTTGAGCTTCATTGTTTATGTATCCTAAGACAACTTGTGAGTCTGTCCGAAAATATTCTTAATCTTTTTTTAATTCCAATTCTTCTTTCAGAAACTTGCTTACTGATGCTGAAACAACAGCCACTGTGAGCTCAAGTCTTGGTATTGTCTGAATACTGTTAGGTGTGACTCTGGCCTTTCCCATAACCAGGGCACAGTGTATCTTTTCTTCTCCTATCACTCTGATGTAGGAGCACTGACTATTACCATGACTACTGGCATCTGAAAAGTGATAAAGTTCTATTTTCTTTTACTTTTCGAAATCATGAGGTACAAAACATCTGGGTATCCGAACTTCTCTTGAATTTTGCAAGTCTCTTATTCAACTCTCCCACCTTGGTCATACCATCCTAACTTCTGTCTGCATAATTTTTGCAGTATTTCTTTTGCTCTGAGGATTACTGGGACCAAGATTCCTAATGGATCATATATTGAAGCCACTGCGGAAAGAATGGTATGTCTAGTTGCAACATTCTCTTCAATGCATACTTCAAAGAAGAACTTGTCGTTCTCTACATTCCATCCCAATCCGAGTACATTCTGAACTGGAAGATGATCATAGTTAAGATCTACATTCTTCATTGTTGATGCACCTTCAGAGTCACTGATGGATTTGAGTACCTCTCTGTTGTTTGAGATGAATTTGTGAAGGTGTAGGTTTCCTCTGGCGCATAACTCTTGGCTTTCTTTCACTAATTTGATTGCAGATTCTGTGGACTCTAGACTTATAAGACCATCATCTACATAAAAGGTTTTCTTCAGAAAATTTGCTGCTAATGGACAATCCTTTTCATTCTGCATGGCCAAGTACTTCATACCATAATTGGCGCAACCTGGAGACGATGCTGCTCCGAACAAGTGTACTTTCATTCTGTATTCTGCTGGCTCTGTATTTGTATCTCTGTCCTCCCACCATAGGTACCTCAGAAAGTCTCTATCTTTATTCTTAACATGAAACTGGTGGAACATCTTTTCAATGTCACACATGACTGCTACAGGATACTTTCTGAATCTACAGAGTACTCCAGGCAGAGTTTTTGTAAGATCTGGTCCTTTTAGTCGATGATCTTTCAATGCAACATTGTACTTTGCTGAGCAATCAAATACTACTCTGATCTTGTCTGATTTCTTTGAGTGGTAAACACCTTGATGTGGGATGTACCACACTTTTTCCTTCTTTAAGTTGATTAACAACTTTCTCTGCATGTCCTTCTTCGAGGATGTCTTTCATGAATTTCAAATAATCATTCTTAAGTTTGGGATATCTTCCCATGCTTTTCTTCAAGCATTTCAATCTCGCTAGGGTATGATCTATGTTATTTGGCACACAAGGTCGTTCTCTAAAAGGTGGGGGCATTTAAAGATGACCTTGTTGATTTTGCTGAATACTATCTTCTAGAGTGTGTACTAACTTTATTTCTTCTTGCCATACACTCTTTTCATTATAACTTACATCTGCAAAGTCAGACTCTAGGACAGGGATGGGCAAACTCGGCCCTCTAGCTGTTGCAAAACTACAATTCCCACCATGCCCTGCTGTAGGCTGATAGCTGTAAGCAGTCTTTGCATGCTGGGAGTTGTAGTTTTGCAACAGCTGGAGGGCCGAGTTTGCCCATCCCTGCTCTAGGATCTTGATTACATTCGCTGGACTTATAGTTGGTAACTCTTGGACAGATATTCGATGACACAATCCTGTCGTCTGTCTTGAGTTTGCAATCTGCTGTTTTCCTCCGACAACACTTCATCCTAGATCAGTTTGAACAGCGTAGGGTTTACCCTTTCCTCCTGTGATTACCTTTCGAGGTATCAAGGCTTCGGGACAATCGTAACCTGTCAACAGTCCAACACCAAACTCCTTCAGTGGGGACATTTCATGAGATATGACAGATAGGTGCTCCCATTTGTTGGCTGTTTCATAGGTGCGTATGCGATCTCGATCTAGAGGTATATCGTCTTTTGTATAAGCTGGAGGTAGATCTAATGTGCAGTTTGAATGAAGTCCTCTAACTCTCAGTCCATTGACCCTTTGACTGTTTACTAACGTGTCTCTTCCAGTCATTGTGGTGAGTTTGAGTTTCACTGGTTTTGTAGCCACTTGCAATTTCTTGCAGATTTTTTCATCAATGAAGGTGACATCACTCTGGGCATCCAGTAACGCATAGGCGTATACCTTCTTGTTCCTCTTTTTAGGATTCAAAATGCACACTGGTACAATCATTGATGTGCCATTGATTTCTCCTTCCATCACTCTGCAAGAGAATACGGATACTTTCTTTTCTTCCTCAGTATCTTTAGGTATTGAGGATTTATCCTTCTTTGGACTTTCTTAATGTAGTGGTGTAGGATGGCATCCTTTGCAAACGCTGCATGTGGTCTTTTTCTTACACTCCTTAGTAACATGGCTTTTTCTTAGACATTCAAAATACAGTTTTTTTTAATCAAGTACAAACCTTTTCTTTTCATCTCCTTTAATTGTTGGCACTTGTGTATGGAGTGGTTCTGTATGGAGTCTGAAGATTTGTCGGTTCTGTCTCTCTACTGATCCCAGTAGTGACTTTGAACTTTGCTCTCGTAGGCGTCTAGACCTTTAGCTGCTGAGTTTGTTGCAAAGCTAATTGCTCTTGTGCGTCTTATCTCTCTTGCAGGCCTTTCTTATAAGGATTTTAGGGCGTAAGATGCTGTTACTGGATTACATGCTATTCGTGCTTCCTTATTAACGAACTCAGAGAACTCTTTAAAACTTGGGAAGTCCTTACTTAGATCTAACTGTTCAGTCACATAGCGATTCCATCTAGAAGCCACTTCTTCAGGTAGCTTAGCTAGCATGCTGTGGTTTTCTAGATAGTCGTTCAGTACTTCTAGTCCTCGTACATGTGGGATGACATTGCTGCATGAGTCTGAAGTTTTCTTTAGGCCTGTTTTTTAATTTCTCTCTAAAAGCTCTTTGTAGTAAGAAAGGATGACCATATTTAGCATTTAATTTTTCCCAAGGTTGCTTGTAGGCTTCTTCGTCTTTTCTATAGAAGTTACCATCAAGAACTTTCTTTGCTTCTCCACCAACATATCTCTGAAGGTAGAATAACTTGCCGACTGGACTGAAGCAATGATGCTCAATGATCATTTCAAAACTTGCCTTCCACTCTATGAACTTTAGTACGTCTCCTGAAAATACAGTAGGTTCTGGAACAGGAAGTCTAGCAAGGACTGTTCCCTGTTGTCTTGCTGGGACAATAGTTTTAACATTTTCTTGACCGTTGCAGTGACAGAATCACCCGGTTCTATTTTCTCACTTAGTTCTGAATTAGGTGAGTCCCTTTCTTCATCTTTTCCGGTAGAGATAGAGGGTAAATTCATACACCTTTTTTGTAACACTGGACTAGGTCTCTCTTTGTCTTTCTGAGCAGGGATGGAAGGATAAGGACTTATTTCCTCACTAAATGTTGGAGATTTCCTTCCATTCTCCTGGGCGTATGGAGGAAAGTAGGAGTCTGCTTCTTCACTTAGTACAGATTTGGACCTATGATTACTGTTCATGTCCTCTTGGTGTACTCTTAGTCTGGCTTCTATAATCTTAACTTCTTTCTGCCTTTTCAGACTTTTCATTTCAGATTCCATTTCGGCTATCCGCAGACGCTGCGCCTTAATGGCAGATTCCATCTCAATTTCTGCTCTCTTGACAGCAAGTTGTTCAGCTAACTCCTTTATTTTGGCTGAAGTACTTGAGGACTCTTATATGTGGCTGGCAGTTCTGCTAGCGAAGGAAGTCCCACTTGAGATTGTGGTTCCACCTAAGGATTTAGCATAGTCTCTTATAAAGAGCTCGTTCATTCTCTTTCTTGCTTTAACTTCATCATAGTTAGCTGCAGATGATAGTTCTCTCATGAGCTTTACTAAATCTTTAGTGACTGCAGTACATGTGTACATGTTCCGTACAATATCCTGGGAAGGTGTCGTAGTCGATGACCGCAGGTTGACATATGCTGCCATACGCTCTGATTCAGATTCTTCTACCGTCTCTACCATATCACTTAAGTTCCCTTTAATACTTTCTTGTTTTAGCTTTCTCCGAATGTCTTTAATGTATAATTTTCACTTATAATACATTCTGGCAAACTGTTGTGGATAGCACCTAGCCCCGTGGCCCCTCAGCCATCCTCAGCTGAGACCACGCTCAGAGCCTCCCTGGCTCTCCTTCACACACTTCTCCTTCCCCAGACTGGCACCCTGGGAGGTGCTTTATCCCAGCCTGATTAGAGCAGGCCTCACCTGGGAATCCTTTCCTGCTAGGGAAAAACCTGCCCCGGACTGGGGGGGGGGTGGATTGGGAAGTCCCACTGACAAAAATTAACAACCCAATCCAATTAAAATCCAGCCCTGAATAAATTAAGAATATAGCTCCAGCAACTGTTTTCTGAAGCCAGCATTATCCTGGATTTCACCCACCTCAGCCAGTTGAGGAACCTGGGAGAGATATACCCCCCTACCGGGACTTTTTAATGGTTCAAATCACCACATATCCCCCCCCTCTCTGTTCAAACCTGTGGGGGTGAACACATATACCAACTGGATGCTCATGACAGCGCATCCGCATTATCTTGTCACCTTCCAGCTTAACGCTCCCCCTGGAAGATGTGGTCAGCGTCACAGGCTTCCCTTTATTTTGCCAGATCCATGGCATCAGAGCTCGGTTTGTCACCCACACTGACATCTTGCCCAAGAGATAATGTCTAATAGGTTCCCATGTCCATGTGACAGGCAGACCCTCTCTTTCTATTTCTTTACCTCTCTCTCTCTCTTTGTACTACACAGCTGCATCAACCGAGCACACTTATTACGACTCGCCTCTTTTTGTCTCTTATTTTATCAACAGATAGCATCTTCCTTTATCCTTTTCTCCCCACAGGGGTTATGTCAGTTTTGGCTCCAATTTCAGAGTCTTCTGCTTATTCAGTGGCACTCCCCACTTCAGCAGACTCTTCTTCAGCCTTATCTTTGGTCTCTGGAACATTCCAGGATTTCTCCCAATCCAACTCATCGGCCTTAGCTTCTTCAGCCTTTGAGTCTCTTTTGGAGTCTACATTCACTTGATTAGCCTTCTCATCCTTCTTAAACATGGGATCATATACTTGACTTCTTAACTCCTCCTCTTTCTTATCAAGGTTGGAGGTACTGGGGACTCCGTATCAGACTCTTCATCTTCTGGCAATCCCTCCAGAGGTTCACTCCGGAAACTGTTCTCCACTCGAGCAGGCTCTAGGATAGCCACCTCACAGCAGTAGACAGCATCTGCATGGTGGGTGTCGGTCTCCTTGTATTTCTTTCTCAGCAGACTGCTGGTCTTGCATAACCAAGTCTTGGCTACACACCGCCACGAGTCTCTTGGCTTCTGCATCCATATCAGCCCCATCAACGGGTTAAGCAGAAAGATAATCCATCTTCTCTGCCTTCTTGGCCTCTTTCAGAGAATCCTCCTCATCAGGTTTCTCCTTTTCTTTCACCTGCCGCACGAGAGCACGCTGAGACTTCTCATACTCATAGACCTTCTGCTAAACATCCTTTTAGCTCATTAAATCCTCCATCTCTGCTCTAAGTTGACTGTTCAGCCTCTCAAATTCGTCACGCTCCTCAAGCGCTTTTTCAAGGGCTCGAGCCAAGGAGAGGGCCTTGGTCTTCTTCTTAGTTTTTTGCACCAGCTTGTTAGCAGTGCCCGGCTCTTTGGCCTTCTGTTCCAGCTGCTCTATACTCTGTTCTGGTGTAACAGGAGTTGTAGGAGTATCACCATTCTCTTTTGGACAACCTGAGGGGGATCCATCCAGGGACCCTTTAACACTTTGTCTGTGTGTACCGCATTTTTCGGTGCTTCTTTGGAGCCCTCATTCTTTACCTGGATATCAGACAGTAGATCCTTCAGCTCACTCATCTCTTTCTGGGTTTCCTCCTTTGACCATTCTGAAGCCTTCTTCAGTTTCTCTGTAAAGACAGCTAGTCCCTTCTCTAACGTATCTAGGGACCGTGTGGAGAGAGAGAAATCATCTTCCTGATTACAGCTGTACTGACATGTCAGGTCATCTCCCACTGCCTGGGTATAGGTCTCAGTCACTAGGCTGACGTCTCCCCACTTAACTGTCGTCACGTCAGGTATAACTATCGTCTGTTCGCTAATAGTGACTACCCTAATTTCGCAAGACCTTGACGCAAGCTTCCCTCTCTGAGTTGCTATCGGTCACAGCACATACGTCATATATACCGCTCGTGTCAATATCAATACTGACCTCTAGGGGCACCGATGAGACAATCCCCACATTGGACACCTCCCCAGCAATCATAGAATCCCTTGAAGACTGAATATCCACCTCTGGAACGTGTGGTACACCCTCTAACACTGCCATACTTCCCTGCATGTTTACCACAGTAGGTTCGCTCCACTCTGTGCTCACATCATCACATATTTCTTTATCATACACATTTTTACCAACTGGGAGCACTTTTCACCTGAGCACAACCTGCAAGAGAAAAGGCATGTCATCATCATCATCACATATTTCACATGAAATCATATTTTCATTATGCATTTCTGCATAATCGGCACAATCAATTGCCACCTTGTCTGCACAGCTGTTTCTAATGGTCACCTCACTTAAAGTGCTAGGTATCAGTTCTGCAGGAGTTTTGTCACTGACTGCAGAATTGTTTCCATTTCCCCACAAATCATGGAACAATGGTAAATCACGGCCCCACATTCCCTAACACATGAGCACTTTTACATTACCAAGGTCATAAGTCCCAGTTCTCACTATAGTCTCACCCTCAGTGCGAACCACCGGATAGTCCTTATTATCCACACGACTGTCCTCCAGATCTATAATTTGCAGCACAGTCTCCAGTCCTGGTGTCTCAACACCTCCCGACTCGGCAGATAGCAACTTCCGCCGGTTAACACCAGAGCTCCCGCTTCTAAAGCCCCAGGGCACTGGTCAGCAACCAGCCCAGTCTCCAGAGCCGTGCTCACTGTCACTTTGTCTTTTACACAAGAAAAGACTGGAACAGTTTTACCCACAGTGGTCACCGGTTCGGCAGTCCCAGGTGATGAGGGAGTGCCAGGTCATCTTCCCCAAGGTTTAGGAACCTCCAGCCTTTGATTCCTGGTTACCTGACTCCTGACCATAGGACAATTAGGTGCACACTTTGTGACTTGACGGCATCTCCAGCAGCGCTCTCTTTGTTGTAGGACAGCTGCCTGCCTTCGTGGCTGGTTGCACCTAGCAACCGCATGACTGTTCCTCCACACATCCTCTCTAGGACTCTGTACACCCGAGCCGCAAACACTTGAACTCTTGAGAGCCGCACTGCTCTCCACCTCCTTTTCTTCCTGACGGTTTCCCTTGGCAATGGCACACATCACCTTTTCATCTGGTTTTCTAGTCGCTTCACCGACACTTTGGACTTTTACAAATTGTCCACTTATAAAAATATTACGGACGGGCACTCATATATGAATCATATGGACAGTTCAACACAAAGATTGCATGATTCCGTAAAATAACTTTAATAACCCCTAATTACAATAAAACAAACTCAGAAGAATTCCACATCAAAAAATTTAAAAATTAAAAAGTAAAAAATATATCTGGTAAGGGCAACCCACGGGCCATCAATGGTAATAGTCACTTATATATTGATGGTTGGCACCTGGTTGGTCCTTACGACACAATATGTTTGCACTTGTTTCTATTTATACCACATTTAATTGGACCTATCTTATGATAAATACAGAGTAATTATACAAAATTTTAGCTTGTATTATATTGTAAAACCTCTATACATAGATGATATTACATCCGGTTCCCAAACTTTGTTTGTTGAAAGTATAAATACTTTGCATACAATGTGTTTTAGCAGTGCTAGTATGCGCACAGTCCCATTCAACTGATACAATCGTCAAGATAATTTTTAAAAGCGCAGTTCCTGTGGATTTCTTCTATAATCTGTGCGTCTCAGTTGTAATATGTTTTAGAAAAGTTTTCCCACTAATAGTGGGCTTACCTCCACCCTTCCCGATGGTTTAAAAATCGAGTTATCTATGGTTCTCCGCAGTTTTGCCGGCGTCCCGGCGTTCCTCGTGCGTTCAGTTGGAATCGTGTCACGTGATCGCAGCGGCGGAAGTCCCAAGAGATCGCGATTGTACGCGATTGTTACCTATCGGAGATTTGGTGGTATTAAATTCCTTAGTTGCAGTGCACTGCTAGAATGTGGTAATCAGACTTGGGGTGTTATTCTCATCAGGCAAGACGCGTTTCGGGGAGCGCTTTCCCCTTCCTCAGTGGCATCACCTCCTTCAGTCTTACTGCCTCTTTTATATCTGTGTTGGGAAAGAATCAAGTCCCTGATTGGATCCTAATGATCATAAAGCACTTGCTGACATAGTGATCCAATTTTCGTTATAATCCATCACTCGATTTAAATGCGATTTTTATGCGGTTTTTTCAAAATATACGTTTTTTTCATATTATTTGCTTCTTCATATGAGAGAAATTCCCCATAAAGGGTTTCTCTCTAGATATCTTCTTATACTCATTACAGTCCATTTTATATTTATACTTCCCATTCATAAAGCTAGTAGGTATACTGTTGTTTCCTTTATTCCTACCTAGCAATCATGTTTTGATGACTTCTTTAAAAATATACAGTATATGGAAATCAAGACAAATAAAAATCATTACATATGAATGTACCCTTCACTCATTGGTGGTGTTACCTTACATTCTCCTCTTACTCACAGTTTTAAAACCATTATTATAAATTCTTTCTTCAGACTCAATAATTCTATATTTTTCTTTTCTTTTCAAGAGTTGATTGTATAGTTAGTGGGAGGCCTGTTTGGGGTAGAGGGCAAGTTGCAGTGCTGATAACCAGCCTAACATGCAACTTGCCGTCGACTCCCAGACAGACCACCTCATACAAAACCGAATATCTCAAGTTCAGCATTTAGACCCCTTGGTAACAGGCTTCCAAATTCATAAATCTTTCTAGATTCTGCTCTGGATAATCTTTCTGTTTGGTTTCCTCCCTGCCAATGTGTACAGTTGTGTTCAAAATTATTCAACCCCCAATGCTGTAAAGGGTTTTAGGGAATTTAGTGTACATTGGTAATTGTGTTCAGAATGAAATCTTACAAGGACTTTTTAAAGAACCAAATGCAACTAAAATGACATCAATTGTTTTTGTAATACAGTATTAAATGTTTTTTTTGTGATTTCTTCATTGACACAATTATTCAACCCCTTAAAGAAGACCACTCTTAAGAACGGAGGTTCATTCAAGTGTTTTCGATCAGGTATTGAAAACACCTATTGGATGTCAAGAAGCAGCAATCAAGCATAATAAGCACCAATTTGGCAGATTTAAAATTACTGTGATACTCAGCTCCTTCTAGACATTTACTGGTGTGTTTACAAACATGGTGAAGTCAAGAGAATGGTCCAGGAAGACAAGAGAAGAGGTGATTTCTCTTCACAGGAAGGGCAATGGCTATAAGAAGATTGCAAAGATGTTAAACATACCAAGAGACACCATAGGAAGCATCATTCGCAAATTCAAGGCAAAGGGCACTGTTGAAACGCTACCTGGTCGTGGCAGAAAGAAGATGCTGACTTCGACTGCTGTGCGCTACCTGAAGCGCAAAGTGGAGAAAAGTCCCCGTGTGACTGCTGAGGAACTGAAAAAAGATTTGTTAGATGCGGGTACTGAAGTTTCAGCTCAGACAATAAGGCGCATACTGCCTCCATGCCAGAACTCCCAGGTGCACCCCCTTGCTGTCTCCAAAGAATAAGAAGAGTCGACTGCAGTATGCCAAAAGTCATGTGGACAAACCACAAAAGTTTTGGGATAGTGTTCTGTGGACTAATGAAACAAAATTAGAACTGTTTGGGCCCAGGGATCAACGCTATGTTTGAAGGAGGAAGAAAAAGGCCTATGAAGAAAAGAACACCTTGCCTACTGTGAAGCATGGTGGGGTGTCAATCATGCTTTGGGGCTGTTTTGCTTCTACAGGTACAGGGAAGCTTCAGCATGTGCAAGGTACCATGAATTCTCTTCAGTACCAGGAGAATTTGGATGAAAATGTGATGCAGTCCGTCACAAACCTGAGGCTTGGGAGACGTTGGACCTTTCAATAGGACAATGATCCCAAGCATACCTCCAAGTCCACTAGAGCATGGTTGCAGATTAAAGGCTGGAACATTTTGAAGTGGCCATTGCAGTCACCAGACTTAAATCTGATTGAGAACCTCTGGTGGGACTTAAAGAAAGCAGTTGCAGCGTGCAAGCCTAAGAATGTGACTGAACTGGAGGCTTTTGCCCATGAAGAATGGGCGAAGATACCCGTAGATCGCTGCAAGACACTTGTGTCAAGCTATGCTTCACGTTTAAAATCTGTTATAACTGGAAAAGGATGTTGTACTAAGTACTAAGATTGAATGTCACTTGGGGGTTGAATAAAACTGATAATGATGTAAGCACAGAAAAGACATTTGTGGTTATTTCATTATAAATGTTATGTTATATTTGTCTGACTTACAAGTGCCTCTTTGATTTAATTGTAAACAAGATGACTGAAATGATCAAAATCAATGTCAAACTGGCCAAAACACTCAATTTAAGTGGGGGTTGAATAATTTTGAACACAACTGTATCTACTCTCTCCAGAGCCGTGAAACAAAGGCCTTTAGGATCTTGTTGATGGCATTCTTTAAAATGCTTAGATAAGGAGTGTTTATCATACCCCTTTTTTATGTTATTCAGATGTTCTGATATTCTCACCTTCAATGGGCGGTTTGTTCTGCCTATGTATTGTCTTGAACACGGACACTGGATCAAGTATATCACATTGGCAGAGTTACATGTCAAAAAATGTTTGATTGCCATTGAATATGAGTTTTGAGTAGAGGTAGCTGTACTAGTTCTTCTAGGAAATTTGGTTTGTCTACATCCTACACATTTTCCACATCTGTGAAAACCCTGTGGTTGAAACTATTTAGTTGTTGAGTTCTTATTAAATTTTTGTTTGACGGTAGGAGCTATTTGTATTCCTAGATTAGGAGCTTTTGTGTAAACTATTTTCGGAACTGTTGGTAATAATGAACCAATAAGCAATCAATCCATCAAGATATAATGCCAGTGGGATCTAATAATATCTCCCACCTGTCTATATTGTGTATTATAAGGAAGGATGATTTTATATTCTATATCATTTGGGCTTGGGCTTTGTTTTCGTTTTGGTTCAAAAAAGGCCTCCCTATCCAAATTCCTAACTTTATCAAGGGCCATATTGATAGTTGTCTCTGGGTAGCTTTTTTGTTTAAATTGTTCTTTCATTATTTCAGCTTCCCTTTCAAATGTTTCCTCCTCGGTACAGTTCCGCCTCAGCCTCCGGAACTGTCCGAAGGGAACATTCATTAACCACCGTGGTAGGTGGCAACTTGTAAACGGAATATAGCCGTTTTTCGCGGTAGGCTTCTGGAATGTATTACATATATACCTCCTATTTTTACATGTTATTTGTATATCTAGAAATTCCACCGTGTTACCCGTGTTGACTGTAAATTTTAAATTATATGGATTGGTATTAATATTAGCTATGAAGTCTGTGAGGTGTCAAATATTTATTTCATATAAAATATGAAATAAAAATAATTATGAAAATTAAAAAAAAAACAATTAATTTTGAAAAATTTTAATTGGCGGACATAATAACGCCAGTTCTTTTATCGATGAGATCTAAAGTCAATTTGTGCAGATAATGAAACAAAGCAATTAATTATATAAAGTATAATTTATTACAAGTAAATACAAACAAATGGCATACAAATTGTTACAAAGAAAATCCGAATACAATATCAAAATTGACCGCTAGATGGTGCTCCACCGTTCACACCAGACTCACTTAAGTTGCTAAAGCCAACCAGCACAATGCTATTCTTAGCATGTGAACAACCAACAAAGAAACAATAGGAATGAATCTGTGGAAAATCCCTTATGCTCAATCAAAGAATATAGCAGTAAGAGACAATTTATAAATCCGCCCGCTGGCCTTGACTACGGATAATAAAATCCGATCAGAGATCTTACTCTGATAGAAATATTATAGGAATTTTAATGATGTGCACTTTCATTAAAAGTTCCCATAAAATTCTGTTTTAATACTAATGACCCACTCAACATGGAGTCTTAACTATATGCCAATTTAGAGCGATTTATAATTACTGCAAATAAAATAAGTTATACGTTACCCCTGACTTCGGGACAGAGAGCTTTCAAGCGAACCTGTCACCTGCTTTTTACCTCTTAAGCTGTTAACTGTACCTTATAGATCTTTGTAACCTTGTTTCCAAACAGGTGTTGTTCGTTTTTCTGGGGTTTATATTACTGAAAAAATCACTTTATAATCTGCTCTGCTGCGTCTGAAGTCACCAGACAAGTCAAGGAGGCAGACCCTCCTTGACTGCTGGATGCGACTCCCCCGCCCTAACCCCGCCTCTCATCCCTATGATTGACACTAGCTCTTCTGCCCGGGACCGCGCTGGTCTCGGCGGCGCATGCGCCGTCTGCCTTCATAGCAGCAGCCTATCCCGAGCCTCGCACTCAGTGAAGCGCGATCCCCTTGCTAGATCGCGCTTGCGCACTTCTCTCCTCTCTAGCCGGGCTGCTGGTGAAATGCAGATCACTCAGCGTGAGGCTCGGTATCGCGCTGCTATGAAGGCAGACGGCGCATGCGCCGCCGAGACCAGCGCGGTCCCGGGCAGAAGAGCTAGTGTCAATCATAGGGATGAGAGGCGGGGTTAGGGCGGGGGAGTCGCATCCAGCAGTCAAGGAGGGTCTGCCTCCTTGACTTGTCTGGTGACTTCAGACGCAGCAGAGCAGATTATAAAGTGATTTTTTCAGTAATATAAACCCCAGAAAAACGAACAACACCTGTTTGGAAACAAGGTTACAAAGATCTATAAGGTACAGTTAACAGCTTAAGAGGTAAAAAGCAGGTGACAGGTTCGCTTTCAGAAGGGACCCAGCTTTCCAAGATTTAAATCCGCAAGTTTCTTTGTGAGTCTGTGTATCCCTGGAAAAATTCCTCAGGGCTGGACGTGGTGGAGATGTTCTGTGATCTGTGACGTCCTGTGATGTCCTTTGTGATGTGATGATGATCTTTTTTATGTCTGTCCCAAACTGGATCAGATATGCTAATCGTTATCTATGCCAATAAGATAAATTGGGTGTGAACGTACTGTATACTAATTAGGGGGATGATGTCATCAACCCAAATACCTGAGACACTTCTGTCCATCTACTACTTGATGGCACTGTTGTATAATATTTTAAAGTCCAAATGTCCAGGAAGGTAAAATGTATGCACCTAATCTGTTCACATGACTTCCTAACCTTTTACCTATTATATCATTTAAAGGGTACTCTTCCTGACACCTCGGGCAGACACATTGGCGCTATTAGAAGTTCCCTAATCTTTAAATTTATTGGGCAGATACGAGTACAATGCTCCTAATGAACTCAAACCATTCACTATATCATCCAAATGACGGATTAATAGTGCCCAAGATAACTGAGCTGTTCTTACAAAACCAGCCTATATGTTCTTTTGGAGAGTTTACTCATTAATACATGGATGGCATAACATATATATATATCAATATAACGATATCTTATTAATAATAGGATATAAATATACAAACATTATGTGTACCATTGATTAAAATATACTAAGACTATATGTAATCACACGTGGATATATACTTTATATGTGGAGTTTATGGAATGACACCGCATACCGATGTCTTAAACAATAACCTTCCTTGACCTCGGTACATGGTCGTGTCTTCCAGACAGTGTAAATAAGACCCACTATATCCTTTAAGACAAACCACATCTGTCGGCAATAACTTTTTAGAACAATACACACTGTATCCCAGTGACTTGCCGTACCGGTTATTCTTAGCCTGACCTTTTTCAGGCTCACTCAAACAGAGAGTTTGGTCTCTTAAAGGCAATAAGAATCTCTATCTTGGTCCTAATATTGTCAGACATTATTGTGTCTATATGAATATGCCCGACATAATCCCCCTTCATTTCAAATCGTTCCACCAAGTGTGAATGTATTTGAAATGTACAAAAGGGCTTTTCATATGTTTTCATCGTGATTCACGGCGCGCAGGCCTTGTTTGTGATGTTTTAACCATAGCTTACCCACAGTCTTTTTAACGAATCTTATCCACCGTAACATTTGGATAGTTAACACAGTCAACCATCCAAGAATAACAATAAACAATACACTCCATACATAATTTCCCCCCTGTGTCCAGATGGAGGGATATAATATCTCATTGTCCGTTGGTGAAAACTGAAATGTGTCCATGGTTATGTTGTCCTTCCGTATTACCATTCGAACGGTATGACTAGGTTTATTATCTAACAAAAATTTTAAATCTGGATTTATGGCGATCTCTTGATTTTGGAAGGCATCAATGCCCTCCACTTCCCCCTCAACATCCTCTATGTCCACAGGATATAGTGTACGATTTCCAATCACAATCCTGGAATTGCGGGGTACCTTTATAATAGAGACATGAGAGGGTAGTGCAATAACTTTCACCATTACGTGGTCATTTGAGAAGACAGTCATGTCTGATAAACGTGTGCTAACAAGCCATTTATCCTTTATCAAAACTGCATTCACCACGTTTTCCTCCTCAATCTTTGATAGGGTCACCTGGCATTTTTCCGATCCATGTTTCTCATATTCGAGACCGCATAACGCACTGGTTGCATCATAATTAAAAGGATCACCCTCGCATTGGAAATTGTTGTCCCGGAACGTTATACAATTGTCCAGAATCGGGACAGACAACCAATCCGGCTTCCATGGCTGATAAGCCACAATGTCAGGAGTTTGAATACTAACATGAATATTGTCTTTCCAGGTGCCCACATTATGAATCTTCTTCATCTGAAATATATTGTCCCTAGTGACAACGGGAATTGATAATAAGAAACAGATCTCCATCTTTATGGGATCAACATACAACGGTATTGCAATCCCCATGTTGAATGCCAAATTTAGCTGGATATCTTCTATTTTACTTCCGCTGACATTTTGCAGCATTCTACGGACGATATCATATGATACAAAATAAAGGGGAATACGTCCTTCTCTCAAATCTTGCATCCCACTTTGTACTTCATCGTGATAAACTTGGGTTTGGAAATCAATACGTTCTTTTAATAGTATAAGTTCTTGCTTAAACTGTTCATTACTTTGATGTAGGTTTATTGAACGGTCCAATAACCTTGAATGTAAGTTTGTAGTAACAATAGTATCCTGCACTACAGTATATAAATCCGCTAAATGTTGTTTCTGATTTTCCATCTCCGCGTGAATGCTCACCAAGGTACTCTTTAGTGAACTAATTTCAAGTTCCAAAGTTTTGATGGAGATGGAGTTGGCGACTGAAACACTTGTGGCAATGACAGCGCCCACCACGCTAAAAATTATAGCGGCTACGATAGCGGAAATAAATCGCTTTGGTCTTTGGCTTGTAGAGAATTGTTCTCTAGTTAAGGTTTTCCTTGCTTGCTCCAGGATCTGGGTAATCCGCTCTCGGGAATATCCGATGTGCATCTGGTACCAGGCTTGGATCTCCGGTGACTGGATCTCGGACACGTTGAATTGCCTTTCGACAAAAACACGTGGGTCCAGGCTGACGTAGACCTTCTGGGATAATATCCTCTTGTTCGTTAAGATGAATCCCGATGTATCCTGCAGCACGATTCCGGACGAAGGACCTGGCACAGCAATCGGCTCAGCATGGAACTCCTTCCCCAAGATCAGGACGATGTAGATAATGGCAATCATCTTCGATGCCATTTTACGCCTATAAAATATTGTATGACACATATGAGTACATACATTTTTCAACTTTCTCCTGCAAGAGTTATTAATACCATATACTTTTGATTGGCATAAGTTCTTTTCTTGGACAGAATAAGTTCTGGTCTTAGAGGTGAGTCAAGAGATGTTTTAGTTACAGAGGAAACATACATCAGGATGGGTTAGTACACACGCTCATACGATACCAATCCTTGTTTCCGTCTTTCGCTGGAACCGTCAAATCTCTTCACCTCTTTTCATCCAACTCCTTCAGATCCAACCGTCTTCAGATCGTAATACGTCTTAGCACTCACTGCGGCTCTCTCTATATTCTTCTGTGCAAACGCGAAAGCATGCTGTAGGTGCTTGCGTAAATTCTCCACATACTGATGTGATGTTGTAGCATTGATCAAGTTATGGTCTGTCGTCCGGTAAAGTAAATGCTGGGGTAACACCATCTTCCTACCCGTGATCATCTCGAAGGGAGAAAGCTTAGTTGCTGCACTTGGAGTGGCTCTAATGGCCATGAGCACCAAAGGCAACTTGACATCCCAGTCCTTACCAGATTCATTGACAAACTTTTTCAGGATATTCACGATGGACTGATTGTAACGCTCTACTCCACCACTAGAGGCTGGTCGATAAGCTATGTGTAGCTTCCTCTTTACCCCCAGGATTTCCCACATCTTTGTCATCACCTCAATGGTGAAGTGACTTCCACGATCGGATTCGATGCGCTGGGGAAGACCAAATCTAGAAAATATATGGTTGATGAGTAGAGATGCACATACACTGGAACTGCATGTTTTACATGGCAAACATTCCACCCATTTCGTGAACAAACATGTCACAGTCAACATGTATCGGTTTCCTTTGATGAAGTTGTTACTGGTCCGATGAAGTCAATTTGGATGTCTGACCATGGCATGGACATCCCCTTTTCATAAGCGGTGCCCGATGATTGGGTCCTTGTGGTTGAAATTGAGGGCATATTAGACATCCTTGACAGTATGTTCGTATGTCCTGTAACATATGCGGCCAGTAAGCATAGTCCCTCAACAATTCATATGTTATTTTCTCACCTCGATGACCTGCTGTTGGGGCATCATGGGCATGTTGTAGCATCAGACCTCGGTATGCTGCGGGTACTACCCACTGTACTATACCATTCTTTGAAGTCCGTATCAACAATCCGTCCTGTAGTGAGAATTGGGACTTACTTTTCATCAAAATCCGTAGCTCTTCCTTACCTTCACAGTCCTCCGCGGTTATGGGACAATTCTGTGGATCCTCGATATGTTTATAAAAGAGACCAATGATTGGATCCCCCTTCTGGCTCGCAATGAGGTCCTCACTAGGGGTATCTTGGCTCCACTGCGCTACATTGGCTTCAACTCCCTTTTGGGCCTGACTCCTTGTCATAGCATCCACTTGGATAGTTCCCATGAGGTCATCCACATCCAAGACTTCTCCATCAATGGCTGCTTGCTTGGCGAGGGAATCCGCTAGGTCATTCCCATCTTTATCCACACCTGGATATTTTGAATGGCCTCTTACCTTTTTCCAGTAAATGGTGAGACTGTGGGTAGTAACCATTTCATAAATTTTGCAAAACATTTTACCATGTTTGACTGGTTTATTGTTACTTCTCATCATGTTGGACCTTTTCCACCCGGGAAAATACTCCACAAAACTGTTACGAATATAATCAGAATCTGTTATGATAACGAATTCTTTTAGATTCTATTCGATAGCCATTTGTACGGCTTTGTACACAGCGGTAAGTTCTGCAATCTGGCTTTTTTTGGAACCGATCTTATATCCGATGGATACGTCTGGGAATATGTTATTCCACACGATTCCAATCACTGCAACTAGTGTACGTTCAGATCCTACATTGTTATGGAAAGAACAACCGTCAACATACACACATGGTAACGACTTGCAATACTCCTCTTCGTACGATTTATATGGGGATGATGATTGTTCCTCCAGGAAATCATTTTCTGATGACTCACCTTTATGGTCCGCATTGGAACAATCATGGAGTTCAGCCAATCCTTGAGCAACTGGGTTCTTGTTATTTTGCTTGTACCTGATCTCCAATGGCCATCCCATCAAGGACATTGTCCAGGCGGTTATCCTGCTGTTAGACAGGTTTCCATCCCTTATCCGATCACTTTGCAAATATTGCAGTGGTTGATGTGCAGTTTCCACAATGATCCTTTCGCCTTGGATAAAACTCCTGAAATACTGCAAAGCCCACACAGTTGACAACAGTGCTTTTTCACAGCTATTAAACTTTACCTCAACTGGTGACAATGACTTGCTGGCATAGGCGATGATTTTGTTTCGGTTTTCCTGTTTCTGGAAAAGAACCGCACTTACGCTTTTGTCGGTGAAACCTGCTTCCACAAAGAATGGTTTTCCACCTTCCGGATAAGCAAGGCATGGAGCCTGGATAAGTCTGGCCTTGAGCTCGGTTATAGCTTGCTCATGACGCTCACTCCATTCCCATTTTACTCCTTTCTTTAGCAACTGCAAGAGAGGTTTTGTAACCTCGGCATAATTATCTATGAACTTACGTGAGTAGTTCATCATGCCTAGGAATGATCTCAACTCTTTGATATTTGTAGGAGATTTTGTGTTGATCACTGCCTCCACCTTCTTCTTCTGTGGGTTGATTCCATCAGCAGTGACTTCATGGCCAAGGAAATTCACCTTGGTCCGACACCATTGGGCCTTCTGCAAAGAAAGTTTCACACCTGCTTTCCTCAGCTGGGTTAGTACATGTCTCAGCTCTGCAATATGTTCCTCAAAAGTTGTACTTTTGATTAGGATGTCATCCACATAGGATAAGGTACCTCGTTCAGCGGCATCAGGCATTGCCTTATGCATGAACACTGCAAATTCGTGGCCCGCATTGATGTACCCGAAGGGCAGTCGGGTCCACGCATACTGTTGTTTGCCAAATGTAAAGGCCAGTTTGTACTGATCCCGTTCATCCACCTTAATCGTCCAATATCCTTGCGCACAGTCAAGGGCAGTAAAGATTTTGGACCCCTGAATGTGTGCCAAGCACTGGTCAATATATGGCACGGGCCATCCGGACATGTAGACTCGTTTGTTTAGTTGCCTTAGGTCCGAGCAGAGTCGAAATTGACCGTTGGGTTTGAGGACTCCAAGTATTGGATGATTGAACGAACTGTGTACTGGACGGATGATACCCCTCTTCTCCAGGTTTTTGACGATTTCCGATAGTGACTCATAAGCCGCCAGCGGAAGTCGGTACTGTTTAACAAAAACAGGAGGTGCATTGGGATCCGTCTGGATTCTTGCGACGTGTAGGTCAGTTTCCCCACAGTCATAAGAATCCTTGGCAAACATCTCCTGGAACTCTGTAAAGAGTTCCCTTAGCTGTTGACGCTCCGATTCATCAGAGCATGCATCGGCTATGGAGAGTTTTTCTTCCACCCGTTCCTTGAGTTCTGGGAAGATCTCAGGCTGACTTAACTCATAAGCTTCCTCAAGCTCAGTAGTTAAATCGTTCTGGGTGTAGCATACCTTATCCTTTCCTTGCTGGTATGACTCGAACTCCTTTTCATCAATATCATGATTGAAAACCAATGATGTTTCCTCGATGTGGCATGTACCTTCTTCAGCACGGAAAGGATAAACAGAGTGAATATTAAATAACCCCTCAGGGTTTGAGGAAAAACTTTGTTCCACTACCTGTTCTTCGGTCAGGTACTCATCAGGTATTAATCCGATTACATCATTTTGGAATCCAAAAGTGTAGTATTCCGAATCCGTAGCTAGACCAATCACAGTGTCCTTTTGTAGGGATATGCTATGGGGAACCATGTTATACAATACCATCTGTAACGGATCCTGATGGATATTTATCAGAGGAGTAGGCTTTACCTTTAGGCCGAATTGCTGCATTCTGTTAGATAAACAGATCAACGCGTCTGCATTCTTCAGCTTCTGTCTCTTCTCTACTTGAATGGGAAGAAGAAATGGTTTGCATCCTTCAGGGATTTCAACCTTCTCAGCAACCATAACATTCACGGCATAGGGCATCTGCTGTCCCCATCTCAAGGCTTGCTCTACGTCCTGGAATCCCTCTGGGTTTCCTGGTAATCTGGACCATAGAGTATGGTTCACCAGATCAATCTGCACGGCAAATCTGTGTAGAAGGTCATTACCTACATACATTTGGTACCGTGGTTCATTCAACACGATGAATATGTGTTCTGTAGTCTTATTTCCTATGGAAATAGATAATATGCATCTCGCAATGACGTTGTGACTCTGGGAATCTCCATCCAGGTCATGAATCCATTGGTCCTGTGGAGAGGAACTTTTTATCATTTTAGGATTAGTAACTTGTTTTAGAAGACTTAAGCTTATATAGCTAGCTTCGGATTTTAGATCCAGTTTGGCGTACTTTACCCGGGCTATATTGTTCACCTGTACGGGAACCAATAAATTGTCATTGACCTTTTCAATCCGTACCATTGATTGAGTATGTGTGGTCAGGTCCGCGACTTCCTGATTTCCCCCTTGAAGAGAAATGGTTAAGACATCATCATCCAGGGTTACCTTCTCGATTCTTTCCCTTTGGATGGTAATGATGTGAGCGGCACCGCTGACATCCTCCTCGGGCTTACCATTTTTCAGGATCGTGACATCCGGCGATTGATTGTTCCTGAAATGAACTTCAATAGAGTTAGGCCTCTCCTCAACCACATGACAACTACGTTGTGTTTGCGTGTTACAAGAATGTTCATAGGCAATGGGTATCTTCACCTGAGTCCATACGGCTTCATTAATGAAGTCGACTATGGAACTCAATCTTTTCAATAAATCAATTCCTATGATCAACCGATCATACGGAAGATCCACAATCAATGTGGGATGTCTAATTGTCTTCTTGCCAATCTTAAATGTCAACCAGGATGTCCCTTTTACCTGTAAGGCATCTCCACCTACACTTATCAAAGAGCCATCAAATGACCTTAATCTTGGTTTATTTGATGTTAAATCCAAAACCTGTTGGAAATAAGTGTGAGATAAAATTGTGGCTTGGGATCCAGTGTCTATAAGGCCTTTGATTGGTCCGATAAATTCATTTTGGAGATATGTATCCACAAAGTATCGGCCATCAACCTGAAACAAGTCACAAAGAAAGTTAGGATGTTTACCCATCTGCTGTCTGAGAGGTTGACCTCTCTGCAGCTCCGTGACCTCTGCATTCCTGAGTCTCCCAGGACAAGCTGCAGGAGCAGTATCAGCCCCTCCCTTTGGGAAGAGCTGCGTGACACCACAAGTCACAGCTGGCTCACGGCTACATACTGGAACGATGGGATTACACACTGGAACAGACATCTGGTTCATGGAATTGACATTATTAGACTGCAAGACAAAAGACATATTAGACATTTCCCCCCTGGCCCTAGTTTCAGGGTCGGAGGTGCTGCAAGGAAATATGGGATTAGAAATCACATCAGATTCTACCACAATCATCTTAATATCCTTGCAGTGGCCTGGGTTCTGACCCGGCCTAATCTGCTTTATGATGTTGAATTGCTGGGACCGGCAGTTGCTCCTAAAAAAGATTCAGACTGTTTTCCTGGGGATATCTGAGACAACTTACTTACCATGTCACTCAGCTGGGCCACTTGTTCTGCCAGCTGATCAAACCTATTTGGTTTGCGCGGATTTTGGTTTTGTTGGGCACCCTGGTTATTGGTAGGTGGCCTACTCCTGGGTGAATTTGAGTGTTCCTGCCCATCTTCCCTCTGTGGTCTGGGCCTGTTGTTCCAGCGCCTATAACCCTGGGGACCCCTATTATTAGGGGGCCTATATCCACGGGGGCCCCTATAGTAATAGGGACGGTAATTAGACTTCCCATTACCTGAATTATTCCCCTCTGATCCATCAGTATTTTGGGGTCTGGTCTGCTTGGGCGGTCCTATTTGCGGTCGCTGATTCTGTTGAACAGGTCCTGTAGACTGAGGGAACCTACGTGGTTGTGATTCAAATCCCAGGCTAGGGTTTACCTTAGTTTCAGCTACACTTTGCTCTGGGGACCTTTTGAATCTCCTCTCACCTGAATCATGACACTCACTGATATTATACAGCGTAGTGGCAGCCGTTACCAACCTATCCAGGGGAGCTCGCACGTCCAGATCTCTAGCTAAGCTAAGTTTGATCTGGGTCGGCATAGCCTCATAGAACAATTGTTTAAACTCCTCAGACTCCCAATTTGGGGACCTATATGCTAACCCATAGGCATTTTTGAGGACAGAGAGGAATTCTCGGGGACTTTGATTGGGCCTACATGTAAGTTTATAGATGTCCCGTTTTGCGGCAGTAATAGTTCGATACGGACCAAATTCAAGTTTAATCTCATAAATAACTGTTTGCCAATCTTGTATTCCTCTGTCCCTAAAGGAGGTAAAGTAATGACGATATTTATCATCAAATGCCCATGGCAGGAATCTGATCCTGTCAGCATCAGAGTATAATTCTAAAGAATCCATAGTGGACTCATACAGCTCTAAATGGTTCGATATTTGAAAAGAACCCTTCTTAGAGAACTTAGGGACAGTTGCATTTAAAAATTTGATTATGCTAGAGGAGCTTTGATCCTTCTCTGCATATTGGGACCTTTTCTTCGTAGAAACCACCTCAGCATATGATGGTCGCCTGGGACCCTGATCCTCTTTATGGGCATACTCATGCCTGCGTGGCAAAGAATAAGACACACGCATTCCCACATCACTTCCATCAGACTCACATGCACTCTGACCACTCTCATCAGACACATATGACACAGGTGATTTAACCCTAACCCTTCTCTCCAAGGGAATATGTGGAGAGACACTTCTTGGGGCTTCCGTGTTGCTGGCGCCTAGTAAGGCGGTCACGGTTTGAAATGCCCGACTCAATTGGGTTAAGGCCTCCTGTGTGATCGCGCCAACACTTTCAGGTTGCTGAGTGTCTTGGATGGGGTCTGCTCTAGGAGCATGTGATGACATGTCTGGATATAGGGGAGTAAGAAATGGAGGGTCAGGAGATCCCACAGCATTAGGCGGATTCCTTTCAGCATCGACTACATTATGGGCTGATTCGCCTGTCTGCTGAATTTTTGAATACCGGAGATGTAACTCTTCTAAATCGCGTTTTGCTTTTTGATACGCATCATGACTGTGATCAAGGTCGTATTTTAAGTCCTTGATCATGTCCTTCGTAGACTTCAGTTCTGCTTCTAACTGGATTATATGAGACTTCGTTCCCGTTATGGTTTCATGTCTCTTTTCTGAAAGAGAACTGACAGCCAATAGTGCATATAAAGCAGGTGGCAATGCATACAATAGGTATTGGTCCCTTTTGGAATTATCGGTTGCGAAATCCATATATGTCAGGTATCTTTCAACCATGCCACCTGACTTCCACACATCACTACGTTCTTCCATAGCTCTCATCCGCATCTCATTAATCCATTCACTCATTTCCTTGTCCACTTTAAACCGGGAATAAATATATTTTATAATCTTTTGGATTAACTGCTCCGGGTAAGATGAACTATCTGCTGCAGCAGCATGGCCATCACCCGCATCACTGCCTGCTGTACTCATGTTTTCTGATCACTGGTCAACAACAATAACAATTTGACTTGCCAATAAAGAATACGGAATATTTTCACTAATTGCACAAATTAGTTATAGAAATAACTCATCGATCTCAGCAGTGCCTCCAGAATGTCAAATATTTATTTCATATAAAATATGAAATAAAAATAATTATGAAAATTTAAAAAAAAAAATTAATTTTGAAAAATTTTAATTGGCGGACATAATAACGCCAGTTCTTTTATCGATGAGATCTAAAGTCAATTTGTGCAGATAATGAAACAAAGCAATTAATTATATAAAGTATAATTTATTACAAGTAAATACAAACAAATGGCATACAAATTGTTACAAAGAAAATCCGAATACAATATCAAAATAGACCGCTAGATGGTGCTCCACCGTTCACACCAGACTCACTTAAGTTGCTAAAGCCAACCAGCACAATGCTATTCTTAGCATGTGAACAACCAACAAAGAAACAATAGGAATGAATCTGTGGAAAATCCCTTATGCTCAATCAAAGAATATAGCAGTAAGAGACAATTTATAAATCCGCCCGCTGGCCTTGACTACGGATAATAAAATCCGATCAGAGATCTTACTCTGATAGAAATATTATAGGAATTTTAATGATGTGCACTTTCATTAAAAGTTCCCATAAAATTCTGTTTTAATACTAATGACCCACTCAACATGGAGTCTTAACTATATGCCAATTTAGAGCGATTTATAATTACTGCAAATAAAATAAGTTATAACGTTACCCCTGACTTCGGGACAGAGAGCTTTCAGAAGGGACCCAGCTTTCCAAGATTTAAATCCGCAAGTTTCTTTGTGAGTCTGTGTATCCCTGGAAAAATTCCTCAGGGCTGGACGTGGTGGAGATGTTCTGTGATCTGTGACGTCCTGTGATGTCCTTTGTGATGTGATGATGATCTTTTTTATGTCTGTCCCAAACTGGATCAGATATGCTAATCGTTATCTATGCCCAATCCCCAAGATTAAGGATTGCAATAAGATGTTGAGCGTACTGTATACTAATTAGGGGGATGATGTCATCAACCCAAATACCTGAGACACTTCTGTCCATCTACTACTTGATGGCACTGTTGTATAATATTTTAAAGTCCAAATGTCCAGGAAGGTAAAATGTATGCACCTAATCTGTTCACATGACTTCCTAACCTTTTACCTATTATATCATTTAAAGGGTACTCTTCCTGACACCTCGGGGCAGACACATTGGCGCTATTAGAAGTTCCCTAATCTTTAAATTTATTGGGCAGATACGAGTACAATGCTCCTAATGAACTCGAACCATTCACTATATCATCCAAATGACGGATTAATAGTGCCCAAGATAACTGAGCTGTTCTTACAAAACCAGCCTATATGTTCTTTTGGAGAGTTTACTCATTAATACATGGATGGCATAATATATATATATATATCAATATAATGATATCTTATTAATAATAGGATATAAATATACAAACATTATGTGTATCATTGATTAAAATATACTAAGACTATATGTAATCACACGTGGATATATACTTTATATGTGGAGTTTATGGAATGACACCGCATACCGATGTCTTAAACAATAACCTTCCTTGACTTCGGTACATGGTCGTGTCTTCCAGACAGTGTAAATAAGACCCACTATATCCTTTAAGACAAACCACATCTGTCGGCAATAACTTTTTAGAACAATACACACTGTATCCCAGTGACTTGCCGTACCGGGTACACTTAGCCTGACCTTTTTCAGGCTCACTCAAACAGAGAGTTTGGTCTCTTAAAGGCAATGAGAATCTCTATCTTGGTTCTAATATCGTCAGACATTATTGTGTCTATATGACTATGCCCGACAGAGGTCACTATGTTCCCCACCCCAAATAAAGATAACATCATCGATGTATCTCCGCCATAGGACTAGGCTCGCCCCTAGTTTGGGATGAATGTTATGATGATCCCACCACGCCAAAAACAAGTTGGCGTAGCTAGGGGCGAACCTAGTACCCATGGCGGTTCCTCTTTGCTGTAAATAAAATTGATCTGCAAAGTAAAAATTGTTGTGATGTAATATATGATTGACTTCTTCCAATAAGAATTCAACTTGATCCTTAGTCCAACATTGATTTCCAGAAAGTTGCTCTCTTAGGGCCTGTATGCCTTGCTTGTGGTCTATAATGGTATAAAGGGATTGTATATCCAACGTTCCCAACACCTAATTGTCCTGGACCTCCAAGCTTTCCAATATGCCTACTATTTCGGTAGTATCCCCTATATATGACTCTATCTTCTTTACCTCTGGCTGTAACAAGGTATCAATATACTGGGACAAATTAGATGTCAGTGACCCTATGCCCGAAATAATAGGGTGGCCCGGTGTATTTTCAAGGCATTTATGCACCTTAGGTAGGCAATAAAATATTGGTAACCTGCCTGGGGTATTGATGATAAAGTCATATTCCTGCTGTGTTAGAATACCTTGTTGTAGGCCTTTATCACAGTATTTGGATAGGACCAGTCTGAATTCTCTTGTAGGGTCCTGTTTTATGGGTTTGTAGGTAGTTTGATCTAATAGCTGCCTCAGACATTCTTTATTATACTGTTCTGCTCCCCAAAGAACAATTGCTCCCCCTTTGTCCGCAGGGCGGATTACTACATTATGATTATTTTGGAGTTCTTTTATCGCCTTCATCTCCCCTATGGTTAAATTGTTTTTATACTTATTTTTTATTTTAAATTTTTCCAAATCTGTCTCTACACACTTTTGAAACGTGACCATTTCTGGACTGATCTCAGTCCTAGGGAATTATTTTGATTTCTTTTTTAAGGACGTATGTATATATGGATCTGTTCTAGGAGGTTCCACTCTCACTGGATTTTTTATAAAATATTTTTTCAGACATATTCTCCGAATGAATTTTTGAATGCCTATATATGTATTAAATTTATTTACTGCTTTAGACGGTGCAAACTTTAAACCTCCATTTAATAATGTGACCTGTGCATGAGTGAGCTTTGCTTCGCTCAAATTAATAATATTCGAGTGCGATGGATTTAATAATTCTTCCCGTATTTTTCTCTTTCTCTGTGATCTACGTGTCTTTCTTTTGGTAACAAATTTTCTTTGTGACGTGTTTCCCTCATTTTTGTCTGTTCGTAATCCGTCTCAACGGGTGTCCATGCATTGTGTCTCCCTACATTCCTTTGTGGGTGTACTTGATTTGTGTGGTCTTGCTGAGTCCTGTGTCTCAAATTGTACGGTGTCCTGTGTGGATTGGATGGTATTCTCCTGTGTTGTGGTGATTGAGACCTTCTGTGTTTGGTCCTTGGTGAGAAATGAGGAGGAGTTACATCTAAAAAAGAATTGTTGGCTAATGCTTCATATCTATTTTGTGTTGGGATGTTGTATCGTCTTATTTCTCTGGACTCATTACTCTGAGAATTATTTTTCGCCGAATCATTTCTGTTTTTATGTTTGTTATTTTCCTCCTCTTTTCTAATATCGTTACCCGATTTTGTAGTTACATTCCTATATTTTTTTAGTCTTTTTTGCTATTATTTCTTGTTCCACTCTATCTACACTTTTATACATCCTATCTTGCCAAGTCTCGAATAGTTGATCTTTTGGAAATTTATCCAATTTGGTTTTTATTTTGGCTATCTCTTTGGACAGATTTTCCAAGATTTTTAGTTCTTCTCCTAATTATAAGTTCAATAAGGGCTTGTGATTGGGTATGTAAAAGTTCATTCCATTCGTTATTAAATTGGTCATCTACCAAATCTTGTGCGGGAAACTTAGACAGCTGTAAGCCCTTTGGGATTTTATTATGGGTCAAATACAGCTGTAGGGAGCGTATTTCCCAAATTTGTCTAAGTTTCTTATGAAGGAGACCTTCCAAATCCCTAAATATTTCGGTCAATGAATCTTCCTTTAAAATACAATCATTTTCCTCTATGTTGTCAAAAATAAAACTTTCAGCCTTATGTTTTTTATTTTCCATATAACTCCATATATCCATTGAAAATGGGAGGAGCTGTGTCTCACTAGGTGACAAAAATAGTGTACTTTCAACAATGGAGAGACGCTCACTACCCCTTTCTCAGGTCAGGTGCTCCAGTCCACCTTGGATTACCTTTCCAAGACAAAAATCAGACTTGTAAAAATATTACGGACGGGCACTCATATATGAATCATATGGACAGTTCAACACAAAGATTGCATGATTCCGTAAAATAACTTTAATAACCCCTAATTACAATAAAACAAACTCAGAAGAATTCCACATCAAAAAAATAAATATATATATCTGGTAAGGGCAACCCACGGGCCATCAATGGTAATAGTCACTTATATACTGATGGTTGGCACCTGGTTGGTCCTTACGACACAATATGTTTGCACTTGTTTCTATTTATACCACATTCAATTGGACCTATCTTATGATAAATACAGAGTAATTATACAAAATTTTAGCTTGTATTACCTACATAGATGATACATAGATACATAGATGATATTACGTCCGGTTCCCAAACTTTGTTTGTTGAAAGTATAAATACTTCGCATACAATGTGTTTTAGCAGCGCTAGTATGCGCACAGGCCCATTCAACTGATACAATCGCCAAGATAATTTTCAAAAGCGCAGTTCCTGTGGATTTCTTCTATAATCTGTGCGTCTCAGTTGTAATATGTTTTAGAAAAGTTTTCCCACTAATAGTGGGCTTACCTCCACCCTTCCCGATGGTTTGAAAATCGAGTTAGTATCTATGGTTCTCCGCAGTTCCTCGTGCGTTCAGTTGGAATCGTGTCACGTGATCGTCTCCACTTAGCTTTGCAGGCCTTTTCTCCAGGGCCCCCTGCAATTACGCCCACAAAGCCTCCTGCTCTGCATCCAACCGCATTTTTTATTCAAAGTTGTCAATTTACAGAGATATTTCTCTCACCCAGCATGGGTATATGTAAAAATACACCCCAAAACACATTGCCCTACTTCTCCTGAGTACGGCGATACCACATGTATGCCACTTTTTTGCAGCCAAGATGCGCAAAGGGGCCCAAATTCCAATGAGTACCTTTTAGGTGGGCATTTTTACGCATTTTTCTTCTCACGCTTTAGGGCCCCTAAAATGCCAGGGCAGTATAAATACCCCACATGTGACCCCATTTTGGAAAGAAGACAGCCGAAGGTATTCCATGAGGGGAATGGCGAGTTCATAAAAAATTTTTGTTTTGGCACAAGTTAGTGGAAATTGATTTTTTATTATTTTTTCTCACAAAGTCTCCCTTTCCGCTAACTTTTGACAAAAAGTTTAATTTTTCATGGACTCACTATGCCCCTCAGCGAATACCTTGGGGTGTCTTTTTTTCCAAAATGGGGTCACATGTGGGGTATTTATACTGCCCTGGCATTTTAGGGGCCCTAAAGCGTGAGAAGAAAAATGTGTAAAAATGCCCTCTAAAGTACTCATTAATTGAGCCTTTGTGCATCTTGGCTGCAAAAGTGGCACACATGATGCCGTACTCAGAGAAGTAGGCAATGTGTTTTGGGTGTATTTTACATATAATCATGCTGG
The DNA here is from genome assembly GCA_033119425.1 of Bufotes viridis. Taxonomy (NCBI): domain Eukaryota; kingdom Metazoa; phylum Chordata; class Amphibia; order Anura; family Bufonidae; genus Bufotes; species Bufotes viridis. The sequence continues at coordinate 361,417,103 of CM065590.1, forward strand.
GTGAGAGAAATATCTCTGTAAATTGACAACTTTGAATAAAAAAATTTAGTTGTCGTTTACAGCGATATTTCTCACACACAGTATGGGTATATGTAAAAATACACCCAAAAACACATTGCCCTACTTCTCCTGAGTACGGCGATACCACATGAGTGACACTTTTTTGCAGCCAAGATGCGCAAAGGGGCCCTAATTCCAATGAGTACCTTTAGGATTTCACATGGCATTTTTACGCATTTGGATTCTCACGCTTTAGGACCCCTAAAATGCCAGGACAGTATAAATACCCCACAAGTGACCCCATTGTGGAAAGAAGACACCCCAAGGTATTCCGTGAGGGGCATGGCGAGTTCACAGAAAAAAAATTTTTGGGCACAAGTTGGCGGAAATTGATTTTTTTTTTTACAAAATCTCATATTCCACTAACTTGTGACAAAAAATAAAATTTTGCATGAACTCACCATACCCCTCACGGAATACCTTGGGGTGTCTTCTTTCTAAAATGGGGTCACTTGTGAGGTTTTTGTACTGCCCTGGCATTTTAGGGGTCTCCGCAATCATTACACGTATGGCAAGCATTAGGAGTATCTGCGATTCTCCTTATATTGAGCATACGGGTAATGAGATTTTTTTTTTCCGTTCAGCCTCTGGGCTGAAAGAAAAAAAAAAAATTAACGGCACAGATTTCTTCATTCGCATCGATCAATGTGGATGAAAAAATCTCTGCCAAAATCAGTGACTGCGGTGCGGTGGGCTGGGCGCTAGCTACCTAACAAGTAGCTACATCTCAGAAAAAACCACTTAAGGGACATGCATCATATCTCATAAAAAAATTCTTTATTAGAAATATACTGACATACATTTAAAATTATACAAAAATGACAGTAAATCAGGTGATAACCAGCAAGATCAAAAGCTCGTGTATCCTGGAGGTCATACACTAAATAGGAGCAGCCCATACAAACCAAACATAACCATAAGTACCAGAAGGTAGATGGTCCAGAATTTTTTTTATTTAAAAATAGTCCTGACCAATAGGTCTGGTCTATATAAAGTACAAGGACCTAAAACCAAAAAAGTACTAAGGTATGAGTGGCAGCTAATAATAGGTGCACAGATTATATATACCAGTCATAGTCCCGACAAAAAGTCAGATACCTATAAAGTGCACACAAATGGAACCAAAAATACCTGAGTCTAGGCAGTGGCAAATCAAATCAGTCAGGGCCTCAGGATCATCTCGACTGCCAGCGTCAAGGCTATTGAACTTCTATTGAAGGGTCTATATATATACATTATGATTACCTCATCCTCTACATGTGTGTACGGCGGAACTCACTCAGATTAAACCGCCATCAAACAGTGCATGATCTCGCGAGAATGTCCGCACAATGACGTCATACGCATGCCCAGTCGATGCCAGCACCAAACTTTAAAATATACACAAATACATATATATGTGTATATCCGATTGTGAGCATGGTAGGTGGCATGATGACAAACCGGAACAATAATAAATATATATATGTGTACCGCCAGCCACGGGGCGCTCGAGATCCGTGAGAGCCGCATCACATGACCAACGCTCACGCAGATCAGCGCAGCCCCCGAGGCACAAATACATAATGCAACATCCATTACATCAGTCTCAGGCCACATACCGTGCTCAACTACTACTTACAATACAAGGCAGTCGGTAAAGTCAATGAAACTGCGCTTGGACCTATAGATCACCACAATCTCCGAGATCTCGGCATAACTGATGACATAATAGGACTCATTCACAATTTATTCCAGCATATATAAATATCATAAAATGTGTAACCTATAAATGAATGGAACACAATATATCATTGTAAAATTAATAAAAGTTAATATATACGTGTAAATCCATAGTGGTCCGTGCCCCTTTTTTTAAATACTATCCATACCTACAACGTAAAATACGGTGTATAGTCAACAATATCGTGTACAGCTAACATATATGTATGAACAAAAGTGATAAATAAATACTGTCAGTATAAACTGCTAACACACAAATGCCAATTATTAAGAAAATACATATGAATATATTTGATAGTGAATATAACTCCAATGATTTATATATATATATTTAATAATACCATGATTATGCATAAAAATAAATAATAAATAAATAAAAAATAAATAAATATGGTTAAAAGTAGTGAAACAAACAAGTGAAAGTGCAATGGTGCCGACGTGAAACAAACCACCCAGTGCAAGTGAAGGTGACTGTGAGGCAAGAAAATATATGCAATTATATACCCATACACAAAGGGCCAACCTGCAATCATGCAGGACTGACCACCAGTCAGTGATTGCAGGTTGGCCCTTTGTGTATGGGTATATAATTGCATATATTTTCTTGCCTCACAGTCACTTTTCACTTGCACTGGGTGGTTTGTTTCACGTCGGCACCATTGCACTTTCACTTGTTTGTTTCACTACTTTTAACCATATTTATTTATTTTTTATTTATTTATTATTTATTTTTTATGCATAATCATGGTATTATTAAATATATATATATAAATCATTGGGTTATATTCACTATCAAATATATTCATATGTATTTTTCTTAATAATTGGCATTTGTGTGTTAGCAGTTTATACTGACACAGTATTTATTTATCACTTTTTGTTCATACATATATGTTAGCTGTACACGATATTGTTGACTATACACCGTATTTTTGCGTTGTAGGTATGGATAGTATTTTAAAAAAAGGGGGCACGGACCACTATGGATTTACACGTATATATTAACTTTTATTAATTTTACAATGATATATTGTGTTCCATTCATTTATAGGTTACACATTTTATGATATTTATATATGCTGGAATAAATTGTGAATGAGTCCTATTATGTCATCAGTTATGCCGAGATCTCGCGAGATTGTGGTGATCTATAGGGTCCAAGCGCAGTTTTATTGACTTTACCGACTGCCTTGTATTGTAAGTAGTAGTTGGGCACGGTATGTGGCCTGAGACTGATGTAATGGATGTTGCATTGTGTATTTGTGCCTGCGGGGGCTGCGCTCGGGATCTCGCGTGAGCGTTGGTCATGTGATGCGGCGCCTCACGGGATCTCGGGCGGCCCGTGGCTGGCGCGTACACATATATATATTTATTATTGTTCCGGTTTGTCATCATGCCACCTACCATGCTCACAATCGGATATACACATATATATGTATTTGTGTATATTTTAAAGTTTGGTGCTGGCATTCGGACTGGGCATGCGTATGACGTCATTGTGCGCGACATTCTCGCGAGATCATGCACTGTTTGATGGCGGTTTAATCTGAGTGAGTTCCGCCCGTTACACACATGTAGAGGATGAGGTAATCATAATGTATATATATAGACCCCTTCAATAGAAGTTCAATAGCCCCTTGAGAAAGCAGGCGCGAAACGTACGTCGGGGAGTTCGGTGTTCCTGGGAGGCCCACTTTATTGATTTGATTTGCCACTGCCTAGACTCAGGTATTTTTGGTTCCATTTGTGTGCACTTTATAGGTATCTGACTTTTGTCGGGACTATGACTGGTATATATAATCTGTGCACCTATTATTAGCTGCCACTTATACCTTAGTACTTTTTTGGTTTTAGGTCCTTGTACTTTATATAGACCAGACCTATTGGTCAGGACTATTTTTAAATAAAAAACTCTGGACCATCTACCTTCTGGTACTTATGGTTATGTTTGGTTTGTATGGGCTGCTCCTATTTAGTGTATGACCTCCAGGATACACGAGCTTTTGATCTTGCTGGTTATCACCTGATTTACTGTCATTTTTGTATAATTTTAAATGTATGTCAGTATATTTCTAATAAAGAATTTTTTTATGAGATATGATGCATGTCCCTTAAGTGGTTTTTTCTGAGATGTTGATACTGAGTCATGCTACTTTTTGTATTGCTTTAGTCGGTTTCACTAACAAGTAGCTAACTAACTGGCGGTGATAAGGGACCCTTATGCCCCATTCACACGTCCGAAATTCTGTTTGCGGAACGGAATTGCGGACCCATTCATTTCTATGGGGACAGACTTTGTCCCGCTCGGATCCGGAATTACGGATCCGCGCTTTCGGGTCTGCACTTCCGTTCCGCAAAAATATAGAACGTGCCCTTTTCTTGTCCGCAATTGCGGACAAGAAAAAGCATTTTTTATATAGTTCTGGCAATGTGCGGATCTGCTAAATGCGGAAAGCACATTGCCGGTGTCCGTCATTTGAGGATCTGCGGATCCGCGGATCCGCAGATCAGATCCACGGATCCGTGAATCCACGGATCCGCAAAACACATATGGACGTCTGAACAGAGCCTTACAAGGGGTGTGATCAATGACAGGGGGGTGATCAGGGGGTCTAGATGGGGTGATCAAGGGGTTAACAAGGGGTTAATAGGTGAGGGGGTGGGGGGGTTAGTGTAGTGTTTGGTGCAGCTTTACATAGCTACCTGGTCCTCTGGTGGTCGATCCCAGTAAATGGGACCACCAGAGGACCAGGTAGCAGGTATATCAGACGCTGTTAACAAAACAGCGTCTGATATACATGTTTGATGCTTTTATTTAGCATCTACAGCTTGCCAGCGATTGATCATCGCTGGCAGGCTGTAGTTAAACTACTGAGACGCTGCGGCACTGTGAACGCGCGCGTTCTAGGAAATCTCGCGTCTGCGCGAGATGACGCACCGGCACTTTATAGGTATCTGACTTTTGTCGGACTATGACTGGCATATATAATCTGTGCACCTATTATTAGCTGCCACTCATACCTTAGTACTTTTTGGTTTTAGGTCCTTGTATCTATATAGACCAGACCTATTGGTCAGGACTATTTTTAAATAAAAATTCTGGACCATCTACCTTCTGGTACTTATGGTTATGTTTGGTTTGTATGGGCTGCTCCTATTTAGTGTATGACCTCCAGGATACACGAGCTTTGATCTTGCTGGTTATCACCTGATTTACTGTCATTTTTGTATAATTTTAAATGTATGTCAGTATATTTCTAATAAAGAATTTTTTTATGAGATATGATGCATGTCCCTTAAGTGGTTTTTTCTGAGATGTTGATACTGAGTCATGCTACTTTTTGTATTGCTTTAGTCGGTTTCACTAACAAGTAGCTAACTAACTGGCGGTGATAAGGGACCCTTATGCCCCATTCACACGTCCGAAATTCTGTTTGCGGAACGGAATTGCGGACCCATTCATTTCTATGGGGACAGACTTTGTCCCGCTCGGATCCGGAATTACGGATCCGCGCTCGGTCTGCACTTCCGTTCCGCAAAATATAGAACGTGTTCTTTTCTTGTCCGCAACTGCGGACAAGAAAAAGCATTTTCTATATAGTTCTGGCAATGTGCGGATCTGCTAAATGCGGAAAGCACATTGCCGGTGTCCGTCATTTGAGGATCTGCGGATCCGCGGATCCGCAGATCAGATCCACGGATCCGTGAATCCACGGATCCGCAAAACACATATGGACGCCTGAACAGAGCCTTACAAGGGGTGTGATCAATGACAGGGGGTGATCAGGGGTCTAGATGGGGTGATCAAGGGGTTAACAAGGGGTTAATAGGTGAGGGGGTGGGGGGTTAGTGTAGTGTTTGGTGCAACTTTACATAGCTACCTGGTCCTCTGGTGGTCGATCCCAGTAAATGGGACCACCAGAGGACCAGGTAGCAGGTATATCAGACGCTGTTAACAAAACAGCGTCTGATATACATGTTTGATGCTTTTTATTTAGCATCTACAGCTTGCCAGCGATTGATCATCGCTGGCAGGCTGTAGTTAAACTACTGAGACGCGCGGCACTGTGAACGCGCGCGCGTTCACAGGAAATCTCGCGTCTCGCGAGATGACGCGCCGATGCGTCATATCAGAACTACAGGACCGCCGGACGCATCCGTGCGTTAGGCGGTCCTGTAGTGGTTAAACTTTGATTCTGGCCCTTTAAATTTCTCATAGTCACAAAGCAGCATTCAGCAGCACCTGCTTTTTCTGTCCTGCCATTGCCCCTAGCAACCAGCTGCTGTTATTGCCCGCATCCTCCACCAATTGTAAGGGATCCTCTCTTATTCGGGGGTCATTCTCTCAGACTTATCACGGACAACCGTGTTGCATATCCAAACAGTGCATTTATTTGGCCACCAGCACCAACAAAACAATACAAAATGATACAAATGAAATCCTGCCCGTTAGGGCTCTAAATAAACAGAGGTATTCCCTAACTCACCTCTATAGCGCCGTTCACACCTGGAACCAGGTGCAGCTTTCTCAGCCATTCGCTCAGCAGCCTCATGGCTGTAACAATGTCCAACCAAACCATTGTGGATAGCACCTAGCCCCGTGGCCCCCAGGCCTCGCCTGGGAATCCCTTCCTGCTAGGGAAAAACCTGCCCCGGACTGGGAGGGTGGATTGGGAGGTGCCACTGCCAAAACCTACCAACCCAAACCAAGTTTAATCCAGCCCTGAATAAATTAAGAAAATAGCTCCAGCAACTATGTTTTCTGAAGCCAGCATTATCCTGGATTTCACCCACCTCAGCCAGTTGAGGAATCTGGGAGAGATATACCCCCCTTCCGTGACTTTTTTATGGTTCAAATCAGCACACACTTTAAATGCTTTAGAGTCCGTATACTACAAACTGTCCTTTTTACTTTACTTTAAAGTCTGTTTTTCCTGAACACAAAAATGTCTCTTTATGCCAAAGCCTATATGCAATGATAAGCAATAAAAGGAAACTTCTGACCTTATTCTGAAGATGCGATGCGATTCTGATGACTTGCGATGCTCTGCGATGTTCTATGATGACTTGCGATGCTCTATGATGACTTGCGATGCTCTGCGGTGACTTGCGCTGCTGCAGGCTTTTGGGCCTAGTGGCGGGAAACTAGCCGGATGCAACACGTGGCTTCTTAGTGGATAGCGGTGTGGGCACTCTAGCTCTGGACTCTTGCCCCCCACTATGTGTCTTTCTCTATCTAGGGATCACAGGAGGTTTGGCGCTCTTTCTGTACTATTTTGCATTTGCCGTTCTGCCACTTTAAGAGTTGGTGGCAGTCTGACTAATGCACACGTTCTATGGCCTCTATACAGAGCCGGCTCCAGGTTTATGTGGGCCCTTGGGCGATAAAACCTCAGTGGGCCCCCTTGTGGCATTTTTCACAACACAAGTGGCAATAAAACTGCATGTATTATATTTGGTGCCAAATACAATAGACAGAACACACTACAGAGCGGATATATGTGAATTAATCCTTATGTCCCTACTTAATTAATTTTTATCTACCCAGTGTTTTAATCCCTCAGGTCTACTCACAGTATTCCATATTTCATGTACACCCCCTAAAGAGAAACAGACAGGCATTGAATATGACATTATTTTATTTGAACATACTGTAAAGACATAAAACATTTGAAAAAGTACAAAGGAACAAGGAAGTTAATGCATAACACTATGAAATATCTTGTTGGAGCCCAGCATTGATGGTCCAGAACTTTTTTGGCAGAACACAAAAGTGGTATCTTGTGTAAATCAATTAAAACACTTTTCTACGTGTTTTTTGAGCTGCAAAAACATGTATTACCTGATTAAAATCTATACATTCTGCTTCTTGATATTCGATTGAAAGAACCGCCAGTGCATTTAATCTGTCTTGTGACATTTGGGACCTTAGGTAGTTTTTAATTAGCTTTAATTTACTGAAGCTCCTTTCGGCAGATGTTATCAACAACTGCAATGCCAAAATAAGGTTTGGAAATGCCAGATTAAGTGAGTGGGAGAATATATACTTTAAAGTCTCCTCTGGGCACAGATGTTCAGGTAACATCCTAGCCAATGTCTTGATCTCCTCAAGCATAACTTCTCCATCAACTGCTGGGTCAGAGAATTTTAAACACTGGAGCTGTAAGTTAGACAAGTCAGTGGCTTCTTTCTTAATGTCATATAGAAATCCAAACTTGTCTGTAAATGTTTGCAAAAAATGTAATCTTATCTTAATTTCACCAAGGACAGTTTCAAGCAGAGGCTTGAAGAATATTTCTTCAAATTCTTGCCTGGCATCTAAAAACGATGTACCACTTGTCTGCTGGCATGCGGGCTCTTGACAGTTTTTGTCACTTCATTGCCGAGTTTTCTTTCTAACCCTGTGTGTCGGGTATTCAGTAGGTATATCCAGCTTTTCGCAAATACCTGATGCCTTACATTCAGCTTGTTTGAAACCTGACACCTTGTATTCTTCAAAAGCTGTGGTAATAGATTTTACAAGTGGAATAACGCTTGAAACATTAATGATTTTTGTTTGTACAGCCAGGCTAATTTGGTTGACCTGGAGGAGAATGGCATACCATACACATAAAGAGACAACAAAGGGGGATGTGCATATGGAATCCAATAAAATCTTTGCCTCCCTGTATGTGTCACTGGAATATTGGGTACCATGTAAAAAAACTTCTAAAGCATCAACAAGTTGGGGAAACTGTAACAAAACAGCTTTCACTGATTCAAGGCAAGCACACCATTGTGTCTGGGACAGAGCTTTAAGTGTCAGATGTGACAAATGCTCTGAAGCCACTTCTCACCTCTTAGTTGCTCCAGAGAAGAACACATAAATGCGATTCAACAGATCATAAAAGTGTTTTGCTCGGCTTGAGCTCCCTGCAGTGTGCACTATTACCAGATTCCAGTTATGTGGAGAACATGGTACAAAGAAGGCATGAGGATTTTTTTTCAAAAACAATTGCCTGAACTCCTTTGTATTGTCCCCTCATATTAGCACCATTGTCATAGCACTGACCTCGAATGTTTGACACACAGAGTCCATGTTGTTCTGTCGGTCTTTCCATAACAACACTTGCAAGAGCTTTTCCAGTTCTATCTGTGACAGCCAGAAATTCCAGAAAGCTTTCCTTGACTTCCACTGTTTTGCTAACATCATCGATGTCCACATATCGCAGCACAAGTGACAACTGCTCTTGCTTGGAGATATCTGGTGTGCAGTCTACAATGATGCTAAAATATTTAGCTTGTCTCACCTTTTTTGTGATTTTTTCAATCACTACATTGGCAATTAAATGCAGAAAATTGTTTTGCATATCCTTGCTCAGATTATGAGCATTGGACCATTGGTTCCTTTTTTAGCATGTTGCAAATGTTCCTTCAGAACCAGATCAAATTTAGAGATCAGCTCCAGTAATTGGAGAATATTACCATTATATTCTGTGAACACCGTATCTGATGATCCTCTGAATGGCAGATTGTTTTTTGCCATCCAGCAAATTACTTTCAGTAACCGCAACAGTACTTTGCGCCATCTTTGTTCTTCCAAATGCAATTGTCGACGCAAATCTTTGTCAATGGTAGTTTCTTTTCTTATACTAGATTCCAGATCTTTCCATTTTGCATAGTTAGACAGGTAGCTGCTAGATATTTCGTGGGAATGCAAGGATCCCTTACCACTGACATGCTTCTAGTCTCTAAATCCATATGGGCTTGAGAAATTAGATTTAGCTTCATTGTCAAATAGCCTGCAACAAAAGCAATATATGCAATCTCCAAGCACTGAGTAAATGAGCCAGTCACGTGGAACCTTTTTCTCACTACCCAGCAATCTGTAATAATGACCAGATGAGAATCTTCTTTTTGTATCATCTGGAAAATCTGGAAAATCTTCGTCAATGCTCAGACATGCTTTTTGAGAGGTAATGACACTTGCTTGAATATCTGATGTAGTGAAAACGGAGGACTCTTCATTCTCCTTAGGTGTAGTTTTCTTGAAGAAGCGGTCAATGGAAGGTAGCTTCTTGATTTTATCTTCCAGTATCTGCTTCTCTTTTCTTTTTTGGCTTCCAGACTTGTGCTTCTTGGTGGGAGGTGCGTGTTGACCTGCCAATTCCTGGTCTTGATCCCTATTCATTTTGGCCTAAAAAATCAATAAAATGAAGGCCATTCTCTTCTGTAGCTGTGTCCATTCAATATTTATTGCAGTCATTCTGTTTCTCCAAAACGTATGTTTTCGGCTTGGTTCTTCAAGCTTCTTAATGATGTATTCATGCTTTTGTCAATTTGTTTTGGTAGCAGATATAACCTCTAGTAAAGTTTGACAACACAGAGCTTAATTTACCTTCCAATATATATCTTTTAAATTTGGCAGTATTTTACAATTAAAAATGTATTGTAATTCTTTGAAATCAGCACAAATGGATTAAAGACAGTGCTCAGACACCATAAATACTTGTCAACCTAACACTTGTTCAGCCAGTGTTCATACACGAGCATAAGTGATTGTAAGATGTTGTCAGACAAGGGGGAACATAGTGTCAAGCATGACCAAATTCAAAATAATGAATTTTACTTCTCCCGAACATCATGAAGGGAAGGTTGGAAGGTCTATACTACACATAGGATAGTATTATGTATACAATTCGAATGACAGAATGACAACCCTTCTGTTCTCTTAGTAAGGGCTCACACAAACATGAAATACAGCCATTGTAGGCCATATTTTACAGACGGCCCCATTAAATTCAAGTCCACGTGAAGAAACTCACCACCTGTCCTATTGTGATCTGTATTTTACGAATCAGAATAAGTGTGTCAATGTGCAGTGTAAGGGAACCTTGGACAGCACATGGACGCATAAACTTGTCAGCTCTGGTTTTTTTTCTCCTCCGTGGTACACACAAAATGAATAAACAACAATGTCATAATTTAGCAAATAATGTCAAACATAACCATAGGTCACTCACCAATCCACGTATAGATTGTAGGTCCCAGATAAGAAAAACAGTTTTCTGTGACTGCGGTGACACGTTATCATGCAAAAATGGTGAGCTTCAGGTGTTGAGTTCAGATGACTTGGTATCTGTAAGCTTGTGTGCATCAGTACCTGGAGGTATTTGAAGTAAACACAATGTAGATAAAATGTCTGTCCCTACCAATATCACCTATTCATTCCCTTCCACGGAAATCACCTCAAAAGGCCTACCCTGGGAAGCTGTTCCCTACCAGCATGACATTGATCTGTGTCACCATATATAAGAAAACTGGACAATTGTTCACTTCACATATGAAAAACTAAGTATAAATCAGCTGTACATATGAGATGTGATGTGACCCAATAAATATCAATATGAATGCTGATAGCACTATGCTGCTGCCTGCCCCTGTGCCCCCAATGCCCAATAAATATCAATATGACGATATTTTAATTTGGGGCACAGCAGGGCAGGTTGCAGCAGACTACTCCGACAAAGGCTAAAGTGGACATGCTGAGTCTTAGGCCCTTTTCACACGAGCGTGACGGATTGGCTCCAGATGCGGTCAGGGTTCGTTCAGTGAAACTCTCACCATTTTGCAAGCAAGTTCAGTCAGTTTTGTCTGCGTTTGCGTTCAGTTTTTTCCACGCAGGTGCACGTGCACACACGTGATAAAAAACTGAAGGTTTACAATCTCTTAGCAGTCATCAGTGAAAAACGCATCGCATCCGCAGTTACTCCCTAATGCAATGTATTTTTCACTGAATACCCGTTCATTTCTTTGGGGCCAGGGCTGCGTGAAAAATGGCGAATATAGAACATGCTGCGATTTTCACGCAACTCAGAACTGATGCGTGAAAAAAATGCTCATGTACACAGGTCCATTGAAATGAATGGGTCAGGATTCATTGAGGGTGCTGTGCATTAACATCACACATGTCAAAGGGGCCTTAGAGTTCTTTGCCCCCCTTACACTCCTTCCCTGTACTGTCCTCTGGTAATCAGTAATAACCGACTGGACATGCTGAGCCTTGTAGACAGTTCATTGAGAGAACTACAAGTCTTAGTCAGCAGTGAGTCTATCATTACTAATATCTGACTGAACCAATGTCTCTCTCTTCCCTCTCACAGCATGCAGTTTCTCAGACACACTGAGAGAGACTGCAGCTGCATCCAGCACTTCTACACTTCTCCCTGAATTCTATTATTTGGGACAGAAGAGACTTCTGACTACAGATTATGTGTGCCATGCAAGTTTTAGGCATTTAAAAAACCGCAAGACGGTGTTTTTGTCCATCCTCCCTACTTGGCAGTGGCGGGGGCCAAGACATTGTCATAAATTTAGGTCCTTACTTGTGAGTGTAGGGGGAAACAAAGACCAATGTAAATGAAAGTCTTTGCAAATGACCCCCTCTCACTTTTGCCTGTAGACTCCTGCTGGTTACATCCCACCTCTCCCTGACTTAGGGCTCATGCACATAAACGGGTGCCGGCAGTTGCCGTATTGTGGCCCGAATACGGCGTGTTCGCAATACACGGGCACCGGCCATGTGCATCACGGATCGCAGACCCATTCACTTCAATGAGTCCACGATCTGGGAGATGCGTAACGGAGGCACGGATTTGAAGCCCACGGAAGTGCTACGGAATGCTTCCATGGATTTACTGTACGTGCCTCCACACCGCAAAAAAGTAGCGCATGCACTACTTTTTGGCGGTGCGGACAGATCACAGACCCATTCAAGTTGAATGGGTCTGGACATGTGTGCGGCCGCCGCACGGATGTTGCCATGCATTGGGGACTGCAAATTGCGGTCCTCAATGCACGGAACGGCCAGCACACGTTCGTGTGCATGAGCCCTTACAGTCCTGGAATGTATTAGATGACACTAACAGCATTATGCCAGTGTTATCCAATACATTCCAGAACTGTAAGGGTTACACATCATCATACATTAGTATAATGCATTGCTATGTGACCCCCGGCAGCGCTGGAGTTCAGCCCGGGTGCTGCATCGTGGACTCTCTGTGTTAACAACGCTCGTCTGAAAGGGCCCTTAGGCCTCATGCACACGGCCGTTGTGCATCTGTTTCAGTCCCCAATGCATGGACAAAATCCGTGCAGCAACTGGGACAGATCCAGACCCATTCAACTTAAATGGGTCCGTTAACCGTCCGCACCCCTCAAAAAAATAGAATGAGCTCTATTTTATTGGGGTGCAGAGGCACGGCCAGAGACACCATGGAAGCACTCCATAGTGCTTCCGTGGGGGTCCGATCCATGCTGTCGTTCCACATCTCTGTGATTGCGGACGGCAGCGAACCCATTCAAGTGAAAGGGTCCGCATCTGTGATGTGGAGTGCACATGGGCCGTGTGCATAAGGCCTAACATAAACTCCTATAAGAAAATAATAATCAATAATACACTTTATTGGCAAAAATTCATAAGAGGAAAATTTCCTCTTACACATTTTTGCCAATGAACTGTATATTTGATTTCAAGGTATTTTCTTAGGCTACTTTCACACTTGCGGCAGGACGGATCCGGTAGGTTATTCAGCCTGCCAGATCCGTCCTGCCGCAAGTGCCCGTGCACTGCCGTGCTGCCGCTCCGTCCCCATTGACTTTAATGGGGGCGCGGGGTGGAGCTACGGTGCAGCACGGCAGTTCACAGCAGAGATCGCCGGACTGAAAAGTCGGACATGCTGGACTTTTCAGTCCGGCGATCTCTGGCCGTGCACTACCGTGCTGCGCCATAGCTCCGCCACCTGCCCCCATTATAGTCAATGGGGACGGAGCGGCAGCACGGCAGTGCACAGGCACTTGCAGCAGGACGGATGGCGGATCTGTCCTGCCGCAAGTGTGAAAGTAGCCTTATAGGAGAGACTGAGAGGGAGTTTATTGTGTACACTGTGGCATGTCATGTGTGCAACTTTCTCTGTTGAATTATTGGCTTGCTTTTATTTTGGACCCTAGCTGTTGTCACACATATTCATATATATCCCCAAACCAACATTATGTGTGGTGTGTTATGTGACTGTCCTGACCTGTATAATTCTAATAAAACAACTTCAGCTGCTGCTCCTTCCAGGTAGGTTGACCTGGACCAGCTCTTCAATCACTTGGGCTCTCCTGGCTATTAAATGTCCTCCTCCTTCCTCCTGGTTCTTCTTCTGCAGGCTGCAGCTGCGCCTGTTGATCAGCTCCACCCCCTGTGTCCTCTTCTCCCTCCGATAGGACTGGAGCACTGTGTCACTCAGACAGCTGCCGATAAGTACTGTGGACAGACGCTGAGCCAGGAGGATGGAGCCACAGGAAGCAGCAGCATTAGTGTGCGCTGCACAAGTTAGTGTATTAAAATTTTAAAGGCGCTGCGGCGCGCAACAGGAGTGAGTGGGCCCCGGCACTTGCCCGGGTATGCCGGGTTCTGAAGCCGGCCCTGCCTCTATGGTAGCTCCGCTGAGGTGTCTTTGCTTGCTCACTCAGGGAACAGTTGCTGTGTGGCATTATATGCTGGAGCTCCACTGCTCTAATGTGCTCTTTATTGTGCAAGTTGAGAAGCGCTATCGCTTCGCCCTCTGAGGGTAATAGTTCCACTGTGGCAGGTGCAGCACTATGAAGTGCCTTTTGCGCTTCGGCATTAGAAGAATTTTGATATCTCTGATTGTTAGTCTAAGCAGACTGTATATTACTCTGTAATTCCTCTAGCGCCGTTCTATGGAAGCAGTAGGTTTAAAGAGCAGACTCAATGCTTGAAAAAACTTCTTTAATAACTTCTTCATATAACACTGCTGCCTACAGTCCATGTACAAAACACGTGGTGAATAAAGTATCACAAAATGGCGGTTTAACAGTTCAATCTTGTCAGTTAACATAAAATAATGGATGTATTTCTGTCTTTGACTCTATACAATTGCTCATTTGATTTGCAGTATGCTGTTTGATAGCAATTTGCTGGAACTGTACATTTGCTTCTTACATTTGGACTATACATTTGGAGCAAGCAATTTGATATTTGATGCAAGCAATTCGATATTTGATGCAAGCCATTTGGTGGAACTGCAAGTAAACACAAAAAAAACTTTACTGTACAGGCCCCAAACATTAGGCATTCACCTAACAGAAAAGGCCTTTTATGCCGCTTTATATACATAAGACAAGGACCATTTTTTGTTCTTGGTGGTGGCGGATATGTGTGGGCCGGCATGTGGAAATTGAATTAAACGTGGTCATCAAAGATGTTGAATTCCTCTGAAATCCATGCCTCATTGATTTTTAGAAATGGGAGGTAGTCCACACTATAGTGAGGTAGGCGAGTGCGCTTGCCGATCACGATCCCCCCTGCTTGCGCAGATCTAACTTACATTTCACCCAGGCGGCCAGTCTTCTGCACCAGAACGCGCATGCTAGCCGCGCATGCGCGTTCTGGGCGATTCCCTGCCGCGTCTGCTACAGAGCCGCGCATGCACTTCCGGGTAGAGGAGCGGCGGAGTGAGCAGATCTACAGACTCCCCCACGTGATATCACATATGGTCCCGACTACAGAGCGCATGGAGTCTTCAGTTGCTTATATAGTCTATAAGAGTGTCTCACTGTATTCCGGCGGCAGGAGGGAGCGCACAGCGTCATAGCAACTGAGGACGCCGTGCGCTCTGGTGCCTAGAAGGAGTCCAGGTGGCGAACATGGGGGGCTGTTTGAGGCACACGGGGGGACTGATGGAGGCACATGGGGGGGCTGATGGAGGCACATGGGGGCTGATGGAGGCACAAGGGGGCTGATGGAGGCACATGGGGGCATCTATGGGCCCGCTTGCGCAGATCCAACTTACATTTCACCCAGGCGGCCAGTCTTCTGCACCAGAACGCGCATGCTAGCCGCGCATGCGCGTTCTGGGCGATTCCCTGCCGTGTCTGCTACAGAGCCGCGCATGTACTTCCGGGTAGAGGAGCGGCGGAGTGAGCAGATCTACAGACTCCCCCCCCACGTGATATCACATATGGTCCCGACTACAGAGCGCATGGAGTCTTCAGTTGCTATGACGCCGTGTGCTCCCTCCTGCCGCTGAATACAGTGATACACTCTTATAGTCTATAAGAGTGTATCACTGTATTCCAGCGGCAGGAGGGAGCGCACGGCGTCATAGCAACTGAGGACGCCGTGCGCTCTGGTGCCTAGAAGGAGTCCAGGTGGCGAACATGGGGGGCTGTTTGAGGCACATGGGGGGACTGATGGAGGCACATGGGGGGGCTGATGGAGGCACATGGGGGCTGATGGAGGCACAAGGGGGCTGATGGAGGCACATGGGGGCATCTATGGGCCCCGCTTGCGCAGATCCAACTTACATTTCACCCAGGCGGCCAGTCTTCTGCACCAGAACGCGCATGCTAGCCGCGCATGCGCGTTCTGGGCGATTCCCTGCCGTGTCTGCTACAGAGCCGCGCATGTACTTCCGGGTAGAGGAGCGGCGGAGTGAGCAGATCTACAGACTCCCCCCCCACGTGATATCACATATGGTCCCGACTACAGAGCGCATGGAGTCTTCAGTTGCTATGACGCCGTGTGCTCCCTCCTGCCGCCGGAATACAGTGATACACTCTTATAGTCTATAAGAGTGTATCACTGTATTCCAGCGGCAGGAGGGAGCGCACGGCGTCATAGCAACTGAGGACGCCGTGCGCTCTGGTGCCTAGAAGGAGTCCAGGTGGCGAACCACAGTTCCCCCTCCCAAGTGCCGTCCACACTCCCCCGCTGATGGAGGCAGATCGGGGGCTGATGGAGGTATATGGGGGCTGTTCGAGGCACATGGGGGGCTGATGGAGGTATATGGGGCTGATGGAGGCACATGGGGGGCTGATGGAGGTATATGGGGCTGATGGAGGCACATGGGGGCTGATGGAGGCACATGGTGGCTGATGGATGCACATGGGGGCTGATGGAGGCACATGGGGGCTGATGGAGGCACATTCTGGCTGATGGAGGCACATGGTGGCTAATGGAGGCACATGGTGGCTGATGGAGGCACATGGGGGCTGATGGAGGCACATTGGGGGCTGTTTGAGATATATGGGGGCTGATGGAGGCAGATGGGGGGCTTATGGAGGTATATGGGGGCTGATGGAGGCACATGGGAGGCTGATTGAGGCACATGGGAGCTGATGGAGGCACATGGGGGCTAATGGAGGCACATGGGGGCTAATAGAGGCACATGGGGGGCTGATGGAGGCACATGGGGGCTGATGGAGGCACATGGGGGGCTGTTTGAGGTATATCGGGGCTGATGGAGGCACATGGGAGGCTGTTTGAGATATATGGGGGCTAATGGAGGCAGATTGGGGGCTTATGGAGGTATATGGGGGCTGATGGAGGCACATGGGGGCTAATGGAGGCACATGGGGGCTGATGGAGGTATATGGGGGCTGATGGAGGTATATGGGGGCTGATGGAGGCACATGGGGGCTGAAGGAGGCACATGGGGGCTGTTTGAGGTATATGGGGGCTGATGGGCGAGGCACATGGGGGGCTGTTTGAGGCACATGGGGGGCTGTTTGAGGCACACGGGGGGGCTGTTTGAGGCACACGGGGGACTGATGGAGGCACACGGGGGGGCTGATGGAGGCACATGGGGGGCTGTTTGAGGCACATGGGGGGCTGTTTGAGGCACACGGGGGGGCTGTTTGAGGCACACGGGGGACTAATGGAGGCACACGGGGGCTGATGGAGGCACATGGGGGGCTGATGGAGGCACATGGGGGCTGATGGAGGCACATGGGGACTGTTTGAGGTATATCGGGGCTGATGGAGGCACATGGGAGGCTGTTTGAGGCACATGGGGGGACTGATGGAGGCACATGGGGGCTGATGGAGGCACATGGGGGGGCTGATGGAGGCACATGGGGGCTGTTTGAGGTATATCGGGCTGATGGAGGCACATGGGGGCTGTTTGAGATATATGGAGGCAGATGGGGGCTGATGGAGGTATATGGGGGCTGATGGAGGCACATAGGGGCTAATAGAGGCACATGGGGGGCTGATGGAGGCATATGGGGGGCTGATGGAGGCACATGGGGGCTGATGGAAGCACATGGGGGCTGATGTAGGCACATGGGGGGCTGATGTAGGCACATGGGGGGCCTGATGGAGGCACATGGGGGGGCTGATGGAGGCACATGGGGGGGCTGATGGAGGCACATGGGGGGCTGTTTGAGGCACATGGGGGGCTGATGGAGGTATATGGGGGGCTGATGGAGGCACATGGGGGGCTGATGGAGGTATATGGAAGCTGATGGAGGCACATGGGGGGCTGATGGAGGCACATGGGGGGCTGATGGAGGCAAATGGGGGCTGATGGAGGCAATGCGACTGAACCACTTGATATACTGCACTACTACATCGGTCTATTCCCCTCCCCCACCAGCAATGTGGCTGTCTAGCTACATATATTGCCCTGCTGTAAATAGTAAACAGAAACAGAAATATACCCCAATAACTAAAGTAAAATGCTACATCGACATACACATCTCTTCTGTGTGAAAATGCTGCAGTAATGTGTATGCTGATGTAGCAGCTTACTATACTAGTATAAGTGGGTAGGTTTCAATCTATGACATACAGCAGGGCAGTAGAACTATATGTATAAAGCCATATTGGTGGCTGGGGGAGGGGAATAGACAGATGTAGCAGAGCTGAAACCTTTGCTTATGGGGGAGGAGAAGACAGATGTAGCAGAGCTGTATATTCATGTATACAGATAAAAGACCCAAGGTTTATACACCAGTGTAGTAGAGCTATATTAGAAAAATATCTTCATCAGTGCTGGTCGGTGGGGGGTGGTCATGTTTTATGGAAGTCAAATGCACAAATCATATGGATACTACTTGACATGCTTGTGGGCTAATGTATAGTAGTGAATTATTGTGTAGCTCTACAGAATGGGTTTGTAAAAGATAAGACAGGTTCTGTGTGTAAAGCTGTACTACACTGCAGGACAGTGACCTTTTACTGTGTAAAAAAAGCTCAGAGTGAGGATTCAACAGCAGAAGCTGCTTCCCAGAGACTGCAGGCTGCCAGAGGGATGAGTCAAACTATCCACATGAACGAGCACACCACGACTGAGCTCTCAGTGTGATGTCATAAGGAGGCGTGGCCGGCCTTCACTCAACTGCCTAAGCCCGCCCAGCCTCAGAAGCAGGAAACCAGGAAGTGAAATGTAGAGCTGGCTGAGGTGAGGATGAAATAGCAAGATGGGAATACTCCTTTAAAAGGACTTTTGTGGCCCTATTAGCTAGCGTTTGGTGTCCCTAACAGTCTGTCCCTGCTACACAAAGCAACCTCTCCCTACAGTGGCAAAACACAGAATGTAAAATGGCTGCCAGATCTGGTTCATTTATAGGGTGGTGGTGTGTCTATGTGCTGAAACATCTCAATTGGCTGTCCTGTCCCACCTGATGGATGTGTCATGCGCAATGCAAAAGAATATGGCTCATACGAATATCCCTATATGTTTGGCAAATCCCTAATGCAAAGTTCGCCTCAAAACGACCGCCTGGCGAACCGCAAGGCCATCTCTACTGGAGAGTGGGCAGGCAGATTCTAGTCCTGTGTGCTCTTTGTACGGCGCAATGTGTCACTATATCATGCCTGCCCCTGGAGAGAGCACAGTCTGCCTCATAGTGAAGCAAGGAGCTGACAGCTCCCTGCTTCACTATGGCATTCAGCTACTAAAGGGGCAACTGGAAGCTGGATGAATCGTTTCGGTTACCGGATGCCTGAAAAAGGGGACCATCTGGCGCGCCCTTCAGGAGTGCAGGGTAGTGTTTCCTGTGCCATTGCACAGGTCTCACACCCCAAAGGCCAGCCCTGACCACAGGCAGCGCTTATTAGAAAGATTATTACAATGGCATACCTAGGAGTCTTTACAAAGCCACAGGCTGTCATGTCACACAGTTGGCCACAGCATATATAGAGTAAGCTCGGTTTCTGTACAAATTCCATTCTTTATACACTTCTTTATAATCCTTTAAATGTTTCAGTGTTTTTCTCTCTTGCTTTTATTTAGAAAATGGACAAAAATAAAGATGGAATCGTAACCTTGGATGAATTCATAGAGTCATGTCAAGAGGTAAGAATTTATTATGGTTGATTTATTCTGTTTGATGTAATATAGATAGTTAAATGGATTTCCCCACTATTAAATATTTTTTTCTGTTAGTACACAATACATGCCTAATTAGTATATTTTTGTGAAATTCTTCTGTGTGTAGATCTTAATGTTACTCATTAAAGTGCACTGTAAGGATGAACAAATTGATTATGAACACAGATTTGTTACGGATATCACAAAAATATTTCCCTCAAACAATTCCAAAGCTTGTGCAATTCACTTAGAACGAATTGCATAGAAGGTCACATAGCTCCATTGTAGTGTCCATGTTGGCAAGCAAAACACGAGGGAGGAATAAGAAGGATGGTCAAATGACTCTGGGAGGAAGTGGAGGGGTGGGCTTGCCTTAATTGGCTAAAAGGTTGATATACAGCCTGATTCATGCAATCAGGTGAGCAGCAGGCAGAGGGGTGCCTATGCAGAACGTCATTCTGCTTTGTATTTGTGACCTAGAAGGAAGCTGTGCCATGGCTCTGCCTCTGCAGACTGATATACTGAGATAGGGCCAATTTATGAAGATTATAGGGAGTGAATAGGAGGTTAATTTTGGATTTTGGGGTATATTGATATATTCAATAGTGTAATCAGGGAGAGGGAGTGAGACCTGGTCACTATGGGATGTATTTGCTGGCAGGCTACTGTCACAGGCTACTAGCAACTAATTCTAAAATATAAATTTTATAACTTAAAGATAAAGCCAAAACAGGCTATTTAAGTATCAGCTCACTAAAAACATGGAAAATAAAACATAGCTTTTAATCCAACATTAATAAAAACCACCAATGTGGCAAAGTCACCTCGGGATGACTTGAACCCGAACCCCATTGAAGTCAATGGGGACCCGAACTTTTGGGCACTAAAAAGGCTGTAAAATAGCCCAGGAAAGGGCTAGAGGGCTGCAAAAGGCAGCAAAATGTAGATAAAAGGTGGCCAACAAACATAGAAAACAAAGTTAAAAAACAATTGGGTGGAGACAATCACAGGGTGTTCAGTGGGGTATAGGCCAGCTTTGGGGAACATTTTTTTGTGTGCATTGTCCTCCCCTAACCACAAGGAAGCACCCTGATTTTGGGTGAACCCTGCACCAGAACCACCCCTGCAAGTCCCTTACCCGATCCTATACTGCTCTGATGCGTTTTTTCCAGTTGGGTTCATCAGGGGACATATAAAGGGTAAAAATATCTAATGAATGACAATTACTGTGTGCTGCACAGATAATATACTGACTAGACCACAAGCAATAAAAAGTTCAAAAATAAAGTCTCAATGCACAGAATGTATGTAAATAGGAATTGATTAATAAAGTGACCACAGGCAGATTACTGCTATAACACCTATGCTGATTAAGTGCCAGATAAGAGCGTAACCAGACGGTAAAAATATAGTCTCAAAGTACTAGTTGACAAGTCTTATCTATGATAATCAAGTGTCAGGCAAAAGTCTGCCCAGACAGTAGTGATATAGTATCAGTATGATAGTTAACAACCGATAACAGAGAATCACTGTTCACTATCACTACCAAGAAATAGCCAATACCAAAATGGTAACTACAACCTCAATACATGCAAAAATGGTCACATTAAAGCCACTTTCAAAGCATAAGTACATACATAAATAGATGAATATGATTCCATATAGTAGATATGGCCCTCAATGGAGCCACTCACATAATCCTGTGATAGTGATGGTGCAGAATACAACCAGCAGCCTGCATGATGGAGCAGAGAAGCAGACTACTTGGACATCTCGATTTTTAAATGACATAGTGCATAGAGTTGAGCGAACACCTGGATGTTCGGGTTCGAGAAGTTCGGCCGAACTTCCCGAAAATGTTCGGGTTCGGGATCCGAACTGGAACCGAACTTCACCCCGAACCCGAACCCCATTGAAGTCAATGGGGACCCGAACTTTTGGGCACTAAAAAGGCTGTAAAATAGCCCAGGAAAGGGCTAGAGGGCTGCAAAAGGCAGCAAAATGTAGATAAATCCCCTGCAAACAAATGTGGATATGGAAATGACTTAACATAAAATAGAGAAAAATAATAAATAAACATTCTAAACTTGAGCCCAAGTGAGTGACAGTGGCACCTGTCACCCAGCAAACAGAGCATGTGGCAGAAACGCCACCACATCTGTCATCGTCACCAAGCATCTCCACCAAATCCCATGAAAGTGTTCAGCTATCAGCTGTCCATCTCCCAAACACTGGAGAGAAAAAGAATAGAAAGAGGAAGTACCCCCCTACTCATGGCTCTGAATGCCTTATTTCAAACTTCCTGGTCCTTTGAAATGCTGTCATTCCGTCTGGTGGACAGTTTTAAAAACCTTATGGCGGTGGCTTTCCCATAGTACATGTATCCCAGCCGCCGCTACTTTTGCAGGCGAGCCATCCCTTCCCTGCACAACCAAGTGGCGAACAAAATCAGGTGTGCACTGCGCAATGCTATCTATGGCAACGTCCACATAACCAACAACACAGTGGGTAAATGTAGCGGCTGGCCCAGAGGTGGATAGCATTTTTGCGATTGTCCTTCCGCCCCCGAAGGATTGCTGGGCATTTCTCTTTGTATCCTGTTACCTCCTCCTCCTCCTCTGCTTCCTCCTTCTCCTTCTCTACTTTGTATTTATTTATTGAAGTTTTACAAAATATTATCATTTTTTAAAACAAAACAAATCATGTTTTAGTGTCTCCATAGTCTGAGAGCCATATTTTTTTTATTTTTTTGATTGTCCTATGTGGGGTATCATTTTTTGCGGTATGAGATGACTGTTTGATTGGCACTATTTTTGGGTGCATATAACTTTTTGATCGCTTGCTATTACAGTTTTTGAGATGTGAGGTGACAAAAATGTTTTTTTTACATTGTTTTTATTTTATTTTTTAACGGTATTTACCTGAGGGCTTAGATAATGTGATATTTTTATATAGCAGGTTTTTACGGACGCGGCGATACATAATATGTATACTTTTTATTTATTTATTTCACTTTAACACAATAATAGCATTTTAGAAAAAAAAATTACGGTATGTTTTAGTGTCTCCATAGTCTGAGAGCCATATTTTTTTATTTTTTTGGGCGATTGTCCTATGTAAGGAGTCATTTTTTGCGGGATGAGATGGCGGTTTAATTGGTACTATTTTGGGAGGCATACGCCTTTTTGATCACTTGGTATTAAACTTTTTGTGATGCAAGGTGACAAAAAATGGCTTTTTTGCACCATTTTTGGGGGGTTTTTTTACAGTATTTGCGTGGGGGTTAGGTCATGTGATATTTTTATAGAGGAGATTTTTACGGACGCGGCGATACCCAATATGTGTAGTGTATTTGATTTTTTTAAATTTTTATTCAGTGATATGTATTTTTCTTATTTTACTTTTTTTCACTTTTTTGACATTTTTTTTGGACCCAGACCCACTTGGTTCTTGTAGATCCAGTGGATCTGGTGTCTATATAATACAGTAAGTACACTATATAGTGTACTTAATGTATTTTTTGCTTTACAAAGTCTGAATAGGCTTTTGCCTTTAGCAAAAGCCTATTCAGAGTTTCAGTGCCATGGAGAGCAGGACGCTTCTGAAAGCGTCCTGCTGCCATGGTAACCATCACCCGCTGCCATAAGAGAGCAGCGGGTGATGGGAAGAGAGGGGAGCTCCCTCCCTCTGCTATCCTATCCTGTTGGAGGGCTGCAAAGGTACAGCAGCCCCCCGATGGGAGAGGGAGGGAGCTCCCTCCATGTAAACACTTTCCATACCGCGGTCCAGAAGGGGTTAAACTTCTGTCATCTGCAGCACAGATGTCAGCAGTTTATAGCAGGGGGTCAGCAATGTGCTGACCCCCTGCTACACCCACTAGACACCAGGGAAAGCATTTGAAAGGAGGAGGGCGGGGGATCGCAATTGCGATCCCGCCTGCCGCACCGGCCGCCTCCCGCGCCGCCCACCCGCAGCACCGCCCGCAATCCTCCCCCTTGCACCGCCCGGGGGGACACAAACATGGCGAGGTGCAGGGGGGGTTAATATTTATAAGTTTGGGGTATATTTTAGTCTCTGATCCCGATCAGAGACTACAGATAGCGCAGCAAACCGCAGGTCTGAATTGACCTGCGGTTTGCTGCGATCGCTGACATGGGGGGGGGTCACAGGACCCCCCTGGGCATTGTGCCAAGGTGCCTGCTGATTGATTTCAGCAGGCATCTTGTTCCGATCACCGCCACATGCGCAGCGGTGATCGGATATTCGCAGGGTGTACATGTACGCCCTTGGTCCTTAAGTACCAGGACACAAGGGCGTACATGTACGCCCTTCGTCCTTAAGGAGTTAAAATAACTATAATGCAGCTAAAGTAACTATCTAAACAAACAAAACTATATACACGCCCAGGGCCGGCGCAAGGATTTTTGCCGCCCTAGGCAAGATGAAAATTGCCCCCCCCCCCACCGTTATCAGATGATCTGCCCATATCATGACATCACATATGTTCCACCTCTTTCTCAGCATTTAAATTAAAAGAGAGTTATATGTTGCAATAAAGCCCCCTATTAAGAATGGTGGAGAATAACTACCATAACTTAAGCCATAGCTAAAGAAACAAGCCCGTGTATTAGATTGTTCGCTTACTCGAAAATTTGGCAACTTCATGGTTTCTTACCCAATTTAAGTTCTTTAGTGCAAACAAGTGCAAACAAAATTACTGATTTGTAAAAAAATTATCTACATGGTGGTGGCTGCTTAGTATGCGGCCTTCCCTTCCTTCTAGTTCTTAGCTCCACCCCTCTCTCTGCATCACGTGCTCAAGGGGGGGGGGCTAAAGTTAAGCGGCAGTGCACAGTGCAGTTTCTAGGTAAAATTTCTCGCAGGGCGAGTGTCAAAAAAAACTCCCCTACCCCTCCCAAACTTCCGCTAACACCAGCATCCGCAAGTGTTCCAGAATTTTGGACGGAGAAAATACCGCAGCACGCTGCGGTATTATCTTCGTTCTGAAATGTCAAAAAGACTGAACCGAAGACATCCTGATGCATACTGAACAGATTTCTCTTTATTCAGAATGCATTAGGATAAAACTGATCTTTTCCGGTATAGAGCCCCCTAGAATGGAACTCAACAAGGCGCAGGCAAGTAGCCGACAGGCAAAAATTGTCACATACTCAAATGCCATCTTAGGGTCCTTTCACACTGGCGTTTTTGTTTTCCGGAATAGAGATCCGTCGTCGGGTCTCTATGCCGGAAGAATCCTGATCAGGATCATCTCCATGCATTCTGAATGGAGAGAAATCCGTTCAGGATGCATCTGGATGTCTTCAGTTCAGGACCGGAACTTTTTTGGACGCAGCAAATACCGCAGCATGCTGCGCTTTTTGTTCCGTCCAAAAATCCGGAACACTTGCCGTAAGGCCGGATTCGGAATTAATGCCCATTGAAAGGCATTAATCTGGGTCCGGCCTTAAGTTAAACGTCGTTCCGGCGCATCGCCGGATCCAACGTTTAGCTTTTTCTCAATGGTTACCATGGCAGCCAGGACGCTAAAGTCCTGGTTGCCATGGTAAAATGTAGTGGGGAGCGGGGGAGCAGTATACTTACCATCCTTGCGCTCCCGGGGCGCTCCAGAGTGACGTCAGGGCGCCCTACACGCATGGATCATGTGATCGCATGGATCACGTGATCCATGTGCATGGGGCGCTCTGACGTCATTCTGGAGCGCCCCGGGAGCCGCACGGACTGTAAGTATACCGCTTCCCCGCTCCCCACTACTACTATGGCAACCAGGACTTTAATAGCGTCCTGGCTGCCATAGTAACCTGAAAGCATTTCGAAGACTGATCAGGATCCTGATCAGTCTTCTAATGCTTCAGGCGACTTGCGTTCTGACGGATCCGGCGGGACGGGAGTGCCTTCCGGATCCTCAGAACGCAAGTGTGAAAGAACCCTTATACATATATACAACACTACATTATTTACACATACCCAAATCACATACATATCACTACACAGAATGAACGCCGCCATTGCCCATTGACTGCCACAACATCTGCACACCAGGAGCTGGCAGACATTACACCGGAGGTGATGTATGTATACGGGGTTAATAAAAAAAAATCTAAAACTGTACATGTCACAATACTTAAAACATCATCCAGAATGCTTGCGGAGTTTAATACATCACAAGTTGCAGCATATGTAGCCAGCCTAAGTTGCAAAGCTATGACCCTCAGCATGCCCTGACAGCAACAGATTATAAGAAAATGCTGAGGATTGTAGTATGACAGGGATATAGGAGCAGTAAACATGGTAGATGGAGCAGTCACAGATCTTATATGAAGTCATTCTGGCCATTTGGAGCCACTGGGCAGGCTATATCCCTGTGATACTACGATCCTCAGCATTCTCTTATAATCTGTTGCTGTCAGGGCATGCTGAGGGTTAGGCCGCAGATGCACACGGCCGTGAGCGGTCCGTGGTATCCCGGCCTGGAATCCTGCAGAGAGCAGGAGCGCACAGCGTCATTGGTTGCTATGATGCCGTGCGCTTTGTGCCGCCGCTACAGTACTGTAATTCACTGTTATTATCTATACTATTGTATTACAGTACTGTAGCAGCGGCACAAAGCGCACGGCGTCATAGCAACCAGTGACACAGTGTGCTCCTGCTCTCTGCAGGATTCCAGGCCGGGATACCATGGACCGCTCACGGCCGTGTGCATCTGCGGTCTAACCCTCAGCATGCCCTGACAGCCATTGATTATAAGAGAATGCTGAGTATTGTAGTATCACAGGGATATAGCCTGCTCAGTGCTGTTGCTGAGCCAGTCAGGGCATGTTGAGGGTTATAGCTTTGCAACTCTTTAGGTCCTGGCTAGGCAGCTAGCCCTAGGCTATATGCCTGCAACTTATATTGATGTATGTTGATGTATAATGATCCATCAGACAGACTCTAGTTGAACAACTAAGTAGTTCCTACCAGCTGTCCTGGTCTTGTCCTGAGTTGCTGCTGGGCGGCTACTAGCTTCTATTCTTCTCTCTCTGGCTGACTGCTGGTGAGTGTCAGAGAGTGAGATCGCATCGCCTCAGCTCTAGGCTAGCTGCCCCTGCTCTTCCTGGTTCCCGTCTCTGTGCAGTCACGCCCTCAGGCCCCAGCCGCCCTGAGCCCAGCAAGCCCTAGTGTCTAGCACTGCTCTCTCCAAGATCTGTGCAGACATCTGCGACCGAGCAGGTAGATGCTCTGCAAATGTCCAAGTGTGCACCGGTCACACACGGACATACATGTTAATCCCCACATGGTCAAGGATTTCACCCTTTAGCTTAGCATAATCTGTGGAATCCCGTTCATTCAGGTCAAAGCACGTCCTGTGCGATTCTCCAGTTAGGAAAGGTGCCACCACATCGGCCCACTGGTCTGCAGGTAATTTCTTCCACTCTGCTACTCACTAAAACACCATGAGGTAGGCCTGGATGTCATCTGTGAGGGTCATCTTCTGCAAGGAGGTCCGTATTGCAGCACGAATCGTTGGAAGCGGCCCTTGAGGCTTCGGGACTTTCTCTCAAAAGATTGTATTTGCTTCTGCAGCTGCCGGTTAATGTGCTGCTGTTCCTTTATGGCCAGTCTGCTGGATTCCAGTAGCAAGGAATTGGTTTTCGCCTGGGCACACATGGAATACTCATATATTCATCGCTGGGTGGTGCTGGCTTCTTGCAGGAATGTGCTGACTTGTATTGGTTGGCAGTGGCCTGATGGAGGCTAGCATTAGCCTGTAATAATTGTTTGAGCAGCTCATCCATTTTGAACGTAATGTAGCAAAGTTTCCTAATGCAGTGTATGGCTCTTTAAGACTGTGCCTGCATCCTCCACCATATGTGGGAGTTAGCTGTGATAGAGGCAGGATTGGCCGGCTTGTGGACAGTCAGAGACAGTGACACACAGGAAAAACTCCAAATAAAGTTCCACTTTATTGTGGTTTCAACAGCAAAAAATAAAAAAAAACTTTACATTTCAGGCAAAACACAAAAAAAACAAACCCTGCTCATCTGAGCACTAACTAGACAGCATTTCCTTAACTGTACTAGGTGCCATACTGTCAGCACTGAAAATCACCACAGCAGGTTACTCACAACACTAGCATGTCACTTCCAGAATCAAGAGAATAAATATAAAGAACAGTAAAAATATATATATATATATATATATAGAATATATGTGAATATATATATATATATATATATATATGCCCTTAGGACGGCGCCAATATAACTTCAATCCCTGAGAGATCTCCTATAGTACTTTTTGATTAATATATAGGATACCTACCAATATCCAGGACTACAAGAAAATGAGTGATGTGACGTGAACAGTCATAGAGGTTTATAGATAGCTTCTCATTAAAATAGCTTCTCATTATTAAAATAGCTTCTCGCTGTTAAAATTATATCAATTCCAAACAATGGAAATAAGAATAGAAAATGCTAAAAGAAATTCAAAAGACTCACTTCACCCAGGAGGCACCGGTTGGGATAAGCACAATACACCCACCGGAAGTCCTCCTGCGCCTGGGTCGCCTGTAGAGTGGTACCGAATGACAGCCAGCAGAGTCGTCTTTCTTGTCAAACGTCTTTTAATAAACCACAGGGTATGGGTAAAGGAATTCCTGCTCAACGCGTTTCAGGGTATGGAAAAATCCCTTCCTCAGGAGCATTAATTACAAACAATGATAAGGGACATAAATACATGTAAAAATGGCGCCAAAAAAAGGGGAATTTGCGTCACTTCCGGTTTGCGTTCCACCTTGGTAAGCACCGGAAGTGACCTCATTCATAAGGCTAACCTTTACAAGAAAATCTACATCTTACATGGAACAAACTCATACAATAAAAAAATAAATAGTAAATTCATACGATAAAACATTTTATGCGATTCAAATTTAGAATACAAAGCGGATTGTGTTAAATGAATAAATCGAATCGGACCGAGGTCCATAATATAATATAGTGTAGGCCAGACATTACTTCCGGGAATGTGGAATGCACCGGAGGCAGCGTCCGGTGTGAGGCACGTCACTTCCGGTGACGCACAGAGAATTCAGAATAAGCTATCACCCACGGTATATCCGTCAAAAAACCACTCCCTATCTATACGAATCCTATCTCTGGCGCCCCGCTGTGGTTTTTCACACAGATTAACCTCCCTGTTTTTTTCTATTTCACTGCCTATCCTACACTTGTTCGGCTGATGGGAGACCAACAGCCGACCAGGGTTGCGGTGGCTGACTCAGGTGGGATCACCTTTACAAAAGACATTCCAGAACTCTTCACACGAATTACGAAAGAGATTAAGAGAACGTTTAAAGAGGAGGAAGTTCCACTACCCAGCATCCTCCCGAGCAGCACTTGGTCAACTCTGACAGAAAGATCACACGAAGGTGCGAAAGAAAACACCATCGAGGATCACTGTAAGACTGCTTATGCATCCCTACTTGGGACCATCAAAAACTTTCTTAGAAACGAAATCGATTGGTTTTTCTTATCTGTATATATACATTTGAAAATCATCCCACGGG
Organism: Bufotes viridis; assembly: GCA_033119425.1. Taxonomy (NCBI): domain Eukaryota; kingdom Metazoa; phylum Chordata; class Amphibia; order Anura; family Bufonidae; genus Bufotes; species Bufotes viridis. Next base: position 361,446,602 of record CM065590.1, read on the forward strand.
GTCTCAGAACCCCTTTGAAACCTACCTTTGAGAAAGATTTAGACTTCACGTCTGCCTGGCTACAAATCAATGACTTATGTTCATTGAACCTTATGAAACTTTTAATATCTAAAAGAAGAGAACTGAATGTAACCTTAGGGAAAACCCTTTTACTCACCCTTGCTGATGAACCTCCAAATTTAAATCTATCACAGATCAGTAAGGCCGCTAGAGTATTTGAATATAACGAAGTCACTAAAAAATGCAGAAAACTATATAGAGATATTATGGATTATAGTCAGAAAAAGATTAGACCATCGGAACGGAGACACAACTTTGAAACAAAAAACCTTAAAACCACCAGAGAGGTTGCCCATCCACATAAATTTAAAGTGACAACGTCTCACTCAAACTTTCATCGTGGCACTAGGACTTTTTATAACAGTCAATACCAGAAACCAGTCCAATCCAGACCAACATTAGGGAACACCAACCCCACTCATCGACCCTTACACGAAAATCACAAGACCCCACGTACTATACCCAGTCCTTCTACTGTTCAGACAACAACGCCTTTAATTAATACATTATCTTTACACAATGCTCCAAAAACCATGCTAGCAAGCAATCTGGGAACCCTCTCGGTTTCAAATCACCCATCTTCTACTATCCCAGATAGCCCTACAGCTAACTTGGCTCTCATTGACGAAACAGTCCCGAGTCAAGGAGTCAATCTTCCAGTCCATTGATGTTCCACCACTCCCAGCCCTAACAAAAGTATTGCCAACTCCGTATTAAATGCTTCCCTGCATTTACATTCCAGTACACACTCCGAACTATTCCTAGCCCTCCCATCAAACTTCTCAGAAAACTCGTCTTTTTTAGGGAAGCTCTCCCCGGCACCTCCTCAGTCGACTACGATCACTCCCCTCAGACCAACCCTATCCAGTTTACAGATTCTCAGTCCATTCTTCACCCCAACAGGTCCATTAATCACCCCCAAGTTGGGCTCCCAAAGTTCAAAAATTACCCACTTTTTCAGCCCAATACCTGGGACCAGAAAAAGACACATAAAAGACGACGAGGATGTAGAGGAGGGAAACATAAGAATTCCAAAAAAGAAAAAACCGAACATGAGTCCCCCCCTGATGACACTGCATTCCTAACTCCGATGTCTAAAACTCCCTACACTCCCACTGATTTAAACTTTTAGCCCAAAATAAAGGTATATTCAACCTCTCCAAACACAATCTAACCCTTGATGAAATCACTCTTCTTGGTAAGGGGCTTTCCTTCTGCCCCACACAATACCCAGATGCTTTTGAACTTTTTGTCGACGTCAATCAATATATACGCAGGCTCACCCTTAAAAGACACTTTGCAATCAAAGACCTCAATGAAGATAATGGTTTAGCAAACACGACGAAGACTCTTAACATTAAGCCTACCTCTGCAGATTGTGATGAACCTGCACCTATCCCATCTAATTTAAAAACTAAATCATCCTTCTACCCCCTAGCGAGTAGAGGTCCGCAACTAGAGAGTTTTTATAATATAATTTTAGGTGAGCTAAATGATCTGTCTGACAAACAACCGAATAAACCTATAGTTAACCTCACAAAACGAGAAAACATTGCCCTTACACAACTCAAAAACAATAGAAAAATAGTCATAAAAAACGCAGACAAAGGAGGAGGTGTTGTTTTACTAGACCAAGATTACTACCGAAAAGAGTCTCTCCGAATTTTATCTGATATAGAAAAGATCCCACTCCCATTTACAAAAAAGAATTCCAATCACTCATCGAATCCGGATACAGTGCGGAGATTATCACTAAAAGTGAAAAAAACTTTCTTTCCATCAATTATCCAACTACAGCCCGCTTTTATTTCCTTCCCAAGATACACAAATCCATCACACACCCACCGGGCCGTCCAATAATTTCAGGAATTGACTCCCTCACTTCCAACCTTTCTGCATACATCGATAAATATCTACAAAAATATGTTCTAAACCTTGAGTCACACCTTAGAGACTCTTCACATCTAATCACCATCTTAGATAATGTAGAATGGAAACCACACTATCTATGGGTTACTCTAGGTATTACATCATTATATAGCAACATCAAACATGATCTAGGTATAAAAGCAACACAGCGTTTTCTGGAAAAGGATCAAGAGATGCCTACAATACAAAAAAACTTTATTATAGATTCAATTGCTTTCATTTTACGACACAATTATTTCCAATTTGACAATAAATTTTACATCCAAAAAAGGGGAACGGCCATGGGCACAAAATTTGCACCGTCCTACGCCAACCTCTTTGTAGGTTTATTTGAACAAGAAATAGGGCTCCTTACACACAAAAACATAATTATGTTTAAGAGGTACATCGATGATATCATTTTTATATGGGACGATACAGAAGAAGCACTAGTCCAATTCATTAAATACATCAACTGCAACGACTGGGGTCTAAAATTCACTTCCGAACACCATCCGAATCAAGCCATTTTCCTTGACCTTCATATAGAAACCAGAGACAATACAATCAAAACAAAAACACATTTCAAAAAAGTTGATTCCAACAGCTATTTAGAATTTTCTAGCTGCCATCATTCAAAATGGCGAAACAACATCCCATACGGGCAGATGAAAAGAATTAGGCGCAATTGTTCTGATGATAGAGCCCTCAAAGAGCAAATCGGAACCCTTAAAAAGAGATTTATAGAGAAAGGGTACCCGAAAGGTCTTATCAACAATTCTGCCAAAAGAGCATCCTCAATTACCCAAACTGTTGCACTCAAACCTGCTCCACCCAAAATAATCTCTAATGACAAACATCAATATAACCTCATCACACGATACAATATCCAACACACCAAAATAAGACAAATCCTAAGGAAACATTGGAACATCCTTCTTCGAGATCCCATTTTGGGCCCTATCCTACCAAAACAACCGGCAGTTACCTTTCGAAGAGCTAAAACATTAAAAAACCTCATCGCCCCTTCCTGTCCTAACCTGAAAACTGCTAATCAGCAATTCTCTCTTAAAAGTCAATCTGGCAAAGCAGGGATACGAAAATGTTTTGTGAAAAAATGCCTCTGCTGTCCAATGATCTCCCACGGAATGAAAACGGTTAATATTTCCAACTCAGGGAAACCTCCAACTATTACGGATTGGGTCATTAAACAAGAACTTAATTGCAGTTCCAGGAATGTTATATACCTTCTCAACTGTCCGTGTGGTTTAAAATACATCGGGAGAACCACTCAGACAGTTAGAGAGAGGATGAACGAACATCGTTCAAATATTAGACGTGGAACTCTAACCCACAGTGTTTCACGCCATTATGCAGAGGCACACAACAAAGATCCATCTAGCCTAAGAGTTTCTCCTCTAGAACAGACCACCACGTATCAACAACTTTGCCGCAAAGAAATGTATTGGATATACACACTTAACACATTATCTCCGTTTGGCTTAAAAGAAGCCCTCGAATTTTCTAGTTATTGAATTTACATCTTCCAATTACTGAATTCACATCCTGTACATAAATGTATCCAGTACCTTTAGGCATATGAGGTGTATGCGTCCTAACCAATAGATATATGATCTACACCCCAAAATATGTACATATTTTCCATATTGTCATATCTCATGTCTATCAGGACCTTAATAACCAGATGTATCTGGAATACGGTCCATAAGCCTCATCAATTCATTTTAATTTTCACATCACAATATCTAAAATATTCTTATAGATTCTAGTTATATTATCTATATTTTACAACAGGGCTCCTATACTTCGGTCTTTGTGTTTTTTAAGTATATACCTGTATACATAACATATCTATGATCATCTAGATATTTATATTTTTCACCAGATTTTTTATTTTTTTTATCAGATCGTCCATTACCTTTTTATTTTCACACTTATTTGGTTTTCTATTGGTTTCCTATTATTATCTACAAGGAATTAATAATTATTTCAGAAAACGCTCGTCCGATCATGTGACCATCAGCTGAGCGCTATCAATGCGGTCCACGATGCGGTCCACGACGAGCATCACCGGAAGTGACGTGCCTCACATCGGACGCTGCCTCCGGTGCGCTCCACAGTGGAACGCATCCCGGAAGTAACGTCCGACCATACTATACCATGGACCTTGGTTCGATTCGATTTTTTCATTTGACACAATTTGCTTTGTATCTTAAATTTGAATCGCATAAAATGTATGTTTTATCGTACGAATTTATTAATTTATTGAGTGCTTCTAATGCATTCCACGGTGCGGTCCACGATGAGCGTCACCGGAAGTGACGTGCCTCACACCGGACGCTGCCTCCGGTGCGTTCCACATTCCCGGAAGTAATGTCCGGCCTACACTATATTATATTATGGACCTCGGTCCGATTCGATTTATTCATTTAACACAATCCGCTTTGTATTCTAAATTTGAATCGCATAAAATGTTTTATCGTATGAATTTACTATTTATTTTTTTATTGTATGAGTTTGTTCCATGTAAGATGTAGATTTTCTTGTAAAGGTTAGCCTTATGAATGAGGTCACTTTAGGTGCGTACCAAGGTGGAACGCAAACCGGAAGTGACGCAAATTCCCCTTTTTTTGGCGCCATTTTTACATGTATTTATGTCCCTTAACATTGTTTGTAATTAATGCTCCTGAGGAAGGGGTTTTTCCATACCCCGAAACGCGTTGAGCAGGAATTCCTTTACCCATACCCTGTGGTTTATTAAAAGACGTTTGACAAGAAAGACGACTCTGCTGGCTGTCATTCGGTACCACTCTACAGGCGACCCAGGCGCAGGAGGACTTCCAGTGGGTGTATTGTGCTTATCCCAACCGGTGCCTCCTGGGTGAAGTGAGTCTTTTGAATTTCTTTTAGCATTTTCTATTCTTTTTTCCATTGTTTGGAATTGATATAACTTTAACAGCGAGAAGCTATTTTAATAATGAGAAGCTTTTAATAATGAGAAGCTATCTATAAACCTCTATGACTGTTCACGTCACATCACTCATTTTCTTGTAGTCCTGGATATTGGTAGGTATCCTATATATTAATCAAAAAGTACTATAGTAGATCTCTCAGGGATTGAAGTTATATTGGCGCCATCCTAAGGGCATATATATATATATATATATATATATATATATATATATATATTCACATATATTCTATATATATATATATATATTTTTTTTTTTTACTGTTCTTTATATTTATTCTCAATTTATCATCCATCGGGTTCACTCCAGTGTCCCCTTTGGATATTGCCCTGGCAGCCTATATACACAGAGAATTCAGAATAAGCTATCACCCACGGTATATCCGCTAAAAAACCACTCCCTATCTATACGAATCCTATCTCTGGCGCCCCGCTGTGGTTTTTCACACAGATTAACCTCCCTGTTTTTTTCTATTTCTCTGCCTGGGTTCTCTATATGCAACTGCTGCAGGTGCAGCTAATTAAGCAGCAGGCTAGACCTCTCCCAGAAGTAGATTGTGGATTGGAAAACCCGCCCAACTCTTCCCCATTGCAAAACTACAGGCCCTATACCGGCTTTTCCACAAAGCCACCTCAGGAAAGCCTGGGCTTTCCACTACAAACTGGGCACTTCATGGAGCCTACGCCAGATAGAACAGTATTCTGGGGGAAAAGTACCTGCCATCAATAACACTTCCTGTCATGACATTTACAAACATAAAGTAGACATATGGGGAATGTAAAGTAATGACTATTTTATGAAGTATCTATTCATCTTAAAAGCAGAGAAATTCTAATTTTGAAAATAGCATTTAAAATTTTCTGCAAATTTAGAATTTCTTTTGCACGTAAAGGTAAAACTTATCAACTCAAATTCACCACTAACATAAAGTATGATATATCATGAGAAAACAGTCTCAGAATACCTTGCATAAGTAAAAGCGTTTCAAAGTTAATAACAAATAAACTGACAGGTCAGATTTGAAAAAAAAAAAGGGGCTCCGGCATTTGGTCCAAACTGACTGTTGCTTGCTTGCTTTCTAACTCAAAGACATTTTGTTTAAGACATTTTGAGGGTGTGGAATGGGGGGCATTGGCATGACAGAAAACGATCCTGGAGATAGTGTACAGTCACAATCAAGCTTCTATTCTAGTGTAAGGGACAGTCAAGGGAAATACTAGAAAGAAGAATAATTGTGTAGAATAGGAAAAGGCAGAGAAAGCTTTCAGCCAGGGAGATGAGAAGTGAGGAGTTGAGGATGGTTGTGCCCTTCAGCACAGTGGCAGTTGCTGCAGAAATTCAAAAGCAGCTACCTACAAAAACATTTGTTTTTATTTCCCCCATTTGAACAGCAATACAACTTTTTTTTTTTTATTGGCATAAGCTCAATACAACTGCAGAACACATGTTTTACTATCCAGACAATATGTAGCATTTGAAATCTCAATGAAAACACCTGAAATACTAGATTAACATCTGTGTGAAGACATCTCCTCACATTTAAATTTTATGGGGGGTTTGGGAAAATATGTTTCCAACGTTTGTATTACAAGCATTTTTGTGAATTTTCATATTTGAACACACATAAAACATTAGGTGCAAATCTGTTAATATGATACTGTATTATTTCTAAAGTAAATTGTCATTAGCAGTGTCTTCAATGTGTTTGTGTAAAGGGAATTAATCCAAAGGTAAAACAGCACTCCTCACTCAGTCCAATATGGTGGATTCCAATGGTGGTGGTACCCGCGGTGTTGAGCCCCAGCCTGTTGGGCTCCAAGCAATTTGTAGAGGGGATGAATGACCGCAGCACTCAGCGTCCTCAAAAGTATAGAGGCTTTATTCACCAACTGTGCAAACGTTTCAACTCCAAAGAGTCTTTCTCAAGCAAGTTGAAACGTTGCACGTTGTTGGTGAATAAAACCTCTATACTTTTGAGGATGCTGAGTGCTGTGGTCATTCATCCTTTTGTGTAAAGGGAAGGATATTTTATTGCGCCTCTTTGTCTTTAAGTTCCAGAAAAGAGACTTGCAAACCGTTCCATACTTTGTGTGACTGTGTACATTAGGACAAAAAACTTTCAGTAATATGAAAGGGTTCCAAAGAAAAGACCCAGGGCAGGCATGTCCCCCCAGAGGCAGAATGTGGGTAGTAGCAGCACCAGCAATCCGGCCAAAAGTAGAAGTAGTACGGCTTAGTTGTCCCTGGTTTGGAAAGATGCAATATTATCACTCAGAAGAAAGAGGATGAGATTGTGGATTGGATTGCTCACTCATTCCTCCTATCAGTCACGTGGATGACGTGGAGGTAACTTCTAAATTTGACACTGTGCCTTGGAGTCAGGGTTCACAGTATTCCTCCAGCTGATCCTCCTTGCAGCCCTAGAGAAGGCTTCGAGGGGAGTCCTCTCTGTCTTCTCTAACCCATCCTAGTAGGGTACCTTCCTTTTTCCTAAACACTGGCAACAAAACCCCACCATACCTAAAGACGTATAGTCAAAAGAGTCTCCCTGTTGATAACTCGTATGAGAGCAATCAGCATTTGGAGTTCCCTGAGGGGGAGGTTCAGGAGGAAGCTGGGGACCCCATGCATAGCTGATTTGGTGGTGATAATAGTGGCAACTAGAGCTACAGTATTGTCAGTGACGACAGTGGCAGTGGCCAGGAAGCCCACCATGCTACCTCGCAGTCTGATAAAAGTGGTATGAAGGGTGAGGACACTGATGATGATTGTGTGCTAGAAAGAGCCAGGGAGCCAGATTGTGGTGCTGAGGAGGAAGCAAAATCAGAGAAGGAGGGTGGTGGCAGTAACGGCAATAAAAAGCAGAGGCGACGTACCTCCCAAAGAACTGCCAAGGTCATATCTGCTTCTTGATCTGGTGATGCCACTGACGCTAAAGTTGCATTAGGCCCAAAAGATGCCAGAGCTAAGATAAGCTCGGCAGCTTCTAGTTTTGTGCGAGTTTTCCCCACCTGGCAGTTTTTCTCCACACTGCCGGAAGGCAGAAGCATTGCCATGTGCAAGCTTTGCAAGAGTAAAAAAGGCCTGCAGTTCTGTTTGTGTTTGCCGGGGAAAATGCAATGCGTGGCCAGGAAACAACTCTATACTCTCAACAATATGCTCAGTCTTACTGGAAGATACCTAGCCAGCATTATTTCTCCCAAAAAGCAATCCCTGACTTATACTCTCACGTGGTGGAGAACGTGGGCCACTCCTTGCAATTGTCACTGTGTAGCAAGGTGCACACCATGGTGGATACCTGGAGCAGCTGTTATGGGCAGAGACAGTAAATGTCTCTCACAGCGCACTAGGTCAATGATTTTTTGTGGCGGCAGCACCCCAGCAACAAGGCCTTTTGATCTCTCACCCACACTCACGATTGTGTTAGCCTGGCTCCCACACCAGGCATTTATCTGCCTCCTTCAACTCCTCTTCCTTGGACACTGTCCCCAACAGCAGCAGGAGCACTACATCGCCTGCATTCCCCCTCCTTCCTGTCAGCGTGTTAAGTCAATTATTGCCTTGCAGTGTTGGAGCTGTTTCTCATTTTCTAAAATGCATCAAGCAGCAAGCATCCCACTGACTGTCACGCCACGCAGAATCCAACTGGGCAATGTGGTCAGCGACAATGGCCGCCCTGAACCTGGGGAACCTACATGCTCCCTGAATTGTGCACATCTTTAACCTACTTGTGCAACGCTTTTTAAAAAAAAGTACACTAGCTTGCGCAAGGTGCTACCAACATCCAGGACACTGTGCAGTAACTCCTGGACTTGCCGCGACAGAACGATCTCCCGCTACACTGTTTAATCAACGATGTTCCAACTTGCTGGAATTCAACATTGTCTGCATGAGCAGTGGAAAGCCATGAACAATTTTGTCATGCTGCCTGCTGAGGTAGTCTGGTACATGTGCTTCGAGGTCAGGCAGTGGCAGCTCATCCAAGACACCTGTCTGGTGCTGAAGCCCTTCAAGGTCGGAGGACACAAAGTTTGTGAGCGGGGATAACTGGCATGAAAAATCTCACGCCCCTTCATATTTACCTTAGAACAGATGCTGACTCATGCAGCAGGGGACGACGGCAGAACAACAGCTAAAACATCTTGCTGTCCACACAGTAGCTGTTGGGGACCCAGAAGGAGAAGCTCCCATGGAGGAGGACATTGAGGAGCTGCCACTCGAGAAGGAGTGCGAGAAGCAAGAGGATGATGATGGCATCGGACACGACAATAAATTGTCTCACTGGATAAAAATCTGGCTTCTCAGGCACGCTGGCCAGAATGGCGAGCTGTATGCTCGCTTTCTTACTCACTCACAGGCGTATCGTTGACATCAAGCAGTTTGATGATTGCTGGATAGTGTTGATCGCGAATATCGGCACTTCGAGAATTTGCGAAAATTTTGCTTTTGGGCCAATGAGAAGGCTGCAATATCTTAGTCAGAGCTTAGCAACATCCCTAGCAACCAATAGGAAAGGTGCCTACCCCTTTACGATATAAGAAACTCCCCAGCAGCCATTTTCTGCAGTTTTTTTTTGCAGTTCTGAGAGAGATATCAGTGTCATTGCTGTGCTTTGTGCTTTGCAGACTCATCTGGATCCCTATTTATTTACATTAGATAATTAGCTCATATATATAATACAGATAGTGTAGGTTAGATAGTGATATAGTGTAGCTGATAGGTTCCAGTGCAGGGTGTTAGGTAGTGTTATAGTTGAACGAGGAACAGATATGGAGAACAACCAACGCGTTTCCTTAGCATAAAGCTAATTCATCAGGGGATCAAATCGATAGATGGACGTAATTATCAATATACCATAAGCAACTGTGATGATAAACCGTGATGCTTATCAGTCAGGTGAAATAGACAAGAAGGAGGAACTGATGTCGTCCAGCCTTTGTAGGAAGCAGCCAGGTAGATGTGAAGATATAGGCTGCATCCGGCACCCAAAGATGTTGGCAAGTCAGCAATTAGAAGTACATAGCCCAGAGCAGATGACAGCCCTGGCTAGGTCCTAATGGTCCAGGCAATGGCACATAGACCAGAGGGTATGGCGTGCATGTAATAGCAATGGCAGCACCCGAATCAGGTTTGCCTCGTTTAAAAAGGCCGCGGGTGGCTAAAAGTACCGCCCCTAAGGCTGCGTCAGGTGTCACGTGATCTACTATGACACTCGAATGTCGATCACGTGACCCTGAAGCCGCGCCCCCTCAGAAGGCAAGACGGATACGTCACTCTCTACCTGATCAAGCACAGGGGAGTTGCCAAAGGTCCTTCAGCCTAGAGTGGTGATATCGGGCGGGTATTAAAGGGCATATATGGAGGGAGGAACCAAACCTCTCCAAATTTCTTAAGCCCCAATAAATGAACTTATTGATAGATGATGCTAGTTTAAAATAAATCAGCAATACGGCATCTTTTTAGCTGAGGTTTAAGAGGCAGGTCAATTGATGCTCGCAAGAAAGAGGTACCTACATAAGGAGGATATATATGTGCTATATGTTATAGATACCTTATGTCCATCAGAGGAAATGTAATTAATTAATTAAATGGATGAAGAAAGACACACGTGATGGCCTATACAGGCTGATAAAATTGCACACATGTAATGTGCAGATACCAGTTTGAAGGGTCATTTGATTAGATGCAGAGTACATATGCATAAACACAATCATCCCCCTTTTTTATATTATTATATACAGTACAAACATATCCCCCTTACATAGAAGAAGGCCGGGGTAGTGGCAGATTAATATAACCATTTACTGGGGCTCCACCGATGAAGGTGGTGGTAAATAGATTGCCACACACATTGGCCCCACGAATATTAGTCTGACACCTTGTCTGATTAGTATTGTACTCTGCACCAGAGGATTACAACATTGGTAATTAGATATAGCAACCAAAAAGGAGCTGGTCATTTAGACCACTGGGAGCCATGGTATGTAGTTCATATATCCACCATGTTTCGCGTTGGAGGATCTTACGGTTCCAGTCTCCTCCTCTTGCTGGAACCGGGATTAATTCAATACCAATGAATCTGACCCCCTTGTAAGAACCTCCATGGTGGATCGTAACATGACTCGCCAGTGATGTCTCTCTTTGATGTTTCAGATCACCTAAATGTTCTCCTACTCGGCGTCTGAATTCCCTTGCGGTTTTACCAATATACTCCAAACCGCAGGTACATGTTGCTTTGTATATCACCCCTTGAGAGCGGCAATTAATGAATTGTCGGATGGTATACTCTTTTTTGGTGACCCCACTTGTAAACGAACCGCATTGTGTAATATGGGGGCATGCTATACAGCCGCTACAGCGGTAACACCCAACCACGGGTTTGATCCACCTCATCCCCTCTGGTGTTGTATTGGGACGCTGATAGTGGCTGTGTATCAAGGAATCACGAAGATTCCTCCCCCTGCGATAAGTGACCTGAGGTTTAGTTGGCAGTACCTCCTTCAGGTCCGGATCCAGATGGAGGATACTCCAATGTCTATTGAGGATCTCTCGAACCTCTTTTGCTAGACTATCATAAGTCGCAATAAGGCGAACTTGTCTTTGTTTGTCCCCTTCATTATGTCCCTCTGATGTAAGTGAGGGGGATAGCAAATTTGTACGATCACTCATTAAGGCCCTTTGATATGCTCTATTCAGGATGTTCCTGGGGTACCCTCTTTCCAGGAACCGTTTTTGTAAATCCTTCGCCTGTTCCTTAAATGCATCCAAGGAGGAGCAGTTCCTCCTCAATCGGAGGTACTGCCCCGTCGGTATGCCCCTTCTGAGAGGGAGAGGATGGTGGCTCTCCCATCTAAGAAATGAATTGGTCGCTGTGTCCTTTCTATACACTTGTGTAAGGATCTCACCATATCCATCAATGCGGATCTGCACATCCAAAAAATTCAAGGTCTCACCACCCCATTCATGGGTGAACTTAACCACTTCAGCCCCCCTAGCTTAAACACCCTTATTGACCAGGCCACTTTTTACAATTCCGCACTACACTACTTTCACCGTTTATTGCTCCGTCATACAACTTACCACCCAAATGAATTTTACCACCTTTTCTTCTCACTAATAGAGCTTTCATTTGGTGGTATTTCATTGCTGCTGACATTTTTACTTTTTTTGCTATTAATCAAAAATGACCGAAATTTTTGCCAAAAAATGAAATATTTCACTTACTGTTGTAATTTTTTTTTTTTTTAAAACTACATTTCTATATAAATTTTTCTCTAAATTTATTGTTCTGCATGTCTTTGATAAAAAAAAAAAGTCCAATAAGTGTATATTTATTGGTTTGGGTAAAAGTTATAGCGTTTACAAACTATGGTGCAAAAAAGTGAATTTCCGCATTTTGAAGCAGCTCTGACTTTCTGAGCACCTGTCATGTTTCTTCAGGTGCTAGAATGTCAGGATAGTATAAAGAAGACACCCCAAAGTATTCGCGGAGGGGCATGGTGAGTTCATGTATCATTTCATTTTTTTTCACAAGTTAGCGGAAAATGACACTTTCTGAGAAAAAAAAAAAAAAGTTTCAATTTCTGCTAACTTCTGGCAAAAAAAATCTCAGACGGACTCACTATGCCCTCAGTGAATACCTTGGGGTGTCTACTTTCCGAAATGGGGTCATTTGTGGGGTGTGTTTACTGTTCTGGCATTTTGGGCGGGGCTAATTGTGAGCCGCCATGTAAAACCTAAAGGTACTCGTTGGAATTTGGGCCCCTTGTGCATTCAGGCTGCAAAAAGTGTCACTTATGTAGTATCGCCGTACTCAGGAGAAGTAGGCAATGTGTTTGGGGTGTATTTTTACATATACCCATGTTGGGTGAGAGAAAATCTCTGTAAATTGTCAACTTTGTATAAAAAAATTTAAAAAGTTGTCGTTTACAGTGATGATTCTCACACACAGTATGGGTATATATAAAAATACACCCCAAAACACATTGCCCTACTTCTCCTGAGTACGGCGATACCACATGAGTGACACTTTTTTGCAGCCAAGATGCGCAAAGGGGCCCTAAAACCAATGAGTACCTTTAGGATTTCACATGCCATTTTTACGCATTTGGAGTCTCACGCTTTAGGGCCCCTAAAATGCCAGGACAGTATAAATACCCCACAAGTGACCCCATTGTGGAAAGAAGACACCCCAAGGTATTCTGTGAGGGGCATGGCGAGTTCACAGAAAAAAAAAAATTTGGCACAAGTTAGCGGAAATTGATTTTTTTTTTTTTTTTTTACAGTCTCATATTCCACTAACTTGTGACAAAAAATAAAATTTTACATGAACTCACCATACCCCTCACGGAATACCTTGGGGTGTCTTCTTTCTAAAATGGGGTCACATGTGAGGTGTTTGCACTGCTCTGGCATTTGAGGGTCTCCGCAATCATTACACGTATGGCCAGCATTAGGAGTATCTGCGATTCTCCTTATATTGAGCATACGGGTAATGAGATTTTTTTTCCCGTTCAGCCTCTGGGCTGAAAAAAGAAAAAAAATGAACGGCACAGATTTCCTCATTCGCATCGATCAATGTGGATGAAAAAATCTCTGCCCAAAAATGTGCAAAAAAACGGCACAGATTTCCTCATTCGCATCGATCAATGTGGATGAATAAATCTCTGCAAAAAATTTGCAAAAAAAAAAAGTAGTAAGGCCCCATTCACACGTCCGCAAAAATGTCCGCATCTATTCCGCAATTCTGCGGAATAGATGCGGACCCATTCAGTGTGAATGGGGCCGGCGGTGATGCGGAGAGTACACTATGTGCTCGCCGCATCAGCATTTGCGGAGCTGCGGCCACAAACTTCCGGGTTTCGACCACCAAACATCCGGCCGCAGCTCCGCAAAAGATAGAGCATGTCCTATTCTTGTCCGCAATTGCGGACAAGAAAAGGCATTTTCTATATAGTTCTGGCAATGTGCGGATCCGCAAAATGCGGAAAGCACATTGCCGGTGTCCGTGTTTTGCAGATCCGCGGATCCATGGATCCGCAAAACACATACGGACGTCTGAATGAGCCTTACAGGGGGTAATTAGTGTCAGGGGGTGACATGGGGTGATCGGGGTTAATCAGGGGTTAATCAGTGTCGGGGGTGGGGGATGGATGGGGGGTCTGTGTGGTGATTGGTGCACTTATAAAGTTTCTTTGGTGGTCCCAAGCAAAAGGGACCACCAAAGGAACGATCAGCAAGCATATCAGACGCTGTTAACAAAACAGCGTCTGGTATGCCATTTTTTTTAACTTCTACAGCCTGCCAGCGCACGATCAGCGCTGGCAGGCTGTAGTTTACCTTGTCCCCGACGCGATCCTGTGAACGCACACGCATGCGCGCGTTCACAGGAAATCTCGCCTCTCGCGAGATGACGCGCCCGCGCGTCAGAGAGGAACAGACCGAACGCCTGCAGGACGCAATCCTGCGTTAGGCGTTCGGTAAGAAGTTAAGACCAAGCCTGTTAAAGTTCAGTGTTTCAATCATCCTAGCAAAGTCTTGTTCAGTACTATGCCAAATGACGAAGACGTCGTCAAGGTATCTTGCCCACATGACGACGTCCTCCACAAGATGGCCGGTGGGCTCACCAAAAACTACCTCCCTTCCCCACCAGCCCAGGAGCAAATTTGCATACGATGGGGCACAAGCACTCCCCATCGCAGTGCCCCTGAGCTGGTGGTAGAATATACCATCATAAAGGAAGTAGTTTCTGGTGAGAGTAAAATTGAGGAGCTCAAGGACAAAATTGTTATGGGCCCTGAATTGAGCTCCTCTAGTTTTGAGGAAGTACTCTACCGCCTCCATGCCCAAGTCATGGGGAATGGAGGAGTAGAGGGCCTCCACATCAATCGAGCCCAACTTTAGCTCCCATTCCAAAAACATCCCATCCAAGCGGCGGAGAAGATCAGAGGTATCCCTCACATACGAGGGAAGGGTCCTGACGAATGGTGCCAGAATGGAGTCAATGTACACCCCCACATTCTGAAACTATCAGCCGACCCTTAAGGGGTGGATACCCCTTATGGACTTTTGGCAGTCCATAGAAGGTAACTATAGTAGGGTGCGCTGAATACATGAAATTAAATTCTTCTTCATTTATGAGATCTTCCCTACGTGCAGATTGCAATAGGGACCGTAAGGATTGTTGGTATTCAATTGTCGGGTCTCCTCTGAGTTTTTCATAGGTATCTCTATCATTAAGTATGGTGAGGCACATTTGAGTGTATTGATGCGTGTCAAGGACTACCAGGTTGCCGCCTTTATCGGCGGGTTTCAACACAATATTTTGGTCTTTTGAGAGGGAGGCTATTGCATTATGTTCAGCCTTGGTGCAATTATAGCGTTTACACCTTGCATCAAGAGCCTCCAAGTCCTCAATCACCTTCTCAAAAAAGACGTCAATACAACCTGGGTCACCTTGAGGCGGCATCTTCTCACTTTTAGGTTTCAAATTAGTAAAGGGACCTTTACCTTCTTTGGGCATCTCTTCTAGGTTGAAAAGTAGGCGTACATCCAGTAGGATGTCCACTGGTAAGCCCAATTCCCTACTCTCCTTTCTATTGATCAGGGCAAAGTGTTTACGCCACCGTAGTTTTCTTAAAAAGAGAGTTAAATCTTTTACCCAAATGAAGGTATTGAATGAGGGTGTGGGGACAAAAGATAGGCCGTTACTCAGAATGGACATTTCTGCCTCACTAAGTGGCCTATTGGACAGGTTGATGATCTGTTTTGAGGTACCTACTCCTTTTCTTTTGCTTTCAGTTTCTCTGGCCTTGGTTTCCTATAGGGGATTTCCTTGTTCTCAACTGGTAGTTGTTCTCTTGGTTCCGTTGGCCTCTACCTCTCGTCTGGCCTCTTCCTCGCCCTCTTCCCTGTCTACTAGATCCTGATTCCTCTCTATCCTTTTTATCCTTATCACTTTCTGAGAACTCGGAATCACTAGATACAGGATCTTCCCTTTTCCTTTAATTAGTACCTCTTTCAATACTGGAATATACCCGATTTTTTCTAAAATCCTGTAAGTCACGGTTGAATTGCATATGCTTTCGGTCTTTTAAATGAAAATGAAATTTCTCTGGAAATGGATCTCCTTATTTACATAATCTGCCTCCCCTTGCAATTGTTTGGACTCCTCAATCAAATTTTTCAAGGATTGATCCAGCACTGAGAGGTTATCTTTCTCATTCTGCAAGAGCAGCTGCATGAAACGTAGGGAGCTGGCTGTTGCCTCTTCCTCCCATTTCAGCATCAGTGATGGATTCCTACATTTAGCGGCGGGAAGTAAGGATATCCTAAGTCCCCTGTGTACAATTTTATGCTTCAAATAATTTTCAAGGGACTGTACCTCCCACCAGGAGGATAGGTGATCTTTATATGTTTTTGTCAATTCCTTGAAAATTCCTTTGAAGGACAAGGTGTACTTTTTTTGTGTGAGTGTTCTCTCAGAGAACACCTCATCTGCCTCCAACAGTAAGTGATCCCTATTCAATCCTGCAGCCAGAAAGCCTGCCATACCCCAGAAAGACTCAAGACAATCATTGTCACCAATTAGGTTTGTCAAGATCCCTAATCAAGATCGGAAGAGCAAGGTACCAAACAACCAGGGATCTTGACAAACCTAATTGGTCACATTGACTGTATCTCATTCCAAAACCTTTCTGGGGAATGAAGTATAATCATTGATTTGATATGTTAATCACCATATCCAGAAGTAGAAATTTAAGATCTAGAAAATCAAGTTGGTGATTTCCATCCTAAAACCAAGAGATGTTCGGACATATTTGTGGATAGCTTTGCTGCTCAAGGCAGTCCCGCACCTGATATTCACTACTCTGTCCCGTGAACTATCTCCATTTTTCTAAACTTTATAAAATGTGGTGTAGACAGTGACCATGACTTTTAGAACTGATCTGTACAGAACAAGAAGTGTCTGGGTAATTTTTTTAAATGTAGAGCCATTAAAATTAGGAAAAAATATCACCATAAAAACTTGATTTAAACAATAACATTTTCTTTAGATAAATTCCTTTAAGGAAAATATTGTTTTGAATTATTACATAAAGCAATATTTATCTTTCTTCACATTTTAACTTTTTTTTTCTTTTTTTAGGATAACAATATTATGAGGTCATTGCAACTCTTTGAGAATGTTATGTAACATGAAGACCAATATTTCTTATGGAGAACAACCATATATTCCACCTTGTGAAACAAAACAAAAAGAAACCTCAGAAAAATGTATCATCCTGACAGTTTAAACATTTTTTAATGAAGAAAACCATTTTATATGGATCCATAAAAGCAACAACTTCCACATTTTCTCCACCATTAAATTGGATTTAATTTACTACCTGAATGCATTATTTGAATGAATATATCTGATTATTTTTATTTTCCAGGTTATTTGTAGATATTCTGTTGTTAACTGTAAATGCTTCTGCTTTTAATAACTGATCTTGTTAGAATAAGTAAACATCTAAAACATCCTTCAGACATTAACTGAGATTGGAATTAATATGATTATTAATAAAAAAAAAATTATATATGTTTAAGGAACACACTACAATTGATATTGATTTTAGTACAAATTTGTCACACTAAATAGTTTATGAGCTGTGACCTTTTGCTACTGGGGGTTTCTGCACCTCTGCAACCCTAACCAATGGTTATTCTTCTGATATGAAACACAAATGAATAGTCATAAGCCCTTTTATCTATATGTATAAAGAAGGACGTATATATGTATGTATGTGTGTATGTTCCGCAATCACTCAAAACATGCAACCATCGATTTCAACGAATCTTGGTATACACATCCCTTGCTACCTGGTAAGAAATATTGTGGGGGTCTCAGCTCTCTAGGATATTCCCCAAAAATGAGATATTCCCCAAAAATGACCTGCATTAACCAATGCAAGTCTTTCTCTTCATATCCCTACTGCCATACACACGGTCACTTGTCCCTTATCTGCCAATAGAAGCTCGCAGGCCCTTAGTCTACACATACGCACAGCTTTACTCCAGGTTTCCATAACAACCCAGCCATTTTTCCTTACTGCTGTAGGTAACTTTAGGCTAGGGCTGCACAGCACATAGGGCACATCTACACTGCTACATGCATCCAATTTGGTTGGATTTTTTGCAGCTGTTGTGGCAGGGGCCACTATTGCAGGGGCAACTGCTGTGGAGGTCACTATTAAGAGCATAGGTCGATGTGGAGGTCACTGTTAAAGGGGCAGGCAATGTGGAGGTCACTGTTAAAGGGGTGGGCACTGTGGAGATCACTGTAATGGGGATACTGTTGATAACGACACACAGAAACATTAAATTAAATAGATGAAATATACCGTTGCAAAGCCGGGTCCTTCTGCTAGTCTGTGATAAAACTGTTCTATGACCTGGCCAGCGAAAGCTGGCGAACTAGGCCTGCAGCAAACCTAAGAATACATGCACACATATGTACATATGTATACATATGTATTTTGCAGTCCGCAAACCGCAGATTTGCTAAATTGGTATACTGGCTGTCTGCATCGCATACTTTTCCACAAAACAGAAAGAATAGGACATGTTCTATAATTTATGGAATGGCTGAACTTATGCGGACCGTACAGGGATGACATCCATGTGCTGTATGCATTTTTTGAGACCACACAGAAATTAATGGGTCTGTGTCCGATCTAGAAAAAATACAGATTGGAAGGGAACCAAAATTATGGTTGTGTGCATGAGGCCGAACTAAAGATTCCTGCCTATAGCAGAGCAATATACAGGACACAGCCTAATATTTCGCCAGCCTCCCTCTATTAGGCCATTTAAAACGTATCCTTTATTTGAATGTATTAAATGAAACAAACACAGAACTAAATATGTTAAAACCTTATTGCACCTATGTCCTAATAGTATCTGAGTCAGAGGCTACTTGTTTGATAGCCTCACTGTATTATTCAGTAGGCTAGCGGCTCCTACTTGTTTACATCACTACCTATCTCTATCTCACATATTCATTCTATCTAACAACTAGGCTCCAGAGCCCTAGTTGATTGTGCAACAATACGACGTGGTGCTATTAAAATAGCAATTGATAAGCTCCGGCCCGCCCAACATGTTTCGCTGCAGTAGCAGTGTCATCAGGGGACTATAGACATTAGCAAGATTGGCATGTGTATGCCGAACCCCGCCAACCAGTGGCGTACCGCCAATATAGGCAGACCACGCCGTTGCTATGGGGCCCGCAGCGCAGAGAAGGCCCCGCCCACACGGTTTGGCCCTGCATACTCACTCTGTTTACTGTGTGAAATGAATTAATATGAGGCCGCGCGTAGCTCTTCTTTCAGGAGAAGTTGTACTTTAATATGTTATACAATGTAGTATGAAGCGTGCAAAAAAATTACAAATAGGGTGGAATTTGAAAAAAAACCCTCAATTTCTCCACCGTTTTACGGGTTTTTTTCCTACAGCATTCCCTTTGCGGAAAAACTGACCTGTGCCCTTCATTCTCTGGGTCGGTACGAATGCGTACGAATGTTTCTTTATTGGCAAATGGGCGTGTGGCAGGGGAGGAGCCAGGACAGGAGGTGGGATGGGCCAGGGGTGGGTAATGGGCCGGGTCAGGGGCCCAATTCAGATTCTTGTTATGGGGCCCAGTGATTTCTATGTACGCCGCTGCCGCCAACCTTTTATTAGACTGGGTCCCCTCTGTCATCAGTAGAGGACCAACATGTGCCGATGATAAAATTGCTGAAGGTCACATGATCGGACCCAAAGTCCCGTGATCGCATCACTAACCCTGCATGATCAAACAGGGATTCAGCTTAGGTCATTTAAAAGGGAGCATTCATTGCTTTATTTGCTGATGCAGATTCAACACTCAATGCAGTATTCCCCTGCGTTGGAGATTTTACTTACCAGCTTGCAAGTTGGCTCCCTTTACTATAAACACCACAAAAATTGCAGATATGGTTGAATATTAATCCTTTATATTCAGTGCTCTCATAAATGACATCTTCATTGTGAATAAATAAGTTAAATAATATCATTATGAGTTATTGATCATTCTCATAGTTATCAATATTTAAAAATAGTGACACTCCGGTGACAGGTTATTGGTTCCTAAACCAAAACAAATGACAAATTTTGCTGGATCCCATGTGTATGGATGTATAAGAAGGAGCCTAATTTATATAGGTGTTAATTACATAAATGCCTTGATTGAATAATAAATCTGTCCTACATGTTGATGCGCACAGGTTTATATGCCACCTTTCTCAACTAAAAATACTGGTCAAATTAAGCCACACCTAAAAATGGGTGTGTTTGTGGGTGTGGCTTAACACTGGGTGCTATTTGACACTAATAGTTTGATCATATTGAGTTTTGTGCCCCCTTTTTTGAAAAAAATTATTATGGACCATTATCTGAAGTAATACATGAGTAGTCCTGCAGATAAGTAGTCCAGATCACTATTTTTTATTTGCCTACTGCCCCATTACCCTGCTGTCTGCACTCAAAGATGTGCAAAAATACACAGTCTGGGCTGCTGTGTGATCTAACATAATGGAGAGGATTCCTGTGTGCATGCACAGCAGTCCTGACAATGTATTTCAGCACAGCTCTGTGAGCTGACAGCTGGAGAATGGGTGCAGTAGGAAAATAAAAAATAGTGACCTGGACTCCATATCTGCAGGACTGCTCATGTATTACTGTAGCTAATGTTCCAACATCAGGGTTACAGATTCCCTTTAAAGAGGTTGAGCAGTGATTTAATATTAATGACCTCTCCTCAGGATAGGTCATCAATATCTAGGTCCAACTCCCAGCACCCTCGCGTGCTGCTTTCTCTTCAAAATTAACTGCGCCTTGTCTCCTTTGCAGCGGCCATGGTTTCGAAGTTTTGAAAAATTTTATTTGGTTATTAATATGGCATCAACCTCTTTAGGACACAGGGTGTACATGTGCGCCCTTGTGTCCTGGTACTTAAGGACCCCCCACTCCCCCCCCCCCCCATATCGGCGATCGCTGCAAACTGCAGGTCAATTCAGACCTGCGGTTTGCAGCGATTTCTGACATTTCTGATCAGACAGTTAATTGTCCGTTTTTTTATTTATTTCTAAACCCCCCCCCCCCCCTGCAGCCCTCTTACTGATTGGGCGGTGGGCTGTGCAGGGGGAGTTGCGGGCAGCGCTGATGCGGCGGAAGGTGGTGCGGGAGGCAGGCGGTGAGGCGGGCGGGATCGCGGTCCCCCGCCCGCCTCCTCTGTAACATCGTTGGTGGCTAGTGGTTCTATCAGAGTATCAGCACATTGCTGAAACTCTGATAGAAACCGCTGGCATCTGTGCTTGATCAGATGCCAGCTGTTTAACCCCTTCCATACCGCGGTCCGTAGGGACCACGGTATGGAAGGGGTAAAACAGGGAGGGAGCTCCCTCTCCCATCGGGGGCTGCTGTGCCTTTGCAGCCCCCTGACAGGATGGGATCGCAGAGGTAGAGAGCTCCCCTCCCTCCCCATCACCCGCTGCTCAGTTCTGGCAGCGGGTGATGGTTACCATGGCAGCAGGACGCTTTCAGAGGCGTTCTGCTTGCCATGGTAATGTAACTCTGATTAGACTTCTGCTAAAGGCAGAAGTCTGACCAGACTAGTGAAAAGTTAAAAATACAGTACAGTACACTATATAGTGTACTGTACTGTATTATATAGACACCAGATCCACTAGATCTTCAAGAACCAAGTGGGTCTGGGTCCAAAAAAATTTAAAAAAGTTAAAAAAAAGTTAAAATGAAAAAAACACAAATCATTGAATAAAAATGTAAAAAATAAAATACACTACACATATTAGGTATTGCCGCATCCGTAAAAACCTGCTCTATAAAAATTTCACATGACCTGACCCCTCAGGTGAACACCATAAAAAAAAAAAAATGGTGTAAAAACAGCAATTGTCACCTTACATCACAAAAAGTGTAATTCCAAGCGATCAAAAAGGCGTATGCCTCCCAAAATAGTATCAAACAGCCATCTCATCCCACAAAAAATGAGCCCCTACATAGGACAATCGCCCAAAAAAATAAAAAATATGGCTCTCAGACTATGCAGACATTAAAACATGATTTTTTTTCTAAAATGCTGTTATTGTGTTAAAGTAAAATAAAAAAAATATATATACATATTAAGTATCGCCGCGTCCGTAAAAACCTGCTCTATTAAATATCACATGATATGACCCCTCATGTATATACCGTAAAAAAATTAAATAAAAACATTGTCCCATTGACAAAATTTTTGTCACCTCACATCACAAAAAGTGTAATAGCAAGCGATCAAAAATGTATATGAACCCCAAAATAGACCCAATCAATCCATAATCTCATCCCGCAAAAAATGATACCCTACATAGGACAATAGCCCAAAAAAATTAAAAAATATATAACTCTCAGACTATGGAGACATTAAAAGATGATTTTTTTTTTGTTTAAAAAATTATATTATTGTGTAAAACTTAAATAAATAAAAAGTATAGATATTATGTATCGCCGTGTCCGTAACAACCTGCTCTATAAAAATAACACATGAACTAACCCCTCGGGTGAACACAGCAAAAAAATATATATATAAATACGGTGTTAAAAGCCATTTTTGTCACCTTACATCACAAAAAGTGTAATAGCAAGCGACCAAGATGTCATATGCACCCCAATATAGTGCCAATCAAACCGCCATCACATCCCACAAAAAATGAGCCACTACATAGGACTATTAAACATAAATGAACCTCTCAGGAGAAATGCGGCGCTTTACCACTGTACTTTTATATTTATAATTGGTCAGAAGACTTTTTAGCGTTTTTTGCACTCTCACTGACTAGACAAAATTTTTTATTAAAGTTAGTGATTGTACGAATTAAGGAATGAATGAAGGGGAGTGTATCCCTCCTCTATAAATCACAGTCCCAGCGTGTGGCCATATAGCTGGGTGCTAGTGATTGACACTTTCTCCTCCTTGTATCTAACATAGCTAGCAGATACTCAGCATTAAAAAAAAAATAAAAAAGGAATAAATGGGTGATATACCCTAAAGACTGAGCTAATACTGCCAAGTCATATAGCTGGATGCTAATGACCGATACATTTTCTGATACATTTACTTTTCTTGTGCACCCTGGAAATTTTAACCTCACTTGTCTAGTTCCTATGTATTTGTTCTAGTCAGTGAGAGTGCAAAAAACGCTAAAATGTCTACTACATAAGATTGTTGCCAAAAAAAAAAAAAAAATATATGGCTTTCAGAATGTGGAGACACTAAAAAAAATAATTTTTTTCACACATGCTATATTATGAAAAACTGAAACAAAAATTCCCAAAAAGTAGTCATATTTGGTATTGTCGCATCTGTAACAACCTGCTCTATATAAATAGCAAACGATCTAACCTGTCAGATCAACTATGTAAATACCAAAAAATAAAAACGGTCCCAAAACAGCTATTTATTTTCAAATTATCCATTTTAATAAATCCCATATGTGGTTGTAAACTGCTGTATGGACAAACTGCAGGGTGCAGAAGGAAGGGAACGCCATATGGTTTTTGGAAGGCGGATTTTGCTGGACTGGTTTTTTGACACCATGTCCCATTTGAAGCTCCCCCGATGTACCCCTAGAGTAGAAACTCCATAAAAGTGACTCCATATAAGAAACTGCACCCCTCAAGGTATTCAAAACTGATTTTACAAACTTTGTTAACCCTTTGGGTGTTCCACAAGAGTTATTGGTAAATGGAGATTAAATTTCAGAATTTCTAGTTTTTTGTTACCTTGCCTCAAAAAAGGTGTAATATAGAGGAACCAAAAATCATATTTACCCTAAAGTAATACCAACAAAACTGCCACCTTATCCTGTAGTTTCCAAAATGGGGTCACTTTTTTGGAGTTTCTATTCTAGGGTTGCATCAGGGGGGCTTCAAATGGGACATGGTGTCTAAAAACCAGTCCAGTAAAATCTGCCTTCCAAAAACCATATGGCGTTCCTTCCTTCTGAGCCCTGCCGTTTGGCCATACAGTAGTTTACAACCACATATGGGGTGTTTCTGCAAACTACAGAATCAGGGCAATAAATATTAAGTTTTGCTTGGCTGTTAACCCTTGCTTTGTTACTGGATAAAATGGATTAAAATGGAAAATTTGCCAAAAAATCGAAAATCTGAAAATTTTATCTCCATTTGCCATCAACTCTTGTGGAACACCTAAAGGGTTAACAAAGTTTGTAAAATCAGTTTTAAATACCTTGAGGGGTGTGGTTTCTTAAATGGAGTCAGTTTTTTGGAGTTTCTACTCTGGGGGTGCATTAGGGGGGCTTCAAATGGGACACAGTGTCTAAAAACCAGTCTGGCAAAATCTGTTTATCAAAAACCACATGGCGCTCCTTTCCCTCTACGCCCTGCCATGTGCCCGTACAGTAGTTTACAACCACACATGGGATGTTTATATAAACGATGGAATCAGGGCAATAAAGATTGAGTTTTGTTTGGCTGCTAACCCTTGCCTGGTGACTTGAAAAAAATGGATTAAAATGGAAAATTTTCCCAAAAATTTAAATTCTGAAATTTTGTCTCCATTTTCCATTAACTCTTGTGGAACACCTTAAGGGTTAACAATGTTTGTAAAATGAGTTTTGAATACCTTGAGGGGTGTAGTTTCTAGAATGGGTAATTTTTGGGTGGTTTCTATTATTTAATCCTCACAAACTGATTTCAAACCTGAACTGGTCCCTAAAAAGTGGGTTTTTGAAAATGTCAGAAAATTTTTAAGATTTGCTTCTAAATTTCTAAGCCTTGTAACATCCCCCAAAAATAAAATGGCATTCCCAAAATGATCCATACATGAAGTAGACATATGGGGAATGTAAATTAATAACTTTTTTGGCGGTATTTCTATGTATTATAGAAATAGAGAAATTGAAACTTGGAAAATTGCTAATTTTTCAAAAATTTGGGTACTTTTTGTATTTTATTATAAATAAAAATACATTTTTTGACTCCATTTTACCAGTGTCATGAAGTACAATATTATGTGACGAAAAAACATTCTCAGAATGGCCTGGATAAGTAAAAGCGTTTTAAAGTTATCACCACATAAAGTGACACTGGTCAGATTTTCAAAAATAGGGCCGTGTCCTTAAGGGGTTCAAAATGCCTAGTAATACATGAGACATAATAAATGTTTAGCTGCACTAGAGATAACCAAAGCCTGAGGATTAGCCACATAATTAAGGTGTTCCCGTATTCTTATTTTTAGTTGTCTGCTAGTGCAACCTACATAGAGAAGATCGCAACATGTACATTTGATAATGTCAATTACCCTGTTTGAATTGCAATTTATGTAACTTTAAATTTTAAAATTTTCCGTATGTGTTGCATTATCAAAAGTAGTAGTACAGTTTACAAAGTTGCAGGTCTTACACGGATGACTCCCACATTTAGTAAAATTCTGGTATTTTAGCCAGGAGCTCCTTGTAGAAGCGGTTTTCGCAAAAAATGAGGGAGACAACATAATGGCCAGTGTACAGGAGCGTCGGGGGACAATCCTGCACCCATCTTTTAGTGTGTCATACAGGATACTGTCCTCATAGAGGATAGGAAGGTATTTATAAACTGCCTGTTTAATAGAGCAGAATTGTCGACTGTATATGAGTACCATGGTGGGTTTCAAAATATTGGTTAAAACTTTATTTACATGTTTACATGTTTTGGAAAGTAGTTAATCTCTATTTTTGCTGGAAGCTATATTTTTAGCTCTTTTCAGCCTCCAATTAGAGAAACCTCTTTTTTTCAACCTGTTCCAAATATAATCTGCTTCTTTTTCAAAACCCACCTGGGTACTGCAATTTCTTTTAGCTCTAATGAATTGTAAAAAAAGACAGACTGTGGATACATGTTCCTGAAAGGTAAAGTCAGGTCAGGTTCCTGAAAGGTAAAGAAAGGTAACCTCATCATAAATAGAGTTGAGCGAACACCTGGATGTTCGGGTTCGAGAAGTTCGGCAGAACTTCAGGAAAATGTTCGGGTTCGGGATCCGAACTCGACCCGAACTTCATCCTGAACCCGAACCCCAATGAAGTCAATGGGGACCCGAACTTTTGGGCACTAAAAAGACTGTAAAATAGTCTAGGAAAGGGCTAGAGTGCTTCAAAAGGCAGTAAAATGTGGGGAAATTAATTAAAATAACATAAAATAAATAACAATTAAGCAATATCAATTGGAGAGAGGTCCCATAGCAGAGAATCAGGCTTCAAGTCACCCACCAATGGAGAAGGCCACTTTAATTTATTTAGGCCCCAGCACCCAGACAGAGGACAGAGGTCGCATAGCAGAGAATCAGGCGTCATGTCACCCACCAATGGAGAACGCCGCTTTTCAATAATTAGGCCTCTGGCACCCAGACGGAGGAGAGAGGTCTCATAGCAGAGAATCAGGCGTCATGTCACCCACCAATAGAGAAGGCCACTTTCATTTATTTAGACCCCAGCACCCAGACAGAGGACAGAAGTCACATAGCAGAGAATCAGGTGTCATGTCACCCACCAATGGAGAAGGCCACTTTTCGATAATTAGGCCCCTGGCACCCAGACGGAGGAGAGACGTCGCATAGCAGAGAATCAGGCGTCATGTCACCCACCAATGGAGAAGGCCACTTTTCTATAATTAGGCCCCTGGCACCCAGACGGGGGAGAGAGGTCGCATAGCAGAGAATCAGGCTTCATGTCACCCAGCAATAAAGAAGGCTACTTCCAGATATTTAGCCCACGGCACCCAGACAGAGGACAGAGGTCGCATAGCAGAGAATCAGGCGTCATGTCACCCACCACTGGAACAGGCCACTTTCAGATAATTAGGCCCCTGGCACCTAGATGGAGGAGAGGTTCATTCAACTTTTGGTTGCACCGCAATATAATGGTAAAATTAAAAAAGACGATTCAATAAAGAAGTGACCCGGAGTACAAGAATATATGGTTGAGGGGGAGGCAGTTATAAATGTCTATTCTGCACAAGGGATGGACAAGTCCTGTGGGATCCATGCCTGGTTCATTTTTATGAATGTCAGCTTGTCCACGTTGGCTGTGGACAGGCGGTTGCGTATGTCAGTAATGACGCCCCCTGCCATGCTGAATACACATTCAAACAAAACGCTGGCCACCGGGCAGGCCAGCACCTCTAAGGCATAAAAGGCTAGCTCTGGCCACGTGGACAATTTGGAGACCCAGAATTTGAATGGGGCCGAACCATCAGTCAGTACGTGGAGGGGTGTGCACAAGTACTGTTCAAACATGTTAGTGAAATGCTGCCTCCTGCTAACACGTTCCGTATCAGGTGGTGGTGCAGTTAGCTGTGGAGTTGTGACAAAACTTTTCCACATCTCTGCCATGCCCTCAGAGGAGCTGGCCGCGACACAGCTACATTGGCAACCTCTTGCTCCTCCTCTGCCTTCACCTCGGGCTTCCACTTGTTCCCCTGTAACATTTGGGAATGCTCTCAGTAGCGCCTCTACCAGCGTGCGCTTGTATCTGTGCATCTTCCCATCATGCTCCAGTGCAGGAAGTAAGGTGGGCACATTGTATTTGTACCGGGGATCCAGCAGGGTGGCAACCGAGTAGTCCACACACGTTAAAATGTGGGCAACTCTGCTGTCGTTGCGCAGGCACTGCAGCATATAGTCGCTCATGTGTGCCAGGCTGCCCAGAGGTAAGGACAAGCTGTCCTCTATGGGAGGCGTATTGTCCTCTGTATCGCCCCAGCCATGCACCAGTGATGGCCTGAGCTGTGTTGGGTGCCACCCTGCTGTGAACCTGCTTCATCCTCATCCTCCTCCACCTCCTCCTCATCCTCCTCGTCCTCCAGTAGTGGGCCCTGGCTGGCCACATTTGTATCTGGCCTCTGGTGTTGCAAAAAACCTCCCTCTGAGGCACTTCTAACAGACTGGCCTGAAAGTGCTAAAAATGACCCCTCATCCTCCTCCTGGGCCACCTCCTCTTCCTTCATCGCCCTAAGTGTTTTCTCAAGGAGACATAGAAGTGGTATCGTAATGCTGATAATGGCGTCATCGCCACTGGCCATGTTGGTGGAGTACTCGAAACAGCGCAACAGGGCACACAGGTCTCGTATGGAGGCCCAGTCATTGGTGGTGAAGTGGTGCTGTTCTGCCGAACGACTCACCCGTGCGTGCTGCAGCTGAAACTCCACTATCGCCTGCTGCCGCTCACACAGTCTGGCCAGCATGTGCAAGGTGCAGTTGCACCTGGTGGGCACGTCGCATATGAGGCGGTGAGCGGGAAGGCCGAAGTTCTGCTGTAGCTGTCACGACTGTGACTGATCCAGACAGGTCTGGGAGGAGAAGGTCGCAGCGACTTGCTACTCGCGATAGCTTGTGAGTTTGCTCCGTGGTTCAGGGTATGTCATCCGGGTTTTGCCTAGTGAACCTTTTTGTCCTGACTGGGAGTTTGTTAGCATCCTTTCTCAGGTGAGTCCTGTCTGCCACTCCCAGCTACTATATTAGTTTCAGTTTCACTTGCAGTCATTGCCAGATATAGTCCTTACTTCCAGTGCTATTCTGACCTTTGAAGGAGACCGTTTGACGGTATTGCTGTGGAGCTCTTGTCTGGCATGGACTGTCGTTATTGGGATCATCTTCTCAGCTCGTGACTGGATAAGTCTATCTCTGCTGGAGACTGTTTGTTTGTTGCTGTCTTCCCCTGTTGTTCTCCTAGACATGAGTGATGGTGACTAGTGCTCCCATCTGCCTTTCCCCAGTCTAGTCTTCTTAGGGTGACTCAGGGTTTAGGCATCCTGCTCGCCGCACAGGTTCACACCCCGTCTAGGGTATCAGGGCAGACAGGTGCCAGCTTAGGGTTTGTCAGGGGTGGCCGTTCTATTTCCCAACCATAGATAAGGGTCCCCCTTCCCCTCCGTCTGGTGCGACACAACTGCTGCTGGGATAGCGGTCGTGACAGTATATCTGGCCTTTTAAAAAATAAAAAAAATAGTGACATTTCTTTTTTTTTTTTTTTTGCCTGCTGTTTTGCTTTGTATTTTTCTGTTCCACTATGGATCCGGTTACGGTTTTGGCGAAACAATTACAGGGGTTATCCCTTGAAGTGGCAGGATTAAAAGCTACTGTGCTGCAGCAGCAGCAGCAATCCTTGGGTTCCACCTTTGCTACGGGAAACCAAGGTACTCCTGAGCCAAAAGTGGCTTTACCAAAAGTGGCTTTACCTTTACTTCTCAGGAGGGAGAGACCAATTTGTAACCCTCAGAGAAGCTTGTAAATTGTTCTTCAGGTTACACCCTAGATCCTCCGGCGGTGAGGAACAACGGGTGGGCATTGTAATTTCTCTCCTGCAAGGAGATCCGCAGGCTTGGGCTTTCTCCTTACCATCAGACTTTCCGGCCTTATGATCAGTGGAGGAGTTTTTTGAAGCCTTGGGTCTCGTATATGATGACCCAGACAGGGTCTCACTGGCTGAGTCTAAGCTACGTAGACTTCGGCAAGAGAACCGGTCAGCTGAACTATATTGTTCCGAATTTCGTAGGTGGGCTACTGATACATTATGGAACGACTCAGCCCTTAGGAGTCAGTTCTGCCAGGGGTTGTCTGAAAAATTAAAAGACGCGCTGGCGGTATACGAGGTCCCTGGGTCTCTTGAGGCTGCTATGTCTCTGTCCATAAGAATCGACAGACGACTCAGGGAGTAACTATTAAATTCTACAGAGGCCTCTATAGGGCAGGGATCGGTTTGTTATGATCCAGTCGAACCAATGCAAATAGGGGGCGTCACTAGATGGATGAATCCTCCTAAGGTCCGCCGTAGGTCAGAGGTTTGTTTTCGTTGTGGGGGGAGGGGTCATTTTGTAAAGGTATGTCCCTCAGAACCCAAGAGATCATAAACAAAGGAGCCGCCGGAAAACTAGAGTCCCCAGACTGTGCGGAGGATAACAGTCTGGGCGTATTCGTTTCCTCCATACGCATGTCTCAGTTTTTGTTGTCGGCTACCGTTGTGGCGGGCAATAAGACTGAGATCTGTTCCGTCTTTTTGGACAGTGGGGAGGGGGTCAACTTGGTGGATTCACGGTTTGCTCAGGCTCTGGGTTTTACTCCGGAACCTGTACGCAGAACTATTCCTGTTTTTGCCATCGACTCCTCCCCTCTTACTCAGAGAGAGTTAACTCAGATCATCCAAAATATCCATCTGCAGGTAGGGGACCTCCATAAAGAGCATATCTCTTGTTATGTCCTGGACGGTCTTCCGGCTCCTATGGTATTGGGGCTTCCCTGGCTGGTGACTCACAATCCAGTGGTGGATTGGCAGGCCGGGAAGATTGTGGAGTGGAGTGAACATTGTAAGGATAACTGCTTGAGTAGTAGGTGCTCAACACTCTCTGTAACATCTCTACCTGCCTTTCTGTCGGATTTTATGGATGTGTTCTCTGAGAAGGGTTGTCAGGGGTTACCACCTCATCGTCCATATGATTGCCCGATTAATCTGTTACCTGGGGCAAAACTACCTAAAACCCGGTTATACAATCTTTCCGGCCCAGAGAGGAAGGCTATGAAAGATTATATTTCGGAGAGTTTGGCTAAGGGACACATCAGACCCTCTTCTTCACCCGTGGCTGCAGGGTTCTTTTTCGTTAAAAAGAAAGATGGGGGCCTGCGTCCTTGCCTGGATTTCCGGGAATTAAACCGGATAACTATCCGAGATCCCTATCCTCTTCCTCTCATTCCCGACCTCTTTAATCAGGTTGCTGGTGCTAAATGGTTCTCCAAACTGGATCTCAGAGGAGCCTATAACCTGGTTCGCATCAAAGAGGGGATGAGTGGAAGACGACTTTAATACTCCGGAAGGGCATTATGAAAATCTGGTCATGCCATTTGGTCTTACTAATGCGCCTGCGGTGTTCCAACATTTTGTCAACGATATTTTTAGTCACCTTATTTGTTGTGATATATCTTGATGACATCGTGGTCTATTCTCCGGATCTGGATACACATAAGATCCATGTGAGACAAGTGCTGCAGATATTAAGGGCCAACAAATTGTTTGCTAAATTAGAGAAATGTGTGTTCGCCGTAAAAGAACTGCCATTTCTGGGGTATGTGTTGTCAGATTCAGGTTTCCGCATGGATCCAGAGAAAGTCCGGGCAATTATGTACTGGGATCTGCCTGAGAACCTGAAGGCATTGCAACGCTTCCTGGGGTTTGCCAATTTTTATAGAAAGTTTATAAAGAACTATTCCTTGGTGGTCAAACCACTGACGGACATGACCCGAAAGGGATCCGATTTTTCCAAATGGTCACATGCAGCCAAAACTGCCTTTACATCTCTGAAGGAGAGATTCACCTCGGCTCCTATTCTCGTACAGCCAGATGTCTCGCTTCCTTTTATTGTAGAGGTTGACGCATCAGAGGTGGGGGTGGGAGCGGTACTATCTCAGGGCCCGTCCCCTGGTGAATGGCGTCCGTGTGCTTTCTTTTCGAAGAAATTGTCTACTGCAGAAAGAAACTATGACATTGGCAACAGGGAACTTTTGGATATTAAGTTGGCCTTAAAGGAGTGGCGTCATTTTTTGGAGGGGGCGGTTCATCCCGTCAGTGATTACTGATCACAAAAACTTAGTATATCTGGAGTCTGCTAAACGTCTCACCCCTAGACAGGCTCGGTTGTCCTTATTTTTTACTAGGTTTAATTTTGTAATAACCTATCGCCGGGGGGCAAAAAATACTAAGGCGGATGCATTGTCTCAAAGTTTTCCTGGAGGGGGTGATGATGATGTTCCAGAGCCTATTTTGCAAAAGGGGGTGGTGGTCTCTGCAGTACACTCAGGTTTAGAGGGGAGGGTGTTGGAAGCTCAGGGGGACGCCCCGGCCTCCTGCCCCTCGGGTAAACTGTTTGTGACAGAAAATTTACGCCTGGAGATACTAAAAGAACACCATAACTCCGCACTGGCAGGACACCCAGGTAGTAAGGCAACCTCTGAATTAGTGTCTCATCGGTTCTGGTGGCCTAAGTGGTGCCAGGAGGTGTTGAATTTTGTGTCTGCATGTGCTACCTGTGCTCGTTCTAAAGTGGATCATACTCGTCCGGCAGGGCGTCTTTCACCTCTGGCCATCCCCAACAGGCCTTGGACGCACCTATCAATGGATTTCATTACTGATCTACCAGTATCAGCGGGGAAGACTGTTATTCTTGTAGTTGTTGACAGATTCAGTAAAATGGTGCACTTTATTGCTCTGACCGCATTGCCTAATGCTAACACACTGGCTCAGGTTTTTATTGACCACATCGTGAAGCTTTACGGGGTCCCTTCCGATAATGTTTCGGATCGTGGTACCCAATTTGTTTCTAAATTTTGGAAAGCTTTTTGTTCTCGTTTAGGGGTTCATCTGTCGTTTTCTTCATCTTTCCATCCACAGTCCAACGGTCAGACTGAACGTACCAATCAAAACCTAGAGACATATTTGAGATGCTTTGTTTCCGAAAATCAGGAGGAATGGTCATCTTATTTACCGTTAGCCGAGTTTGCCATTAATAATCGTCGTCAAGAATCACCGAAAAGTCACCATTTTTGGTGCGTATGGTTTCCATCCTCAGTTTTGTACGTTTAGTGAGGGGGGGCCGTCTGGGATTCCCGAGGAGGAACGATTTGCGTCTTCACTTTCATCAGTGTGGCAGAGTGTGCAAGAAAGTTTGAAGAGAATTGGTGGCAGATACAAACGTGTGGCTAATAAGAAGCGCTCTGAAGGTCCGGACCTTGGGGTGAATGACTTGGTGTGGTTGTCTACCAGAAATATCAAGTTGAAGGTTCCCTCATGGAAATTAGGTCCGAGATTTATTGGTCCTTATAGGGTAATTAAGATCATTAACCCGGTGGATTTTCATCTGGAGCTACCTCAGACTCTAAGGATCCATAATGTCTTCCACAGATCTCTGCTTAAGAGATATGTAGAACCTCCTGAACCATTGCCACTACCGCCTCCACCGGTGGTTGTTGATGGCAGTCTTGAGTTTCAGGTAGAAAAGATTGTTGATTCACGATATGTTCGCCGCTCTCTTCAGTACCTGGTGCACTGGAGAGGTTGTGGTTCTGAAGAGAGAATGTGGGTGCCAGCATCAGAGATAAAGGCGGACAGACTCATTCGTGCTTTTCATAGGTCCCATCCGGAGAGGCCTGGTCTTGAGGGTCCGGTGGCCCCTCGTAGAAAGGGGGGTACTGTCACGACTGTGACTGATCCAGACAGGTCTGGGAGGAGAAGGTCGCAGCGACTTGCTACTCGCGATAGCTTGTGAGTTTGCTCCGTGGTTCAGGGTATGTCATCCGGGTTTTGCCTTGTGAACCTTTTTGTCCTGACTGGGAGTTTGTAGGCATCCTTTCTCAGGTGAGTCCTGTCTGCCACTCCCAGCTACTATATTAGTTTCAGTTTCACTTGCAGTCATTGCCAGATATAGTCCTTACTTCCAGTGCTATTCTGACCTTTGAAGAAGATCGTTTGACGGTATTGCTGTGGAGCTCTTGTCTGGCGTGGACTGACGTTATTGGGATCATCTTCTCAGCTCGTGACTGGATAAGTCTATCTCTGCTGGAGACTGTTTGTTTGCTGCTGTCTTCCCCTGTTGTTCTCCTAGACATGAGTGATGGTGACTAGTGCTCCCATCTGCCTTTCCCCAGTCTAGTCTTCTTAGGGTGACTCAGGGTTTAGGCATCCTGCTCGCCGCACGGGTTCACACCCCGTCTAGGGTATCAGGGCAGACAGGTGCCAGCTTAGGGTTTGTCAGGGGTGGCCGTTCTATTTCCACTCCATCTGGTGCGACACGACTGCTGCTGGGATAGCGGTCAAGACAGTAGCGCAGACAGGCGAGCAGCGGCAGGATGTGAACGGCAGAAGCGCGCACAGACGGCCCGCACTTTATGCAGCAGCTCTGACATGTCAGGGTAGTTGTGAATGAACTTCTGCACCACCAAATTCAGCACATAAGTCAGGCAAGGGATGTGCATCAAACCGGCTACTCCCAGAGCTGCGACGAGATTTCGCCCATTATCGCACACTACCAGGCCGGGCTTGAGGCCCACTGGCAGAAACCACT
Source organism: Bufotes viridis (assembly GCA_033119425.1). Classification (NCBI taxonomy): domain Eukaryota; kingdom Metazoa; phylum Chordata; class Amphibia; order Anura; family Bufonidae; genus Bufotes; species Bufotes viridis. The sequence goes on from CM065590.1 coordinate 361,480,726, forward strand.
GGTCGGTCTGTTGTTCAATACCCTGCCACAACTCCTGCGCGGTGTGGGGCCTGTACCCCAAACATATGAGTTTCAGAACGGCCTGCTGATGTTTACCCTGGGCTGTGCTGAAGTTGGTGGTGAAGGTGTGTGGCTCACTGGATGAGCAGGTGGAAGCAGAGGAGGAAGAAGCCGAGTAGGAGTAGGAGGCTAAAGGAGGCAAAGAATGATGCCCTGCGATCCTTGGCAGGGGAAGGACGTGCGCCAAAGAACTTTCTGCCTGGGGTCCAGCCGCCACTACATTTACCCAGTGTGCAGCCGTGCTTACTGGTCCACGTATCTGTGGTTAGGTGGACCTTGCCATAGATGGCGTTGGACAGTGCACACTTGATTTTATCGGATAGTTGGTTGTGCAGGGAAGGCACGGCTGTCTTGGAGAAGTAGTGGCAGCTGGAAACAACATACTGTGGGATAGCCATCGCCATCAGTTGTTTGAAGCTGGCTGTGTCCACCAGCCTGAATGACAGCATTTCAAAGGCCAATAGTTTAGAAATGGTGGCATTCAGGCCCAGGGCTCGAGGGTGGCAAGGTGGGAATTTACGCTTTCTCTCCAAGGTTTGTGAGATGGAGAGCTGAACGCTGCCGTGTGAAATGGTGGAGATGCTTGGTGACGCAGGTGGTGGTGTCGATGGCACATCCTCTGTTTGGTGGGCGGCAGATGCCAACATTCCTCCCAAGGCGGAGGAAGAGGCCGAGGCAGCAGCAGAAGAGGGAGCAGGGGGAGCCTGAGTGAGTTCCTTACTTTTAAGGTGTTTACTCCACTGCAGTTCATGTTTTGCATGTAGATGCCTGGTCATGCAGGTTGTGCTAAGGTTCAAAACGTTAATGCCTCGCTTCAGGCTCTGATGGCACAGCGTGCAAACCACTCGGGTCTTGTCGTCAGCACATTTTTTAAAGAAGTGCCATGCCAGGGAACTCCTTGAAGCTGCCTTTGGGGTGCTCGGTCCCTGGTGGCGGTGGCCAGTAGCAGGCGAACTCTCTTGGCGGCGGCTGTTCTGCTTTTGCACCCTGCTCCCTCTTTTGCTATGCTGTTGGCTTGGTCTCACCACTTCCTCTGAACTATGAAAGTCAGTGGCACGACCTTCATTCCATGTGGGGTCTAGAACCTCATCGTCCCCTGCATCGTCTTCCACACGGTCTTCCTCCCTGACCTCCTGTTCGGTCTGCACTGCAAAAAGACGCAGCAGTTGGCACCTGTGTTTCGTCATCATCAGAGACGTGCGGACTCCGATGAGGTGGTATTCCCATGTCCTCATCATCAGGAAACATCAGTGGTTGTGCATCAGTGCATTCTATGTCTTCCACCACTGAGGAAGGGCTAGGTGGATTCCCTTGGGAAACCCTGCCAGCAGAGTCTTCAAACAGCATAAGAGACTGCTGCATAACTTGAGGCTCAGACAGTTTCCCTGATATGCATGGGGGTGATGTGACAGACTGATGGGCTTGGTTTTCAGGCGCCACCTGTGCGCTTTCTGCAGAAGACTGGGCGGGAGATAATGTTGTGAACGTACTGGATCCACTGTCGGCCACCCAATTGACTAGCGCCTGTACCTGCTCAGGCCTTACCATCCTTAGAACGGCATTGGGCCCCACCAAATATCGCTGTAAATTATTATTGTTACCAATCACCAAGCACCACAATAAGCACCACAATAAGAAAAAAAATATTTGGCTTAATGTATTGATTTCAAATTCAGGCCTTTTTTTACAGGCACCTAACACTATCTGCCTATTAATTTATGTACCATATTACACTAATCCAGGCACAGCATTGACCACTGATTTAGGGGAATATCAATTGTAGGCCTAGTATTTTGTCCCTGGATGAAAGGTATCCTTTTATGGACAGATTTACACTTGGAGATGCACAGTAGCGTGTGAAAAAATATGTATGATTATGCCTTCAGCAATTGAATTTTAACACTTTGTGTAATATACCTTTTAACGGACAGAAATAAACTTGGAGATGCATGGTAGCGTGTGAAGTTATTGAAGATGACCCTCTCAGCACTTGTATATACACCTTGAGTGTAATATACACTGTTACGGACAGAAATACACTATGAGATGCACAATAGTGCGTGCAGATTTACAGGATTATGCTTTCAGCTATTGTAATGTAACACTTTTTGTAATATATCCTTTTGCAGAAAGAAATATACTTGGAGATGCACGCTGAGTGTAATTTACCCTTTTACGGACAGATTAACAATTGGCCTGCAACAGCTGGAACACCAGATTAAGGGTATTGCTATATTGGCAAGTGAATTTCACCCCAGAACAAAATCTATTCTTTGACGGATACTATTAAACTTGTCCAGTCACAGCTGGAACACCAGATTTACTGTATTTCTATTTTTGCAACTGTATTTCACCCCAGAAAATAATATATCCTTTGACGGACACTAGGGAAATTGTCCAGTCACAGCTGGAACACCAGATTCAGGGTATTGCTATTTTGGCAATTGAATTTAACCCCAGAACAAAATCTATCCTTTGACGGAAACTATTAAACTTGTTCAGTCACAGCTGGAACACCAGATTCAGGGTATTGCTATTTTGGCAATTGAATTTCACCCCAGAAAAAAATATATCCTTTGCCGGACACTATTAAACTTGTCCAGCCACTGCTGGGACACCAGATTTACGGTATTGCTATTTTGGTAATTGAATTTCACCCCAGAAAAAAATATATCCTTTGACAGACACTAGGGAAATTGTCCAGTCACAGCTGGAACACCAGATTCAGGGTATTGCTATTTTGGCAATTAAATTTCACCCAAGAACAAAATCTATCCTTTGACGGATACTATTAAACTTGTCCAGTCACAGCTTGAACACCAGATTTACTGTATTTCTATTTTGGCAACTGAATTTCACTGCAGAAAATAATAAATCCTTTAACGGACACTATTAAACTTGTCCAGCCATTGCTGGGACAACAGATTTACGGTATTGCTATTTTGGCAATTGAATTTCACCCCAGAAAAAAATATATCCTTTGCCGGACACTATTAAACTTGGTCAGCCACAGCTGAAACCACTGATTTATGGTATTGCTATTTTGGCAATTGAATTTCACCACAGAAGAAAAAATATCCTTTGCCGGACACTATTAAACTTGTCCAGTCACAGCTGGAACACCAGATTTACTGTATTTATATTTTTACAACTGTATTTCACCCCAGAACAAAATCTATCCTTTGACGGATACTATTAAACTTGTCCAGTCACAGCTTGAACACCAGATTTACTGTTTTTCAATTTTGGCAACTGAATTTCACCGCAGAAAATAATAAATCCTTTAACGGACACTATTAAACTTGTCCAGCCACTGCTGGAACACCAGATTTACGGTATTGCTATTTTGGCAATTGAATTTCACCCCAGAAAAAAATATATCCTTTGCCGGACACTATTAAACTTGGTCAGCCACAGCTGAAACCACTGATTTATGGTATTGCTATTTTGGCAATTGAATTTCACCACAGAAAAAAATATATTCTTTGCCGGACACTATTAAACTTGTCCAGTCACAGCTGAAACACCAGATTTACTGTATTTATATTTTTGCAACTGTATTTCACCCCAGAACAAAATCTATCCTGTGACGGACACTATTAAACCTGGCCAGCCACAGCTGAAGCCACTGACTTATAGTATTGCTATTTTGGCAATTGAATTTAATCACAGAAAACCCAGAACAAAATCTATCCTGTGACGGACACTAGGGAAATTGTCCAATCACAGCTGGAACACCAGATTCAGGGTATTGCTATTTTGGCAATTAAATTTCACCCCAGAACAAAATCTATCCTTTGATGGATACTATTAAACTTCTCCAGTCACAGCTGGTACACCAGATTTACTGTATTTCTATTTTGGCAACTGAATTTCACCGGAGAAAATAATAAATCCTTTGACGGACACTATTAAACTTGTCCAGCCACAGCTGGAACACCAGATTTACTGATTTACAGATTTCTCTTTCTGCAACTGTATTTCTTAGCTTTTAATTCATGCTATTAAAATTCTGTATAAACATTTTTATACAGAATTTTAATAGCATGAATTAAAAGCTATGTTTTATATGTCTAGTCCTTGTTGTGGAATATAATTGTCCAAGTGGTCAAGGGACGTTTTCCTCTGGATAGGATTGGTTGAGGAGTGGTGGAGTTATTTTGCAACTGTACTTCACCATAAAAAATAATATATCCTTTGATGGACACTAGGGAAATTGTCCAGTCACAGCTGGAACACCAGATTCAGGGTATTGCTATTTTGGCAATTAAATTTCACCCCAGAAAAAAATCTATCCTATGAGGGACACTATTAAACTTGGCCAGCCACAGCTGAAACCACTGATTTATGGTATTGCTTTTTTGGCAATTGAATTTCACCCCAGAAAAAAATATATCCATTGCCGGACACTATTAAACTTGTCCAGTCACAGCTGGAACACCAGATTTACCGTATTTCTATTTTTTCAACTGTATTTCACCACAGAAAATAATATATCCTTTGACGGACACTAGGGAAATTGTCCAGTCACAGCTGGAACACCAGATTTAGGGTATTGCTCTTGCAATTGAATTTCACCCCAGAAAAATATATACCCTTTTACGGACAGATTTAAACTAGGTCTGCAACAGCTGGAACACCAGATTCAGGGTATTGCTATTTTGGCAATTAAATTTCACCCCAGAAAAAAATATACCCTTTTATGGACAGATTTAAACTAGGCCTGCAACAGCTGGAACACCGGATTTACTTTATTTCTATTTTTGCAACTGTATTTCACCCCAGAAAATAATATATCCTTTGACGGACACTAGGGAAATTGTCCAGTCACAGCTGGAACACCACATTCAGGGTATTACTATTTTGGCAATTAAATTTCACCCCAGAAAAAAATATACCATTTTACGGACAGATATAAACTAGGCCTGCAACAGCTGGAACACCAGATTTACTGTATTTCTATTTTTGCTACTGACTTTCACCCCAGAAAATAATATATCCTTTGATGGACACTAGGGTAATTGTCCAGTCACAGCTGGAACACTAGATTCAGGTTATTGCAATTTTGGCAATTCAATTTCACCCCAGAATAAAATCTATCCTTTGACGGATACTATTCAACTTGTCCAGTCACAGCTGGAACACTAGATTTACTGTATTTCTAGTTTGGCAACTGATTTTCACCGCAGAAAATAATAAATCCTTTGACGGACACTATTAAACTTGGCCAGCCACTGCTGGGACACCAGATTTACGGTATTGCTATTTTGGCAATTGAATTTCACCCCAGAACTAAATATATCCTTTGCCGGACACTATTAAACTTTGCCAGCCACTGCTGGGACACCAGATTTAGGGGACTGCTATTTTGGAAATTGAATTTCACCCCAGAAAAAAATCTATCCTTTGCCAGACAGCAGACAGTATTACACTTGGCTAGCCACAGCTGGAACACCAGATGTAGGGGATTGCTATTTTGGCAATTGAATTTAACCCCTTAATAAAATATAGAAATTTCTATCCTGAGTTTCTAGGGGTGACAATAAGCACAGCCAAGCCCCTGTAGTATTGATGGATTGATGGACTTGGTGGCAGCTTGTGCTGGTGCATCACAAGACACAAAATGGCCGCCGATCACCCCAGAAAAAAGTGATAGAAAAACGCTCTCTGCAGCCTAAAAACCAGTGAGCAATTAACTAGCAGAAGTTCAATGATTCTCAGCTGTAGATCGATCCGTTCATTAGGTGCTGTTGCTGACTTTATCCTGCCTAATCTTGCCCTCACAGAAGCTACGTCCTTTCCCTACACTAATCAGAGCAGTGTGACGTGCGGCGCTACGTGACTCCAGCTTAAATAGAAGCTGGGTCACATGCTGCACTTGGCCAATCACAGCCATGCCATTAGTAGGCATGGCTGTGATGGCTTCTTAGGGCAAGAAGTAAAACGCTAGCTGATTGGCTGCTGTGCAGCCCTTCAGAAAGCGGGAAGAAATCGCGGAACAACGGACCCAAACCCAAACTTTTTTGAAAATGTCCGGGTCCGTGTCCCGAACACCCCAAAATTTGTTACGAACGCGAACTATCCAGTTTGGGTTCGCTCATACCTAATCATAAACACTATCAGGCAACTTAAAAAATTGGCTTTTTAGTCTAAAATTCCTAATAAACTTGTTAATATTCAATATCGTGGTAAAGATGTTAAAGTTCGCAGCGGGTGCAAAATTCAAGCCTTTAGAAAGTACATCAATTTGTTGCTCCGTAAGCGAAACCTTGGATATATTGATAACATTATAGGAAATATGTTCCGTGGTCTGGTTGCCATATTGTGCGGTTTTGTTTGAATGTTTGCATCCAGCTCTTCTGATGCGTTTTTTGATGTGTGAGGTTTTTTCCTGAACTTTTTTTATTTTCTGTAATAAGAAGACTTATTATCCGTGTTTGAGCATTCGCAACTGCTTGGCATTTGTTCTCCACCTGATTCACATGAATCATGAGTAGCTTCCGATATATCACCCTCCATTGAGCTGAAGCAACTTTCCGAGTGGAATTCGATTTGCCTTGCTTTTGCTAGATTAACACGTTTTTTTCAAAATGGGCTTAGGAGTATGTGGAGGATTCTCTCTCTGTCCCCATTGGTAAACTTGATTATTGCTGCAGTCAAAAACATCACGCTGAAATTTAGTGTGTTTAAAGTTCATGATACTTTCCTAACATTCTTTTAACAAAGCTGATGATTTGGTCTCCATTTCTTGATATTCAGGTGTCATTTCAAATTTCTGTAGGAGGTTTTACATTCGTCAATCTCCTGTTAAATCAACACCAATTTATTGCTGTGAACAGGCAGATAGAATGTCATTCTATTTGATAACAAAACATTCTGAGAAAATGGTCGTCGGAATTTTCTTAATTCGTAAACCTCTCAGTACTATTGATCTTTCCTCATACTTGATTAATGTGGTCTGGTCCCACCATATTCTCATTTCGTTTATCAACAGTTTTTATAATTACAGCATTTTAGCTTTCATGAATAAATCACCCTGTAGCTGGGAATTCTGTGTTGAAAAAACACGTTCTACTTTGGCTCTGCGATCAGAGGCATGAGCCATTTGAAACAGTGGTTCTGGGGGTGGGGGTAACAGTATATAAACAGTACTTAACGGAGACGACTTGGATAATCACTCTGTGTGGCTGAGCACAGAAAGTCCATAACAAAGTCAGTAATCAAAAGGAGAAAAATATCCAGCTCACCATAAGCGTTCCATACACGGAGAGGACCGGACTCGTCCCTTATATAATCACAAAAGTGAAAGAGTATTCTCCAGCATCCATCAGTGTTGGTCGTCTTTATTGTAGATCGGTGTAAAAGTACATACTTCAATCTTCACCACCCTCCACCACAGGTTAACATGTTTCAAACTCGAAAGTTCTTATTCATTACCTAATGACGTGGACCAACACCTGAGGTTAAATAGGTATGTTCAGCGGGGGGAGGAGTGGTGGGAAGGGATAGGAGAGGGAAAGGGAAACCGCTAGATACAAAGCCACTTAACCCCTGGGTTGCTACATATCAAATCTAACTCCCAAAAAATATACTACTAATACATAAAAAAGACAGACCTACGCTGTCTAATATGGCATTAAAAATGCCTAGCAATACATGAGACATAAAATTATACATATAAAACATGTCAGAGCACAACTCCTAAAAAATCCTAAGACATTGGTATCGATTTGGCAACCCAGGGGTTAAGTGACTTTGTATCTAGCAGTTTCTCTTTCCCTCCCCTATCCCTTCCCACCACTCCTCCTCCCACTGAACATACCTACTTAACCTCAGGTGTTGGTCCAACAGGAGATTGACAAATGTAAAACCTCCTACAGAAATTTGAAATGACATCAGCTTTGTTAATGGAATGTGAGGCAAGTATTATGAACTTTAAACACACTAAATTTCAGTGTGATGTTTTTGACTACAACAATAATCAAGTTTACGAATGGGGACGGAGAGAGAGAATCCTCCACATACTCCTAAGCCCATTTTGAAAAAATGCTTTAATCAGCAAACGCAAGGCAAATCGAATTCTACTCGGAAAGTTAGCTTCATCTCAATAGAGGGTGATATATCTGAAGCTACTCATGATTCATCGGAATCAGTTGGAGAACAAATGCCAAGCAGTTGCGAATGCTCAAACACGGATAATAAGTCTTCTTATTACAGAAAAGAAAAAAGTTCAGGAAAAAACCTCACACATCAAAAAACGCATCAGAAAAGCTGGATGCAAACATTCAAACAAGCCGGCACAATATTGCAACCAGACCACGCAAGAAATAAACACGCAAGTGACTGAACATATTTCCTATGATGTTATCAATATATCCAAGGTTTCGCTTACGAGCAACAAATTGATGTACTTTCTAAAGGCTTGAATTTTGTACCCGCTGCGAACTTTGACATCTTTACCACGATATTGGATATTAACAAGTTTATTAGGTATTTGACACTAAAAATACATTTTTTAAAGTCACCTGATAGTGTTTATGATGAGGTTAATAATGTTTTATCAGAGGCTCCGTCTCAACCTGACTTTACCTTTTAGGAACATGTATCCACAGTCTGTCTAGAGGAATTACAGTCGGAGAGTTCTTTTTCTCCCATTGGTATTTCACCCTGTAAAATGAGGACTATTAACTCAGAATACTATCCGATTAAATCCCGCACAGACAGTATGTTTTTATTTCAGAAAACTCTTGAGAGGGAGCTCATTGAAATAAATAACCAGGTTCAGTTAACACGTCAAGATAATAACTTTACATCATCACAAATATTAGCCCTAAAACAGCTTAAAGATCTTCAGGAACATATTATTATTAGACCAGCTGATAAAGGAGGGTCCGTAGTGGTAATGGATAGAGAAATCTACAGAGATCAAATGATGGCCATTTTATCAGATGCCATTACATATAAGAGCTTAAAGGGGAATCCATTGACCGGGTATCGCAGAGAATATAATGCGCTTTTGATAAAAGGAAAAAATATGGGTATATTTGATGAAAAAACTTTACCTTTCTTAATGTGGATGCCTCGGTCAACCCTATTATCCATGCTCTTCCTAAAATGCATAAGAAAATTACTCCCCCACCACTTAGACCTATAGTATCCGGCACAGGATCGCTTCTTGAGAGGATAGGCGAATGGTTGGATGGCATATTACAACCTCTTGTAAAAAGGTTACTAGGATATCTCAAAGATACCACTGATGTCTTGAAAGCGATGTCAAATAGGAGATAGGATAGACAATACACGTGGCTTACTATGGATGTTATTTCTTTATCTCCTTCCATACCACATGATATATCTTTGCAATCCCTAGAATACCATCTACATAGATACAGCAGTCAATCTCCAGATTCAATAGACTTTATATTAGACATCGCCCAGTTTCTTTTAACACACAACTATTACAGTTTTGACTATGCTTTTTTTTACAAATCCGTGGAGTTTCAATGGGGGCCAAATGTTCTCCATCTTTGGCAAACTTGACGATGGGATATTGGGAGGAACGTTATTTATTTTCCAATACTAATATTTTTGGCTCTGACATTGTCTGGTATGGCAGATACATCGACGACTTGCTTCTCATCTGGAGCTGCGATGTGTCTGCGATACCGGACTTTGTCGGTTATGCCAACACTAATTCATATAATCTACATTTCACCCACTCCATTGACACCCACAGTATTTATTTTTTGGATTTGACTCTCAAAGGTATTCCAGACACTTTTATATATACAGAAACGTATCACAAATAAATTACAGGTAATACCTGAGGCTTGCATTACTAAGTGGCTGCTTTCATAAGTGGAGTTAAAGAAACCGGAGTTTAAGAAAAGGAGCAAGAAACAGAGATTCATTAGATCATCCTTGTATACAGTTGGTTTGATTCAAGCTAGTCTTCCTACTGCTGTAAGGGGACCACAGTAAGTAAGAATCTCGTTATCACTGCTCTATATTGTATTTTTTTCCCCTCTCTTTTCCTGCGTAATCCCCATTTAGTATGACTTCCATTATTGACAGCACTGTCCAGTGCACATCTTGTTTGATGTATGCAGTCCTGGAACAGCCGTTCGAGGGTGTATATGTTTGTTCAAAATGTGCGCAAATTACCCGTTTGGAATCGCACATCGAGTCTCTAAACAGGCGAGTTGCAACACTGAAAGCCACTGACAATTCTGAAAAGAGTTTGCTGCTCACTGAGCAAGCACTCTATGGGGTAGATGTGGGGGAGGGTGGTAGCGAGAAGGCTGAGGAGAGTGAGGTAGTTAGCTGGGTAACAGTAAGAAAGAGGGGTAGAGGGAGGAGTGCCAGGGAGGCTAGCCCTGATCTGACACACCCCAACAAGTTTGCACGGTTGGCAGATGAGGGGGATGACAGTTCAGGGACTGCACCGCTGCAGCCGGACACTTCTTCTGCCAGTCAGGGGAATGTCAGCTCCAGTAAGCAGGGGACCAGGAGAGCAGGGCAGGCCAGACAGGTGCTGGTAGTGGGAGACTCAATTATTAGGGGTACAGATAGGGCGATCCGTCACAAAGATCGTGATCGCCGAACAGTGTGCTGTCTTCCTGGCGCTAGAGTTTGACACATCGCGGATCGGGTTGACAGATTACTCGGAGGGGCTGGAGAAGACCCAGCGGTCATGGTCCATATCAGAACCAATGACAAAGTTAGATGAAGGTGGAGAGTCCTTAAAAATGATCTCAGGGATTTAGGTCAAAAGCTTAGGGCAAGGACCTCAAAAGTAGTATTTTCTGAAATACTGCCTGTACCACGAGCCACACAAGAAAGGCAGCGGGAGATTAGGGAGGTTAACAAGTTGCTCAAGAGCTGGTGTAGGAAGGAAGGGTTCGGGTTCCTGGAGAACTGGGCCGACTTCTCTGTCGGCTACAGGCTCTATCGTAGGGACGGGCTGCACCTCAATGGGGACGGGGCAGCTGTGTTGGGGAGAAAGATGGCTAGAAGGTTGGAGGAGTGTTTAAACTAGGGACTGGGGGGGAGGGTAATTACATTATAGGAGGGGAAGATAGTGCAGATAGAGACCAGGGGCGAGGTAGTGTGACTGGGGGAGGAATAGAAGGGGGGACTAGAACAGCTCAGAATGAAAGATGTAGGGTAAAAAATACACATAAACCTGTCAATGTATGTATACTAATGCCAGAAGCCTGACTAACAAGACTGGTGAACTGGAATTAGTGATGTGTGCGGAGGACTATGACATAGTGGGAATAACTGAGACATGGCTGGATGATGGCTATGACTGGGCAGTTAATATAAAAGAACAACAACCTATAAAGAGCATGTGTTTACCCATCTATACCGTATATCTCTATACACACAAATCTGATCAACCACTAATAGTTTATCAAAAATTAAACTTTATTGAAAATCTCATTAAAAACATACAAATGGAGTCTCATATGGAACAGGGGAATACTCAGGCAGGAGACACATGGGGGAGGGAGTCAGTACATGACATGTAAAGAGTAACAATTCATATATGAAATCGAACGTTTCCACAGTGTGATCACGTGTTGCCGCAAGCAAAATGTAGATAAAGTGCAAGTGCAAAGTGCAAAAAATGTTAGATTGTGAACCAGAGTATCAAACAATGGTCACAAATAAAGCCATCCAAAGTTAGATGCAAATACATTATGAGACATAGTGTCAGATATAAATTAGATGCAAGCGGGAACACATGTGACCACACAATAAGTAAAAAGCAATCGGAATAGAAGGTATATAATCAGATACATGAACATGAACTGCCCCCTTCCCAGTGTCCCCACACCTACCCAACGCGTTTCGCCACAAGGCTTCGTCAGGGGAAGTGAGAGACAGTGGGAAGGTTGCAGTATATATATACATAGTTACATCACAAAGAAAACGCTAACACTTGCGGTGTCCTCGGGTGTCACGGGTCACGTGATACAAAAACACGCCTCCAGGGCGTGTACTACAGCCGTAGATTAGGGTGCGCTTAATTTTCACCAATAATACAAATGCAAAAGGTATTAGAACATGCGCATATCTTTAAAATAAGAATGCAAGTATATCAAAGATCTTTTGGATGTGCTGGTGTAAAAAGCATATGCGCTCGCGCGCGCGCACCTCGAATAATCCACCATTGCTAACGCGCGCATGCGCCGAGGTTCCGATCACGTGACCGAAAACATCTGATCGGTCACATGATATCGGTGACTCGTAGGAATTCCTGTATATACAAGCGGGACTCCGGGATAATACATATATATATCTATAAAGCTTATGGAGAAACAGGAAATAAAAAATAAATAATAAAAAATAATAAATAATAAATAATAAATAATGAGTTATACTTGTATTTTTATATATATATATATATATATAGGGAGGGGTGACCACAACATGCAGGTGCCGTGAATGGTGAAAGAAAACAAAAGGTGAGTGAAGTGAAAAAAGAAAAGAAACCACAAATATAAAAAAGTTATGCACACCTATAGGAAGAAAGTAATTAAAATACAAGTGATGAATTGTATTAAGTAAAAATACATATAATAAATATTCTATTTAAAATAATTATACCTATATATTTAAGTGTAAGGATAATTTGTGTTGTGGAACATGTGCATAAATTATAAGAAGATATATTACATGTACTCAAAGTGAAAAAAATCAATCATTCATATATATACACATATATACACACACATATACATACACACACACATATATATATATACATGTGTGTGTACACAGGTGAAAGTGCTAAAAAAGTGTGCATACACATCCATGTAAATCCACGCACGTGCATGCGTGTGTATATCCATCAAGCACCAAGATATAACCCTCTCCATTATACTGATATAATAGTGTACACCGGATACATTGATATCATGATTATTAGATAGCGATACAGCTCCATTTATCCAGTTGATGGCTACACTAATAATTCAACTGAGTCCAGCTAAAATCCAGATCCTTTTCTTCATCCACATATCTATGTAGCAACTGTAAAAAAAAAGAGAAAAAAGAAGAAAGATAAAAATAACACCTCAGAACAAAAGAAATAAAAAATAAAAATATATAAAGGAGGACCCCAAGGACAAACACAGTATAAAAAATATATAAAAAATATTTGGACATAAACAACCAGTTAAAACCATATATATAAGTAAATAACAACCAAAAGGATCCAAATAAAGTACCCTAACCCTACACAGGAAAATATGAAAATGGATTACAGAAAAGGAACAAAGCTATTGTGTTCATTGAGGCCCTGCGGAGATAACGTACCAAGTTGGAAGATCCATCGGGATTCCTTTTGAGCCAATTTCCTTTTCCAGTCTCCACCGCGAGATGTTGGATATACACGGTCAATGGCCCGGAATTGAAGTAACTTGGGGTCACAGCAATGTCTAGACTTAAAATGTCGAGGTATAGGCTTCAAATGTGAAGTGAAGACCTCATCTTTCGCAGATAATATATCAGAAACATGTTCACGTATCCTTCGTTTAAACTCCCGGGTCGTCATCCCAATGTAAATTTTTCCACAAGGACATGTAGCATGATAAATGACCCCTATTGTTGAGCAGTCAATCCTATGTGTGATTTTGTATTCGTGTTGTCCCGTAGCATCCTGAAAGGAATCACACTTGAGTACACTTGGACATGCTACGCATCTCCCACAAGGGTAGCAGCCCCATTTGGGTCCCCTTGATCCAAAGATCTTACCAGGTTGTTCTCCCCTGTGGTGACTCTGGACCAACATGTCCCGTAGATTTTTACTCCTTCTATATGCTATAGAGGGCTGGGAAGGAAGATATTTACTCAGTACCTTGTCAGATAGGAGAATTGGCCAAAATTTTTGTAGGATTACCCGTATGTCCTGTGACCTGGAATTGAACGTAGTAATGAGTCTCACCATTTCCGATTTTTCTTTTTCAACTTTTTTTACATGTAGTAATTCATTCCGTGTGGTATTAATCGCACGATTCCGTGCTCGCTTTAAAGTCCTATTGCTATATCCTCTCTCCTGAAAACGTTGTGTCAATTCGTCCATCTGTTTTTTAAAAATATGTTCCTCCGAGCACAGACGTCGCAGTCGTAAAAATTGTCCTACCGGGATGTTCCGTATGAGATGTTGCGGATGTGCTGATGATGCATGTAGCAAACTATTCGTAGCTGTAGGTTTCCTAAACAAGTTTGTTTGAATATACTCATTAGCGTCTCTCCTCAGTTCCACATCCAAGAAGTCAATTCGATCCCTGCTCCATTTATGTGTAAGCCGTATGTTATATGGGTTATCGTTCAGGCCAAAGATGAATTCCTCCAAATCCTGGACCGAACCCTAATGTAGCATCCATTTTCTTTGTGATGTAACTATGTATATATATACTGCAACCTTCCCACTGTCTCTCACTTCCCCTGACGAAGCCTTGTGGCGAAACGCGTTGGGTAGGTGTGGGGACACTGGGAAGGGGGCAGTTCATGTTCATGTATCTGATTATATACCTTCTATTCCGATTGCTTTTTACTTATTGTGTGGTCACATGTGTTCCCGCTTGCATCTAATTTATATCTGACACTATGTCTCATAATGTATTTGCATCTAACTTTGGATGGCTTTATTTGTGACCATTGTTTGATACTCTGGTTCACAATCTAACATTTTTTGCACTTTGCACTTGCACTTTATCTACATTTTGCTTGCGGCAACACGTGATCACACTGTGGAAACGTTCGATTTCATATATGAATTGTTACTCTTTACATGTCATGTACTGACTCCCTCCCCCATGTGTCTCCTGCCTGAGTATTCCCCTGTTCCATATGAGACTCCATTTGTATGTTTTTAATGAGATTTTCAATAAAGTTTAATTTTTGATAAACTATTAGTGGTTGATCAGATTTGTGTGTATAGAGATATACGGTATAGATGGGTAAACACATGCTCTTTATAGGTTGTTGTTTAAAACATATATGTGACCCTGTTTGATCCAGATCATTGGTTTTTTTAGTTAATATAAAAGGTTACAATCTGTTTAGAAAGGATCGTCAAAACCGGAGAGGTGGAGGGGTCTGCCTCTATGTGAAGTCAAGTCTAAATCCCGTAATTCGAGAATACATCTCTGAGGGACATGAACATCTGAAGTAACTGTGGGTAGAAATACATGGAGCAAAAAACAATAATAAATTACTAATAGGAGTGTATTATAAACCACCTAATATACCAGAGTCCACAGAAAATCTATTACTAAATGAGATAGACGAGGCGGCAAATCATAATGAAGTCGTTATTATGGGGGACTTCAACTACCCAGATATAGACTGGGAAACTGAAAGCTGTACATCCCAAAAAGGAAACAGGTTCTTGGCAATAGCCAAAGACAATTACCTTTCCCAACTGGGTCAGGACCCCACTAGAGGGACGGCCATACTGGACTTAGTATTAACCAATAGACCTGACAGAACAACAGATGTGCAGGTTGGGGGACACCTGGGAAATAGTGACCATAAAGTAATAACCTTCCAATTATCCTTCAAACGAGAGTTTCTAAAGGGAGGAACAAAAATACCAAACTTCAAAAAAGCAAAATTTAGCCAACTAAGGGAGGCCATAGGCCTAACTAACTGGGACAAAGTCCTCAAAAATAAAAATGCAACCATAAAATGCGAAATTTTTAAAAGCATTGTAACATCTAATTGTGAGAGGTACATACCTTTAGGAATAAAAGGCTAATGAACAATAAGAAACCAATGTGGATAAATGGAACTGTAAAGAAAGCAATAAATGACAAAAAGAAAGCATATAAATTACTAAAACAGGAGGGGAGCCAGGAAGCACTGATAAACTATAAGGAGAAAAATAGAATATGTAAAAAACTAATAAAATTTGCCAAACTAGAGACCGAGAGATTAATTGCCAAAGAGAAGAAAAATTAACCCTAAAATGTTCTTTAATTATATAAATTGTAAAAAATATAAATCTGAAGGAGTCGGCCCTCTACATAGCAATGAGGGGGTGTTGCAGAGAGCGACGAGGATAAAGCAAAACTATTAAATATTTTTTTCTCCACTATATTCACTGAGGAAAATAAACTGTCAGATGAAATGCAGAATGTAAAAGTAAATTCCCCATTAGAAAGTGCCCTGTCTGACCCAGGAAGAAGTACAACAGCGACTTAAAAAGATTAAAATAGACAAATCGCCAGGACTGGATGGCATACACCCCCGTATCCTAAGGGAATTAAGTGATGTCATAGCCAGACCATTATTTCTGATATTTACGGACTCTATAATAACAGGGAATGTTCCACAGGATTGGCGCATAGCAAATGTGGTGCCAATATTCAAAAAGGGTCCAAAAACAGAGCCTGGAAATTATAGGCCGGTAAGTTTAACATCTATTGTTGGTAAACTGTTTGAAGGGTTTCTAAGAGATGCTATTTTGGAGTATCTCAATGAAAATAGGCAAATAACGGATGTCGTATATCTGGACTTCTCCAAAGCATTTGACACCGTACCTCATAAAAGGTTAGTACATAAAATGAGGATGCTCGGACTGGGACAAAATGTCTGGATGTGGGTAAGTAACTGGCTAAGTGACAGAAAACAGAGGGTGGTTATTAACGGTAGGTACTCAGATTGGGTCACTGTAACTAGTGGGGTACCTCAGGGGACAGTATTGGGCCCTATTCTCTTCAATATATTTATTAATGATCTTGTAGAAGGCCTGCACAGTAAAATATCTATTTTTGCAAATTACACTAAACTGTGTAAAGTAATTAACACTGAAGAGGACAGTTTTCTGCTACAGAGGGATCTGGATAGATTGGAGGCTTGGGCAGAGAAATGGCGGATGAGGTTTAACACTGACAAATGTTAAGTTATGCACATGGGAAGGAATAATGCAAGTCACCCGTACATATTAAATGGTAAAACACTTGGTAACACTGACATGGAAAAGGATCTAGGAATTTTAATAAACAGCAAGTTAAGCTGCAAAAACCAGTGTCAGGCAGCTACTGGCAAGGCCAAAAAGATAATGGGTTGCATCAAAAGGGGCATAGATGCCCATGATGAGAACATAGTCCTATCACTTTACAAATCACTAGTCAGACCACACATGGAGTACTGTGTACAGTTCTGGGCTCCTGTGAACAAGGCAGACATAGCAGAGCTGAAGAGGGTTTAGAGGAGGGCAACTAAAGTAATAACTTGAATGAGGGATCTATAATACCCTGAAAGATTATCAAAATTAGAGTTATTTACTTTAGAAAAAAAGACGACTGAGGGAAGCTCTAATAACTATGTATAAATATATTAGGGGTCAGTACAGAGATCTCTCCCATTGTCTATTTATCCCCAGGACTGTGACTGTAACAAGGGGACATCCTCTGCGTCTGTTTGAAAGAAGGTTTGTACACAAACATAGAAGAGGATTCTTTACGGTAAGAGCAGTGAAACTATGGAGCTCTCTGCCTGAGGAGGTGGTGATGGTGAGTACAATAAAGGAATTCAAGAGGGGTCTGGATGTATTTCTGGAGTATAATAATATTACAGGTTATAGCTACTAGAGATGGGTCATTGATACAAGAAGTTATTCTGGACAAATTTCTGGACAAATTTCTTTTTTCAGCCTTATATATTATGTTACTATGCATTATTAGTGTGTTCCTCACAGGTAATCTCCTAAATTGAATATAGCACTATATTCTCAATCCTCGTTATATTCTAGCAACAACCATTAGGAACTCAGTTCGTGAATTTGCAAAGTGCCGATATTCGCGAAAAAAATTCGCTATTCGAATTTTCGCGCTCAACACTAGTAAGGATGTGGGGCAAGGGACCTTAGGCCTCTTTCACACTAGCGTTGTTTCTTTCCGTCCTAGAGTTCCGTCCTCGGGCTCTAGGACGGAAAGAAACTGATCAGGATAATCCCAATGCATCCTGAATGGAGAGAAATCCGTTCAGGATGCATCAGGATGTCTTCCGTTCAGTATGTGAAAGTTTTTTGGACGTTGACAAAAGCACAGCATGCTGCGGATTTGTCTCCATCCAAAAAGCCGGAAGACATGCCGCAATCCCGGATCCGGAATTAATGCCCATTGAAGAGCATTATTCCGGATCCGGCATTAAGCTAAACGTCGATTCGGCGCATCGCCGGATCCGACGTTTAGCGCTGCGCATGCGCAGCAGCCGTTCCGATCGGCGCCCCAGTGTAAGCTGGGGCTCCGATCGGTTACCATGGCAGCCAGGACGCTACTGGAGTCCTGGCTGCCATGGTAAGTACAAAGCAGCAGTGTACTTACCTGCGCTGCAGCCGCCGGGCGCTCCATTATGACATCACAGGTCCGGGCGGCGCATTGATCTATGCACCGCCCGGACCTGTGACGTCATTAAGGAGCGCCCGGCGGCCGCAGCGCAGGTAAGTACACTGCTGCTGAGTACCATGGCAGCCAGGACTCCAGTAGCGTCCTGGCTGCCATGGTAACAGTGAAAGCATGTTGAAGACTGATCAGGAAACTGAACAGTCTTCAAATGCTGTCAGTCCACTTGCGTTCTGACGGATACGGCGGGACGGAAGTGCCCGCCGGATCCTCAGAACGCAAGTGTGAAAGAGCCCTTAAGTGTATTACTCTGTTATGTTGTTATTGCATAATTACTGCAGCATCTGGCCTTGGTCAGTAGATGGCAGCAAAGCATAAGGTGGTAAAAGTCTACATTGAAGCTGCCTATTAGAGGAATACTATAAACCTATTTAGTTTGTAAAGTTCGAAGATAGCTAATTTCTGGGCTGTCTTGGACTCTGTGAAGTGTGATAGCAACTGAAAATGCAGTTAACCTGCACTGAGCAAATCACTTATTGCATCACACTCTCCTTGTATAAGGGGAAGAGGTTCCTGGAGGAGTAGGAAGTGTCCAGATGGAGGCTGTGCTTGGTGGCTTGTTCCTAGATTGTACAGGCTTTGTTGAGTCGCCCATCGCATCCCATATATTCTAGCCAGTTCAGCAGTGAAATGCCTAGAATGTACAGACTTCTTTGAGTTTTGCACTGCAGCCCATACATTGTAGCTGCTTCAGAGCTGAAATGCCTAGAATGTATGGACGCCTTGATTCTTCTCCATGCAGCCTGTACATATTAGACTGTACTTTACTGAAGAGCCTAGAATATGCAGCCTCCTTGGAAAGTCTCATTACATGTACATTCTAACTTAACTAAATTTTTACTGAAATTCAGATTTAAGGCAATTCGTTTCAATTCGCTCAACACAAAGTACAAATATTGATTTTTACTCAATATGGAATAAAAAGTAGATTTCATATATAATGGACAAGATGAATGCTGGTGATTACGCGTTTTATTTTAGTTTGACTGTGCTTTTCATAGCATGAAGTTTCTTCTCTGCATCATAATGAAATATTGGAAATATGTCGTTAAATGTGCAGGGAGAACCTCAAAAGAGCCCGTGTATAGTCCATTATGGCTCCTTTGAGATTCTCCCTGCAGACCGTATATTGTGGCCTTTATATGAAGTACTCAGAATGTATGAGGCATTCCTGGAGACCATATGGGCTCCTTTGAGGTTCTCCCTGCAGACCATACAGTTTAGCCTGTTCAGCACTGAAGTGCCTAGAATGTACTGGATCCTTTGTGATGCTCCCAGCACATAATTCAGTCTAGCCTAGTGCTCTGAATATATGAGGTGTTCGTATAGACCCTATGGGCTCCTTTGAGGTTCTCCCTGCAGACCGTATATTGTGGCCTGTATATGAAGTGCTCAGAACGTATGAGGCATTCCTCTAGACAATATGGGCTCCTTTGAGGTCCTCAATGCAGACCGTATTTTGTAGCCTGTTCGGTACTGAAGTGCCTAGAATGTACTGAGGTGTTCTTACACACAATATGGGCTCCATTGAGGTTCTCCCTGCAGAAAATATATTTTAGCCTTTATATATAGTGCTCAGAATGTATAAGGTGTTCCTGCAGACCATATGAGCTCCTTTGAGATTCTCCCTGCAGACTCTATATTGTGGCCTGTATATGAAGTGCTCAGAATGTATGAGGCACTCCTGCAGACCATATGGGCTCCTTGTAAGTTGTCCCTGCTGACCATATATTGTAACCTGTTCAGTAGTGAAGTGCAGCCCACACAATTTATCCAATTATTTAATGGACTGTATGGGTTCCTTGGATGTTTTTGATGGTAGTAGGTAACTGCAGCAGTTCTCATGGTAGCCCATTCATGTATGTACAGTTGTGTTCAAAATTTTTCAACCCCCAATGCTGTAAAGGGTTTTAGGGAATTTAGTGTACATTTGTAATTGTGTTAAGAATGAAATCTTACAAGGACTTTTTAAAGAACCAAATGCAACTAAAATGACATCAAGTGTTTTTGTAATACAGTATTAAATGTTTTTTTTGTGATTTCTTCATTGACACAATTATTCAACCCCTTAAAGACTACCACTCTTAAGAACAGAGGCTCATTCAAGTGTTTTCGATCAGGTATTGAAAACACCTGTGGATGTCAAGGAGCAGCAATCAAGCATAATAAACACCAATTAGGCACATTTAAAATGACTGTGATACTCAGCTCCTTCTAGACATGTACTGGTGTGTTTACAAACATGGTGAAGTCAAGAGAATGGTCCAGGAAGACAAGAGAAGAGGTGATTTCTCTTCACAGGAAGGGCAATGGCTATAAGAAGATTGCAAAGATGTTAAACATACCAAGAGACACCATAGGAAGCATCATTCGCAAATTCAAGGCAAAGGGCACCGTTGAAACGCTACCTGGTCGTGGCAGAAAGATGCTGACTTCGACTGCTGTGCGCTACCTGAAGCGCAAAGTGGAGAAAAGTCCCCGTGTGACTGCTGAGGAACTGAAAAAAAATTTGTCAGATGCGGGTACTGAAGTTTCAGCTCAGACAATAAGGCGCACACTGCGTAATGAAGGCCTCCATGCCAGAACTCCCAGGCGCTGGTGGGAACAGGCCCCCAATGTAACACCGCCACATCTGTAACAACCAATACTATAAACCCAATTTTTTGTTCCATCAGGCCACCCTAAACTCCAGAATAAAAAGAAATCAAAAGATGTCTGCATCCGAAATTGGTGCCAATGAAAAGGTCAACTCATCCTGTACAGAATTAGCCCTCACACAACACAAAACAAAATAGGGGCTCATAGAATATGGCGACAGCCCATAACAAAACGAGCTATATTGTGCAAAAGTAGTAAACAAAAATCTTTACAGATTTGTTCTATTCAGTGTATGTACCCCAAAATTATACAATTAAGACATATATCCATCAATACCTCCAAGGAGCACATACAGTTGTGTTCAAAATAATTCAACCCCCACTGAAATTGAGTGTTTTGGCCAGTTTGAGATTGATTTTGATCATTTCAGTCATCTTGTTTACAATTAAATCAAAGAGGCACTTGTAAGTCAGACAAATATAACATAACAATTTTAATGAAATCGCCACAATTGGTCTTTTCTGTGCTCACATCATTATCAGTTTTATTCAACCCCCAAGTGACATTCAATCTTAGTACTTAGTACAACATCCTTTTTCAGTTATAACAGCTTTTAAACGTGAAGCATAGCTTGACACAAGTGTCTTGCAGCGATCTATGGGTATCTTCGCCCATTCTTCATGGGCAAAAGCCTCCAGTTCAGTCACATTCTTAGGCTTGCACGCTGCAACTGCTTTCTTTAAGTCCCACCAGAGGTTCTCAATCGGATTTAAGTCTGGTGACTGCGATGGCCACTTCAAAATGTTCCAGCCTTTAATCTGCAACCATGCTCTAGTGGACTTAGAGGTATGCTTGGGATCATTGTCCTGTTTAAAGGTCCAACGTCTCCCAAGCCTCTGGTTTGTGACGGATTGCATCACATTTTCATCCATTCATGGTACCTTGCACACGCTGAAGCTTCCCTGTACCTGTAGAAGCAAAACAGCCCCAAAGCATGATTGACCCCCCGCGATGCTTCACAGTAGGCAAGGTGTTCTTTTCTTCACAGGCCTTGTTCTTCCTCCTCCAAACATAGCATTGATCCATGGGCCCAAACAGTTCTAATTTTGTTTCATCAGTCCACAGAACACTATCCCAAAACTTTTGTGGTTTGTCCACATGACTTTTGGTATACTGCAGACGACTCTTCTTATTATTTGGAGACAGCACGCTTCACTTACCTTCTGTCTTACATTTGTTTCTTAATACTGTTCAGACAGTATTGCTTTAACCTACAGTATGTGATATTTGACAAGGAGGAACCACAAAACCAATCTGAGGGCAGCTTACCTGCACCCTTTTGCTATACCAAGAACATTAGTTACCGTATTTTTCGCCCTATAAGACACACGGGCCCATAAGGTTTTAGAGGAGGACAATAAGAAAAAAATATGTTTCATTAGATCTCAGATCAGGCCAGCAATTAGACCCCAATGTTAATCAGACCTCATCTGACAGCCCCAATCAGACCCCCAATGTTAATAAGCCCTTTAATCAGACCTCAGATCACACCCCCAATGTTAATAAGACCCCAGTAAGACCTCAGATCAGACCCCCATGCCTCAGATCAGCCCCCCATGCCATTTATGGGCCCCATTATGAACCTCCATGCCATTTATGAACCCCCATTATTAGCCCCCTTGCCAGTTATGAGCCCCCATTATTAGCCCCTGTAGCGGAGTAATAGTATAATTCACGGTATCTCTGCTGGTAGTCTAATTCAGCATACAACATACAGGTAGCATAAGTATAATCCCTTTTTCCCAAGAACTAGACAACACACAGTTTGGCAGTCAACCACACCTTCATTGCAATGCAACCATTTATATACAAGTCCCCATGCAAGGGGTTTCCATAATGGAATTCCAGGGGTTTATACAGGTCCCCATGCAAGGGGTTTCCATAATGGCATTCCAGGGCTTTTTCCTTGGTGGACTTTGTGGAAACTTAACCTGCAATGCTATTTCCCATCATTCCTTTCTGTACTGGAGAGATAATTGCATAAGAGTATACAATTAACACATGGACACAGCCTTTGATATACTGATCCCAACAGATTGGCTTAGGGATGTCCGGAGGAGTACCCACAGATCACTTTTCAAGTTCCGTTTGTCTGGATAACCCCTCGGCATTGCCATTTTGCTTCCCAGGGCGGTAGTGGATAGAAAAGTCAAAAGGCTGCAGCACCAAACTCCAGCGCAGCAGCCTAGCATTGTCTCCTGGCACCCTGTTCAGCCACACTAACGGGTTGTGATCTGTAAGTAAGAAAAAGGGTTGCCCGTACAAATAGGGCTGCAGCTTTTTAAGGGCCCACACCACGGCCAAACATTCCTTTTCAATGGCGGTGTAGCTTACTTCTCTGGGTAGGAGTTTTCTGGTTAAGTAAGCCACTGGGTGCTTGACGCCATCTGCTCCGACTTGGAATCGTTTAGTTGGATCAGGAGTAGCGAGTACAGGTGCATTAATCAGGGCAGTTTTCAGTTGCTGGAAGGCCTGTTCACACTCTGGGGCCCAGACTACTAGCTTAGGGAGGTTTTTATGGGTCAAATCAGTGAGGGGCTTGGCTAGGGTGCTGTAATCAGGCACAAATTTCCAGTAGTACTCGGCGGTACCCAGGAAGGCTAGGACTTGGGTCTTAGTACGGGGGTTGGCCATTTGGCTACAGCCTCTAACCTTGGCGGGCTCAGGTTTCTGTTGGCCGCTTCCTACCCGGTGGGCTACATTTTGGACTTCAGCCATCCCTATATGGCATTTACTGGGTTTAAGGGTTAACCTTGCCTCCCTGATGCGGTCTAGTATGGCTCCTATGTCGGTCAGGTGTTCGGCCCAGGAGTGACTAAAAATGGCTATGTCATCTAAATAGGTGCAAGCGTACTGCTGGAACCCGTCCAATAGCCAATCCACCAACCTCTGAAAAGTAGCTGGGGCATTTTTCATCCCAAATGGCATGACCTTAAACTGGTACAGGCCAAACGGAGTGATCAACACCGACTTGGGGATGGCTTCCTTGGCTAAGGGAATCTGCCAGTACCCCTTACAAAGATCAATTGTAGTGAGGTACTGGCCTCTGGCCATTTTATCTAGGAGCTCGTCTATCCGGGGCATAGGGTAGGCGTCAGATACGGTTTTGTCATTGAGCCTCCTGTAGTCTATGCAGAAGCGGGTTGTCCCATCCCGCTTCGGCACTAGCACTAGCGGAGAGGCCCAGGGACTGTCAGAGTGTTCTATAACCCCTAACTGTAACATTTCCTCAATCTCTTTCCGCATGTTCTCCTTTACGGACTCAGGTATGCGGTATGGGGGTTGTCAATGCAGGGTTTGTCCAGGGGTCTCTACCCTATGGGTAGCTAGCGGTGTGTACCCGGGGAGATTAGATAACTTGGCTCCTTTATCCTGAATTAACCTTTGGGCTTGTGCCCGTTCCTGAGGGCTCAGGCGCTCTCCTAACTGTACAATAAAGAAATATATCACCAGTCCATAAGAGATCTAAATCGCAGCAGGTCACCGTAGTGCTGTGGGCTCAGATCATACTTATCAGTTCCAGAACAAAGTAGATCGGGACCGCGCGTTATGATAGAAGATCACAGAGCAGTTTTTCAACCTTGAACTTTAAACCAAGGGCCTGAGGTCTGCAGATATCCACTGTTTCGGGGTATCCTGCAACTGGTTAAGGAAATAACAATAGTGAAGTTCCGTCTAATACCTAGCCCCTTTGGAATAGGTTATACTCACAGGGGTAGATAGCGCACAGACATATCCAATATAACCACAGACTTCAAATCTCCTCTTCCCTAGTACAGAATATCGATCCTCCTCAACATAGTCTGCAAATGATAATTATTCCTACCATAGTGAAGTTTGAGTAAAAAAATTCATTTATTAAATACTCACAAACAAACTCTTGATAAAAGACACAAAGTAAAACCTCCCAGCGTCTTAGATTCTGCCCGACCCAGGTTTCGCTCCTGGAGCTTACGTCATCCTTTCCCTCCCCCATCCTTTTAAATCGCATGTTGCATCTACACACACCTGTTGCATCAACCAATTTTTTTTTTTCAACCATTTTTTTCATCAGATCTTCCCATGATTTAAAAACAATGAGGTACCACCTAAACATAGGTAAAATCGCATAACGTGTGTAGAAAGGATGGCGTAAGCCCTGACGAAGCTCCAGGAGCAAAACCTGGGTCGGCAGAATCTAAGACGCTGGGAGGTTTTACTTTGTGTCTTTTATCAAGAGTTTGTTTGTGAGTATTTAATAAATTAATTTTTTTACTCAAACTTCACTATGGTAGGAGCAATTATCATTTGCAGACTATGGTGAGGAGGATCGACATTCTGTCCTAGGGAAGAGGAGATTTGAAGTCTGTGGTTATATTGGATATGTCTGTGCGCTATCTACCCCTGTGAGTATAACCTATTCCAAAGGGGCTAGGTATTAGACGGAACTTCACTATTGTTATTTCCTTAACCAGTTGCGGGATACCCCGAAACAGTGGATATCTGCAGACCTCGGGCCCTTCGTTTAAAGTTCAAGGTTGAAAAACTGCTCTGTGATCTTCTATCATAACACGCGGTCCCGATCTACTTTGCTCTCCTAACTGTACTTCTCCCAGGCCCTCGTTCTGGTCTCCTCTCTCTAGGAGGTCTGGGAGGGGTAAGTTATCAAAGTCCTCTGTGGCAGATGCACAGATTGCGGCTACATTTTCCACGCACTCAAAGTATGGCTTCTGCATATTCACGTGGAGCATGCGTCTGCCACCTGTCCCAGCGCAGGGGCCGCTCACATAGGTTGTATCACAGATCTGTTCTACCACCTTGTATGGGCCCTGCCAGGAGGCCTGCAGCTTTTCATTGTGGACTGGCCTCAGGATTAGCACCTTCTGCCCTATCTGAAAGATGCAGTCCCTGGCCCCCCTATGATACAATCTGCGCTGTCATTGTTGGGCTGCCTGAGTCAATTCCTCCAGGTGCTCACGAAACTTTAGCACGTATGGGACGATAGGAGTACCTTTAGTGTTCACCTGCTCTTCCCAATGTTCTCGGATGAGATCTAAGGGACCCCTCACCCTTCTCCCGAACAGTAGTTCAAAGGGGGAGAACCCGGTGGACTCTTGGGGAACCTCCTCGTATGCTAATAGCAAATGAGGTAAGAACCTTTCCCAGTCCTTTCTGGTGTCTACAAACGTACGGATCATCTGCTTCAGCGTTCCGTTCAAACGTTCGCAGTTGGACTGGGGGTGATAAGCCGAATTTAAGATTGGTTTAATACCACATACCTTCCAGAGTTGGTGGGTGATCTCTGCAGTGAATTGGGTGCCCCTATCCGAAATAATCTCCCGGGGAAATCCCATGTGGGAGAAGATTCGCATCAGGGCATCCGCTATGGTCTCTGCATGAACATTGGTCAGCGCCACCGTCTCTGGATACCTAGTGGCATAGTCCACTATGGTCAATATGTACTTCTTGCTGGTGGGACTGGGTTTAGCTAGGGGGCCTATGAGGTCTACGGCCACTCGACTAAATGGTTCCTCAATGATTGGAAGGGGTTGGAGCTTCGCTTTATAGCGATCTTCTTGCTTCCCTTCTCTCTGGCAGATATCGCAGGTTTGACAAAATTGCTTGATATCCTTTGAGATACCTGGCCAGAAAAAGTTCTGGGTCAGCCGTTGTTTAGTTTAGCTGACCCCTAGATGTCCTGACAGGGGTATGTTGTGGGAAATGCGCAGTAAATCCTGCCTATATTTTTGGGGTACTATCAGCTGTTTAGTGGGCATCGGGATAGACCCAGCTATTATTTTTTCAGTGTAGCGGTATAATAGGCCCTTGTCCCAGGCATATCTCTCTCCCTTTAACCCGGCCTGGCTGTTGGCTATCCTGTCTTTATACACCTGTAAGGAGGGATCTAGAGCTACTTCACTGCCAAATTCTAACGGGGCATCCCAGGGGAGGTCATTGGGAGAAGGGGGTGGTACGCTTACCTGAGCCTCAGAGTGTGTGGATGGTGCCATGGTGCGGGCCTGCTGTCTAGTGAAGACTGGGCATGCCTCTTGTACCGTGGGTTGGGGAACAAAAGCTGAAATGAGCTCCCCCAAGTCGTTGCCCAAAATAACATCTGCCGGTAAGTCTTGCATAAGCCCCACTTCCACATCCCCTGATCCTACTGCTCAATTCAAATGCACCTTGGCAGTGGGTACTTTGTAGATGGCTTCCCCTGCCACTCGCATGGCTATGCAATCTCTGGTGCGAGCCTCCTTGGGGATAAGGTGGTTCCGGACCAAGGTCAAAGTGGCCCCTGAGTCACGAAGCCCTTGCACATGTTTCCCTGCTAGGTATACAACCTGGCGATGACCTTGCCTATTGTCGGAGGCTGCTTGGCTGGAATTGGCCTCATGTAGTACCCCCAGTTGTTCTTCTACAGATGTGACTGAAGTGTGCCGGGTAGCAATGTACTGCTGTCCGAGCCCCAGGAGGTTGGCCCTGATTAGACCAGGTTTGGCGGTTTCGGTTCCGTGGGCATTCCCATTGACATGGCCCAACTGGTTGCAGGTGTGGCATCGTATACTAGGCTGGGGTGGGTATCTCGGTGGGTATTGGTTAGGGCCTCCCCCTGGTTGTGACAGAGTCGAAGTCGCAGGAGCTGGAAGAGGTGCTGCAGGTCTGGAGAATAAGCGGGGGGGTGGACGCTGGTATCGCCTTGTGTCTTGATGCTCATCTGCTAGCTTAGCTGCGTCATATAGGGTACAGGGCTTTAGATCCCTTACCCAGTCTTGTACCTCTGGTGCCAGTCCCTTGAACAATTATTCTAGGAGGACCAGTTGTAGTAGGTCCTCCAGGGTAGTGGCTTGGGTCGCTTGTATCCACCCCATGGCAGCTCTGTGTAAGCGGTGAGCCCATTCTGCATGGGAATCTTTTTCCTGCTTTTTAAGTTCCCGGAATTTATGCCTAAATGCCTCAGGAGTAATGGCATAACGTGCGAGAATGGCCTGTTTCACCTTCTGGTAGTCTCTGCTGTCCTCAACAGGAACTGCACGGTATGCCTCTGCTGCATGGCCAGATAATCTACCGGCAAGCAGGGGTACCTGGTCTGCGGAGCTGATATCATGAAATTGGCACAGTCTTTCAAAGTCCTGTATATATCCGTCGATGTCGTCCTCTGTATCGGCCTCTCTGGATCTCCGGCCTGTTTGTAGCTACCTGGCCATGACATACTCCTGTACATCTGCCATTAATCTTTCCAATGTCTCCGTGGGTGGTGTTTCTGGGTAAAACTCTAATCTGGTTCTGAGTTCTTTTTTGATCTCGGTTTCTTCCCTCTGCGGTGGAGGTACCGTATTATTTACTCAGTCTCCCTCCATGAGTTCGGCAATAAGGGTAGTTTCGTCTTCTTGCTGGCTATTTTACCCCTTGCTTCCAACAGTTCTTTTAGTGTAGCTCGTTTCAATGCTGCATAGTTCGTCTCCATTCACTGTCCATTCGTATAGTCAAACATATTCCCAAACTCCTGTTTTTATACGAATGGCTGTTTCAACTAACCGCTGTTTTCCCTTCTCCGTTCGTATAAATAACTCCCAAACGCTGCTTTGCTGTGAGGTTTCAATCCCGTAGCTTGCCACCAATTGTAGCGGAGTAATAGGTATCTTCGCTGGTGGTAATATTCAGCATACAACATACAGGTAGCGTAAGTATAATCCCTTTTTTCCAACAACTGGACGACACACAGTTTGGGAGTCAACCACGCCTTTATTGCAATGCCACCATTTATATACAAGTCCCCATGCAAGGGATTTCCGTAATGGAATTCCAGGGGTTTATACAAGTCCCCATGCAAGGGTTTCCATAATAGAATTCCAGGGGTTTTCCCTTGGTGGACTTTGTGGAAACTTAACCTGCAAGGCTATTTCCCATCATGCCTTTCTGTAATGGAGAGATAATTGCATAAGAGTATACAATTAACACATGGACCCAGCCTTTAACCCCTTAAGGACACGGCCCTATTTCACCTTAAGGACCAGGCCATTTTTTCAAAATCTGACTAGTGTCACTTTATGTGGTGATAACTTTAAAACGCTTTTACTTATCCAAGCCATTCTGAGATTGTTTTTTCGTCACATATTGTATTTAATGACAGTGGCAAAATAAAGTCGAAAAATTTCATTTTTATTTATAAAAAAATACCAAATTTACCAAAAATTTTGAAAAATTAGCAATTTTCCAAGTTTCAATTTCTCTACTTCTAGAATACATAGTAATACTGCCAAAAAAAGTTATTGATTTACATTCCCCATATGTCTACTTCATGTATCGATCATTTTGGGAATGCCATTTAATTTTTTGGGGACATTACAAGACTTAGAAGTTTAGAAGCAAATCTTGACATTTTTCAGAAATTTTCAAAAACCCACTTTTTAGGGACCAGTTCAGGTCTGAAGTCACTTTGCGAGGCTTACATAATAGAAACCACCCAAAAATGACCCCATTCTAGAAACTACACCCCTGAAGGTACTCAAAACTGATTTTACAAACGTCATTAACCCTTTAGGTTTTCCACAAGAGTTAATGGCAAATAAAGATAAAATTTCTGAATTTCGATTTTTTGGAAAATTTTCCAGTTTAATCCATTTTTTCCAGTAACAAAGCAAGGGTTAACAGCCAAACAAAACTCAATGTTTATTGCCCCGATTCTGTAGTTTGCAGAAACACCCCATATGTGGTCGTAAACTGCTGTATGGCCAAACGGCAGGGCACAGAAGTAAGGGAACGCCATATGGTTTTTGGAAGGCGGATTTTGCTGGACTGGATTTTTGACACCATGTCCCATTTGAAGCCCCCCGATGCACCCCTAGGATAGAAACTCCATAAAAGTGACTCTATCTAAGAAACTACACCCCTCAAGGTATTCAAAACCAGTTTTACAAACTTTGTTAACCCTTTAGGTGTTCCACAAGAGTTATTGGCAAATGGAGATGAAATTTCTGAATTTCAATTTTTTGTTACCTTGCCTCAAAAAAAGTGTAATATAGAGGTACCAAAAATCATATTTACCCTAAAATAGTACCAACAAAACTGACACCTTATCCTGTAGTTTCCAAAATAGGGTCACTTTTTTGGAGTTTCTACTGTAGGGGTGCATCGGGGGGGCTTCAAATGGGACATAGTCTCAAAAAACCAGTCCAGCAAAATCCGCCTTCCAAAAATCATATAGCGTTCCCTTCCTTCTGTGCCCTGCCGTTTGGCCATACAGTAGTTTACAACCACATATGGGGTGTTTCTGCAAACTACAGAATCGGGGCAATAAATATTGAGTTTTGTTTGGCTGTTAACCCTTGCTTTGTTACTGGAAAAATGGATTAAAATGGATAATTTTCAAAAAAAATAGCTGTTTTGGGACAGTTTTGTATTTTTTGTTATTTACATCGTTGAACTGAGAGGTTAGATTGTGTGCTATTTCTATAGAGCAGGTTGTTACTGACGCGACAATACCAAATATGACTACTTTTGGGGGTTTTTTGTTTCAGTTTTACATAATAAAGCATTTTTGAAAAAATGATTTTTAGTGTCTCCACATTCTGAAAGCCATAGTTTTTTTTTTTTTTTTTGCGATTGTCCTATGTAGGGGCTCATTTTTTGCGGGATGAGATGGCGGTTTGAATGGTACTATCTTGGGGTGCATATGACTTTTTGATCACTTGCTATTACACTTTTGTGATGTAAGGTGACAAAAAATTACTTTTTTTACAACATTTTTATTTTTTATGTTTACAGCGTTCACCTGAGGGGTTAGGTCATGTTATATTTTTATAGAGCAGGTCGTTACGAACGCTGACGATACCCAATATGTATACTTTTTTTTTTTATTTTGGTTTTACACAATAATATCCTTTTTGAAACAAAAAAACATGTTTTAGTGTCTCCATAGTCTGAGAGCCATATTTTTTCAGTTTTTAGGCGATCGTCTCAGGTTGGGTATAATTTTTGCGGGATAAGGTGGCGGTTAGATTGGCACTATTTGGGGGTCATATGACTTTTTGATCGCTTGCTATTACACTTTTTGTGATGTAAGGTGACAAAAAATGGCTTTTTGACAAAGTTTTTTTTTTTTTTTACAGTGTTTACTTGAGGGGTTAGGTCATGTGATATTTTTATAGAGCAGATTCTTACGGACGTGAAGATACCCAATATGTCTACTTTTTTAATTTTTTTACATTTAACACTAAAAAGCATTTTTGAAACAAAAAAATCATGTTTTAGTCTGAGAGGCATAGTTTTTTTATTTTTGGGCAATTGTTTTATGAAGGGGCTAATTTTTTTGTGGGATGAGATGGCGGTTAGATTGGTACTATTTTGGGAGGCATACGCCTTTTTGATCGCTTTGTATTACACTTTTAGTGATGTAAGGTGCCCAAAAATGGCTTATTTACACCATTTTTTTTTTTATGGCGTTAACTTGAGGGGTTCAGTCATGTGATATTTTTATAGAGCTGTTTTTACGGACGCGCGATACCTAATATGTGTAGTGTATTTTATTTTTTTACTTTTTATTCAGTGATTTGTGTTTTACTTTTTTTCACTTTTTTCACTTTTTTACATTTTTTTGGACCCAGACCCACTTGGTTCTTGTAGATCCAGTGGATCTGGTGTCTATATAATACAGTACAGTACACTATATAGTGTACTGCACTGTATTTTTTACTTTTCACAGTCTGGTCAGACTTCTGCCTTTAGCAGAAGTCTGACCAGAGTTACTATACCATGGCATGCAGGACGCTTCTGAAAGCGCCCTGCTGCCATGGTAACCATCACCCACTGCCATTAGAGAGCAGTGGGTGATGGATGAGGATGGAGGGAGCTCCTCCTCTGCGATCCCATCCTGGGGGCTGCATAGGCACAGCAGCCCCCGATGGGAGAGGGAGGGAGCTCCTCCCTGTTAACACCTTCCATACCGCGGTCCGTCCGGACCGCGGTAAGGAAGGTTAAACGGCTGGCATCTGCAGCACAGATGCCAGCCGTTTTCTATCAGAGTGCCAGCAATGTGCTGGCACTCTGATAGAACCACTAGACACCAGGGAATTATTACAAGGGAGGCAGGCGGGGGATCGCTATTGCGATCCCGCCTGCCGCACCGCTCGCCTCCCGCACCGCCTCCAGCCTCCGCAACCACCCCCCCTGCACCCCCGCCGCCATAACAAGATTGGGGGCTGCAGGGGGGGTTAAAATAAATATCTTTGCCGCATTAACTCTCTGATCTCGCGGTCACAGACCGCGGGATCAGAGATAGTAAATCGCTGCAAACCGCAGGTCTGAATTGACCTGCGGTTTGCAGCGATCGCCGATACGGGGGGGTCACATGACCCCCCTCGGCATTAGAACATGGTTCCTGCTGATCTACATCAGCAGGAACCATGTTGCTACCGCGCCCAGATCGGGCACAGTAGCAGTTTAAACACAGGGCGTACCTGTACGCCCTGTGTCCTTAAGGACTCGGACATTAGGGCGTACCTGTACGCCCTGTGTCCTTAAGAGGTTAATATACTGAAGTGGCTAGGTTTGCCACAGCCCCCAGTGCAATTTATGACTGTTGGGCATTTTCATGAGTGTATATAATACCTGATCATATTATAGTCCAAAATGGATGCGCATTGTCTTTAAGAGACAGGCTGAACCAAAGTTTTGCTACACGGCTGGAACAGGCCAAGATTTGAGGTCACACAGAGTTCAGTCTGTGTAAAAGTTTATACTGAATACAAAGAACATTGAATTTTAAAAAGTTATTGCCACAGATGTGGGCTTATCTGTTGGGAGTACACTGGATTCTCCAAACATGTCTGTCTGAAGAGAACAAGGCCCATTCATATCATTATGGTACATAGATCAACAGTGTGAGGTCAATCTTTAGTTATTTCAAAATGTCCAAGTTAATCCTTATCTCTGATTTACGATGATGAGGGTCAAATGTATATAATACAAGAGTGCCATAGTTAACTCTTTATAGTATGGTACTAATAGCTTACACAACAGTGCCATCTGGAGACAGATGGATATCATTACACCATCCTCCATAGTTGCATTATGGGTAAATATAATCTCATAGGATCATTACCATATGAGCATATGATTGGAAGATCTTAATCCAGGAGGATGTGACATGAGATAAGAGGGGAAACAAGAAGAAGACTCACAAGCAAAGAAGAAGAACATTCCAAGATTCCAGGATCATCAGAATCAGGATCATCATAGCCAGGACAAGAAGAGGACTCACAAGGGAGAGCCAACACCCAAGAGAGAGGGGTCTCTCAATATGAGACATGCGATGATGGACCACCCAGCTTTTCCTAGGAGCAGAAGTGTGATTCCTGCTAGGACTTGGTAAGAGACATAAAGAATGATATTTCATTTTATTAAGACTATTTCGATAATGTGGGTGAAAGTATACCATCTATATTGGCGAATAAATAAGCACATTAATTAATTGATCGTCTCCATATTGAGATGTAGTCTTAGGATATTGTGAGGCTTCATTCTACCTACAGAAGAATTAAGACTCATAATCTATCAAAGTATTAAATGATTGTAAATAAATATATATATATATATATATATATATATATATATATATATATATATATTGATAGTAGCATTCTTCACCAAGCTAGGTGATAAATTCCCACTGGAAAGACTTGTTCCAAGTTCTTCCCATTTATGTTGTGTGTCTTAATAGTCTTACCAAGTCATACATGTGAAAACAGTCCAGGATGGGGCGGAAGGATACAGTTATCTCTTCTAAGTTATTTGCTTGGATGGATTTGCCCATTCCTGAAGTCATGTGAGGTGTAGTTGGTTAGAAGGGGGCAGAATGTATTCAGCATTCCATATTGATGTCTAGAAATAGACATGCCCATGAGGTTTCCTCTGAACAGAAGTGATGTGTATAACTTAGCTTCTTATTTTAATATCCTAACCAAATATTAGCTTTGTTATAATGTAACAAATTGTTCCTACCCACATGTATTGCTAAGCTTATATTGCTTTATATCGATGATATCATTGTGTTTATTTACTTATTTTAAGCTTGTAATGCTTTGTATCAACGTCGTATATATTCATTGGCATATATCATTGTGTTTATTTACTTTTTTATGTTTAGAAGAATTTGCATATTTTTATAATACTTGTGTATTATTGTATAATGCAAAACTACATCTTTAGCATTAATGTCACCTCACATGGAAAGAACTTATTATCTGAGGAAATAGTCGGCCTCAGATGTGAATTGTATCGATTAGGTTATCTACAATTTACCAGGTCATGATTTCAAGAAGTTATGAATAATTCATGGTTAATTATTTTTATGACCATAATTAATAATTATTAATTGAATTATTATAAACCCGACATGACCCTCCATGCCATTTATGAGGCCCCAGTGCCATTTATTATGCCCCAGTGCCATTTAATATGCCCCCAGTATGAGCCCCAGTGCCACACTGTGCGCAGCCCTGCACAGCCGACAGCCGAGGACCAGGAAGCGGTAAGTACAGAGCCTTCACCGCTTCCCGGTCCTCCGGTAATAAAATGGAAGCGCTTCATTAGTATTCGCCCCACTTTTTGGGGGGGGAAACAATGCGTTTTATGGAGCGAAAAATTCAGTACTTAAAAAAATGAAAACACAAAAGTTGAACTGTATTACAG
Organism: Bufotes viridis; assembly: GCA_033119425.1. Taxonomy (NCBI): domain Eukaryota; kingdom Metazoa; phylum Chordata; class Amphibia; order Anura; family Bufonidae; genus Bufotes; species Bufotes viridis. The sequence goes on from CM065590.1 coordinate 361,515,534, forward strand.
TAAAAAATAGCTGTACTTTAATAGATGCTTTCATAATGACACCTACATAGTATATAGAGGGAGGAGCGGAGGAGGGTATATAGAGGGAGGAGGGTATATAGTGTATAGGGGAGCACCAACAGGGAGGGGTCCAACAGGTCTGGACCCCCCCTAGAACCATATATATATATATTTGTGGTCAGGGCTATGGACACGAAAGCCAAAGAGCCCTAGTGGGATAAACACCGAGACCCACCGTAACTGCAATACGCATCTTACCTAACTAAATGGCTAGTGGTGTGCCTGTAGCCATGTCCGTGGGTAGGCCTATAAAAGGGGGGCATACCCTGTAGAAGTTAAAATAAAAAGGGAGGGAGGGTGGGGCAACTGAGAAAACACCCGCCCCTAGGTGGGGCTGTGCCTGGTTTAAGTAGAGCCTCCGCCCCTCCCACAAATGCAGCCTAATCAGACTGCCATACTTGTGGTCAGGGCTACGGACACGAAAGCGAAGAGCCCTAGTGGGATAAACACTGAGACCCACCGTAACTGCAATACGCATCTTACCTAACTAAATGGCTAGTGGTGTGCCTGTAGCCATGTCCGTGGGTAGGCCTATAAAAGGGGGGCAAAAACCAGACATGTAGGGTGAAAAGAGACTTGAATGGCCTGTACAAAGAAACCCCTGATCCAAACTGCGAAACCATATCTCCCACGAGAGTTCGGGTACATAAGTCAACCATAATGATGCCTGCATCCATCCTGCGGATAGAGCCAGGACAGAATACTGAATGTCGCAGATTCTGCCCCAATGCACGAGGGAGGAACTGGGAAATGCTTCAGAAGGAAGCGTGGATGATACTAACTAAACCTGAAGACTTGGTTGTGGTGCGAGCACTGACAAATTCCCCCTAGCCTTATGAGACCGGAGAACTGAGAGCCTAACTGTCTAGAAGGGCCCGAAGAATACCATGTAGGCCAGGAGAGGATGTAAAGCAATAAGCTAAGAACGTAGTATATGGAATCCTGTCAATGCCCTCACGCGAGTGAAGGAGTGCGATTGCAGTAAGCTGCTGGCGATTTAGTTTGCAGACCTGGCTGATTGAAAAGGTAACCGGCATGGTAATACAAATGACAAATATGAGGGGTAAACAAGAAAATAACTAAAAAGTGGCCTGAAGAAAGTACGGGCGGGATTACACCATGGGCCTGACCGATGTGATATGCGATACTTAAAATAACTACATTTCCTAAAAAAAAAACTGACAGGCGAATATCGTGAACACGAGACCAGACCAACGTGGCCGGTGACACCTAATGACGAGTGTCATTTGGTACGAGAACCTGAAGGTAGGTGGCCGATGACACCAATAACTTGAACTCCGGAAATTGAAGTCTGGTCCTGGGGGGGGAGCATAGCCAGACAGGTGATCTGTCGACCAGGCAGGAGTTTGTGAGCTGGCCACATTGATTATTGAACGTGAAGAAAAACATAAGCGGGCAACCAACTATGGTGATTGAAAACATAGGAGGAAGAATGCAACAAGTACAGACAATAGGTTTAAAACAGAAGCCCAAGTTTGACATAAATAATTGAATGTGGATGATTGGAATGTACAGGGCTAAGGACGTTGAGTTAGAGAACAATGGCCTAACAAAATGAACAAGAGCTATGACACCCGGGGGTGGCCCATGCTCCAATGACAATAACGATACGTTGTATGTGGCGGCAGTGGCGCCACCGCCCATCCTATATGTACCACGATTAAGTCTATTAGTATGTTTCTGGAATCAGCTTCCTGTCAGCCAAGCATAGCAAATGACCTACCATAATCCCTGCCAAGCACTAAGTTGTCCGCAGAGAGAATGGAATGGTAACAAGGAGTAACCAGCAAAAGAAGCAATGCAGAAATGAGGAGCAAACAGAAAGAATCCATGCGGCACCCAAAGTCCGCCAGAAGAAGCCGTGTTGTAAAGAAGCATGTCCAGAAGAGGGACAGTGTAGTAAAGACTAAACCCGGAGAGTAAGCATATCCGACTATCCGGTGAAGGTAGCCGTGCAGTAAAAGATCCTCCAGCCGAGGGAGCAGTACAAAATGGTGAATAATAAATTATGTTTGCCGAGGGGACTAGAAGAACAGGAGAGCGCAATGCAAAGGACTGCCTGGTGGGTGGAGCCGCACAGCGATACCACCTGTGGTATGCAGAACGAATGCATATGTACATACGATACCTAACTGGCAGACCGCAGGAAGTTATAACTATGACAAATGGCCTCGATAATATGCATACTAATTAAACCGAAGGTCTAGCCTGAATACCAGACAGGCTAATGTTACTGAAAAAGTCGCCTGACCCGCATGGCAGGTGACCCTGACCAGGCTGAGCTTCGTTAAGGAAGAGTACACCTGGGGAAGCGTGGCAGACAATGGATGCACCACCGACAGACTTTGGAAAAGTGGCCTGCGCCCAGATGAACAAAGAAGCAGATATGGATGTGAGACATTTGGGCCAAATCAACCTGGATGCACAGAAGTTCAACCCACCAGGTAGATCACCAGGCAGGACGAAAAACTGTCATCGGTCCCCCGAAACCATGGGGCCGAAGCAGTCATCGTGCCCCCGAAGCCATGGAGCCAAAGCAGTCATCGTGCCCCCGAAGCCATGGAGCCGAAGCAGTCATCGTGCCCCCGAAGCCATGGAGCCGAAAGCAGTCATCGTGCCCCCGAAGCCATGGAGCCGAAGCAGTCATCGTGCCCCCGAAGCCATGGAGCCGAAGCAGTCATCGTGCCACCGAAGCCATGGAGCCGAAGCGGTCATCGTGCCCCCGAAGCCATGGAGCCGAAGCGGTCATCGTGCCCCCGAAGCCATGGAGCCGAAGCGGTCATCGTGCCCCCGAAGCCATGGAGCAGAAGCAGTCATCGTGCCCCCGAAGCCATGGAGCCGAAGCGGTCATCGTGCCCCCGAAGCCATGGAGCCGAAGCAGTCATCAAGCCCTGAAGCCATGGAGCCGAAGCAGTCGTCGTGCCCCCGAAGCCATGGAGCCGAAGCAGTCGCCGTGCCCCGAAGCCATGGAGCCGAAGCAGTCGTCGTGCCCCGAAGCCATGGAGCCGAAGCAGTCGTCGTGCCTCCAGCCATGGAGCCGAAGCAGTCGTCGTGGCCCCAAGCCATGGAGCCGAGCGGTCATCGTGCCCCGAAGCCATGGAGCCGAGCGGTCATCGTGCCCCGAGCCATGGGGCGGGCGGTCATCGCTGCCACCGAGCCATGGGGCCGAGCGGTCATCGTGCCCCGAGCCATGGGGCCAGCGGTCATCGTGCCCCGAGCCATGGGGCGAGCGGTCATCGTGCCCCGAAGCCATGGGGCCGAGCGGTCATCGTGCCCCCGAGCCATGGGGCCGGCGGTCATCGTGCCCCGAAGCCATGGGGCCGAGCGGTCATCGTGCCCCGAAGCCATGGGGCCGAAACGGTCATCTTGCCCCCGAAGCCATGGGGCCGAAGCGGTCATCTTGCCCCCGAAGCCATGGGGCCGAAGCAGTCACCGAGCCCCCAGCCATAGGGGCGAAGCAGTCATCAAACCCTCAAGCCATGGGGCGAAGCAGCCTTCAAGCCCCCGAAGCCATGGAGCCGAAGCAATCAGCGAGCCCTTAAAGCCATGGGGCCGAAGCAGTCAGCGAGCCCTCAAAGCCATGTGGCCGAAGCAGTCAGCGAGCCCTCAAAGCCATGGGGCCGAAGCAGTCAGCGAGCCCTCAAAGCCATGGGGCCGAAGCAGTCAGCGAGCCCCTAAGCCATGAGGCCAAGGAGTCATGGGGTCCCCAGTCATGGAATCCTTGCTCCCTGAGGCCAAAGCAGTCATGGGGCCTCTGCGGCCATGAGGCCAAAGCAATCAAGCAGCCGCCGCGGCCTTGCGGCCCAAGCAATTAAGGGGCCCCCGGGGCCATGAGGCCGTCCTAGATGTATGTGATGGGTTAAGATAAATAAGAGTGAGCCCAACATGATGGAAAAAGCAACAACTAGGATGATTGGGACGTCTAAAAGTGGCCTGGAAAGGAACGTGATTGCTGACAGGTATGGACAATAGTAATCTGAACAACGGACATAAGCATAAAAACCGGAACCAGCCATAAAACTTAAAAATGCAAACGTGGAATATGAAACGGAGAAGAGAGAACAACCAAAACCTGAGGCATTGCGATTTGCAAGTCAAGTCCCTTGTCGCGACAAACAACTGAAAAACTTGAAAGAAACAGTAGTGAGTAGGAAGCTCAAACCCTAATGACCCACTGGCCCCAGCGAGAGGCTGTTTATTGAACTGGGGCAGTGGGAGCAATCTTGGTGAATACAAACCAGAAGTAAAGGAAAGCTTGCAACTAGAGAAAAGACCCACTTGATGTATACGCGCAGAAAAACCAGATGTAAAGGAAATGACCATTGATGCCCGTCATGTTTGACAGGAGAGTGGCACCGGAGCCACCAACTGCCTCAGTGTGACTATCGAGTAAAACAACCGTGACGTAGAAACTGACGGGAGAATGTGGCTTGAATGGGAGCATGGTGTGCCAGCAGATGGGTGACTGTGGACCTGGAATGAGTAAAACCTAAAAAACATGGTATAACCAAAATGCAGACCTGAATGTGAGCGGAATAAGATAGCGTCGCGACAGCGAACGCATGGACGCAGTTCTAGCAGGGAATGGAGTGTAGTACTAGATGTAACAGCAAACGTGTGAACTCAGCTAGAGCGTGAAAGGAGTATTAACTTGCTGTAACAGCAGACGTGAGATGCGGCCATGGCTGGGCGGGAACATTGAGACGTAAACATGAAAGTAAAACCCGGAGTCACAGCGGTAGAGTGAACCCCAAATCTGGCAATAGGCCAAACGTAAAATTTGGTATGACCGCAGCCTGCAGTGAACAAGGCAAAAACAAACTAACGGTGACATGAACGCGCTCTTGCAATGGGCCTAAGCAACCGTGGACGTGTGACACCAGTCTGAGTGTGGTGCAAGCAAACATATGAAAGCAAAAGCGGTATGAATGCAAAAAAACAGGATGACAGAAAAATAAATAAATGCACAGAGAATAAGACAGATTTACCCGCTGTTGTGACCATGCGTGGAGCATAAACGTGATGCGAGAGTGGACGAGAGCACCGCTCAGAAAATGAGCATGTAGAAAGAGTGGACATGAGAAGGCAGCGTCTCAATTAACAGGGCAAACCTGGCGTAAAGAGTTGAAGTATACACGCAGCCCTGATTGCGTGGGAGGGGCGGGTCACATGGGAAGTATTTGCAAGGGCCGTAACAAGCAACAGCTGCATCCAATCTCCAACATAACATCACATGCAGCCCAGGTAAACCTTCCTTACCGCACACAGGCTGAAGTAACTTTTCAAAGCGAAACAACGTGAATGTAAAACACGTGAGATAGAAGGGGAACTAAATCAGATTACCTAACAAACAAAGTGAAAGGAATTGTTTAACTCCAACAAACCTGAGAAGCTGAGGCGGACGATTTTGAGGCGATGCCTCCCGCTCGCAAGAAAAGTCAGATTCCAGCCGGCCGGAGAAACGGACACGGCTCAATTAACTTACATACATGGCGCACGCGTCCCTATGGTAGCCACGAGCAGAAGAAAAGCTCCATTCCAGCTCCATACTGTAGTGAAAGAAACCTCCTAGCAGAGGAGAGTGCACCCTGCTGACACACCAGCATCCCCTGTGCAACTGAGAAAACGCCCGCCCCTAGGTGGGGCTGTGCCTGGTTTAAGTAGAGCCTCCGCCCCTCCCACAAATGCAGCCTAATCAGACTGCCATACATATATATATATATATATATATATATTTTTTTTTTTTTTTATCCCATTTAGCCGCACCGCCGATCACCACAGGTGGCGTAGCCCTGGTTCTAATTGCGGGAAGCAGTGGGGGGGCAGTAGGTGATGAGCGCTTCCATTTGTCAGAATATTTATACTGCTCTGAAAAACAGTCTTTTATTTATGTAAACAAGTCAGGATCTATAATAAAGGAAATTCCAACTTATTTTCATAAATAAAACAAGAGCTAATTAGAACTTATTTATCTGTGTTGAATTGTAGACAAAAAGAAACAGGTATACAAAACGTTATTTGTGGTAGAAAAGTGGGGCTGAAATGGGCCTTAGCGTCAGTCTCTGACATGAGCGTTGCTAAGGGTCATCCGTCTCCTACTAGAAAAGGGGAGACGGGCTGTGCAGACGCTGTGCTTCTGCCTCCCATGCTTCACTGGGAGGCAGAAGGCTGGGCACAGGAGTCTTAGGAGTTAAAATCACATTTATATTCCCCTTTTCTATCCAATCTAATGCTCCGTTACATTCACTGACCTGAGATCCCTGTGATAATGGACAGCATTTGTAGACGCTTCCAGATGCGGATCCGTCTCACAAATGCATTGCAATAATGGATCTGTCTCTCCAGTTGTCATCCGGAAAACAGATCCTTTATTTATTTATTTTCACATTTTTAAAGGTCTGCGCATACGCAGACTAGAAGAACGGATCCATCATTGCGGTATTTTTAATGCCGGATCCGGCACTAATACTTTTAAATGTAAATGAATGCCGGATACTGCATTCAGGCAAGTGTTCCGGAATTTTCTCTGTCCAAAAAACCTGCAGTGACAGAACTGAAGACATTTCTCTCCATTCAGAATGCATTAGGATAAAACTCAATCATATGTGACTGGAACTAAAACAGTTCTTTGGAGATGATACAGTGATATGAAAATATATTGATCTCCCTAGACTGAAGAGGATGCAGTTACAATTGGGGGGATGTAATTGATACTGCAGTTAAAATACCCCCTCCCCTTTCAGTCTAGATTGTACACACAAAATATGGTTAATACAATATATGTATATATATATATATATATATATATATATATATATATATTTATATATATATATATATATATATATATATATATATATAATTAATTTCCAGAAATAGATAGAAATTTATACTATACCAAAGAGTCTGGTCCTATTAGTCTCCTTATTGTTGTGGCCTCCTTGGATGGGTTGACGAATTTATCAATAGGTGGATCATCTGAATGTATGGATCGATCTAAATCGATTGATCTGCCTGGATGGAACTGAATGGATTAATTTGAATGAACCCCTGTCAGCTTATGCCATCTTTTATCCTTCTCTGAAATGGGGCTTGGTCAGGTTTATCAATAACTAATGACATAATTTATGTTACTCCCCCATCTATTTCACATCTCATGTCTTACTTCAACCCCACCAATAGACGGCACTGGAGGTCTATGTAACAAAATTAGTTCTTATGTAACAAAATTAGTTCTTATGTTTTTCTTAAAGGAAAAATTTTACTTTTAACCTAAATTTCTAGACAACACTTTCTAACAATAGAACGCAAACATGAGTGTGTATCAAGGAGTAGACCTCTATTCCCACAGACATCTTTAGTATACACTCCCTGACAGGACTAAGTGCTTTGCTATTAAAAACACACATTACAAATGCCTTTTCCTATTCATTGAGAGAAAAACAGTTTTGTAAAACCCTTATCCTCATTGTCTCTGTGAAAATCCATTGTTTACTTCTAAACCCTTGTGTTTACAATTCCCCTTCAAGAGATTTTTTAAAAACTAACTAATTAACTACCCCAGTCTCTGACATAACAACTACATTGGAATCTTTACCTCAACACTAAATGAATATATCTTTACCACACTTCTAGTTATTTAAAATCCACGTATTTAAAACCTATGATATAAAACCCGAAATCCATTCACATGATTACTAATATAAACAATACAATACATAGTAACTTTAGATTTGTTCTACCTTTCTTATCTAAGCATATGCCTTTTATTGTGTCAGTCAAAACCTTCTCACAAGAGCAGACCGTACAAACACTCCTAAGTTTGCAAACAAAGTCTCGTCATAGATGATTAATCTCTTGGTTAGTGAGTTTCATTCCAAAGGAAATTGAACTCCCCTTGCCTTTTTACAATCTAACAGATGGCTCCCAAACAGCACATATATCTGTCTATATTGTAATTCGTATATTTTTATATTCAATAATTCTGACAAATCTCCCCTCCCCCCTTCTTCCCACTTTAGTCAAGGATCCCCTTTAGACCTGACTGGGAAGAAGGTTTGAAGAATTATCATGTTCACAAAATATATATTTTTACTTTGAAAGAGATTGCCCCCTTTAGTTCCGTCCTGATGAAGCAACGGTTTGATATATCTTCTTAGATAATGAAACCTCCTATGGCCCATAAATATGTCACCATTTCAGCTATGCCAATTTTAACTTTCGATGATAATATCTGTTGATCCCGTAAGTAATATTTGAGTATTTAAGTATTTATTTTCACATTATCTTTCCTTACCAATAATTCAATCTTATGGTTAGGTTTATTATCCAACTAAAATTTTAAATCTGGATTTTGGAATTTCCTTTCCCTGGAATGCATCCACAATTAAGATCTCACTTTCACATACATCATTACCCACTGGGTACAGGTTACTTGGTGACGTCCCCAATAACTACCTTGGGTACTCGAACGAGAATGACTGAAGTAGGTAATAAAATTCTTCTATTCTATATTAATTCTTTATAATATACATTCGCTTCTTTTTCATTGGTACTTACTAACCACTTGTTTCCCACTAAAGTGGCCTGTACACTGTTATTTTCTTGAATTTTACTAATGGTAACTCTACATTTTTCAGATCCATACTTTACATAATCTAATCCACATAAAGCCTGTGACACATCATATACAAACGGTTTTCCGTCACATTGAAAATTATTATACTTGAATTTTACACATTCACTCAAAATAGGTATTAAAAACACTATGGATTCGGACATTCGATAAGAAATTATTTCCGGAGTTTTTATTCTCATATTGAAATCATTTTGGTATGTCCCCACATTATGAATGTATTTTATCTGGAATATATTTTTCTCGTCCACAACTGGGATTGATAATAAAAAACAAATCTCCATTCGCTTGGGATCAATATATAATGGTAAGGCACTTCTCATTTCAAATGATAAATTAATATGGAACTCTTCTATGTCCTCTTCGCCGAGTTCACTTAACATTTTCTTTACCACGTCCCTGGAAACAAAGTATAATGGCACATGACCCTGAATTACGTCACTCATACCACTTTGAACTTCATTCAAAAATGTTAATGTGTGGAACATATTGGCATCTTTTACAAATAAAATATTTAAACTGTTCATGATTCGTATGTAATTCTGTGGAATGTGAAATTAGTTTAGAATGCAAATTCATAGTAACTATAATATTATTAACGACATCCATAAATTTTTCCATGTTTGTCTTTTGAAGCTCAATCTCCTGATAGAGGAGCTCAATGTTTATCCTCAAATTTCCTACTTCTGCCTGTAAAGTCTGGACAGAAAGTAAATTAACTGCTGAAGTAGTAGTAGCGACCAAAACTCCCAATGTAGTGAAAACAATACTAGCAATTAAAAAACTGAGGAATCTCTTCGGTCGTTCATTCCTAGACATAGGTTGTATAGTAAAGGGTTTCCTAGCATGTTCCAAAACATCTTGTACTCTCATTGGAGCTTGATTCACATGGGCCTTGTACCACACTTGCATCTCCTCCAACTGAAATTGAGATATGTTGTATTTCCTCTCAATAGATGTCCTCAGATCCAAACTCACAAAGATTTTCTGAGATAAAATCTTCTTTTTCACTAACAGGAATCCCGGAGCATCCTGTAACATAATTCCTGATGATAGTCCCAGCTCGATGATAGGTTCCAGCTTAACCTGGGCTCCAAGGATCAACACCATCCATATGATAGCGGTATATTTGGTATTCATCATTCTTATGAATTACCGTTTGGGTTCAGACTGTCACTTTTCTATAAAAGAAAATGAGAGCATGAATACATGCGCTTGATGACTAACATTTACAGTTTTCCTAATTGGGTGATGTATGAATGTTTCATAACTCAAAACAAATCTGAGAGAAAATAATAATGTCAAATATTCATCACATACTTTTTAGATATTAATTAATTCTCTTCTTCGGCCTCACCTTTCATTATTCTCAATTGAGACCCGGGATGACAAACTCGCAAACCATAATTTTTATCAATTTTTACCGTATAGACCACAAGTGATATTTTGTTGATGACGTCATAAGGACTTTTCCACGATGGGAAAAATATCCTTTCTTTTACTCAATCCCGAGCAAAATTGTAGAGATACACTTTATCACCTACCTCATACTCCTTCTTAGTGGTCTTAAGATCGTAACAAGTTTTGTTACTTACTGCTGCTTTTTCAAGGTTCTTCTGCGCGAAAGCAAACGCTTGTTGAAGATGTTGACGGAGGTTCTCCACATACTGATGTGTCATGGCTGCATTGATTAGGTTATGATCTGAAGTGTGATAACAACAGATGTTGTGGGAGTACCATTCTCCTTCCCGTCATCAACTCAAAGGGTGACATATTGGTAGCAGCACTTGGAGTGGCTCTAATAGCCATGAGCACTAAAAGTAACTTCATGTCCCAGTCTTTACCTGATTCTATACTTCTTGAGGATATTGACAATTGACTGGTTATAGCTCTCAACAGATCCACTAGAGGCTGGACTTATCGTCCATATCACCCATATCGTCCATATCGCAATATGCAGTCTCCATTTTACACCCAAAATCTTCCACATTTTAGACATTACCTCACTCACAAAGTGTGATCCATGGTCTAAATCAATCCTCAATGGTAACCCAAATCTGGAAAATACATGGTTAATAAGTAAAGTGGCACATGTATCGTCTGTGTTATTACGAGCCGGTAAACAATCTATCCACTTGGTAATCGCACAAGTGACTGTTAACATGTATTTGTTTCCTCTGGATGACCTGGTGACAGGACCTATAAGGTCAATTTGTATATCAGACCATGGCAATGAAAAACCCTTTTTCTGAAGTGGGGCACGATGTGTGGGACCTTAAGGTTAGAATTGAGCACACACCAAATAATCTTGACAGTAAATTTGGACATCTTTTAACATATGAGGTCAGTAAGCATAATCACGTAGTGATTCATAGGTAATTTTCTCCCCATGGTGACCAGCTGTGGGTGCATCATGGGCACGTTATAACATTAGGACTCTAAACATAGTGGGAACTACCCATTGCTGAATACCATTCTTTGAGGTCCTCATCAATAAACCATCTCGATTACTAAATTGGAATTTGGTTTTCATCAGTAATCGGAGGTGTTCTTTTTGAGCATAATCATCCTCCAATATGGGATTGTTATTTGGATCTTTAATGTGTTTATAGAAGATTCCAAGTATGGGATCTTCCTTTTGGTTCTTAATTAGATCCTCACTTGTAGACTCTTGACTCCATTGAGCCACCTTCTTTGCAGACTGTTCCCTAGCTTGGTGCCTAGTGACAGCTCCAATGGATATCATTTCTAGTAGATGATCTAGTAGATGATCTATGTCTACATGATCACCATTTATGGCATCTTGTTTGGCAAGCTTATCAGCTAGATCATTACCTTCTTTGTCCATGTTCTGGGTTTTAGAATGACCTTTAGTTTTCTTCTAATGAATGGTTAAACCATTACCTTGGGATAACTCATCTATGGCACAAAATAACTTGGCATGTTTCCCAGGTTTGTTATGAGACCGCAACATGTTATTCCTTTTCGAAGTAGGCATGTACTCGACAAAACAGTTCCACACATAATTAGAGTCTGTAACTATGACAAATTCCTTAATATTGTGCTCCAAGGCAATCTGAACAGTCTTGTATACAGCAGCTAATTCAGCTACATGGCTACATTTAGCACCAATACTGTAACCTACTGAAACATTTGTTAACTCACTTGTCCAAGTAATTACAATGCCTGCCACTAGTTTTTTTTTCATCCCCTACAGTGATGTAATAAGCACAACCATCAATGAATACACAGGGGAGTAGAGGACAATAATCTTCATCATATACTTTATAAGGAGAAGAAATTTGTTCCTCTAAGAAATCATCCACTGGGTCTTCCTTATTAGAAGGAGCTTCACAATTATAAGGTTTGGCAAGTCCTTGGGCTACCAGACACTTTTTATTTTGTTTATACCAAACTTCCAATGGCCATCTTTGTAAAGACAAGGTCCAAGCTGTGATTCTACTATTTGATAAATTTCCATTCCTAATTCTTTCACTTTGTAAATATTGTAGGGGTTGATGTGCCATTTCAATGATGATTTTCTCACCCTGAATATAACTTCTAAAGTTTTGAAGTGCCCAGACTGTGGCGAATAAAGCTTTTTTACAATCATTAAATTTTACTTCTACAGGTGACAAAGACTTACTTGCATAAGCAATAACTTTATGCAATTTATCCAGTTTTTGACATAGTACAGTACTAATACTGAGGTCTGTAAACCCAGTTTCCAGATAAAAGGGTTTACCCCCCCCCCCCTCTGGATAACCTAGATATGGGGCTTGGGTGATCTTTCTTTTAAGCACAATCATGGCTTGCTCCTGATCCTCCCCCCACGTCCATGGTACACCTTTCTTTGGTAAGGTCAACAATGGTTTGCTGATTTCAACATAGTTGTCAATAAACTTACGTGAATAATGCATTATACCCAAAAATGACCTGAGTTCACTGACATTGGTAGGCATTTTAGACTTCAACATAGCCTCCACCTTTTTCTTCTGGGGATTTAGGCCTTCAGAAGTAACCTTATGTCCTAGGAAATTGACCTTGGTATGACACCATTGGGCTTTCTGTAAAGAGATTTTAACACTTGCCTCTCTCAGCTGATTAAGCACATGCCTAATCTCTTGGACATGCTTCTCAAATGAGGTACTTTTCAACAAATTGTCATCCACACAGGTCAAATTCCCTCTTTCAGTGGTATCAGGTATAGCCTTTTGTAAGAACACAGCGAATTCATGAGCTGAGTTTATATAACCAAACAGTAGTCTAGTCCAGGAGACCTGTTCCTTACCAAAGATAAATGGCAATTTATATTGGTCTTCAGGACTTACCTCGATGGTCCTATATCCTTGAGCACAACCCAGTGTAGTAAAGATCTTGGCACCGTGAAATTGTAGAAAGCATTGTTTGATATATGGCATGGGCCAGCCAGTCATATATACACGTTTATTGAGCTGTCTTAGGCCCCTTTCACATATGAGTTTTTCCTTTCCGTCCTAGAGTTCCGTCTTCGGGGCTCTAGGACGGAAAGATACTGATCAGGATTTCCCTAATGCAATCTGAATGGAGAGCATTCCGTTTAGGATGAATCAGGATGTCTTCCGTTCAGTATGTGAACATTTTTTGGACGTTGACAAAACTGCAGCATGCTGCGGATTTGTCTCCGTCCAAAAATCCGGAAGACATGCCGTAATGCCGGATCCGGAATTAATGCCCATTGAAGAGCATTAATCCGGATCCGGCATTAAGCTAAACGTCGTTTCGGCGCATCGCTGGATCCTACGTTTAGCTTTTTCTGAATTCCGGCTGCCATGGTAAAGTGTAGTGGGGCGCAGGGGAGCAGTATACTTACCATCCGTGCGGCTCCCGGGGCGCTCCAGAGTGACGTCAGGGCGCCCCATGCGCCTGGATCACGTGATCGCATGGATCACGTGATCCATGCGCATGGGGCGTTCTGACGTCATTCAGGAGCGCCCCGGGAGCCGCACGGATGGTAAGTATACTGCTCCCCCGCTCCCCACTACTACTATGGCAACCAGGACTTTAATAGCGTCCTGGCTGCCATAGGAACACTGAAAGCATTTTGAAGACTGATCAGTCTTCAAATGCTTTCAGGTCACTTGCGTTGTTACGGATCCGGCGGGCACTTCCGGCGATGGAAGTGCACGCCGGATCCTAACAACGCAAGTGTGAAAGAGGCCTAAGATCAGCACATAAACACCATTGACCATTCGGTTTAAGGATACCCAGAATAGAATTATTATAGGAACTGTGCACCGATCTTATAATGCCTCTTTCCTTGAGATTCCTTATTTCCGCTAGTGAATCATAACATGTTAGTGGAAGACAACTGGCAACTATAGGCCAGTAAGCCTGACATCAATAGTGGGGAAATTAATGGAAACCATACTTAAGGAGAAGATTATGGAACATCTAAAAACCCATGGTTTGAATGATAAAAAACAGCATGGGTTTACTTCAGGGAGATCATGTCATACTAATCTTATTGACTTTTTTGATTGGGCGACTAAAATAATAGATGGCGAAGGTGCAGTAGACATCGCTTATCTGGACTTTAGTAAGGCTTTTGATACTGTCCCACATAGAAGGCTTATCAATAAACTGCAGTCTTTGAGCTTGGGCTCACATATTGTTGAATGGATTAGGCAGTGGCTGAAGGACAGAAAACAGAGGGTGATAGTCAATGGAGTATTTTCAGACCATGGTATTGTTACCAGTGGGGTACCTCAGGGATATGTTCTGGGACCCATATTGTTTAATATCTTTAGCAGCGAAATTGCAGAATTCCTCAATGGTAAGGTGTGTCTTTTTGCTGATGACACAAAGATTTGTAACAGGGTTGATGTTCCTGGAGGGATACACCAAATGGAAAAGGATTTAGGAAAACTAGAGGAATGGTCAAAAATCTGGCAACAAAAATGTAATGTCCATAAGTGCAAGATAATGCACCTGGGGTGTAAAAACTCAAGAGCAGAATATAAAATCAGTGATACAGTACTGAGGAAATGAATTTAGGGGTCATTATATCAGACAACCTAAAGGTGGGCAGACAATGTCATAGATCAGCAGGAAATACCAGCAGAATGTTTGGGTGTATAGGGAGAGGCATTAACAGTAGAAAGAGGGAGGTGTTTGTGCCGCTCTACAGAGCACTAGTGAGACCTAATTTGGAGTATTGTGTGCAGTACTGGAGACTATATCTGCAGAAGGATTTTGAAATGTTGGAGAGAGTTCAGAGAAGAGCTACTAAACTAGTACATGGATTGCAGGACAAAACTTACCAGGAAAGGTTAAAGGACCTTAACATGTATAGCTTGGAAGTAAGAAGAGACAGAGGGGATATGATAGAAACTTTTAAATACATAAAGGGAATCAACACGGTAAAAGAGGAGAGAATATTTAAAAGAAGAAAAACTGCTACAAGAGGGGCAAATGTTTAAAAGTAATATCAGGAAGTATTATTTTACTGAGAGAGTAGTGGACACATGGAATAGCCTTCCTGAAGAAGTGGTAGCTGCAAATACAGTGAAGGAGTTTAAGCATGCATGGGATAGGCATAAGGCCATCCTTCATATAAGATAGGGCCAGGGGCTATTCATAGTATTCAGTATATTGGGCAGACTAGATGGGCCAAATGGTCGACACATTCTATTTTTCTATGTAAGATGATATTGCTTGATATAAATGAGAGGAGCCATTGGATCAGTCTGAATTCTGGCTATGTGTATGTCTGTTAGACCACAATCATAGGAATCTTTAGCAAAGATGTCCTTGAACTATAGGAGAATTTAGAACACCCATCAGCTGAAGATATTTGTTTCTAAACCATCTCCAGGAACCCTGGAAAAACTTTTGGTTGACCAACTTCATATGCTTCCTCAAGCCTGTCAGTGAGGTCATGATTTGACTTACCAGCCTTTTCGGCAAACTCACAATACTCCTCAGCTTCCTGATCATTAAGGGTATGATCAAAGGTAAGAGAGGATTCCTCCACCTTGCAGTTATCTTCTTCAGGATTAAAAGGATATACTGAACCAATGGTGAACAATCCTTCAGGAGAAGAATAAAATGTTTGTTCAACCATTTGCTTCTCGTGAGATATGATTCAGGTAATAGGCCAATAATTACATTTTGAAACCTAAAGGTATAATAATTTGAATCTAAAGCTATACCAATTATGGTGTCGTTAGACATTTGGACTTCGGTTGGCATGCCATTATTAACAATTATTTTGGTTTCACAGGATTGTAAATTCACCATAGCCATAGGATTTACTGAAATTCCTAATTTTTGCATTCTGTTGCATAGGCATATGAATGCATCTGAATTCTTTAATTTCTGGCCTTTTGATACCTGAATGGGTAAAAACAAATTACTAGTACAGATGTAGCATGGTTAGCACTCCTTTTTTCTGAGATTTCTGAGTTTGGTTATCTAATCTAAGCAAACACTTTCAATTGCTTTTCAATGGCTTTTTTCTCAAGATAATGAAATGAGTTAAGAAATTTGAGTTAACAGTGGGAGTGCTAACCCTGCTGCATCTGTACCTGGAGGGATACTAACATTTTTTAGGACTAATATACTGACTGTATACGGCAGTATCTGGGATGATTTGAGGACTTTATGTTCATCCATAAAATTATCAGGATTTACTTTTAATCTAGTCCACAATGTAGAATTTTCCATATCCACATGTATGGCAAAACAAAATAATATATCGTTGCCAATATACATTTTATATGGTGGTTTATTGAGTGCCAGAAATAAATGAGTGGCTCATTTCACAATCACATTATGACTATCAGAGTCATCACCCAATTCACGGACCCAGTGATCCTGAGGATTTGGATACCTAATTATCTTAGGATTGGCCAATTGTTTTAGTAGGTTCCTCCTAATATCACTGTTCTCTTGGCGTAAATTCAGTTTAGCCTGTTTAGCTCTTCCCAGGTCATTAACCTGTATGGGGAAGAACACATCATCATTCACCTTTTCAATCCCCACTAGGAATTGTTGATGATCACTGAACCCCATAGGGTCAGTAGATTCTGGATGTAGGTGAATTGTGAGAACATCACTTTCCAAGCAAACGTCTCTAACTCTTTCAGGAGATACACATATGGTGTTATCCTCCTGTCCACCTACAGTGGAGGTTAGGGTTGCTTGTAGGAAAAAGAGACATCGGGACACTGGCTATTCCTGAAATGGATCTCAATAGAATCCGGCCTTTCCTCTATCACATGGCAGTTAAGCCGACTGTGATAGGATTGGGACTGTTCATAATAAATGGGGTTTTTTCACCTGGGACCAGATAACCTTATTGAGAAGATCAACAGTGGGATTTAATCTTTTGATGAAATCGATGAAGGATGGCTGATTACTTTATTTCCCACTTTTAAATCCAGCCACAAATTACCTAAAACCTTGAGGGCGGTATCTGAAACACTTACAAGATTAGCATTAAAATTTTTAAACTTATACCTTTCAGAAGATTCATCCTGTAATTGTTGAAAATACTTTTGAGATAATAAGGTTGCTTTGCTACCTACAGTTGTGTTCAAAATTATTCAACCCCCACTGAAATTGAGTGTTTTGGCCAGTTTGACATTGATTTTGATCATTTCAGTCATCTTGTTTACAATTAAATCAAAGAGGCACTTGTAAGTCAGACAAATATAACATAACATTTATAATGAAATAACCACAAATGTCTTTTCTGTGCTCACATCATTATCAGTTTTATTCAACCCCCAAGTGACATTCAATCTTAGTACTTAGTACAACATCCTTTTCCAGTTATAACAGCTTTTAAACGTGAAGCATAGCTTGACACAAGTGTCTTGCAGCGATCTACGGGTATCTTCGCCCATTCTTCATGGGCAAAAGCCTCCAGTTCAGTCACATTCTTAGGCTTGCGCGCTGCAACTGCTTTCTTTAAGTCCCACCAGAGGTTCTCAATCGGATTTAAGTCTGGTGACTGCGATAGCCACTTCAAAATGTTCCAGCCTTTAATCTGCAACCATGCTCTAGTGGATTTGGAGGTATGCTTGGGATCATTGTTCTGTTGAAAGGTCCAACGTCTCCCAAGCCTCAGGTTTGTGACGGACTGCATCACATTTTCATCCAATACCTCCTGGTACTGAAGAGAATTCATGGTACCTTGCACATGCTAAAGCTTCGCTGTACCTGCAGAAGCAAAACAGCCCCAAAGCATGATTGACCCCCGCCATGCTTCACAGTAGGCAAGGTGTTCTTTTCTTCATAGGCCTTGTTCTTCCTCCTCCAAACATAGCGTTGATCCATGGGCCCAAACAGTTCTAATTTTGTTTCATCAATCCACAGAACACTATCCCAAAACTTTTGTGGTTTGTCCACATGACTTTTGGCATGCTGCAGTCGACTCTTCTTATTCTTTGGAGACAGCAAGGGGGTGCACCTGGGAGTTCTGGCATTGAGGCCTTCATTACGCAGTGTGCGCCTTATTGTCTGAGCTGAAACTTCAGTACCCGCATCTGACAAATCTTTTTTTAGTTTCTCAGCAGTCACACAGGGACTTTTCTCCACTTTGTGCTTCAGGTAGCGCACAGCAGTCGAAGTCAGCATCTTCCTTCTGCCACGACCAAGTAGCATTTTAACAGTGCCCTTTGCCTTGAATTTGCGAATGATTCTTCCTATGGTGTCTCTTGGTATGTTTAACATCTTTGCAATCTTCTTATAGCCATTTCCCTTCTTGTGAAGAGAAATCACCTCTTCTCTTGTCTTCCTGGACCATTCTCTTGACTTCACCATGTTTGTAAACACACCAGTAAATGTCTAGAAGGAGCTGAGTATCACAGTCATTTTAAATCTGCCTAATTTGTGCTTATTATGCTTGATTGCTGCTCCTTGACATCCACAGGTCTTTTCAATACCTGATCGAAAACACTTGAATGAACCTCTGTTCTTAAGAGTGGTAGTTTTTAAGGGGTTGAATAATTGTGTCAATGAAGAAATCACAAAAAAACATTAAATACTGTATTACAAAAACAATTGATGTAATTTTAGTTGCATTTGGTTCTTTAAAAAGTCCTTGTAAGATTTCATTCTGAACACAATTACAAATGTACACTAAATTCCCTAAAACCCTTTACAGCATTGGGGGTTGAATAATTTTGAACACAACTGTATGTCCATTAAAGCCAGTATTTGTGGGAAATTTTCAAACAATTCCATCTTAATAAAATATCGTTGTTCTATTTCCTGTAATGAACACAAATATTTTGAATGACACGTGAAACTGTTTTCCTGCTCTGCAGGCATTCTTACCCTTGAGGCGCCTTACTTCTCTTTGCCAGCACGATTGCATGTCATTTAAGTTGAGCGGACACCTGGAAGTTCTAGTTCGCCGGGTTCAGCCAAACTTCATCGCAAAGTTCAAGTTCAGGATCCGTACTTGACCCTGAACCCGAACCCCATTGAAGTCAATGAGGATCCAAACTTTGGGGCACTATAATGGCTCTAAAAAGTCATGGAAAGGGCTAGAGGGCTGCAAAATGCAGCAAAATGGGGTAAGAGCAGGACAATTTCCCTGCAAACAAATGTGGATAGGGAAATTACTTAAAATAAAATCTATAAAAATTAAAAATCATAATCTTGAACTAGGAGGAGGAGGTCCATATGGAGTAGGAGGTTAAGGAGGCGGTGGACATGGTGTTGTAGGTGGAAGTCGTGGTGGAGGAGGTAGCCAACACTGTTTTATGGTTTTGGTTTTTATTATCTTTATTGTTTGTTTGTTTGTTTTTTCAATTTTTTTATAAATTTTGGGAAAATTTAGAAAGTGCGCTGGAGTATAACAATAGCTGGGTGAGGCTGGTATACGTGTTTATTCTGCACAAGGTACGGACAAGTCCTGTGGGATCCATACCTGGTTCATTTTAATGAATGGGAGCTTGTCCACATCGGCTGTGGACAGGCGGCTGCGCTTGTCTGTGATAACGCCCCCTGCCATGCTAAACACATGTTCAGACAATACACTGGCTGCAGGGCAGGCCAGCACCTCCAAGGCGTAAAGGGCAAGCTCAGGTTATGTGCCCAATTTGAAGACCCAGAAGTTGAATGGGGCAGACCCATCAGTCAGTATGTGTAGGCATGTGATCACATACTGTTCCACCATGTTGCTGAAATGTTGCCTCCTGCTAAAACATTACATATCAGCTAATGGTGCTGGTTGTTGTGGCGTGCTGACAAAGCTTTTCCACATTTTGGACATGCTAACTCTGCCTTCTGAGGTGCTGGAGGTGCCCCAGCTGCATTGGTGACTTTTTCCTCCTCCTCCTCTGCCTTTGCCTTGTGCTTCCACTGAGCCCCCGCTGTCAGGTTGGAATGCCATCAGCAGCGTGTCTACCAGTGTGCTCTTGTAGTCGCGCATCTTCCGATCATGCTCCAGTGACAGAATTAAGGATGTAAACAAATTAGATAAAGAAAAAAAAGAGGGTTGAGTGGTTCCACCAAGGCCAGATGCCCTGGAGAAAAGGCGCCAAAAGGGTGGAAAGGGTTCTAGTGAAAGTGGAGTTGGATTTACCGGCACCGCAACCTAGATACCATTCAGCAGAGATAAAGGGAAGGCAGCACAAGTGTTACAGGGAGATGAAGAAAATCTTATCATTCCCAGTGGGAGAATACAGAACATGGGTGGACTTGGTCTGGTGGTACCATGGAAAATGGATTCAACCGTGACCTAGTTCAAAAGAAAACACTATACAGGCGCCACTCCTAATAGATGTAGAGAAAGTGTGAATAATAATCAGTGTCTCCTCATCTCTGGAGGGTAGTTGTTATATAGAATAAGTGTTAACTCCTGATGGAGGTGCTCAAGATGTTGATACTCACTTCACAGGGGGGGATAGTTACAGGATAAAGCTCAAGACACCTGTGACTAACTGCCCTCCTGGCTAGGATCGCATATCGGGTGATACCAATTGATGGCAGCCAACAACTAAGGCTTCTGATCAATGTAGTGTATTATACGCTCAGCGCGTTTCGGAGGTCTCACAACCCTCCTTCTTCAGGGGTATCGGGAAAATAAATAAAAAAATTATATAAAAGTATAAATTTTCTATATATATACACTGATCATACATAATACAAACATGTAACATGGTACAAATTATTTAGAATAATTTTTTTTATATAATTTTTTTATTTATTTTCCCGATACCCCTGAAAAAGGAGGGTTGTGAGACCTCCGAAACGCATTGGGCCAGCTTTTATTATAATAAACTACATTGATCAGAAGCCTTAGTTGTTGGCTGCCATCAATTGGTATCACCCGATATGCGATCCTGGCTAGGGGGGCAGTTAGTCACAGGTGTCTTGAGATTTATCCTGTGACTATCCCCCCCTGTGAAGTGAGTACCCACATCTTGAGCACCTCCATCAGGAGTTAACACTTATTCTATATAACAACTGCCCTCCAGAGACGAGGAGACACTGCCTATTATTCACACTTTCTCTACATCCATTGGGAGTGGCGCCTGTATAGTGTTTTCTTTTGAACTAGTTCACGGTTGGATCCATTTCCCATGGTAGCACCAGACAAAGTCCACCCACGTTGTCCTTGTAACAAGGATCCAGCAGGGTGGCCACCCAGTAATAAGCACTGGTTAGAATGTGGGCAACTCGGTTGTTGCACAGGCACTGCAGCATGTAGGCGCTTATGTGTGCCAGGCTGCCCAGAGGCAACTACAAGCTGTCCTCTGTGGGAGGTGTATCGTCTGTTTCCTCTGTATCCCCCCAGCCACGCTCCAGTGATGCCCATGAGCTGCTTTGGGAACACAGTTCCTCCTCCACCTCATCCTCCTCATTCTCCAGAACTGTGCCCTGGCTGGACAATTGTGCATCTGGCCTATGTTGGTGCAGGAACCCACCCTCCGAGCCAGTTGTGAATGACTGGCCTGATAACCGTGGAAATGATCCCTCTTCCTCCTGTGCCACATCTTCTTCCATCATCGCCCCAAGCGTTTTTTCAAGGAGACATAGAAGTGGGATAGTAACACTGAGAACAGCATCATCGGCACTGGCCATGTTGGTGGAGTACTCGAAACAGCGCAACATGGCACACAGGTCTCGCATGGAGGCCCACTCATTGGTGGTGAAGCGTTGCTGTTCTGCAGAGCGACTCACCCGTGTGTGCTGCAGTTGAAACTCTACTATCGCCTGCTGCTGCTCTCACAGTTTCACCAGCATGTGCAAGGTGGAGTTCCACCTTCTGGGCACGTCGCATATGAGGCAGTGAGTGGGAATTCTGAAGTTACTTTGCAGCGCAGACAAGCGAGCAGCAGCAGGGTGAAAACGCCGAAAGCACGCACAGGCGGTCCGCACTTTCTGCAGCAGCTCTGACATATTGGGGTAATTTTTCAGGAATTTCTGCACCACAAAAATCAGGACATGCACCAGGCATGGGATGTGCGTTGAGATGTCACCCATTATCGCACACCACCAGGCCGGGCTTGAGGCTCAGTGGCAACAACCACTCATCGGTCTGTTGTTCCACATCTGTCCACAGCTCCTGCACGGTTTGTCCCCCAAACAGATGAGTTTTAAAGCAGCCTGCTGTCGTTTCCCCCTGGCTGTGCTGAAGTTGGTGATGAAGGTGTTACGTTGACCGGATTAGGAGGTGGTAGAGGAGGATGCGGAGTAGGAGGAGGAGGTAACAGGAGGCAAAGAGAAATGCCCTGCAATCCTCAGTGGCAGAAGGACATGCGCCAAACTGCTATCCACCTCAGGCCCAGCCACCACTGCATTTACCCAGTGTGCAGTTAGAGAGATATAACGCCCCTGCCAGTGCTTACTGGTCCACGTATCGGTGGTTATCTGGACCTTGCCACAGATGGCGTTGCGCAGTGCACACCTGATTTTATCTGCCACTTGGTTGTGCAGGGAAGGGATGGCTCGCCTGTAAAAGTAGTGGAGGCTGGGAACCACGTACTGTGGGACAGCCACCACCATAATGTTTTTAAAAGTCTCTGTCTCCAACAGACGGAATGACAGCATTTCAAAGACCAGGAATTTTGAAATGCTGGCATTCAGGGCCAGGGATCGCGGGTGGATAGGGAGATGTTTGGGAGATGGACAGCTCAACGCTTACATGGGACATTGTGTAGATGCTTGGTGACGGACGTGGTGGCGTTGCTGCCACATCCTTTGTTTGCGGGGTGGCAGGTGCCACTGTCAATCCAGAGGTGGAGGAAGAGGCCGAGACTGCAGCAGAAGAGGGAGCTGGAGGAGCCTGAGACCTTTCTTGGTTTTTGAGGTGTTTACTCCACTGCAGCTCGTGCTTTGCATTTAGATGCCTGGTCATGCAGGTTGTGCTCAGGTTTAGAATGTTTATGCCTCACTTCAGGCTCTGATTGCACAGCGTGCAAACCACTCGTGTCTTGTCATCAGCATATTGTCTGAGGAACTGCCAAGCTAGGGAACTTCTTGGAGCTGGCTTTGGTGTGCTCAGTCCCTGGGTGCAGTGGGCAGTAGCAGGCGTACTGTCTAGGGGACGGCCACTCTGCTTTTGCACCCTGCTCCCTCTTTTGCTGTACTGGTGGCTCTGTGTGACAATCACCTCTTCCTCCGAACTGCACACATCACTCGCATGACCTTGATTCCATGTGGGGTCTAGGACCTCATCATCCTTCACATCATCTTCCACCCACTCTTCACCCCTGCCCTCCTTGCCGGTCTGCACACTGCAGAAAGCCGCAGAAATTGGCACCTGTGTTTCGTCATCATTAGAGACGTGCTGCGGTGGTCTTCCCATGTCCACATCCGGAAACATAAGTGGTTGGGCATCGGTGCACTCAATCTATTCCACTTCTAGGGCAGGGCTATGTGGATGGCCCACAGAAACCCTGCCAGCAGAGTCATCAAAAAGCATAAGAGACTGCTGCATGACTTGGGGCTCAGACTGCTTGGCTGATTTGCAAGGGGGTGAGGTGAAAGACAGATGCCCATGGGTTACCAACTCTGAGCTTTCAGCAGGGGACCGGGTGGGAGACAATGTGAAGGAATTGTAGGCACTATCATCCACCAAATCTACTACTGCCTGTACTTGTTCTGGCCTCACCATTCGTAAAGCGGTATTCGGGCCTACAAAATAGCGCTGAACGTTCTGTCTCCTACACGCACCTGAAGAAGGTGTTTCATTTTGGCGTGTAGCTGGCACAGATCGACCACGTCCTCTCCCTGCAACAGGAGCTCCACCAACACCAGCAGCACCACGACAAAATTTATTTCCATGTTAGGTATGCAGTGCAGGTGTACTTAAAAGAAAAAATGGGTTTATGTCACCCAACAATGTAATAGATGAATTTAAGAGATGTATTCCCCTGTCAGGTATGCAGCGCAGGGGTACTTCACAGCAAAAAATTTGAAAATGTCACCCCACAATCTAACAGATGGATTTACTGAATTTATTTCTCTGTCAGATATGCAGTGCGAGTTTACTTTGCAGCAAGAATGGGAATATGTCACCCACCGAACAAACAGATGGATTTACTATCATAATTTCACTTTCACATATGCAGTGCAGGTGTACCAAAAATTCTCTATAGGTCACCCACAGATTATTACTTATATTTCTGTGTCAGGGATACAGAGTTGGTGGATTGCACCCACAAAAATTCGCTATAGGTCATAGCTATAGGCTGAACTTTATTTGGATGGGGAGGTCTGGAGCTTTTTATGACCTCAGCATAACTCCTCCTAGGGGCCTCAAACTGTCCCTGATCCCTTTTTAGTGAGTCTTGGCTATTTTATCATTCTTTTTTTTAACTCTCCTTTCTTGAGACTACTCGCTATTCTGTAAAGAGGCATACAGAGTTGTACTCTCTGTCAACTGCCAATCCAGAGTTTGTCTGGCATGGTAATGCCTGGCCAATATAAATTTTATTTTATTGGGCAAAGCATCATAAAACAGCTAAATGAAATTATGGCTTTCAAAATTAGGATATTTCATAGCCAGGCTATACGCATTTTTGAGAACTGACAAAAATTCCCTGGGACTTTGATTAGGCCAACATGCAGCAGTGGCTGACCTATAGGGACCAAACACTGTCTTTATTTAAGACACTACTTCTTACCAGGTTTTTTTGCAGGTATTACATGATATTTTATTAATTCTTGAGTTTCTTTACCATGCATATCAGTCTTAACTACTGCAGCCTGCCTGACTTGGCTAGCCTCACTATTGTCCTTAATCATTTTCAATTTGCACTAAAAACACAATCCAATTAATGAATAATAAAATATATATTCTGCACAATTCTAAAAAATCTCAGTAGCCCATCCAAAATATGTCAGAATATTTATACTGCTCAGAAAAACAATCTTATATTTATGTAAACAAGTCAGGATCCATAATAAAGGAGATTCAAACTTATTTTCATAAATAAAACAAGAGCAAATAAGAGCTCTTTTATCTGTGTTGAATTGAAGACAAAAAGAAACAGGTATAAAATATATATATATAGATATAGATATATATCTATATATATATATATATATATATAAAAAATGGCGACACTGACACAAACTTAAATCCGTAGGTGCACATTCATTGGAAATGAGTGTCTTACCCGAATAATACAATTAAAAATGAACAGCACTCTTGAAGTCAAAAATTCCAAAAAAGGTGTTCCTTTATTAACCCATGTGGTGTAACATTTCGGCTCTGACACTAGAGCCTTCTCAAGCAAAGAACCAGTGCATGTACAAAGTATAGATAGCCAGCCAATCTTACAAACACTTCAATCAAAAAGATCATGTGACATAATTTGCCAAATTCATAAACATATCGAAAATCATGATTAGTGTAAAGGGACATGTGTAAAACATGTCCCTTTACATGTCACTGTAAAACATCAGTGTAGCATAATTCTTACATAATAAAGTGCGTGTGCAATATGATACATCAGAAATTCATCTGCGATTATGTAAAAATCCAAATAGTAAATAATTAATTAATTGTAAACATAATAAAGTGCCAAGTGTGTTAGATAACATATGATGAGGGAAAAGGAGGGGAGGAGCGGATCAAACTATGCCAGTCAGATACAGCATAAGGATCTCGTGGACTTGGCGTTGGTATCATCTCACTGTGCTTGCTCCAGATTGTGTCAACAAGGCAAACTGCCTGGTTTCCGACGCATCAGGGTTCGCGCATGCGCATTACCCTCTGATGCAGTGATCGCCATCTTAGAAGTGGAAACAAGTTTCTAATATTGTCGGTGCATGCCCAATGTAAAATTGGACCTAAAGCGGCATCTTGTTTACTGAAATATAGCACGATAGGTGGAAGAGGGCAATCCCTGTTACAGGAGGAAGAACTCACATCGATTACCACATATCAATGTGATCGTCCATGCAGTCTATCAGGAGGTTCAATCTAGTGCTATACACCCAGAGGGATCTCCTCCAACAACCAGAGTATACTGTATTTGTAGCATTATCGGCAAATCCAGATATAAAACAACAGCACAACCTGGACAAGGACAGTAAAGCTATAAAAAAAACAATATTATATGTTCCAGAAGGGTATAGTTGTCCGCATTCCTCAATGTCCGTCTTCATTCAATCTGTTATTTGTGCAGAGGATAGTTGTTTGGAAGATAAATTGACTACGGTCATTTTCTCTTGGAAGTCTGTCCCTTGTTCACTGGAAGTTAAACCTTATTGTTGCGCAATTTGCTGATGTTGTCGTTGTTTGTGACCATCTCGCCTGGTTTGACGTCGTCTTTTTTCTGTGTAAGTATTCCGCTGTCTAAAAAAATGTTCCCTTCAGATGGAGATGTCTGTACATTTTTCTTCTTCTTTTTGATATCCTTACTATAGGTCTTGTTGCCATTATCATTTTGCCGATTGTAGTCCTGAGCGTCCCTGTTCCATTTAATCTGTTTACCTTCTTTAGTTTCAACCTGGAACCTTTGCAATTGAGAAGACAAATAGTCCTTAAATTTGTACAAATCCTCAGATGACATGGAGGATTGTAGGTTGGATTCCACATCATTATTACAATGGTAACAGCAGACAATTCATGTTGTAGAAATTCAATATTTAATAAAATATCGGTAGGAAAGTTCCTCAAATTTCTTGCAAAAAACAAGGTTACCAAAAAACAAATTCGGCCGGAGGTGCGACCTCATGCCTCTGGTTATCCTTTTTGTCCTATGATACTCGCCCAATGTAGTCATATGTGGATGCAATGACACAGATTTTCTCGATAAAAATTCACATTTTCTTTTCAGTTCTTTGACAGAGGGGGGATTCAAAAAAGTGGCATATCCCCCAATCACTTGTAAAAAGTGGTCAGTCTCTTCCTGTGTATAGGCAAAACCACTGGGTGAAATGGAGTCAACGAATGACATAATGTAAGAAACTGTATGGTAAAAGGTTTTTTTTTTAAAGAAAAAGAAAAAAACACGTCATCCTCAGCCAATAGGCCAAAAAAAAAGAGGAAAAATGGCAGCACTGACACAAACCTAAAACCGTAGGTGCACGTTCATTGGGAAGAAGAGTCTTACCCGAAAAATACTATGAAAAATGAACAGCACTGTTCTGTTTCAGTATCTTGCATTGTGTATTGGTATGCTTCTCTCTTCTGCTCCCCCCTCTGTTTCAGCTTTTAGTTAGTTCAGCCTAGTCACTCCCTGTTTTCCCAGTCATGCATTGCTGTTAGTGTATGCTCAGCTTTCTGAGGAGAATCTCCATCTTTTAGCAAGGAGATATTGTTAGCATAATTCTTTTACCATCTGGATTCCCTGCAACATCTTGTAATACAATCTCTGGATTAAAAAGCTACTTGATTAACTCCTGGGTGTCTGATGCGTAAGATGTAAGTGGCGAATGTCTGATTCAACAAGACATTTCGAAATGCCACAGTAAAAGAATTGCCTTAGTACTCTCCTTCTTTTGCTAAGGAAAGAATATTCTCCTCCTCCAAGTAATAAGCCATCATCATTAGTCTCCTGCTTGCTACAGTGGAGGGTAATATCTTATACTGCTCAATATTGCATTCACTAGGATCTCAGAAGCTTCTAGCACTTGCAATTTTCATACAGGCAAGGAACTGCATTCAGCCCTGTTTTCTGAGGCAAATATCGTCTGCCTGTTATCAAGTTACAGGGCAGAGCCCATCATATTGATATATTGCAAGGCTTTCTGGCACTCTGTCAACATTGTAAGCTATTAAAAGACTGAACCAACCACTAGAGGTTGCTGTTGTGTTACAAATGGAAATGGAAGACACAGCTAAAAGGATTTCCAAGCCCTCATTAAAAATGAAAGAGGCGCTCCTAACTAACAAAAATTTAGATATATAATAACGTATCTAGTTTGTGGGAAAAGACTGAACAATGTATGGATGCAGCACATGGATCAGGCTATAATGAAGATCAATTAAAGGCCATGTGTACAAAATTGAATAAGACCTATGAAATTTATAAGAGACTGACTGAAGAATATTCTTCTCTGTTATCAAGTCTCAACTCAAAGGAATTCATCCTAGAATTAAAGACCCACACTGCACTTAATGATGAAAGATATAGCAAATTTATGGCAGTCAAGTCAATGCTGGAGGACAAAATATCACAACAATATGAAACTGCGTCCCGCCATTCAAACCTTTCAAGGCTCTCCAAGGCTTCATCCCGTTCCTCAAAATCTATTGCTCAGTCCTCATCGCTAAGGTCTTGCTCACAGCACTCTTCGCTGAGTACCTCATTGGTGTTGGCACACGCAAAAGCGAAGGCAGCAAAGGTATAAGCTTACTGCATTAGAAAGGAAGCAGCCATTAAGGCACAAGTCGCAGACACACAAGCCCAATAGCGCAAGCTATACAAGTCAAATATCAAGCTAATCAAGCAGCTATACAGGCTCAGGTGCAAGCGATCAAAGCCAAGGCTGAAGCTGAGTTGGAGGTCCTTCAGAAGGACAGGGAAGAAGCAGCAGCCATGGCTGAACTCAGAGTTCTTGAAGAATCTGCTGAAGAAGAAGAAGCTTATCATCCTATATCCAAAATATCTAATGACTCAGAAAGGCGTACCTTGCAATTTGTCCTAGACCAAAGCAAAGTCAATGCATTTGCACCAGAAGATTTGGCCTCTGCACGCCAGCCTTCTGAACTCATGTGAGTAGAAAAAGAGGCAGCTGATAACTATACAGTTGACCCCTGTCCAGTGGACATTTCTCTTTCTTTCAAACCTCTGGCACCTTACACAGTATTTCAGGAGTCATTAGAGACCAAGCCGCATCAAGCTCATCAAATCACATTAAAACCTCCTGAGACTAGTAGCATAGCATGGCGCCAACATTACCAGATGTGAAGCCTTCACTTACGCTCAACCCAGCTGCCACTCCATTCCATCTTCCAACCCCCAAACATAGGGTATCAGATGGTGCCAACAACACCGGAGAGGGAGAAGTTCCCGCCGCTATGATGCAGGAAAGAAATGACGCATCAGAAATCGCTATGTACCTCACCCTCAGGGACCACATCAGTACTAGCCTTACAAACTTTGATGATCACCCAGAGAACTATAGAAGTTGGAAGGCCACCTTCAAGACAACAGTTCAAACCCTTGATGTACTGCCTATGCAAGAACTTGATTTACTAATTAAATGGCTAGGTCCATGGTCGTCAAACTGTGTTAGGCTCGGAAGTACATGAACATGCCTTATTTAAACGACTATACAACTTTCCTAAATTATCCAATACAGACCGCCGAGGGTTCCAGGAATTAAGCAACCTTCTTCTTGAGTTTGAAATCATCAAGGGAGACCCACAGCTACCAGGTCTCAGCTTTCTTGATACCTCCCATGGTGTGGGCCTGATCGTGGAGAAATTACCCCTCAATATTCAAGACCAATGGTCAACAACAGGTTCAAAATACAAGGAGCAACATCTTGTTCCCTTTCCACCATTTCATTCTTCTGTAAGTTCATCAAAGACTAGAGCTAAATCCGAGCTTCAACACCTTGGGGACCAACATATTTGGCTCTACTAAACAGAGACACGAGACTTTCAGTCCCAGACAGAGAAACCCTAAAGGTCTAATTTCTGTAAAAAAAAGACAGGGGTTGTGCCCACTACTATTGCAGCCGCTTCTAATGAAAATGAAAGCCCTAAGAAACTCAATCATCATTGCCCTATCCATGATAAATCACATCCTTTAAGGAAATGCCGAGTCTTCATGGCAAAGCCCTTTGAGGAACGTAAGAAGTTCCTAAGGAGTCATAATATCTGCTTCAGATGCTGTGCATCCATTGAGCATTTCGCTCTGTGAGGTTCCAGTCAAGTGTTCTGAATGTAATAGTGATGTACATGTGTCCGCTGTTCACCCGGGACCAATCAGACGGAACCTAGAACCAGATAGCTAGCACAAGCCCCATTCCAATCAAGAAGGAGGAACGTCAGCTCTATCGAGTCAGACGCAGGATAGCCAGGGGCGCACTCAACCAGTCGGAGTTGTAAGAACAGTTGATTTTATTTGGTAAACGACGCGTTTCGGGGTAATATAACCCCTTTATCAAGTCTAAAACATACATATATAGATAAATGAGAATAAATAAATGTACAGTGAAAATCATAAAAGTGTCCAATAAAAGTTGTAAATACATTAGGAAAGTAATAAGTCCATATGCACAGAACTAGTTCCGGATCATTATTAGCAGGGATCTAATACTGCATGATACTATTATGGTAACACTTTGATGGATTATAACAAGAGTACTGTAAGTCTAAAAATAAATATAAATATATAATATATAATTATAGATATAAAAATAAAAATAAATAATTAAAAATAACAATAATTATAATTAAACGTGTCCATATCCACAATTTTCATGTGAGAACTGTATGTCTAATAGATATAGCCTCATATTGCAACTATGTGCCGGTTTGTAGTGTGCTTCAGAGGGTACCTTTAATTTCTGCTGGAGTCCTATCCCAAAACCTGGATTTGTGTTGGTGACATGGAGTATATATATATCACAGGTAGGCTTGTTGGTGTGCAATCTGTAAGGACAAGATTTATGTATTTGGATCTTCAGTGGCGCTTATTTCAAAGTATTAGTACCTCAATGAATTGATGATGTCTTTTAACCTAAAAAAGGGAGTGATGTTGATGGTTGCTGCAAGTTCCTACCTTAAAGAAAAGTCAGCACAGCGCTGACACGGCCGCCGAAGTTTGCAAGCACGTGGGAGGACGCCGACTTCTGTTGGAAGGCGCGCGCTCTGCCTCAGCTGATATGAAGAGGGGTGGAGCGCGGGACGCGCTGAGACTGGCTGTGTGGATGAGAAGGTGTGGCCGGGGAAGCGCTGAAGCTGAAGCAGTTAGAATCGCTGGTATCGGGACCTGCTGTGAACGTGTGTGTGGGGGCGTGGCCAAAGGCAGCCCTGTAGCTGTAACAGTGAGGAGCGCTGCTGCCAGAATCTATTTTAAGTCAGCTGATGAATTTCTGGGCATGAATGAGTTTCTAAAACGCTATATTGATATCGGATACATGGAGATGAGAAGTGAAAACTGTGTTAATAACATATAAGTGAAGATGAGAAGTGAGGATGATGACAAGTGATAATGATGCCGTGATGACGGTGATGGTGATGATAAAAATTATAAATTATAAAAATTATACCCTGATGGTGCTTGAAGTATGACATTTATATGTGTTTTCTTGAAAAATAGATATTAGAATAAATAGAAGAGATTGCTGTTGGAATATGCTCAATCTAAAAACAGGTCGATCGATAATTGGCATAGGGTGGAGGTGAGTGATAGTAGGAAGGAGATGTAGTTGCTGAAGGATGAAGATATGATGGAATGCTCGTAATGGTGTGTGGTCACTCTTACCGGGCCCTAGATAATAGAGGTCCATAGTATAAGGTTATTATGTAATATATATAATAATTATATTGATTGGTATATAACACTCTAGTGTAAAATGAATTAAAAATGAATTGAAAATGGACCATTATATACAATAAAATTAACCACTATTGGTGGTATATATGCCTGGATACGTGCGTACCTAGGGAAAAAGAGGGAACCCCTGGCATATATTATATTATTTTATTTTGTTTCACCTTACAAGTTGGTCATAGTTTACAGCTAAGGCTAAATTTAAAGAGACGGATGGTTAGTGGTAGTAATAATGGGGGAATGTTTGGAATCAAGCCAATATGACAAGGATGCGCTTCTTTTTTTATTATTAAAAACACCTGTTTTCCAGGCTCTCGTTGAGGCCATATGGTTCTAAGGTTTGCAGTTTGTAGATCCAGTACATTTCCCGTTTCTGGAGTAGTCTGAATCGGTTCGTAGAGTTCATAGGTATAGTCTCAATGGGTGTGATCAAGAATTGATAAAAAATGGCGGGATACTCCATGCTTGAGGAATCCTCTGGTAATGTTCCACCGATGTTTATTGAGGCGTTCTCTGAGAGTTTGGATTGTGCGTCCCACATATTGTAAGCCGCAGGTGCATTCTATTACGTATATGACATACGATGAAGAGCAATTTACAAAATTCTTTATATGGAATTTTTCCCCTGTGATGTTGCTGGTAAAAGTATGCGTCCGATTAGAAATGCTCTCACAGCATTTACATAGAAGGTGGCTGCATTTGTAGCTTCCAGTCAAACTGGGGAACATCCCTGTTTCTTGTGCGTGGTCACTGTGACTCTTCTTGTTGCCCTTTTTTAGGCGGCTGGGTGCGAGCAGATTTTTTATCGTTTTTGCCCTTCTAAAGGTTATCTGTGGTTTGGATGGTATGATATTTTTAAGGTATGGATCATCAATCAGAAGATGCCAATGTTTGGAGAAGATTGTACGGAGGACCTCGTGATTGGAATTGTAAGTTGTTATAAATGATGGTTTTCGATTTGTTGAGCTCCCCTCTTTCTGTCCAGAGGTGTGGTTTGTGTTTTTGGGCTGCAAGCTTTAATCTTGGCTCAGTTTATTGGCCCGGAGAAACGCATTCTCCACAAGCTCTTTAGGATATTTCTTCTGAATGAATCTGGATTTTAAAATCTTGCTTCGCGCATGGAAGTCTTCTGTGTTTGTACAGTTTCTTCTAATTCTTTTGAACTGACTAAACGGTACGTTTTTCTTCCAGTTCTTGTAGTGGGCGCTTCGGTAATCTAGGTAGCTATTACCGTCTACCTTTTTAAAATAGGTTTTGGAGCAGATGGTATTGCTTTCTGTGAAAAGGACCAGATCTAAGTATTCTATTGCAGATGTGGATATGGTGGCGGTGAAGGAAAGATTGAATGAGTTTGAGTTGAGAGAGTTGACAAAATGCTGAACTTCACGGCATCATTATCACTTGTCATCATCCTCACTTCTCATCTTCACTTATATGTTATTAACACAGTTTTCACTTCTCATCTCCATGTATCCGATATCAATATAGCGTTTTAGAAACTCATTCATGCCCAGAAATTCATCAGCTGACTTAAAATAGATTCTGGCAGCAGCGCTCCTCACTGTTACAGCTACAGGGCTGCCTTTGGCCACGCCCCCACACACACGTTCACAGCAGGTCCCGATACCAGCGATTCTAACTGCTTCAGCTTCAGCGCTTCCCCGGCCACACCTTCTCATCCACACAGCCAGTCTCAGCGCGTCCCGCGCTCCACCCCTCTTCATATCAGCTGAGGCAGAGCGCGCCTTCCAACAGAAGTCGGCGTCCTCCCACGTGCTTGCAAACTTCGGCGGCCGTGTCAGCGCTGTGCTGACTTTTCTTTAAGGTAGGAACTTGCAGCAACCATCAACATCACTCCCTTTTTAGGTTAAAAGACATCATCAATTCATTGAGGTACTAATACTTTGAAATAAGCGCCACTGAAGATCCAAATACATAAATCTTGTCCTTACAGATTGCACACCAACAAGCCTACCTGTGATATATATATACTCCATGTCACCAACACAAATCCAGGTTTTGGAATAGGACTCCAGCAGAAATTAAAGGTACCCTCTGAAGCACACTACAAACCGGCACATAGTTGCAATATGAGGCTATATCTATTAGACATACAGTTCTCACATGAAAATTGTGGATATGGACACGTTTAATTATAATTATTGTTATTTTTAATTATTTATTTTTATTTTTATATCTATAATTATATATTATATATTTATATTTATTTTTAGACTTACAGTACTCTTGTTATAATCCATCAAAGTGTTACCATAATAGTATCATGCAGTATTAGATCCCTTCTAATAATGATCCGGAACTAGTTCTGTGCATATGGACTTATTACTTTCCTAATGTATTTACAACTTTTATTGGACACTTTTATGATTTTCACTGTACATTTATTTATTCTCATTTATCTATATATGTATGTTTTAGACTTGATAAAGGGGTTATATTACCCCGAAACGCGTCGTCTACCAAATAAAATCAACTGTTCTTACAACTCCGACTGGTTGAGTGCGCCCCTGGCTATCCTGCGTCTGACTCGATAGAGCTGACGTTCCTCCTTCTTCATATTGAGCTTACCGGCGGGCTGGCCGCCGCCTTAAGCCACCTGGACAAGCCCTGGCTGCACCTACAGCGCCTGAATTTTACTATCTCTTCACGCCCACATTGTGGTTGTGCCCAATTGGTACAACCGAAATAGGTGAGCAATATACATATCCTTAAATGTGATAGTCTCTGACGTTATTACCCTATGAGCGCCTCTTTCTCCCTCTAAACGCCATTTTTTGCCATTCCAATCAAGGCAGGGAGAGTCATGGCGGGTAAAGATGTCGCGAACATAAAATTTTCCTTTCGTGAACGGCGAACGTGAGCTTCCGCAAATGTTCGCGAACGGGCGAACCGCCATAGACTACAATAGGCAGGCGAATTTTAAAACCCACAGGGACTCTTTCTGGCCACAATAATGATGGAAAAGTTGTTTCAAGGGGACTAACACCTGGACTGTGGCATGCCGGAGGGGGTTCCATGTCAAAACTCCCATGGAAAATCACGTAGTTGACGCAGAGTCGGGTTTAAATCCATAAAGGGCATAAATCACCTAACATTCCTAAATTGTTTGGAATAACATGCTTTAAAACATCCAGTGTGTGTATACGATCAGGTATGATGTTGTATCGATCAGGTAGTGTAAGGGTTACGCCCACTTCACAGTGACAGACCAAACTCTGACAGACCAAACTCCCTGTTTAACGCACCGCAAACAACCGCAAACAGTCCATTTGCACAACCGCAAACTCCCCATTTGCACAAGGTTGGATACCAAGCTAGCCATGTCCCGTTCCTTGTCCTCACTGACGTCATTGAAGGTCTCTTCCTCCACCCAGCCACGTACAACACCAAGGGTCACCAAAAGGTGACAACAAGCCCCCTGGGACGCCTGCTGGAGTTAGTCTTCCACCTCCTCAAAGCCACCTTCCTCCTCTGACTCCTCTTCTTCAGACTCCTCTCTCTGCGTTGCCGCAGGTCCAGCAATCGACGACAAGGCTGCTTCTGGTGGTGATGGTGACCACAACTCTTCCTCCTCATGCTCATCTACGGCCTGATCCAGTACTCTTCGCAGTTCACGTGCCAGAAAAAAAACGCATATGAGATGAGGTTGATGTTGCTGCCTTGGGTTTGACTGACCAGGTTTGTCAACTCCGCAAAAGGACGCATGAGCCTACAGCCATTGTGCATGAGCGTTCAGTAACGCGGCCAAAAAATACCCAGCTCCGCAGAGGCTGTCCTTTTTTTAAAAAAAATTTTAAACTCTTCTTACCAGTTTAATCTCTGTTTTGTCCCCTATCAGGGGCCGGTGTATGGAATAGATTTTAGGAAGCCAGAGATGGAAAAAGAGGGTTGGTTGGTCCTCTTCCTTCCAATTTGGGGCACTGCGCGTGTGCCGTGCAATGAACTGTGCCACCCTATATGAGTGGTGTTTTAAGCAGTACTATTCCTATCAGTTTAATCCATGTTACGTCCCTTATCAGGGGATGTGTATCAAATAGATTTTAGGAACCGGGAGATGGAAAAAGATGATTGATCGGTCCTCTTACTTCCAATTTGGGGCACTGCGCGTGCGCCGCGCAGTGTACTGTGCCATCAATACAGATAGTGTGAACTACTATTCTTACAATTTTAATCTTTGTTAAGTCCCCTATCAGGGGACGTGTATTGAATTGAATCCTTGCATGGGGAGATAGAGAAAAAAGCTTGCTCTGTCCGCTTCCTTCTAATTTTAGACACTTGCAATGGAATTTGCCACCAATGCAACTGTTAGTGTAAGTGTTAACTAAGTACTATTTCTAACAGTTTAATCTCTGTTTTGTCCCTTATCAGGGCCAGGGCCGGTGTAGTGAACAGATTTTTGGAACCGGAAGATGGAAAAAGACCCATGCTCGGTCTGCTTTGTTTGAAATTTAGGTCACTGCGCGTGCGCCATGCAATGTGCTGTGACACCCTATATAAGTGGAGGGCAGTGGGCACAGTACAGTCTGTGGGCCTGACACACACTGGCAGGCAACTGCAATTATATTAAAGGGTAAAAATTTAATTACTTTTTTATCTGCAAGGTACTGTGCCACCCTATATGAGTGGTGTGCACACAGTACAGTCTGTGGGCCTGCGGCCTCTCACAAACGGGCAGGCAACTGCAATATATATGTATAGAAAAATAAATAAAAGCAGACTAATGTACCAGCCCTGAAAAGGGCTTTTTGGGGTGCTGTCAGGACGCTGTCCTTACAGCAGATGGTCCCTTTCACATGAGCGAGTTTTCCGGGGTGCTGGCATGGTGTGTTGTGGATCCGTAAAACACTATGGACGTGTGAATGGGGTCTAATCCGGACACGCTCGTGTGAAAGAGGCCGATGAGTCTTTGAGAACTGGAGTGGACACAGAACACTGGCCTAGCTAACGCTTTCCCAAATAATTCAGCAGCAGCAGCACTCTCCCTGCTCTAACTAACACTGCAGCTTCAGAATGAATCTAAGATGGATGCTGTCCTTGCTTTTTGATAGGAGGTGGGAGGGTCTGGGAGGGAGGGTATGCTGATTGGCTGGAATGTGTCTGCTGACTGTGAGGTACAGGGTCAAAGTTTGCTCAATGATGACGTATAGGGGGCGAATCGAACATCGCATATGTTCGCCCGCCGTGGCGAATGCGAACATGCGATGTTCGCCGGGAACTGTTCGCCGGCAAATAGTTCAGCACATCTCTAATTGCGTGGAGAGTGCCGACTGACCATCCACTACCATCATGCCCAGATGCACAAAAGTATGCAGAGAAGGACTTGTGTGCGTTAAATCTTGTTTTAAGATTTGCCTAGTGGATGTGTTTCCTACTGCACAACCAGAGAAGACCATAAGAATGTATGCTATTCTAGATGACCAAAGTAATCGTTCCCTAGCTAGCCCTAAGTTCTTTGATCTGTTCAGGATAGAGGGAGAAACTACACCCTAGGAACATGCTATGGTCTTGTGCAAACCTCAGGAAGAAGAGCTAATAGTTTCACCTTGAAGCCCATTAAAGGAGATAAGAAACTCTTATTGAGTTTGACAAATTGGGGATGAGATTCCCACACCTGAAGCCGCACAGCATTACCCTCATCTCAGGAACATAGCCAAAGAGATTCTTTCCCTTGATAGCCATGCCGAGATCATAGTTCTTCCTAGTCTTCAACAGTTGAGCACCTTCATATTACTCAGTCTTTTCTGGAAACCACAGGAAACCGCCAATGTCCATGACAAATACTGCATGTCAACAACCCAAGTCTGTATGTCAAAGACAGATCCCATTTCAGAAGTGAAAAGCAAACATGAGCAGTCGCGTTCACGATCCATAGACAGAAAGCAATCTACATCTAAATCAGCCTTACAAAATAAGCACTCTCGTTTCGGCTCTGACACTAGAGCCTTTCTCAAGCAAAGAATCAGTGCATGTACAAAGTATATAAAGCCAGCAAATTACTTCAAACACTTCAATCAAAAAGATCAGCATAATTCTTACATAATAAAGTGCATGTGCAATATGATACATCAGAAATTCATCTGCGATGATGTAAAACTCCAAATAGTAAATAATTAATTAATTGTAAACATAATAAAGTGGCAAGTGTGTTTGATAACATATGATGAAGAGGGAAAAGGAGGGGAGGAGTGTATCAAACTATACCAGTCAGATACAGCATAAGGATCTTGTGGACTTGTGTCGTGGAAATTTTTATTAGCATAGGATGACTATAGTGGACTTTCTCTTTAGCTCAGTATTGGTATGTAGGTTTATTTTGTATATGCCTCCCTGTGTAAAGTCTGATCAAATTACGATCGTAAGAGAGCGTGATGGGGTCAGGACGGTACCAGGGAAATTCTATAGATCAGCACTCAGGCTCCTGCTCCCTTATGTGAAAGCCGCCACCATTGGTTTGAGGGGGATCTAATGGCTGCTGGCTCTGAGAGCAATGTTCTTAGTGAAAGCTACCAGCGGGTCCTCATCAGCAACGGTGGGGTATAGCACACTGATGCCGGTCTCACTGAACCACGGGAGGCCTCAACATGAAACACTGGTTGGTAAGACTGGTGTTCATGTGAATGCTATATCAAATTTTAGGTCGACCCTGTTTTAAAAGACCTTTCTCAGGGATTGATCACCCCTGAGAAATTATGTCTGACAGAGGTTCACTGGGTCAAGAGGAGATTTGTACTGGGCTGAATGGATGTTGTCCTATTAACAGGGCTGTGTCCATTTTAGAACAGGCTGATTCATTTGGAAGCATTTGCACATGTCTTGGGCGTGGTGTTGGGTTGTGGTCTCAGCAGGCCACAAGTGCATGTTTGAGCTCCACCCACCAGCACTCTTAGGAGATGTCCAAATCTGAAATGTATTCCTATTGGTTAAGGCATGAGGTGGATTGTACCTGCCTATCTGTAATATGATTGGGCGGCCATGTGCCATGGAAGGCGGGGTTAGCCCAATAAGAAGGCTATACCATGACACAGACACAGAATTTCTTTGGAACTAGGCAGACTGTACACGAGTCTTATTTCATCGGTGCTGGCTGCTTCCACTTGCAAGTTCTCCTATAGCTAAAAAAACTAATAGTACTTGTGGTAAGGTGCAAGGTGTCATATGCGATGGCAGGTACGTGTCACCGAGGTTGCTGGCCTCGGTGAGGTGAGAGCCGGGTTTTTGTCTGCAGCAGCTAGTGCTGTTTGACTCTTTTAAATAGCATGGCTGCAAAGCCGATCCGGGCCGGCTCTTACTGGGAGCAGCTAAAGAGTAGGGTGGGTGGCTGCTCCCCACGGTCCAGTCCGAGTTTTGGGCTGGGTATAAAACACAGCCATCAGCTGTGTCTGAGGTGGTTATCCTGGAGCCTGCTAACAGGGCTGAGGAGTTCTCTGTGCTGGAGGACGGAGCTCAGCAAGGTGGTGTTTCCCTGCAACCTGAAGGAGGAATCGCCTGCGGCTGAACCGACTGCTAGGTGTGAACCCGCACTTAAACCACCCAAGGTGACTGGACCCTGTGTTGGCCTGTTTTTGGTTTTGCCACATGATTTCTGTTGTGTGTGAACTGTCACCAAGAGACTGTTTTCATTTCTGGTGTGCAAGTGTGAATAAAACACTGTTTGATGCACAATCTGGACTCCTTGTTTTGCCTCTAAACTGCACCCGCACCGCTGTCTACCAGAGCGACTCCCCACATTTGGTGTCGGATGCGGGCATGCGCAGTGAGGCTGGCGTGAACGCCGAACTTTGTTTTTGCTGAGCAAAAGTGAATGTCCTATATTAAGCCGGCAAAGTTGCAGCCTGTGATCCCCGACAAAATGGAGGCGGCTGTGAAAGCCCTCATAGAGGCTAACGTGCAGCAGCGGGAGACCAACCAGCTACTGCTACAGCACGTGATGGCGTTGCAAGCGGCAGGAGCGTCCCACCGCGTCCACGATGCCCGGAAAGCTGTCCGTGCCGCGATCCCTAAGATGACCCCCTCGGATGATGTTGAGACCTATCTGGCGGTGTTCGAGAAGGTGGCCGTGAGGGAGAAATTACCCGAGAACAGTGGGCAGAGGTCGTCGCTCCGTTCCTGGCGTCTGGACCCCAGCAAGTATTTTTGACCTCCCAGGTGACCAAGCAGCTGACTACCCGACTGTGAAAGGTGAGATCCTGGCAAGACTGGGGGTGAATGTTTTGGTCCGGGCCCAGCGGGTGCATCAGTGGGAGTTTAACCCGGCTGAACCCGCCAGGCCACAATACTATGACTTGCTACAACGGTTGCAAAAATGGCTGCAGCCAGACATACTGACTCCCACTGCTATGCTCGACCGTCTGTTAGCCGATGTCTTCTGGAGGGCTTTGCCTTACCCTCTCCAGCACTGGATCGGCCAGGTATTGCCCACCAATGCCCTGGAGATGGTCGACCTGGTGGAGCGATGCGAGGCCACCAGAAACCTGCAGGGAGTCTTGCTGGGAAGGGGTCAGTCAAACCCCGGAGGCCTCTGCCCCAGTTCCGACGTCCGGCGACAGAGCGGCCTGCACGGAATATACC